>OW029916.1:13231987-14568322 GCA_932305915.1 Agriopis marginaria | reverse complement strand
AGACGTCCACTGCTGAACATAGGCCTCCCCCTTTAACCTTCACACTGAACCAGACTGACAGACTGAGTTGTTGACCATTACACCTATCTTGGACAGATTGTTCAGTTAGGTAAATCCAACTTAAGCAAAGAGGTCGCCCAAAGAATCCAACTCGGATGGGCAGCGTTCGGGAAATTGCGTGACATCTTCTCGTCCAAGATACCACAGTGCCTCAAGACGAGGGTTTTTGACCAGTGTGTGTTGCCAGTGATGACATATGGTACTGAGACGTGGTCCTTAACTGTTGGCCTTTTGGAAAAACTCAGAGTCACTCAGCGGGCAATGGAAAGTGCTATGCTCGGAGTTTCTTTGCGCGATAAAATCCGAAACGTGGATGTTCGCCAAAGAACCAGAGTCACCGACATAACTGTTAAAATTTGCAGGTTGAAGTGGCAATGGGCAGGCCACATCGCTCGAAGAACCGATAACCGATGGGGAAGAAAGGTTCTTGAGTGGAGACCACGAACCGGAAGACACAGCGTAGGTAGGCCTTCCACTAGATGGACCGACGACATAGTGAGAGTCGCTGGCATCCAGTGGATGCAAAATATGGTAAAGAACCAAGAATGCTGGCTGTATTCCCTTGTTGAATTACCAAAGAATTTCATAATGGATGTTCTAAGTTTTCTCTAATTACTCTTCGAAATAACTTACTTGATGAATTATATGCCGTCCTTTACACAGCTGGATGTTTTCTTGTTATTCTCCCTCGTCATTTCACAGCGCAGTAACTGTTTTTATTTTTCTTGGTTTTTTAATTGCGTACTGTTGCTTATACAGGCTTTAGTTACACTTCTACTTCATTCCATATGGAAGGCTTGTGCTTGTGTATTGGTATAGGATCGTGGTGGACTGTGCGTGTGTCAGTTGGATTATATAATTGTCCAGCTTTTGTCCAGCTGAGGAAATATGTCCTAAATATTCTTGAAAGAAGTTACCGATATGGTCGGAGAAGTAACAAACATAGCCTGCCAATTAAATTGCTGATTTGCTTATGTAGAGTCATGGAATTATCGTCAGGCGCTTAGGGAAAAGTTACATTATTACTCCAATGTTTCTGTAAGCTTCTCAGATTATTCATTTGTAATTTTTTGATAAATACATTTACTACTACTATTTTACTCCCATTGCTCAGCTGAAAGGGGTTCGTTATGATTTTTTTTTACCATGAGTCTAACTAACCCTGAAATCGCAAAAAAAAACAAGCTGTTCTTCATTTTGTCAAGTGTGAAAGACAATTTTCTATGGAACAGCTGATATTTTTTTCACAATTTCAGGGTTAGATTCATGATAAAAGTAGATCGAAACGATGAGTTCATCGAACCTCGTTCTGGCTCAGCATAATTATGATTTCTTTATAACCCTCTATAAGGGCCTATAAATCCTGGAAATCAGACACTAAACTTAGCTTTATACCTATAGGTACCTTGTAATAAGCATATTGTTGAGCTGCTCATGGCTACTATTATAGGTATATCCAATGCTAACGATTAGTTCTTCACCTCCTAACAACGCTGTGTGCAATCGATGCGGCGCGGTGTCGCGCGTACAAGGGGCCGTGGAAAAGTCAACTATTCGGGTTACGCTATATTTAAAATTTTATCGCATTTAGTAGAATTTCTAACAGTCGAGATTCACGGCACTGTTTTGAACTTATGGTAAACCGGGAAGCATTAACTTTTCCGCTGTTACTCGTACGCCGCGACAACTGATAGGCCGTTGAGTCTAAAGAGCACGGTGCGACGGTGTCGACGCGATTTAAGCATCTGCGCGTGCGCCTTGTAAAATGGTTAACGTTTTGGCTAAGAGCAATATGCTATGCAGTTTTGTTTGCAAATTTTCTTCATGCAGCTCTGCAACTTTATAATTATATAAAAGATTTTGTGGGATTTGCCGTCGAACGTGTATAGAGATGGACGATAGCTCAGTGGTTGGTGCGTTTGAAATCTAAACCGCAGGGTGTAGGTTCAAATCTTAGCAATAAGCTTGAGATGCCGATGAAGTAAATTGGTTGGGCGCGGTGGTTGAGCACTTTCTAGAGTACCTACATGGCTGGCTAGCAACCACCTTCAGGTCGAAAACCTGTTGGTACGCACCTAAAAGTTTGTTCCGGCACCCATACTTGAGAAGTTTCCCTGCAAGTTTCCTTGCCTTGAATGCTAAGCATGTTTACCAACTTCGACAACACCGTCACTTAACATCAGGGAGCTGTGGTGAAACGCCTGGCCAGTCATTAATGAACAAGCTTTTGTTTAAATGATGCTTTTTATTTTTATTTGGCGACCATTTTGAAAACATTACAATATTGGGTATTAAATATTGTATTGTGACATTTGTGACTTAAACGATCCAACAAACATTACAAGTTAAATACAAGCTTGCTAATTTTTTTCCTGAGAGATGCAGTATGGCAACACCAATTTTCAACACCCCACTTTAGTTTTGTTGGCTTTAGTCTGGTTGGCGTGGACAAGGCCGTAGCCAGAAATTCATTTCGTTAGTACCCAGTAGAACACTATCTTCCCGCTTCGTGATCGTTGTGTTCAACATCTAAGTGAGTATATACTTATAAAATAGTGGCTTGGCTAAGACGTTTCCAAGGAGTTAAACCCCCCTGAGTACGGCCTTGATGATACCTGGAAGTTGAGACTGTTCCCGACATCAGCGGATCCGTAGCCACATGTCTCCGAGCAAACGGACTCGTTTTCATCGCAGGTGCAGGTCTGCTGCAGCTTCAGCTGCGATGGTGTCAGCCGGGACGGTTTCGACGTACTCTTCGGCACTCGGATCTTGAACTATGTTTTTATATTAATTAGAGTCATAGCCACTGATTTCAGGATTCTATAATTATTCTATCTGCGGCTGGTGGTTTTATCCCCAGGAACATGAACAGCGCTTGCAGACGATGCGTAGAACAAGTAGCAAGACGAATTGCAAGTAGCTACTACGCAGTAACTAATGGTAGTGGAAGTGCTACTAACCACTACGCTCTTAAGAACAGTTAATTTTTGAAAAGATTTATGAAAAGTTCGCTAAATCAAAATTATTTCTTTTAGGTATATAGAGTGTTGAAAGACTTTCATTAAATAAAATAAAAATAACAAGACTTGTAAGAATTAAGAGTGGAAGTCCAAAGTAGTAGGTAGAGAAATTTGGATAGCTCCAGGTCTCTACATACCTCATTTCCATTGAAGATAGCACCGATTTCTTCATACGGCCTCCGCGTTGTTGGCTTTTTGTCTACATTCACTTCTGCAGGCTTAGCCATTTTTTATAAATAGATTTCACAATGTCTTTGATTACACAGTATTCCTATGTGCTTTTAGATTTAAATAAGGGTTGAAGGCTAACACATCTAATTTTGCACTATACCAAAGTGATTTACACTGATTTTGCCATTGATACAAATTGATAAGTTGAGAAGAACTGTCAGTAACCCATCAGAAACCAGAAATATTCTAAACATAATTATGTCAAAAACCCAACAAAAACCTGATAGAAAGTATATCAAAGAAATATCAAAAAAAAATTTTATAAGACAAAGAGTATAATAAACTAAGGAGAATATTAGATCATTAGTGGTAAGTAAGTATACAAAAGAAATTCGATATCTACGTAATACGTATTCATCTATTCATACTTGCCTTGCCCTCTATAGTTCCTTAAGACACTAACTACACTAAAGTTGTAGAAGGGAGAGGGATCAACACACTTGGGTTTTGTTTTGCTTATTTAGAGACGTGATGGCAGTGCCCTACAATACACAAGGTTTTGTCCAAGAGTCTATCCTTAAACAGCCCATAGGCAGACTGGTAGAGCCTCCTAGCTGCGCTAGATGTTGGCATTATTGGCACCGCTGCCGCGGCTAAGACCTGCTAAGACCCCACATCCCACATTAAGTAATAGCTTCACATCTAAATTATCCTATGTAAGTAAATACATATCATATTTTCTAATACAACCTAATAATTATAAATGCGATGTATGGATGTTTGTTCCTCTTTCACGCTGCAACGGAACAACGGATCGACCTGATTTTTTGCATGGGTATAGTTCAAGAGTCAGAGTGACATAGGCTTTTCATCATCATCATCATCACAATTTTTCACCACTATGCGGGTGAAACCGCGGGGCGCAGCTAGTAATATTATAAATGCGAAAAGTTTGTTGGTTTGTTTGTTCCTCTTTCACGCAGCAACAGAGCAACTTATCGACCTGATTTTCACCATCATCATCATCACTATTTTCCATCACTACGCGGGTGAAACCGCGGGGCGCAGCTAGTATTTATATAAATACTTAAATTATATAGTTAGGACGCGCTGCCAACTGGTAGTGGGCTTGAGCATTTGGATTGTCTCTAGACCTTCAACGGTCTATGGGCAGTCTAACTGTATTTGTAGTTTTAGTTTTAGCTTGTATTTTGTTTAGTTAATAAAGGCTTCTGCTCATTGTATGTCAGTGATTGTTAGGTAGGACAAAAATCTTTATTGAAATTGTATCATATAAATACTTACAAGTAAAGATTGATTTTATATGAAGAAAAAAATTTGGTAGGTACTCTATATTTTTTTAAGTATAAGCATAGGTATAAGTAAGAAAAAACATTAACATTAACATTTGTCTGATTTTATTTAAATTTGTACGGGTATATTTTCCATACTTATTTACTTAGGTGCCTAACTGTTACCATGTGGCCAGGGCGTACGGGCATCGAGAAAAAAAGCGGTACAACGTGAACAAAAGTAGAGAATGTGTGTTATTTTCTGTTCGATTTGTGCTTGACACCGCAGCAGTAGCACGGCGGCGGGTCGGGGTCGCACTGTGTCTCTCTGGTGTCCACTCGCTCTGGAATCTTCTTTTCAGGGCTTTTAGGAGTCACCAGCTCAAGCTCTATTTTACAGCGCCGGTCACCATTCGCTCCTACCTTGGCTACCTGAAAATTAACCGTTTCATTTCTTGTATCTAAAATCAACACCGCTTTATGGTTGATATTCCAAAACCCATATGAACCGCTTTGATTCCAATTTTATGTTGCTGACTGGCATATTATAGTCTGTGGAATGCGCTGTCTGAATTGGTGTTCCCCGACTGTTACAAACTGGGTGTCTTCAAATCACGAGTGAATCGGTTTCTTCTAGGCAAGTGTTCTCCATCGTAGACGGCATCATCGCGGTGAGTTGACGGTTAAACGCAAGCCAACTACTAAATAAAATAAAAAGTTACGGCTTGGGGCCTTACGGACAACAGCTAATTGCGATACCTTATCGCGCCCAGATACGGTTTGCGGTCGCGTGAATTTCCAACTGAGCGGATTAGGTGCCGCAATTATTTGTTGTCCGTAAGGCCCCAGGAAAGTATATTGTGTTTTATTGTAAGATTCATATCATAATCACGAGGAATTGCTAAATTTTAAAAGTATTTTCTACATTTCTATACTGTATAGAAAGAGAAGGCTTGTGTTTGACCACCATCTCGCCTGATGTTAAGCGATGATGCGGTCTACGTTGGAGAGTGCTTGCCTACAAGAAACCGATATGATTGTATTTATATAAGCATAAGTATATAGATCGATAGAAACTCTTTATTCTGCACATCAGAAATAAAAGTTACAAATAAAGAAACTTAAGAGTTAGTGCCACAAGTGTGACGACCCCAGATGAAATGTGTCCAGGGGCAAGACAAAAAGAAGTGGTACGTATTATTATGGAATATAAAGAGCTTAATTTTACTACTAATTCGGCGTTATTACGTTAGTCAGTATAAAATATTTTTCTCTATGGTCTCAGTGTACCTACCTACCTTCAACACAAAAACATCTTTCCTTGGATGTAAGACCTGTTGTGCAGGGCCTGGACCAGGTACATTAGCTGGCACCAGGTCACATAGGAACGGACAAGGTGCATCTTTAGGTTTCCCGGATTTCTTAGATTCGTCCTTCTTTTTCCCTTTAACCTGTGTACCTTTAACTGATTTTTTATCGGACATATTTAAAACAAAAACGAAAATTTTGAACAATAAAAATATTCCTTCGTTTAGGCCATCACACACTTTATTTCACAAAACATTTGAATTTATTTGGAATTTCTATAGTCAGTGCTCGATTTTGATATTGACAACAATAAGTAAACTTCATATTAAAAAAGTCAGTCGTCAAAATTGCCTACTTCTTCATAACTGATAGAGGTTTATATCTGTATGTGCAAAGAGTAGTGATTGACTAGACTCAAAGATGACCTCTTTTTGAGTCTAGTGACACCTGTGAGTGAAACACAGTATCTAGTGGTCGCCCCCACAGATATACTCGCCCCCTTTATTATACTACTCTTTGATGGGTCGCTTGTATTGTTTAGCACTCCATACAAATCAAGGACGTTTTACCTAGGGTATACAACGTCCTTGGTATAAATTCATACTGAGCTGTGGGTCACACGATGCGGCCGCTGCCGCCGGAATGCGTCGCCAGTATCGGAATGCTACCTTAAGCATAAATATCAACACAGCAGGTCACGCTTACGCGTTGCTTCACATACCTAAGCCTTAGATAAAATTAATAAAATTAATGATTAACAAATACAACAGAAGCTACAGACGTAACAAAACCCCTAAGGTAACTTCGCACTCGAGCTCCAAGACACAAGCCGCGTGCTTAGTTTGGAGCTCACCGACCAAACACTAGATGTCTTACTAAACTACTCTTAATTGTAAGAGATTTGTCTAATAATTAGTTGCTCTTTCTATGTAAGTTTCCTTTTTGTGTGAATAAATTTATCTTTATCTTTATCTTTAGATCTCCTTAGATTAAAAACGTCATTGACATAAGCGTAGCGTAGCGTTAGATTCTCTTTGCACATACCTACTAATACTTTACTAATACTAAACTAACTGACCCTGCGACTCCACCATCCTTCAGAAAAACGACTTATATGTACTTTCGTTGCTTCAGAACAAGTAAACAAGTAACCCCCCTTTAATATACTACTTATTAAAGTTTTTTTTTTTCGATATATAAAGTATCTTACTATGTCCCTCTCCGGCTTTTTGCTATCTATGCAAAAAATCAGGTCGATCCGTTGTCCTGTTGCTGCGAGAAAGAGGAACAAACAAACCAATTAACAACCATCACCACCACCTATGCATTGTGGATTTCCCTCAGATACCTAGATACCAAACGCAATTGATTCTACATTTCCAATCCGTACGGTCAATGCTTAGAACAACCTACCGAATTCCTTCTTTCCTGAGTGCTCTGGGCTTTTTCAAGTTAATAGGTATCTTATAAGTAAGGAAAGCGAATTCCTATCCTTAATACTAATGTGAATGAATGTGGAGGTTAGGAAGATTCCATCCACAGCACGGAACACTATTACTCCTAGATCCACAGTGACAGTGTGTGGTGTGACAGAGCATTGTGACGGTTAGTCGGCCGCGGCATGCTTCATCTTCGATCCCATCGTTGCGTCGCTTACTTGGTAAGGAAATTATTGTTATTTATTGCGTAGTACAAGTGGCAAGTAAAATTTAAAGTAAGAACTACGCATCGTCTGCAACGTTTTGCTTAGAGCAAGTGGCAGTGCTAGTGCTTAGTAGTCCACTGCCAGTTGCAATAAGCAAAACGTTGCAGACAATGCGTAGTAGCTACTTACCTACAACTTCTACTTGCTACTTGTACTACGCATCGTCTGCAAACGCCCTAACCTAACGTCTAACCAAGGTATTGTAATTTGGTAATACTTAGTAACCGGCAAACATCTTGATCAAAACGCGACATAGTGTGGTGGGTGCATTCACGTGGCCGAAATACCATTGTACTCCATTCGGTCCGCTAATGAAACCCAAAAATCTACTATAGCGCATTTTTATCTTGTTTGCTGATCACTGTACCTGCATTTTAAACTAATCTAACTTTCGTTTCCAATGTGCTCAACTATTTCAAAACTTTAAATAATTGGAATCAAATTGTCCAAACTGTTCAATTGGTTGAATAAAATAGTTGTACATATTGGAAAAGATTCAAGTCAAGTAACATACCAAGGTGGGTTTTAGCTAACTATCGCATCAAAATTAGCGATAGTAGAGTCATCTTAAGGTACGGTAATTTTCCGATCTTGGCGACCAGCGTCGCGGTCGCTTGCATTGTTTAGCACTTCATATAAATTCATACTGGTCACCTGTCGCTGTCGCCAAGATCGGAATGCTACCTTTAGTGACTCTACTATCGTTAATTTTAATATACATAACTCTATATCTAATAGATAACAATCTGCATGAATTTCAGAATAAAAAGATTTTTACTAATTTATCGACAAATTTGCAAGTTTAATGAAAACTTTCTTGAATTCAAAGCATCGTACGAGTACGAACGACCTTCTAATAAACCTCAGACAAATCATTACTCTCGCCCATTCTGAAAGTGAAAGAATTACTCTGTAAGTATGGTGTATATTTTGTGAATAAAGTGTTTTTTTATTTCTTACTTATTTATGATATTATACGATTATATTCAGAGATGATTTTTAGGAGAAACTCCAGTAGTATGATGGCCAGATTGTTGGGTGTTGAGTCATCGGTAAAGATTGTTAAGTGGTGTTGATAAAACAGTTCAAAAAGCCACGTTTACCATGCCAAGTTAGAATTTTAAAACTTTAAAAGCAAATTTGCAGGCATGTAAAATATTTAATGCAAGATTTCGAGCCTTATTATTTTCGAGTTGAATTTTATCTGTAGTGATGTAAGAAGCATCATCCACAGCAAGTGGAACAAGCGCTTTTGCAACAAGCTGGATTGTGTGGTAAAACTGAACAGCATTTCCGCGGTGGACATGACGGCGTAGGTGCGCAGCAACTAAAGCAGGGGCCGGGTACGCTTTGGCACCGGACGACAGCACAGGCCAGGGATCGGTTTTGACACGGAGAGATTCGTATCTTGTGTGGCTTCATGCGTGGCTGGCTTCGAGCCCTACGACACCGGGGCTTCCTGCGACACGACCGCAGGCAAGGAGAGCTACAAGCGATGCTGCACGGGTAAGAACTGCAGCACGGAATATCGCAGGGTGCTGGTGACGGGGGACCGGGACTAATGCAGTAGACCGGTACATAGCGCTTCCTACATGGCGAGTAAGGTTTACAAGGCCGGCAAGGCTTACAAGGCGGGCAAGGCTTACAAGGCCGGCAAGGCTTACAAGGCGGGCAAGGCTTACAGGGTGAAATTTGTGAACAAGCTCTAGGTTTACATGGTTTTCCACAGGGTGATGTATTACAAGTTAGCCTGCATGGCCCAACACATGGTGTAGGAAGACATGATGGGCGAAATGGCGAAGGGCGGCGTGAGCGTGCCACACGGCATGTTGTATAGCACGGCGTGAGACATGGTGAGCGACACGGAGAAGGACGACAAGGTGAGCGGCATGGAGAACGACGGCGGCATGGTGAACGACATCTAGGACGGCGGCATGGTGAACGGCATGGAGATGGACGGCATGGCGAACGACATGAAGGGGGGCGACATGGTGAACGACATGAAGGGGGACGGCATGGTGAACGACATGGAGAACGACATGGCGAGTGGCATGACGTCGGACCACAAGGCTTTTTGCACGGTTTCTTGCAGCACTTAGGTTTGCATGGTGATGGTCGACAAACAATCATTTTACATTTAGATGGACGGCATGATCCTGGGTAATTGCAAGGCGTCGCACAGGGTGAGCCACAAGAAGGAGGCCGCGTTGGTGGCGGTGTCCATTCCAGCATGAGTTCATTCCTTGCAAGTGGAGCTCCGTTCAATCTGCGTATGACTAACTCAAATACTCCACGTCTAGGATTAGTAACTGTCGTGACCTTGACTGGAACTTTATCATCTTCTGTGGAAGTAGCAAGAATGCAATTTGGTCCCGTACAAGGATCCAATGGATGAAATGGACAGGGTTGACTAGGTCCGATTCGGATATGAGATACAGTTGCCGATAAGTCTCCTGCTTTTACACAGGTAGCAGGGCATGGTGCTCTTTCGCAGTCTTCTTTGATAGAAACTGCTTTTGCTGTTGCAGTTCCAGTGGAGGATCCATCTGCCCTTGTTTGTACCCAAGCACAGCTGTTTGAACAGTTAGCTTGTATACTGCTACAAATCGTTCCTCGTGCTAGCTCGCCTGGTTTTTTTTGGTGTCTTTTTGAGTTTGTATCTGAACTTGAACTTCCCATCCCCGATTTGGCTCCATCTTTTTTTTTCCCAAAGAAATAAACCTCAGAATGTCGCAAGCCTCCTTTATAAGACTGAGTCGACATAGTGGTTGTGGAGAGCATGTCAGATTTTGTACGAAATGTACTAAGCGTATTTTGCAAATATTTAATTTTATTATTATCACGGTCTCTAGAGACTTGCACACATTTATTGATGGAAGCTGTCGCTTGTGTACCGGAATTGTGAAGAGGAAAGAAATCATCGAACAGTGTCATATAGACGGTAGTCTCTTTTCTGTTGAATAGGCTATTTCTAGCACTCGCGCCGCTTTTCATAGAAGAATAAGAACTTCGTGGCTTTGCTACGTAATTCACAGAATCCGAAAAAGACACAGTTCGTCTTTTTGATCGGAGAGTGCTCATTGAACTTGACGAGTAGGAGTATGTTTGAATAGTGTTAGATTCACGGGCTTTGCGCAGGAGTTTTAAGTTATCTAGAAAAATTCTGAGACACTGAGATACTATCAGGTTAGCTTGAGAATCTTTATGTGACAAAATTAAATTTTTCTGTGAGCATCTCTCAGAGTCCTGCATCAGTTCCTTGCAGGATGCTGTATTGTCCATTCTTTGCGTTTCATTCAAGTCTTGGTAGAACGGCAATCTCGGCAGCGCACCTACGGCGATATTTTGGTGTTAACAATAAAATAAACGTATTTAAGAGCACTAAGTTAAAAAAAAATACTTCATAAGAAAAATGGGTGCCTAAAATGGAATGTCTTAAAAGAGGGGGGAAAAAATAAGCCGTTGTAGACTAAACAAACATTTAATAAAATAGATAACAAAATAACAAAAAACGCAATCTAAGATTTTCTTTTAGGTTTAGAAATAATAGGGCAACAGCCAGGACATGTAGACACACATTGTGCCGTACGCGTATCCTTGACGGGCACCACCTTTTCGTGGGTTATAGCAGGTGTTATGAAATGGTATTCGAATTTCGATTTCCTATTGACCATTTCTACTGTCTTGGAGATGCGAAGTTTGATGACTTGTGGGGGAAAGTCGTAGATAACACCGGGGTAATCCTCTGCAGTGACCGGCACCAGTTGGCCGGGCTCGTCGCGTGACACGTCGCCTATTCCGTCCGAGGTGAAGTTAAAGTAGGCGCGCTGTTTGTGCCCCAAGTTGCAGGAATCCGTCGGCAACTGGAATATCACCTTGTTTCCCGCCGGACAGCAATCTGTACAGTTTAGTCAATATCGTCCCCTTCGCGTATGAAATCTTAATTACTAAAACTATCTAGCATGGCACGCATCAACTGTGGCACAAATTTCGGTTTTCGGTGGAGTGCAACCGACAATGTGTTGAAATGTGAAATGTGTTCCAGAGTTGATGCGTGGTCTAGATAGTTTTACAGTAGATAGATAGTTTTTAGATTACAGCATCCGGTTAAGTTAATAAGGTAGGAAAATCCTGCCATAAAAGAGGAAATTAGGTTTCTAATGTAATTTGTGTATATAATGTAAACTACATAATTATACGTATTTGTGGTAATAATAGGTTCAGAACGCCCTTTCATTCAAAGTTCACTCATCTACCTCCGAGATCTGCACGCATTTTCGTTGGTGCACAGTTCGAGCTCGTGTGTGCTTATACTGTCTATTATGTCTTCTGTGCTTATACGCCCGAGAAGACTTCGGTTGTCGGCGTCTCCGTCTACTTGAAGACCCCGGTTTTTTTTCCTTTGAGCACTGGTGAGTCCAGTAATAGAGGGAATTCTCCATGCTTGTGTCTACCGGTCGCACAACGTAGATGAGAAGACAACCAGAGACATATACTTACTCGTATGTCTGAATTTCACGTTCGCCAAATGGTTGTTCGTCAAATGCTTCGCAATATTAACTTGAACAAAGCCAGAGGCCCGGATGGTATTCCAACCATAGTTCTGATGATATGTGCGCCTGAGTTATCTCCTGCGCTGACACGCTTCTTTTGTCTTTTTCTTGGTAGAAGCTTGCAAACGTGTAAGTAATCGGTGCTACTACAACCAACCATGCCGACCCTGCCAACTACAGGCCAATCTCGGTCACGTCCATACTCTACAAGACTATGGAACGTGTCCTCAACAACGGGCTCCTGGCATACATGGAAACTAAAGGTATGATTCCGAACTCCGCTGCACAAAGCGGTGCTGCCGCAGCACTACTGGTCCCCATATTATTATCTATAGGTAAATGTGAGATTACATTCCGAGCTACGCAGCAATGCCGCAGCAGCAATGCAGCGGCAGCTTCTGAATGTATTCTAAATGCTCTTCTTAGTGGCCAACAATATGGATTCTGCCGAAACCGGACAACTGGGGATCTCCTAGCGTATGCTACTCACACCTGGAGTGAGGCCATTAAGAAATACGGAGGTTTCCCTCACTTTAATACTCAAAACTCAATATTTTATTGCAGACATATGTAGGTACATGGAGTTATTAAATTTACATGTTCAATAAAGTAATACATATGAAACTATTTGGGTATAGCAATATAAATATATGATATGTATGTGCTAAGAAGCTCATCAGCAACGAATCATTCGTTCAGACTAAGCTTCTTAGCCTTGAATATTGGCGCAAAGTTACTAATGTACTTATCAGTTTTTTATCGGAACCATTTCGGCGAGTTGTTTGCTTTGGATCTGTATGAGCCAATTCATTTCTGTTAATTTTTCTTTAGACGGCCAGGGCGGGAACGAAAAGGCGTCACCGTGTCATGGTTGATATTCCGAAAACCCGTATGAAGAGCTTTGATTTCGCCATTATTGTGCGAACCACTTGGCTGTGGAATGCGCTCCCTGAATGTTCCCTGATACTGAAATTCTGGATTCTTCAAGTCCCGAGTGAATAGATTTCTTCTGGGCAAGCGAGCTCCATTGTTGACTGCGTCATCGCTTAACATCAGGCGACGTAGCCGTCAAACACAAGCCTATTATTGAATGTAAAATTTACAAAAATAGAAGTGTTTTAGTTGATAGTATGTTGATATAGTTAATACTTACCCAACTTACTTACCTAGCCTACTTGTCAAACATAACTTAGTATAAGTTTTATAAATAAATAAAAAACTTTTTAAACATATGCTTTTTCGTATTCTTCTCAGCAAACCCTTTCAGTTGACACCCATATCATGATGTGAACATTTTGTCCGCCATCTTGGGGCGTCCGCCAAATTTAATTTATCATCTAGGACCAAAGTGCTTGGGAAGACAAATCCAATGAGCCCAAACATGACGAGGTTACGTCGTCTCGTTTAGGAGTTCCTATGGCCACCTTCTGTCTCCATCATCAGACCAGCTCGAAGGTACCAGAACATTGAATTGTCACCGAGCTTACATAAGTATGCCAAATTACAGATCAATCGGTTGAAGATATTTGCTTCAAAATTTAGCTGCAAGATTCCACCCGAACAAACATAGTTACATACATACATTGCAAGTTAAATAAAAGCTTGTAATTACTAAAATATTTCAGATAGGGAATGGATATAAAAGGCTTTACCTACTATAATTTTTTATCCGACTACGGCAAAAGGATGGTTATGATTTTGGCTATGTTTGGATGTAATAACTATTAAAAATAAGTGGTAGGTAGTGGTACCCACCTACTGAGTGAGAGGTGATAGTTTATGTCCATTAGTTTGATACCCACTATAAACTACGCTTCAAAGTAATTCAAAGAGCGTTCAATAAAGCTTCCTCTTCGGTTTATGCTTCTTAAGTCTTGGAATAAAACAGGTACAATCTGGATCAGATTGCATTATAGTATTTACTTTTCTAACTGGTATTTTCTTATCCAGACCCTTGGGCGTAGTTAGCTCTACTTCAAATCTTAATTTCTTGTCAGCCTGCCAAGCTGTTTTAGCTACTTTCAACACGAATACATCTTTATTCGGTGGTTCTGGTCTGGTACTGTCGCCCTTTCCAAATGCAGGTTGTGGGCCGTGCTTGGATATGGCACCACACCCTTCCGTCACACACGTGAACTGAGTCTTTGCAGGCTGGGCTCCAGCACAACATGTCTTTTCACTGGGAAAAGCTAAAGATATTTGGTTCTTTCCACAGGGTGGAACGCATTGTCCTCTATCGGGATGTTTTCCATTGTCGTATGGACTCTGCATGGAGCAGTGAGTTTGACTGATCTTCTTAATTATCGACGCTGTGGCGGGTACTTTGATCTTTAGTTCATTGCCCATCAAAGTGGTTCCTATCTCTTCGAACTGTTTGGTGCGACCTGCCCATTAATAAATTTTGTTCTAGATGCTTTCAAGATCTGTACCTACTTACAATCTCTTATAGAGCAATCATCAAAATTACCAACGACATGTTTATAATCTACCATCAGTCTACTTATCGATATTTCTCTACGAAATTAAAACCAAGGGGAAAATCAAATCAAAGTGTAAAAATATGATACGTGTAATGTACACTTACTTAATGTGTATCTATAGTTAATTGGATTTTTAATCGAATAATTTTATTTGTAAACAACTTTTTGTATCTACTTATAGAAATAATTATATAAAATAACTAATTCTCACCTTTGGGCACATGTAAGCAATACTGATCAGTGTTCCTACAGATCATGGGCGGATCACGAGCTGGCCTAGGCCCCGAGCAATAGCATGGGTCATCCGGGTTTTCACAGGGCATGCTGTTAAAGGGATCACGCGCTGAAACATTAAAGATATTGTGCTTATTACATTACAATGTGAAGCATAGGTTTTTGATATATTATACCTAGGTCTTTAGTGCAATATAGGGAACCGATGCCAAGCGGTAGCAAGTTCGATTTACAACCTGACAGCACCCGGCTCGATCCTCTCTCAGCCCTGTACTAATGACTTATTATTAAGTAAGTACTAACTTAAATAAATAAATAAATAATAATAATAATAAATATGTCGTGAAAAAACCGGTATGTCATAGAACCTCAAAAGTTCAAAGAGATATGACATTCCCAGCATACACTTGCCCAGCGTGGTGGTATACGGCCAATCCTCTCTGTCTCTCTCTCTATCTCTGAGAGAAAGCCCATGTACCGCCACTGGGAACAGCAAGGCTGATAATGATGATGATGATTTAGTATAATTATGTACCTACCTATAGGGCAAGTACCACCTCCGCCACCACCTAGGACCAGGCAAGGCGGCGAGCCTGACGCCGTGGTGCCTGCACCAGCAGTCCTCCCAGTGCCGCAAGCACAAGGGTCCTGTGACAACTGGAACTCTCTCCGAGGATTGCACGACCGGTCTACGATTGCTGAACTACCGCCAGCACCGAGCTTAGGCGGACCACCCGCTCCTTGAAATCTCGTAATAATAAGCTTCCCGAAGCAGGATATCCTTAGGAACATGATAATTTCACCATTTTCTCCGCCATCTGGACCAACTATCCGGAAGGAATCCTTCAGAGCTTGGTAGCTTACGGTATTTGGATCTTCCAGAAATTTTTTGCGTGCTTGAACGAACTCTTTCGTCATATCTATAGTTGCCTCTCCCATCATGATTTTAGTCGGGAGACAGCCACAAGGCAGAGACTTGTATACCGAGATTTTAATCGGAAATTGGCTCATGGCTTTGGATATATCAGATTCTTTGAGTGAGAACAAGCAAGACTTGCCGTTGTTGAAAGTTTTAACAAAGGGTCCACCGCTGGTGGCTACGCA
The DNA here is from genome assembly GCA_932305915.1 of Agriopis marginaria. NCBI lineage: Eukaryota > Metazoa > Arthropoda > Insecta > Lepidoptera > Geometridae > Agriopis > Agriopis marginaria. Next base: position 14,552,395 of record OW029916.1, on the reverse strand, counting down.
GGCGCCCGGGTCGTCGTCACATATCTCGAGGGGCTCCACAGACGGAGCTTCTATATTGACACATGTTCGAAAATCTTTATCAGAGAAGCAAGGACTTTTTACGAAAACAATTTTATCGACAAGTACCTCAAGGAGGAACAAGCCGTCGTCCTGCTTCGTCATAGTTGGTTTTTTTCGGGGATGGGATATTTTACTGTTTTTGTAAGGGTTTTACGGATTTTACGACTTTATCATACTGAAAATTTTGACATGATTAATTTTGATGGAAAACAAAAGAGCGTGTTCTAGCACTTCTAAGCTATAGTAGCAGATAATAATTACATTCTCTTTGGTAGCAAAGCATTTATGCGTAGCTGTGCCCGCGGTTTCACCTGCGTGGACAATCTGCTGCTTTGTTGCAGAATGCAGCGCGTGAAAGAGGAACAAATTGCAATTTTGGGGATCAACAACCCCCCCCCCCCCCAACACCCCTGAAATATTATATTGAAATAAATAAAGGCGAGGACGTATACATTTTTGGTGTTTTTTTCCTGCACCCCCCGATATAGTAGTAGTATGATGGTCTTTTAGTAAACTGATGTGTATATATAATTTTATAGAATTATGTTCGCCTACTTTCTCGCACTTTTCATAGATTTTTCGAGCCTTTTTTAGGGTACCCAAAGCACAGTAGCCCAAAGGGTGTAAACGGGACCCTACGCTATCTGTCAGTTTGTCTGTCTGTCTGTCTATCAGCTTAAGGACTGTATCTTTCGAACCGTAATAGACAGCCAGTTGAAATTTTCACAGAATATGTAATATTGCGACGGACTGACTAAGAGATTATAATAAAGTCAAAAAGTAAAAACTAAAGGATACAACAAACGTTTTTATTAAACGTATTTTTGTATTTGATCTCGTATTATAACGGTAATACGTACAAGCTTCAAACTTGGCATGATTATAGTACACACTCTAATGTAAAACAACAAATAATAAAAACTGGCCAAGTGCTAGTCGGTGACGAATTTCTATTCTCCACCGGTTCTCGTACGATCACCGACGTCGGGCACTTGGATGGGTGACCGCCAGGGCATTATGTCTTTTTGCACCTTTTTTTTACTTTAGTAGTTAACCCAACGATCTTTTACTTATACTACGTATGAGTAAACTATTTAAGCTGTGGTAACGAACCCTCAGTGCGCGAGCTTGACTAGCACTTGGCCGCTTTTATTTCTGTTTGTAATTTCGATTGCAAGAAGAAGCTGTTCTTGCAGATATCTAACTGAATCCCGACGAGGTATAGTTGTGCTACATAGTTGCAATTATTATTATCATCATACAGCCTTTTAACAGTCCACTGCTGGACTTTAGCCTACTCCCGAAAGGGTGATTGGGCCATATCCACCACGCTGGCCCAGAGCGGGTTGGTGGATTCACATACGCCATTGAATTCCTTCTCCGTACGTATGCAGGTTTCCTCACGATGTTTTCCTTCACCGAAAAGCCAGTGGTATGAAAATTCGTACATAAGCTCCAAAGAGCTCATTGGTAGGTACGAGCCCGGGGTTTGAACCCGCGACCTCACGCTTTCAAGTCTAGCGGTCTCCCAAATGGGCTATACCACGGCTATATTTATATGTTATTATTTAGCTTCGAAAAATTATACATTTTTTGTTTTATTTTATTTATTTATTTTATTTTATTAATGAACACCAACATGATGTACGCCCTTACTTTACATGAAGGAGACAAGGCACAAGCCACCACAATTATAGGTGCAGACTACATGGTTTTAAAAAGCGAGAGTTTTTGGAATATAAGTTAGTACATTATAGGTACATTAAGAATTTAATAAATTTTTGACTAAGTACATTATACATTAAAAATTCAATTAAATTTTTGACTGAATAAAGGAATCAAGAAAAAAGAAAAAATCATCGCTTAAGCAGTTTGATAGTTTGCTACGAATAGATAGTTTGAACCTACCCACGCCACCAGCGAATAAGTCCACTACATCATCTCGGGAGAAAACATAAACTCCCTGCAGGCCTAGCACGGGCCGTGGACATATTTTCTTTCCACCGTTTTTATCCCGCGAGAAAAAGACAAACGTATCTATATTCTAGCTTTGTCTCGTCTAGGCGTGGATAAAAACGGTGGAAAGACAATTTATCCACAGCCCATGCTAGGCCTGCTGGCTAGTATAATCATATTTTAGTGTGCGTTAAAGATAATCATGCGTAAAATCGACGCATGATTTTTAACAGGCTATAAAAATAGAAATTATTTACTGATACTAAAAAACATATTTGATTTGTTTTTCTAGGCATTAATAAATAATAAAAACAAGATAGCTACATATTTATACTTTTTGAACTAACTAATGCTATTCCTTCCATTTTGGTAGTTTCAGATTTTAGCAGTAGAATTTTGGGTGTGACGACTGTGACGTAGCCGACCAGTGTGACCAGGCAAAGAATTTTACCCAAACATACGAATAATTATCACTAAAAAAACCGACTTCAAAATGACAGTTCAGACGTGTAGATTTGGCTGACGAACCGTCGTCCAACCAACGGGAGGGTTTTTTTTTTCTTTTTCTCTCCTGTTGTTGGACGGCGATCCGTTAGCCAAGTCCGTTTCGTCTGTTAGCTACATTAGTAAATACCTACGCAATTTTGTTTACTTGGATGACATTTTTTTCGGTTATTTTGATATAAAAACCAAACCAATGAACCGATTTTGATGAAATTTCTATGGGACCGATCTGAACGTATATCTTTTTATTTATATTACACGGGAATTACTCACGTAAGATTAAGCCGAGGTGTATATTTATATCCTTTCAAACATTAAAATAATTTTCTTAATTGGTTGTAAATTATACTGAGGTAATGACGTTCTGAGGTAACGAACTTATAAAAAGAGGCGAATTGAGAATCCCCTTCTTTTTTGAAATCGGTTAAAAATAAAGTAGGTACCTACCGTACAGGTCGTACAGGGGCTACAGGGCCCTATAAACTAAAACACGCCCGTAAAAACTTTTAGAGGTTAGCTCGTTACGAGCGTAACGTGTTTATGGTATAATTGCATGTGAACAAAGGCCCTGCTTCACCCCTGCTTGGCAATAATAAAAAAAATAAGGCTACTACTATCGAAAATAATTGTCAGGCTATGATATAATTGATCGATAGATAATATAAAATCACCAACATAAAAAACTCTAATCTGACATTCGACACACAAAGAAAGATTAGCCCCTTAGAATAACTAGTACCAAGAAACCAAGTACATTCGCAAAATTTAAGTCGTTCAAACGGAGCCATATATGGCACCGTACGACGCTCGCGCAGTCTGTGCTCTTAGTCAGGTGATAGTGTTAAGAGCTCCTAAAAATATATAAAATGCCAATTTACGCGGTGAAATCGTGCCACAACAAATCAGAAGAGCAGAATAAGAGTTATGGTGTGACATTAATCCATTAATTTTTTTGCTTAAATCGTCTAAAATACCAAAAATTGTGAAAACATTCATTCCTAGTTCGGGCAGAGTGCTGCCAGCTTTGTAAGAAATTATTATATGTTGTATGTTTATAAGTGGGTGAGTTTCTTTATTCCACAGTAACTTCGAAACGCCACGATCTATTTAGACGTGTGCGGTACCGTTAGAATCCTTACTACCTCGGGAAATACAGGATAAGGATAAGGATATGTTGAAAAAGTTAAAAAAACAATATAATATTTGTAAAAACAATTACCTGACAGAAAAAAAGAGGTAAAAAGATTTGGAAATTTGATTGCCGCAGATGGGTACAATAATCAAAACTAGAGTAACGTTTATCTCTGCGTTTATCAAAATTCTACTTAATTTTTTTAACCTCCTTTCATTGTGTTTTTTTGGAGATATTTTTTTTGTTATAATTTTTATTATAAATTAATTTCCAACTAGTTAGATAGGTTTCAACTAAGTTACTATCTTAGTTTTTAGAGTTCCGTATCTAAAGGGTAAAAACGGGACTCTATTACTGACTCTACGCTGTCTGTCTGACTGTCAGTATGTCTGTCCGTCCATCTTCCTGTCTGTCTGTCTGTCCGTCTGTCCGTCCGTCCTACCTTTTACCTCAGAATGAAAAATAAACCCTCATAAGACTAGTCACATGATTGTCTGTACGTAACTACGTACTACCTATACCTACTATCACAGCTATTGTTTTCGGAAACAACGTAAAGTAAGATTGTGATTTTGGCACAGTGTTTGAAATTATTGTATGGATATATGCATATCCTTACTTTTAAATCAATGTATGGAACTGATTTTACCAATCAACCAATTACCCAACTTTTAGGGGAAAAACACTTCAACTAGCCACATAATCTAAGCGTCTGTGTGCGTGTCGAGGCAAGCAAACACAGCACACGTAGCGAATTTGTAGCTTAAGTTTTGAGAAGGCGTTGTTTGGCCTTCTTTGAGTAGTTATTCTAAGATTAGCCCATAACTACTGCCATTACAATAACATTTAGGTACCTACTATATTAAATGTTTGTTTCTAACCTCATAGCGACAAAATTGGGTAACGAATCCAAGCAAAAATCACAAAATATTAATTGAAGATAAGAAGGCTTTATATACCGACTAAACACAAAAAAAAACGGTTCCCTCCGAATGATGCCAACTTAACTTTTACTAATCTCTGAGCTATAGCTATTTAGGACTAAAGCTCATGTGATAATACATAAAACAAAACACTAGCAGTCATAAAAGTCAAGTTTAATAAAAGTCGTCGGGCGTCAATTCTGTGGTACCCTTATGGTTCCTACCAAAGTAAGCAAGATTTTCATATGGTTAATTTATTGAACAAAATAAAATCGTAATTTTGAAGTATATTCAGGATCAGGTACAAGAAAACAAAACAAGCAACACTGAATAAAAAAAAATTACAAGAGTTTTGGCACCAACGTGAAAAAAACATGTCGCTTCATTAAATTATTTTCCTACACTTGTGTCCCAGATAACTACTATACTTGTGTGTTACTTAGAATGATGTAATATAATATATTTGAATCAATTTTAAAACCTATTATGTAATCATCTATATTGATTATTCTTTAGGACGTGTTCTTAATCGTACAGTCTATGCAAGTGATTATTTTGTTTCTCGTCACTAAATCACTTTGGAAACATTACGACAATAATATATTTTCGTGGTGTTTCTAAAACTCTCTCATGTAAAGTCTCCACCACTTTACTAGGGCATAACTTGGACTTGGCCGTGACATACTTTGCTTGATTTTGACTGTGACCATGACTTGTTAGAAGCGTAATTATTATTCCGACTGAAGGATTCTGTATCAATGGTCATTAAATAAATAAATAAAAATATTTTTTGGCTTAAATTTTGGCGCCAATATGGAAAAAATAAGCCTTGGCAATGTATTATTTGTGTTTTATATGAGTAATAATGTTACATTAAACTAAACATTAATTGTATTGTTAGATATGAGGTTAGATCTGATCGACCTGAAGCTGTCGACTACTATATAGAAAATTATATTTTACTCGACACATGCTAAATAGATAAGATGTGTAGAGCCAAAACTATAAGAAAAAAAATCTAGTGTCTTTTCTGAAACGCGATGAATTGATTGATTGATGGCGAAGCGTTGTAACTTCTAACAGTTCTAACGAAACGATTGTAAAAGGAAATATAGGCAGCGGGAGCGTAGTGCATAATATTTGTTAGAATATGTGACTCATTTACTAGAACAGAAAAATATTTATCACAAGTATGTCTAAGAACATCGTTTTCGAGGGCTGGTTGACGAAATCGCCACCAACAAAACGGATTTGGCGCACAGTAAGTTCTACTTTCGAAGCTTTACTTTTATACCTTTGTTGATAGGTTTCGATAATTTAAAATGTAAGTACTCGGAACTGATCGCTTTGTACGAAATAACGTTAGTACATTTATTAGACGTGATAATTATTTCTCTAAAAATATCGTTATTAATGTACACAAACGTGGTTTTGTTCATTAGAAATGGCGAAGAAGGTGGTTTGCCTTGCGACAGTCGGGCGAGCTCCCGGGGCAGTATTTCTTAGACTACTATGCGGACCGGAATTGCAGGCGGCTCAAGGGCACTATCAACTTGGATTTATGTGAGCAAGTAAGTGAACTGTTAAAGCTATGTACACACTTTCAACAGTGGAACAAAGTAAAAAATCATCTACAAGTTCTCTAAAAGGAACTAAAGATAGTGCTTTCCTTACCTACATATCACCACAACAGTGTTATCAAATACATTCTCACACACTGACCACAACATAAATATGTAAGTACCTAACCTACTTTTTGTCACTACAAAGAGAATGTTTATGTTGAACTGGATGCCTTAGTTTATTCCAACTTGCTGATGCCTAAAACCAAGAGGCAGGCATAGCTAACTAAAAAGAGATAGAGCAAGAGAACAATATTATTACTTTGTTATAGTGGTTTCTCATTGGTTAATCAATTGTCCATTCATCTGTGTTAGGTAAATAAATAACGAAACTACATTATTCCTCTAATAGTCTTTCCTGTTTCACTTTTCCTGTAACCAAAGTTGCATTTGATGTATTTACAACATGCCTATATTTAAAAATTAATATTAATGTACCTAGTAGCTACATAACAGATTTTAGTAACTATGGCAAGGTGTAACGGCTGCCATATAAAAGGTTAAATTTAAGTTCTCATTTGTGAAGTAAAGTGTTGTTGAAGTCGGTCAATTCTAGCTGAGCTCCAGTACCACTTTGAAAGCGATGTAAGTGTATAATTTTATTTTCAAATTGAATGATACCAGAAAGATAAAGCTTAAAATTTTTTTTATAAAAAGAGCGGCAAACTTGCTAGCGTTTGGCCTAATGGATGCGGCAACTACCACTCATGAACACCTCCAACGCTGGCCCAGTTTCAGTTTTCCGATTACTTAGTACGATGATCGGACCGATGAGACTTTTGTCTCAGTAGTTTTAAAAATAAATTGGATTACTGATCCTTTTAATTCAATGTTTACACGTTCACACTCGTGATCGACTGACCATTACACTGCGATGCACGCACCTTTAAAAATAATGATTGAAGTGTTGCTTAGTGGCCATTTAAACTTTTATCATAAATTAAAAAAATTATGTAATTTATGTCCTCAGTATATCTGCTCGCCTGGTACTTTGTTTTGTATTGCAGAAACAAATAATATGTTAAATATAAGTATATATTATTTATTATAGAAACTGACGTGGTTTTCACACATTTTATTTATATTACACGGGAATTACTCACATAAGATTGCCAGTGCCAAGCGAGATGCAGCCGTGCGCATGCATTCAACTTGAAAAAGACTGCCTAATGCGGTTGAAACTATAATCGGAGTGACCGGCTTAACCTTACGTGAGTAATTCCCGTGTAATATAGATAAAATATATTATATTTAATGTTCCTAAATTTTTTTGTTAAACAAAAACAAATTGAAGTTTTAAAAACGTTTTAACGTGTAAACATCGTAACTAAAAGCTCAGCAGTCAGATTATTTATAACACCGGACAACTGAGACTAAAAAGCCTTATCAGTTCGATCATCGGACTACTGATACTGGGCCAGCATTGGAGGGGTCCATTTGTCCATGAGTGGCAGTTACTTCTTTCCATCAGAAACTCAAGATATCAATATTGTTCTATACATAGATACCTTGAGTCCTGCTACTGATTAAATTATTACAATCAATTAAACTTGCTAATGACATTCTCGAATGGAAACCACGGACCGGTAAGCGCAGCGTAGGATGTCCACCCACAATATGGACAGACAACCTTAAAGAGACCGCAGGGAAACGCTGAATGCAGGCCGCTTCCCTACGGTCAAAGTTGCCTGTCCATCTTGTGGGTGGAAGTCCTACGCTGAGCTTACCGGTCTGTGGTCTCCATTCGAGAACCTCAATAGCAAGTTGAATTGAAACTGGCCCTTTTGGAGATCGACAGGGGAGGCCTATGTTCAGCAGTGGACGTCCTATAGCTCCATGCTCCTTGAACTTGCTATCCGTAACACGCGGTAGCACTTAGTTGCGGTACTCAACTTATTTTGTTAAATATTGTGCACCTTGGTTTCACAGACCATGGTCATAGTTGTCAGTCAACCGTAGATAAGATCTTTCAAACTTACCTTTGAGAAGCCACTGGTAACAGCTAGTTAACAAACATTGCTGAGCTTTTAAAACTATTAAGGTACTTGAGCTATGTACCTTTAAGAAATAGGCATGTGTCCTAATAAAACACTGTTTTAAACTATCACGGTTGTTCACTAAATTTATATGATTATTAACGGGATACCACGGTAAATATCCCGTTAATAATCATATAACTTTATGTGTCCTAATGTTTAATTTATTACAAAAAACAGGCTAAGCCAAGGATATCACTAAATACATAATACATACAAAAAAGAAATGCCTGATAAATCTTTGAGATATAAGCATTCAAAGTTTTTGGTGGAGATAGAGAATAAGAATAAGAATAATTTGATGAAATATTGGATAAAAATTGGGACACGAGCCTATTTTATTACGGCCATGTACTAAGTCCTAGTCAAATAGTCTCCTGTTGCACTTTATGTACATAGACACTTGTTATTGATACCACCTATTTCAAATTCACTTTATTTGATGCTGCAAGCAATAGGGAATTTGAATCTAGTTTTGCATAAGCATTTCAAAAGACAACAACTCTGACCTATTTGTGTGATTAATTATATTAGCTATTTTAGTTAGACACGACATTTCGGGATTCAAGGTATCACTTAATTTATGGCAAGTGTAAACTTTGTAAGTTTATGTTGTTTTTACCTTTATTGTTGGGGTATGCTTTCTGCTTCGATGCGGGCCCCAGAAAGACATGGCACTGAACTGTTACGGACAATTGTGACGCTTACCATCAAGTCTTCCTCTTTACTTTGGTACCACTTGCGGTATTATCTCAACCCAGTCTCAACAGATTATTAATGCTAAATATAGGACGATCATCAGTCTTTGGTGACATTGGTAGATGACCCATTAGGTTGTAGGGCTTGGTTGTTTGTCCTAGAACAACATTTATTTAGTCAGACGTCCTAAGGTATACCAAGCTGTAACTGTAGAGGTGGACTCAGTAAATACAATACATCCTTTCTTACAGGTTGATGCAGGTTTGCACATGGAACGTACCGGGAACGGTACACTAGACCCAAAGCTCCGCGGCTCGGTGTTTACAATCCAGACCCAGTCCCGCACTTACCACCTCGAAGCAGACTGCGAGGCCGACATGGAGAAGTGGGTGGATGCTATATGCAGAGTATGTGGACTGCGTGCCACTGATGAAGCCTCCATTGTGTTGGGTAAGTTCTTACCATATGCTATAGTAGAATCCAGCTATAACGCTCAATAATTATCAGTACGGCTATCTCTAAAGTAAAATGCCACTCAGTCACTAACTGGCTGACTCTTCACAAAATCTCTAAAACAGTTTTAGTATGTGCTAAGAAAGGATTTTGTGATAGGACCAAATTATAGACGAAGAAGTACAAACGAAGTCCTGGCCAACAGCTAGAAATTTGTACTAAAATAGAATCTTTTTATGAGGGTCCACCTTGCCAGGTAATTATTAAATACTATAGTACAGTAGAATCGTTGTATAAGGCTCCATTGTACTACGGGTACACTAGGACGAAATTTGTAGGGTTCTTTGGGTTTTGGGGGAAAATTTAATTTTACACCGATTTATTATAACAATACGTGACGAGTCCTGTGTACCAAAATAACACATTAATTTTGCAGTTTGATTTTGAAGTTTGTATTTTAACTCCTAAATGTATTTTTATAAATTAGTTATGCCCCGTGACTGTGCCCGCGCGGAAATTGTTTTGTCGCAAGAGGAGAACAACATCAGATCAAAAATATGTCAAGAGGTTAGCCATGTATTATTCCAGAACCTAAACTCTCTACTTCAAATTTTCGTCTAAATTGGTCTAGTAGTTACAGAGATACGTGGTCACAAACATTCACACACACCAATCTATATATATATATATACCCTTTCGCAAAATTGAAAAGAGATTTTGCGAAAGGGTCGAATTAAGGGGGGTAAATGGGGACTGAAAATTTATATGAAAGTCTACGCGTACAAAGTCGCGGGCAACTGCTAGTTTATAATATTAGTAGAACTTCTCTTGCATATAATCCTGCTCGCCACAAAGCTGCTTCTATAAATTTTACGTCACATTCTAATGCCTAAATACTAAACGGGTTGTTGAGCATTACTGTGATCAGTGTTAAACAACACAAAGTTACCCAAAGTACAAACCAATCGTATATAATCACTCACTTATATATAATTTTTACATGTATAATATTGATATTTTAATTTGTGTAATTTAATGTTGTATAATCACGTACTTAAATAATTATGTATTGATATATAATTTAAGTGGGATTTATATTTGATGTAAAAATGTAGTTCTTTATTTTATTTTCGTTGCTTTGCCAGTTTTTTGTCTTTTAGACTATACGTTTTTTGATGCACGCCTACATACCATTTATTCCAACCTGGTGGACGACTGATAGAAAATGTTCAGCATTAAGTTCTTCTGTGCATTTCTACATAATTTGTAAGTGTGCAATAAAATATTCAATAAATAAATAAACTAAAGTTTTGCTGTTACATCCATATTTATTTTAAATTATGAATACTAGCCAGACGTTTTTGGATTAATTTTGAATAAGGGAATTTCGTACAATCTGAAAATAAGAATATAATTTGTTCCATATAAAATTGGGGAACAAATAGAGAGACAGTGACGGGAGATAGAATCGCGGTTATTATACTGCATCGCTGTGGTAAAGAGCCCACCGGGATTTTTCAACTTCTGCAAATTTTGAAAATAGGTCCTAGGTCTGTTTGTCGCGTAACATAATCAAACGATTTAGTGAAGAGTTAAAGGAGCGGCCTTCATCGCACGGTTAGGACACCATTCTATCCACGGCCTTCCTAAATACACATAGGTAGTATAACTAAAATGATTAAGTATTTAATAATTATTTTTGTGCCCATATTTATTACACGTTCTGATTATTTCTCGGTATTGCTGGAATGCTGATAAGCGCGTTTTAATCTTGTTTGTGCAATGTTTCAGTGTAATCATGACTCATAGGGTTATAATCAATTGTTTCACGTTCAACTTTGTTGCACAGCGAAAGCATTGTAGAGTGGCTTAGCTCTAAAGGTTAATTTTTTAGGCTTGTGAACCCACGTTTGGCATTTGTTTTCGCTTGGTTAAAAAGTATTAAGGTCCAATTGCGTAGCTTCACTAAACCCTGGGCTAGTAACTTAGTCCCGTGCTGACTTCTTATATCTCGAGATTCGTTTTGCATTGACACAAAAACGAGGTGCTACATTTGAATTTTTTGTTATAATAATTAGTTAGGCTGGATTTGTTAAATCTAGACTAACTAAATAACTATATACTTTGTTTTCAGGCGCTTGCAGACGATGCGTAGTACAAGTAACGAGTAGAAGTAGCAAGTGCCTACTACGTATCGTTTGCAACGGTGTGCATAGTGAACGTGGCAGTGATACTTGGCGCCAAGTGGTACTTTGCGCTGGTACTTGGCGGCAAATTAAGCTTCGTTTGCCCGCCCTGCTCGCGCGATGGCCACTGCGCATCGTTCGTTCCGTTTGAACACTCGTGCGAGTCCGTACTCGCACGCAAGTTGTGGCGTTACCGCGCGAGTGGCTACTTATAGTTTGAACGCCTACTTGTACTTGCCACTTCTACTTGTACCACGCATCGTCTGCAAGCGCCCTTCGAGCAAGTGGGCTTATAAAAACAACGTGGCAAATGTGGATGAATTTAGACCGAGACAGTCAACAATCGCACAAGGGAGAGGTTTCTACCCTGCAGTAGATACATACAGGCTTAAAATTATGATGTCTTTGTTGAAACAATCAGCTGCCGTCCGATTACTAAAAGACCGTTAAGTGGCATTGCCACAGTATCACTTAACGGTATTTTAGTAATCGGACGGCAGAATGTCTCTTGGTTGAAGTTTGAAGGTTGAAGGCGTTATCGTAGATACTTCTTAAGTTCTTACCCAATAGTTTATAAGTGTCCGGTTTTATTTACAAACTTCCAAATTAATTTTAGCTAAAACGGCTACCCGGCGTAACGGAGGGCTTACTTTAAGAGAAGTGTAATCAAACGATTTGCTTGTCAAATATTTAAATAAACCGGCCAAGTGCGAGTCGGACTCGCGCACTGTGGGTTCCGTATCTCCACAAAATTCAATAACGAAATTGCCAGTTATAACTTGGTAATGAACAGAAAATTGTCACAGACTCGCACTTGGCCATTATTTATTATTTGTTGTTATATTTTAGAGTGTGTATTATAATCGTGCCAAATTTGACGCTTATACGTATTACCGTTTTTCCATTAGAGCTAATACAAAAATACGTTAAAAAATACGTTTGTTGTATGGGGGCTCCACTTTCGTGTTTACTTTTTGTCATTTTTATTATTTTTTAGTTAATCCGTCGTAACAATACATATTCTGTGAAAATTTAAACTAGCTATCTATTAAGGTTCTAAAGATACAGCTGTTTAAAGTTAGGACAGACGGACTGACTGACATACAGACAGACAGACCGACATCGTAGGCTTAGTAATAAGGTCCCGAATTTACCCCTTGGGTGCGGAACCCTAAAAAAAAGTTTTACCGAGTTTGTTATCGATAAGTTGACAAAGCACAGCTTATAGCTTATCAAACCTTTATGAAGCATTCTTAACCACAAAATAAAATATTTTTACACGTTCTATACTTAGCTGAATCCCAATTTTGCTATGAAGCTAGGTTTAAATCGATCTAAAGCCAAGTCGTGTCTACCACAGCTTCAACGAATGCCAAAATCTGTGTCAAATGGCTGAAAGGAAATGTCCAAAGCCATTTGTTATGTTAACCATTGCGATGAATCATGAAGTTTTACTCTGCTATGATTCACTGTGTGTTGAAAATAAACTTTAGTTATCAAGTGACGGATTGGGGTACAAACTTTTGTTTTCGACCAAGGTCGGCTTAGATATGCTTCAAATAGTTCAATCCACGAAGTGTGTTCTCCTAGTGTGAATACACTATAATAGTCCTTTTCATAGTAGCTTAGCTATAATTACGAGTATGTTTTCGCCGCAAAATGTAAATATTTAATTTAGTTCTGAGACGTCACATTCAATATTTACGAATCACGTTACATTCTATCGTACTGTCAAACCATCTGTCAAGTGCCATGCTTTTTGAAAAGGACTACAGGACTACAGGAGAACAAACAAAATCTTTTTTTTTTCTAAACACTATGTTGTCTTACACCTGCTCAAATAATATTTGCTATTCACGAGCGAAATTTTGCAAACTTTATCGATTAAGATAAGGGGTGTCGTGTGTGTAAACTTCTTTGTGGATTCAACTATCTATATATTTATATCTATATATACAAAAGCGAAATTCATCTACTCACTCACTCACTCATCACGAAATCTCGAAAACTACTTGACCTACGAAGCTGAAATTTGGCAGGTAGATTCCTTATGGGATGTGAGGTCCGCTAAGAAAGAATTTTGCGAAAGGGCTGAATTGAGGGGGGCAAACGGGAGCTTAACATTTTATATGAAACTACGCGTACAAAGTTTATTTATTTATTTTTATAAATAATATGCTTGCGTTTGACCACCATCACGTTTGATGTTAAGCGAAGATGCGGTCTACGTTGGAGCACGCTTGCCTAAAAGAAACCGATTCAGTCGTGATTTGAAGACACGTAGATTGTAACCATCGGGGAACACCCATTCAGGCAGCGCATTCCACAGACTAGCAGTTTGCACAATAAATGTGGAATCAAAGCGCTTCGTACGGGTTTTCGGAGTATCAACTATAAAGCGGTGACGATTTTTCGTGCCCGCTCTGGCAGTAAAGTGCGTAAAATGAGCGGTGCCATTAATTTGATGCACATTAAACAAAATTTTGTATGTACGTAGTATTGATTACTTAGTCTATCTTTTCAATATCTTGCATTCTTGGCTGGACGGCCTTGATAAATTCTGCTGGCGTAGGTGTAATTCACCCTTGATACTAGTATTGGAACACGAGGAGCAACGCGTGATTTCTTACCTACCTACTTAAATTAATTAGTTTTTAATACAAACGGGAAATCAGATGTGTCCTTTAAAAAATAAACCTAAAACAAAGCATAAAAACTACTTTGACTTATTTTTGTCACGAGTCGCGGGGCCTCTAAGCAGTTGCCTATATGGATAATCTGGGACTATTTATCCACAGAAGTAGGATTGAAAAGCGGTGGCTGATGATGATGATCATTGAACATATATTTATAATTACTGTACTGTGAAGTAATAAGTAATAATGTAGCTGGCGTTTGCTCTGCTTTTAATGTGCTAAGTTTTTTTTTTTGTGATCGATTTTTAACGCCCTACGCAAAATTGCGGTGTTTTAAGTTTAATCTGTGGCATCGTAGCTCCCAACCCAAATGTCTAAACCGATTTTGATTTAGTTATTTTTGTTTGAAAAGTGACTTGAACGAGAGTGTTCTTTAGCTATGATTCAAGAAAATCAGTTCCGTCGTTTGAAGATTATCAGATTTTCTATCGGCGGTTTTTAGGGTTCCGTACTCAAAGAGTAAAAACGGGACCCTATTGCTAAGCCTATGATGTCTGTCCGTCCGTCCGTCTGTCCGTCCGTCCGTCCGTCCATCAATACGTCCGTCCGTCCGTTCGAAAAATCAAAAAGTAAAAACGAAACCCCATACAACTAACGTATTTTTTACGTATTTTTGTATTAGGTCTAATGTATATACGATAATACGTACAAGCGTCACACTTGGCATGATTATAGTATACACTCTAAAGCATAACAACAAATAATAAATAATGGCCAAGTGCGAGTTGGTGACAAATATCTGTTCATTGTCAAGTTATAATTGTGTTATACTCGAGCGCTTGTAGCAAAATAATTAACAGTGGCTGTTGCTTCGAAAATTTTGGAACCGTACCGTCCAAGAAACCGAATTACCAGTAGTAATTCGGTTTCTTGGACGATACGGTTACCTTATTGTATTTTGTGGTAGTAGGTACGGAAGCCTCAGTGCGCGAGACCGACTCGCAGTTGGCCGGTTTATTTTATATGTACAATCTATAGTGTTTTGTGCAAATAAATTGTCTTTATCTTTATCTACTTGTTACGTCTCTCGTTAAAACGGCTTTGCTCTACTCAAATATAATATAACCAACGACATCGACTTTCCCAACTACGACTCCTATCAAACGGGCAATGCGCCCGCATAATGCACATCATCAGCCAGAAGACGTCCACTGCTGAACATAGGCATCCACTGGATGCCTATGTTACTATGTACTCTCACAATGTCGTCGGTCCATCTAGTGGGAGGCCTCCCTACGCTGCGTCTTCCGGTTCGTGGTCTCCACTCCAGAACCTTTCTTCCCCATCGGTTATCGGTTCTTCGGGCGATGTGGCCTGCCCATTGCCACTTCAACTTGCAAATTTTAACAGCTATGTCTGTGACTCTGGTTATTTGGCGAATATACACGTTTCAGATTTTATCGCGCAAAGAAATTCCGAGCATAGCTCTTTCCATTGTCCGCTGAGTGACTCTGAGTTTTTCCAAAAGGCCAACAGTTAAGGACCACGTCTCAGTACCATATGTCATCACTGGCAACACACATTGGTCAAAGACCCTCGTCTTGAGGCACTGTGGTATCTTGGACGAGAAAATGTCACGCAATTTCCCGAACGCTGCCCATCCGAGTTGGATTCTTCGGGCGACCTCTTTGCCTAAGTTGGACTTGCCTAATTGAACAATCTGTCCAATATAGGTGTAATGGTCAAAAACTTCGAGAGTATCGTTCCCAACGACTACCGGCACGGGTTCAACATGGACATTGGACATAATTTTTGTCTTGTCCATGTTCATTTTAAGACCCACCTGTTGGGAAAGGCTACTGAGGTCGCTGAGCATCGTATTGAGATCCTCCAGCGACTCTGCCATGATGACTATATCATCGGCAAACGAAAGTGAGTGACGTATTCGCCATTGATGTTGATGCCGAATCCGTTTCAGTCCAAGAGCTTGAAAACGTCCTCCAATGCGTTCGTGAACAGTTTCGGAGAGATAAATCTCCCTGTCTCACGCCTTTCTGCAGTTGGATTGGTTCCGTGCTCTCGTCTTGTAATTGGAACGAAATGGTGGCGTATAATGCACATAACACATAAAATACTATAAATAAAATTGCTTCACAAATTTCAGAACCCGATCCTGAAATGCGTATGAATTAGGCGCACAGGTTCATGTGTGTTGATAAAATGCACATATTCTGCTGATGCATTTGTCTATGTCGTCATTTTGAATGTTGTTTTAAATTTTTAGTTCGCCGATTACTCCGACATTTTGTGAACCATGTGTACCATGCCAAAAGGGCCAAAAGGGGTCCATACAGGGTTGCCACGTGTCCCGATTCTGCCGAAAAGCCCCGATTTCGATGATATTTTCCCGCGTCCCGATAGCCTATAATTATCTCCCGAATTTTTAATAAAATGCGACGATAATCGCCCAATTCGCTTAGATTCACGGCACATTGACGCGTCGCAAATAAATACGTCGACTAGAGAGGTCCATTAATTAATTACGTTAAGGACGATTTTGAATTTTTTTTTAACACTACAGCTGTATACTATGTAGTAAAAGCCTTTGCGTAGTAGTAATTTTAATTTTGTTTTAAACAAAAGCTGCATTTCTAATGCTCTTTAATGGTTGTACTAGTGTGTAGTATATTTCTCTATGGTATCACTCACATACAAGGGCATGACAGACTTCCAGAATGTGAGAATGCGTTTTAAACGTCCTTATGTCTGGTACCATCGCTCATGGGCGTATCTAAAAGAGGGGGGGGGGGCTAGGTTTGAGGGGGTCAAATATTTAAAAATATTAATATTATATTGAAATAAGGAGAGGCGAGATTGCTTTTCATGCACATTTTTTTTTGTTTTATTTCCTTAACTCCCCCCGAAACTAAAACCTGGCTACGCCCGTACCATGGCTATCTTTACCTGGACAAGTTTAGTCCGAAGAAAATATACTTTTGTTATAATAGTATTAAAATCGAAGGCAACATGCAATAATATCATCATATAATGCTTGTTTCAGACACGTATCAGAACAATATAGGCACTATGACATCCATGAACGAGCACTACGAGCGCACTGCAGACAGCACCGGCCCTTATATACCCATTTCTGAATGCATCACTGGCGTACGAGCTCAGGTAAACTAATACCAACCACATACCCTTACACGTTATATACATTATTTTACATTTATTCATGAGCTCAGGTAAACTAATACCAACTATATACCCTTACACGTTATATACATTATTTTACATTTATTCACGAGCTCAGGTAAACTAATACCAATCACATACCCTTACACGTTATATACATTATTATACATTTATTCATGAGCTCAGGTAAACTAATACCAACTATATACCCTTACACGTTATATACATTACTTTACATTTATTCACGAGCTCAGGCAAACTAATACCAACCACATAATATACCCTTACACCTTAAATACATTATTTTACATTTATTCACGAGCTCAGGTAAACTAATACCAATCACATACCCTTACACGTTATATACATTATTATACATTTATTCATGAGCTCAGGTACACTAATACAAACTAAATACCCTTATACGTTATATACATTATTTTACATTTATTCACGAGCTCAGGCAAACTAATACCAACCACATACCTTTACACGTTATATACATTATTTTACATTTATTCGCAGAAGGACAGGTATTTGATTAAAATAAAGGTTCAGTAAAAAAAATCACAACACACATCAGCCATTAAATGTCCACTGCTGAACAAAGGCCTCCCTCTTAGAGAAGGGTGTTGCCATATTACCCACGCTTGGCAGGCAGCTTGGGGATCGCAGTACGTTCACCGTGTACTAATAGGACGCTGCTGTTTATCCTCCGGTGGTTCTGGTCGCAGTTTTATGACATAACCGGGTCTAATAAAAAAAGTTAAAAATATAGCTAAATGTAATATGGGATTATTTAAATCTGCTTAGACATTTCTATTTCATTTCTTTTTTTTAAGTTTGTCGTCGGATTAGGATGGATGCTTTGTCCTTTTCCCGGAAAAGTGAGTGTCAGTATGGCTACTTTTTGACCATATAACCAATTGACTGCTCATCCTTAACCCCGCCGTAAGACAAAGGTCAAATTTTTTTGCATAACCCTTTTCAAGCGGGCCAATCCTAGGTGCGAATTGAATTAATAATGAATGAATTTTAAGCCTCTAATCACAAGGGCCATACGATATCCCCCCCTTGTAGCGATTGATAAACAAAACACGTGAGTGTAGCGCATTTGTGATATTTTGTTTTGCGCGTTATTAGATACTATTTGACCTGACAGACTTTGTCCTGCCTTAGAACTGTCAAACACGCAAAGTTAAAATTGTAATTCTAATTTTTACACCTTGGGTTACATTATTGGAGTTTTAGTAAGGACCCCTATTTATTTTGAAAATATAATATAGCCTATGTTACCCGGGGATAGTGTAGCTTCCCAACAGTGAAAGAGTTTTTCGAATCGGTTCAGTAGTTTCGGAGCCTATTCAATGCAAACAAACAAACAATCAAATCTTTCCTCTTTATAATATTAGTATAAGTATATTAGTGTATAGGCTAAACACTGATAGGACCTGCCAGTTGACTTTTTGTAATGGTTGGCAGGTTAGGCGTGCTACCGTAGATAGTAGTAGTAGTAGTAGTACCGTAGTAGATAGACCTGATATTAAGTTAAGACCTGGTCGAAGATGGAGAATGTTTATCAGGTGGTGCTTGGTGACTTATTTTCAATTTGAGGGTAGTAGGTAGCCAGGTGGTCATTAGAACCTTTCCACCAGGTTTCCTAGATATAAAGATAAAGCTTATTTATTTGCACAAAACACGAGTAAATCATACACACATTCAAAAACGCATGCACAATAGGTGGATTAAAATATTAGTCACTTTGAATCATGTTTTGCCTAGTTTGTAGGCGTACAAATCTAGAGAGATGGTATAAAAATACCGTAAGAATTATTTATATAAAAAAGTATGAATTACTATAATTGTATGATAAACAAATTGACCTACTGCAGTCATTACTAAAATTTATCATATATAAATTATCATTTGTAAATCTCATGTTTACTTTTACGCTAAGTTCAAGCTCATTGTTGGGATTTAAACCCACACTATGCGGCTTGGAATTTGTATGCGCTAACAACTGAGCTACAAACACCGCTCGACTTTGTTACTCGATCAATTAAAATGTTTCAACTGTTCCAAGAATCACTGTAAATACAGTTTGTATTCTCGCTAATTTGCAAAACAGAAGGGGAATTTGTTTTCGTTTGGTTATGGAACACAAACTATACAGGGTTACACATATAGACGAGACTCTAAGCCGAAAGAGGGTCATTGTACTATGGAGGGTATTGTTACGCCATAACACAGGTTAATTCCTAGCTTGGATAACAAGGCTCCACATCATGGAGTACGATATTTATTTAAGGAACAAACTATTGTAAAATTATTATGTTCGACTACGTTTGTAGACACCAAATATATATTTACATATTTTCATTTTCATTTTCTTTGTACTCATCATTATCAACAACGTTTACTATAGAATAAACCCTGAAATCGCGAAAAAAATACCGGTAAAGTGCGAGTCGGGCTCGCGCACTGAGGGTTCCGTAACACCACAATATACAATAAGGTTGTCCAATTTACCGAATTTCCGGTTATTATAACGTCTTCCAAAATTTTCGAAGCAATTGCTACGCAGCCACTTAAACTGGAAAATTTGGTTACTTGGACGACCTTATCATTTCTTTCACCAAATGGAAATTCCATATTTTACTAATTTTGAAGTCGTTTTTTTTAAATTGATAATTATTGTATTTTGTAGTGGTACGGAACCCTCAGTGCGCGAGCTCGACTCGCACTTGGCCAGTTTATTTCACATACCTATCACAGGACTTCGAGAATTGAAAATGTTGTATAATAACTATGGCATAGGCTTCAACTCCATGTACCTGTCACAACCTAATAATTCTGTATTGCTAAAAAACACCCAATGTAGTTTGTCTATACTAATATCATAAAGAGGAAAGATTTGTTTGTTTGTTTGCATTGAATAGGCTCCGAAAATACTGAACCTATTAGAAAAATTCTTTCAATGTTGACCGAGGATAGTGTAGCTTCCACACTATCCGTGGGTGACATAGGCAGGCTATAATCTATATCCGTGCGAAGCTGGGGCCGACCGCTAGTATTCTATATTTTAATTATTGTATCGTTATTTATTACAGGATGAGCAAAGAACATTTACATTCGACCCAAGAAACATCGTGATGAGCACCCTTACTCCGTTCGACAGAGTGTCAGAAAACAGAGCCCATCAGATGTACCTGAGCCAACCCCATATAAGGCTGAATAACACAGAACTATCGGAGAATGATTCCAACATGAGCGATGAAGAGTGCAAATCTTTGAATGCTAGTCAATCCAACATACGTACGTATATATATACTATTGATGTCATCATCATCATCATTTCAGCCATAGGACGTCCACTGCTGGACATAGGCCTCCCCCATCGATCTCCAAAAGAGCCGGTTGGAAACGGCCTGCATCCAGCATTTCCCTGCGGTCTTTTTTAGGTCGTCTGTCCATCTTGTGGGTGGACGTCCTATGCTGCGTTTACCGGTCCGTAGTCTTCATTCCAGAACCTTTCGGCCCCATCGGCCATATGTTCTGCGTGATATGTGCTCTGCCCACTGCCACTTCAACTTGCTATACTATGGGTAAAGGGCTATGTCGGTGACTTTCGTTCGTCTACGGATCTTATTTCGGATTCGATCTCGTAGAGAAACCCCGACTATTGATATAATGTCTACTAATTAAGGCGAGGTTTTATTGTAGTCGAATTAATTGAAGCAAAACCATTTATTAACACTTGTAACTCTTTCCATTGTATATACTTGAGTGATTTTCAGTTGTACGCTGAAGCACATTAACACTTTTAGTGATAAGTATTAAAATTTCTCTTTGAAGTTATATGATTATTTACGGGATATTTACCGTGGTAAGGTTGTGGAATGAACTCCCGATATTTCGGCCTAACTGCGCCGAAATATCGGGAGCTCATTCCACAACCTTACAACGGTAAATATCCCGTAAATAATCAAATAACTTTAGTGAACAACCGTGACAGTATAAAACAGTGATTTTCTATTTGCTTTAGGAGACTGGTCTGTTGCAAAATCGTTCACGAAATTGGCAATAAATACGAAAAATGGATTCCCTGAAGATGGTATGTAATTTTCAGTTTAATACTTTGTACTACGCAAATATAATATCAGCTGTTCCATAGAAAAAAGTCATTCGAACTCGACAAAATGTATGGAACAGTTGATTTTTTTATTTGTTATTTCATGGTTGGTCCCATAGTAAAAGTTGTTCGTAATGATGGGTACTATGGATCCCTTTCGGCTTAGTACACCCTTCAGCGTAGCTCTGTTTCCATGAACCAAGATGGCTGTTTACGACTAAAAAAGAACACCCACGGCGGCGCAGCATCCGATCTCTCCAACTACAGCTAGTGTTGCAAGACATGTGGGCGCGGAACAATCGCAAAATTAACCAAAAGAAGTAATTTTAAACGCTTAGATGTGATGTGATGTGAAGAAATTAATTAATGAGTTTAAAAAAAAAACATCAAGTAGAAAAGACATCTTTAATAATCTGAACCGAATAACATATTGTTAAATTATTAAGATAATAAAAAAAAAGTTATTGCGTGACAAAAAAAACTTTTTAATTGAAATACTCTGAATTTTCAGCGACAACAACATATTTTTTTTTACGAAATGTATTAATTGTTAAAATTCATTTTTATATTTCGATTAATTAAATTAAAAACTCTCTACAATACACTAAATACAATAACCACAACAACAAATTCATCATCATCATCAAACATGATGATATACGATTTTCGATATTAAACAAAGCCGATTTAGATTTAATGAATTTTTGGCCGGTTTTTTTTGGGTTTTTGCCAACCACTGTTTCTCCTGAGGTTCTTATAGCATAATATATGTCCATTGTTTTTGTTTTTTGGAAATAAATATACACATCACACACATCGTCAGCCATTAAATGTCCACTGCTGAACAAGGCCTCCCTCTTAGAGAGGGGTGTTGCCATAATCCCCACGGTTGGCAGGCGGCTTGGGGATCGCAGTACAAACAGGACGCTGCTGCCCATCCTCCGGTGGTTCTGGTCGCAGTTTTAGGACATACCCGTGTCCTAAATATATTTTATACTTATTTTTCTTATTCTTAGATAGCAAATAGATCATGGCGAAAACCTAATTTGAAACTGTGATAATGCCTTAATACAGCTCATATATTTTTGTAAGCAGTACTAAAGAAGTTCTTTCTTTTTTACTGTTTTAAAAGGAACACCTACGAAAAAAAACATGCATTGAACGAGGGGGACGGGAATAGCCGACAAGGTCACAGAATAATTATAAGTACTTGACTTGACATTGACATGGTGTTGACCTGCGTGCCACTGAGACGCGCCACATTAAGTGGGGACATGGGCAGCGTTTTGTCCATTCATACGTATTCTCGTGTTTCCTCCCTGGATAATACCGCTAGAACTGTAATTTATTAAAATCAAATTTATCTCTTCTATTGTCATGCTTTTATCATTTATTTTTTCTTATAAACTAACTACTATAAGAAATATGAGCCTTTAAATATTACAAAAAAATAAATATTACCGCCATGTTCAGACGTCTATCAAACAAATTTGACGAGTTTATAAAACAAAAGTAAATGACAGAAGCATAGATCAATTCTTTGCACAACTATTAATTAAAAAAATTATGAAATCGGCCTATTTTTGAATGAGGAAATAGAAAAATACGAGGCGATGATTTCGTCTATTTTTCGTAGGTATAATCGATCTGAGCTGCAGTTGTCCCTATTGCGCTCGACGGGGAAAGGCTTGCGGTCAGGGGACAGCAATAGATTTGCAAAATACCAATTCATCAAATTTCTTGGCCGTGGTATGCCCTCTTAAGTCAGGCCGCAAACATGGACACTTTTATGTGTTGTGTCGGATACAAGCTACCAATGAATATTTGATTTCTATATAAACAGTATGAAATCAGCCACTCTCTGCGCATACTTTGTGTCCAGTTGCTTCCACTTGATTGGGGACACTTTTGTGTCTTGTGTCGGATACAAGCTACCAATGAATATTTTATTTCTGTATAAACAGTATGAAATCAGCCACTCTCTGCGCATACTTTGTGTCCAGTTGCTTCCACTTAATTGGGGACACCTTTGTGTCTTGTGTCGGATACAAGCTACCAATGAATATTTGATTTCTATATAAACAGTATGAAATCAGCCACTCTCTGCGCCGACTTTGTGTCCAGTTGCTTCCACTTGATTGGGGACACTTTTGTGTCTTGTGTCGGATACAAGCTACCAATGAATATTTTATTTCTGTATAAACAGTATGAAATCAGCCACTCTCTGCGCATACTTTGTGTCCAGTTGCTTCCACTTAATTGGGGACACCTTTGTGTCTTGTGTCGGATACAAGCTACCAATGAATATTTGATTTCTATATAAACAGTATTAAATCAGCCACTCTCTGCGCCGACTTTGTGTCCAGTTGCTTCCACTTGATTGGGGACACTTTTGTGTCTTGTGTCGGATACAAGCTACCAATGAATATTTTATTTCTGTATAAACAGTATGAAATCAGCCACTCTCTGCGCATACTTTGTGTCCAGTTGCTTCCACTTAATTGGGGACACCTTTGTGTCTTGTGTCGGATACAAGCTACCAATGAATATTTGATTTCTATATAAACAGTATGAAATCAGCCACTCTCTGCGCAAACTTTGTGTCCAGTTGCTTCCACTTGATTGATACTGGGTGTGCCGTGTCGGCAACAAAAAGCGTCTTCGTTTGCGCAGCGCCTTAAATCATTGCCTAGCGCATGTAATATAATGATGCGTTTTTTTAAATTTCCGTGTAAGTTTAGGCAATTTCGGTATACGGGTCATAGGCTTGCATTCCGGGACAAGCCCGATGTGCCCCGGCCATATGGCAACCCTAACACAGCTATCTTCGCTACGGTTTTGGTGCCAACGTGGTAAAAAACATGTCGGCTCGTTGGATTATTTTCCTAGCCTTGTGTATTTTCGAGTGTTAATGTGTAAATGTGCTAAATGGTGAATTTTTATCCATTAAATGCTCGTACTCGTGCTCGAGTGTGGACAAGTGATATAACGAGGTGTTGTTGATGTTGTTTCCAAAACTCCATAGGAGCCTCTTGTAAATCTCCACCAATTTACAGGGGCATGAGTTTTACTTGACCGTGACTTACTTAACTTGACTCTGACTATGACTTGTTTGACGCTATTAAGACTATGTAAACTGTTTAATATTACGACTAAAGGACATTGAATCCACGGTCATGAAAATTTTAATTAAAAAAAATATCCTTGCTACGAATTGATTATCACGTTTACAGGGCCACCGGTGCCACCGCGGCCGCCGAAAACCTTTGCTATGAGTAAGGACACGCTGAAAGACAACGTTTGCTATCAAGGACCGAAGATCCAAGAGCCGATTGAATCGCAAGAAAATGTCTCAGTAAGTACTTAAATTTTGCACGATGTCGTCTAGACAGGAAAAAATTACGATCTTGCGCAAAAACTGCCGTGGTCATACATGCACGCATTACAGTAGAGTCTTACTAATCCGGCACTTAGAAGGTGTCGTATTATTGGAATATTTGGATTACTGGATTATATATAGAAATTCAAAGTAAATAAAATAAAGCATTGCATATGTAGGTAGTATGTATATATAGAAAAATGTTTCTCTGTGACAACTATGTTACTTAATCTGCGGAAGAAAGAGCGCAAGTGGATGTAGGTAGCGGCTGAGGAAAAGGAAATGCGCGGGCGGAGAAAGCGGGGGCTGAAAGCATGAAATACAAAATGCTTATAGCTTCCTTATTTTGTTTTCGTTGATTTTATAAGGCAGTGAAAAAAAACAGACCTTGCTATTATAATCTATTATAATCATCATACCTTCCTGGTTTTTATAACAGTAGACTAATGAGATAAGTGCTAGTGCAGCGTTAGGGACATTAACACCTCGCCAAAAACACCACAGTGCCTAAAGACAAGGGTCTATAACCAGTGTGTGTTGCCAGTGATGACATAATTATGGTACTGAGATGTCCTTAACTGGTGGACTTTTAGGAAAACTCAGATTTGCACAGCGGGCAATGGAGAGAGCTATGCTCGAAGTTTCTTTGCGCGTTTGATTTTGGTACGAGGATATTCGCCGAAGAACTACAGTCTACTAACAGCGAAAGTGGCTATGGGCAGGCCACATCGCGCAGGGGAAGAAAGGTTCTTTAGTAGAAACCACGAACCGAAAGACGCAGCGCGGGCATGATGCAGATGGCAGGCTGTCGTTCAGTGTGGGGTTCTAAGGGGAGGCCTTTGTTCAGCAGTGAATTAATATGTGCTAATTTTTTTAAATTTTTCGAGCAGCCGTTCGCGTGGTACCGGCGGAAGTCGCACGGGGCGCCACCGTCGCCGGGCCGGGCGTTGTTCCCACCGGGACTGCGCACTACCGATGACGAGGACGATTACAATCCAGCACATATAGTAAGTTTCTTTTATGGCATTGTTTTCCCACTTTTAAGCAACGTTTATTACTACGGATGACCATAATCCTTGGTTTATTGTATTAAAGTCGCATTTAGCGGAGCAAAATCATGGCGCTTACACACAGTCGTGCGTTTCGCTAATTAAATTTTTGGGGTTTTTCTCATATTTTTCGAAAAGTATAGCTGTAATGTAAAATCTACTTCACCGGTATCCTTCATAATTATGAAATCTATATATCAAGATATCGCAGACATAATTTAATAAATAGGTAATTCAAATAATCCAAAAACAGGGATAAAAGCGCAAATCAGTGCTACTTTGATATTTTTTTTCTATAGAGAGAAATGTGCTTAATCGTGTTTCGGTCTCATGAGTTTCCTAGATAAAACATTAAATTTTGTCATATCACCATTTTTATAATTTTAAGCTATCCATGGAGGTATGCACACTTAGAGAGCGTCTTAAAGGGCGAGTGTCTTTTGAAATTATAAATAAAAACTAACCGCTACCAGATTGGTTTGTGGAGAATAGATCCAGGTAGTACGTCAATTTCTATGAAAACCCAGCGTGCCGCATATTTTGTACCTACTATGTAACGAAAGCAATTTAGTGGTTATCTAGTCTACATATCGTCTTCGGAAACCTTACACCCTTATAGCCGTGATAGCCCATTATAGCCGTGGTAGCCCATTTGGGAGACCGCTAGACTTGAAAGCTTGAGGTCGCGGGTTCAAACCCCGGGCCCATACCAATGAGCTCATTGGAGCTTATGTACGGATTTTCATACCACTGGCTTTTCGGTGAAGGAAACATCGTGAGGAAACCTGCATACGTTCGAAGAACGACTTCAATGGCGTATGAGAATCCACCAACCCGCACTGGGCCAGCGAGGTGGATATGGCCCAATCACCCTTTCAGGGGTAGGTTAAAAGTCCAGCAGTGGACTGTTAAAAGGCTGATTTTGATGATGGTCGGGAAGAGAGAGCGAGAAAGATAGTGATGACGTAGTGTAGTTATTGTATTCATAATAAAGAAAATCTTATATTATAAAATCTTCTTTATTACGAGAAAGAAGACCTTATAATTATTATAAGATCTTCTTTCTCATTGGCCTCGCTTCCCAATGTTTTATAGCTTTGTACTTGTATGCGGTGGGAGAACCAACTTATCTAATGATTGCTTTCTCCGTCCAGTATTACAATCTACCATCGCTGCCACCGGCAGTGGACCGCGCACTGAAGCCACGCCATTCCAGCCACAGCATAGGCCATATAAATCACTTCATTGGACAGGTAAAACATTTTCCAAACATTTGCCCATCTGCAGACCTAGCAAAGCTCGTGGACAAATTGTATTTCCATCGTTTCTATCCGCGTGTAGACGCGACAAAGCTAGAATATAATAACCATACATATTCGTGACACTTGCACACACGGTCATCTGACTCCAAACTAAGCAAAGCTTGTGATATGGCTGCCAGAGACTGATATCCATACATAATATATAGTTTTAAATACATACTTAAATAGATATTAACACCCAGATATAGAATTAACACACATTTTCATCACATAAATGTTTGTACAAGGTGGGAATCGAACCCCACCCAAGCTCAGAAGGTAGGTTCACAACCAACTGGACCAATGAGCTATCTATCAATAGCTATAACGATATATCTATATTAGAAGGCAAATGAAGGTCATCACATTAAAAAAAAACAGCCACTATTTGTTATACATGGAAAATTGCCTAACAACCGATAAAATTGTTGATAATTTTCACCGCAATTTGAACGCGTGTGCTAAAATGTCCCGAATTAAATATTCGGGACATTTTAGCACACAACTTTTTTTTATTTTTTTATTTAATATCTTCACCATTGGCTTTACGTACAGTACGTTTCGTGCCAAATAAAAAAATCTGCATTGACGGATGAGAAAGATATTTTTTCAGCAGTTCTGAAATTGCCTATATTTGTAGAAAATTACATGAAAACTATTAGTAATAAAAAATGAAATATCTCTATTAAGGGTTAATGATCCGTAAATAATTATAAACCGAAATAACTGTAAACAAAATATCTAAGTCCTGAAAACCAAATTAAAAACATTCAAATAATTTTTATAATAATTGTCTTACTTAAAAAAAAGAAGTTCGATTAATTTAACAAAAATCGTGCCTTTTTTAAAACGTCTTTGTTTTTTTTCCTGGATTTTAGGGAGGATTGCGGGTTTACCATGATGACATAAAAGCGGACGGCTTGCAGTACCTAGATTTGGATCTACACACGTCGAAGCCGGCACCAACGAAGGTAATATACATTGCTTATTAGCCACTGGAGTGATGGTGGCTGACTGGTAGCATGTGCACTTACAATTCGACGGCACCCGGTTCTATCCTCGGCCCCTCTCCAATAATTTATTTAGTACTTAAATAAAAGATGTGCAATTTCGATGCCATCGCTCAAAAACGGAGAAGGAAACATCGTGAAGAAAACGGTATGTCTTAGAATTTCAATAGTTTCAAGACATATGACATTCACCAACGACTCGACTAGCATGGTGGCTTAGGGCCCATCCCCTCTCTTTGAGAGATGGTCTGAATCCCAGCAGTGGGCTGATAATGATGACGATGATTAGCTACTAGTGTGCGCGTCAAAAATATGGTTAACCTACTATCAGATTTTGATCTGCAAACATACTGGAAATGAATGAGACAATTTTATGCACGTAAATTAATTATATCTTGATTATTCATATATTGATAATCTTCTTATATATAAAAACTTCAAAATAGGTACACAATAAATTGAAAATGAATCCTTATTGAAAATACTTTATTTCAAATTTCCAGCCGCAAGAGTCACCGCGCAAAAACCTGGACATATCTCACGGCAAGTCTCTGTCGGCGGTAGATGCGGACTCCGCATACAAAACCGTCGACTTCCTGAAGACCGAGGCGCTGAATATTACCAGAAAAGACGCCGAGGCCTCCCGAAACCACCACCATTAAATTATTGCCTTTACGCTGTTTGAAAATCATTTAAGGGGGCGACACACGCTTGTAAGTAGGAAGCTTATAAACACATTGGTATCAATAACTTGCTCTTTATTCACATACGCTAGTAATACGGGGTGTAAGGGGAACACTCTCGAAGCCAAAAGAAGGTAATTGTACTCATCATTATGAACAACTTTTAATATGGGACCAGCCCTGAAATCGCGAAAAAAATATCAGCTGTTCTATAGAAAACGGTCATTGACACTCGACAAAATGTAAAAGTAACCCATAGTAAAAGTGGTTCATAATGATGAGTACAATTACCTTCTTTTGGCTTCGATAGTGTTCCCCCTACAACCTGTATAAGCATTAGCATGTTCAGGTATGAACCTGGATAAAAAGGTGGTCGCCGACCTAGATTACATAAACTGAGGCACTTACAGTCTGCTTATTAATAGTCAATTCACTCGTGATGACTCGCAAACAGCGTAAAGGCAGTTTAAAGCAGTTGTTTAATAGTGGTGGTTTCGGGAAGCCTTGGCGTTGCTATCTGCGTTAGGAACGCACTCGGTGTACAGAACCGACGCGCTTAAAATAGCCAGAAGAAACACTAAAGCATATAAACAAAAAAATATTAAAAATCAAAAACATTTTAAAGAAGTCTTTTTTGGGAATTTTGTATTCCTATTCAGGTAACGACATAATTATGTTGAACTAGTGGGATAACAACCAAAACCAAAAATATATTCTTTTCTAGTATAGGCATCAAAGCTGTGGGAAAATTAGTCACTCAAGTTTATATTCTGTGACCTGATCAATTTCTTTATTGGTAAATAATGTTGTCAAAAAATATGAAAATTTACATCTTATTTTCTATTCAACCCTTTAATGTATTACTTACATTAGAACAAATAGGCACTAAATTACCGCCTCTAATAACAGTGATGAAATAAATATAAGACACTAAGAAATTCTTATACGTAAAAGTAAAAGGTTGCCCGAAAGAAATCGCCTTTAGCGGTAAGGCTTCCAGTTGTTACAATAGTTTTCAAGCCATATCCTATGTACCTAAGTGTATAATTTCTGGTTTAGGGTATTAATCTGAAACATGACATGTAGTGACGGTAGAGTCCAAATAATTTTAAGATAAATCTTTTGGTCTAACATATATATATATCCGTTGCTCTGTTGCTGCGTGTAAGAGGAACACACAAACAAACACACATTCGCATTTATAATATTAGTTTGTATCAACAAGGCATATAATATGGAAAAATCACTTATAGAATCCCCGGTACGAAGTGACCACTTGGTTGACAAAGACGTATCATTTCTCTCTGTCTCTATTGTCACTGGCCGTTTGTCTTTCTTTTTTTTTGGATACAGTTTGACATTCTTATCTATGAATCAAATTGCCACCCAATAAACAAAACTGACAGCTACCCGTAGAAAATCGTTAATCATTTGACTACCTATACCACAGATTAATGACTATATTAAACGCATTACCATCTGAGTCGTCAGGTCATAAATCATTGCTTATCTCATCTCGCTCGCACCCACATGTCATATCTGTCTATCTCGCTCGCTCTTACAGGTCTTATGGTATGACGTTTATTGCTCGACGACTCAGTTGGTAACGCGGTGACTATAGCTACTACGCATCGTCTGCAACGTTTTTTTAGTGCAAGTGGCAGTGATTTAAAACAACCGGATTGGTTTACCTATCAAAAGTTAAATTATCGTAAAATATTAAATATGCCTACCAAAAGGTACTTAAGTAAATATTATATAGAAAAGTGTTTGGTAGGTTACGATCTGTTTTGTACTATAAAGACCTAGCTAAAGCCTAGCTAAAAAAAATATGCTTGGATTGCAACTCTATCGTATAGATTCTTAGTAATTCCATAGAAAAGGGATAATTCCATCGGTAATTCCTTATAGATACTAACTTACTGTTAACGTTCCTTATTAAGCTCACTACTAACGCACATTAATTTTTATCTTTACTATTATACTTAAGTGGTGCGAATCTGTTAAATGGGAATCTGAGTGTTTTTGAGGGCCCTGGACTTGAACGATTTCAACATTAGTCATTTAAATAAGTATTTTCATCTAATAGTGCTAATAGACGTACGAACGCGGCTGACGGACCGCCGTCCAACCAACGGGAGAGAAAGAGTGAGAATATCATATTTCCCTCTCTTTCTCTCCCATTGGTCAGACGGCGGTTGAGGTGAGCCGCGTTCGAGCGTCTGTTAGCACTATAACCTTTGTTAACCACACCGAAGTATCAAGAGCTCAATTATAAGCTGCGTACGGCGGTTTTACGTACAATTAAATAATAATGAATGTAGTACAAACTTATGTAATTTATTTTGTAAAATAGACTTCCCATAAGGGGGCGTCCATTAATTATGTGAGGTGTTTAGGGGAGGAGGGGATCGAGCCGAATCTCACCCAATCTCACGTGGGGGGGGGGAAGTTTAAGACAAATATCACGTAATGTTTTTCCGCATGAAACTAAAATTGCGAGAAAACTCAGTTAGATTAAGTAAAACATGTTTCTCCAATAAAATATGGCTATATCCTACACAACGTATTTAATTTTATAGAAAAATCTCACGTAAGATGGGGTGGGGGGAGGGAGATAACTCACCAAGCGAGGAGGGGGGGGGGAAGGGTGTCAAAAAACCGCCAAAATTACCTCGCGTAATTAATGGACGCCCCCTAATATGTTAGCGAAATACATCATGAGCTGTAATGTTGCCAGTTTACACAAGTTTAACATGAAATCGTAAGGGTCCAAGTCACCTGATTGTATTGTGCCTGAAATTTAGTGAATGCAGAGTAATCATAAAATCTATGCAAGTAGTCTCTTGCAATACTTATCTTAAGAACGTAGAGTAGGGCTGGTTACACAGCCGTGCGGGTCACCCTCACCGGCTCCCGGACCGGAAACATACGTGAGGCGCTAGAACATCGTTTCACAGCGACGCAGATTGTTCCGTACAGGACTTGCCTGCCCGTAGATCCTGTCTCCCGTAGTACGGTGCGACCCGCTAGGGTCTCGCGCACAGCTGTGAAACCAGTCTAATAATATATGAAAAATACAAATGTGCCTGCATCCACAGCACGGGACTGGGGAGAAGTCAGCAAATCAAAACCGCTAATTTAAACTAGTTTTCCTAGCAAGTACTAGAGACCAATACCAATAGGGTCAACGAAATGCACAAGACTTTAGTTGAGATTTGTATTTATTTTTAAATCTGACTGTTCCATCTTTTTGTGACAACGTTATGTATGTAAATTAATAATTAAAGTAATTTCTTTTATTATGTACGTACATAGCGCTTCCGACCGCTGTAGTAATGTACTGTTATATAGATATTCTAATTTGTAAATGCGCGGCAGATATATTATTAATCTACTTATTTTTGTTACGCTTTGCACATCACAGAAAACTATGATCTGTTATAATCAGAGAACATTTTTCTATCCGCCCTACAAGCCAAAGGTATTATTTTGTTGTATTATAATAAAACTATATTTATTTTAAATGCTCTGATGCAAATGTAAAATAATTACAAAATAAACATAAATATTTATGGAAATATTTTTATTACTAAATATCACATGTTCCAGTTGAATTCCTTTTAAAGTATGCAGCAATTTAATTTTAATATGTAAATATATATAATTTTAAGCTTGTACGTTTATGTACTTACAAAGTTACGTTTTCTTAGCTAGTGTGATGTAAAATGAAATTTAGTTTCTTTTAATAAAACATTTTAATGATGATATGTCAAAATTTGTTTTTTGCCCACCAAACGTTTTTAGACTAGACGGCAATAAGTAGGTATTACGATAAACAAATACTTATGTGGTACTATAATAATATACTTGTAAGTAATTTTCTCTGGATTTCACATCACATCCTACTGTACATTTTAAAACTATACATTCATATTGTTGCATGTTTTTAGTTAGATCAGTGGTTCCCAATTAGTGGTACGCGTACGTACCCCTAGGGGTACGCGAAGGGATGATTAGGGGTGTTTGCGTCAAGAGGTACGCGCGCCAATCTCTTGACTTGGAGAAATTCTATAAAAGACGTCACACCAGTCCATTTTGTAGTCAGTTTGCAGTCAAACTAAAGCCCACGCCAAACCAACGCGTTCAGATCGCGTCCGCGGTGGCGATCAGTTGTTGTGTACAACTTGTAGCGACGTGTTCACATCGATGCTTCTTCTGAATAGCCGCGGCGTGATCGCCACCGCGGACGCGAGCTGAACGCGTTGGTTTGGCCAAGGCTTTACTGCATACAGCGTGACGTCTTTCCGTCTTCTATAGAATTGTATACTTTACTGGACCTCACAAACTGAGTCTGCATCGGACTGCATTTGGTGTGCTTGAGTCAGACTCGAGGGGTACGCGAGTTTGAAGTCTTTCTTGAAGTGGTGCGCAGGAAAAACTAATTGGGAACCACTGAGTTATATGATACAAAAAGTATAATTTTCATCACAACAATTTAAATCATTATCGAATTAGTTTATACACAGGTATTATTGTGTTATTTTTACGGTTATAGTTATATGAAAAATAGTTATTAAGTATTTGCTTGTAATTAAAAATGCAGGTGCAAAAACATAAATGAATAAAACAGAATACGTGAATTATTCACTTTAACACATCGTTTACACGACAGACGTTAATGCACGCGTTCTATGCGAAAACAGCGAAAAATTATTTTATTCTTGACTTATAAAAAAACGCTAAAAAAAGCAAGCATAAAATAGTTTTTTTTTACAGTACTGTCGTAACTTAACGTGTGAGAGAGACATGGACGTTTACACGAATGTGATCAGAAGCAAGGGCGGATCCAGGGGGGGTCGTGGGGGTCATGACCCCTATGGGGGGGGGGGGGGGGCTGAGTCCAGGCCCTAGGTGGACCACTATCTTACTATTATTATAAATGCGAAAGTTTGTAAGTGTGGATGTATGGATGTTTGTTTCTCTTTCACGTTGCAACGGAACAACGGATCGACCTGATTTTTTATATGGGTATAGTTCAAGAGCCAGAGAGTGACATAGGCTACTTTTCATCATCATCACCATTTTTCATCACTACGCGGGTGAAACCGCTGGGCGCAGCTAGTTTAATATAAAAATTAAATTATAACTTCTTGTGGTTTGACCATGACTATGTGATCCCCCCCTGGCACCAAAGCTGGATCTGCCCTTGATCACAAGAGCAACTGAAATATGGACGAGAATAAAATAAATTCACTAGAACTCGCCAACCTGCGTCTGCAATGTGAAAGACGCGTTAATGTGAAATAAATCTTGTTTAATTTCAATCTGCACTTTTCCCCCAAAATATTGATTTTCAGATAAAGGCTTAATGGCAAGTTTAGTTTAAAATTCTTATTTAGCTTTTTCCTATTTGGGAGTTCGCCACGATGCACTCCTCAGCTAAGCTTGTATTTTAAAAGGTCAATTGCCTTTTAATTATTTAAATAAAAGAGCAATTTACGATTATACTCTTGAGACAATCTAAATGCTCCAGCGGACTACCAGTTGGCAGAGTATAACAGCATGTTGGCATAACTTCCACCGAATGAATGATACCACTGTTTCCGCGTGGACTTACCAGTATGACCACGGAGGATATACAATTATACATCTCATGGCTCTACCTGTAAAATCATATTTTACGACGATGGTTACGTCCGCGAGAATCAGAATCAGAAAATCTTTACTGTATAAACAGTGTACATGGATGGTAAAGTTAGTAAAAGTATCAACAGTTTATACAATATTTCTTATAACTAAGTCCTAATGTATACCTAATCCTGTATTCGTTTCAGGGAGACAATAATAAAAAGTGCGCGAGCCGTAAAGGCGGTTGCAGAATCCATTTATTCCACTCTGTCCGACTAGTAGTTCGATGATCGAACTGTTTGAACAAAAATATTCCAATTTGTTAGGACTGGCCAGTCGAACAATTTGAACACGCAAATTTTGTACCAGATAGAACTACTAAGAATAATACGATACAATCAATCTGAAAAGTGGTTAGAAAGGTACTTTTGTAGGATTATTATCTTTGAAGTAAGTAATTCACACCAAACACTTCTAACAAAAGAATTAATATAAATCTATTATATGAATCATATTTCATCATGCAGCTATAACCATCGTTTGCTTAATGGAAGTGGTAATGATAGCGCCATCTGTCGGGTGTTCAGCTACTGCTATGCTAGGCGTCATCTAGCGGATGTTTCGTTAACTAGCTGTGCTACCTGGCGGACGTTTCGGTAAACTAAAGCGCCACCTGGGTGGGTGTTTCGGTAAACTAACAGCGCCTTGTCATGTTTTTTTCTAGGATTAGTTGAGTAGTGGGGAATGTATCAACACGCCTTTTTGTCGATACGATACCGATACTCTTGTAGAGATGGCGCTTATAAAATATCAGTGATAAAAAAAAAAAAAAACTGGACAATACCGAGAGCGTTACTGGCGTTACCGCATCTACATAAGGAAGGTTATTTAAAGTGGAGCCTGTCTGGTACCTTGGTGTCTTGGCTCGGCCAAAGTACCAGACCTGGGGCCATACGGACAACAGCTAATTGCGGCACCTAATCCGCTCAGTTGGAAAATCACGCGAACGCATACCGTATCTGGGCGCGATAAGGTTCACGTTCGCGTGATTTTCCAACTGAGCGGATTAGGTGCCGCAATTAGCTGTTGTCCGTAAGGCCCCAGAGTGCTATTATTTATGTATTAGGTATGTGGTTTTATTTTAGGTAAGAAAAATCGGCCTCCCCAAGGGAGGGAAGTCAAGGGAAACACAAATCTGGCACTGTTTTTTTTGGCTTAGTCTTAGAATAACTATTAAAAAAAAACTAACCTTACAGTATAAAAAAAAAATAAGAAATTTCGATTTTTATTCTTTCAATCAACAAAGGAAAATGTTTACGATCCTTATTATTTTGTCATATTTACCTGAATATGATTCATTTTTGAGTTCCTAAAATAAAAATAAATCAAATCACGGCAAATAATCATTGTCTTCATCATCATCCTTTCAGCCATAGGACGTTCATTGCTGGACATAATCATTGTAGGTAGGTACCTACGTAATACCATATATAAATATACTATACTAGAGGTAATACTATTTTAAAAGCAGTTGATGTTTGTTCAAACCCAATTTATGGTGATTTTTAGAGTTCCGTACCCAAAGGGTGTAAACAGAACTACTTATTACTAAGCCTAGGCTGTTTGTCTGACTGTCTGTCTAAACAAAAAAACCAACCGAGTGGGAGTCTGGCTCGCGCACTGAGGGTAGCTACCACCACAATATACAATAAGGTTGTCCAAGTAACCGAATTACCAGTTATTATAACGCCTTCTAATCGTCAGAGGAATTTGCTACGCAGTTTGCTACAGGCGCTCGAGTATAATAACTTGGTAATGAACAGAAATTTATCATCGACTCGCACTTGGCCATTATTTATTATTTTGTTGTTATACTTTAGAGTGTGTACTACAATTGTCACAAGTTTGACGCTGGTACGTAATATCTTTTTGTCATTAGAGCTAGTACATAAATACGTTAAAAAATAAGTTTATTGTATGGGGACCACCCTATCGTTTTTACTTTTTGACTTATTTATTATTTGTTAGTTATTCCGCCATAGCCCATAACGTTACATTTATTCTGTGAGTATTTCAACTGTCTATTTACGGTTCGAAAGATATAGCCGTTAATAGGTAGGACAGACAGACATACATCGTAGGCTTAGTACCTAATAGAGTCCCGTTTTTAGGGTCTCATTGTATTAATTTCCTAAAATTGTGTATTTTCGATTGTTAATGTATAGTAATAGTGGATTATTATGTGGTAATGTCATCAATCATCG
The DNA here is from genome assembly GCA_932305915.1 of Agriopis marginaria. Classification (NCBI taxonomy): domain Eukaryota; kingdom Metazoa; phylum Arthropoda; class Insecta; order Lepidoptera; family Geometridae; genus Agriopis; species Agriopis marginaria. The sequence goes on along the minus strand of OW029916.1, from coordinate 14,515,541 downwards.
AAAGCAAAAGTAGATTGTACAAGGTATAAATTATTCAATCTTCGTTGGAAGTAATTGAGGTCATATTTTGGAGGAACAACAGAAGGTGGTAAGCCATCAACAACTTACAGGTGCGTGGCAGAAACAATCGAACAGTGCGAGACTTCCACGCATCTATAATAATGTGTGGTGGCTTTTCTGACGTTGGCGGTCGGTTCGATAGTAAAGCGGTATGGAGGGATGAGGTCAAAGAGTTCTTCAGAGTATCCCCCCTTATAACACCTACCTGTAGAACAAGCTGAGCGAACCAACGTCCCGGCGCAAGCCCAGCGGTTCCGAGGTTTTGGTTAGATTTGGGTCATCGACAAGTTTAACGGCTTTTCTCTGCAAGGAGTCAAGCGGATCGAGTTGGTATTTCGGTGCGCCACTCCAGAGCACTAGTATTTCAAGTGTGGCAGATCCTGCGCTTTGTATAAATTATTATTATTATAAGTATTGTTTGTTTCTGCGTGAAGTACTACCGCTTGGCTTTATTGAGAACACCTGGTTTTCTGGACGTCATACCAGCTTTCTCCCCACCAGCTTTGTCCCGCTTAGTAAGGAGAACATGAAAAAAATATATAAATAAACCGGCCAAGTGCGAGTTGAGAATTTCATTAGAGTAATTACAAAAATACGTAAATAATACGTTTGTTGTACGGGGACCCCCTTTAGTTTTTCCTTTTTATTATAATTATTACTTAATTAATTTCCGCCGGAACATTACTGTCATATTCTGTGAAAATTTCAACTGGCTATATAAATTACGGTTCGAAAGATACAGCCGTTAGAAGGTAGGACGGACAGACAGACAGAGTAGGCTTAGTAATATAGTCCCGTTTTTAAGATAAGATAATTTATTTGCACAAAACACGAGTATATCATATAGGTACACATTTATAAACGCATGCACAATAGATGGGTTAGTATATTTCTCGGAATTTGCCTTAATCAACTAATGAGCTTCGGATCCCTAAACTAAGCTTAACTTGTGCTTCAGGGATCCGTTTTTACCGTTTGGGTAGGTGCAGAACCCTAAAAATGTGTAGTGAAAAGAAATAACTGGCTAAGAGCGTGTCACAGCACATGGTAGGGTTCTATTTTTCGTACAGGTTTCTACGTCTAATCGTTTAGAAATGCAGGGGGGCTATGCGTCAATTTCATGCAGGGGACCAAATTTTTGCGACTTTGGAGGGCTATATTTCTCAAAATTTACACTTGATAAAAAAGTGATGTCTGTAAGCTATCCCTTTGTTTTAAAATACCTATACAAAGTAATCCAACATGGGGTACAGCGAAAAAAAAAATCACACGTACCAGAGCCACCTGTAAAACGCATTTTTTATTTTTTTTTATTTAGATCTATACTTAAACCTTTAACAAGACTTAAACTTTAATTGTGTTAGAAGGTTCTAAAAAATTTGAACGGATGGACAGACGGACCGACAGAAGGACGGACAGAATGAAGTTATAAAGGTTTCTTGTCGGACTACGGACCCTAAAATGTACCAATGGCCTTTCTACGAATAGCGCCCTTTTCCCTGAGAAATATATTCAAAAGCACTGAACAGTAAACATGGTAGTCTCAAGAATAGCATTTCCCGTTTACGGCCCATAAAGAGAGCCTTTATTGCTGGATAACTCAGTAAACTTGGTAATTAGCTGAATAAATGCCTCAGCTTTCCAGAGCGTGTCGGAACTATTTTTAAACAGAATAGTAGACAAAAACGCATGGAAAATGATAGAGCCGAACTATTTTAAGCAACGTATAAATCAGTGTTGCTGCTTGCTTAATTTTTTGGCGCGCGTACAAATTATACAGGCTGAAACGTCATTTAATATAATTACCTCAACGACGAATTACCCCAGCGATGTTATTGCAGACCCCATAGGTAAACAAACACACTAATGCTTAATCTATTGAGCTGACGTAACAAACAAACAATAATAAAAAATCACGAATAAGTACGAGTACCCATTATTGTGCTAAGAGTTACCAAATAGAGTTACGAGTAAGTATTACACCAGTATTGATAAACTATAGAAACGGTATTGTGTGGAACACGCAGCGCGATCTCGAGCCCCGATGCTGCCGCCGCAACATCGCGCATGAGCCAAAGGGCTTTATGTAACCAGGGGATCCGAATCCGGGTGCGATCCATGGACTAACGTCCGTTAGGAAACTTTGCTCATTCATCTTTTCCCCAAATGCGGGGCGCGGGGTTGCGCTGCGCTACTCCCCGCGTTATATAACCACCGGTGTTGCCAGTTAAACAGTTTTCCCCGAATGCTCAGTTTCGAAAATGTAGGTACAGCCAGAAAAATATAGAAGGTCATACAGAGGTGTAAGAATTGCTGTTCTGGAAACACAGCTGTTAGACAGATGTAGGTGTAAGAATTCAAACGATTGCACTTGATTAATTAGGGTTCTGTACCCAAAGGGTGAAGACGGGACCTTATTACTAAGCCTACGCTATCTGTCTTTCCGTCCGTATCTCTATTTTAATCTGTTTTTAGAGGGAGTTTTTCAGATTGAGAAATTATTACTACCACTTACGCATTTTTCTTTCGCTTGTTTGGAATTAAAACAAAATGTAGGCATTGTCACAGATGATATAAAGTTAAAATACATTTGTTTTTTGTGACAGAGATTTGCTAACTTTATTCTTACCAATAATTGACCAATACTATAAAACTCGGTCCGCTCTATACCGTTAGTAGTTTCGAGGGGACCGAGCGCATTTTGTGAGGACTCGGAGGGTTGTAGCGAGCAACACTGCGCAGGCTAACGGTTACATTTCGTTGGCTCGTCTCCCAGGGTAGACCTGTGCCGTGCTCGGTCCCCCGCTGCAAAGCGCGCGTTAATCAAACTCGCTCTGTCCGCTGAGAGCGTCGCGTCTACCATATCCGACCCTTGATCGGATCATAAACTTTACTTCAGTCCTCAGCTGCGCCCCCACTTCTCGTCGAAGGCGGTAAGATAAATAATATTCGTTTACTTTTCAACTTAAAAAATAGCATGCAGTGATCAGCGCCTTTGTTCGGATGACAAGCTCCTTAATTATATGATATAAGACATTGTTCATATATTTTAAAATTACTTATAGGAAAAAGCAATGCGATTTCGAGTATTTTTTCAGGATTTCAAATTAGTATAAGGTGAAATATGATGATTAAGTTTTGAAACGAAATAGTACAACCGATATTGTTGACTACTAAAATTTCAAGTCTAATAACTGTGTTTAGAAATTTTAAGCCACTTTATAATTGTTGCGTTTATAACGTAAGCGCATAAAATACTTAGCCGCCTACCTGAAGCGTTTATGAATAACTAGCACGCAAACACGACAGCGTGTTGTTCGTTACGCGCCGTTTTAACGACTTCTCGTAAATTAAAGGAATCTACCAAACCACTCACTTCAATTAACGAATTCGGAAATATTTATTGAAAACACCGTAAATAAGTCAACGTTCGAAGTTGTTTGTAAAAAAATACGGTAGGTATTTTTGTTCGGTTCTCCGAGTACGTTTCGTAACACGTAGCGGTCGTAGAGGCATTCATTTTGTGAAAAGTTTAAATTCCAATCCATTTTCTTTTGGCAAATAGCATTGGGTGGAAATAAAATAACAGCGTGTTCTTAGGTGAACATTTTTATATTCTCCGTTGCTGAAATTAAATAATTATATGAAGCGTAGCCACTGCTACGCATTTTCGTAGAGCCTGAGTCATACGTAATACGAAGGAAGATAGACTATCTTCCTAGGTAGTAGTACTACGTATCTGGGCTTTGTGCCTTTACTTAGTATTGTAGAAATTCGTTTATTTTAATACATTTTAACGACTTTATTGCAATAAAACTTAAATACCGTTATTCGGTACAGATACCTGGAAAAATGATAAAAATTCGATCCGGTAGTCTTATTAGCCGACCACGCAAGGAGGGTTGTTTTTCGAGTGATTTTTTTTCTTTGGCATGCAAACGGCTTAATGGATTTCGACTTGTGAGGTGTCATTTGAATCGTTTTAATAGTGAGAGTGACATAGGGTAAAAGAATTAAAGATGGCGACCACGAAAAAAAAAGTATGGGGAAAATAGTAACTAAACTTTGCTAAATAGGTCAATATTATCATTTGAGCAGATAAATGATTTTACGAATATTTAACACTACTATGTATATATTCAGTAATTTACGAGATAATAAAGCGGTATGAAAGAGCTCTGTATCTACTACAAGTGTAGGTATAGATAGGTACGCTGCTACTTTTCAGTTATCTACACAATGCATTCGGGTTATACATTTTTATAGTTTAATCTACTTGTTTTATTAATTAAGTAAAGGTGGCTTGCATAGAATAACAAATTAAATATGGCGGACTATACAAAATTTTAAATTTCCTCTTAGTCCGTCGTTTAGTGGATCTTGGACCCACTTGTACGACCGATTTAAATCTCGATTTAACTAAATTCAAATGTCAAATCGTATGGAAAGTTTAGTAAAATGTAGATTTTAACCAGATTTAATTTCTTGTGCAAGCCATCCTTAATATGTTATGAAATTGTGGTACACACCGAACGTTGCCGTTAAATAAAGATGCTCGAAAAAAAAAGGTTTGTTTGCGTTTGCATATATGGCGTCAAATGGTCAGGCACAGAATAGTGTTAAAACTGTAAAAAATTGATTGAAAGCTATTTTAATTAGCACAGATAGTCAAAAGGTTATTTTGGCGAAATTGAACAAATACTAGCCACATGCCACCAAAGAGTTTTTATATTATTTAGAAGAAAATGTTCTTTTGTTTTATAAGGTTAGTCTGTTTTTAGTTAGCTACATAATAAACAAGATTGTTTATAATAAAATGGATATTATTATACTAAAAACTCATCAATTATGTCTGTAAAATGTCACCTGTAAATTTTTATTGAGAAAAATGAGAAATTTAAATGAGAAAGTGTTTTTTTTTAAATTATATGTAGGCTTGCGCTTGGCCGCCAACTCGCCTGATGTTAAGCGATGATGCGGCCTACGATGGAGCACGCTTGCCTAGAAGAAACCTATTCACTCTCGACGTAAAAGTAATTAAAGTTATTTTATAGAATTGAAGTTATTTTATAGTGTGTGTGTGTGTGTTTTATGTCCATTCTGGGACATTTTTGAAAAAAATGTTTTTTTTTTTTTTTTTTTTTATTTCTTTGTTATCTACGATACATTTTTTCAGCGCAGTGCTTATTGAATAGGTGTATTAAAGCTGTGAATAAAGCAAATATCATTCCGCACACCCTTGACACAGTCCATGATTAATGATAGATTCAGGACGTGACTTCTTATTGTATATGAAGCAACTATAGCTGTTACTTATATAACTATGTAACTATAACTGACAACCGCTGGGGTAGACGGGTTCTAGAGTGGAGACCGCGTATCGGCAAACGTAGAGTAGGACGCCCTGCAGCCAGGTGGAGTGACGACCTGCGAAAGGCGGCTGGTGGCAAGTGGATGCGAAAAGCAGAAGATCGTGCCTTGTGGCGTTCTTTAGGAGAGGCCTACGTCCAGCAGTGGACGAATATAAAATAGGCTGATGATGATGATGATAGCTGTTAACGTCCGCATCACGAATGAATGGCGAGGTATTAAGAGCCCGAGGAACTATCTTTTATTATCAACTAGCGATCCGCCCGCCCAGCTTCGCACGGGTGTAATTTACGTGCGAAGCCGGAGCGGATCACTAGTTTCCTATATATATAAACCTTCCGTGAAAATGTATCTAACTGATGGGGAAAACCGCATCAAAATCCGTTGCGTGGTGTAGGAGGAGTTAGCGGCCATACATACAGACAGACAGACGCCGATTGCGAGTTTAATTTATACTATGTAGAGATAGAGAAGAGAAGAGATAACTTAGATGTAATTTTTTTTAATAGAACTAGCTGCAACCCGCGGTTTCACCCGCGTAGTGATGAAAAATAGTGATGATACTGATGAAACGTAGCCTATGTCCGTCTCCTGGTTCTAAAATTCCTCCCCACTAATTTTTAACCAAATCGGTTCAGCCGTTCTTGAGTTATAAATAGTGTAACTAACACGATTTTCTTTTATATATATATACTAGCGACCGGCCCGCCCAGCTTCGCACGGGTTAATTTACGTGCGAAGCCGGGGCGGGTCGCTAGTTATATATATAAACCTTCCGTGAAAATGTTTCTAACTGATGGTGAAAACCGCATCAAAATCTGTTGAGTGGTTTAGGAGAAGTTAGCGGCCATACAGACAGACGCGGAAAGCGACTTTAATTTATACTATGTAGAGATAAAAGATAAGATAAGTGGCAAACAAGCTACGGGCCACCTGATGGTAAGTGGTCACCGCTGCCTATAGACACCTACAATACATATATTGTAGTGGCATATTAACTTAGAATGTTTGTGTTTTGTAGTTTTTTGAAGTAGGTTTTTTTTAAAGATAATTTATATTTATTTCTCTTTCACCAAAATATAAAATAAGAAAATTTACATTTTCAATGTTATCGAATGAACTGTTTGTTTTTATTTATTTCATCTATTCTACATTATCAGTTTTCAATGTAGAATAGATCTATATTTGGCCATCAACTCACCTGAGCTAGAACGTCTTGAATTTATTACAGTTTTATCATCATAATCAGCCTTTTTAACAGTCCACTGCTGGACTTTTAGCCTACCCCCGAAAGGGTGATTGGGCCATATCCACCACGCTGGCCCAGTGCGGATTGGTGGATTCACATACGCCATTGAATTTCTTCTCCGTACGTATGCAGGTTTCCTCGCGATGTTTTTCTTCATCGAAAAGCCAGTGGTATGAAAAAAACAGTTTTATCGCTATAATTATCTCAAAAAGTCATATTCAGAAAATGCTTGAAATAACTTTCTATGCAGGTTTTTAATATGATCGGTCACAAAATGAAAAACTTGAGAACGTTCTAAAAAATTAGGACGGACGGACAGACAGACAAACAGACAGACGGACGTACAGAACGAATTTATAAGGGTTCTTTGTCGGGCTACGGAACCCTAAAAAATGCGATCTTTGTTTGGAATTTCGTTCGAAAGTCAGTCAATTTGCATGATTTCGCATGATATTTTCATGCGAAATATCATACGAATGATTCACAAATCGAGCCCCCGGGTTTAACTTTGGTAAGTTGCCAATTTTTACAGATATGGTATTGTAGAGCTGTCAAAACAAGACGAATTTTGTGAAATATGCCCTGGGATATAGATAATACCTACTCGTGTGGCATTGGAATGCTCGTAAAGTGTTTCTCTAACTTTGTTTTTCCCAGCTTAATCTATGTGAATTTCCCACATCATATGCCGCAGAGGAAAACAATAGTTTTCCTCTGCGGCATTTTTGTAACGCTAAATAATAATTTAGCGTTACAAAAATGCGCCAGAATATCAGAAAACATTTACTCCTATTCCATTCTTATATCCTATCTCGCGCGCGTTCGTTGTTTGAAACGAACATAACCATTTATCACTTACAAATTCTATGCGTAGGTATACCTATATGTTTTCATGCCAAGTCTACACAAAAATTGTTATTTGTTACTGTTTATTAAATAAACAAAATACAATTTAAAACTAAAACTACAAATACAGTTAGACTGCCCATATACCGTTGAAGGTCTAAAGACAATCCAAATGCTCAAGCCCACTACCAGTTGGCAGCGTACCCAGCATGCTGGCGGCATTACCATGTTGAATGGCAATGCTTATGCGTTGAGCCAGAAACATGCCAGCATTTTGGTCACGCGTCGCATTAACCAAGCGCTCTTTTTCTTTTCTCTTTGTTACTAGGCTGTAAAGTTGTTATAATTATGGCGAGTGCCTGGTATTGAATCCACAGCAAGCAAAGGGTTCAAAAGAGTATCCAGAGTGTAGCGATGGATTAAACTGCCACGAGATGCATACAAAATTATAGCCAAGTGGAACTTTTCATCTCACAGCGAGGAAAATATTGTATTTCTTTAAGTTAAGACAGAAACCTTCTTAAATCAAACTATTTGATGTGCTATTCAAAGAGGCTGGAATGTTTTAGTACTGATTAATTTGAACATCAGACAATAGTTCGTCACGTTTTAATTTCGTCTTTACTTTCCGCGCTAGATGATAAAAACGACATTGCACAATGATGGAAGCCTTTTCGAGCTGGTGAGATGACAAAAAACTTTACAACTTTTCTCGTAGTTTAACTGTGACAAATATTATAGAAGTATCGACAGTGGGCTGTGCTATCTAAATTTTATATCACGTTTAAATAGAAAATCGTAGTAAAAGAAAATGGTAAAACATCGTACGTAGCAAGAGTCATTTCGGCAATTTGTTGTAACAGAAATCATCTATCAGAAGCCGCGTTAATGTCCATATTTTGTGAGAGTTTTGAAAGGGTTTATGTTGGGAGTTTAGGTTTCGGTGAAGCGTATAAAACGTCAAATGTTAGTGTCCGAATACAAACTTTTATCCCAATATATGTTTTCAGTATTATCGCGCCATTTATCTGATCACTTTGAGTGCATATTTGTCCATGGATTTCAATTAGGTAACAGTGTCACCGTACCTTTTGAAATACTAAAACCACTTCACTAAAAAGCTACATCAATGGATTGTACTTAATATAAAAGGATGTTTCGAAATTGTGGTAGCGGTTATTCTAAAATTAAAGTTTTGTTTGCCTGCACGTATACCGTCTAAATTATATTATTGGTGTTCAATCCATTAATTTTAAGTGTTTTTAAAATAAAAAAGATAATGTGATGCTATACAAAAAATGTAACATACCTCTAAACTTGTATGCTAAAAAATCGGCTATTTTCAAGCTTAGTGTTGTAAGATGTTTTTAAAAATAGAATAATAAATAGTATTGGAACTCGTCTTCTTTGGGTTTGGGGAAAAAATATTTTCTTGTCTTGCGATTTTTTAAATATTTTTTCATTAAATTCATTTTGGTTTTAATTTAAACTACGATAAAGTTACAGCTATTTTATAAATGTTACTAGGTATTAAATTTCAAGTTTGTCCTGCATGCCACAAGAATTTTTTTCCGATTTACCGTAAGTGCTTCTGGGAAATTGTGTATTCAATATCCATGGCCTCACCGCTGAAGAAAAATATGCTTGAATTGCCAACAATTCTCGAGTCATTTGTGAAAGGGCACGGATGTGGTTGCTGTCACATCGATACTTGAACCGTACTTTATTTGCGCTCATCACGATTTGACATTTCGAATCGTAGTAATAACGTCGGTGGAACTATTTTTGTGTAGACATTGTTATAGACTTATTCTCTTAGCTTTATTGATTACTAACATGATTTACATTAACGGAATGTGTGCTGTGTCCCTTTGGCCGTCTATGTCTTGTGCTGTGTGTGGTTTTTTTGGGAGGATTACTGAGGGGCACTAGTGCTTTTCTGTGGAAATCCGAGGGAGTTTTAATAAGTGTGATTCTACATTCGACCCATTGCAGCTGGGTATCTTATGTACCAATAAGCACCAGTGCTGATTAATGTGACTGATGCTAAGTAGCTTTTTTGCTTCACACAGATGCATTTTATTGAATTTTAGGCCATGTTAGCAATTGGTGCGCCTCAAAATTTGCTAGATCTCATAAATGTGTCTACGTCTCTAATAATTGGATAGATATCGCGCATTAGATTGCCATCTCCAGTCGGGCTCTGGCAAGGTTTAGTAGTTTTACAATAAAACGAGCAGGACACGGGCACAACATAAGTGCCATTGTCGTTTGCTGACTTGCCGTCGGGAGCAAAGTAATCAGACGTGAACGCTGGGGGCGACAACCTGTTCCCACTTGAGTCACTTTATATTAAAGTAACATTTTGCAAGAGTTTTGCATATCTGTAAGCAGTTTTTAGTAAGGGCTCCTTTTTAGGTCGCCAATTTGGTTAATTTTAGAACTTCAACCGCCATAAATTATTTGCCAATATATTATCGAAATAGTAAATTATACAGATGAGATGTCTTTAGATTCTAAAGGCTAAAGTTCAGTGTATTGACTCTAGCTTCCAATGCAAGTTTTACCTAGCATTGGATGCTAGCCAGTTGAAATTTTCACAGGTGTTCAAAGTGGAATACCCTCTGTCAGTCTCGCTTGTAAATTCTCTCTTCGACGATTTAACTGATTAAATCTTAACTTATACTCAAATAAACTCTTTCTCTTGAAACACCTGCCCACTGCTAGGTAGGACTTAACCCAAGTTTCACTTGGGGTACGTTTCAACCGATAATATTGCGGCGGATTAACTAAGAAAAAATAATAAAGCCAAAAAGTAATGGGGTCCCCATACAACAAACTTAAAAATAAATGTATTTTTGTATTTGCTCTAGTGTAAAAACGGTAATACGTACAAGCGTTAAACTTGGCATGATTATAGTACACACTCTAAAGGAAATCAACTAAACAAACAACAAAGCTCAATGATGACTGAGTACTGGTGTGAATGAAGATCTAGAACCTGTACCGTCGGCGTAAAGCAGCAAGGTTGTTGGTATTTTACAGGATTTTCCAAGGAGCACTCTCCGTGGAAAATTCAGTAATGGAACTTCACGAACTTGGAACATCACCTTTTCATTACCAGACGTCCAGACGAACGACAAAGCGTCATCCTTATCTTGGATTGTTCACGTCTAGGTTAAATAGGTTATTATTACTAGGCAAATGTGCTTCATCTTCGGCCGCATCCTCGCTTTCCATCAGGCGAGATCGTGGACAACGCGTCGGTAACCAATTTCTGCTTACCACTGGTTTTCGTACAATCACCGAAGTTAATCAACGACGGGCTCGGTGGGTGTCTGAACGTTATGTCTTTATGCTCTACTTTTTTACTTTAATATAGTTAAAATATAACCAACAATTTATGTGGCGGTACGGAACCCTCAGTGCTCGAGCCCGACTCGCACTTGTCTACTTTTATTCTTATTTTATTTAAGAATCCTCCCACTTATAGAAATGTATTACAAGTCCAAATATTACAGCATAGAACCTGCAATAATATAAAGGGGCGGGAAATTGCCCTTCGCAAAAATTGACAGTAATAAAAATAGGTAACAGAGATATATCGATGCGAGGGGATATTTATGTGTAGCCACTTTTATTCAAGTGTGTATCGATGTATGCGATTATAAGAAGACCAGAAGAATAAGGCATGCTTATTTATCAGTGATTAATCTTGTAGGATATAAACATAGTCTGGGTAAAGGACTCATGTCATGAAATTAAGACCACGAAGTAAATGTGCAAAATCCATGAAATTTACAGGGAGTCTTCAAGTCAAGAGAATGTAATTAATTTTGTATTCATCATCTTCATTATCAGCCTTTTAACAGTCCACTGCTGGACTTTTAGCCTACCCCCGAAAGGGTGATTGGGCCATATCCACCACGCTGGCCCAGTGCGGATTGGTGGATTCACATACGCCATTGAATTCCTTCTCTGTACGTATGCAGGTTTCCTCACGATGTTTTCCTTCACCGAAAAGCCAGTGGTATGAAAATCCGTACATAAAATCCAAATAGCTCATTGGTACGGGCCCGGGATTTGAACCCGCAACCTCACGCTTTCAAGTCTAGCGGTCTCCCAAATGGGCTACCACGGCTCTTCTTAATTTTGTATCAATTTAATGTAATTTTGATTCATACCCTAAGAAGTCCTTACTTGAGTTAAGCCATTTCGAATAACATAAATTGCCATGAATTGTATGTAACAGTTATTTGTGTTGCAATTATTCCAATGAAGCCTAGCCTCGTTGATAAGGTTTTTTAAACCTTGGATAAAATGTTATCGCTCTGAGAATATACATACTTATTGCGCTGACCATATTGTAGTATTTACACTTATTAACCGACGAAAAAAGGAGCTGATTCTCTAGTCGACGCCTTTTTGGGGTTCCGTACCCAAAGGGTACCTATTACTAAGCCTACGCTGTCTGTCTGTCTGTCCATCAGTCTGGCTGTCCTACATTTTAACGGCAGCATCTTTCGAACCGTAATAGATAGCAAGTCGAAATTTTGTGATGGTACGAAACACTTAGCGCGCGACCCTGACTCACTTGGCCGGTTTATTTATGTATGAACATGCATATTTTTTTTCTCTGCACTTTGATTTTGATAATTTTTGTATTAGATTTGGTATCCTGTATTTCGTCTCTGTTAACTTAACAAAATTCAAAGATACTAAATAAGTACCTAAATCACTTGGCCTCATAAAAATATTTTGATTTATGGACCGTTGAAGGTGTAACAAAATTTTAATGCTCAAGCCCAAGTCACAGCATCTATATATATAAAAGCGAAATTCATCTACTCATTCACTCACTCATTCACTCATTAAACACGAAATCTCGAAAACTACTTGACCTACGAAGCTGAAATTTGGCAGGTAGATTTTTTATGGGCTGTAGAGGTCCGCTAACAAAGGATTTTACGAAAGGGCCGAATTAAGGGAGGCAAATGGAGGTTGATAGTTTGTATGAAAGTCCTTAATTTTTGATCTTAGGGACATGAAATTTGGTATTCAGGTTAATAATTTAAAATAAATAAATACTGTATATATTTTTTTCGGAAAATACGGATTAAGGATGAGAAAGGGGTGTTTTATTTTTTGTTGAAATTTGGCAAGTAGATTACTTTCGGGAGGAGAGGTCCGCCCAGAAAGGATTTTGCGAAAGGGCTGAATTAAGGGGGGCAAAAGGGGGTTAAAATATTGTATGAAAATCTACGCGTACGAAGTCGCGGGCAACAGCTAGTATAATTATAAGCATGCTAGAGGCGCTGTTAAACGCCAGAATTTCGCTTCTCTAAATTAAACGACGCGAACATTTTATTGAAATTGAAATCTCAGGAACGATATTATATATTTTTACTTCGTGTTATCGATTGATCATACAATCGTGTGATGCGTTTGGGAATGCTGCACAGTATAAAACAAAATAGGGAGAGTTTTAAGATAATGAAGAAATAAGACATAGACATAATTTATTTGTGGCAAAAAACACACAATATACAATTGTAAGTAAAACAATAAATTAATTAACGCATAAGCCTTGCAATTCAGCTTAGTAATGCCGCCAGAATGCTGGGTACGCTGCCAACTGATAGTGGGCTTAAGCATTTGGATTGTCTTTAGACCTTTAACGGTCTATGGCAGTGTAACTGTATTTATAGTGTTAGTATTAGCTTGCATTTTGTTTAGTTAATAATGGCCATTGACAAATAATTAAAAAAAAAAAACTAGATCTTGTTATATTTTTGTGTCGCAAACCGGCTCCAACTCAGCATGATGCCGGTCGTAAACAACCGGCGCTGGTCTTCTGTTGTTCTAACAATATAGGATATAAATTAGTTTTCCATGTGTCTAAATACATTTATACTGACATTTATTTACGCAAGAAAGTAATACAAAACATAATTATAATTATACAAGTTTAAATGAACTTAAACCTAAAATTACTTACAAAAAATACATATACGTATTAAGTTAAACTTAAACATAAAATTAATTCGTCGTTATTATTTATTCCAATCTTTATCTATACTAATCTATACTAATATTATAAAGAGGAAAGATTTAATTGTTTGTTTGTTTGTATTGAATAGGCTCCAAAACTACTGAACCGATTAGAAATTTTTTTTCACTGACGGTAAGCTACACTATCCCCGAGTAACATAGGCTATAATCTATACCCGTGCGAAGCTGGGGCGGACCGCTAGTTTATCATAAAAAAACAGAGGTAAGTATATCAAACAAAGCAAACATAAAAAAGCCTTAATTATTATACTTAAACAAAAAAATCAAAACAAGAAGTTGTCCGTGTGGTAAAGTACCAAGAACGCTGGCTGCATTCCTGCCTTGAATTGCCAAAGAAATTCTTTGCGCGAGGAATGATCCTGCTCTTTTATCACCAGCGACGTCGCCTAAAATTGTCGAAATTTGTTTAAAAACCTTTTTGGTACATGGACCGCATGTATTCGATTTTCGACGTTTAGCGACATAAATATGTATTCACTTGATATGATGCATACTTGCGCCGCTTGGCATCTTCTGCGGCCTCCGCCGCGGCTCCGGTCCTTTGAATTGTCCCCCCTGAGGTAAGAAGGGGCTAACGTATCGACGCATGCAGCGTCCAAACGAGAACCCTTCCCCGCTCCCAGGGGATCAGGGTTAACCCATCAGGGTGCTTGCCATCATCCCAAACTATCCTCAACGGCTCTAGACCAGCAGGGATGTTAATAATGGCAAGCGCGTTTGATGAAATAAAATAAAAATGATCCAATCAAATTTATGCATATTCGGGACACATTTGCACACACGGTCATCTAACCCTAAACTAAGCAAAGCTTGTAATATGGCTGCCAGAGAATGATATACATACATATTTATTTTTGAATATTAACACCCAGATATAGAACAAACACAAATGTTCATCACATGAATGGTTGTCCTAGGTGGGAATCGAACCCACGCCCCCAAGCGCAGAAGGCAGGTTCACTCTGATGACCACCAACTAGACCTTAGTTATCACTAGATGCTCACAACTTCGTATTAATAAATTTTTAGGGTTCTGTACCCAAAGGGTAAAAACGGGACCCTATTACTAAGCCTCCGATGTCTGACTGTCTGTCTGTCTGTCCGTCCGTCTGTCCTACCTAACGGCTGTAACCTGTTAACGGCTGTATCTTTCGAACCGTAATAGATAGCCATTTGAATTTTTTACAGAATATGTAATGTTTCGGCGGATTAACTAAGAAATAATAAAAAAAACAAAAAGGTAAGAACGAAAGTGTGCCCATACAACAAACGTATTTTTTTAACGTATTTTTGTTTTACATCTAATGATACGCGTCAAACTTAGCACGATTATAGTACTCTAAAATATAATAATAAATAATGACCAAGTGCGAGTCGGTGACAAGTTTCTGTTCATTACCAAGTTATAACTGATAATTTCGTTATTGAATTTTGTGGTAGTACGGAACCCTCAGAGCGCGAGCCCGACTCCCACTTGGCCGGTTTATTATAAAAACTTTCAACCTTTTTTTGCCCCCTAAATTTGACCTTTTTGCAAAATTCTTTCTTATCGAAGCTTAACCAGCTCATCATCATCATAATCAGCCAGAAGACGTCCACTTCTGAACATAGGCCCCCTCTCTTCCCTTTTACCTAAACATTTCTACAAACATCATTCCAGAGCCGACTGGCAAAAGGCTTCAGCTATAAAACAATCGTGTTAGAAAAACTAAGTGAAATGGCCCACCTTGCTTTCCCCAGTGTATTCTAATGGAAGAGCTACCTCAGACCGGTCGATGTGAGTTCAGATCTTGTGCATTGGGCCGTGCAGAGACCAAGATAATTCGGACACTTGGTCCTTTGGGTGTTTGTGTATATAACTCTTTTTTTAATGCCGTATGTGGCATTCAAGCAGACGGGCCGCCTGCTGGTAAGCAGTCATCGTGTACTATAACACTTACAACTTAACAATACTTTTAAGACCAGAGGCATCACAAATATGTTGCCTGCTTTATCTGCCTGAGGAGACAAGAATGGGCCGCCGAGTCAAATCGAAAAAAGATAAAAAAAAAGATGATGTTGATGTACACCAAAGCAGCCAGGCCCACGGTAATAATAATGGTTGCCTTTATAAGGCATGATGACTAATATTTTTTTATTACCTCATAAAAAAGCTGATCATAAATAGAGCCCATCAACAAAAACAAAATTAAAATTAGTTCAAAAATAAATAAGATATAAGCATTTTAATTTCATGCTAGACAGAGAGCGCACTATACTGAGCCGTGACGTCACGCTTCAGGTGCGCCATACAAAGGCTATAGTAACACACGCTTTTCGAGAAAGGGATAGAGCATCCCCTCCCTATCCCCACCTAAAACTTTAAGCACTCATCTCTCAGAGATTTATTGGTCAATTTAAATTATTTTTTCAGTATGTGTAATGTTTTTAGTTATATTCATCGTTAAGCCGGTTATCTCTACATAGTATAAATTGAAGTCGCTTTCCGCGTCTGTCTGTATGGCCGCTAACTCCTCCTAAACCACGCAACGGATTTTGAAGCGGTTTTCACCATCAGTTAGACACATTTTCAAGGAAGGTTTATATATATAACTAGCGACCCGCCCCGGCTTCGCACGTAAATTACACCCGTGCGTAGCCGGGCGGGTGGGTCGCTAGTTTGTAATAAATTAAACATTAGGACACATGCCTATTTATTTATCCCGGGATAGGTTTATCTACATATAGGTGTGGTAGTTAGAGCAAAACGAAACCAATTTCATATTCTATCGGTACAATATCTTGTTTTTCTGAAGCTGCACTTCTGACATACTGTTGTGTCACACACTGAGCACACGCACCGAGCTCTTTCCAATCTTATGATAAAACTTTGCCCCGGGGAGAGCACTTTTATTGCTAACAAAACAATAAAAGTGCCTACCCACCGATGCTATTCAGATAAGTCAGCCTTATCTAGGCTTTATCCTGTTTCGCTTGCACCTGAAGTTTTTCTTGCCATTATTAATAAATAGGACTACTTAGCGGCTATATTCTCTTTTGACTACACTACAATAGTTTTTTTATTCTTTCCTCTGTGAGCATTTTAGCGGAGAAAGAAAAATTTGGGAAAGTTTTCTGGGTAAGTTTTGATTTGGGAAAAACATTTTACATTTTAATGTAGTTTAACCTCTTTGCACATTGAAACATTGTACGCATGTAAAACATAATTATAAGATTAAGGCTGGTTTCACAGGTTTCACATACTCCTCACTCTTTTTCTCATTTTGTCTTTTTCTATTACTTATTATTACTATTTTATTATTGTCTATTATCATAATGACTGCTGAGTAGGCTTCCATTTGATATCACCACTCTCCGCAAGCCACCAAAATGTAACACTGAACATTTATAAGGTTGAGCGGGAAATATACTAAACCGATTTCAACCGGCTCTTTCACTCAATAAGGGGTGGGGAGTTCGCAGGGGTGACGAGGGCCGAGGGGAAGGGCCCCAAAACAAACATACCTACTTGCATACAAATCACCGCATTACTAAGCCTCCGCAGTGAGATCTACGGAGCTCAAACGACAGAAATATGCGTATTTTTGTCGACTGCAGCGCAAAATTGTGTTATAGGTACCTTATAGGTATATGAATGCTGGGCCTGAACTAGATATTATTTTATTGAAATTAAACGTTTGACGTATCTTGACGTATGTCTTAGCTATCAACGTGAAGGTCAAAGTCTTCGCTTCACCTAGAGTCATAGGTTTCTTTTAGGGCTCGTTCTCATTACAGATAACAAATGCACATTTCAAACAAATAAATTTTTCTGTGAACATTTCTGTAAAATGTAAAATGTGTCTTTTTAAATGTGGTTGATGCATTCCTGATTTTGCTATAATATTATCGCTTTTGTTTCAATCACCCTTAAGTTAAAAACTGATTTGTCTCTCTCACATGTTGTGTATTTGTTTCACTAATTGAACTAATCATTGAGATCATTTTAGGGTTCTGTATCCAAAGGATGAAAACGGGTCCCTTTTACTGCTATTACTAAGCCTACGATGTCTGTCAGTATGTCTGTTCGTCCGTCCGTCTGTCCTACCTACGTCTACACTGTCTATCTGTCCTTCCTTTAAACGGCTGTATCTTTGGAACCGTTATAGATAGCCAGTTGAAATTATATTTTAGTTCACAGAATATTTAATATTACGGCGGATTAACTATAATGTTATAAAAAAGTCAAAAAGTCAAAACGAAAGGGACCGTCCTCATATAACAAACGCATTTTAATGAATGTTTGTTATTTTTTTTTTTTACGTAAATTGTCAATTATGGTCAGAAATTTTTCTAGTTTTCCCGGTTACTAATGTATTCGCGGCGATAGGTTTGAGTCTGGCTGGCGGTTGCGACATATTTCATCCACAGCGTGCTCCATATAATTATGTAAAGTCGTCCTAATGGCGTGTGAAACCGCGCGATATACCTACTTACTTTAAATGTAGGACGCTTTTATGCAACGCGAAGTACAGTCACAGGTATTAGGGCGTTAGAATCTATTGAGAAGCGTGCCAAGAGCCTCGTCAGCTACGAATCCCTGGTTCAGACTAAGCTCCTTAGTCTTGAGCATCGGCGTAAAGTTGTTTTTCATCGATTTTTATCGAATTCTTTTCGGAGAGTGTACATCGGATCTGCATGATCTAATTCCCTCCCGCCTATTTTTTTATCGGAATGCCAGAGCAGGCACAAAAAAATCGACACCGCTTTATGGTTGATATTTCGAAAACCCGTACGAAGCGTTTTGATTCCACTTTTATTATGCGTACTGATAGTCTGTGAAATGCGCTACCTAAATGGGTGTTCCCGGTAGTTACAATCTGGGTGTCTTCAAATCACGAGTGAATAGGTTTCTTCTAGGCAAGCGTGCTCCATCGTAGACCGCATCGTCGCTTTACATCAGGCGAGTTAGCGGTCAAACGCAAGCCTATTATAAAAAAAAGGTGTAGTAATTAGGATCCTTTTAAGTTTTGGGGTACACTCTACTATACCAGCCTGCCATGAAAAGGTATTAAGGAAGGCTCTATTGTCTATGCCCAAGTAGTAACTTAGCTTTAACAAAATGTCCCAGCTGTAATAGAAGAACGAAGTTAAATGTGCGCCGAGATTTAATACTGACCCAGGGGTAAAGTAAATTGCCTGAAAAAGCAGTATGGGTATTTGATAGACATTTGCAAGTTGCAAAGTTATGGAAATTCAAAGCTATATAGACACTCTCGCGGTGGTACTGCGTTTTAAACCGACTCCAGGAAAAGTTCCCAGTTCAGTACGTGTTTGTATTATTTTTATTATGATTTTTTATGTACGTCAACGATTACTCCATAATGTTTTTTTATTATTATGTAGATGAAACTTTTGAAATGGTCTCACAAAAATTTCATTGATTTTGGCTGAAAAAGACGAATAATTTTGTTCGAACGCCTGTAGATTTGACAATATTAATATATTTGTTCGAGAGCATAATAATTTTGAAGTTCGCTTATCTCACTCCCCTCTTTCGTCTTTACCTTTAACCAATTTTTTTATTTCTTAGTTAATTCGCCGTAACATTACAAATTCGCGTAGGCTCAGTAATAAGGTCCCGTTTTTACCCATAGGGTACGTACGGAACCCTAAAAAATTTAATATAGTAAAAATCACTGGTATACTCGGAGCTCTTGACAGCTTATATCCTAGAACTGCATTAATAAAATATATCCATAAAAGAAGATTAAGAAGAGGTCATTTTGTATCTTCGAATGATAATTTATTTATTTCAAAGGAAGACCATCTCATATATATATATATATGTAATCATAATATCATCATTAAAAATATAACAATCTTAATAGATCCAGAAGCTAATTATAGGTCCTCGCAGATAAAAATTTAACAAGTAATAATTTTAGTGACACTACACAGTTACACAATATGCGTTTGTCGAAAAAACAATAAGAAGCTATAACGGAAGATAGATCTATATCTTGACGGAAACATAAATCTAAGTTTGATAAACGCTTAAATATACCTTTATTTTACGCTTTTGTCTAAATACTGTATGCGTAGGCATCTGGGTAGGCCTAAATTACTTCCATACTGTTTCTAAGGAACGATAAAAATAAATTGTACATACTCTGATAAAGATCACAGGAAAGAAGGGACATTTTCTGTAATAACTTGCCTTTTCGCTTACCTATATCATCTGGGACAGTTTATTCGTGGTGATTTTTAGATTCCTAACTCTTTTTGTATATGTTATTTTAAATCTATCATATTATTAAGTATCAGTCGTGTATTTACCCAACATAGTTAATTTGCTCGTGTGTTGTCAGTTGTCAACAACTTTACTCAGGGTTATGGATTAAAAAGCATCTTCTTAATACATATCATGTTTAGTTTTTAGTTTAGTCAAGTTTGAGTCTTTATTTTAATTTCATCATCATCATCATCAGCAGCCATTAAACATCCACTGTTGGACAAAGGTCTCCCTGTTAGAGCCCCCTCTCTATTTGCCAATTTTTTTAGGCAATTTTTTTTTCTTAATATTTTTTATTTTATTTACGTATGTTTATTATGATTCCAAATGTATATACTTTTCTTGCCGAAATAAATTAGAAATACACATTCAAGATAAGTAGGTAAGTCTTAAAATCTTTATGAAAGAGATAATAAAAAAGAGAAATCATAAGAGTAATATGGAAAAATAAATAAATAAAACCAGCCAAGTGCAAGTCAGGCTCCCGCACTGAGGGTTCCGTACCACCACAAAATACAATATTGATAAATAAATAAAACTGACTTCAAAATTTGACAAATATGGCATTTTGATTTGGTGAAAGAAATGACGTCATCCAAATAACCCAATTACTTGTTATAACGTGGCAATGAACTGAGTTTGGTCACCGA
Source organism: Agriopis marginaria (assembly GCA_932305915.1). Taxonomy (NCBI): domain Eukaryota; kingdom Metazoa; phylum Arthropoda; class Insecta; order Lepidoptera; family Geometridae; genus Agriopis; species Agriopis marginaria. Next base: position 14,495,020 of record OW029916.1, on the reverse strand, counting down.
CTCGTACTTGGCCATTATTTATTATTTTTTGTTATATTTTTGAGTGTGTACTATAATCATGCTAATCTAGACGCTTGTAAGTATTACCGTTTTTACATTAGAGGTAATACAAAAATACACAGTTAAATTTGTTGCATGAGGCCCTTTCGCTTTTGTCCTTTCGTTTTTACTTTGTGACTTTTTGTTATTTCTTAGTTAATCCGCCATAACGTTACATATTCTGTAAAAAAATTCAACAGGCTATCTATTACGCGGTTCGAAAGATACAGCCGTTTAAATGTAGGACGGACAGACAGGCATCGTAGGCTTAGTAATAGGGCTTAGCTTTACCTTTTGAGTACGGAACCCTAAAAATAACGTAGTAAGCGCAGGCGGCCAGATGGACGAGAGGTCGATTGGGGCAAGTCACCGCCCTAATTACACGGCCCATGGACCCGGCTGTTTCTGAGGACCTGGCACCCTGATTATCTACATTTCTACAGCCTTTGTTTTAAGATCCCATCTCAGTCGATAACGGTTTTAAATTCCGCCCTGACGCTCGTTTAAATACTTGAAGCTTTTCAGCACAAAAACTTGATTTAGGTACATAATTAGGATTCCGTACCCAAAGGGTGTAATCGGGACCCTATTACCAAGCCTACTCTGTCTGCATGTCTGTCCGTCCAGCCTGTTTCTTTCGAAACGTAATAGATAACCAGTTAAAATTTTCACAGAATATGTAATGTTACGGCGGATTAACTAAGAAATAATACTAAAGTGAAAAAGTAAAAACTAAAGGGACCCCCAACCCATACAACAAACGTATTTTTTAACGTATATTTTTGTAATTGCTCTAATATAAAAACGGTAATATTACGTACAAGCGTCAAACTTATCATGATTATAGAACACACTCTAAAGTATAACAACAAATAATAAATAATGACCAAGTGCGAGGTGTCATTACCAAGTCATTATAACTTGGTAATGAACACAAATTATAAATTACCAGTTGCTGGTAATTTAGTTACTCAGATAAATAAATAAATAAATAAATATCTGGGACATTTTTGCACACACGGTCATCTGACCCCAAACTAAGCAAAGCTTGTAATATGGGTGCCAGAAACTGATATACGTACATATATATTTTTAAATACATACTTAAATAGATATTAACACCCAGACATAGAACAAACACAAATGTTCATCACACAAATGTTTGTCCTAGATGGGAATCGAACCCACGCCCCCAAGCACAGAAGATAGTTTTACTACCAACTGAGCCACCGGGGCAGTCAAGACCTTATCATTCGTCACACCGAATCGAAATGCCATCTTTTACTAATTTTGAAGTCGCTTTATTTTGTGGTGGTACGCAACCCTCAGTGAGTGATCCCGACTCGCACTGGGCCGGTTTATTTAATAAGACATGGGACATGGTGACTGTATTGTTTTACTCATTCATTTAGCACGGTTATGCACCAAATACACTGAGATTACTTGTAAATAAAGTATTTAGGCGATACGCAAACAGCTAATTTTCTTCTTTATTTACCATCATTGAGTATTCTGGACAAGTCTTTTACTCGAGGACGAATTCCTGTACGAATTTCTAAAAACGAGCAAAAGGAAATTTGTGCTGTGTTCTTTGGCAATAGAGATACAAACAGAAAAAAACGGGTTTTTTCTTTATCTCCTCCGCCATCTATATCTATTAATTATTGTTATTTAAATGTAATTATGTAATTACTTATGCTCAGTTAATTATTTATTTATAGTAATCATTATAATATGTAAATTTTTAACCTGTATTTGACATCATCTTTCTAATATTAATAAAATAATATTGCCAATTGCAATATTATTCTAAAGATATAATGCAGACGTCTAAAACAGATAGCTTTGGCCTTAACTACCTTAAATATATAAAATTGCAAGGCGGGGGCAATTACGGCTACTTCTTAACGCGGGCTCGAAACAGAGCAGTGCGAATAATCACGCGAACGTGAACCTTAACGCTTTGTGATACGGTTAATGTTCGCGCAACTTTTCTTATCACCTAAACAGAATCACTCAAAAGGTGACGTAAGGCCTCTGGACTCCTGTAAAAAACACATGGAAGGCACAGAGCTATACTTAAAGCAGCTTGACAATAAAAGGAGCCGGAGGCTGTAATTGTTCGAAGAGGCCTTTGAAATTTTCTTAACTCGCCTGACGGTACTTATATAATATACTAGTTGAATCCCGCGGTGTTACCCGCGATTTTCCAATTTTTCCGCATTTTTTGGCGGGCAAAGTACCCTATGTACGTCTTCATGATGCATACCAAGTGCTCCAAGTCCAAGTGCCCTAATGTGTTCCAATGGAAATAAATAAATATGACTATGACTATACTATCCTCCTGCCAAATTTCGTTAAGATCGTCTTAGCCGTTTAGTCGTGAAAAGCGAACAAACATCCAGACAGAGAGATAGAGTTATATACATTCGCTTTTATAGTATTTGTAAGGATAGGTACCTACCCATACACCGTCACCGGATGCAAGCTACACTTATTCTTATACACGCAGTCATGCGAAGCAACATTTATATTTAGAAATTGCGATACAGTGGTCGTTTCGGTGGAATATGGAGATAAATAGCCGCATAGAATGTTCACAGTTCGATGACAATGTAAGGCATCCTTAGATGTTCTATTTTAGCCACAGATAATACACTATATTTTGGCTACGTTTTCAGCAGCGTAGCTTGACTTAAACTCAGGTTTACTCAACCAGCGGTCAAAATATCAGATGTTTGTTTGCTCCAATTCTCTAGCATAATGGGAATATATTTTGCATAAAGGCATTAATGTCCGGTAACATTTCAATTTGTAAAACGAAATTCTATTCGGTAGTTATTTGCTTTACTCGTGTCATGGAGGCGTTCGTACCGAAGGCAGCGGAAATTAAAAATCTAGCTTGTCAAACAAGCATTCTACGAGTTATTGCGAGAATGGATCACTTCAGCTAATGGGATGAAATAAACTGGCCAAGTGAGTGAGTGAGTATTGTCAATAGCTACTTCTAAAAATCGACAACCGGCAGGATTCTTACCTCCACAAGTCCGGGAAAACGATCCCATAATATTGCTCTAGCCACTGGGTCACAGTTGATTATAATAATTATAAGCTAAGGCAGTAGTTTTACTAAAACGCCCAAATCAAGTGACGTAAACAAATAAACCGACCAACTGCGAGGCTCGCGCACTGAGGGTTCCGTACCACAACAAAATACAATATTTTTTTATTATAAAAACTGATTTCAAAATTATTAAAATATGGCATTTCGATTCGGTGAAATGGCGGAGACCACAAACCGGAAGACGCAGAGTAGGTCGGCCTTCCACTAGATGGGCCGATGACATTGTGAGAGTCGCTGGCACCCAGTGGATGCAAAAGACAGGCTGTCGTTCAGTGTGGAGGTTAAAGGGGGAAGCCTATGTTCAGCAGTGGACGTTTTCTGGCTGATGATGATGAAATGCAATTCGATTGATGTTCGAATGATAAGGTCACCCAAGTAACGAATTTACCAGTTATTACTTGAATATGAACAGAAATTTGTCACCGACTCGCATGGGGTTCTCAATTCCGATGTATTTTTTAATGTTTAATTGTTACCTCAAACTCTTTATTTATAAACCGATTTGTAAAATTATTTTTATTAGAAAATATACACTTATAGATTGGTCTCAAAGAAATTTCATCAAAATCGGTTCAGTAGCTTGGTTATTAAATCAAAATAGCTAGAAAAAAATATGTCATTCAAATAATCAAAATTGCGTATTTACAAATTTCAAAGTCGGTATTTTAAATTAAGTATTATTACAAGCTTTTATTTAACTTGCCCTGTTAGTATGTATGTAAGTGGGAAAAATCTTGCACCTGAATTTAAGACCAGGAGCCAACTGCTTACGCAGTATCAAACTAACGTCATTCCAAATCTAACATGGCGGACTTCCCGATGGCGGACCAGTTATTTTTTATGCACATAAGATAGGTGTCAAATGAAAAGGTTTACTGGTTTATTGAGAAGAATACGAAAAATAAAATTACGTTATCGAAATTCAATGTGACCGACGCTAAACCTTGTTTATAAAAAGTATTATTTAAATTATTAATTAGTTTTTTCCTCTTGTGTGACGATCTTGTGCATTTGCCAGTGACAATCTAGTGTTGTCCAGTCCATGACTATTTTTTTATCATAATTATATCTGTTTGTTAAAATATCTCTCCATCTTTTCTTTTGTCCATTCCAACCTTTCTGTTTTGTACAGACGACAAAGATGGAGACTCCGAATGCGTTTGAAACTATAGTCGGAGTAACTGGTTTAATTGTACGTGAGTAATTATGGCATATATAAACAAAAACCACGTTAGTTACCATACTAATATATTTAAACTTTTGACGGAATTTTGTAGTCTACATTGCAATTGAGCCCAAAAATATTACACCTACAGTTTTAATTCTTTACTTTAAATAGACATAGCTGTTAAAATTTACAAGTTGAAGTGGCAATGGGCAGGCCACATCGCTCGAAGAACCGATAACCGATGGGGAAGAAAGGTTCTGGAGTGGAGACCACGAACCGGAAGACACAGCGTAGGGAGGCCTCCCACTAGATGGACCGACGACATTGTGAGAGTCGCGGGCATCCAGTGGATGCAAAAGGCAGGCTGTCGTTCAGTGTGGAGGTTAAAGGGGGAGGCCTATGTTCAGGATTGGACGTCTTCTGGCTGATGATGATGATGATGATGATGAATAACTTTAAAGATTATTTAAACAAGAAAATTACACATACATTTGGGAAACAAACAAATATAAAACCTAAAACTACTAAATAAATATAATTATATAAAGTCAAATAATTTATTGCACATTACGCTAAATAGGTGAAAACTTATATAAACATAATGACCCAATTAGGGTATGGCAATTTATATATATGGTGCAGAAATATGGAGCGGCCTGATCTGTTTTATAATGTTTTATCGTTAAGAAAACTTTCTACTGAATAATAACACTTTCTAATTAATATGTTTTTAAGATTCTTTGCAAATTTTGTTCATTTTCGTCACTCTTTGAGTCGTCAGGTAATTTATTAAATAGTTTTATAGCCATTGCATGAGGACCACTACTATGCATTTCTAACCTAGATTTTGGTATTACCAATTTATGTTTAAACCTAAGCGGATGGCTACGAGGTTTATCCGAAACTTTTATAAAATATTCGGGGTATTTTTTCACAAAATTGCAGCTAATATATACATTGACGCGACGGTTAAGATTTTATATTTAACAAAGTACGGTTTATGGAATTGTACTTTGGTGATGTCTGGAGCTTTGATGTTGAATTTTTGTTTACGGAATTATTTGTTTTTATTTTTTTTAACCATTCTATATTTTTAAGTTCGTTTCTGAAGCTTTCCATATTTTGTTCATTAAATAGTCTTCTTTTGATTTGCCAAGTTACTAACTGTTTATTTTTTAGTGCATTTTTAATATTTAATGATATGCCTAAGTGGTCATCAAAGCCGAAATCTTGTACGGACACGTTTAATTTATGTTTACAGCGGTTTACAAACACTAAGTCTATAAGAAACACCCGGAAGATGCCACGCGAAAACTAGTCTACCACAGATATAGAAACTTTTTTAATAACCTTCTACACAAACTAAAGCGTAATTATGAAAGTAGCGAGCTAGAAGCAAACAAGCGCGATCCAAAAAGATTATGGAAGTCCATCAAGACTATTATTGACTGTCCAAACAGAACTTCGCCTGCCATGGAACTTCTCAAGTGCAAACCAAACAGTCTAGACTCGGTGAATCACTGCAACGAATATTTCGCGAATGTGGGTTCACAGCTAGCCGGAAATTTACTCGGAACACTCGGGAAAACAGAAGTAGAACTAGCAGCAGAGCCAACTTACAGTTTAACCCAGTCACCTGATTCCTTTTTCTTACAACCAACTGATGAAGCTGAAGTCGGAAGACTGGTCGACAAGCTGAAAACTGATAGCGCTCCTGGTTTAGATGGGATAAAACCGGCTTTAATCAAGGCCATCAAACACGAGATCCTAACACCTCTAACCTCACATATTTAACATCAGTCTTTCCACGGGTATTTTTCCACAACAGTGGAAATTAGCAAGCGTTACCCCGATACATAAAAGTGGTCCTAAAAATGTCCCTGAAAATTACAGACCAATTTCGCTTCTGGCAACTCTTTCCAAACTGCTCGAGAAAATTGTCAACCATCGCCTTGTTTCCTATCTGGAGAAGTTCAATCTTATCTCAGATAATCAATTTGGCTTCAGACGTGGGAAATCGACAGAAGGAGCAGTTGAACTTCTTACTAGAAAAATAGCAACTAGGTTAGACAAAGGCCAAAAGTCTGTCGGTGTGTTTTTGGACTTGGCCAAGGCCTTTGACACCATTTCGTTACCAATCTTAATTAGGAAATTGGAAGTCTCTGGAATCAGAGGACTCCCTCTGCAATGGTTCCAAAGCTACCTTAGTGACAGATGCCAGTGTGTAAAGATAGGCGATACCACTAGCAATACTCTGCCTATTCAGTTCGGGGTTCCGCAGGGCAGCGTTCTCGGTCCAACTTTCTTCATTTTATATATGAATGATATTCATTCAGCTTGCCCCATAGAAACAGACCTTATTTGTTACGCAGATGATACCGTTGCTCTGTTCCATGGAGATTCTTGGAAGATGGCTTTTGACAAGGCAGAATCTGGTATGGCAAAAGTAAAACAGTGGTTAGATGGAAACCTACTTACGCTGAACCTCGGCAAAACTAAATACGTATGTTTTCACAAAACCAAAGCTTCCAAACCAGATCAAAGGCTGAATCTAAAAATTCACTCTTCCTGCAACATAAACTGCTGTGTTTGTGATGTTATCTCTCGGACACCATCTATACAATATTTAGGGGTCACAATTGACGAACAGCTATCGTTTAAAGCACACATATCAACCCTAAGTAAAAGAGTTCGTAAACTCACTCACGTGATGAAAGCACTACGAAACCCAGCTAGCGATAGAGTCCTTCGCATGGTGTACGTGGCTCTATGCGAATCGATTGCTTCCTACTGCATAACAGTGTGGGGAGGCGCCGGAGTTACAGCAATGCTCGAAGTGGAGAGGGCACAGCGCGCTGTGCTTAAGGTTATGTACAAGCTGCCCTACCGCTACCCGACGTCTGACCTATACGCTGAAACAGGCATGCTGAGCGTTCGCCAACTGTATATCCAGAAAGTTACACTGGCAGTACATAGGCAGCAGTTTGGCCTTCTGGAAGTCGGTACACCCAAGAGGAGACTCCTACGCATCACTGAACCGAGTGTAAACACTGCCTTTGCACAGCGACTCCCAGAGTTTAGGTTCCCGTACATATACAACAAAATTAACAAAAAATGTTTTATTCGCAATACAACGTTGAGGGAATGTAAATACTTGCTGTTCAAGTATTTACATTCACTTACTTATAGTGAAACAGAAAATTTACTTGTAATTATCAGTTAACCTGGGGTTGGTTATATCTCAGCCAAGGAAATGTTTGACTACAGCGCTGGAATTATCAGCATCACAACAAATACAAACACGCACACGCTCGCACACACAAACACACACACACCGTCACACAAAACACACACACAAAACACACACACACACACACACCATGTCATCATACACTCAGGCATCAATCAACTTATTACTTAATCTTTTTCCAAATCTAATTAATTTAAATTTCGTTATGTATTTAATTTCAAAACCGAATGTCAAATAAAATGTATTGATACTGCACCGCACTGATGCTAAGTAAACGCTTGAATGTAGGCCCTGCGACACAGGCGTCTCGCCTAGTGCAGGGACTACAAGTACTGTAAACCCTCATTAGCTTGCCTCGTTCCTGCCTACCTTAATGTATTCATTAAATTAGTTTTACATTAAATATTGCACATGTTCTTGTAAATTAGGTTAAGTAAGTGTACTGGAAAATAAAATTATTTGTATTTGTATTTGTATACATTTAGCTGTTGTGCTTGTAATGCGAGTAGGTTCATTTACTAACGGGATATAACTATGTTCTCGCATTAGGGTCAAAAGCTTAGTTGACTATGTGCTATTTTCCAAAGTATTTATGTTAAAATCTCCGGCAATTATAACATCAAATGAATTATAATTTTTAAGGACCAACGTCACTAACTTATTTCATCATCATCATCATCAGCCAGAAGACATCCACTGCTGAACATAGGCCTCCCCCTTTAACCTCCACACTGAACGACAGCCTGCCTTTTGCATCCACTGGATGCCCGCGACTCTCACAATGTCGTCGGTCCATCTAGAGGGAGGCCGCCCTACGCTGCGTCTTCCGGTTCGTGGTCTCCACTCCAGAACCTTTCTTCCCTATCGGTTATCGGTTCTTCGAGCGATGTGGCCTGCCCATTGCCACTTCAACTTGCAACTTATTTGACTAACTTATTTAACTGATCAAAAAACAAATCGGCTCGTCTGTTATTCCAATAAATGATAATTAATAATACATCTAATTTGTTGATTAGTAAAGCACATATTTCTATACAGTATTCAATAGACAGGTTAGCTATATCTTTTATCTCCGTGAATTCGAAGTCGTCGCGTATTAGTATAATAGTACCGCCACCTGTGCGATGTTGTCTGCAAAACGCTGCGGCTTTATTTTATCCAGTGCAGTCAATCAGTTGATGCTTTGCTTCTGATAACCACGTTTCTGTTACACATAGCGCGTGCATCGTAGGGTAGTTATCTTGTAGGAACGCTTGGACCGTGTCCCGTTTACCGAACAGACTTTACATGTTTTGGATAACTATGTTTAAATACATAATAACTATAGTAATTTTTAAACTTTCGCGATTTGATAAGTCCCGATAAACATTTAAAACATAATAAATATGTTGAATCCACCGATTTAGAAACGAAAATTATGTTGTTTTGTGGTTATGTCCGGAGTGTGTTGTGTACCAGAGGGCGAGCGGCCCGGCTCGCTGTCTCTGGAGATGTGCAGTGCAGGATGAGGAGATCCTCTTTTTGAAGTTTGTGTTGATTCCGACGATTGTGATTTATTTCGTGGGTAAGTATTATCTATTACGTTGCCGTTTATAATAAGTTTGTTATTTTTTATGATAGCATATACCTACCCTAATCCTAAAGGGGTATGTATACTAAGTCCTTGCGTTCTCTAAGTTCAGATAAACTGACAGTTATGTCCTTTGTGCTAGTCAAAGGTCCTAGTACACCAAACTTTGACAGTAGTTTTGACTTTATGAGTCGCTTCAGTTAATACAAAGACGCTTACAAACGGCGCTTGCGGACGATGCGTAGTACAAATAACAAGTGGAAGTAGCAAGTAGAAGTAGGTGTTAAAACGATAAGTTGCCATTCGCGCGGTGACGCCACAACTCGCGTGCGAGCACGTACCTACTCGAACGAGACGAACGATGCGTAGTGGGCATCGCGCGAGCAGGGCGAAACACGAAGCTTCACTTGGCGCTAATGTACCAGCGCGAAGTGTACATTGTTACCTTAGGGGTGAAAGTAACTTATAGTCCCGAGACGGGGTTAGACTAATAGTTGGGCTAATAGTTCGAGTAAATAAGTCTTTAACCCCGAGGTAAACACTGTGCTTTTCAATACGAATATAAGGAAACTATCGGATTCACATATCCGAATCAGATGAGTTAATACAAATCTGCTATACGGAAGTTTAACCAAACTCTACAATGAAGATCGAATTCCCACCAAAAAAATTTTTGTTACATCCTGACATGGTCCCGCACTTCTCGTGAATTTGCTGGCAAATGCACGAGAAGTGCGGGAACATAATCCTCTCAGGAGAAAAAAAAAGTTGGAACATGGTTCAATACAAATGTGAAAATAGAACTAGTTTTTTTTTTTATAATTTAAGTGTCTGTTAGTTGTCAACTTTCACTGTCAGTTGAAAGTAATTCTCCCTAGGGCTGAAATGTATTACTTTCAACCCGCTCCTCAGGCAACTTCAGACCTACTTTCCGAGTATGAGTATTTTACTGCCACATTCCCTGAGCCCATACCGTTGCAGACGATGCGTAGTAGGCACTTGCTACTTCTACTTGTTACTTGTACTACGCATAGTCTTCAAGCGCAATAAGTAATGCGATTTTCCGGATAGTAAACTAATGGTGCCATTCAATTGATTTATATTGGCTCCTAAGCTATTTTGAATTTTGTTTCAAGTTCAGTCTTAAAGAATGGGGAGAGTTTTGCGAAGTAAATTAATGGTGTCGTAAGTATTTTAGGCAAAACAGTGGCTTCTCTAAGGGGAATATCAAAATATAATAAATGGTAACACTAACGTCTTTAAATATAGCAACTACCATCACATTAATATCACACTAACATCACACTAATAATTATTATGTAAATGCAAAAGTTGGCGAGTAAATAATTATTTACATGCAAAATTTCTTCATGCATGTTTCGAAGGGCCCATGCCCAATAATATGAGGCTAAATACGACGGGCCTGCCATCACCTATCATCCTCAAAACCACATAATTATAGCGTCGGCTTTTGGCATTAGTATTTTAGGTCTCTTTGTATCTATAAATTTTCAGTTTGTTCAGAAACATAATGGTATCCGAAAATAATTTTACGTCCCATTTTTTACTCTATGATTTACTCATAATATTAAATAAAAAATTCCGACTCATAAATGTTGCCTACTAAAGTGATATTCCAGGAATTTAAGGCCCAACGCCCACCCGTCGAGGAGGGTTGCAGTAGCCGTGTCTAAGAAAATTATTTTCGGTTTACGTACAAATTGTATTTCACTTGTAAATTTTTATGCATTAAGTGGCAAACAAACTAACGGGCCAGCTTATTGTGTTTACCTAAAATTTAGAACAGTCGACGCGTGACAGGACAAATTCGAATATAATACGGTATACAAGGCCTATTGACTTTTCCTTGGCCGCTTGTAGCCCGTGACGCCGCCGCCGCCGCCTCCTCGATTGACAGTGAGCGTTGAACCTTACGACCACTTTTTTAATCTATCTACCCGTTTTACAGCAAGTTACAAGGAAATAGAAAACATACAAATAATAAACTTGAATTTCCGTCGGGCGGACAAAAAGCGCAGCAGCCGAGTTAAGTTCATCGAAGTTTGTCCGGAAATTAGAACGCCTGGCGGACCCGCGTCCGGCTTTGCACGCCCATAGACTTCGAATAACCGGCCAACTGGGCCTCTGTGTATGGACAATGTTGGATGAACAATAATCAACATCACGTAATCAAATGTATGAACGTTTATTTTCTCTTCTAATTCTAATTCAACGTGGGGGTGATAAGACCTGGGGCCTTATGGACAACAGCTAATTGCGGCACCTAATCCGCTCAGTTGGAAAATCACGCGAACGTGAACCTTATCGCGCCCAAATACGGTTTGCGGTCGCGTGATTTTCCAACTGATCGGATTAGGTGCCGCAATTAGCTGTTGTCCGTATGGCCCCTGCTCTGATATCCCACTTGGGGTGTATTGTGCATTTGCCGCTGCCAGCCTACACAAACCAGCCGAGCTTCTTAAAATAGCGAAGCACGGTTTTGAGTCACTGACTAAACTGCTCTACCCCTATTTCACCAGAGCTTGTGGTATTGGAGACTTGTTATTGTTGAGTTTCTTCAAGGAGTCTCGACTTTAATCGTATATCTTCTGTGGCCTTGCAATGCAGTAGTACATGCTCCACCGTCTCGTTCTCCTGTAGACAACCTCGGCACAGAGGGCTGTCTGTGGCTCCAATTTTGTATAAGTGATAGTTTAGGTCACAGTGACCTGTGATAGTACCTATCATCAGACGAAGGTGCGACGTATTTAACTTGAGTAGTTTGTTAGACACTCTCTTGCTTATTGATGAGTAGAAAGCGTTTGCGTGTTTACTGTCTTTTGTTTTATTCCAAATATTTTGCTGTTTTTTTTCTGTGTAGAGACTTAGAAGATTTATTTTCTCTTTTATGTTTAATTAATGGTATAAACGCAACAGTGTCTAATCAGCGCCCTTTCATCTAGAGTATAATCTGTGTAGCACTGTAAATAGTTTTGTTTACTTAGGAAATTATTCAGGTCACGTCTACATTTCGACTGTGTACATAGTATTGATGATAAGAACAGTCTAACTAAGCAATGTTTATCGCAGACCAAGCATTAAGATGCGTATGGATAGGACACTGGACATGAAGATAGTAGGGTTGAGTAAACAAACTGCTCTAATATCGATAATAATATTGAAATGCCAATAGAAAGCTACTTAACGATTCTGGGCACTATCCTTGTCGGGTCATAAAGTATATAGTTTACAGGCTTATTGATAGCGGGAAGATCTCGGTTCCGGTTTATCAATCGTAATCCCCATCGATTGGTAGTAAAAATTGGAAATAAGAATATTCAGATGGGCGAGTGGCATCCTACATAGTAATGAAACAAAAATTCTTGGTGTTCTTACCAGTTCTGTCGTTTAAGTGCCTTTAGAACAGCTCTTGTTATACAGAGGGGTTTTCCAATCGCGAATAAATCAATATTTATGCCTAATTAACACTCTGACTGCCTGTCGTGTGACGTGTGGTTATCCTACTTATCCTACTTAATATTATAAACGCGTTAAATAAAGTTTCTATGTATGGATGTATGGATTTTTGTTCCTCTTTCACGCAAAAACTACAGAATGGATTTTAATGAAAGTTTACAATAGCTTATACATTAGAATAACACATAGGCTACAACGGGTTGTAGTAGCGAGGCCGAAGGCCGAGCTCTACGCGTACAAAGTAGCGGGTTTCAGCTAGTTATTAATATTTTTAGTGCACACCTATTTTACCTATGAGAGGTACATTTTAGTAGGTACACCTTGATTTTGTTAGTCACTTATGAGACTTGTTTGCTTGAACGAGTAGGTATGTATAATAAAATTATGCATTGAAATCTATTGTGGTTATGCCACCAGCATGTGTACGCTATCAAGTCAACTGATAATGGCTTGACCATTTGTATTGTCTTTAGAATTTAGGTAATTGTGGTGTACTGGCCACTTGCCACTAAGGAGTTAATGTTATTTTTTACTTTTGTTTTTTGTGCCTTGTGTGTTTTTGTTTTTGGACGCATACGAACAATTGGACATTTATTATTATTACATTTGGACGGAACAATACGCATTTTATTTATAACTAATATTATAAAGAGGAAAGATTTGACCGTTTGTTTGTTTGTTTGCATTGAATAGGATCCGAAACTACATAACCGATTTGAAAAATTCTTTTACTGACGGGAAGCTGCACTATCCCCGGGTGACATAGGCTATAATCTATACCCGTACGAAGCTGGGGCGGACCGCTAGTTTATAATAAAACGCGTATTGTTGTAATTGTATTAAACAAAATCTGTAGTTTAGGTATTTGAGTTAGTCAGTTATCTTGTATTTTGTTAATGAACACACCTGCTAGTTACATAAGAGATAAAATAACACTTGTAGAGAACTATCAGTTTAACAAATTTTCCAAACTGCTAAAATAGGTCCGTATGGAGTTGCCGATAGTGACCTTTTGAAATATTGGTTTTATCTGGCATTTAAATAGACTTATAATATACGGCCAATAAATACGAGCAGCTCTAACATTTTATAATCATATTTCCCTAAGAGACATCGTAATCCTATTTACTGTGAAAAAGCTGTGATAACGTGCCGCGTAAAAGACCATATACAGTCATTACGCTATAAAAATATAACTTTAGAAGATAGCTTCTCAACCGTTAAAAAGAGGTTGTTAGAAAGATAAAGAACCAAAATAAGCACAAATCACTGGAGCCAAACCTAATGTTTGCTTTATGTGGTTTGAGCTTCGGTTTATTTTCGAGTTACCGATTTGGGTCGTTCTCAAGCGGAAATTTGAAAGATTACCTATCGCGGGTGTTTGTCAGAGACTGGGATGAGCACCTTTCGAAATCGAGTTCAATTTTCATGTCTATTCTTGTCTTAATTTCCGAGTAATTTCAATACGACATTGATAGACATTGGATAGATAAATTTACGATGAAACTCTGAGATTATTTTATGTACGTAATAGCTTTTTCCCGCTACGCTCGCGTGATTCAGGTTATGTCTCAGAATTTGACTGAACGATATGTGAAGGCATATAAGAAGAAAAACAGAAAACATTTTAAATAAAAAACCGTAATACGCGGCTCTGCTGCCATTTCTAACAATAGCGCTAGCAAAAAGGTGCAATGAGAGATCGTCTTGTTAGTCTCACACAGAAACTGAAGTTGGCAGCCAAGAGTCGGCCACCAATTAGAACGCTTTTGTGAATTTCACTCGACTCATATCTTGACTGTAGAATAGAGAAGACTAGACAATAGACCGTAAAATCTGCGATGAATCTGAGCAATCAGGGATAAGAAGAACGGATACGATATTCACTTTCAGCCACAGTAAATATAATTTTAGCTGCTCTATTTTTTAAGGATTCAGTACATGACATGAGCTCTTGTAAAATGCATTGTACATGATCGGGTTAGTTGCTGCCAACGAGAGTTGGTGGTAATTATATTATTTAGCACCTATCATAAAAGAAAGTTCACCAGGCCATGTTCTAATCGGAACTCCTCGGATGAAACGGAAAAAAAAGAGCACCTTAAAGATCTTTTGTTGAAATTTACTGATGGCAGGATATTGATGTAAGTAAATAGGGGGAAGATACGGGACGAACTTCTTGACGTGGACCGCACAAATTAGGCTCACGGGCCTAATCAACTTCAGTCACAATCGGACTGCCGTTTTGATAGCACGTGAATATTTGTCAAAATTGTGTTTAAATAAAGCAGCAAAAATTACTTCCTGCGTTTTCACAAGGTGCACCAACAGTTCGAAGATAAAAAACAAGTTACACGGCATTACTTTTCACTCGTAAATACTTAAAAACAATTAACGTAATTTTCTTTAAATGTCACTTCTATGGTCTAGTGTAGTATCTAATGGAGCGGTGAAGTTGACGTTTACAGTGTAGACGTCAACGTCGCCGCTGACTCGAGCCGAAACAGAGCCATATTTATTAGGTACAACACGTACAATGTTTGGATGTCACGCGTGTTCTCCCTTTTTAAAACAGTCATTGTGGCAGAATCACAAATAATCGACAAAAATAAGATTCTTTTTTTCTTGTGAGCTCATTAAAAACACCCTATTTGCAATCGTAAATCTTACTATTAAAATCAGTTTTAAATTTCGAACAACAAAAAAATCCATCCAAAGTCAAATTGTCATACAAAGTTTTGTCGGAACTTGAAAAGTTGCCATTGACGAATCAAAATACGTAGATTCAATCCAGACTAAAAATATGGATTAGGTATACTTGAATAGGGTACTCACTAGATACAAAAAGCCATGGCAAAAACAATTAAAAGTGAGGGAACCGCCTTAATAATCTAAAAAAATACCATTGCACAATTTGAGAAGTATTTTATTTAGTATTTTTTCACCTGGATCTGTTTTGGCACTCATCACCTTAATGTTATTATACGCTTGTAGGGTATCAAATCGTTAATCCGCACTATAATTTTGATTCAAGTTAGAATTACTCAGATACAGACAAACTCGGGCCGAGGCAAATCTAGGGCTTCCGAGCTCTGTATCATGAATCTGCTGGCACAGGATCGAACAGTCTGAATCAGATAAACGCCTTGTTTCGGATGTTCTGATTGTTTGGCTCGCCAAATCATATGAAAAGCCTTCACAAGATCTGATATCCACTATCAGAATACTCCGTTTTATTTAATAGGTAGACAATAATTTTGGGAAAGTTTGGAAGATAACAGCACTTTCAAAAGTTAAAAAAACCGACAACGGTATTGTTGGTGGATTACTTTTGCACTAGTTATATAGGTAGTTTTTAACGCGGATATGTTCGTGTTTGACCACCAACTCGCCTGTTGGTAAGCGACGATGTGGTCGAAGATGAAGCACGCAGACTTAGAAGATACCTATTCACTCTGACCTTGAAAAGGTTCAGATTATATCTCTTAAGAAACAAGGAAGACGGCAGGTTGTTCCAATCCTTGGCCGTACGGATTATAAACGTAATCAAACATTTGGTACGTTTCCGAAAAAATCCGCAATGTACCTATGGATGGTAGTGGGTCAACTTCCTACTTGTCCTGTAGTAGAAAGGGGATGGTAGGATAAAGTCATGTAGCTCCAATGCACATTCTCCGAAATGAATCCTGTAAAAAGTTTACAGACTCGCTACCTTACGGCGGTGTTCCAGACTGAGAAGTTTCTTAGCCACTAACTTCTCATCGCCTATAAGCCGAGGAGCACGCTTGTCCACCGATTCAAGAGTTGTAAGACCTTCGAGCTGATATTTTGCTGAACCTGAGGGCTGAACCGTCCCTAAGATGACAGCAGTATTCCAGACACGATCGGAATTATGACATATGGTTAAAAGTAATGTAATAAACCTCGAGGTTTATCCAATGATAAATCGTTTTTGCCATCTCCAATTTACAGTCGCCATATTATATTTATGTTGACGTCATCTACCCAATAAAATGATTGTCCGCATTTCGACACCTACACTAATCTATCAAAACCATTTTGTAAAAATTGGTTGAGAATCTAAACATACACGCCAACTACAATACCCGTCTTTTGGCGTTGTCATTGACGGGTTGTTGACGGGTAACAAAAAAGATAACCTTAATGTTATTTATTTATATTTATATATATATAAAACGAAGCTGTGTTAGTTAGCTGTGTGATTTATAACCCAAGAACGGCTGGACGGATTTTTATGATCTTTGATTTGTTGAATTTCTCTCCGCCCCAAATTGCAGAATAGGTATTAAAATATAGTAAAATTCACGAAAAAAAATAAGAAAATTCATTTTCCCATTTTCCCATACATTTTGTACGGACCGGCAAGAATTTGAAGTCTATACATTGTGATGTTACTTATCTATAATCTTTAATAAAATATGTACTATATAAAAAATCTTTGACTATAATATTATAATTAACGAGGAACGATTTGATTGTTTGTTTGTTTGTTTGCATTGAATAGGCTCAGAACCAACTGAACCGATTTGAAAAATTCTTTCACTGTTGGGAAGCTACGCTATCCCCGGGTAACATAGGCCATATTATATTTTTAAAAAAACGAGGGATCCTTACTAAAACTCCAATAATGTAACCCAAGGAGTAAAAAAATTAGATTTACAATTTTAACTTTGCGTGTTTGTTTTCTAAATCTCAGTGGTTCTAAGACAGGACGTCTGTCAGGTCAGCTAGTCTATATCTATACTAATATTATAAAGAGGAAAGATTTGATTGTTTGTTTGCATTGAATAGGCTCCGAAACTACTGAACCGATTTGAAAAATTCTTTCACTGACGGGAAGCTACACTTTTCCCGGGTGACATAGGCTATAATCTATACCCGTACGAAGCTGGGGCGGACCACTAGTAGAAAATAAAGATATTGTCATCTAAGTCAAAGTAGGTTGCTGTCGCTACCAAGGAGGTCGCTACAAGTTATATAACGCGGATGAAAACACGGGTCGAAGCTAGTTATTTCTATACGTGTGGAAATTGGTTTCTAATCGACTGAAGCGGGTTTCCTTATATAAGTACGCTGGTACCAGCGTACCAACTAGTGGCGTTGCATATTTCTGTTAATTAATTGGAATATCATAATGAGAACTTCGTTACCGTACAAAACACATCATTATTGGAATAAATCACGACTAGACCTTCTAGCGTAGGGTTACCTTATAAAAAAAAAACAAGTCCTGATATAAAGCCGGACATTTCAATAAAAGTCCGGAAATTTTAATATATTGGTAAATTTTTAAAAGAAGACTTGGTTTATGTTTACAGAGACGCTAATGAAGATTTACTCGTATTGCATCATCATCATCAGCCCTTTAACCTCCACACTGAACGACTGCCTGCCATCTGCCCGCGAATCTCACAATGTCGTTGGTCCATCTAGTGGGAGGGCTACCTACGCTGCGTCTTCCGGTTCGTGGTCTCGACTCAAGAACCTTTCTTCCCATCGGTTACCGGATCTTCGAGCAATGTGGCATTGCCTAAGCTAAAAACGCTGTACAAATTACGAAGTCGAACAAAGTCCGGACAACGGTAAAAAGTCCAAAAGACATATCCGGACGGATTGTAATCCTATTCTACCAGAACAGTTTCAAACTTTCAGTGCTGTATCTGTCCTTTTACGAAAACCAAAATTTTCGTTCTTGGGGCGAATAATTGTGATATTGAAACCAAGGAAATGTGACAAAAGGGTTTTCGAGTTTTGTTATATCTTCCGCTAAAGAGAGCTAAGTCGTTATGAAAAAGATCTTTAGAAGGCTTTTCTCATTAATATTTTCTACAATGCATGGGTTTTAAACTGTGTATTCAGTATCTAATTAATTGGAATATCATAAAGAGAACTTACTTACCGCAAAGCATATCAAAATATCATATCATTAAAAAAAAAACATATAATTTTTCACAGCATATCATTATTAGAAAACACGACCAGGGGCCTTACGGACAACAACTATTGCGGCACCTAATCCGCTCAGTTGGAAAATCACGCGACCGCAAACCGTATCTGGGTGCGATAAGGTTCACGTTCGCGTGATTTTCCAACTGAGCGGATTAGGTGCCGCAATAGCAGTTGTCCGTAAGGCCCCAGGGGCCTTACGGCTACCTGTTTAAAGATATTCTGTTTAGGTGATGAGAAAAGTTGCGTGACCGCAAACTGCATCTCGGTGCGTTAAGGTTCACGTGCGTATGATTTTACGAACTGCGCTGTTTTAGCCTTAACTCGAGCCCGCGTTAAGAGTTAGTCGTAAGCATTATTGCACAGAGGTCAGCTAGTACAAAATAAAGATAACCGATACATGTTTAAACGATTCTGTTTAGGAGATTGCGAAAAATATAGCGATCATGAAATTGAATCGCTTAAAAGAGGACGGTACGGCCCCTGATCTTGGATACGATATTAGATCATTATCAATTTCAAAAACCAACTGCAAAATTAGCTAAATACGCAATTTTGTTTAATTGGAAACTTATTTGTTTTTGTGGAACCTTTGTTTACTTAAACGGATTTTCCAGTTATTTTGATTTAAAACCAAACTACTGAAGCGATTTTGATGGAATTTATATGGAACTGAAAGTATAAGTTTCTGAAAGAATAGGTATCATTAAAAAAACTTTTTTTTTTTTTTTTTTTTATAAAAATTAAAAACTGTTCTTAAATTACGGATTTCTGAGATAACAAACAAAAAAGTGTGTTCACTGTGGATATTAAAGAGCTGATAATAATGATTATGATGATGAAAAATTATAGCCCCCTATACTTTTTCAAAGTCGATTAATTAAATTTATTTGTTGCGACAAAAACTCGTCAGAAACAAGTGGATTAATAAAAGAAAATCAAAATACCCGAAAATGCCAAAACTAGCTTATGCTACTTTTTTAATTTATATTTTTATAGCAACGATTATAAATATATTTCAAATGAAGTTTAGAAAATGGTAAAGCTTGAAACAAATTCCAAGTCCGACAATAGTCTGATTCGGAGGGCATCTGTTGTTATTACCTCCTTTGGAAGAGAAACATTAACCTGATAACAACCTCCGCGGGAACGACCCTACCTTGATTTCGGGACCAGGTGCCACTTCCTTTACATTAAAAGTAAGGCCGAGAGAAAAAAAGGTTTTTCTCGAACCACGTGCCATGTGCCAAATGCACGAGCGCTCGACACATTTTTAACGGGAGAATATCGAAGCCACACAACAATTATTATTGCAAATATTTTGCTCGAGCCAAAAGACAAAGTCACGTCGGTTTGGTTTCTGTATTCGTATCATTTTGCGAAAAATTGCAGCAAAATTGGAAAACAACGAGTAAAGCCGCAGGGCGTAACCAGTAGGTAAATAATATTTATTGGAGGTGCGTAGAGGATATTGTCATTGGTTAAATAGACAAGATGTCTGGAGCCAAATATAAAATGAAAAAAGATGTGAAAAAAGGACTGACTGTTTTAAAAAAGGGGAAGACGCGTGACATCCAAACATTGTACATAATAAATATGGCTCTGTTTCGGCTCGAGTCAGCGGCGACGTTGACGTCTACACTGTAAACGTCAACTTCACCGCTCCATTAGACACTACACTGGACCATAGAAGTGACATTTAAAGAAAATGTAGTTAATAGTTTTTAAGTATTTACGACTGAAAAGTAATGCCGTGAAACTTGTTTTTGTCTTCGAACTGTTGGTGCGTGAAAACGCAGGTTCAGGTTCAGGTGCAGGTTTTTGCTGCTTTATTTCACACAATTTTGATAAGTAATTCACGTGCTATCAAAACGACAGTTCGATTGTGATTGAAGTTGATTAGGCCCGTGAGCCTAATTTGTGCGGTCCACGTCAAGAAGTTCGTCCCGTATCTTCCCCCTATTTACTTACATCAATGGAAAAAGAGTATTTTAGTTGCTTCGCTTATATTAGTTGTCTTGTGTCAAGTCAGAAGAAAAATAGTTTAGTTTATCAACGTTTGTCTAGCAGTGCGGGTCAACTTGGTCGTCAATCAAAGAATGACGGCGGCACGCGACAACTTAAATAGGTCGGCGTTGAGATATAGCGGCGTTGATACAGTTTAGATATACAGAATGTAAGGGGAACACTCTCGAAGCCAAAAGAAGGTAATTGTACTCATCATTATGAACAACTTTTACTATGGGACCAGCCCTGAAATCGCGAAAAAAATATCAGCTGTTCTATAGAAAATGTTCATTGACACTCGACAAAATGTATGGAACAGCTGATTTTTTTTTTCGCGATTTCTGTGATGATCCCATAGTAAAAAAGTTCATAATGACGAGTACAAATTACATTCTTTTGGCTTCGAGAGTGTTCCCCTTACACCCCATGACACTTACACGCCATTGAGCGATCCCGCGTGGTGGCAAGGCAAGCCAAACGGGCCGTTGGCGTGGCCAAAGTTGGCGCTGACTTGCACTCGGCCATGATCCAAGAAAACAAGGTTTAGCGCTCCGGGTGTTGTCACCCAATTACGTCACTGTCCAGTTGCCACTTTATTGAAACAAACACGGATATTGGGAAACAAATCTATTAAATAAAATACAACAGCATTTCAATTGTCATATGGTTTGTCCGCTCAAGCAAAGCTATTCAAGGTAAGCACGAATTTAATTTTTTAAACACATCATCCTACTAATATTATAAACGCGAAAGTTTGTGTGTATAGTTGTATGGATGTTTGTTCCTCTTTCACGCTGCAACGGAAGAACGGATCGACCTGATTTTTTGCATGGGTATAGTGTAAGAGCCCGAGAGTGAGTACTTTTCATCATCATCACCATTTTTCATCACTACGCGGGTGAAACCGCGGGGCGCAGCTAGTTTATTTCTTAACTACATTGATTTATTGGATTACCACAGGTAATATACGGAGATTGCGGAGTTATAGTTTCACGGTAGCACAGAAAATCAGCTGTCTCATAGAGATTCCGCCATTGTTTCGTGTATCGTCATCTCTCTCGGACTTGTTATAAATTGCTTATGCTGCTCTTGCTTATGCACGTGTACGTGTATCCATGGCATCGATGACGTCAGAGGGTGACAGCCACGTGACATTTTTTCTCGGAGCGCTATACCTGGTGGAGTATATTATTATACCATGCACTCGGCCATCTCAAACGAGGAAGAGCAATGGCAAATTGGCTGTCTATACATTGGTACATGGTACTCACCTTCGCCGTGGCAGCCCATTTGGGAGACCGCTAGACTTGAAAGCGTGAGGTCGCGGGTTCAAACTCCGGGCCCGTACCAATCAGCTCTTTGGAGCTTATGTACGGATTTTCATACCACTGGCTTTTCGGTGAAGGAAACATCGTGAGGAAACCTGCATACGTACGGAGAAGGAATTCAATGGCGTATGTGAATCTACCAATTTGCACTGGGCCAGCGTGGTGGATATGGCCCAATCACCCTTTCGGGGGTAGGCTAAAAGTCCAGCAGTGGACTGTTAAAAAGGCTGACTATGATGATGACTCACCTTCGCCAAGTTACGGTCAACGTGTATTGCCAGCTTTAGGACTTTAGACGCGGTCTATTTGCTATCTAAAACAGCTATGTTTAAAGTCGAAAATCGTGTATCATCATATTTGATGATGAAAACTTTTGTGCTTATATTTATATTATTTTGAGGGTTTTTATTTAATTTATCGAAATATAAAAATCAATTTTAACAATTAACTGGTTTAAAAACACTAGTCTGGCTATACGCCTCGTAAACAATATAATATGTTGTTTACGCTGAAAATTCAGGGTACTTTAATTCAAAAGCTTTATTTACTGCGCAATTTGTATTAACTTTTTTAAGAATCCAGATAATTTATCAATATTTTATTCGGTTAAGATTATTCACAGATGTTTTTTCTACTTGTAGTATATTTTTGAATATACTTAGTTAATTTCTTCACATCACACTTAGCGTTTAAAAACACTTCATTTGGTTACTTTTGCGATTGTGCCACGCCTTAGACAGATTGGACACTACTCGATCGACTTTCAAGAAAAAGCTAGTTATTTCGCTAAAATACATAGTGACATTCTAGCTGCTTTCGAACTACGAGCCATTGCACTTGCTGCTCACACTCGAGAGTACCTACTCGACATTCGCTCTTAGAAACAGTCCCTAATGGAAAATCTAGGTATAAGTACTTAGACTGCTTTCACATTAGGCAGCTTAGTAAATATTTTTGTTGAATATCGTGAACTCACTTCGTAACCTAGCAGTTCGCACACAAATATGAAAAATAATGATATTTTGCCAGAGGGGATCGAAAAAAAAAACTGGAAAAAATAAATGTTTTGATTCTCCTTCACCAAAAATACTGGACAAGTACGAGTAGGTTCAGCTGGACTGAGCGCCACCCAATAAAAAAAAAAGTTAAAATATTAAGAACTACATTTCTTAGCTTAACTTTGAAGTGGACAATAAGGTCCATACATACCACAAAATGTAAGTTTGTAATCGCAAAACCATATCAGTTATATTTTATGGTATAATTAATTAATATTCCCTTTATATGTGCTGTAAGCAGTGCCAGTTTGAGCACTACCAGCGCCCTGGGCGAGACTTCTACGGCGATTCCCCCCCCCTCCCCCTCCCTTCTATTAAAACCGAAAAAAGGCAAAGAATAGATTAGATAGAATAGATCTATAGATTTTTATATACCAGCGGCGCCCCTTTATAGGCGTCTATGGCGCCCCTTTTTATTTGGCGCCCTAGGCGGTCGCCCAACTAGGCCCTACCCTAATGCCGGTAGTGGCTGTAAGTCCTTGCCTCTTGCCAAATTTCATGATTCTAGGTCAACGGGAAGTACCCTATAGAGTTTGATTCCCTTGTAAAATCGTAAAATATGCGATAAACAGTCATAAATCTTCTGATTGCGTTGACTTATAAGTTTGATTTTTTCACAGCTGAAAGAAATCGTAGACTCAAGTATCTTAATCTCTTTATAGTATAAATTAAAGTCGTTTTCGGCGTCTGTCTGTATAACCGCTAACTCCTCCTAAACCACGCAAAGGATTTTGATGCGGTTTTCACCATCAGTTAGATATATTTTCACGAAAGGTTTATACATATAACTAGCAATCCACCCCAGCTTCGCACGTAAATTACACCCGTGCGAAGCCGGGGCGGGTCGTTAGTATAATATATAATTATTCTGGAGGTGTTTTTGACACCTAACTCATCGTAAACGGCTGGACCGATTTGGACAAAATATTTGTGTGTATATTTTAATGGGTTTCTGGATGGTTTAATAATATAATTGGACCCGGTCGGTGGAGCTGCTATAAGCTTCTGGAGTGGAGACCACGAACTGGAAGGCGCAACGTAGGTAGGCTTCTAGGTGGACCGACGAAATTGTGAGAGTCGCGGGCATCCAGTGGATGCAAAAAGCAGGTTGTCGTTCAGTGTAGAAGTTAAAGGGGGAGGCCTATGTTCAGCAGTGGACGTCTTCTGGTTGATGATGATGATGAAATATGTACCAAACAAAGGAACAGTAGAGACGAAGTTGCTGTAGCATTTGTTTTTATGAAGTATGGTAATATTAGTTAAACTATATTTGAAAACGTAAAGCAATAACTTTAAAGAGCACTTTAGAGATTACTAGAGCTCAGATATTGTTGTTTAAACCTTTCCCGTTGCGGGAAATGTGGCAGAATTTTTCCGGAGAATTCTGAGGCTGTATGGGAAGGTACAACATGACGTATAATTCTATATGTAGGTACAATAATATACGCTGTGCACACAATACCGCGTTTTGCTAAACCTTCCAAAGAATTTATTTTGATGGTGCAGATTTTTGTTGTTTATATGCGAACATTTTCCCGTTTATGTACCTCACTTAGATGGTTGACCGCTTGTGCGTGATGTTGTCTTTTTGCACTACTTTTTGTATTTTGAAGTGGTACGGAATCCTCATTGCACGAGCCCAACTGCACTTAACTAGTTTATTCCTTACTACGGAATGCAGAAAAGAAATAATAACAGATAGAGAAAATTTTGATTAAAGTTATATGATCATTTACGGGTTATTTACCGTGGTAAGGTTGTGGAATGAGCTCCCGATATTTCGGCACAGTTACATGCACCATGTTCACGGGAAGACAGAATAATCCGGGTGGTTGGTCGAACAGTTAAAAAGTTAGTTGCAGACATAACGATCTACCTTTTTTCTTAGAGAACAACCGTGATAGTTTAAAACAGTGTATTTAGATTAAAGTGCTACAGAAAATTTCCAGATAAAATATACTTAATACGTTAGCACGAATTTTAAATTTTTACTACACAGTACAATTTTTAATACACATATAAAAGGCGATGGCCACAGCACAGCCATTTATTGATTCGAGACTCTTGGCACTAACATACTTACATAAAAAGTATAAGTAAAGTGCATTCCACTACAAACTTTGCTGTCGTTTTATATTGGATAAAACTTAAGCGAGAAAGTATACTGCTCAGACTGATTGACTATTTTCAACACTTTACTTACTGGGAAGAATGTAAGTTCTGGTCTGTATATATACCGCAAGTGCTAACACAATGACACTGGCTAAATCTTTGATGAGGGATCAAGGACGATTCATTCGCGACCTAAGTTATGAAACGTCCCTGAGGATCTGTGGATACGATATATGGATCTGGCGTCCAAATGTCAATTTCAAGAATGAGCTAAATCTATATTATATATACAAAAATGGATCCCTATTTACCTTGGTCACGCCATAACTTGAGAACGACCGATTTCATTTATAATTTTTTAGAGTTCCGTCCCCAAAGGGTAAAAACGGGACCCTATTACTAAGCCTACGATGTCTGTCTGTCCGTCCGTCCGTCCGTCTGTCCTAATTATTAACGGCTGTTTCTTTCGAACTGTAATCCTTAATAGATAGCCAGTTGAAATTTTCAATTATGATTTTAGAACCTGAGAATCGTCTATTTTCAAGACAGCTAAAAATGTTTAAATCGACATCGTTTTATGGTTGATATTCCGAGAACCCGTACGAAGCGCTATGATTCCACATTTATTGTGAGAACTGCTAGTCTGTGGAATTCGCTGCCTGAATGGGTTTTCCCCGTTAGTTACAATCTGGGTGTCTTCAAGTCGAGAGTGAATCGGTTTCTTCTAGGCAAGCGTGCTCCATCGTAGACCGCATCGTCGCTTAACATCAGGCGAGATGGTAGCCAAGCGCAAGACTATCTACTATAAAAAAAAAAACAAAAAAAAAACGGGATGAATAAAAAAAAATGTTGCCTATGATTGTAGACTGGTAGAAGTGAGCGTTGAAAAGTGTTGTATTCTTGTATTTCACACACGCAACAACACAATTTGATTTACGACACAATACTTCAGAAATAGATTAGTAATTTTTCAACGTTTCTGCAGAAGAGGTTACACTTTTTTGTTAGATAGATACATAACCTTTACGTCTATATAAATGACAATTTACAGTTTGTGCTATACGAAAGAGAATCTTTTTTGGTAGCTAAATATATATTAATGGCATGTTATATGAATATTACGGTATATATGTTTATCTATGATATTACTCACCAATCTCGTCGCCAATTAATGAGTTTTTGGCTCAATAGGACGTATTTTGTTTTAAGCAAATTTAAAAAAAGTTTTAAAAAAAATACGATAAACAACAAAAGAATAGTTTTCTGGTTTTAAATACTATAAAATTCTTGGCTAGGATGTGGCCAGTATGCCACAATAATATAATATTACTAGCAAAGAGAATATAACCGCTAACGCCGAAGAGGTAGGTAGGTAAAGAAAGACTTCCATAGAGAAAAATATTTATGAATCGGTTGCGACCTAGGCAAATGGACTATCATCATAGATAAACATATATACCCTAGGGTATATATAAAATCCTTGACTATCATAGAAACCGTCACGTGATTTAGAAAGCATAGCAGGCCGTCTGTCAAATAGTATGTAGCCTTCGGAGCCTTTTACAGGTCCGTAGTACGTACATTAAAATAGTGTAGAAACCTGCAATTTGCCGTCGTGTCAAAAAAATATCTTTGATATCGTTTCGTTCTGGTAACAACAATTTTGGCTTATGAGTAAAGAATGTAACATGTTTAATTCGTTTATTTAATTTTATTTTTATTTTATGCTAAATTAGCACTACTTCTATGCTACTAGTCCTTATTTTGTGGGTGCGACGCCAATAATGAAGTGAGACGCCTAGAGATACAAGTTATACGTTAGAGTAGTGTAAAAAACGTAGATCGATTTCGCACCCGTTTCATTCGAGAATTTGTATTGAAGTACTAGCTGTCCCGAAAAACATTGTCCTGTCCAAATAAAAAAATACGCATTGAATTGCGAACCTTCCTCTTTTTCGAAGTCGGTTAATATATTTGGACAAGACAAGTTATGGTACATACAAAAACCCCATAGAAAAAAAAAGTGTTTTTGTTTTTACCGAAATTTCAAATTCTTAGGAATGCATGTCCCATTTTTCTGTCCCTAATAACTTTGTTCAAACTATTATGAACATTATTTTCGGTATTGCCTTTCTCAAGTGATGCGTTTACCTATGAACAGCATGTAATTTATGTTTATTATAGACTAGCTGCGCCCCGCGGTTTCACCCGTGTAGTGATGAAAAATGATAATGATGATGATGAAAAGTCACTCATATGTCATTCCCTATGCCTATGCCTATGTCACTCTCTGGCTCTTGAAATATACCCATGCAAAAAATCAGATCGATCCGTTGTTCAGTTGCAGCGTGAAAGAGGAACAAACATCCATACATCTATACATCCATACATACAAACTTTCGCGTTTATAATATTAGTAGGATAGTAGTATATTAGACTGAATAAAATTGTAACCACAATTTAAGCGAAATAAATTCAACTTGAACCAATCCGAGAGCAGTATGATCGTTTAAACTTCGAGCAGGCCAAATTTCACCAAAATCGATTCAGCTTTTTACTATCAATATTATTGAGGTGTGGATATGTATTTGAAGTTCACATAATAGAACTCGCAGTGTAGCTTGCTAGGTGTTCTTAATGATCACCGAAATTAACCGGTCAGTTTACGGATGTGTGACCGCGTGTGTTTAAGAAGTGGGCAAGCGATTCTGTGGATCGGAAAATGCTTTAAAATGTAGGTCCTGGTTGGTTTATCCTATAACAAAAAGCGTTTAGCCAAATCAGAGGCCTCTGAGTGGCTATAAACTTCGACATAAGGGCTGTGCTTGTAGTTGTAAGGTACTATTATGTAACTAACCGTTGGCGTCGTTAGTACTAGCTAGTTTCCAGACCTAATCCATCTTAACAAAAGGTTTCCGGAAGGTCAGCGCTCAAAAAAGCCTTCATTACGTCATGGTCGATTTGTAACGATGTTAGGGTTTCGTGTACTAGAAATGAATGTGGGTCAATTATGTAAATTAATTGTGGGTAGTAGTTGAACAGCCCTCGCTGGGGTTAATTTCGACCTTTGTTATTCATGCAGTGCCTAACATGCAAACGTTAAAATAAATTTGTTTTTCTTCTACAGGGTTACGCATATAGACTGCTCTAAGCCGAAAGAAGGCCACTGTATTCATAATTTTGAACAACTCTTTCTATGGGACCAACCCTGAAATCGCGAAAAAATATCAGTTGTTTTATGAAAAATTGTCATTGACACTCGACGAAATGTATCGAACAGCTGTTTTGAAGGCTTAGTAATTGGGTCCCATTTTCACCCTTTGGGTACGGAACCCTAAAGAGCTTCAAAGTTGTCAACCATACTTCCACATCTAGTCTGTTCAAAACTCTATAATGAGGTACAACTTTGAATATGGCGTAAACTAAACGCTTGTACACCGCGACGCGACGCCGCCGCAACACGTATAATATGTATAGAGTATGTATAGATAATACATACATACGCTACAGCCCACTTGATAAAGATGAAGATAATTTATTTGCACAAAACACGAGTAAATCATACACACATTTAAAAACGCATGCATGTGGTTTAAAATATGTCACTTTGTGTCATGTTTTTCGTAGTTTGTAAACCTACAAATCTAGAGAGATGGTGATTTAAAAAGGGAACTTCTTGCTACCGGATGGAATGAAAATGGCTTATGGATATGGCTGTCTGAGCTTGGGAAATACACGTTTCTTAACGTAATCCATATTTTCCTCTAAAATATAGACATCATCAGACAACATCAGTTATATGCCAGTGAAAGTTCCGTAAAAATAGGTCCAGCCGTTTTGGAGATTAGCCGGAACAAACATACAGATATAAATATACTCGTCACTTACCATCAGGCGAGTAGGTGGTCAAATGTGCGTAGTGCCATGTTGCAACCACCCGGTTGAAACATGGCGAACGTAACCTTATTATCATTACACACTGTCACAATTTTTGAAATTGTAACACCCCATGTTCAGTGAAATAAATAATTTAAATATTATAGATTTCTATTCAATGTATAAAAACCTCTCGATCGGTGTTGATCCTAAAACCCGTTCTCCGTACTAAACCCCGTACAAAAATCTAGGGACGTTACCACCCGCCCCTATTTTAGATGCCCTACAATTTAGACACACAATCACGTTTTTATGGAAAGACGTTTCTATTTCGGGAGTTTTATAAATATTTATTTATTTATAGCGTAATTCAATAAGGTACACTTCGTTTAAGCGTTTCCTAACGTTGAGAAATGAATTAACTAAAAGACTAACATACTGAAACGTTTATTTTTAATCACTAGCGCTCGGTAAGTAGGTTTTTAATGGCTCAAAATGCCGGCGTTAAATATCATGCCTAGGGAGGTAAAGTATATAAAAACCACAGAAAAGATATAAAAATTATTTTTTTCTCTTCTGTGATAAAAACCGAACTAGTCCAATGTCAAAATTACTATTGAGCACAATTGAGCACAGCTATTGAGCTTACTTTTTTCTTTTTTTCGACCATGCAGGTCTGTACCATGTTAGAAACTTTTAACACTGTGAAATGAAGTTAACAACTATGTAAAACCTCTATGGTGTGAACCTGGTGCTTTGCAAATTTTTTCGGCGGGACATTAAAATGAAACTGATTTTTCTCAGGTTTTTTTTTTCTTACCTTACACTAGCGATGGAAAGTATATTATTTACACTCGTGAGTAGGGGATTTTTTTACAGTCTCATACTATTAGCGCCCTCTTCGCTTTGCTCGTCGGGTGCCAAAATATCTCATGTGTAAACTTAATACTTAACTTAATATTATAAACGCGAAAGTTCGTATATATGTATAGAAGTATGGATGTTTGTTCCTCTTTCACGCTGCAACGGAACAACCGATCGACCTGATTTTTTGCATGGGTATAGTTTAAGAGCCAGAGAGTGACATAAGCTACTTTTCATCATCATCATCACCACCATTTTTCATCACTACGCGGGTGAAACCGCAGGACGCAGCTAGTTTAGATATACGTTTTCTAAGCACCCTGCAATTTTGCACGCTATTCCACAGGAACCGTACTGTGTACTATAAATAGGTTTTTTTTATAGTAGATAGTCTTGCGCTTGGCCGCCATCTCGCCTGATGTTAAGCGACGATGCGGTCTACGATGGAGCACGCTTGCCTAGAAGAAACCGATTCACTCTGAACTTGAAGACACCCAGATTGTAACTAACGGGGACAACCCATTCAGGCAGCGAATAAAAAGAGATAAAAAGTATGTACATTAAATATAGTGAGGTAAAAAGTATGTATATCAAATACAAGCTACATTTTAATGACCGCTGAGCGTCAAGGGTGGCCGTTGGGCCTTAGGTAAAAGTACTGTACGAGTACGTGCAAATCTTTTCTCCTTACCTTTATTTATTTTTCACGTTGACATTTGAAAACATTGAGTCCTATCACGCCCGATTTGATAACGTTATTTACTGTGTTTACGTATAAAATTCGAAGTATAAATCAATAGAGCTGATAGAGCTAGCCATCTAGCCAACCTGTATTTTTACAAGCTTTTATTTAACTTGCCTTGTTTGTTAGTATGTAGGTATGTTCGCAGTATGTGTGGGACAAGTCTTGTAACTGAATTTTAGACAGGGGGCCTTACGGACAACAGCTATTGCGGCACCTAATCCACTCAGTTGGAAAATCACGCGACCGCAAACCGTATCTGGGCGCGATAAGGTTCACGTTCGCGTGATTTTTACCTGAGCGGATTAGGTGCCGCAATAGCTGTTGTCCGTAAGGCCCCAGTTATCCTCAACCGATTGAGCTGAAATTTGGCATTATGTAAGTTCGGTAACAATGCAATGTTATAGTAGGTACCATCGAGGTGGTGTTACGATGAAGTTGGCCATAGGAACTTATAATCGAAACGGCGTAACCCCAACGAGTCTAGGACGTTAGATCTGTCTTCCCAAGCACTTCAATATGGCGGACGCCCCAAGATGGCGGACAAAATGTTCTTATCTACCATCAAATATATGAAAAAAAGGGTGTCCTGAGAAGAATACGAAAAAGCTTGTATATAAAAAGTATTTTTACTAAATTAATGAAGTTTTTCTACCAAACCATAAGTTTTCATACCACTGGCTTTTCGGTGAAGGAAAACATCGTGAGGAAACCTGCATACGTACGGAGAAGGAATTCAATGGCGTATGTGAATCTACCAATCCGCACTGGGCCAGCGTGGTGGATATAGCCCAATCACCCTTTCGGGGGTAGGCTAAAAGTCCAGCAGTGGACTGTTAAAAGGCTGATTATGATGAATGAAGTTGTTTATCAAGATGGGCTTACGTTTTTTTATTTAGTAATATATATATTATATATTAATAATAGGCTTGCGTTTGACCGCCAACTCGACTGATGTTAAGCGATGATGCGGTCTACGATGGAGCACGCTTGCCTAGAAGAAAACGATTCACTCGATGATTTGAGGACACCCGGATTGTAACTATGGGAGAACACCCACGCAACGGACTCCACAGACTCACAGTTCGCACAATAAAAGTCAAAGCGCGCAAGGAATCAAAGCTCTCCATACTATTTTCGGAATATCAACCATAAAGAGGTGACGATTCTTCGTACCCACTCTGGCGGTTGTCCACATCATGCGCAATGATTAAGAGCTTACCTAGAAGGGTTTAATTTAGTCTCGATTTGAAGACCCCTCTTTCGTGGAACACTCTAGCAGAGAGTTTCATATCCTCGCTGTGTAAATAAAAAAAAGTGGAATCAAGCGCTTTGTGCGTACGTGGGGAATGTCCAACCTGTATTTTTAATACAAGCTGTCCTTATATTGGATTTAGAAATACTTTATTTATTCATGACGTGGTAGAGGAGCGCTCTTGCACTATTCATTGTCGGGTTCCGACGCGACGGACGGTATGGACGAGAGGAATTTTATATAAATTCACTTCACTCGATAAGAGTGCGCTCTTAGAACAGAATATCCGTATAAATAGGTGTCTGAACTGCATTAAAATTAATATCATATATTAATATCAATGACATCGGTGTAAGTTGACGAAACATAGAAGAAAAGTCACTGTTCCACCCGTGTATTTTATTTTATTACCCTATAATATTGTAGCAACAAGAGTCAAACTTGATAATAGGCATTTGTCCTAATGTTTAATTTATTACAAATAACCGGCTTAGTGATGAATATAACTAAATACATTACACATACTGAAATAATAATTTAAATTGGCTGATAAATCTCTGAGATATGAGTGTTTTAAGTTTTAGTTGGGGATAGAGAGGGGATGCTCTATCCCTTTCTCACAAAGCGTGGTTTAGTATATCATTTGTATGGCGCACCTGAGGCGTGACGTCACGGCTCAGTATAGTGCGTTCTTTGTCTAGCATAAAATTAAAATGCGTATATCTTACTTATTTAACACTAAAAAATTAAAAATTAACTAATCTAAACCAAATGAAACTAATTTAATCTAATAACAACTAGTTTTATTAAGATTTTTAGTAAGATAAAAGTTTTTTTTTGAAAAGTCATTATGTCTCCCACTTGCAGGCTATTCATCTATAGATATTCAGGCAGTTTATCTACTTATTTAAACATCTATACATCTATACAATATTATAAAGAGGAAATATTTGTAAGTATGTTTGTAACGAATTGGCTCAAAAAGTACTGGACCAATTTTAAAAATTCTTTCACAATTTGAATGCTACATTATCACTGATTAATATAGGCTATTTTAATAGGCTATATAACTATACCCGTTGAAGCCGGGGTGGACCGTTAGTACCTTATATTGACGCTTTTACACTCTAAAAATCCAA
Organism: Agriopis marginaria; assembly: GCA_932305915.1. Taxonomy (NCBI): domain Eukaryota; kingdom Metazoa; phylum Arthropoda; class Insecta; order Lepidoptera; family Geometridae; genus Agriopis; species Agriopis marginaria. Next base: position 14,462,044 of record OW029916.1, on the reverse strand, counting down.
ATAGAACGACATTTGATGTGAATTACACCTAATAAAAACTAATCAAGATAGTAAAGTTACGCGAGACAATCCAGTTTACTCCAAGTAGGAGACATAAACTAAATTTAACGTTGTTTTTATTCAGTGTTTGAACACTTTACCCTGTTTTATTTCGTTTCTGAGAGTTATAACTAAGTATATACCTACGATTTAACTTTGCTATGTACATAAGGGTTAGCATTATTTTTTATAGTAACGATTAAGAGCAAAAAAGAGAATTAAACATCATCTTAATTATCAGCTTAAGATAGTACACTGGTCATTGACATCTACCTAGAAACATAACTCCACCCGACCTTATTACAAATTTTTATTAGTACGTATGGGTCAAGTCTTCAACTAAATTTCTCCCGTATACATGAGAATAAATTTAGTTGAAGATATCCCGTATACGGGATAAATTTAGTTGAAGACTTGACCCATACGTATACACGTTGTTTAGAGCCTGGTATTAACCAGACACTCTGAAACTTTTCAAAATTGAGGTGAGCTCCCGGTCCCCTAAGGCAGGATGTCTCAAAAATCAAGCATAAATTAATAGCAATTAAATTTTAAATCGGCAACGTTTTTCATTTAAATGAGTATAAAAGTTCGAATAAACTAAGCAAAAAACAAGGTGATTTATAGGTTTTCTATTTTTGACCTTCACTTACCTTAATTAGTCAACTAACAGCAGTATAGCAGTAAACAATGCTGCATAAGCCATTCAAATATACGAGTTATAGCAGTACTGCCATATTAATTATTATTTAGTGGTTCACCCGAATTAGGAAAGTTTTCGAGTTATGTTAGTCATATAATATTGTACATACTTAATTGAAATTTACTCTATAAATATTAGGCACCTGTCTCACAAGCGACAAGCAAGCTACAAATCGCAAATTTTCTAGCTAAGGAACCCACTTTCCAGCCAAAACTAACCCTATCAAACATTTTCAACATTGATGAAGTGATTTTCAACATTCTTGAAGATATAATATCACTGTGGTAATAAAAAAAAACTATTGGTAAACTAGCATTGCAAACTTCTAATATAATTTTTTAGATATTGCACAATTTTTTTTTTCAAAATACCTACTCGGGGATTGTTTATCTTCAAAAATATTAATTGTGTGTTGGAAAGCGCCGGGTTCTTAACTGACGTACGGCTGACTGACCCGTCCCTTTTAAAGGAATAAATGAGTCTACTCGTATATCATCATCATCATCAGCCAGAAGACATCCACTGCTGAACATAGGCCTTCCCCTCTAACCTCCACACTGAACGACAGCCTGTCTTTTGCATCCACTGGATGCCAGCGACTCTCACTATGTCGTCACTCGTATATATCTACAGAAAATTAAACGCTTTTAAATTTTTAGAGCTTACACTGCCGGCGACAAATCGCTATAACAATGTCGCTTGTACTGATAATTTGAACTGTTTAATTAACTGGTACCATCACGGACATGCATAACGAATTAAAACACTCGCTCATATAGAAAACTATAACTCGCTTCTCGCTTCTCGTCGGTGGTAGAAGAGGTGCCTAAATAGTGCGTGTTGACCTAATGAGGGCATGACAGTTGGACATAGACTCCCAAGAGGTTTAATTCTACTCTACCCCGCCAAGACCACCCCATCGACCGGTGTGTCGACCATGGCGATCATAAGCCCCAATAATGCCTAAATTTTGAAAACTATAAGTATATTACGGAATACAAGATACAATCGTATGTTGAAATGCTTACTTATTATATATTTAATTTTACTCGTAGACACTATAAAATAAATTTACGAGCAATAGAGAATTCGTCATAAAATTTGTAATTACCTATTATTTCGTTTTACAAGTTTTTTTTAGTTTGTTTAGGTCAAATCTTGCAAGCTGAATTTGTACTAGTTAATTTTGCTGAAATTGTGCATACTCTTTTGTTCTGGTGACTATACAATATGCAATACATATAAAAAAATTATTAAAAAAAGCTTTTTAATTATTAATCCGAAGGTAGAGCTTTACTGATCTATCTCGACAATTTTAAACGGTTTTCAAATAGGAGGTTGTTGAATCAACGCTGCAAGCTGCATTCCCCTCGTTGAATAGCCAAATAAATTATTTGCGCGAGAAACTCATTTTCAATTATTCTTTCTGTATACTTAAGAGATGGTTCCATATAAATGTTGTCTGGGCTGCCTTTCTCGGGTTGATTTAAGCTGTGCTAGATAGCCAGAGCGATTACTTCTGCACATAAAAAAAATAGAACACTACATGTGCAAAAAATTTGAAAGATTGGGTTATTAGCAATAGATTCAAGCAATTTTCACCGCGATATTTAATAGATTGGCAGAGGAGATAGAAAATAATTCGTAAATTAGTATTTTCATTTTCTCCGCCATCCTTTTAAATATCAGCACGAACATTTCTTAAGCAGCACGTTAAGACAACCTGTTAAGACAAGATGCTGCAAATATAAATTAATTAATAAATAAATACACGGGACATTTTTGCAGACATGGTCATCAGCTGACCCCAAACGAAGCAGAGCTTGTGATATGGCTGCCAGACTGATACACATACATATAAAACATACTTAAATAGATATTAACACCCAGATATAGATAATAAATATTAATATAACTATTACTTTGTGCTAATTTGTAAAATAAATAAAAATGTCACGATTAGGCGCGTCATTTCAAACGGGTCTAATTTAATTTATATCCCTTTTGTTGTTGAATGGCAGGCAGATTGCAATGACAAAAGGCAGGGACATTATCTCGAAAAGGCTTATGAGGGTTTGTCTAGCTAAAGGCGTAAAGAGGTAAAACGTAATTGAGGACGTCTCTCGAGTTTCCCTTCCGCCGACGTCGTCGTGCCGTCCCGGCGTGTATTTCGTGGTTTATTATAAAATTATCTTAATAATGTTATTTCATTTTTGTTCTAACGATTTTGTTCGTACAAAAAGCCTTAAAGTCACGGCCCATGAAATTAATTTTGAGGTTTGTTTTTTTACCTACGGTATGACTCTTTTTAGGTCTAATTTAGAGGTTTTAGTACTCTTATTATTAAGATTTGTAGATTTATTTAACTCCTGTTTTTAAGACCGCGCTCACCGATCAGAGCTATCTCTTTTGCTCATTTTCAATATTTCTTCAGACAAAAATTCACTGAGTGAGAAACAGTTAAGCAACGTTTGACGGTTCTTTAGAATAATATTGCAAATGGTATAAACCAATTTTCGCTGCCATATCAAATATTTACATGTAAATATTTGATAGGGCAGCGGAGATTTAAAAAACTCGAAAAAAAAATATATTTTTTCAATCTATTTCATTAAAATAAAACATACCAAATTTTTTTATTATTATTTTTTATCGTGGATAATTACGATTTTGGCCACCAACTGGCCTATTGGTAAGCGACGATGTGGTCGAAGATGAAGCACGCAGACTTAGAAGATATCTATTCACTCTAGGCTTGAAAAGGAATTTAAAACGTTTGCAATGCTATTATAATTATAAATACTTATTATCTGCCTATCATGTTAACAGATGAGACACAGGTCTTCTCTCAGGAAGAGAGGATAGTATGCCCTAATCTATCATGCTAGAGCTGGCCCAGTGCATACTGGTGAATGTAATTTTGTCTTTGAACTTTTGATTTGTATATGTCGAATTTCTAGTGTAATTCCGCTTCTACGTCGTTTCAAGTACAATAAGGATTTAGGTTAAACTATTTTCTCTATAGATATTTGTGATTCTAATTTGAACCTAACCTGAATTTAAATATTAATTACATAAAAGAACAAAATTAACCTAACCTGAAACAAAAAGTAATTGAATCTGTAACAAAAAATTCGTTATAACAATTTGTACTAATGAAATTAATTTTAAATAAAATATAATTATGTAAATTTTTCAAATTATTATGAAATTACTATAAATATGGTTTAATTGAAATGAAATAAACAATAAATTTTGAAATTAATATGAAATCACTATAAATATAATATAATTGAAATAAACAATAGATTTTGAAATTAATATGAAATTACTATAAATGTCATATAATTGAAATAAACAACTATAACCGTTTCCTCAGTCATCGTGTCAGAAATTCGACATATACAAATTAAAATGGACTTCCGCAAAGTAACGCCTGATTTAATCAACTATTTTGAACTTTTGATTTTGTTTTTGAGCGACAGCTTTAAAAACTGCGCATAATTTATTTAAATACTACATAATGCCCAATAGTGTTTTACTTCCATTTCGATAATATTATACATAAATAAAAAAAATATGCACCAGGAATAGCTGTGGCCGGTAAGCGCAGGCTTAAGGCGAGCTTTCATTTCGATGTGAGCATGGTTGTTACCACAGTCGACCATTAGGTTTAAATTGTATATTCGCTTATATTGGGCCGCATTTAGCAGAGCTAAAATATGGCGGTTAAACGCAACTTCGATGTCTGATATTTTTATCATATATTTTTCAAAAATAATGAAATTAATGTTGAGAAAAATAAAAAGGCTTATCTATTGATGTATCTTTCACATGGCTTCATGGTGAAATCTCTTAGTACTCGTAAAAAAATATAGGGCCATTTTTGATTAAAAAAAAGTTAATGCGTCCATCATTCTGAATCACATCTCAGTTCTTACGAATTTCGTAACGGTATGTTTAATTTCTATAAAAAATGGTTTATTATAATAAAATTATTTTATACTAGCGACCCGCCCCGGCTTCGCACGTAAATTACACCCGTGCGAAGCCGGGGCGGGTCGCTAGTTATATATATAAACCTTCCTTGAAAATGTATCTAACTGATGGTGAAAACCGCATCAAAATCCGTTGCGTGGTTTAGGAGGAGTTAGCGGCCAGTGTTACAGACAGACAGACAGACGCGGAAAGCGACTTCAATTTATACTATGTAGAGATATCCGCATAATTATTAGGGACGTATTTGGACCTCATGAACAATACGTATATTTAGGTAACCACAACCCATTAGATACAAAAAACCCTTTGCACTCAACAAATAAACTAACATCGGAAAAACAACATTAAATTTGTATTCGGCTTTTACGACATAGATAATAGTATTACCGATAATAATTTACGAATTAATGCAACTTGTTTTGCGTTGGACGGCCACTTTCATACGGTTGTTTTTGTTTGTAATTTTTTTTCATAAACATGATTACAGAGTCCTTCACTCGTAATAATAAATAAGTTTACATAATATTAATTAGCGTGAAACAAGTCATAGTCACAGTCAGAGTCAAGCAAAGTAAGTCACGGTCAAGTGAATATCATCGTCCTGCCCCAGTAAAGTGGTGGGTGGAGGCATTACAAGAGGCTTCTATGGAATTTTGGAAACACCTCGCTATTTATCACTTTCCCTCACCCAAGGACGTTCACTAGCACTTAATAAATAATATACCACCATTATACAAATTAACACTCAAAAATACACAATTTTAGGAAAATAATACAACGAGCCGTCATATTTCCACTTTAACGGCAAAAATCCACTTACGCACGGATTTTTTGTAAAATTTGTCTTGACCGTAGATACAAAGTCCTTTAGTCGTAATATTAAACAAGTTTACATAGTATTAATAGCGTCAATAACGTCATAGTCACAGTCAGAGTCAAGCAAAGTACGTCACGGTCAAGTCAAATGCATGCCCCAGTAAAGTGGTGGAGACTTTACAAGAGGCTTCTATGGAGATTTGGAAACAACGCGAAAAGACATGTTTCACCACTTGTCCACACTTGAGCTCGTTTACGAGCGCTTACTAAATAATAATTCATCATTAGTACACATTGCCACTAGAAAATAATCAATTTTAGGATTGTCAGAAATTGTGTATTTGGTTTTTTGAAGTCGGTTTTCGAAAATATAATTTTATTTTAGTATTTGTAGTGAAACAATAGACCTATGATAGTGGAATGCTTAAAACCTACTTTAATTTTGTTCGGGGCGAACTAGTTTATTCATAGATACGATTATACAGCCATGCATGAATACCTCCTTGTTTGAATCGAACAAAGCGCTTGAACAAAACTATTGTAGGTATAGTTTGTAGTATTGTAGCGAAATCAGTAGGCGCTTGAGCAAGTTAAAAAAGTCGAGCTGGTTTAAAAACTACTGGGTCAAAATTAATAATTTTTTTGTGGGACCACCTCGAAAGTTTTTACTACATGGTAAAAAAATAAACAAGCGAATTGGTTCTCAGATGCCGGCGTAATCAATGTACATATATAAATATTTTTTTTAAAGCCGTTATTGAGCACTTTCCTCCTTTTTTGAAGTTGGTTAAAAATTACAAAATGCGTCACCGTAAACCGTAAAAATTCTTTGAAAGCATTTGGCCTCGCGTTTGAAGTTTAACTACCACTAAATTGCTCTCGTGACGTTATTGTAGGTACAAAAATGTTGCACGCTGGGTTTACACACAACTTAACGTCATCATCATCATCAGCCAGAAGACGTCCACTGCTGAACATAGGCCTCCCCCTTTAACCTCCTCACTGAACAACATCCTGCCTTTTGTATTCACTGGATGCCAGCGACTCAACTTATACTCGCGATATCTTTTTTGGGTTGGTGTAAAATAATTTTAAATTTAATAAATAGCTATGTATTTTTTTTTAGATTTAGCGATGAAACTGTTATAAATTCAAGACGTTCTAGCTCAAAGGTCATTGACCTTTTCTTAAAAATTTACTTAACAAAGAATGTTATTCAAGTAGTTTTCTTTTTGACTAAACCATGATAAGTATACCATAATAATAAGTAATTTCAGTATTGTGGCTCATAATGATGAGTACAATTACTTTCTTTTGGCTTCGAGAGTTTTCCCCTTACACCTTACTATGTTATGTTGGTATGATGTACCTCTGAAATTTGGCTAAGTCCACAGAGCTTCGTTCATCACTTTCTTCTGTGACCACCAATTTCTGAACTATGATGATTGAGACCACAATTATATGACTTTAGCTACGAAAAACTGAACCCATATGCATGTCTCGAGTCTCGACACGTTCTTAGCCAGTTATTTGAATGTTACGCCATCTAGTCCTACATTAAATCAATGATGTCACTGGTAACAATATCCAACCACTAAACAATAATCCCGAAGTTTGCGCACCAAACTCTCTCCGCGAAGCCACTGCGTTCTGATGAAGTTTCACAAACCGCAATTATCTGTCTCCCAGTGAGAGGAGCCGACTATAAAGTCAGTCTCGCTTCACGTCGCACTACTGTTGCCGTTGAAGCCAAGTTTAATTAGTGGACAAATCTTGTGGTCGTCACAGGGTGGGTCCTGACTGTCAATTTATTTACATTGATTTTAGAGTTCCGTATTTCAGAATGAAAAAATAAAATTGAACTAGTATAGGATCACTTTGTTGTCCACCTGTCTGTCTGTTCGTGTGTTAAGACCTTTTTTCTTAGAAACACGTACAGGGGCCTTATTTCTAACATAATGCGGGCTCGAATTAGGGCTGAAACGGTGCAGTTTGGAAAATCACCGTTATCCGTAACGCGCGGAGATACGAACAACTCGGTCTAAAACTATATTAAAATACCAAAACACAAGCGAGTCTGTCAAACATTTCTCTGATTCGGCTTTACATAATATTTCTAGTAAAATTTTGCATACAAGTGTATTTTAAAAACATCTAATAAATTAAATTCTTCATTTAACTTATCTAAAAGCCAAATGACATATTTTAGACGCTCAACGTTTTTCGGTAATTTTTTGTTACGCAATTCTTAGTAACGCAGGTTTTTGAGTCGACTTTAAATAGACACCAATACTTTAAACAAAACAATGAGAACACAGACGAGAAAAAAATGGTTGCAGTTTGGACCATTAAAAGACACAGTGACCTGGAAACATTTCGGGTTAAAAGCGGCATAGGTACTGGGGGAAAAGTTGGCGCATGACCAATCGTATATGGACTAGTGCGGTCGAAATCCCCCCGTACCACTGAACTAAAAATTTACTGTTAAGCAGCTGTTTTATGTGATTTTGGTTTTACTCTTCTTCTTATTTCTTCGCACCCAGGAAGTCAGGTCATTTAGGGACGCTCTCTAAAGATGTTTCCCCATTCGGCTCTGTAATTTATGTCAACTGATATTTGAAACTAATTCTAGATTCTTTCACCAAGTAGCAGCTTTCGGAGTTGTTTGCATTTGCAATTTTTTATGTGCTTATACTAAAATGCGAAATTAACTAACCGCACTTGTCTCTTTTCTTCTATCTGTTCCTTTATAAGACTGTTATAAATGGTTGGAATGATTATGGAGAAAATTCCTCAACAATTACCTCATTATGTGCATCAAAGAGACGAAAAAAGTTGTATCCCGGAAAATGTGGAAAACCGAAAAACCGTGCGAAAGCCGATGGGCGTAAGTAAGAAATAGTATGAACCACTGTGTCATAGTTTTAAAAGAGCCCAGAAAATGTTCGCATCATATCATCATCGTAATATTATGTTGAGTTTTGAACCGGTTTTTATAAACATGTTCACATAAAATAGCTTATTTCACTATGTAACGAAGCCAAGCTCGAAAATATTCTTCTGCACAAATATTTTCCTATCGAATAATACTAGAATGAATATACTCGACTAGTAGCATATTTCAGAGCTTTACAATGTTAATCAACTTCTATCTCTTGCTGCATCTTTGATAGAAATAATAAAATGACTCTAGAGAAATGAATACTAAAAAGTCTCTCGTAGAAAGTAATTCCGAAAGATCACGCTTGAAATTCAACGCTCCACAAGCTCAAGTCTGAAATATCTTATATAGGACGATGTAGAGTACAACCAAGTTTCGTAGATTATAGAACAGTTTCTATTAACAGGGCGGGTGTTGAGTTGAAGCAATCATCATTATTCGACGAACATTACACTGTCTGCATATAATTGAAATCTGGAACTGTAGCAGATCGTTCTCGAATTCCAATGTTTTTCTAATCGATTTTCAAACGCACTGCTGTAGCTACGTAGTAGCTTTACCTAGTTTGTGGCCGTAGATCTTGATTTTATTTGTTTCACAGTTCCTTTGTCCAAACTTGCGGTTTAAACAATGAAGGCTATTTCCTACCTTTTGTGATTTTATAAGTGGCGCGATGCCAATCTATGGTTGCACTTGAACTGGAAAGACTCCATACAAACGCTGTAACCCTTGTCAAAGGGTCTAGACAAGAGCTACTTTCTGGTAGCTTTCACGCCTGCGGAAATATGAAAATGATATTAGCTTGAGATAATTTCTCTCTAGCTAATGTCATTGTCAATGTCATTTTCAAACAATTTAATCTTTCCGCAGGCGTGAACGCTTACAGAAAGTGGCTCTTGTCTAGACCCCCAGGTCACGAGTCCCATTACTTTTTTATATATCGTATAAGAGATACATTTACAGGTAAATAAATAAATGGTTCGATATTTAAATGGGTTTCGAGTTTAATTAAGCTATATTAAATAAATATTCAGGACATTTTGGCACACGCGGTCATCTGACCCCAAACTAAGCAAAGCTTGTGATATGGCTGCCAGAGACTGATATACATACATATATAGTTTTAAATACATACTTAAATAGATAGTAACGCCCAGATATAGACCAAACACAAATGTTCATCACATAAATGTTTGTCCTAGGTGGGAATCGAACCCACGCCCTCAGGCTCAGAAGTTAGGTTCACTACCAACTGGACCAACGGGCTATCAAATATTACTATATCAGTTTCCGACAAATATCAATTAATGTGAGAACGACGCTGCAACATGTAGTACCTATGTGGTTGCATGATACTACAAATCTCTATAATCTATATCATTTATGATACACATAGATAGAAAAAAGAATAATACACAGCTTTAAAAGTACATAGGTATTAATAATTTTCGGCATAATGAATATAGGTTTGAGTATTCCAGATAGTTTGATAGATAGTTTCGTATAAAAGCATTGCCATTTCTGGTAATGCTGCCATGCGTCAGCATGCTGGGTACGCCACCAACTGGTGGGCCTGAGCATTTTGATTATCTTTAGACCTTCTACGGTCTAAGGGCAATACAACTTCCAACTGTTTCGTTATAAAATTAGCTAAGCATGGTATTTTAATAAAGAGTTATTGTATTGTATTCTAATTAGATTATGGTAGGTAGGTACTTAGTCAGTAGTAGTAAGTATAATAAAAAGTAAAAACACTGTTTTAATCTATCACGGTTGTTCACTAAAGTTAGTGATTATTTATTTACTTATAATCATATAACTCAAAAAAAGTTACTTATACATTATCGCGATTAAGATCAAGCGAGGGTAGATGAACAAAACACCCGTGCTTCTCGCCAGAATCACCCACAGTTTTTAGTCAGCTCGTGACCACGGCCATTGTAACATGGTCGAAACGTCATGTGCGATATGGCCCGATAAACACTTAAAACATGTAAGTATTAATTTATATAGAGCCATTTTAGTTAGCTTATATTTGGCTTAGTAAATAACACCTGCGCGTTATAAAGTTTGATATATACCCCACTAATAAACATGTCCGTAAAACGAGAAACGCTCGGTATTACGAGTAGTAATTTTGACACAACTTTGTAAGATGATGCGGGCCACACACTTCATAAAAAATTTACAGTCACTTTCAGTTAGAAAACTCAAGTTCACTTTATAAACATCATAAAAAACCAACTGTCTCGTCTTTGGAGCCTCTGAACCCCCGAACGGTAGTAAAAGTGACCCCACTTTTTTCTCTTAACAAATGTGCTGTACATATTTTTTCAGGTGTGACGTTGAAGAACAAAGAGAATATAAATACTGTTGAAGTATATGCAAAACAAAAACCGACTCAGCATCTATGTCAAGGAAGTTACTTTATACCATTCCCCCTCTAAAAGCTTATTTTATTTACTGAAAACAGTGAATAAAAAGCTTTTCTATATCTATACTATTAATATTATAAAGAGGAAAGATTTTTATGTATGTTTGTAATTTTTTTCACCATTTGAATGCTACATTATCACTGATTAATAGGCTATTTTATTATGCTATATAACTATACCCGTACGGAGCCGGGGCGGACCGCTAGTATTCACTATTTTGATGTTTAAATTTAGAACACACCAATATATTTGACCTGCATCTCATTGCTATACAGCCTCCTTGCGCAAAAAATACTCGTTACAAACTCCTTAAATCTTTCTTTTTCTAGTGGTCATAGTATAAATTATAGTATGCATCTCTTGAATAGAACGAATTTATATCGAGGACCATGAATCACTCGCGTCGCTCAGGATTCTAACACTTGAACGACACCAACTTGAAGGATACCAAAAATCTTCAACTTGTACCCAAAATTCATAATAATAATTTTAATTATGTAAAATGCCAGATCTGAAGTTTACAGCTGAGCTTTGTAATTACTTAAAATATGGTGTTTAAACGTAGAATGTTACTTAGGCCGGTATCGTCGAGTCGTCGGCCGGTCCCTCGGCGTTTTCGAGCCCCAGGGCTCCGGTGACGCCCAGAAGTTTACGACAAACTCGCAAAATAGGCAAGTTTGTCACGAACCTTCATTATTTTTACGATGTAATCACACAGTGCATGCTCGTGTCGACTTAAATAATTAAACTTACCTGGCTATATGTTTGTGTTGATGCAGACGTGTTTGACATTCTATTGTTTGCTATTCGGGCTACCTAATTGAATTCGAGCCAAATTCAGAAGCATAGTTAGGTAAACACTATTTTTAGATAGTAAATCAATTTATTCTAAAACATTACATTACCTATACTAAAACACTGTTTTAAACTGTCACATGGTGCATGTAACTGCGCCGAAATATCGGCACCTCATTCCACAACCTTACCACGGTAAATATCCCGAAAATAATCATATAACTTTACCTACACTATTAAAAATATCATTAAATTTGCAGTATACAAAAATATACACTTACCGGATTTTATCGCGTGTATTTTATATTAATTTATATTCTGACATTTTGAACACTTTGCAGTGTCCGTGGTCAGACTAGATGACGGATAACAATAGAAATTTTATAAAAAGACTATTTACAAAAATCGCCAATGATATCGAGGTTGGCAGAAGGAAGGGCGTGAAGGCACTCTTGGACTCTGAGGCAACGGACCATCCGAAGAAAGGTGTCACACAGCTTACGGCACACAAGGAGGGTAGCTGTTCTGTCCATATTTTATCGTTTTAATTTTGGAGAATGTCCCGAGACCAATTTCTGCCATATATCACGGAAGCAGTCATTCCAGCCTCACGTCGTAAGCTTTGATAAAGTCGGCACGCAGCATTTCCAAAATTCCTTTTTAATACGAACTGCAAAGGAATGGAATGCACTCCCTGCCTCGGTGTTCCCTATAAAGTACAACCTGAGTCTCTTCAAGATAAAGAGTGAATAGTCACCTCATGGGCAAGCGTGCTCCACCTTAGACCACATCGTCACTTTCCATCAGGTGAGTTGTCGACAAACGCTAGTCCATTTCGTCATAGAAAAATAAACGGAAATCACATCTCTTTTTCGTACATCCCACATTTTTTGATGGATAATCAGATTTTTTATTAAGTATTAAGTTAAATATGATTATCACAACCAATGACTGTTTTAAAAAGGGGGAAGAGTCAGCGGTGACGTTGACGTCTACACTGTAAACGTAAACTTCACCGCTCCATTAGACACTACACTAGACCAAAGAAGTGACATTTAAAGAAAATTAAGTTAATTGTTTTTAAGTATTTACGAGTGAAAAGTAATGCCGTGTAACTTGTTTTTTGTCTTCGAACTGTTGGTGCACCTTGTGAAAACGCAGGAAGTAATTTTTGCTGCTTTATTTCACACAATTTTGATTGTGACTGAAGTGGATTGTGCACCGGAGCCTATAGTGTGCGGTCCACGTCAAGAAGTTCGTCCCGTATCTTCCCCCTATATACTTAAATCAATGATCACAACGAATATTTTTCATAAAACTTTACTATATATTATGTTGGTGACAAATCACCGGTTAATTGATTCATCAAATTTCTCTATTTACCAAGCAGCCTGACTTAAGAGGTCACATTGTACGCAGATTGCTGCCTACAATGTTAGCTAGCCAGTCTGTGGCAGAAAATTGTGACCGGTTTTACCTATAAAAATATAGATTGATTGCCCTTGCCTATTATTGAACTCTATAGGCTGTAAATTGTTAATTAAATACGATTTAAAATAAGTTTTAATACAATTACTATAGCAAAGCCGATACATACAAAGTGTATTCGACAATACATAGCAATTATTTGTCACTATCATGAATATCTAAGCGTGTTCGAGATTATTTTATATTTAGATTTTTTAGTTTTCATTATATAATGCAAACTGAAAAATCTGTCACACGGTCATATAGTCGTTAGGCACAATAGGTATATACTGCTCCAAAGAATAATTATTGAGAAATACTTGCCATTTCAGCGGCCAAATTCTCTGAAACGTCAAAGTATTTCCAAGGCTTCCCCTTTCCTGAACCGAAGTCAAACTCTTTGTAATAAAATACAAAAAGATTTCATTTCAGGCTTCAAACTTTGTTACAGAATCGTAGTTACAAATCTCTACATAACCTGTATAGGTGATATTTTGTGCTACTTCTATTTTCGTAACCTTTCCCTTACGTAAACCATTTATTATATCTACAAAACGGTAGTTTTTCCTAAACCCTTTTAAATTTAATACAGTTGTTTCTGGTAAACTTTGGAACAATTCAATGTTTTTTTCACAAAATGCTGAATCAATTTCGATAAAATTTATTTGAAACCACATCTGAAGTATGAACTACCAAACAAAAAAAAAACAAATGTTCAAAATAAATTTACTATTGGAGTAATAGCGTAACAAAGATAAATAAGAAATAAAACACAAAAAGAGTCGAGTTGGTGGCCAAATGTAAACCTTTTCTACATATTAAAAAAAAGTACCGTCAAATTTATAACTTCCTCCCTTTTTGAAGTCGGCTAAATAACTAACATTTCCAAGTGGTGCTAATTGACAAGACATGGCCTTCTGTTTTTTTCGATGTTTGATTACTAGGCATCATTTTAATGAAATATGAATGTTACCCCAAAATATAAATGTAGGTATATTATTACGGGAATATCAACGCAATGTTTCAAAAAAGCCTTATCAACGACTGAGCATTTATGAACACACGTATGCTGGCCTTGGCTACGCTTCAGCCTTTATTTTCGCGTTTGTCCATACATGCTTTTGTTGCCTACTGTTGCACTATTACATACTAAGGCTGAACGCGCCAACTGGAGAGTCAACACGGCCGGCGTCGCGGCACCTCACCACACATAAAAAAAAACTGATATTCATTCTGTGTCTTTGCTACTAAAATCAATTTCTTACAAAATATGAACTTTATTTCCTAAATTCAGGACGGAAAATGTCTTACTTTGGGAGAAATCGGTTTTAGAATGCCTTTTCCAGTGCAATCAGCGTTAGGTTTTACAATCTTTATGACCTTAGATGACCATGCGTTTTAAATTCGTTGGTGTCCCTTTAGTTGACAAGTCGTAGCAGCAGCCATACTAATCCCTTTTTTCGCACACATACTCATATCCCCACAGCCAGTTCTCAAGTGCGATCGTTTTGGAAGTTAATATCATTTGAAACCCCTACACACCGAAATGTGCCATGAAAAATGTAATAAAATATACTTATATGCCGACAATAATTTACAAAATATAACTTGCAAATATCAATTTCCTTGTGACGGTATATATACGTCAAAAGCTTACTTTACGATGCGTATGAAGTACCTAACCGTAAAAACGTTCATGTCAACCCAACTCGAAAACAACATACATGCACACAAAGATAATATAATGGCATCGATTTTGATGCGCTCTGAACTAAACTAAATTTGACAGCTCTAAAATTGTTGCCATCCTGCTCTCACATATTAAAAAGAAAAGATAGGCAGATAGTTGTAGTCCTGTCAGATTGGTTTAGTTTAGTGACTGGTATGCCAGAATCGACGCCAATATAATAATATTGTCGTTGCTTGCACACTGAATTTATAGAATCAACAGCTAATTCACAATCAAAATAGTGGTTACATATTTGACACCTCATTTTCAAAAATCTTTCAGTGCGCCTGGTTAATGCGACGCGTGACCAAAATGCTGCCGTGTTTCTGGCTCAACGCACAATCATTGCCATTCTGCGTGGTAATGCCGCCAGCATGCTGGGTACGCTGCTAAGTGATAGTGCACTTGAGCATTTGGATTGTCTGTAGACCCCTCAACGGTCTAGTGTTAGCTTGTATTTTGTTTAGTTAATAAAAGCACATTAAAAAACCACAGCAATCATGGATCTTTACTCATACCTATATTTTAAATCGTTTTAGTCCTTACTTATCTAGAGGTTCTTTTACATTTATTCCTTTCCTTTTCGTTGAAATAGCTCCATAAATTACAATAAAAGTCAGAATTGACCTGATTGCGTCGTTGCGAATGCAAAAGAGCCCAAAAAAATTAATTGAAACTTCTAATGGATTAAAGTCTCAGTGGGATAGGGCTCTGGAATTCTGTTTTGACTTCTACCAATAGCTGATTTACGTTTTCGTAGACGTATTTCTAATAGATTATTTAGCTTCCCACAATAAGTGACTCTTTACCAGTGTCAGTGCAGTGTGTGTGTGTTATAATAATATAATTATTTTTAAGTTTCCTCACATAAATACGATGACTTTTTCCAGTGATAGTTGGAAGACTTCTTCCATCATCATATCATCATCATCATATTCATGTTTTCATCAGCCAGAAGACGTCCACAGCTGAGCATAGGTCTCCTTCTTTAACCTCCACACTGAACGACAGCCTGACTTTTGCATCCACTGGATGCCCGCGACTCTCACAATGTCGTCGGTCCATCTAGTGCGAGGAGGGAGTCTACGCTGCGTCTTCCAGTTCGTGGTCTCCACTTCTCCACTCGAGAACCTTTCTTCCCCATCGGTTATCGGTTCTTCGAGGAATGTGGCCTGCCCATTGCCTTTTCAACTTGCAAATTTTAACAGCTAAGTATGTCGGTGACTCTTGTTCTTTGGCAAATATCCACGTTTCGGATTCTATCGCGCAAAATTGGAAGAAGTATGTAAACATAATTAGGGGTTGAAACCGATTAAAGAAAAAACATTTAACCATTTAACAGTGTCATTTCATTGGGAACACAAGCGAAAATATATAATATTATTAGTTAATTTTAATTAAAATATTATTTTTAAGATCCAAATTAACTGGTTTACCGCTGCCACCTCGTATTCTAGAGCACGGACTAACGAGGGTCCGCGCTGCACACCATAAGCCATCGCGCTCGCTTTCACTGTAGCCACCATAGCCGCCGCTGAAAAAAGCAATATATTAATGAGTAATTGAATTGAACTAGTGCTAAACCGGTTTACCAAACGAAAACGTTTCCCATTCGTACCGACAAAAAAACGCAACCTACTTTTCATAACCGCTTTGAAAATCGACCTGTTCCCGCCGTAAGCTACCTTTTGCAATAGTCCTTTAGGGTATATATACATTCATTGATCGCAATCCATGTTGTAGTAGATGTACCAATGACGACATAAATCTATCTTTGAGATGTATCTATCCATTGATGTAAGTAAATAGGAAACTGTAATTGTATCTATCATTGAATTTTTCTGCTGCGGTTACAAATGCCTTTTTTCACTCTTTCCTTGACTGTCTATCTATTGATTGCCATTGGTATTGCAGTGGGTGGGTTGAATATTAATAAATAAGTAGTTTGGTATTCACCACTCGCATAATAAACGAAGCAAGCGTGCCGTTGTGTTCCATTCTTAATAATGAATAAGAATTTTTTGAGTTATTTTTTTTTTACTGGGCAAGTGCCTTTATTAACTAAACAAAATACAAGCTAATACTAACACTACACATACAGTTAGACTGCCCATAGACCGTTAAAGATCTAAAAAAAATCCAAATGCTCAAGCCCACTGCTAGTTGGCAGCGTACCCAGCATGCTGGCGGCATTACCACGCTTAATGGCAATGCTTATGGGTTGAGCCATAACACGCCAGCATTTTGGTCACGCGTGGTATTAAACAGGCGCTCTGAAAGTTTTTTGATTTTTGGGTTTTTTAGTTTTGAATATACTGTTACCTAATATTCCTAACTATAGCTGTGCTCTGCGGTTTCACCGAGGGTGATGAAAAATTGTGATGATCCAGGATATATAGCTTTATTTGAAATTTCATCCAAATCTGTCTAGCCGTTTCTGCGTGAAGGAGTAACAAACATACACTCGCACACAAACTTTCGCATTTATAATATACTAGCAACCCACCCGCCTGGCTTCGCACGGGTGTAGTTTACGTGCGAAGCCGGGGCGGGTCGCTAGTTATATATATAAACCTTCCTTGAAAATGTATCTAACTGATGGTGAAAACCACACTCGCGCTCTGACTAATCACAAAACCTCGAATACTGTTTTGAAACTGAAAAGTAGCAGGAAAATTCACTATGAGATGTAGGCCGATGTAGACCGAACGCTGTGCAAACTATGGATTACGAAATATGCGAGCGTTCCCCGATGGTTACAATCTGGGTTTGACGTTTTCACCTACGTTAAGTTGTGACCCGGGTATGTCCTAAAACTGCGACCAGAACCACCGGAGGATGGGCAGCAGCGTCCTATTAGTACACGGTGAACTTACTGCGATCTCCAAGCCGCCTGCCAAGCGTGGGGATTATGGCAACACCCCTCTTTAAGAGGGAGGCCTTTGTCCAGCAGTGGACGTTTAATGGCTGCTGATGTGAAGTTGTTCAAGTTGAGAGTGAAACCGTTTCTTCGGCAAGCACGCTTCATTGTATACCGCAACATCGCTTAACATTAGGCGAGATGGCCGGCAAACATAAACTTGTTTACGAACAAAAAGGCAAAAATAATAATAATTTGCTAACACATCAAAGACATTTAACCTCCCTGTGTAACTAGACGTTTCTAAGTAAAACCGTATGTTCTCACTCAATATGACAATAGCATTAAGTATACTAATGTTACCGTTGAAATATTCAGAAGATACATAATATCGTATCAAAACAGATTACTTAGGCAGAGTTATTGTATTACCGACAAAATATTTAGATTCGTAGAAGCGATTGTCGTGTATCGATAACCAAATTTGTCCCAATATTTTGTACGGGTGGGTTATGAATTCACGTGCGATATGGAAAAGTAAGCAGAATAAAGTTAGGTACCTCATTTTGCAGCGGTGGCGGCGGTGACCTAAAAACTCTGTCATTAGGTGGGAAAGGGTTAATTTCATTACTATTTAACATTACTTATTAGTTAATCCGCCGCAACATTACATATTCTGTGAATATTCTAGCTATCTGTTACCATTTTTACCCTATGTGTACGGAACCCTAAAAAGCACTCTAAAATTTACAGGGTAATTTTTTTTAACCAACCTGATATTGAAACGAATAAAACAAAAAATATTCAAATAGGTTAAGCCATTTTTGAGTTTGTGTGAGACTAACGCACGTAAATAGATCTATATAATATATTATAGATGTCAGTCTATATATATAATACTAGCGGTCCGGGCTGGGTCCGCACGGATATAGTTATATAGCCTATTAAAATTAATCAGTGATAATGTAGCATTCAAATGGTGAAATAATTTTTAAAATTGGTCCAGTACTTTTTGACTCAATTCGTTACAAACAAACTTACATACAAATCTTTCCTCTTTATAATATTGTCTAGATAGATGCCAATCTCATCGGCGCAAGCTACAGATTGTTCGGAAATATAGTCATTCATTAGAAATAGCATGACATGGAGGTTTGCGGCTTTGATATGTAGGTGTAGGACCATTTTTACACACGACTACGTTCCACGTTAACACACAACTACACACACACTCTTAAACACGTACCTAAATGTGTAAACAGAGCTAAAATACTTTCAACCCCTGCTACGTATATTTGAACAACAAACTTTAAAATGAATTTAAAGTTACGGATTTTCCATTTTACGTAACGAGCTATTTCCCGCTTTGGCCGCAATGTTATCCGCAAGGATCTGCGTGGACCACAAAAAAGAGGTCAAGAAGAGCTAATTTTATAAATATAAGATTGTAAGCCAGATTGTTCAAGACTTTGAGATTGTAGTACTTTTTAGGGTTTCGTACCCAAAGGACACCCTTTGGGTAACTTAACTTAACTTTGGTTTGTACACACAAACGTGACCCTTTTACTTAGCCTACACTGTCTGTCAGTCTGTTCGTTTGTCTTTCTGTCCGTCCTACCTTTTAACGGCTGTGTCTTTCGAACCGTAATATACATCCAGTTGGAATTTTCACATTATTTGTTATGTCACGGCGGATTAAATAAGAAATAATAATAAAGTCAAAAAGTTAAAACTAAAGGGGGGGATGGGTCTCCATCTAACAAACGTTTTCCAAATATTTTTTTGTATTTGCTGAAACAATAGTTTGATGATAATGAAGCCCGTATTAATTTACTTATATTTGTCTGTTTTGCCAGACTTTGCCGGCGTCCCGGCCTTTTAACAGCGCCACGTCCGCGCCGCGTCGAATCGCGGTCAAAACAGAGTCAGTGGACTTAATAGTTTATCAAAATGCTCTTTGGACATTCTAACATAGTTAAAAACTTCTTTGGATACTTCTTAGAACACCGTATATGTTGACAAAATGGGCCTTTCGTAGGGTCGACTACGAAAAGATGAACGCACCACTGTTTTTTCTTTTGTTTAACTTTATTTTAAGCTGGGCTTTCTGAGTAAGGTTAGGCGGTATTTCACACCGGGGCAGTTGCTTTCTCTATATCAAGCTCAAGTCCGATCGTGTGTGGAATACTGCTGTCATCTATGGGATGGTTCAGCCAAATACCAGCTCGAAGCTCTTGATTTGGCTTTGCTGCTCGATTTATAATAATAACAATAATATAATAACATTCTGAAACATGACGATTCTGGCTTCTGATCTGGTATCTTCTTTGGTAGTCATAAAGTTGGTTTGGTACTTCAAAGATGCCACGAAAGCGCGAGTGGTGGTGGCGCGACTGTGGCACCCTATTTCCCAGTATAGTAACATAAATATATCTGTAATATTTTATATTCATTCAATTTACTCTTCCGTTTATATCATTGCTCATATTTCACTGTCTCTCTCAACAAGACAAAGCATCGAATTACCATATAAATGAAGCGTGTCAACGAATATGGAGTAGTATTTTCTGTTTTATATAACATTCGCCAATGCTGTATAATAATACTGGTTGTTGGCAAAATCTGTTTTTAGTGTTCCGTCCCCAAACCCCCCTATTAAACGTAGAGTAGCCTCGGAATAGTTACACCGCCTTTTGTCTTTTTCTATCGAGTTCAAAATTTTAAAGAGAGAAAAAGACAAAACACGGCGTAACTATTAACCAAGACTACTCTACGTTTATTTATAAGGGGGAAAGGGTGTTAAAGTAATTTTATTACGAAGGCTTACGCTATCTGTCTGTCTGCCTGTCTGTCTCTATGTTCTACATTTTAACAGCTGTATCTTTTAAACCAAAGTTTGAACCGTAGATAGCCAATCACAATTTTCACAGAATATAATATAATGAAAATGAATACATAATATATAATGTTATGGTGGACTAACTAAGAAATAATAATAAAGTCAACAAGTAAATAAACGTATTATTGTATTTGCTCTAATGTAAAAACGGTAATAATATTAATGCCAAGTTTGACGCTTGTACATAAAAATGTACAAGCGTCAAACTTGGCATTATTATAGTCATCATCATCATCAGCCAGAAGACGTCCACTGCTGAACATAGGCCTCCCCCTTTAACCTCCACACTGAACGACAGTCTGCCTTTTGCATCCACTGGATGCCAGCGACTCTCATGTCGTCGGTCCATCTAGTGGGAGGCCTACCTACGCTGCGTTTTCCGGTTCATGGTCTCCACTCAAGAACCTTTCTTCCCCATCGGTTATCGGTTATTCGAGCGATGTGGCCTGCCCATTGCCACTTCAACTTGCAAATTTTAACAGCTATGTCGGTGACTCTGGTTCTTTGGTATTATTATAGTACACACTTTTATATAATACAGGGTGTAAGGGGAACACTCTCGAAGCCAAAAGAAGGTAATTGTACTCATCATTATGAACCACTTTTAGTACGGGCACAACCCTGAAATTGCGAAAAAAAATCACCTGTTCAATACATTTTGTCGAGTGTCAATGACCGTTTTCTATAGAACAGCTGATATTTTTTCCGCGATTTCAGGGCCGGTCCCGTAGTAAAAGTTGTTCATAATGATGAGTACAATTACCTTCTTTTGGCTTCGAGAGTGTTCCCCTTACACCCCGTATATTAAATAATAGTCAAGTGCGAATCGATAGCAAATTTTTGAACACCACCTTTATACTCACTCTTAAGCAACGCCGTCGCGGTCTGTACTTGGATGAGTGACTGCCAGGGCGTGCTGTTGTCTTTTACACAACTTTTTGTATTTTTTTTGATGGTACAGAACCCTCAGTGTGCGAGTCTGACTCTTGCTTGGCCGGTTTATTTGTCGACGATCAGTTTCTAAATAATAAGTAACATGGTGTAAGTTGTAATTAAATGGCTAAAATCATACCGGCTAGTGAGTACCTGGGGCCTTACGGCCAACTGCTAACCAACAACTTGGTATCAAACTAACGTTACATCCACTCAGTTGGAAAATCACGCGATCCCAAACCGTATCTGGGCGCGTTAAGGTTCACATTCACGTGATTTTCCAACTGAGCGGATTTAAAGATAGTTTGTTTCTGCGTTAGCAGTTGGCGGTAAGGCCCCAGGACTGCCATTCCTTGTTTAGCCTTGTTAAACTTACCCTTGCTAGATCGATTTTGATAATTTTTAAAGTAATTTCACTCACTTTGTTTAGTTCAGGGAAAGTCAGATAACAGCTGATAAAAGAGTTCAGTAGCCCGCTACGAGCTACGATATACAAGGAACGCAAATTGCTACGAGCTACGAGGGCGCTACGTCGTAGGTTTGCTTAAACATTTGGGTGAAGCTTACCAAGGACGATTATACTATCTATCCTTGAGCATACATATACATTAAAAAGACGATAAAGTCTGTGTTTTTATTTTTAATATGGTTTTTATTGAGAATTAGCTTTTGCTCACGGTTTTGCTTGCCTAGTAAAGTAGCCTAATATTACTCATTGTGACGAACTCCTTTGTAGCTGACTCGTTGCCTTCATTTTCATAAAGACTTTATTTTGTTATATTTTTATATTTACTTAAATTTTCTATTTATTTGTCAGTACGCTTTTACCATTAAATCAGCTCATAAGTGAAAATTTCTTTCTTTTTTCTATATTTCTAAAGATGCCTTTAAAGTCTTTATAAGTCACAAACTATACCCCATATACCTTCCCTACCTCTACAATGTTGGTGTTGAACGATAAATTGCAGCAGCGAATATCTATAGTTTCATACTGTTAAAACTATTCAAAAACCAGCTTGAAGGCGTCCGTGAATTTGTGATGTGATGTCATTTTGTTTTTCGTATTCTTAGCAAACACTTTTATTTGATACTCATACCATGGAGATGCATAAAAAATAACTGGTCCGCCATCTTTGGGAGTCCGCCATATTGGATTTAGAATGACGTCACTTAGCTAAACATGCATGCAAACTAAACGTGTATGCAAAATTTCAGTTCAATCGGTTGGGGATAACTGTTTCAAAGTTCAGTTTTATTTTTATTTATTAAAACATTACTTCTATCATTACAGGTTAATTCCTAATACAATAGAGTAGTTAAATATAGGAATAAATATAGGAATTAGAATTAATCCAAATAATTACAATACTAAAATATACATTTAACTAAGAGTAAGTCAAATGAATTACAATAACTTAAATAAACAAAAATAAACAGTTACAAGATTTGATCCATACTAACAAGTAAAGTTAAATAAAAGCTTTAAAAATAGCTCAAACAGGAAATAATTACACCCTGGGAGATTCCTTGGCCCGCTATTAGCATGAATCAGCACGATGTCAATCCTACCTGTCAATTAAAAATGAAAATTCATCAAGTGTTCATTATAAGTGACTTTGGTTGATTGATCAGCCAGGAAATATAATATTGACGGCCTTACTTAGAAACGTCAGTTAATTTGGACATTCAGACATTTGATAAGTGGGGACACCACGTACCCCGATTCCATGGGGTTTAAATAAGACCCCGACCTCTAGCTTGCCGTAACCAGCCGTCTGGGGGTAGAAACCGTAAGAGCTAAGAACCTAAGCTCCAGTGTGTAAGTGTTAAAGGCATCAAGCCGCGAGTAGAGTTTAGGGAAAGTGTAGCACACTTTAACATCCATTGTATTATACTGTATGCTACTCAAATGTCTGGGCTAGACCCGAGAGTGAAAATAAATAAATATAGAGTTAATTTCAATTATATTTTTAAAATGTTAGTGAAAACAGCATTTCTTATGCTCTCCGGCAAGTGGTTGTACAAGTGCGCACCATTCAGCAGGTGTTTTCAATCTGTCCTTATGTCTGGTACTATGACTACGTATTGCTCCTAATTGCACAAAGCTGACAAAGTAACACCTATACCTGTTATTTGACAACAAACAAAATACATATTAGTACAAGAGCACCAATAAAATAACGTTTTGCAAAGACGTCCCATTTGACTCTTAAGCCCGTCGCAGACCATGCGAAGTAGCTTGCAAGTAGAAGTTGCAAGTACAAATACAAGTAGGTGTTCAAACGTAAATAGCCACTCGTGCGGTGACGCGCAAAACTCACGTACGAGTACGTACTTGCACGAGTGTTCGAACGATACGAACAATGCGCGCAGTGGGTGTCGCGCGAGTAGCGCGGGGAAACGAAGCTTCACTTGCGCAAGGACCAGTGCAAATTGCTACTAATCACTTTCAATTGCACTAAGCAAACTGTTACAGACGACACGTAGTAGGTACTTGCTAAATACTTGTACTTCGTAAGGTCGGCAACGGGTTTTACAATAAATTTCCCGGACAGCACGCTTCTGAAGTTTCAGTGGTCGTTCCAACCCCACTTTGCCCCCCCCCCCCCACACAAAATAATACACTTTTTGCTTTAATTAACCTTGGCAAACGAATAAACAACAAGAATTACTGGTTCGTTGCTGTGTTGTTTAAAGTAACAACCAGACTGAAGCATGCCTCTTGAGCAAGATGTTACGGTTGAGGCTTAGCCTCATCTATGCCACCTTGCTTGACTTTGACTGACGATATTTCCTTGCTATAACTTTAAATTATTTGCTTGCAAAGTTATTGGCGTTGATTCAAATTATATTTTACACAAGTAGCCGTTGTAAATACTTTAAAAAAATCGCATCACAATCAACTCAAATCTGTTTTTCCTACAGGTACAATCCGGTATTTTTAACCTAAAGTTAGCTAGGTATATCTTAGGTAAGCGTATTACATCTCTTACGTTTTAAAAATACAGATAGATTACAATGGTGGACATCTTCTAGCCAATGATGATGATACAATGGTCTATTCATATATTGAGTCAGCGCTCAAAAATTTCGGAACCAAAGGTAGATAAAAACCGTGTTAACTATTTAGTAATCTGTCTGTACATACGTCTGAAGATGATGAAATCGATATATAGGATTCAAATAAGTTTTTCTCTAGTTTGAAAATTCTATCTATTATTTAAAATAATATAGGTAAATAAAACTTAGGACATTTTGTTCTCCTTAATTTGTATTAGACTTTGATAAAACTTGACTTAGCTTTGACTTTGTGCGCTTGTAAATCAATCACATGTCATACTTCATTGCTAACTTATGTTCTAACCTAGTTAGTTCTAAGTTAAGTTAGGGTGGATTCGACCAAACTTAAATTTATACACGAGTAACTATACCAAGAATGATAATAATTAATTATTAGTAATTTATTCTTCGTTTTTCCAGGCAATTCAAAGTATAGCTACGCTTTGAATTACTAGACGAGAATAGCGTAATTAATTATGAACGAATCTATTACCCAGTTAACAAATTGTTGTTCTACAACGCCACGGTGTTTAATGTCATATCAACTCGCTTTTGTCGTTTTAGAGTGTAGGAAACTACATGTCAATTAATTTCAAAATATATCGTCGAAACTTAAAAAAATAATCGTTGAGTTGAAATAACAATACAAAAGAGCATAAAATAATATGGCGCGCTGCCGTCATTAAATATTCTCGAAATAACTTTGATATTCCACCAAAAATTATGGTATAGTATTTATTCTCGAATAGGCTTGCTATACTTAGAATTGTAGAT
This sequence comes from Agriopis marginaria, assembly GCA_932305915.1. Taxonomy (NCBI): domain Eukaryota; kingdom Metazoa; phylum Arthropoda; class Insecta; order Lepidoptera; family Geometridae; genus Agriopis; species Agriopis marginaria. The sequence continues at coordinate 14,436,594 of OW029916.1, read as the reverse complement.
GGTAAAATGTGAAATTGATTTACTTTCGAATAACTGGCAATTTATTCTAAGAATAAAATTTACTCTGGTTTGGTCGAATCCACCCTTAGACGGATAATTTAACTTAGTCTCAGAAATGTTATTACGTCAGATGCCGCGTATTGTGTTGTAACGAGAAGATAAGATTTGATGAAGGTGATATTTAATTGCTCATCAAATAAATCTAATAATTTCCACTTTTCATACCAAAAATTCTAACAATACACTAAACTATAAGCCCAAAACAAGAAAACTATAAAATATAAAGTTAGGTTGAAGTAATTATTAAAAATCCTGACTGGAGCGCAACGGCTAATTTCACTGCTATGCGGCGCTGAAATTACCACGCGGAACTCCGGAGCGGAGAATATCGAGTTTTGCGCAGTTTTCAAGATGTTTGCCGTAAAGTGTCAGTGCGCGAACCGAACTCACAGGTTAATGTAAACCTCAACTGTATAATCAGTTTCAATTTCATCTGCATGTGCAGTTACAATTCCGTACACCTAGTCTAGAATGGCAGCTACCTCTATGGGAGTGAGGCTGCTGGAACAGATGGTTCAGTAAAGTAGCCAACAGAAGTGTAGATTTGGTTGACGGACCACTGTCCAACTAACGGGAGAGAAAGAGTGAGAATAACATATTTCCCTCTGTATCTCTCCCGTTGGTCAGACGGTGGTTGAGGTCAACCAAATCCACAGATCTGTTAGGACTTTTAGGTTAGCTTGGTGACAGATTCAACTAAAGGATAGAAGCAAGAACGGCTGGTATTGGATCAAACCAGCACTAGAAAGTGGACTACCACCTGGCTATGGCTTCCTCACGAAATTTCCCTTCCCCGGCAGCTAAAGCGTATTGGTAGAATTTGAATTCGATGTGCATATCGAATGACATCCACTGGGTTATCATCACGCTGTAGACATTTAGATACATGTTAAGTAATTCTGATGTTCTACTTATTCCCCATATAGAATTACTCAAGTTTAAACGTCAGGTTATGAGTGAATTTGGCTTCCATAAATTATCACCTCTATGTGGTGTGCGAGCGTCGAATAATAATTAAATCAGAAAGTGTTTAGAAATGCATGAAATTAATATCAAAATTAGGCACGCACGGATCCATATTATAGTAGGTAGATAATATATTCTGCTCAACTACTTTGATTATAAATAATCAAAATATCACCTTTGATAAGAAAAATGTGTCAGAGTATCATATTAAGAGCAGCTGTCCATCTCTTTTCTTTGCTCCCTTTTTTCTCCTTTCCCCCATTGTTATGGTTTTTGTCGATAAATTGCCATTGCAATTCATGCGTAATTGGAAATATTATACGCTCCTTTTGGCGTAAAATGAAAAAAAAAGATTTTAAATTTTACTTCAACATCTCGTTTTAATAACTAGTAGATGTATTAAGTAAAGGAGGCATTGGCCCACTGCTGGCAATCAGTTCTCAAGAAATCCCAACCAAAATTGAAAACATTCAATAGTTGAAGCCCGTAACTAATTTTCATTTCATTTATAGGCTAAGAAGATTTGCTATGAAACACCTTACGGCTTATTTTATTAAAACTAAGTAATCAACGTCAGTCAGATTATTTTTGTTAGTAAAAGTTATTATTTCTTGTAATAAAATCAAAATCTAAATAGATTCTGCACTATTAAATCTCAATAAAAGCGCCCCAAAGGCTTTTATATTATTATATTTAACATCAAGTTTAAAAACGTCTTCTTGGTCAAACGCAGACAAAACCACGATAAAAAACGTCTATCTTTTATTAAAACAACCTAAGACTTTATTCTTGGCTAGGTTACTTTATCCTTTAGTTGACTTTTTGGTTTACTTCAAATTATCTAACTTGCATACTAAAATCAACATTTTTATTATTATGAGTTTATCGTGCAAAAACAATAATAAAAATATTTGTTTGAATCTCTATGGAACAACTGATATTTTTTTCGTGATTTCTGTGTTGCTTTCATACTAAAAGTTGTTCATAATGATGGGTTTATTGACCACTTTCGGTTTAGTACACTCTATCCGCGTAGCCCTGTAGAAACTTAAACGTAGTAACATTTTGTAGCATATTTTGTTTTAGTTAAACGATTTGTGTAGTACGTGAATACATTTAGGCTACGACATACTATTTCTGAATTAAGAGAAAACCCAAAAAAAAAAAAACTAACTGAAACAGCATAAGCTCAAGTTTCTAGTAAAAAAAACTGTGCTCAATTTAAGTCAGGTCTTGTAATTAGATTCGTTAGATGTCTATAATATAAAATAGAGTACCTACCATGTTTTAAATACATAACTTATTCAGAGATTAATTTGTTTTTGCTGATAAAAATATGTATTTCCCGATAGTAATTAGTTTTTTCCTACATACATTTGTTCATTTTGATGCCGTTCTGTGGATAGTGGCGACAAAACAGGGTTGTCAATTTTACCTGCCGTTTTGAATAATTACTCTAAAAAAAAACATTCCACAAGATGTGGAATTTAAAATTTCATCTTGATTTATAAGGAGTCTGGATGGAAGTTTTTCCCAATCTTCCCCTCTCTTGGACTATATAAGATAGTTGCTGTTCCCAGTGGGAATCATTATCAAAATACTGGCCCGATACCAAATTGTATGGAAATTATCAGCCTTTGAGCAGTGATACCAGCATTTTGGTGACGTGACATCGACAAGAAACACGTGTTGATAAATCTTTAAAAAATAACTGTTACTGCCTAGGTTTTCAATAAAACAGAGCACTGCATAGTACAATGTTTATGACATTTGTGTTATTTTCGAATTCTACCCGGACTTTTTTGTGACTGTTTTCTTTACCAGAGCTCAAGCTCATTGTTGGAATTCGTTTTTTAACAGCGTACAATGCCAACTACTAAGCTCAATAAAACGAAAATGTCATTCAGCTCTAAATCATTATCAAAGTTAAAGCTGTGATCAATGTAGATAGTAAATGGGACAAATTCCAAGTAAGCATGGTTATGTTCCGAAACTTGACCAGAACCACCGGAGGATGGGCGAAGGTAGCATCCTATTATTATAGTACACGGTGAACGTACTGCGGCTACCTTTGCAACACACCTCCACTCCGGGTCAGCCGCGAGCCTAAAGCCCGTTGCAGACTTTTCGAAGTACCTTGCAAGTACAAATAGCTAGTACTCGTGCAGGCGCTCTAACGTTAATAGCCACTCGCGGGGTGACGCGCACAACTAGCGTGCGAGTGTTCTAACGAGACGAACGATACGCAGAGTCGCGTGAGTAGCGCGGGGAAACGAAGCTTCACTTGCGCAAGGACCAGCATGAGTGCTACTAAGCACGCTTCCACTGCCACTTGCACTAAACAAAAAGGATACAAGCTCGTTGCAGGCGATTGGTAGTAGGTACTTGCTACTTGTACTTGCAAGCTACTTAGCATGGTCTGCAACGGGCTTAAGTGTCAGACTCAGTGGAAAAAGAATATGACCAAGGACGTTTCTTTAAGGTATACAATTATAAGGTCCTTGAATATGACAGATTCATCCGGAAAATTTCAATCTTTAATTAAAAACGTTATGATCAAAGTCAGTCCTGCGAAGTTTTATAAAAACTTGGCATTTAATCAAAGCGGACTATAAAAAGACCAAAGAAGCGTAAAAAAATTCTTACCTCATTCTCGGTAAGTAATCCAGGGACGTAAACGCAGTAGGTATTAGGACCGTAGAGAAGAATTGAGCCAAGTTTTTGATGCGTAAGTTAATTATTTTTCACGAAATTTTATTCAGTTTACCTTCACGGTTACCTCGTATCCAGTATGAAAATAACCTTACGACCCTTGTGCAAAAAATCTAATTTTGTACCTAACACAAGCATACATTGTATTTTTAAACCCGTAAAAAGAGCTAAAAATCTTCAAACGGCTGAACAGAATTCTTTGAATCATAGTTCACTCCCGATCAAGTGACCTTTCAAACAACAAAAAACTAAATCACGGCTACGGCTGAACCAGTTTTCAGTCCACAAACAGACACACAAATACACATTTTAAGCTTATAACACCCCTCTATTTGCGTCGGTGGTTAAAACGTAGTAGAAAATTTAGATCCTTTTCATGGCGGTTTCGGTGTTTATTTATGGAGCCTGTCACATAAATAAGGATGTTTCGTTCCGTTTCGTGGCTCCGACCAAGTTTTTAATCATTAATTAATTGCGTAACGCTTGGGACCGCATCTTAACCGTCGCTTCACAAGTCGCCGAGCAGGTGAACGGTTAACCACACTGGAACGTGAATGTACTCATTTTGACGCATCATAATAATTGGTTATAAAGACATTTGCATTCAATTTCAATATTAAATGAAGGCGCCAAACTCTAGGGTCAGTAAAAGTATGGATTATAGTCATAGAGATACAATTCCTATAGAGTCACGATCTCTCAGTGAACACAGTAGTCAAAAAACGTCCGAGCGTTATTGCACATACATTGTATCAGTTATATACTTCACAATGCCACATTTACTCCAATATGGACGTTATTTCGCTTGCATAGTGTTCAACGGTAGTTGTCTGCTATGTCATCGTAGCTCTGGCATCGCGCGGCGCTATAGTCAGATCGTAGTTACCTTGTAACTAATAAAAAAGACTGCTCAATTCGTAGCGTGCGCCGAGTTTTGCGTCGAACATTTTTTTGGCACGATTGTGACTCTGTATGTATAGTATCTCTATGATAATAGTGGAAGGAGAAGTAGAATAAAATTCATTGGTAGATTATAGTATAGAGGGGGAAAGGTAGAATAAAATCCATTAATGGATTTGTTCAGTGGTTTGGTTCAGGTAAAATATTCGAAAAATGCACATTAGTAAAAAAGGAGACATAGAAAGAGATCTGCCTATCTATCTAATAGATTGTCTGAAAAATTGGTTTTACTTTTGATACTTCCCACACTAAGCAGTTTCTTGCTCAACATGTTTGCCGGTCACAAGTGACGATATAACGCTTACATTACGATAATTGTATAACGCTTGTTTCTAGCGTTTTACAGCACACGAATACACGAACTGTGTTTGATTTGAATCATAATAAAATAAGCATAATATTGACAAATAATTACTGCTCTACGATGTTCTAACGCATCCACTATCTATTATCTATTATATATACATAAAAATTAATCCCTATTTGCCTTGGTCACGGTCGGTTATTATTATTATTATAAGTTATAAAGTTAATATTTTACTATTGTAGGCTGAATAGCTGGCTTCCGAGACACACTTCTGAGATTCTTGTTCTCAAGTGTGGACTAATTGATCACGGTTTCCCATCAGAGCTTCTGAAACTACCATACATACTAATTATATACGACACCACTTTAGATAGTATTTGTATGATAGTCATTAACTCGTGACAGATGACTGAAAACTTTGTCCAACAAAACTTTGAAACTTTTTGGAAAAAAATATATGATTATACTATACCTACCTATACCTGTATTTGTTCACAGTTTCTGGCACAGGGACATGGTGTTCTTTATTCTATTTTGGTTTCACAAACAATTCTTGTAATAAGTCCAAGGAGTTCTGGTATTTAGTGATAGCTTGTATAAATGCATTGATAAAAAATTGATTTTGTAATTTTCTTTCATGTTAACGGTGTTTACGGAACAGAGTCTTCTAATTTAGCTAATTTTGTTATTCCCTTTAGCAATTACTCGAAAGAAATGATATTTCGCTTGAACCATAAATCTGTGTGTAATTCCATTTGCGCTACTTTATTGTTGTCGTGATAATTTGGAAGCGAGAAACGTGGGTTTGTCATTTGTTATGATTGCAGAAAAGAGAACTAAATAGAACGGAAATGAGAATGATAATTTGTCGCCAGGAATTATGACAAAACCTTTCTTGAACATTCTTATTTAGATCAACGCGTCGAACTCCGCATCCAAAGAACTTGGACCTTACAGTTTTGGGTTAGATCTCAAAGTTCTTTGTCCGCATCACAGTTGCTAACTGATTTCGAATGACTGACGTTTCGTTTATATGGGTGCAACTGGCTACAACTTACAAAACTGCCTTGACAGCTGTTCTAATTTAGACAGAAGATATATTCTTTTCTGTGTGTTTTCTGTGGTTATGATCCTTTCAGAGTTTGCGTGGACGATTTTACCTACTATAAGTAGTATGTGGCCTGCTATCGTTTTCTCTCTTTCATCAGTTTTTTTTACATAATCTTCTTTTTCTCTTTCATTTTTTAATCTGTTTAATCTGTTTATGGCATCGTTGGTCCCAACGGCTTAACAGATTTTCTTGAATCATAGCTAGTTTGATTTAAGAAAATCTGTTCAGAGTTCTATCGGATTTTATGGACTATTTTACTAACTTACCAAAAATCAGGTAAGTAACGTTTCTATGAAATCACAGAAGTTCGGGGCGACCTAATAAGGTCTCCGAAACAATTTGCCGCAGCCGCTGCATCGCCCGTAACTCAGCTTCTACGTTCTAATTAGGAACTTTGCTTTTTGTGTCGGATCCCTAATTACACGTAACAATAAGCTTTATTAATTTAAAACATACTTTTAACAGACAAGCTTTTTCGTATTTTACTCGGAAAACTCTTTCATTTGATACCCAAATACCCATATCATGATGACATGAGATAAGAGCATTTTGTCCGCCATCTTGGGGCATCTGCCATATTGATTTTATAATTTAGGACTAAAGTGCTTGGGAAGACAAATCCAACGAACCCAAACTCACGGGGTTACGTCGTTTCGTTTAGGAGTTCCTTCATTCTCTTCATTTCCCATCATCAGACCAGCTCGATGGTACCATAACATTGCATTGTCACCGAACTTACTGTACATATTAAGTATGCTAAATTTCAGCTCAATCGGTTGAAGATATCTACTTCAAAATTGAGTTCCAAGATTTCGACCGAACAAACATTGTTCATACATACATACATTGCAAGATAATTAAAAGCTTGTAATAAATGTGCGCATTAGACTTGATCACTTACATTACTTTTTTTTTCTGGGCAAGTGCCTTTATTAACTAAACAAAATACAAGCTAAAACTAAAACTACAAATACAGTTAGACTGCCCATAGACCGTTGAAGGTCTAAAGACAATCTAAATGCTCAAGCCCACTACCAGTTGGCAGCGTACCCAGCATGCTGGCGGCATTACCACGTTGAATGGCAATGCTTATGCGTTGAGCCAGAAACACGCCAGCATTTTGGTCACGCGTCGCATTAACCAGGCGCTCTGAAAGATTTTTGAAAATGAGGTGAGCTCCCGGTCCCCAAGGGCCCAATGTCTCGACCCCAAACGCCTCAAATATATAACCACTGCCGAGGTTAGCATATTTGCGTCGCTTGTGCTGCTCTGCCGAATTGGCAGCCGCGCCAGCCCTACCCTGTGTCTCAGGAAGATGTGACGGCGCCAAAGTATCGACACAAGTTGCGTCCCATACAAGGGGCCGCCCCAACCTCCAGGGCACAAGTGTCATACCGTCAGGCCTCCTTCCATCGTCGCGCGCAAGACCACTCGGTTCGAGCACAGCTGCGACATTGGCGGTGGAAAGAGCCCTGCGTATGATGTCGTTCAGGCTAGCGGAAATTATTATTGCTAGTCATTATTTACATTACTAATGTAAATAATGACTCGCAGAATTGACTACTTTTTTGACGCCGATGACTTTTTACCCGATGACAAAGCAATTTTTTTAATCTCTATCTCTTCTCTATCTCTATTTAGTATAAATTAAAGTCGCTTTCCGCGTCTGTCTGTCTGTCTGTATGGCCGCTAACTCCTCCTAAACCACGCAACGGATTTTGATGCGGTTTTAACCATCAGTTAGATTCATTTTCAAGGAAGGTTTATGTACATAACTAGTGACCCGCCCCGGCTTCGCACGTAAATTACACCCGTGCGAAGCTGGGCGGGCGGGTCGCTCGCTAGTGAAGGAATAATTTCAATGGCTTCAATTCTTGCTATTTCATACAAAATCTATGGGAAAATGAATTTTCTTAACATATTTTTTTCCGGTAATTTTCCGTATTTTTTTAGATTTATTATAAAAATATTCATTTGTTCCGAGTATAAAATCAAGTGGTGATCCCCGTGATTTTCTACTCCATACAAATGCTTTGAATATCAAAACGTGTTGCATAAGTTACGCGCCTATCACGTAACCACAATCATGGTAGGGTGCCAAACTAAATGACGTCATCGCTAACTTGGCTCTGGAATACTTATTTATTCATTGCATAATGTACGGTACATAACTACAGTTATTGATTACTAAGGATACTCAGTGCATAGACCCGGTTAGGGCGCTGAAATGGAGTGAAGGAAAACCTTATTACATTATCATCATCATCATGATCAGCCATTAACGTCCACTGCTGAACAAAGGCCTAGAGAGGGGTGTTGCCATAAAACATTATTTACATTTTAACTATCACAAACCAAAATAACAGTAATAAAAATATGTAGTTCTAATTTATTTCGAAAAGTTCGAGTAATGTTATTTGGTATTTATGCTAATATTATGTAAGGGACAAAATAAAATAAAATTACTATATACCTAATGCCTCGTCTAAGTTATCGTCCATAAAACCTTTGATTGTATAGTATGCCTTTTCTGTGAGTTTTGTGTTGAGTTTAGTCATAAAAGAATTATCTTCTTCAGTACTTTTTAGGCTATCTGGTATTTTATTATAAATTCGAACACAACGATATTCTGGGCTGATTTAAAAAAATCTAGATTAGGTTTGGGGATGGTTAACTTTGTTTTTCGTCGTTTTTTATTGACGGAGTTAAATGGATGTAGGTGTTTATGGACAAATATCAGTCCATAAAAGGTATAAATTGTTGTTTTCTTTACATTTGAATCTAACTTTCAGTAGCTACGAAGTACCGTTAACTTTCTTTCACCATTCACTACGTTTTCTCGACGTATTTGTCCTTTACGTTATCTATGTAGAAACACGTAGCTTTGGCATAAAATAGCACTTCATTTGGCTTTACCGACTTCATTCAACTACATTGAAAGCGAGCTTTAACGAATAAGTAGGACTTGTAGAATGAATTAGTGAATAATTACTACAAACTGGCTACTGTACTTAGTGGGTTGAGTCGGGCTCTGCCAAACACAATATATGCATAGCATAATCACCTAGAGTATTATATAGTATAATATACAAGCCTGTTATACTTTTCGTTTATTATTAACGGACCACCCAAACTATCCACCTGGGTGGTCGGTTAGGAAATATTGTTCTTAACAGACCAGCAGGTTTCCACCCGGGTGGTCGGTTTTTCACGATTGTCTGCTCTCTGAAGGTTTATGTACAACTAGCCATGTGCTCGATGGATTACCTTACATAGGCAACTTTTCAAGAGCCAACTTTTTAAGATTTTCGTGATCATCAAACTTAAAATCTAATCTTGATTTCAACAATTTTTTTATTGCATAAAAACGCGTATCATTTGTGTAAACACAAATTTTTGACCATATTTTTTTTAATTAAATGTCGATACAAATCTGTGTAGGGATGAAAATAGGGGATGAAACCCCTAATTTCATCCCTAACAGAAGCTATAATTTCGTAGGCTATATCTCGTTAATGATTTGATTGTAGTATGCCTCTTTGTTTCTTAAATATTTTAAATCTTTGTGTTGGTATTTTAGTTTTTTTTTTACTTTTTCCGAAGATGCATTCACTGTGATATCTTGACAGACACGAAATAATATTGAAAATTACCACTTTGGACTCCAAGGATAATTTTGATTTGTTTTTATATCTAAAAACAAACAGAACACTGGGAAACTATACGAGTTCCTTAGTTTGACTAGTTTGACTTACTATAAAATTACCGGTTATGAATAATTTTACATAATTATATGGAGCACTTTAAAATGCCAAAGCTTACGACTGTGACAAATATTCAAATTCAATAGGGGCAGGACTGCCGCAGCATTATTTTCGCTATGGGCATTCATGCTCTGTGCATGTCTTTGTCTACTATCAAAAGATAGAAATTCTCTCTGTATCTTCTATCGCATTTATTTTCGTACAACGGAAGAAATGTTCATTTTTATGCAGGCGTCGTGGTTTTACCATCGCACTAGCACCACCTAAAAGCTCTCATCATCTCTCGCAGGCTCTCACCTGCGGCTTTTCCTACTAACTATCACTATATAAGGTTCTTCAAGTGGTATCTGTGATGCCCCTGGTGAAACAGCCAATATATAGAATCTAGGTGTCTTCTTAATGTGAATCGGTTTTCTCAGGCAAGCGTTCCATCCATCCATCCATCATAGAATGCATAACCGGCGATGGCGGTCTAACGCAATCAGACAGCCATCACAGGCGACGGGGTTCGCTTACTACCGATCCGGTTACTTGTGCCATCTTAAATAACAAAGCTACATTGGTATATGTGTACAAAGTACGCTGTAAACTAATAAATGGGTCGTTGCAGACTAAATCTTTCGAAGTATTTATATATTATATGCGTTTGCTGTATCACCCTCGTGGACATTATTTCAGGAACCGTAAAATTTCCCGGGATAAAAAGTCCTCCTACGTATGCTCTCCACTGAAACTGTTTTGCCAAATTTTAGCAAGTTTTGTCATGAAAATGTAACAAACAGTCAGAGGGACAGAATTTCAAACTTTCGCATTTACAATATTAGTGAGATAAAAAAGAACCTTTATAAAACTAACATCAAAGCTCTTCGTAAAACTTCAACTGACATAATATATTGTGGAAACTCCATAGACAAGTTCTGAAGGCGAGTCAACAGATGATGAAAGCGATGTGACGTAACCTTCTGAACTTTGAGTTCACCAAACAAAGTTCGACGTGCTATAGTGTTTTATAGAATATTCATTGTTATAGAATAATATTGGTAACTCTATAATTTGAGGTTAACAATGCTATGGTAACTATAATGCTGATATACTTTTAAAGTGTGTTACCGAACCTACCTCAATATTTTTTTTTTTTTCACACAGCAGACAATAGAGTTTGCTATGCTCGGAGTTTCTTTGCGCGATATAATCCAGAACGAGGATATTCGCCAAACAACCAACATAGCTATTAAAATTTGCAAATTGAAGTGGCAATGGACAGACCATATCGCTCGAAGAACCTACAACCGATGGGGAAGAAAGGTTCTTCGCCATAGGGGTAAATAATGTGTCGAACGCCTTGCCAAGGTCGAGGAAGACACCAATGCGTCTTTGTCCACTGTCCAGGTGTGAAGATATGGTTTTCGTTAGAAGTTAAATGGCATCTTCTGTGGACTTTCCATGCCTTAAGCTAAATGCATGCATTGAACACACACATGGACACTAGACTCACAACTAACGCCCAGACCCTGAGAAAAAAATCAAATTTGTCGTTCAAGCATGTGTCAAGCATTCAACCCCAGGCCTCCGGCTCATTAGGCAACCGTGCTACCACTGAGCCATACCGATCAAATTATTTCTCAATTCTAATTTGAGAATATGTGAAACACTACAAATAAACATTTTGGGCAGACCGTTTCAGCTGGTCAAGGTAATGGCTTGGTTAGTTACGCCATAATACCTGCAATCAATTCTGTTGTTCTATTGCCGGATTCCATTAGTAAACGAGCCTTTTCGGTCCTAGTTTTGTTTGTTATTTGTTACTTCAGGTTCTTGTTTTTATTTGAGTGATGAGCTGACAGGCCGGCAGACTTATGTATGTACCAAGTATGTACAAGATAGCATTTTAAAATCACCGGTTTTTATGTGTGTGTGTGCACGTGTGATATAGTTAGGTGCAGCCCTTTAAAAAAGCGCATTAGAGTAGTCAAATCTAAATTATCATCAATAATAAGATGTAAGTAGATCCCAAAATTACTCTTCAGAGAATAGACGTAAGGGAAAAGGATTAAATAATTTAACTCGAAAGATATTGAACACAAACATACACTTAATTAGGGGACTTTATTATATTTTTATAACAATTTTTATTGACTTGAGCTTTGATATTATATTGATATTAAACATTATTTTATTTCCTGACGGTTCGACCGAATTGAAGGATGCAAAATAATGATGGTCGTTTTTTTTAATAAGTCTATGCGTACAAAATCGTGTTTAGTTATTACTTATATAGTGACTGGGAAAATAATGCTTTTATGCAGTGGTGTGGTTTTTATAGGAGAGGGGCTGTGGTTTTAACAGCTGCATCTAATTATCGATGAGTCGATAAAGTAATCGTTCGCATTATTATTCTACCGATACCATATCGAACTGTTCACTGAGCATATATTATTAGTATTTCTATTAATTACCTTTTCCCAATGATATCGGTTATATTATCTTTGTCATAACTTATGTACTGTATGTACCTACTTTTATACTGTCTACAATTATAAAAATTACTTCCCTTATGTATAGGGTCACTAACTTAGAACTTGGTGACTAGTACATATGTTTATAGGGGGTAATCTTTGAAACTACTGAACCGGCGATCCTAAAGATACTTTCACTAATAGAAAGTTATACGAGCCAGGGAGTGACTTTGGCTTTTTGTTTACAAGTCGGGCAAAGCCGTGAAAGTTGTAATTAAATAAAAACGTCTACACAATGTTAATTGACCAACAGCGTATTTAGTCCCTATTTCTAATATCATTGGTTCATAGATTATATCGGATGTGCACTCGTTACCTGTCGTGGTATTTTAGTGAATATTCTCGCTATGTTAGAGAATAGTAATATACAGGCCTAAAGGTTATTTGGCGTTGATAATTTATGTTGTGAACCGTGACAGTCTTTATTGTTTTCACCTACTAACTGTTGAGTAACGCATGGATCAGTTCACCTATACCTACGCCAATAATTAAGGCATTGAAGATTTGCAATTAAAAAATTCACCGGCGTAATTATATTTTCTACTAATTATTATAAACTACAACTAATTTATTCATACTCGATTTGTAAGCAAATTGGTCTGTTCCTCTGGAGATCATTCGCAACGGGAACTGTCTAACACGGCTACGTTTCAAATATTGGGAGTGACAGACCTGCGCCCACCCGTTGAATGAGTTATGTATCAATTCCAGCATTTCTGCTCCACCAAAAACTTTCAAACAAGTTTAATTCTGTACAAGAGAAACGGAAAGGCTAGGTAATGGATAAATCCATGTTCAGAATGTAGTGTTAACTAGCTGCGTTTAGCCATCTAAGGGTGGGGCAAAAAACTCTACCAACTTTTACAGTATGTTATATGGGATATATCCTCAGTTATCTGCTACTGTATTCTTATAGTGCCATCCCTTATCTCTATACTAGTGAAATGCCATTTTCTGACTCGCTGATCACGAAATTTAGAAAACCACTAGAATTGTTGACGATCTTAAGCTTACCAACAAGCTGGATCCACATAGCCGCCGAAGAGGTGTGGGTTTCCTGCTTTTTCTATCGCTTGGTTTTGGGAGAATGCTCGAAGATCTTTTTGGTCTTATTCCTGCGTTGGACCTCCACCACCGTACATCCCGACTCCATTAAAAAGCTCATCCCCACGTCTTGCAAAGCTAGAAATCACAGATCATACAATACATCTCATCTTTCTTAATTAGGACAACAAAACAATGGAACGCCTTGCCCCTGTCTGTGTTTCTGCAGCATTACAATCTTGGAGTGTTCAAGTTTAGAATTAATAGGTTATTACTGGGCAAACGTGCTCCATCTTCGACTGCATCATTGCTTTCCATCAGGTGTGATCGTGGTCAAATGTTAGCCTAGTCCGATGTAAAAAAAATACAATACCTATTGTATTAAATCTTTATTACACACCGAAAATATAAATTTAAATTAACTAAAACAAATATACGGCAGTATAATGGGCGGCCTTATTGCCTAAATCAATTTCTTCCAGGCAACCTTTGGACTAGGCACCGTCCAGTTCTTCAGCTCCATTCTTCCTCTGAACTGCGCAAGATGTAAAATGACCTTCCCCCTACGGTGTTCCCATTGAACTTCAACATGGAATTTTAAAATGAGTGTCTATAACTACCTCTTTGGACTGGCAAAGCACCGACAACACCACTAGTGTTGTAGGTGTCCATAGGTGGCGGTTTCTGCTTACCATGGAGGCGGGCCACATCATTGTATGCAGCTCTTTCTAAAATAAAATATAACTATTTGACCTACGAAGTTGAAATTTATGTATTTGTCGAGTAAATTCCTAATGTGCTGAAGAAAATATCAGCTAAAATAATTTTACGCATGGAATGAATTATTTACATTGAAGCATTATTTGTATTACCACAAAATAAATCTTATGTATCATAACAGTAACACCTTCATCGAGTTCCATTCCGCTCAACTAGTTGGTGAACGGACCAACTAGTTGAGCGGAATGGAACTTATGAACCCAATTATCCAGTTGGTTCGTTAAGAACAAAGTATGTATCTGACCGAAATATTTGAAACCTTGACTTCGGAACTGTGCTCTATGACTAATACATACAAAATTATTTATTTCATCATATATAAGTTTGACTAAATATTGAATTTGCCCGAGATTCTGAAATTTGACTTCTATTCGGTAGTCTACGTAACCGGAGTTTCGTAACCGATTTCGATGAAGTATTTTACTCGTACATAACTAATTTCGATGAAGTAATTTTTTCACTCAACTCTATCTCTTCTCTATCTCTTCTCTATCTTCTCTTTTCTATCTCTATCTTTTCTCTATCTCTATCTCTTCTCTATCTCTACATAGTATAAATTGAAGTAGCTTTCCGCGTCTGTCTGTCTGTATGGCCGCTAACTCTTCCTAAACCACGCAACGGATTTTGATGCGATTTTCACCATCAGTCTGATACAATTTTAAGGAAGGTTTATATATATAACTAGTGACCCGCCCCGGCTTCGCACGTAAATTACACCCGTGCGAAGCCAGGCGGGCGGGTCGCTAGTTTATTTATATACTCATTTATCATCGGTTTCAATGTAGTTATTTTTACATTCTTTGTTTTACTGACAGTGCCTTTATTAACCGAAATAAATACAAGCTAAAACTAAAAATCTTAAGTATACATGGCCTTTTATACAAAAACATTTAGACTGTCCATATACCAATAACGATATTTATGATCTTTGACATAGACTGTTGACGGTCTAAAGACAATCATATTTTTACTTGTAGGTACGTAACTTATACAGCAAAGTATATTTCTTTCATTTTAAACAGTTATTTGTCAGAACATTAAAAAAACGTACTATTTTACATATTAGAGTTACTAAATAAAATAAAAATTAACCTTACTACATATTGGAAATTAGAACAAAATTAAACTGTCTACCCAAAAAATAAATAAAAAACTGCATTAAGTTCGCTGTCTTCGGGTAAGGTGCCCAAAAAGCTGGCGACATTACCACGTTGCATGGCCAAACTTATTCTTTGGCCAAGGTAAGCACCAACTCTTTAAAGCAAAGTAAATGTCAAAAATATTCCAAATCATTTGTAGCTTAAAAATTACAAAATCCAGAGAAGAACAAGAAATCGTCTCTTCATTCCTATCCTGTGCACATTATGTTAATGGTCTGAAGGAAATTTAGCCGGTATATTAACTGGAATTAAGTTGGAATTTAATGAAAGGAAAGAAAACCCTCCTTGAGGACCTATTGTTTAAGATTCGCTGACAAATTTGGCCTTGTATATATTCTTTTGTGCCAGCGGCGGATGCTATAGATACTTCTGGATGAAATAGTATAGGTACAAAATTACATCAAATCAACAGTTTTGATTACGGTGAAAATTATGTTATGTACCAAAATGGACATTTTTACTGGGCAAGTGCCTTTATTAACTAAACAAAATACAAGCTAAAACTAAAACCACAAATACAGTTAGACTGCCCATAGATCGTTGAAGGTCTAAAGATAATCCAAATGCTCAAGCCCACTACCAGTTGGCAGCGTACCCAGCATTGCTGGTATGGCAAGGCTGGCAGCTTGATAGCGAATTGGTTGACTGGCTTGATTTTCCGATTTTTGGTTTCTTTAAAAAGGGGAACGAATGTATTTAGATCTAGCTAGTCTGCGTGATTTGTAGTGTGAACACAATTAAACAATATAATTATGACAGCCTTACCACTATAAAACATCACTATAATATATCCTTAATCTAACACGTGCATGTGTAAGTGTACATGAGGCAATTTAATTGCCCATTAAATAAAAACACAGACTAAAATAATAATAAAAGTTATGACAAAAAAATTACAAAAGTTATTAATTTATACAAAACAAATAATATATAATACAGGCAAATTTTAATATCAAATACATACACTTAATAAGGCGATAGTCTAATACATAATAATCAAACAATATACCTAAGTATTAAAACAATGTCATATAAATGTACGCATTTATGTGCCATCTCAATACACAAGAAGTCACAGGAGTATGTGCACAGGGAGGGGAATTGTTTGTAGTTAGTTTCTCCACCGATCATATACCAAAATCTATGACAATATCACTACGATTTTGTGTTACCAGTCTTGAACAAAACACAAAAGGCTTGTGCAAATGAAATGGGCCTCTAAAAACTTTAAGGCTCATTTACATGACTCAATTGTTATCGCAAGGCATTCCAGATTAGAGAAGCTATCCTCGGACAATAGATATGATTTATGCCACGTGTCACTCCTATTGAAACGGGCGTGAGAGTAACAGGAACGGATGTACAAAGTCGAATGGGACAGAATTGCTAGAAGTATCCGAGCTTCAAACGACTGTTGCCCTCCGTAATGTGAAAAAATTAAAGGCAAATGATCCGCAGTCTCAAGAACTCCAAGTCAAGTCGCTTCTTGGGAAAGTTCTAAAATTCTTGCTTAACAATTTCTGCTGAAGAGTATGCCAGCTAATATGAGGCTATATACCGTAGTGGGTAAAATCATGCAATCTGTGTTCTTAAAACATTTAGTTTTGCTTCTTTTATAAGAAATGTTAATGACTTATAAGGGTTAACTCAGCGACTTACATAGTTTTAATCTTTTAAAACTTTAAGAGTAATAATAATAAAAAACCCACATGAATTCCTATAAAATAACTCACTGTCTTTTTATCGCTTATTTTGCGATATCAGCGATGATCCCATAGTAAAAGTTGTTTATAATTATGAATGCAATGCATCGAGATACAATTCCGATAGAGTCACAATCTCTCAATGAAAACAGTCAAAAAACGTCCGAGCATAATTTATTTAGTTCACAATGCCACAATAACTATAGTTACAATGTATGTCTTCAAATGACGAGTGAATCGGTTTCTTCTAGGCAAGCGTGCTCCACCGTAGACCAAATCATCGCTTAAGATCAGGCGAGTAGCGGGCAAACGCAAGCCTAACGTGAAAAAAAAAAAAACTACAGTTTGGACGTTTTGTCGCTTGCATAGTGTTCAACTTTAGTTGTCCGTTATGTCTTCGTTTGCTCTGGTATCGCGCGGCGGTGTAGTCGGATCGCGGTTACTTTGTAACTAACCAAAAAGTCTGCGCAATTCGTAGCGTGTGCCGAGTTTTAGTACGGTTTTTTTTGGCATGATTGTGACTCTATATGTATTGTATCTCAATAATGCAATGTCATCTTTGAATATTATGTCTGTCATCTAGTGACACCTGCATTGTATACCTACACTGTTACTTTAAATATGGGACCAACCCTGAAATCGCGAAATCAATATTAGCTCTTCGAGCAGCTGATATTTATTCCACTATTTCAGTGTTGGGTCCCAGGGTATTTAAAAAATAACATAAGTATAACAAACTCCTTTCTGTTTTGTACACCCTTCCCACGGAACCCTGTTTATGGGGAATATTTAATTACATATACCAGAAATAATAATAATTATTGTGCATCGACTATCAACAGGAGATTACAGAGAGACAATAAAAAAAAGTTCCAGCTGACTTAGATGGTGATTGGCGATATATCTGCAATCATCCAGCACAAGTCGCATCCCTCTGTGTCTTAACAACCGGTTATCCGAGTCACGTAGGCAACAAAACGCTCCCTCAGCCCCCGCCAAGTTAGAGCGACGATGTATTTTTCTGCGCAAGACTCACGAGGCCCGCGGGGGGAGTGCAACGACAAAAACGAACATAGGTCCGACCTCGATGACACCTGGCGCGGTACTGAGCGCGGCGCGCGCAAATTCTCGCGACCTTTTTGATCTTTTAATTTCACTAAAAAAAAATCTTACTTAACTAAAGTTTTTTTTTTTTTATAGGATTGCCTTTCAGTACGTGCAATTTTCAGATTGTAACGAGCTTTCATTAGAGCATAAAATAAATAAAAAAACTTAATCGACTTGGTTCCAGATTTTTTTTTGATCAAAGAAAGTTTATTCTATCGTGTTTTGAACCAAAGCTTAAACTCAAACACAGATGTATCTATGACATGTATTTTTTACAGCTCAAATATTGTAATTTAAGTGAATAAAATTGATTTAAAACCGTCAAATTTGGTATAACCGGCCGTTCTGGAAGAAGGGCTGCTTTTCAAACTCTAATTTTGTCAAACATTACGCCCCATAACTCTGTATATTCCAACATCCCTAAGTGAAGGGTAACTTTGTAATTTTACCCATTGTTTACTGAAAAGTTGTCATTGTATCACAATGATACCCTTTTCGAGAGCTGAAAACTATGCGACCCAAATTCACTTCTGAAAACCAATTTGAGCCAACCTTTGCTTACGACAAAGTTTACTTTAACTCTGTAACTTTGTTACGAAGTAACTGGGTTCCAATTTCCTTTTCTATAACTATCAACAAACATTGCGATATTAATCTATGACAAAAAACTAACCAAATATTTACTTTATCTTCTGCTCAGTGACAGTACTGGGGCCTTACGGACAACTGCTATTGCGGCACCTAATCTGCTCAGATGGAAAATCACGCGAACGTGAACCTTATCGCACCCAGATATGGTTTGCGGTTGCGTGTTTTTCCAACTGAGCGGATTAGGTGCCGCAATAGCAGATGTCCGTAAGGCCCCCCTGTACTTAAAAAATATACAATAACGGTGGATAATAATTTTTTAGTGTTCATGAACGTCCATGTGGTCGAGTTTGGGCAAGTAAATAGTAATATAACGAGTCGAAACACGTTCATGGTCTTTTCGTGTCGCTACCAAATAGAAGTCTCTACTACATAATACTAGGCCATGACTAGGACTTGTGGAATTGATCTCACTTTGCTTGACTACAGAGTCAAGCAAAGTGAAGCAAGTGCATAAAATTTTGATATGGCACCGCTATACAGATAGCGGTGTCAAATAAAAATTTAAGGTTTTATTTACATTTTGCTCGATAGAAAAAAAAATGAAAGTAGGTATGTAACTCATTTGAGCTTTTCTGTCTGTTTTTTTTTTGGATTTATTAAAATATCTGTTCATTAAATTATGTCTGCGATATCTTAGTATACATATTTCATAATTATAAAGGAAACCGCAAAAGGAAATTTTAAATTACAGCTATTATTTTTCGATAAATATGAGAAACACCTCAAAAATAGAAGTAGCAATAGCAAAACGCACGATTGCGTGTAAGCGCCATGGTTTTGCTTCGCTAAATGCGACTTTAATGCAATAAACGATTTATTCCCCAGAGACACTTTCCCCGTAGAGACACTTTCACAAAAGTTTTGCTTCTGTTCCTTAGAAATCCACTTTCGGCTAATACTTTTAAATAGAAAAGATTATTTAATCCCTATTTCATGTTAAGCGTAGCTTAAAAGTGGTAAAACTTGCAAATGCAGACGTGAGGCGCCGAAATTCTTTCATATGTAAAAAAAATACATATTCTATTATAGATACATGAGGCTATCTGTGTTTAATTAGTTATAAATAACAAACAAACCAAAGTGCAAAACATAATTGAATGTTATAAATGTACTGAAGAAACTATTTAAATCGGCTACTAAAATTCTGAGTTTAAGTTTTTGTTCGGAATAGGAAGCGATGCTCAGTCCCTTTACCGCAAAGTGAGTAGTAGTATGGAGCTTGTACGTCGTACTTACAGGAAAGCGAAACTTACTTAATGCGAAAGTGTTTTTTTATTGATTTATTGGTTTGTTGTTCCTCTTTCGCGCAGCAGCGCTTAGTGTAGGAGGGCCGGAAAGTGACATATGATACTTGTATCCCCGTAAATGTACGGTTCAGGAGAGAAAGTCCACGCGGGTGAAATGGCGAGTCGGTGCGATTCTATAATAAAATCCCAAAAGATATGTTAGACCTAAACGGGCATCAATTCAAAAGATTTGTAAAGAAAAACCTAACACAAAATGATTACTATGAATTCGATCAATACGTCAGCGATAACAAAACCTGGTTATAGTTTCTCTGGTATAACTCTGCTCTGGGCAGGACACATGCTACGATGTAAAATAAATAAATGGAGTAAGCTGGTCACTCTATGGTACCCAAGGGACAGTACAATAAGACAGGGACGTCCATCAAGAAGATGGGATGATGACATTCGACTGACTCTTGGGCCATACTGGACAAGAGTGGCAGATGATAGAGAGCAATGGACAACTGGATGGAGAGAATGGATGATAGATGGCAGTTGGAGGAGGCCTGTGCCAAAAGGCACACCGAACTAAGAGACATTTTATAAAATTATAGAAATAATTTATGTTAAAATCTTATTCGGAATAAATGGGTATTGTATTGTATAACTCTGCTCATTCTGTTCACGTTATCTAGCCTAGTATACTCTTAGTTATAATCTCAGACAAAGCCCCTATACAGCTGCAACTTTAATACAAAGCCGTTGTATAGCTGCATAACTAATGCATAAATGTTAAATTTAATGTATTTGATTGACGTACCTAAGAACATTGAGACATTAAGAGTTAAAATTAAAGAATTGAAGTAATGAGTGTTTATTCAATAAAAATTACAACTAAAATAAAAACTATCTTAAACAGTGACCTATATGTACAACATCTTAAATTTAATTTTATAACTAAAACGAAAACTAATCTTAAACTAAAACTAATCTAACAAGCCGCTACCGGCTTGTAGCAGCGTTCCCAAAATGCTGGCAGCATTGCCACTTAGTTAGTTATATAGTTTTTATTGAATTAATTGAATTGAACTGAATTCCGGAAAATTTACGGTTCTGGAGAGAAAGTCCACGCAGGTGAAACAGCGAGTATATAAATAAAGCGAGTAAAAGAGCAGATGCCTTATCTTTACATATAGCGATAAAAACAATGAATGACCTCAATATATACCGTGAAAATTCGTGGTATTATTCAGATAATTATTAATAGTACCTTGAATGGCAATCGTTACTACCTGATCTATTGTTGGTCACATATGTGGCATTGTACACATGACGTCTAATTTACGCTTGGAAGATAATTCAAGTCCGCGCTGACTTTTACAGCTGGCGATTGAAATTTGTTATTTTTACTCAGTCTAACGGTCAGCCGTTCCCCGTGAACGTTTTCCCTATTCCCAGGATTTGATATTGTATAAGTTTATAAATAGCGTATTAATAGCTAATGCGAGTTATCCAAGTTATTGTAATGGCAATTGTCATCTTGTCAACGTTTCTATTTCTGCGGTCTTTCCATCTAGCGGGAACTCGCGGGTTTCGAATTCAGTAGTTTGCATAACATTTGTGCAACAGATATAATATGTTGTAAATTATTAATATAGCTTGTCACTTTATGGAGTACCTAAGGGCGGTATAATTGGCTCAAATTTCATCCTTGTTTACGTCATGGGTTAATGTATAAGTCATGTGATTTGTGTGAATGGGGAATGTGTAATGTGATTCAAACTACAGGATAATTAACAGTGAATGTTTGATTCAATAGTAGCCTCTGTGCACTGTGAATTGCGCCTAAGTGTATGTCAGGCAGACATATCGCTTGCAAAGTTTCGACTCCAAATTAAAATGGCTAGATTTTTTTTATATAAATACGAAATGTGCGTCCAAAGACAATAACAACATCCACGTCAAGTTGCTAAATTGTTAGCGCTGAAAAATTAGCTCGCAATAGACTATCGATACCTAACAAACGCAAAATCTTTAAGTGAAAAATACTATTACACCTAGCCTTTTACTTCGCAAACGTCGAATGGAAATGATGGAATAATTATTACTTTCTACTCCACAGCAAAAGGTAAGTAAACCCTGCTAAAAGCAATTGCGAATAAGTACGTGAAACGCCTTAGCGAATGCATTTTCTGGAAATAACTTGGAACTAACTGGAAACTTTTCTCGTCGTTTCAGATATCCGACATAGAACAAATTTATAGTGCAAAGTGTTACTTTGGGAGTGTAGTGTGCGAGTGTGATGAAGTGGCTCTCTTTATACGAGAGTAGATCAGAAACAAATACAGTAAAAGGTAATAAACACTAACTGTCATAGCTATAATATTGTAGTTGAAGAAATCGAAATTTACGAAATCTTTTCTTAGTATTCGTGATTATAACACTATAAAAAAACACACGATAAATTCCGTTACGAAATGTGATCAAGTACAATTTAATTTCTAGAATTACTGATTCGATTCTGAAAATTCTTTGACTAATTATGACTGACGAGCCGTGAGTAACATATGCCATGTTTTGTTACACATAATAAATACCACAGAAAAGATTTTTTTGTTTAAATTACAACGGCTGTCATGGCATTTTTGTAAGAAATTTGTTGTAGCCAGTGGCACCCATATTAAATGAAGCGTTAGTCATTCGAAATCAGTTAGCAATTGTGATGCGGAGTTCGACGCGTTGATCTAAATAAGAATGTTCAATCAAGGCTCACTCATAATGCCCGGTAACAGATTTTCCTTCTCATTTCCGTTCTATTTACTTCTCTTTTCTGTGTATAATACAATCACTATAATGTTGCAAAAATCTAATTTATAATCATTCTAGCAATCTCGAGATATAATAATGTTTTTAGGAATTGGGAACGGATGTTATAACTATCAATAACATTTTGATAGTTGATAGGGTCATTTCGAATTTTTTAAATCGTAGCCTTCTTTTCTTGTCATTTAAAAGGTCGTGTTACTTTAATTTAATAACTTATTCACCCTATTTCTGAACCAGTCAATGAAGGGTAGCTTGCACCGATGTTGCCAATGCATAATAAATCTAGTAGGGTATGATTTTACAGCAAAGCGCTTTAATTAAAAACATTTACGTATTCAGTCAGAACTTGGTCGAAGTCAAAGTTATTGAATATTGGAAAGTAATTTTAAAATATATAGGTTCTACATAAATGTTACAGACTATTTTTAAAACTAGACGAACGGCAGGGTTCGAAACCTTACAACGATCTGTATCACATCTGTATAAACGACCCAATTGCTTTGGCCACTAAGTTAATGTCACTTTCGTGTCAGCTTACAAATTCTTGAACTGCCTTTGCAACCAATCTGAGTGCTGGTGATGCCATCTATGATTTTTGCTACATGTACGTAACTATTCAGCTAGAACCTTTACGGATCCCAAAGCCGAAAGAGAGATGGCACTCATTGTTAACTCGAAAGTAATTTTATACTGAAGTGTTCCTCACTTTAGCAGCTCTGGCTCTGGGGTAGAGTAGGAGAAGCGGTTACTCTAGGAACCAAATAGCAAGGACGCAGAATAATCCATCGAAAAAAAAATTTTTGGTGGTGCCTCTGAGCAAGTGGCATGGCAGGCGGCGGGGCACACCTGTTGAAATTTGATGTGGAAATAGTTTATATCCTGGCCTTAGCACACATAATACTTTTATCCCGGAATCGATTCCAGTACGATAGTTATCAGAAATTAAACGCGCCAAATAACAACATGTTTCTACACTGATCTAGGGTGCTGCACTTTAGGGTATTCTATTACACTATTCGAATGTGGACAATAGTTCTGAGATAGTTCGTTTAAAGTATGTAGTTTGTATTAGGAAAAGCTGATCTGTCTAATTCCCGCAACGTGAGTGTCAATACGGAGTTTGTATGACCAGCGTAATTACCAGTGACGTCATTTGAAAGTATAGTGCGCTCTATGTCTAGAAATTATATTTTTGTTAATTTTGTTTTCGATGATCGGCTCTATTTATAATTAGCTTTTATATAAGAAAATCAAAAAAAAACTGTCCGGTAGTCTATTGTGTATCAAATTTTTGACTAGTGTCAAAAGATTTTAGTGTAGTATATTATATAGTGTACTAGCTGACCCGACAAACGTTGTCCTGTCTTAGAACTTTCAAACGCGCGAAGTTAAAATGGTTGATAAGTTTTCTCCAATTCTCCAATTTTCAACGCAATTTTTTAAAAATTTCTTTCTCTAAGAACATTCTACAACGTATTAGAAAAAAAAACGATGAATGAAATCTGTAAATTTGTTTCCGAGTTATGGCTTGACCAAGGTAAATAGGGATTCGTTTTTATAAATATAGATTAGCGACCGCGCGATGTGTGGATCGGTTGCATTGTTTAGCACTCCATATAACTATGGTCTGCACATAACGCACACTGTGGTCCAAAAGTTATCCTGTCGTCTGTAAAAAAACTATAACAGACGGACGGTCTAAGTAATTTCAATTACAAGTCGGTGTTTCACAATGACAGGTGTTTCATCATTAATTTAAATGCTGATATCATTGGGGTTATACGAGTTAACAATTTACCTACTATTATTACAAAGTAAACTAGTAAAGCGTGCGTGTATTTACCAGCGGTAATAGTTCGTGATGATGTTTATATTGACTGCGTTGATTATGCAAATTAACTAATAACTACTACATCGCCAGGGACGGATTTGATACCTTGACTGCCTTGGCTAGGACTATGAGAGATTGCCGCCCCTACTCCCTGTAAAGCACGAATGATGATCTATAAGAATTATAAAAGTAAAAAGCAACGAAAGTCTGTAAATGTTTAAATTATCTCGATCATATATCGGTTTGTGTTCCCCGATAGATACAATCTGGGTGTCTTGAAATCACGAGTGAATCGGTTTCTTCTAGACAAGCGTGCTCCACCGTAGACCGCATCATCGCTTAACATCAGGTGAGTTGGCGGTCAAGCACAAGCCTATTATTTATTTATTTTTTAAAAACAGTGTCTTTGGGTACTGATGTTTACCATTTTTAATAGTGAATAACAATGAATTTTTATTTAAAAATTGTCTTTGGTTTGGCCTTCTGAGCAGTAAGGGACAAAAAGACTACCAAAAAATACCAAGTTTTGCCTCCCTATGAATTTTGCTGTCCTATGCCCGGGCCTAATCTACCAATAAGGATATCCGCCGTTGTACATCAAGTGGTTTTATCTGCTATGGCTAAAGGAACAGTTCATTTTCCGGAACAAACTAAACACACAAATGCGACTATAGCCGCTCCTTCCGCTGTTCTAACGGCGAATTTCCAGTTTTTTTTTACGAAAAAAGGACTTTTTTCTCAATAGTAGATATATTTTTCAAGGTTTTGTAAAAAAAAAACTTAGAGAACAAAGTATGGAAAATATCGCCACTTTAATACGTAACTAGAAGTAACACAACCCGCACTCCTGATTTATAACCATTTTATAAATGGCTTGTTTTTGCCGAAGATAAGGCAAAATAAGTATTTCGTTTGCGTCCCGGGCTTTTCGTGTTCACTCTACAGTATTCAGGGGAAGGAAAACAGCTATAAATTTATACCTACCGAGAGAGAGACGGATAGATAAGATTAGTAGTATTAGAAAAGGAAAGGGAACGCAGGGACTGTTGACGCAGCTATAGAGCGACCTTTGGAGCTGAATAAAGGAGCCACTTTCGTATTTTTCAAACAAAACGTTGAAACATATTCAGTTTTTCAATTTAACCACCTATACAGATAACTTGGTCACATAGCTAAGTACACAAAATATGATTCTACGTGACTATATTATAGAAGAATGAAATTAATGCTGTGCATTTAATCTGCGTATATTTATAATGTTTTTTACCACACCCTCTAAAATGGACTCATTTTATCTTCGCAAAGTGAGAAAATTAAACACATATTTAATTTGATTTTTCATTAATTAAACACACCTTAAAAAATTACAATATAGGTAGATGAATTTTTTATTTTATTTGTTTTTGTCATTAAAGATGCAAGTGATTTTTTAGTTCTAATGGTTATTTTTCCTGGCCATTAGCTTCGTGAAACAACTAAAACCATAATTATTATATTTTTTCACGGTGAATGTATTCGCACATTCACCGTGGAGAGCCATGCCAACTTTTTTATAAAGTTATTCTAAAGTGGTCCTTATTGTTTCGAAAAAAATATAAACTTTTTTTTAAATCAATGTTAAATTCTGTAATTACCGCGTAGGTACGGGAAATACTATATAATTATAATATAACTTGGTACATAATAATTATATATTAAATATAAATATTATATGTACATTAAATATATTTGATATATATCTATATTATCATTACTTAAGCTACAGATTTTAAACATACGTAATAAAAAAAATACAGACCGAAATGAGAATCTTCCTCTTCATTTGAAGTCGGTGAAAAATGCAACAATGGTGCCTTTATTAACTAAAGAAAATACAAGCTTAAACTAAAACTACAAATACAGTTACTACCCATAGACTGCCCATAGACCGTTGAAGGTCTAAAGACTGGTTAGAAATCTGTTTGTTTATCTGCGTAAAGTAATATACTGTAATTATTAACTGACTTCAAAAAAAGGGGAGGTCTCACGACATTTTCTTCAATTTTGAACCAATTTTTATTCAAACCAGGTCTACATTTCTTCCAAACTTTAAATACTCGTTTTATGGTTCTTCTAGATAGAAGCTATTAAACTGTGGAATGAGTTTACCTACCAAAAAAGCGTGAATCGGGTTTACGCTCGATAGATGGCGTATCATTATGCTTTTCGTGTAAACATCGAACTACAGGGTAGAGCAAGGTTGTCTTTTTTTTTTCAAAAATACGAAATAATTTATTGTTATTAAACATAGATGCTGAAAAATATCCGCTCTAAGAGGGAGGCCTTGTTCAGCAGTGGACATTTAATGGCTGATGATGTGTGCTGAAAAAAATAAGTAACCCTGCCTGCTGCTTTAGCGTTAGCTGTGATGCAGCAGACAGTGTCTTCCCAAAAAAATATTAATTTTTGATCGTTTTTTTCCGCTTTTGGAATTTTAGCGGCCCTTGCTGGCGCTTGTCTGATGCCTAGAGCGACCACCCCTCTCTCTCTACCCCAGGCCCGATTATCAATAACACTGGACTACTCCATCCTAGTCTGATCAGTCTGATCATCGGACTACTGGTACTAGGCCAAATGGCAAGTTACGACTTAGTTAGTTATAGTATTTTGTCTATGATACGATTTAGCTGTTGTTAGAGAATAAACAAACGGGACGTACAATTTAACGTGCCATCTGACCTATAGTGGAGCTCAGTCGTCAATGTCACTCGCAGTCAGCTATCCGAAGACATGACCGATCATTCAAAAGTATAAAATATATGCTTTTGAATTTATAAGGGTCGCTCTGGTATATGTAGAATGGGGTTGAAAACATTTTTTGCTACATTTTCTTGTGGTGTATTTTTGAATATGTCTTTTAAATTAAATGTAATGTTTCAAAAATCACATTTTTATCAAGTTGTATCCTATGCAAAATATGGCCTGCTAAACTCTCTCCCCCCTATTTTCTTTGCACTTCTAAACCATTACACATAGAAACTTGTTATTTACAAAGGATGGTGATCATATTAAAATAAATTTCTGAATTATAGCAGTGAAACTGTAATAAATTCAAGACGTTCTAGATGGAATATCGATGACCTTTTCGCAAAATGATCTCAACAAACAATATTTTTCCTTAGTAGTTTTCTTTTTGAATAAACCAAATAAAGTATATGCTATGTTGGGAAGATAAATCTCTGAAATTTGGCTAAGTCCACAGAGCTTTGTTCGTTCAAATTTCTCGATAACTTCCAATATGACCACAATTACATGGCTTCGGCTACGAAATATGGTAGGACCATAAGCGTATCTCGAGTCGAGAGCATTCAGTGGATGCAGATGGCAGGCTGTCGTTCAGTGTGGTGGTTAAAGGGGGAGGCCTATGTTGAGTAGTGGACGTCTTTTTGCTGCTGATGATGCTTATATGCCTATCTCAACACGCTCTAGGTCAGTTATTCTACTTTCCTGTCGAATTTTTAAAACAACTTTTTCTTTGCAGGTGCTGTGAAAAATCTCGGACAGAATAATATGTAAAGTCCTCGTGTGGCGAGAACCCAGATTACATCTAGTGTTTGTAAAGTCCAACGTCTGAAAGCGGCAAGCCAAGATGGGTAAAAAGAATTCTAAACTAAAACAGGACACAATCGACAGGCTGACCAGTGCGACCTACTGTAAGTAATTTTGTTATTAGCTTATTAATAAGGATTGCGATACGTTTTCAACAACTATTTTCATTGAGAACTTAAAGTAAAGGTGCTTTATTCCGAGATATAAAAAATAGGTATCACAGGACGCCCAGCAGATGAAACATGATGGCGTAAGATTGTCACGGCATACGAGTCGGTTTTACTGCCAAAGTAGCGCCGTTCACAAGCAATTTACCAGCTCTATTTTACTGCAAGAACTCTTATTCAATTGATGTTATAATCAAAAAGGTTTACCTTATATATCAAGGGTTGATCATTGATTACGAAGGAATTCGTCAAACGTTTTATCGACAATTTAGCAGGAGATTTTTGACGCCTACGTAAAAAAATATGTCGTTACCGCGATATATTTAGGGTATTATTTTCCAAAACTAGTGTTTATTTCTAGTTTTAACATGACATGTGTAATAATGTTGGATTGTTAACCATTAGCCAAAGAACTAGAGTCACCGACATAGCTGTTAAAATTTGCAAGTTGAAGTGGCAATGGGCAGGCCACATCGCTCGAAGAACCGATAACCGATGGGGAAGAAAGGTTCTGGAGTGGAGACCACGAACCGGAAGACGCAGCGTAGGGAGGCCTCCCACTAGATGGACCGACGACATTGTAAGAGTCGCGGGCATCCAGTGGATGCAAAAGGCGGGCTGTCGTTCGGTGTGGAGGTTGAAGGGGGAGGCCTATGTTCGGCAGTGGACGTCTTCTGGCTGATGATGGTTAACCATTAATTATTCGATAATGCACGAGTGTATGTTTTTGAGATAATGCAGTAAAACCTGTCTATTTGTGTTTTTTCCGAACCTCTTTAATAGCATCTTATAACGTTTTAACCACTTTACTGAGGCATGTTCCCTTACTGTTTATTTGATCGAAGGTGGCGTAATTTGGGCTATAACTTGTAATAATTATTAAAATATCTTATTTTTTTTACTATTGACAACTTGAACATTTTACTATTTTTTTTTTAACTGGGCAAGCGCCTTTATTAACTAAATAAAATACAAGCTAAAACTAAAACTACAAATACAGTTAGACTGCCCATAGACCGTTGAAGGTCTAAAGACAATCCAAATGCTCAAGCCCTCTACCAGTTGGCAGCGTACTATATTAAACTTGACATTGGTTAATGTAATAATGAGTTCAATGTCGAGTATACTGTATACTGTACAATGTTTTGTGTAGATAAGTTGTAAAAACTTACATGTATGTAGTACTTAGGTTTTGTGACGACATCTAGTCTCGCATATATAGGGACATAGACTACCCAATAGAGTATATTTACATAATTAAGCAGTAGGTTGCGGCTGTAGCTAGTGCCATAAATAAATCTCCACTGAACCACAAATACCAACACGTAAATAATTGAATTAAACATGAAATAGCGCGCGTTCGCAGTAGTAAACAACTACATCCAATCAGGGAATATTGGGTGAAAGGCTTAGTTAGGGCCTATTTAGATATGCATGGTATACGTCGCCGCTGTGAGATGGCGTATACTACTTCGGCAAGCAACAGCGCGGCAACGGGGCGAGAATGGCAACCATCATCATCATCCAGAAGACGTCCACTGCTGAACATAGGCCTCCCCTTTTAACCTCCACACTGAACGACAGCCTGCCTTTTGCATCCACTGGATACCCGCGACTCTCACAATGTCTTCGGTCCATCTAGTGGGAGGCCTCCCTACGCTGCGTCTTCCGGTTCGTGGTCTCCACTCCAGAACCTTTCTTCCCCATCGGTTATCGGTTCTTCGAGCGATGTGGCCTGCCCATTGCCACTTCAACTTGCAAAGTTTAACAGCTATGTCGGTGACTCTAGTTCTTTGGCGAATATCCACGTTTCGGATTTTATCGCGCAAAGAAACTCCGAGCATAGTTCTCTCCATTGTCCGCTGTGTGACTCTGAGTTTTTCCAAAAGGCCAACAGTTAAGGACCACGTCTCAGTACCATATGTCATCACTGGCAACCCACACTGATCAAAGACCCTCGTCTTGAGGCACTGTGGTATCTTGGACGAGAAGATGTCACGCAATTTCCCGAACGCTGCCCATCCCAGTTGGATTCTTCGGGTGACCTCTTTGCCTAAGTTGGACTTACCTAACTGAACAATCTGTTCAAGACAGGTGTAATGGTCAACAACTCATGAACACAAAGAATGGCAATGGCTGGCTACATTTGGATAGAGGCGTTGAGAACGGTTTTATAAAAATGTATGCACATCACATCACCATCATCAGCCAGTAAACGTCCACTGCTAAACAAAGGCCTCTTAGAGAGGGGTGTTGCCATAATACCCACGCTGGGATCTTGGGCAAGTGGCTTGGGGATTGCAGTACGTTCACTATGTACTAATAGTACGCTGTTGCCCATCAAAGCGAGCCATAAGTATGATAGTAAGCGTTAGCATCGGAAGGGCGTAACCTAAAAAGGTGTGGATGAACTCCGTGTAAGATGGGATGGTAAAATGTGGAGACGAAATCTAATAAAGTGAAGTGGAGAAAAGAAATATGCTGTACTGACCTCTCTATTGTAGGATAGTGGCAGTTATGTTACATGCGTATCGGATCACCGTCCGCTACCGCTGGCGTCTTGCTACCAATACGCAATTGTAAGAAAACTTTCACAGCTTTTCGGTAAGTATCAGAAATAAAAGCATACTTACGCACTCGGATTTTGATACCAAGATAAATAGAAACGTTTTTGATACCCAGATACATAGAATCTATTTTGACACCCAGATACACAGAATCTATTTTGATACCCAGATACATAGTATCTATTTTGGTACCCAGATACATAGAATCTATTTTGATACCAAGATACATAGAATCTATTTTGATACCTAGAATGTATTTTGATACCCAGATACATAGAATCGAATACAAACAAACGATGAAGACTGCGTACGCGTATGTCTAAATGGGTCGTTAGTTATCAAAGTCACTGGATAGAGTGAGGCTCACCAATATTTAGCTAGTCACTGTATAAAAATACTAGCATCTAAAGATATTTAAATTTATACATAAATATAGCTAAAGAAATATATTTTTCAGACAAAATTTGTACATTGACTTCCTCCAAAATGGCCACAATATGCAGTAGGCGGTAAGAACACATGACAAAAAAAATTGTCGTCAGCTAAGCGAGGATTTCAGGAAAAAGCTAATGCTTTATTTAGATCTGTGTTCAAGTTGATAGCTATAAAAGTTTCAGATGAAATCAGCTGTGACATACAGACTTATATTTAGGCACCGATCACCTTGAGCACTTTTTCCCATTTTTTGTAAAAAAGGAATTTTAGGAAATAGTAAAGTTCCAGAAATTCTTTTTGAAATGGAGTATTTTTCGGATTTTAAATAAACGTGATTTATATAAAATATTTACGTACGTTTACGCTAAAATATAGACTCATGCACGTAATACAAACGCAATGTAAGCACACCTGCTACCGTAATACCGCTAGCCATTGTAAGATATTTTATTAAAACTCTTGGACCTTGATCTGAAATCGATTATAATGTTATGTATGATCGATGGACTTGACCTAACAAAAAAGTTCCAGGCGTGGACTGTATTCTGAGCATTCAAATAGATATCTATCATATTTTATACACTGTAGGGTAGAGCTAACTAAGAGTGCGCACTCCCGAAACTTATATTTTAAATAAAATCTAGTTTAGGTTTACATGCTACAAAATAATTTTTTAACAGCCTGTGGTTCATTAGGAACATATTTTTGATTCTTAAAATAAGTAATTCAATAAAATATTTCGTAAAACGGCCCTAATTTGTGACCAGTCTAATGCGTAATTTTAGGTTGCGCTCTTGCAAAGAGTACGCATATTAAACTCTTCATGCAAGCTAAGAGTGCGCATTTCGAAATGGAGATGGAACGATGGATGGAATGGATGGAACGGAAATTAAGGCTCTATAAATTTTATATTTATGGGAGTATTTGAGTGCTGCGCCGTAGAACTCAAACGAGTCCAATATCAATAAAAAACATATATTGTTGCATACGAGCTAAGAGTGCGCATGCGCACTCTTTGGGTGCGTATTCTTACCAAAACCATATTTTGGATCTCTGAACATAAAATTTTTGTTTAACAACAGAATATGCCTGTTCACCTGTGATTTATACAAAATTCTATTTGCAAATATCATGCATAATCCCAATTCATGGATTGAGTATTCGTATTTATCTTACAATTCACATTCAAAATTGTTGATAAATAACATCAAACATGTTAAAAACTTGCAATAAATATTGCAATAAAATTATAAAAACTTTACACAGCGAAGCGAAGTTACGTCCGACACCTTGTCTTAACACAGACGACTGACTGGTGTCACAGGGTTGCCATTACAAAAATCAATCTGTATTTAGGAGCATTGCGTACTCTTTGGTAATGCGCACTCTTAGGTAGCTCTACCCTATTATATAAATGATGTGCTATTTCGCACATTTTCTACATTTTAAAAGGAAAAAATTCGCTAAGTTTGAATAAAAAAACCGATAGGGAAATATTCTTTGAATAACATGTCCGACTGTTTAAAGTAATTTTTATGTAAGTGAGAAAGGGCAAAATCAGGTTTTTTCGATAACTCGTGTCCAATACATAATCGTAGGTCCACCTTATCCTCGGTTGGACTGGGATCCTCCGACCTGTTCTCAGCCACAACGCGGTTACTACAAAGTGCAAGTGCAAGTTTTTCCAATTGCGTTTACTTAATCGATCGCATCAACGTTGACTACGATTTGTATGAAATAAAAACAGCGCCATCTAGCGCATGTAGATGGATCTGCAATTTTTTCATACAAATCATATTTAATATTAACGCAATCGAATAAGTAAGTGCCACTGGTAAAATTCGCACAAGGCCCTCTGTACACCACCTACAATCATCATGTCTGGTCATGTCTCCTCCCTGCTCTACTTTAGTTCTATCACCATTTTTACGACGCGACGTATGTAGTCTTAGTGCTATACTTTGTCAGAATATTTAGGGTTCGGTATTGCAATTGATGCCAAGCATGGCTTGCTCGATGGCTCTCTATAGGACGGCTAACTTGTGCACAGTCTTCTCCGTGAAAAGAGTCATGGTGGGCAGTCTTCAGGCACTGTGGTATATAATTTAGTAATTAATTATGTGCTTCGTGCTACAATACGGCTTATTCCCCTATTGTTCTTTTTTGCGAGATTATTTGTGTTATGTTTATATATAAGTTATCTGATCAAGCTATGAAAGTATCAGCAGAGTGAATTTAAATAAGTGCTTCTTGTTGGTCAAAATATTTTTATTATGATTTTTGATTTGCTCTTTCTTGTTTTTCGTTTTCTTGGTGTCTGCAATCTAGATGCGATGGTATTATGAGGTTTAGAGTCCAATGAACTCATCTCCATGGTACGACGTACTTGCATTTCTACAGCTCTCGGTGCTCTCTTTTATGTGTTATCTATAAAATCAAAAAGAGAATGCTAAATTTACTTTAATTTAGTTAGACATGCGTGTCGCTTGCTCGTGAAGACCAGCCACGCCTTTCGCCTTCTGTTCACTCTTCGTAATAGCGCAAATTATGCCTATTATAAGACTTTATACCTATTATATTATATCTAAGCCATTCGGGCCAAGGACACGGCTAATCTACCGTTAATTGAACAAGTAAATTATCTTTTCCCCTCCGCCACAATGAACCAAATGCCCAGTATTGTTACGCCATATGCTTTTGATACTTAAGGCGCTCTGTATACCTAGTAAGATTAGCGCATTTATTACCGCAATCGACCATTAGGTTTATGCTGTATCACATAAGGTCGTCTTTAGCGGAGCAAACATATGGCTGTTACACGAAAACCCTGAAACCACGCGAGCCTTTTCACTACTCATAATTTTATTATGTTGTGCTATGAATAATCCACTAAACGTATTACAAAGAAAACAAGATAATATGTTAAATAACTAAAACTCGACAACATTATTATGTTTAATTTAATTAATAAGACATATTTAATGAAAAATAAAGAAGCAAATGCGTTCAATTTCATATACTACTGCTATTCAGCCGCGAAGTACCAAGGATGGATATCTTCCTTTGCAGTACTCAGGCATTTACTTACATACATCAGTTTCCCGAAGCGCCCGCGCTTGCTTTGTGAAACCGTTTTGATACCAATGTAAACGCTTTAGTCGAGTCAAATTGTATCATCATCATCATATCAGCCGTAGAACGTCCTCTGCTGGACATAGGCCTCCCCATCGATCTCAAAAAGGGCCGGTTGGAAGCGGCCTGCATCCAGTTTTTATTAATTTAAATGTCATTGTGTAGTGAGTCTTCTGCACTAGTGCTAATATTTATTATGAGTACTTACCTAAATTAAATTTATCCTGCACCTGAGCCGATTCACTTTACACCACCATCCAGCCTTTGTCGATCCCAAAACACAATTTATGAGACAAATTGAACTGTCCAGTCCAATTGCTTCCGCAGAAAATTGGAACGTTTCGAAATATATCGTTTAAAGGAACGAGAATGGCAACAATATTTTGTAATTTTGTTGTCAATAGAGTTTATTAATATAACTACTAGTCTGGACCAAAATTAGAGCGGGACGGAAGAATAGCACACCAAGCGAGAAGGTATACCTAGCAGTGGGATATCGGCTTCTGAATAATAATTACGATGATGCAAAGTCATAAAACCACTAAAATTATTAAATGCTAGTTACAAACTGGTTACAGTTGGGTAACTCTAGAATTCACTTACAGTAAACTAAAATGTTAGATATTTTCGACTAACAAAACGAATCGTAGTAGCAAAAACCTTTACAAATAAGTGACATAGATTCATTATAGATACAAATACATTTACCTATGTAGATTAACAGAAGTATGTGCCTTCTCCATCACTCAAAACCGGTGAAATACATCGCGAGGAAATCAAAATTTCAAAGGCTTAGGACATTCACCAACATGCGCTGGACCAGCATTGTGGATTAGGGTCCATCCTCACTCCCTGAGAGAAGTCCTGTGTCCCAGCAGTGAGAACACGATAGACTGAAAATGAATGAATGATATACTCACTTGTATGTAACGTACAAATAACAAGAATAACCATTCAATACGTCTTAAGGTGGTTCGATTTACCTATGGTGGGAAATTCAAATTTTTAACAGTTTTTTGGTCCTAGTAGCCAGGCCAGGTAATTATTTTTAAATAACACAGTGTTTGCGCAAAATGTTGGCTGTTCTTCACATTATAATGTACAATTATTTAACAGTAACGCACCATATTACTTACATTTGTGAATAAACCGTTTGAAACAGCAAAAATTTGTTTATTCACAAATGTAAGTAGTAATGGGCATTAGAGATAAATAGCTTTACGTGATTTTGTAAAGAATAATAATCAATCTGCGCAAACATCATGGTTGTTTATAATAATTACCCGGCCTAGCTACAAGGACAAGAAAACTGTTTGAAATTTGAATTTCCCGTCATTTGTGCAACGAACCGCCTCTGCTCGTCATCTGCGCCAAAATCTAACAAAATATGTTTAGCTAATATTGGACTTATTATGGAGTAAGTTCGTGATTCGGATTGTGATCGCAATCTCGTGCCATCCCTTTTCATTTACTTACTCGCACCATGCGCGTGAGCGAGATGGCACGCGACCGCGATCACAATACGAATTAGACTACGAATCCGATACGAATACGAATCACAATACTTTTAGCAATTCAGTCATACTAGTTTCAGTTTGTCTACTTCCATGGTTAGCTTAAAATTATAAAAATGGTGTTAAATCGAAATTTAATGTTTTATCTAGGAACCCCTAAAGTTTTGATAAAAATAATATATGAATTTTACACAGATTTGCGCTTTTTTCCTTTTAGTTTTATTCATTCAATTATCTATTATAAACTGTGTCTACGAGATCTTAATATACAGATTTTATAATTATGGAAGGAATTGTAAAGTCACATTTTAAATTACACTTTTCGACAGGTACTTTTCGAAAAATATGAGAAAAACTTCAATAATAAGTAGCGAAACGCACGATTGTGTGTAAGCGCCATGGTTTTGCTCCGCCAAATGCGAGTAATACAATATGATTAGCTATAATTATAGTAATCTGTAGACTGTAGATGAATCTAGGCGTTTTAATGGTGGTAATTTAAAGAACTAGTCTGATGAAGATGTAAGTAATTTTGCAATTTCGTCTCTCTGGGATGAAGTAAACCTACGATGTAGTCGCTACGCGATGTGGTAGTTTTACTATCTAGCTAGTATATCTAATTAATAATCTAACCCGTAACAATAACCCTTAAAAGTAGGAAAACTTAGCTTTACAGCATGTAAGTATTATAAACCCAATGTTTGATAAACAGAGAGGCTTTAGTTTTAAATATAATGTTATTTCTTATTAAATAAACGCATTAATCTGCCAGAAGCCAGCTCTTACGAGTAATTGCGGAATCTTCGCAAATAAGTGACGAACTTAGCTTTATGGCCAAGTTAAGCGGTAAAGTTTCCCGTCCGGCGCCACTTCGACTGGAACCACACTCGCCGCATCCAAACGACCCTTACTACTATGTTACTTCATCTTTGAACACAGAAAACGGGAAACTAAGAGTATAAAGAATCATCGCCAACTTTCAACAATAGACAGCTTTTACGCCCCGTCCCCTAAACTCTTTAGGCACAAGCCATTATCAGAAAATCCCGTCTAATAAAAAGGACATTACGAGCTCCCGGTACATTGTTACGGAGTCAGGTACAATGAAAAAGTTAGGTGAAAGAAACGAATGGCGAGGTGAGCTCATTTGGTCTCGGCGACGAAACTCATTTGCCGGCAACGAGTACCTAGGTACCTATAACATTATATACTTGCAGGTATCATGATAATTTCAGTGGGAAATGTTTTTTTCTAATGGTCAAACTCGACTTTGATACACCTGTCTATGATAGCAATTTTATGTTAAATATACAAAAGAAAAAGTTTTTAGGGTTCCGTAGAGCATATGTTTTGTTGGGATGACACATTTCTGCTAAGTCCACAGAGCTTTGTTCGTTCGTATTTTTCTATAACTTACTTACTGGTTACTTTACTTCACTGGTTACTGAACTATGTGATAACAATAGGCATGATGACTAATATCTAATTTATTACAAATAACCGGCTTAGCAATTAATTTAACTAAATACATTACACATACTGAAATAATAATTTTATTTGGCTTATAAATTTCTGAGATATGAGTGTTTAAAGTTTTAGTTGGGGATAGAGAGGGGATCCTCTATCCCTTTCTCGCAAAGCGTGTGTTAGTATAGCATTTGTATGGCGCACCTGAGCCGTGACGTCACGGCTCAGTATAGTGCGCTCTCTGTCTAGCATGAAATTAAAATGCTTGTATCTTATTTATTTTTGAACTCATTTTTATGTTGTTTTGTTGATGTGCTCTATTTATGATCAGCTTTTTTATGAGGTAATAAAAAAATATTAGTCATCATGCCTATTATAATTAGATGGCTTTAGCTACGGAACCCTACTATAAGTATGTCTCTAGCTCGGCTCTTGGCGAGTTATTATTCTAGATCTCTTTCCCAAACGAACAATAATTCGATTAATAATTCAATAAACGAATTAATAAAATAATATTTCCCAACAATATTAACATGATAATTGCTTTGCAATATTATTTTTAAGAAAATGTCCAATTTAGTTTTTTTTCATATCCATCCATGATTATTATATTTTTTTTAATGTGTGAGCATTACGTTACCTTTGGGCGAGCGACATGTTCGTCCCGTGCAGTTACATAAAAATACTTATGATGCAATTTACTTTTCCTTCCCATGCATATATTTTTAATTCCATGCGTAAATAAAAAATCAGGAATGTTTTTCCGATAAGTAAGTATAGACTGAGTTGCACTTGCACTGAGCTGCACTTGAAATAATTAAAAATAAATACACCAAAAAAAGTATTTAGTATTTAGTTTTTTTTTTTGTAAGCTTACTATAAAATTGTCGTTAATATTAATCATAGATATGTATACGAGTATATAATTATAAAAAATTACATGCTAAATTTATTTATGTCAACATTAATTTAGATATCTACCAGTATTCTAGTGTTTGTTTAAATGCCTATTTAATATAATGAAATTTACCTAAATAAAATACTGCGATTAACTTTTAAAACATTATGAAATTTGTTTTAAAAACACATTCCACACTCTGCGAAATATGAGAACAAAAACGCCTGAAAAATTGTTAATAGCATAGCCGGGTAACGTCCAAAGCGTGATAATACCGTATTTGCTGGAAAAATATAATTATGACATGATTTTACTCGTAAATCACTACCTTTTATAAAACATGCAAGTCTTACAAGTCAACACTCTAATTATATAATTATAACACTAAGCTGCGATGTCCATGTAATTTCTAAACAAAATGATATGGCATAATTTAAGATAATATGGCTTGTCATCCGATTTTTTTTTTTTTTTAATTTTTTTTTAATTTTTTTTTTTCTGGGCAAGTGCCTTTATTAACTAAACAAAATACAAGCTAAAACTAAAACGATTAGTTGTCAGGCGCTTAACACGCATGCCACAGGTCAGGTTTCAAGAGTCAAAGTATTTGTATGGAGCAAAGAAGCGAGCGAAATTTCACATCACTTATGTTGACACATGATCTAAGTAAGTGGAGTTCCAGCTAAGTGGAATGTGGCAGACTTGCAAGAAATTACGAGATGAACTCGACAACAAAGACTGGCTAAAGTCAGCTCAAGATCTACAATATCAAAATAGTTTAGGGGTAGTCTTTACCCAGTCTAAGGCCACTGACATACTTAGAGAAGTGCCCGAGGCAACTGAGCGTTCCAACACCCCACGTGTCGAAAGGGTTCAGTCCGCACCTGCAGAGGTTAAATGCACGGTTAATTTTAAAACGAATTATTTTTTATAGATACCTCAACAAATCTGCTACAGAAGCGCCAGCTTGTTAACAACGTACCTATTAAGAGAAGGGTAGGTACCTATTAATTTAATGTTCCTGCAAGCAAGCTTAATTTTAAACTAGTCCGGTATTTTCATTATTCTGCTGAAATTTATATTATAAAACACAGCAGCGAGATCCTTAAAATTTATTGCATCTACTTTCTTGCGACTGGTATTCAAAAGAGGTATATATAGAGGTGTCTATTTTTTAGAGGTAAAAAATAGATGTATATCTCAAAAATAGAGTACCATGGTGAACATTGAATAAAATAGAGTAAGCAATTTGTGCATCAGATCTGACAACAACAATTATTGTTATTTACAAGTCGGTATTAGGTACATGATTAACTTGACACGTGCTTCAGGGACCGTATTCACAAAATTGAATCTCTGGAAAGCTTGAGAACAAATTAATTCCTTCAAGTTTTGGCCAATCATTGTTTTTGGTTTTACGTATTTAATCTATCTATCATAATCTCACCTAATCTAATAACTTTAAACGACAAATTCTTGTATATAAATTTATTTCGCGTGCCTCGGAAACGACTTGATATTGACTTGAATTATTAGGATAATTTGATAATCACAATATACCATGAAGGGATCGTGTTATTTAGACGTATCTACTCAAATTCCTTGGATACCGGGACACATACACAACATACACGAATTATAATATCCATTCATCCCTGCACAGACTATAACACGAAATCGATGTACAACTGCGAAGAAAAATGCGCTAAAAAGGCAAAATCTCAAGGCGGAATTTCCTGGGGTCTTACAGTTACTTCGCTTGAAACAGTGCAGTACGGTAAGGTTAGGTTAGAAAAGCGCAGTGCGGAAAATCACGTAAACCATACGGTTTGCGGTTGCGCATCGTTTCGCAATCACCTAAACAGCAGTGCGAGTACCGTTCTTTATCGGTCGTCAAATTCGTTAAAATACCATAATTTCGATCATAGTAAGTACTGCATAAATGGCATTTTATCGAATGCAGTGCAGAATCGTTTAAAACAGGTAGCCATAAGGCTCCTGGTGCCTTATGGCGCTATTGCGGCACCGTCCATTAATCACGTGATGTTTATTGTAGCATTTTTAACCCCCCCCCCCCCCCCCCCCCCTTTGTGATACGCGGTGAGGTTTAAGACTACCCCCCCCCCCCCCAGCAAAATCACGTGTATTTTTCAAAAAATCTTAATTTTGTTTAAATAGGTATTATCTTATCATGATAACGGAATAACTGGCAAGTCAAGGTCACATTCAGTTTAGAACTCGCGCGTTTGATGAAAAAATTAATACACGATAAATGATATCTTACTACACCCCCCCTCCCCCCTTGTGATATTTCGTGATTTTTGCTAACCCCCCCCCCCCTTTCAAGCCTCATGTGATTAATGGACGGTCCTTTAGTTGGAAAATCACGCGAACGTGAACCTTATCGCGCCCAGATACGGTTTGCGGTCGCGTGATTTTCCAACTGAGCGGATTAGGTGCCGCTATAGCAGTTGTCCGTAAAGCCCTTGGTCCATAAAATTCTATGTGGCATCGTTCTGGAAGTCACAAGTGTGTCGCCCAGGGTTGCGTAACTCGTTATTAAGCTAACTGAGAGGTATACGAACACATCTCTAAGGTCTTGCACAACTCCTCCAGAGCCACTTTAACGTTGTTATGAGGGAAAATTATAATGGAAAAGTCACGGTGGCTAGAATTACAACGAAGTATTAGCATGTGGCACCATTACTTAAGGAGCTCCAATAATCCTCTTTACCGAAAGAAAGAAAAAAAAGAGGCAAAGTATCATGGTGATATTTTAAGTTATTAATGAGTAATAAAATGAGCATTGCATTTTAAAAAGGGCGATAAAACCGTTCTGAATTTTTATCCCAACTCGTATAATTGTTTGCCACCGTCCTCTTTACTGAGAGAATTCTAAATACTGAAAGCCCTGCAGTCACGGTTCAAAATAACATAAATACCTAAATAAATCGACGTATTTTCTGGCTGTATGTCGTTGGGTATCTGGCTGAAATAGTCTGCGATATTGTCCTGTATTTCTCTGCTTTATCCCGGGGTCGGAATGGTTCTCACTCATCTAAGGTAGTCGCTAATAGGTCGCGTGCCCCAACTTTTACTGTCCTAGTGTCGGCCGGCATTCTCCATTCAACACCCGTGGACAATATACCTACTTATAAACGGTAAACCAATTTTTTCCCCCAACTAGTTTAATGAAACTGAATAGTAAGATTATTTGTAATTATCAGGCAAATCGCTTTACATTCTAATTTATATAATTATGTAAAAGTGTGTGAGTGCTCGCTTGTGACTTAGTGCGTGTAAGTATCTTTTGATTAACGTAACGGCTGAATGGATTTGGTGGAAATTTGGCGTGAAGGTATCACCTTGGATTAATAAATAGGCTATTTATCCCGAAAAACATACGGTACCTGTATGATTATTATTATGTGGTCTGAAACCTGACATATCAAAATATGATCCTGTAATCTGATGTAAATAAAGTTGCAATGTTTACAACTTGATTAGGAATTGACTCCAAGCTATGTGGCGAAAACAGACGCATAAAAACTATATGACAAGAACATTACGGAGAAAAAATCTGCAGAAGTGTGAGGAACATTATAAAGAAAATTCTGTATGAGTGTTAGAAACATTTCGGAGAACAAATCTACATGAGTGTCAGGAAATTTATAGGAAAAAAATCTGCACAAATGTGAGGAACATTATGAGGAAAAACCTGTATGAGTGTGAGAAACATACCGAAGAAAAAATCTGCTTGAGTTACTAGAACATTACGGAGAAAAAATCTGCAAGAGTGTCAGGAACATTACGGAG
This sequence comes from Agriopis marginaria, assembly GCA_932305915.1. NCBI lineage: Eukaryota > Metazoa > Arthropoda > Insecta > Lepidoptera > Geometridae > Agriopis > Agriopis marginaria. Next base: position 14,394,283 of record OW029916.1, on the reverse strand, counting down.
AAAAAAATCTACAAAAGTGTGAGGAACATAATGATGAAAATTCTACATGAGTGTTAGAAACACTACGGAGAAAAAATCTGCACGAGTGTCAGGAACATTCTGGAGAAAAACTGCAAAAGTGTGAGGAACATAATGAAGAAAATTCCGTATGAGTGTGAGAATCATTACGGAGAAAAAATCTGCAAGAGTGAAGATGATTTTTGACGTAATGCTCCTCACGCTCTTGCTAATTTTTTTATGTAAAGATAATGTTTAAATGATGTCATCAGTTAAAGTAAACATCAGAAATTTTCCCCGTATTTTGGTACCAAATCATGAAGTGAATGATAATCATTTGTGAAAGTAGTAATCGTTGCGAATATTTTGGAGTGATCCTACTGTACAAATGTTGTTAAGTACCTACTTCGTCTGTGTTTGTTTGGCGACAAATGTAAGCCTTTTACAACATTATCATGTCAGAAACTCCTCCCAACGCGCATTAGCGTTTATTATGATTACAAAGAGTGCCTCGAACTTTCCCATTAGGTCTGTTTTAATTATAAAAGCGGACAACATTATTTAACTACTTATTTGACCCAGCCTATGACCCCTATATCCCTCTACCCTTTAATCGATTTTGTTCACACTTGAACTTATAATTTGTATTTGTCCGAACTACTTGGGTACAAATTATCATGGAGATTGTATCAACTGTAGGTGTTCAAGTTATTGTCATACAAATAGACAAAAATACAAACACAAACATACAAACAAACGCCGACGCTTCTCTCACTCAACAAATCGATTTCCATCATCATCAGCCGGAAGACGTCCACTGCTGAGCATAGACCTCCAATAGACTCTTTAACCTCCACACTGAACGACAGCCTGCCTTTTGCATCCACTGGATGCCCGCAACTTTCACAATGTCGTCGGTCCATTTAGTGGGAGGCCTCCCTACGCTGCGTCTTCCGGTTCGTGGTCTCCACTCCAGAACCTTTCTTCCCCATCGGTTATCGGTTCTTCGAGCGTAGCTTGCCCATTGCCACTTCAACTTGCAAATTTTAACAGCTATGTCGGTGCCTATGGTTCTTTGGCGAATATCCACGTTTAGGATAATATCGCGCAAAGAAACGATTTTACATACTGAAAATCAACAAATTAACAATAAAAGTTGGCCGTCATGTAAGGACAATAATTATTATCTTTGCCGTCATGGGACGCCCGGCAGATGTGAAACATGATGGCATTATAGAGCGCAATAATGATTTGCCGTCACGGCATACGTTTCGGTTTTACTGCCAAGGCGGCCAATCCAATAGATTATTCACATAAAAAAATATAGGCATGTTTGAAATAGCAATATTTGAACCCTTGAAAGCAGCACGATTTTAATATAAAATAATATTGATCCTTCGGCAATGAAGAGATACCACAGGAGATACCACAGTGCCTGAAGACTCGTCTCTATAACCAATGTGTCTTGCCCACCATGACCTATGGTGCTGAGACATGGACGCTCACGGAGAAGACTGTGCACAAGATAGCCGTCGCACAGAGAGCCATGGAGCGAGCCATGATTGGCATCAAATTGCAGGACCGTATCCGAAACACTGAGATACGACGTCGCACCAAAGCTGCAGACGTCGTAAAAACAAAAAACACTTAGACCAGCTTCAGACTCCATCATCAGAGAAGTTCAATGGTATCATATTAATGCATTGTCATCCAAGTTACATAGGTGTACCAAATTTCTTACTTAAACTTTCTTACCGAACTTAATTGAACGTCGGGAAGTGGGTCAAATTAGGCTCACAAGATTTGTCCTTGACATACAAACAAACATAAAAACATGTGAAGTTACATAAAAGCTTGTAATAATAAGAATGTTTTTTTTTTTACTGGCAATTGCCTTTATTAACTAAACAAAATAAAAGCTAATACTAACAGTAAAATACAGTTAGACTGCCCATTGAAGGTCTAAAGATAATCCAAATGTTCAAGACTACTACCAGTTGGCATCGTACCCAGCATGCTGGCGGTATTACCACGCTGAATGGCAATGCTTATGCGTTGAGGCAGAAATTGATTGAGCTTCCATTTATTGTCCTAAGCTTGAGCTTGAGCAATACGATTTGAAAAGTAGATTGTATTTTTTGCAGTCCGAGTTCTTGCTCTCACAAAGGAAGTTGCACTATATTGCTGCCTTTGTTTCAGCTTTTGTTGTCGGCTTGTGCACTGGGTGCCTGACGCTAGTTAATTATTCAGGCATATCAAACATCGTTGTTGACCGTTAGCGACCTGCAGGCACCAATCAGAAACAGTCACACTAGCTTAAAGCTAGCGCCTGGTACAGTGACCTACTTCAAATATTACAAATACGTATAGAGATCGGATAGTTGTTATTGTATCAAAGATGAAATTCACCGTGAATTTGAATCTGGACTGATCCGTTCTGTTTACATTTAGCCTGAGGTCTACGAAATAGAAATTTAATCACAGTAATTTTGATTACGAAGGTCTTGCTATTTATACAGTTTAACGAAAGACACTATGACACGAAAGAAGAAACTCCCCATAATTAAAACTGCAGATGTACATGTAGCACACATACCAATGTTAATTTGTAACCACCAAAAACCGATACGTCCAATTGAACGCCAGGCGTGGTTACCATATTCGATCACACCATTACTTAACTATGAGCTGTAGACAACGACAAGAATATAGTAGGCTTGATTGAGCATTTGGATTATTACCTTCAACGGTCTATGGGCAGTCTAACTGTTTTTGTGGTGATAGTGTTGGCTTGCATTGAAAGGGAAGTAAATGATCTAGTAAAAAAAAAGGAGAAGAAAAATACTTCAATCTATCTATCTTTCAGTGCAAAGCATATTGAATTTGCCCTCGTTTCACAGTTTGTGGCGAAAGTAATGAAGGAACCGCGCGGAAGGAAGAGAGAAAAAGATAAAGGTTTATAGGTAGAGAGATATATATATCTATACTAATATTATAAAGAGGAAAGATTTGATTGTTTGTTTGTTTGTTTGTTTGCATTGAATAGGCTCCGAAACTACTGAACCGATTTGAAAAATTCTTTCACTGTTGGGATGCTGCACTATCCCCGGTTGACATAGGCTATATAATATCCCGGCTTTGCCCGTGCGAAGCAGGGGCGGCCTACTAGTATATATATATATAAATAACTATAATCAAAAGTATAGTTACACGTGAGAATCCCGTATAATCAAAACAAAACATTTCTGTCTCCTACATGGATATCAATTTCTCTGAATTGTTATTTTCAATCCACTTACTTATTCGTGAATACTTCTTGGAGACCTCAATCTTATTTCTGGTTTTAAGTCGGGTTTACTGAATAGCTCGCCGATTCACGCCTAATCCGACCCGATACACCCGAGATCGTCCAAAAAGGTTTTTTAAAAGGTTTATTTTTAATTGAAACCGTGTAGTTTGGTCATGATTCTGTAACAATGAGTCTATTATTATTGGAAGTTGCAGAATAAAATGTAATTGTAAAAAAAAATATTTTTGTATAAAAGATATTTAACTTTTCCGCATATAAGTATAAATATAAATCACTATAGGAGCGCCCTGCGGTTTTACTTACTATCCTACAGGAACCAGGGTTTTTCCATGGATACAAAGTAGCCCGTGTTAATCCAGGAAACTTATAAGCTCTCTCCCTACAAAATTTTACAGACCGAGCGAAGACATCGACGTCTCAAGATTCCAATGAGACAAGTCGGCGTTTCTTGTATGTTTGTCTATTTGAAATTTTGTAGGCAAGTAGTTTATTTCAATATAATTTTTAAGTGAAAATAATTTATAGGTAAAATCGGTCAAGGGGTTGCAAAGATATAAGGGTCGCGAGTTCTCAGTTCGGGGCGAACAACTATAGAAGAGAGGTCTCAGATTCTAATGGGACAAGTCAGCGTTTCTATATGTGTTTGTTATTTAATTTTGTTCGACGATAACTTGTCTTCATCATTATTGATCCGATCTTCGTGAAATTTTGTAGGCAAGTAGTTCATTCTTATGCAATTTTAAAATACAAGTTTAAAAAATATCGGCTCAGGAACTGCTGTGATATAGGGGTCACGAGGACACAGTTCGAACAATTCGTTTTAGTGTGATAGTTTATATTGTTATCATCTATGAGAAAAATAAGTATCATATACAAATAGTTTTTTTTATTAATAATTTGCTTGCGTTTAACCGTCAACTCACCTGATGTTAAACGTTGATGCGGTCTACGATGGAGCACGATTGCCTAGGAGAAGCCTATTCACTAGAGATAAGAAGACACCCAGATAGAAATATTGTGAAGGTCACAACCCATTGTCAATACAAACAGACCCATGACAGATAAAACAAACTTTACGATGTCTCCTCTCCTAATACATGGGCTCTACTCCCAAACTATTTGGCATAAAAGATTTATAGTCGTCTCGCCATTTTCATAATAAGCCAGATGATATGAGCAGAGGAGATTTTTTAAATTCGGAGGAATTGTGATGTCTGAAACGTTTGGAACGTTATCCCCATGTATATAAAATATCTGAAGTCAGTGACTATAGTGTTTAACACACTTTTAACTATGTAAACAAATAGGATCGATTTTAATTTTTTAAGTATACGTGAATAGCTAACAGATGAGACGGGTCACCGTCCAACCAATGGGAGAGAAGGAGAAAATTTTGTCTTTTACTCCCGTTTGTCAAAAGGCGGTCAACCAAATCCACACGTCTGTTAGCACTACTATATGTAATTTTGATGGATCACATCATCAGCCATTAAATGTCCACTGCTGAACAAGGCCTCCCTCTTAGAAAGGGGTGTTGCCATATTCCCCACGCTTGGCAGGCGGCTTGGAGATCGCAGTACGTTCACCGTGTACTAACAGGACGCTGCTGCCCATCCTCCGGTGGTTCTGGTCGCAGTTTTAGGACATACCCGGGTCCTTTTGGATTTTTTGGATTTGGATGGCTGACAGTGCAATATTTTTTTTTACCGTCGAACTGACCTTCCAGTTCGATGTTCAACGATTTTTGATGATAGAGCCATGTAGTGGATAGTGTAACTTTTCAATAACTACTAGTAATTTAGTAGAGGTTGATTTAAGCGATAAGGCTACCTGTTAAAAGCCTAGATAATAGTTTCATTGTAATTTATCTGTTTTCTTTGTTTATGTGATCTTTGTTGAAGTTATCTTGTCTTGTCGTTTAATTTTGTTTTAACATTCAATTTATTGACGAGGGTCTGATGAACTGAGGGTAACTGAGGGTCTGAGGGAGCCGGAAGGTGAATAGTAGAACTCTTTGAACGCTACAAGTAAACCTTTCGTTTGGGTTCTGTGGTTTGTTTTAACAAGTCACATAAGCGTTTTTGTTTGCGTATATTTCTGCAGAGAATAGATCTTAAATTCAACTTTTAGAAGAAAATAATTATCTTTTGCTCATCTGACATCCAACTTAAACACAACTTTATTAACTAAACAAAATACAAGCTAAAACTAAAACTACAAATACAGTTAGACTGCCCAAAGACCATTGAAGGTCTAAAGACAATCCAAATGCTCAAGCCCACTACCAGCTGGCAACGTACCCAGCATGCTGGCGGCATTACCACGTTGAATGGCAATGCTTATAATGCGTTGAGCCAGAAACACGCCAGCATTTTAATAATGTAGGTAATCCACTAATTATAGGCAATAACTCTACCTAGAAATAATAAATGTATTTTGAGATGAGTTAGGAAAAGGCAGGTGCCGTTTCTCATCCTATAGATTTGTTCTCCTATCCACAAGTTGTTCACCTTAATAGCCTAGTTTTTTAAATCCTATACTGTAAAATAGTTTTATATTCCATTTAAGACACATTCCATAATAATAATTGTATTTTATATTCAACAGGGTCTCTTGGGGTCGGCCTCGCCAATGCCATAAAGGTCCGGGCTAGACCCGTGAAGAAATTTAATAACTGATCTTCACCTCAGTAGCTCAGTTTTTTTTTAATCCTAAGGTACAATAATTTTATATACCCTTGTATACACATTCCATAATTATAGTATTTCTTTTATTCAACAGTGCCTCTTGGTGTTCGTTTTGGCCCCACAAGTGCCTATCAAATGTCCGGGCTAGATCCGATAATCTCTAAAATAAAGAGAAATGGTTACTAATTTTATAAAAACGAATGAAACAAATGTATATCTGTCTGTCTCTCTATCTGTTTGTTCGCGACTAAACGGCTTGGCTGATCTTAACGAAATTTAGCTTGATTATAGAGTACACTATAAAGGCGGACATAGTGTACCTTTCCCCTCAGAAAATGGGGAAAAATTTGAAAATGGCGAGTAAAATGAGCTAGTGTTATAATAAGTAGGGCAATTTAAATTGTACCTAATGGTAAATTAAAATTGTCATCATCATTATTTATCATCCCAGTGCTATACCTACTGAGTTTCTTTTCTAAATGGTGAATGGAGAGCACAGTGTAATATCCAGCCACAAATAATCCCGACGACAGGCGTTAAAGAGAGGGATTAAAGAAAAACCAGGCCACCTGAATCAGCCGCTCTCGTATTCGTGCGCTGGAGCTTTCAGTGGCCTTTTCGAAATAGAAATACCTGGTCAAAAGCGAAGTGGAAGTGCTGTTCAGTATTTGTAAAGCCTTTATTTTTAGCCGACTTCAAAAAGGGGAAGGTTCTTCATTCGATTGTATGTTTGTTTAATGTTTGTTACGCGATTACTCCGCTGATTATGATTTTATTTTGATGTTTATTTTTTGTTTGGTAGGTCATACTTCTGAGATGGTCGCATATACATTTAATTAAAACAGCGTTTTTTGAAAAAAGCAAAAGCAAAAGTTTTACTACTACTTTCAATGGCTGTTTTAACTGTAATTTTTATTCTTTTTAGTTTAAGTTTTTTACAATTGTACATGTACCAAGGTATAGTATTGCAGACGGTTTTTTTTTCTGAAAATTAACTTTATAATTTTTATGACTGTTGAATTTTTTTTACTTGAAACCACGTATCCAGTTTTTTTTTGGAACAAACTAAGAGTTTTTTTTTTTGTTTTTTATTATTAGGAAAAAGGGACTCTTTAGTATCTCTATCTCTTCGCTGCATAGTATAAATTAAAGTCGCTTTTCGCGTCTATCTGTATGTATGGCCTAACTCCTCCTAAACCACGCAACGGATTCTGATGCGGTTTCCACCATCAGTTAGATACATTTTCACGGAAGGTTTATATATATATAACTAGCGGCCCGCCCCGGCTTCGCACGTAAATAATGCCCGTGCGAAGCCGGGTGGGCGGGCCGCTAGTAGACTACAAAGCGATCATTCTCGTTGTCCTTCCCGCTGACACACTTTTTAAGAAGTCGTGTTACCACAAAAGAGAAAAAATTTACTTCTCTTTTCTGTGCGTGTTACTGTCCTCTAGTTTTGGTTAGCGACACAACTTTTTAAATTATTGCCGTCGTCCACCATTGGTGGATAGTGACACATTTACTTGTAAGAAGTTCTGCCGTTTTCTGTCTTTGTGGTAATTAGTACTTTAGTCTTTTTAGCTACAGTTATATTAATGACTATTAACGAGATATTTACCATTTACAGTGATCATCGTTGTCTATACTATCTATACTAATATTATAAAGAGGAAAGATTTGATTGTTTGTTTGTTAGTTTGTTTGTTTGTTTGCATTGAATAGGCTCCGAAACTAATGAACCGATTTGAAAAATTCTTTCACTGACGGGAAGCTACACTATCCCCGGGTGACATAGGCTATAATCTATACCCGTGCGAAGCTGAGGCGGACCGCTAGTAATATTATAAAGAGGAAAGATTTGATTGTTTATTTGATTGCATTGAATAGGCTCCGAAACGAATCAACCGATTTGAAAAATTCTTTCACTGTTGGGAAGCTACACTATCTCCGGGTGACATAGGCTATAATCTATACCTGTGCGAAGCTGGGGCGGACCGCTAGTAGTAAATAACCATCATAGTTTAAAACAGACCATGCGTAGTGCACGTAGCAAGTACAAGTTGCAAGTAGCTACAATGCATCGTTAGATAAATTTAAAAAAAAAACCTGATGGATGAAATCGTTCTTCGACACGAAATTAAGTTTGAAATGGCTTCTTTGCATTTAAATATTTCAAATTATTTAGATTTTTACTAGAAATTTGCTTTAATTTAGAAAAATATCAATCATACCGATATGCCTCATACACTACTACAATTTCAACGTTTTTTTTTTTTAATTTCATTTTTACTCGAGTTTTTTTTTCAAAATGTCAATATTTTTCTTTCTAGCGGGCTTAGTTAACGTATCTATATAAAAAAAATTCAGCATCGTAATCATTGTATTCATACAGACGGACGGATGGGCAGACGGAAAAGCGAAACTAAAGACTATTATGCTTAGTATAAGGTCTAAAGACACAAAAACTAAGGAAAAATTTGTGCTGAGACATAATACATTTGAAAAGCATTCATGTGCTACGGCATAATAATTATGAGCGCTGTTTCCCAGTGGGATCTGTGGGGGGTGCTATTGTTCTCGAGCCCCGGCCTTTTTCAAACGGGGGAACGAACAATGGTTTTTCCGGCAGATGCAACCCTAGTTAGCGTTCGTGAAAATATACCTATATTGGAACTAATTAGCTTTACCAAAAAATTACTAATATACTCGTAGTACTCAAATCGAGTTTTATCACCTATCTAATAAATGGTTACTTTGACGGTGCACAAATTAAGACGCATTACACATACTAGGCTACGTGTAAAGGGTGTACTAAGCCGAAAGGAGTGCGTTATACTCATAATTATGAACAACTTTTACTATGGAACTAACCTTGAAACCGCGACAAAAATATCAACTGTGATACAAACAAATATCATCGACAAAATGTATAGAACATCTGATATTTTTGCGCGATTTCACAGCTAGTTCCATAGTAAAAGTTGTTCATAATGATTAGTATAACGGACTCCTTTCGGCTTTGTACTCCTTTTCCGCGTATCCCTGTATATTATAAACTTTACCTAGTTCGTGACTTTGTTGTTGACAAATGTTCTAGGAGGGAAACACTGAAATGACTGAACCGATTCGGAAAATTCTTTCACTGATAGAAAGCTATTTTATCATTGAGAGACTTTGTTCACAACACCGGTGAAGCTACAGGCAAAACCTAGTCAGTGCACAATATAGGTTAAAAAGTGCACAAAAATCCGCAAGTTATTGTTTTTTTCTTATAACTGTAACGTAAGATTCTCGTTAAAGCTCTTAAAAATTTAGAACGTACCTACATAAATAAGTAAGTCCAAGCATTTCATTCTTCCGAAGCTTTATTTACTACCTAGCGATTTATTATTCCAGCCCTGTCGCCCAGACCATTAGCCCTTCCCTTTTCACATACTTCTCCTGAACTGCCCTTTGAGCTCTGCATACAGATGTGGCTTTGCCTTCTACAAGTGCATTTAAACACTCTGTAATACCTTTTGCATCAATATGAAACACTGACCCCATTAATGCATGGTATCCCACTTTTAACCCTTTTCTAATCAATTTTTACTGTACCAAGCACAAGTTTGGTCATGCATGGAGTACTACTCTCACCTTTGGGATAGATCAGCTAAGTGCCAGCTTGCGGCATTGTGCCAAGAGACTAATTATAGAAATCCCTATATAGAAACTGACGTGGTTTTCACACATTTTATTTATATTACACGGGAATTACTCACGTAAGATTAAGCCGGTCACTCGGACTATAGTTTCAACCGCATTAGGTATTCTTTTTCAAGGTGAATGCACGTACGCTGCTGTGTCTGTGCCAAGCGAGAAGCAGCCGCGCGCGTGCTTCTATAGACTATCGGTTTTTATCGGATACCTACATTTCGGAAAGTGTGAATCGTATCTGCATGATCTAATTCCCTCCTGCAATTTTTTCTGTCGGACTGAAGTGACCAGGATCACCCACTAGCAATTTGTCTTGAAACCTAGAACCACCTGGTTGATAACTCGGCTGCTAAGCGCACAATGCGGCTGGTTCTAAGGTACTTAATCCGACTGAAGAAGAATTGTTCCTCTTCCGTGTCTAGTTTTTGCAAGTATATTTTATTCATTGATTAGTTTGTAAATACTCTCAAAAAGAGCTCTAAAGATCAAGGTCTCAAACCCGAGAAAATTTGTATTTGAGCTCAGGGGCCTTACGCCCAACTTCTTACGCGATCTCAAACTAACGTTAAAACCGCGCAGTTCAGAATATCACGCGAACGTGAACCTTTACGCACCCAGATACGGTTTGCGGTCGCGCAATATTTTTTCATCACCTAAACTCGATTATTTTAAACCTCTAGGCGTAAGGCCCCTGAACTGAGCTCAGTCGGTAGGTATTAAACTATTAAATCATGATAGTCTTTGAATCCCTGTTACTGCCGTTTTATTGAGTTTTACCGGCGCCTGAACTTTACGCCAGCTCTGAATGGGTTATCGCTTTATAAACACGTATTTTCGTCACGCAAGGCACGGCGTCGCAGACGCGACGTTAGTGCGTGTTGCTAAATTTGTTTTCTCCTAATTTGGCGACTATATTCAGCGGATTATTTACATGAGACTTGCAATATAGTGCGTGATAGAACTGTCAATTGTTGGTGTTTGGCGTGATACGAAAGTTAACCTAATGCCTCCGAGGCATATTCGGGCACATCGTTAAACACCTTTTACACAAAGTTCACAGGTCAATGCGTTTCATGCATTAAGTGATTTTATTCTAGCCTTTATACGTTGTCAAATTTAGTTCTCAAAAAAAAAACTGTTTGTTACTTGCTGACACATGAACTAATAACGAGATGCTCATTAATGGAACTAACATCGGAAACATGATATACGGACAAGAACCAAAGAAAAAAGAAGGTATTATATGATAAAAGAAGAAAACTGCAGAAATTAAAGACGTACTGTCTTTAATTGGCATTTGAAATTAATTTTGCAAGGAAACCCTAAATAAGCAAATATAAAAAATTTGGTATCCTATCTTTGCCTCATATCCAGTACTTCAGGAATTTTAGTAATATGTTTTCCTCCTAAATAGTCTTCAAATTCCTGAGGTCAAATTTTGTTACAACATTTCCGCCTACAAGAACTTTTCTAGTGTTTAACACTATTTAATAGGTGTAAGGCTATTAAGATGATTATGAGTGTTGGTGGCCAAGCGGTAGCATATGTGCTTTATAATCTGACGGTACCCGGTTCGCACCTCGGCTTTGCACTAATGACTTGTTTGGTACCTAAATAAATCATGTACAGTTTCGATGCCATCGCTCAAAAACGGTGAAGTTCATAAGTTCAAAGCAATAACTTTCTTGGTTTTACCTAGTCTCTGGTTCAAAGACATAAGACATTCACCAACATGCTCAGTCAGCGTGGTGGATTAGGGCTCATCCTTTCTCTCTGGTATGTCCCAGCAGACTGAAATGATGAGGCTATTTAATAATAAATGTCTATAAAAATTTTGTGGTCTGATTTTTTATGTAAGGCATTAGTTTGAGTTAATTACTGCAGCTTATTCATAAGCTCGTTTTCATTTACTTTCCCAAACAGACTCGAGTATTTTTAATAAAAAATAATTGTTGGTTGAATTTTCTCGCTTAATATCAAACAGGTAAGTATAATTACGGAGGGATGTAAATTGGGTCAATTTGCATCTAAACGAGTAGATAATGGTGAAGAGAAAATATGATGTGTTTTATTACCGGGGAAACAAAGGGGTGCAGTAATTACTTTGGGTTAAACTTACGTGACGCAATGCAACACCTAACCAATTGTTTTATTATGTTTAATGTGTACAGAATTTGATCAATAAGGTGTTTGTTGATTCCTCTAAGTTCAGGGATAGTTTAAGAAATTATAGGTAACGTCATCAAAAATACAAGATGGCAGCTAGCTTCCCCATCTTAACTTAAATCACATTTTATTAGTTTTATAAAATAAATAAATGTAACGATTTTTGTGGACTTGTTACTACTATTTTCTGTTCTTTTTGGTTTTGCACTACAATAAATATTCTTTTTTGCAAGTAAATGAATGTAAGAACCAAAAAAGATAATTTAGTAAAGAGGTCAAGCATTTTTGTTTCTACTTAACATAAAATCAATTATTTCTAACTTAATATGGAACCGCCTTGAATAAAATTCTTTTATGTGCTATTTCAAAGAAGATAATGATTGATATTGAAAAATGTGAAGGTTAGCTAGACAATGGTTCGTCACAATTTCACATACATAATTACATTCACAAATTATGCCACGATAAAATGCTATTTGGTCAGTACACGCTATGATCGATTTCATGGCATTTTATCGAATTTGACGATCGATAGAGAACGGTACTTGCACTGCTGATTTGAAATGATAAAGATACCGTTCCGTGCTAGTGAGATGAAAAAAAAATTCACCCGCAAACCCGCTTGCTTTCAATCTGCACACAAAAGTCGTTGTCATCCTAGGGGGTAAATTTCAAATTAAATTCAAAACTCAAACGTCACGAACTGTTGTCTAACCTTCACATTTTTCAATATTAATCAAGGACGGCCAAATGGCAATCTTAAACTTAATGGCAATTAATATTTATTAAATATCGTCGCTTGTTCAAACTCATGCATTTAGGGATTGCTCGAGTATTCACGCACGGAAGTATCTCAAAAGCACTTCCTTTGCTTAAAAGTAGGTCTAGGTTGCACAACCGCTCAACTTCGAGGTCAAGGTAATTTCTTTTTCGCTTCTCTCTAGGTTTTAATTTTCTGTTCATCTTAATTTTCTAATTATAGTCCTTTAATATTTTATCCTCTGTGAGGATTTTGGCGACGCACTCTTGTGCGTTTGCCATGGTCAAGTATTAAATTATTATCAATTATGATGAAATATAGTCAAACAAGTCAGTCAAAGTCAAGCAAAGTACACATGTAAAAAAATAGGCAGAAAGGTCGTCTGCAGGGTGAGTTTAACTGAAGGCATAAAGCCTGGTTTCGGCCAGATGCGTTCGCTATATGTTTTTAGAGCACTTTCTAGCAATTATCATTCATTTCTCATCTTTGATATTTTATTTCTTAATATGTGTAAGCTAGCTCCGATCAGATCTAAATTTAGGAAAAAACACATGGTACTAGATCGCCCATACCTTTTAGAGGATTCCTACCAGAATCAGATAGGAACCTAAAGGGAATATCCTAGGAATCTGACTGTAAGGACGTATGGGTTGATTAATTATCTGTGTTAAGCACCTCAGAGCAAATAAAAATACAGAGTCCCTACGGCGCACTGCCAAAGTGACGCCAAAATCGCTTCCAAAATTACGTGAATTCCCAATAAATACACGACTCACGCACACATACGCATTCAAAACTACGTGAATTACTTGTTAGAACGTCGTACTGAAAACATCGGTTATAAAAAGAAACAATGACTTCTTGCAGTGTTAAGAACTGTAAAAACAACACAAAAGTAAATAAGAAGAAGGATGGAATATTTCCACATTTAAGTATTTATAATATCACTTATTTTGATGAATTACACGACACGAACTTCGACTACGCACACATGTTTCAAAAAGTGGTTTCACTTTTCGTGTTCGCAGTAGTCCCTCTGTATTTTTATTTGCTCTGAGGCTAATCACCTAACATTTCTCTTGGAGTCTGCCCCAATTTTTTATAAATGCAAACTCATTTTTTTCTAAGCTTCTCTATAAGCTTCTGCTAAGGTTCTCTTAGCTGGCCTTCCAAGCCCTCATGATTGGCACTGTTAGTCGTTAATCAAGCTTCCTTTAATCTGCCTCAAATGAGGACAAACAAAGTAAAGGCGCTTGTTTTGATTCCACTTCCACTTGCACTAAGCAAAACGTTGCAGACGATGCGTAGTAGCTACTTGCAACTTGTACTACACATCGTCTGCAAACGCCTTGAGACATTACGTCATAGTTGACGTTATTCTGTAGACGTCCTTTATTGAGGCAATATTAATAAGGGAACCATAAGGTCTTTATCAAAAAAAAAAACAATACGACTTGTAATGGTGAGAATTCAGAGAGGTAACGTATATAAATATGGGGGTGAGATCCTTTACATTATATAGGCTCGCCTCATGGGCCTAAGAGGAAGTCCGGACCTGGCTGCGTATCGCAAACGGAAAACACCCCACTCTGTACATATTCATGCGGAAGTCGCAACCTCTGAACGCAGTGCTATGTGTCATCATCATCATCATTTAAGCCATAGAACGTCCACTGCTGAACAAAAGCCTCCCCCATCGATCTCCAAAAAGGCCGGTTGAAAGCGGTTTAGGTCGTCTGTCTATCTTGTGGGTGGACGTCCTACGCTTACTGGTCCGTGGTCTCCATTCCAGAACTTTTTGGCTCCAATGGCCATCTGTTCTGCGTGCTAAGTGCTCTGCCCACTGCTAATTCAACTTGCTAATCCGGTGGGCTATGTCGGTAACTTTCGTTCTTCTACTGATCTCCTCATTTCTGATTCGATCTCGTAGAGAAACCCCGAACATAGCCTTCTCCATAGCTCATTGTGTGAATTTGAGTTTGTTTATATGGTCCATAGTGTGAGACCATGTTTCAGTGCCTTATGTCATCACTGGTCGAAGATGGATCGAAGACTTATTATATAATTTTCATAATTCAACTTGACATAGTAAAAGTATCTATACCTACTCGTATTTTGCCAATAAGTGTACAATACTTTAATACAGATCAGCATCAGAAAAGCGATATTTAAAATTCAATTGTTCAGAAGTAAACATTTGGACATTCGTTCGGTTTTTATTATTTCACATTGCGACACTTTTCGATGCGGTTTTTACTTGTGCATTTTTATGAAATTTTATACTGTGTACTAAAGGCATTATACAATGTGTTCCTCCACCTTATCTTAGTGTTACGTTTTTATGTAGAGCTTCTTTGTACACTAGCTGAACGATCACTGCAACAATGATGATGCTGTTGCTGAATGTTTTGCCCCCAAACCAATTAAGATTGAAGAAGAAAGCTCGAGAGCAAAATCAGAAATGTGGTAAAAGTAAAAACACTTTTTCGCAAAAACGCTTCAGTTAAAATTAGTCAAATTACAGCCACCTGCCGCTTTTTATTAGCCGCAGGAGAAGCCTCTTTTTAAATAATTTCTTATTCTTTCACCGAAAATTTTATAACGGGCTATCAAAAATTAGCGAAGGGTCTCCGTCAAGGTGCTCTTTTACGCGCGTTTTTATCAACTATAATAATTGCCCGGAAACCGACTCTGGGGATAGTGGAACGATTATGGCAGCAATCGGGTTCCATAATTCACCTATATTGCTTTTAATTGCTCCATAAATATTCTGTATTGCTATATATATCGCCAAAATGTATTAATTTAATGTATTTCTTAGTTTATTCTTGTTTTATTGCCTAGCTCCATATTGCTCAAGATGTATCTCTAGCAACAAAACGCTACTTGTTGTAAATAGCTTGATGTTACGTAATGTCATAATCTATTTTTTTTTTTACTACCTATCTACCTACGCTGATAAAATATACCTACTCAAAATAAAAACTCAATTTGATGAAAACAAAGTTTAATTCATCTTCTCCTCAAACATTTAAAACTTACAATTATTTTCACCAAGTCAGTTTTATTCTGCCGATTTTTATTTTCAGCCAGTGTCTTTTTGATCTAATGCATACATTTTATATTCAACTTAATGGGAGACATTAAACCTCTGTGGTAAATTTATAACTAAATAAAAAATTAAAAAACAGTGCATTAATGAAAAACTGTGCAACAATGACATTGAATACGTCCTTTGTGATTGGTTTTGTAGTGATTAATGAGAACATTACTACGTAGTTGAAAGAAAATAAATATTTTAAATCATATTACCTATGTCGTATAAAAGGGGTACTTAATGGTGTGGGACTGAAGTGAAGCTGGGTAGGACACATCATGGCCAGACGCGATGGCAGTCCCGCTACTATTGTGTATACACGTATTCCTTCTATCCCCGTCACATTTATGTCAATTCGAATAAAAATGACAGGGGGCAAAACTAATATCACAGGTCTTGGAATAACTCACCAGGTCGTGAACGAGTTATACGTCAATAACCAAGTGGTAATCACACTTTCGGGAGTAGGCTAAAAGTCCAGCAGTGGACTTCGATCAAAATAAAATGAAAGGATGGGCGCAGAAGAAGCGCATTTTTGAAGATTACAAAATGAGCACCGGCGCTCACTTCGTTTCAGTCGGTATCTAGCCATAGGAGGTGCACGTGACTATTGTTACATGTCATGATAACGAAACATCTGAGATAATGATGCCTTCGTGTGCTTTCCCGAAGTGCAAATACACAACAAATAAACCGCAATCTATTTTTGTAATAAATTTACTGTACATGGTTATAATTAGGTGTTGAAGTATATGCCCGACGGTTTTGACTCGTTTTTACTAAGTTCAATGGTTATGGCCCGTCCATTCATTTTGTTTTGGTCAAAAGCAGTGGACTGTTAAAAGACTGATTATGAAGAACCAAGTTATAAATTTCATGTGTACTCCCATTTTTCCTTTTATGTGTTGTTGTCCTATTGACAGGAATAATAAAATTTTGCTCTACAGCTTTTCACTAGAGTTTACTCGTACTTTCAAACACTTTTCTTCTTTTAACGACAATATTGACAGAAGCAATACCGACAGTGGAAATAGGAGAGACAAGAAAACGAATGGCAGCGATTGGCAAGGGACCTAAGAGATTGTCAGAATCACAGGGAGACCTACTTATAGCAGTGGCTAATTTATAATGATGAAGGTAATTAGCTAAACTATGTATCTACCTATACCTAGTACCTACCTACTAGGCGTGTTTGAATAGGTGATCTCTGGATAGTATAGGACATAGGTCATCTTTGGTTTGGGTTTTGAGCGGTTCCAGCGCCATGCAGAGTTGTGGACTTTCGCTCTATTAAAAACCTAGGTGATACTGTACTGTTATGGGCATGTGTGGCGCTTACCAAAAGATAAATGACTTGATTGTCTTGTCACTGAGTTGTATAAAAAAGGGTTTAACGAGCTTAATTTAAGTAGATACAAGACCTAGCGGAGTCACAAAAGCTAAATGTTGGGTCCTCCCCCAACATTTAGCTTTTGGCCGCTTTTGTGTCGTCAACAGGATATACAGGCTGGTTTACACGGAACGTTGTAATTAAGCCGAAACGAGGTCATTGTACTTATAATAATGAACATCTACAATAGATCATTCTGTATACGATAGATTATGTACTTTTCGCCATTTCTCGGTGCCAACCGTATGGCTACTGATCCATACATTTCGATGAGTGTGAATCACGAATGCGTGAATTTTTCTAAAGAAGATGATTATTGTATTTTTTGACTATTTAATATTATCATCCTGTTTTAATGTATTTCTATTTTATTTTTTATTATGTAAACATTTTATTGTGTTATCATAGTTTTACCTATGATTGTACCCACCATTTGTATTAATATGACATGCAACTGCACTAATTAGTTAAAATAAAATACTATAATGTTTTTTTGCGATTTTAACGTTGGTCCACAATAAAAGTAGTTTTTTTCATTATATAAAGTTAAATACTGTAATGACAGTGTTTATAATGAACAACTTTTACTGTTCATTATGATGAGTACAGTGACCTCCTTTCGGCTAAGTACCATCAATCAATGTAAGTAACCCTGTGGGAGAAAAAATATTTCACTTTTTTAAACACTTTTTGTTACTGCCTTTATTAACTAAACAAAATTAGAAGAAACATTTTTATTACTTATAACCACTTGAGCAGTTCTGCTGACTACAGTAACCACGCATATATGGCTCTGGACAGCGCTGGTTACTATAGTTACCAACCCGTCTCGCACGGTGGTGACAAAATCGCCTTATCCTGTTTTTCCAAGAACAACTACGCATATGAAACTATTTTTATCCTATTCTACTTGAACTAAGTTACAAATTTAGATAGAGCAATCCTGCCAGAATTCAAGGTCTATGGTTTAAAAAAAAACGGCCGTACGAAAGAGACAGTGTGTGCTCCGACTGCTCGGTGTCAGAACGCCGTGAGGGGCCGCTAATCAGCAGTAGATTTTTGCATAAAAGTTACAAAAAGATAAATATATTAAGATAAGTGGAAGTAGATCTTCATTGTTGACCAGTAGGATATTATCAGAAGTCGTACTTGACACTTTATGCAACAAGCCATTACTTCAATTGCACACATATCATTCTCCGCCTTTCTCTTTCAAGGCATTCACTTCACTAATGCATTTACATTATAAGCATTAACATTGTACATAATATTATTGGTTACTCTAAGTAGTTCGCGCATGCGGCTTCTTAAGAGCCATATTACAGAATGAATCTTTCAATTATTGATATTTGGATTTTCGAGTATAAAACGAAAAAACCCGTTCTTGTCAAGACAATTATATGAAACAAGTAAACCATAACATTAAAATTGTTTATTTTATGTTAGTAATTTTAATTAAATTCACTCTCAAACTTGCCCTCCTTCCTAGAATTTAACGAACAACATTTTTTTCAAATTGAAGGGTATTGTGTTTTTTTAATTCATTGATAATAATAATTAATACAGAAACGACATTTTATATAAATCTTACTATTTGATAATATCATAACGCTAAAAGTCTAGAATTAGTTGCTTTTTTCGCAAAAAAAAAATGTGTGATTGAGGGCTCCTAACATCGGAGTGGTTTTATTTTTAATATTACATATCTCATCTGATTTACCTCTTTTTGTTTAGGTCAGGCTTCTTTAAAAGTAATATAATTATTATTTTATTAATCAGCGCCTAATTTGTTTTGACACACCACACTTTTAAAATAAAACAAAATCAAAATCGGTTCGGCTGGTTGGGGATACGATGCTGGTCGGTGACTCTGGTTCTTCGGCGAATATCTTCGTTCCGGATTCTATCGATTATATTTTTCCAAAAGGCCAATAGTATAAAGTTAAATCTTTTGCGTTGGGGGTTAAAAATAGGTTAAAATCGAGTTCCAAGATGTAGTTTACATATTTCGTTAGATATTTACAAATAAAGCTAATGAAAGCGTAAAAAATCATAATGTAATAATGGAGAACGAGCTATGGAGCTATGCTCGGGGTTTCTCTACGAGATCAAATCAGAAATTAGGAGATCCGTAGATGAACGAAAGTTACCGATATAGCCCACCGGATTACCAAGTTGAAGTGGTAGGGCTCGTAGCACGCAGAACAGATAGCTAATGGCTCGAATGGAGACCACGGACTGGTAAGTGCAGCGTCCACCCACAAGATGCACAGACAAGCTAAAAGAGACCGTAGGAAAACGCTGGATGGAGGCTGCTTCCAACCGGCCCTTTTGGAGGTCGATGGGAGTGGCCTATGTCCAGCAGTGGACATTCTATGGCTGAAATTATAATGACGATGATGAATATAATAATAGTAAAACCGGGTTGATTTGCGACTATTCTCTGTCTGATTTATTCCGCGGCCCTCCAAATATATCAATGCAAAATATCACGTCGGACCGTTGCTCTTTTGCTACTTGAAATAAAGACAAACAACACTTTCGCATTGAAGGTTCCTCGTATTAGTTTCTAGAGTAAAGCTGAAATTTCTTGATATCAAGTTGAAGTACAACTTGATAGAGAATTCGAGCAACAGTCAAAGTTTGATCGTTTATTGCATTAGTTGATCAGTATTTTCAAAGATTTCGCTTCACTCCAGTGCATTACAGAACTTTTAATGATTTTACATCGTAATAAATGAATATTTATTGCGCATTAATGAATGAGCATACGTTTATTTACTCTAAAATTATAATTTAGTGCAACGAAGTTAAATAAATTTCCATGAAATACTATCACCTGATGAAGGATCATAAAATATACAAATTAAATAGATATAATAAAACATTGACTACGTAAAAATACCTATTTAATCCAAATGATTTGAAAGGGTGCATAAGCAGTGCTATCGAATGCTTTTCAAGCCATTTAACGCTTAAAGCTATCGAATGCTTTAAAACGCTTCCTATGTAAGCTATGCATACAGAGATCACGTATCATATACACATTGAGCATACAAACTCTATATAGATGAAACTACTGCGCCCAAGTCATATAAAATTAAATAGGGATTTTAGAAATTTGGTTCTATTTTTATTTTTATCTTACTACACAACCCCAAATTGCGTAAATCGCTCTTGTGTCAAAAGTTGCTACGGGTCTTTCCCGACATGAACCGTTTCGTATTTCGCTTAATCCAAAAAGGTACATAATGTTTTAAGCCCCGCCATTCAAGTGTTTATAGTCGGTCTTTCATCTCTTATCCTAATTGTTACTCAGCGATCCTCACAAGGATTTATTTGTCCCGTGTTGCGTTTTAAGACCAGTCTTATTCGTGATTTCCCAGTTACGTCACATCTAAAATATACATTAATTTGCACTAAATTATAAGGAGAGTTTGTCACTGTTTGTATTAGGTAATCTCTGAAACTACTAAATCTATTATAATCGATAAATATAATATATATATATATAACATCGTCAAACAAAAAAACAAACGAATCTTGAGTAACGTGTCAGTATTGCAATCCAAAGCGGCAATGTGGCTGGAATTTTGGGAACGATGCCTGAGGGTTTATTAGATTAGTATACTCTTAGATTAGTTGTTTTTTAGTTTACTTTTCTGTATATTTATTTTTAAGTAGGTAGTTTTATATTTTGTACCCGATGCCGTGGAAACTATGGGCAGTTGGGGTGCTGAGGTCAAGAACTTGGCCCCAGAATGCGAGACAACGGTGGTGACTCCCGCTCTGACTCGTTCCTGGTGCAAAAGCTGGACATTGCCATTCAACTTGGGAATGATGCCTGTATTATGGGCACTTTTGCACCAGGAACTGTGCAGGGCTGTTTATATTTGAATTAGTTTGTGACATATGTAATATATTATTTTCATAATAACAATCATTAAAGGATTTAATTTTAGGTCATAAAATTTTAATCCTAAATGATAAGATTTTCTAATTGTTATTTATGTAATTATATGACAAATTCAATTTATTTTAAATTAAAATGGTTAATATGTATAAACTTAAAAAGTTACATATAATTTCCAGTCCTCTAAGATTCGCTTCGCTCGATAAATAAGACATTACTTATCGTTAATCTATACTTTATATTATAAAGAGGAAAGATTTGATTGTTTGTTTGTTTGTTGGTTTACATTGAATAGTACTGAACCGATTTTAAAAATTCTTCCACTGTTGGGCAGCTACACTATCCCCAGGTGACTTAGGTTATATATATATATATACCCGTGCGAAGCCGGGGTGGGCCGCTAGTCTACACAAATATTATAAAGATGAGAAATTTGATTGTTTGTTTGTCGGTAATTTTTCAAATCGTTTTAGTAGTTTTGGAGCCTACTCTATGGCTCCAAAACTACTGAACCATTTTGAAAGATTATTTCAATGTTGGAAAGCTACACTACCCCCGGGTGACATATAGGCTATATATCTATACCCGTACGAAGCCGGGGTGGGCCGCTAGTATACAATGTAGAGACAGACAGTCACTTTCAAAATAAGCAGGCGAACTATTTCAGTCCCTCATTTTTCCGCGACTCGATGAGAGAATCCTCACGTCGTCTACAGATAAAATAAATCAATAATTGGTCCCTCACTTGGAATAGATTTACTATTCTGAGCTACTCACCTGTTTTAATAAATTATGCGTGTTATCAAACCTGTTAGCCCTATTTGTAGTCGAGGACTAAACATTTCTTTTGGGGAAGTATTAGCTTTGCGTGTCTACGGAGTGACTTTCACAAATATTTATAATGCTAATAAAACTACTCAAGTTCGAGCTTGACTATGAATTTCGAACGAGCCTCCTCCAGACATTTCACAATACTTGCTGATTCACCGGTGTCTCGATATAAATTATTCATTGTTAACACTTTTAGTATTCCAAAAATGTGTTTTTACGTGAATGCCGGACCACCCAGATTGAAATTCAATTCGAAACGAAAGTGTGAGCTCTATTACCTAACCAAGGCACTATTGTACCTTAGTTAGGTAATAATTATTAGCACACTGATGTGTAATAATTATATTTATCGTCAATTACTGATATTTCAATCATACTATGCAAGAACTTGTATCTAGATTTTTGATTCTGCTCTGGGTATTTCGAGGTATTATCCGGTACAGCATGGGGTTCTTCAAAAGGCGATTTTAGCCTTAAAAGGCAGGCAACGTATTTATGATCCTCTGGCGTTGCATCAGTTATCCACGGGCACCGGACACTGCTTACCATCAGGCATCTGGTTGTTTGCTTTCTGTGGTATTCAAAATGTTACTGTCAATGTAAATGTCATTTTACTCAGAGAACGGTATAGGTTCTTACATAGTTCCATTTTTACTGTGAAACAAAAAGAGGTTTTATTGCCTTTACCTAGGCAAGTCCAAGAACAATCTTCCAATGTTCCAACCTACTTTCATAAGTATGTAAGTAAGGGTGAAAAATTGCATGCAACCAAATTTTTCTTATAATATTCTATGATAGCATTGCGTAACAAGAAGAAGCGAAACGTACAGATGAATATATCTACGTACGTACAACCTTGCAACGGAGAGAGTGCTCCCTAGTCCCCGTCTTGCCCTTTTAGTTCTTAAATCAACGGGCTAAAGTCGAAAACTGGTGAGGCAGGGTGTTCTTTAATATTGTAGAGACAGTATTGAGCGGGCTACCAAACCATAGCCAATGACATACCCGGCGTGTTTTTCGGCACAATGCCAAAATCATGTCATCTCTCGTAGGAGAAAGGTCTGGGACTTTATGGCGCTTCGAGTATTAAGACTATTGTTTGTGGGGGTGCAAGTCAGGGATGCTCGAAATTTGCTCGTAAGCAGTCTCCAGGTTTTTTCTATTGAAGAACTAGATGAGCAAATCGATATCTTGTAGTAGTTTTAATTTTTTTTTACAACGAATTTAAGTATGTGTTTGACCACAATCTCATCTTGTGAAAAGATGTGGCCGAAGATGTAGCACACTTACCTAGGAAATACCTATTCTAAAGCCAAGACTGTCCCCTCGTCACTTCATTTGAAAATTTTACAGTAATTTGGAAACAGTGCCCTTTAATCCAGGCTGTTCCTTTGTTCTATTCAAGATTAGAGATGTCACAACTGACAATTAGGTAAGTATCTAGATTTTAACAAACGTTGAATGAACCGCTATTAAATTTTATCGAGTTTCTTAACTTTTTATCGCTAGATAAGGTACGCTTTATAAATATTATTATTAATACTAAGTAACGTAGGCGAAGGTCATAATAAAAAAGGCTAAAATGCTGTTAATTATAATAGTTTTAAAATTTCAGTGTAGTCTTCGAAGATCAAAATGTATATTTTGTTGAATTCTCTGAATGATCTTTTTCCAACTCGCACCCCCATCAAACTGCTATCACACGGAATTGGAATTCACACCAGAATCGCATTACGCTACGCGCCGAATATCCAACGAAAGAAACAGCAAGATACGAGGTCCAATTTACTAATGGCATGAGTCAATAGACTAGACGTTTCGTTCTATAGAGAAATAAATACAATTAAAATCACAGACCAATCCAAGAAATAGCGTAACCATGAGTGGTCGCGGTGAATTACCCTAATCCATTAAATTGTTGATTCGTCTGCGTTAAGGATGTCGGAAACGATAGTGATGTAACATTAAATGTTTCATCATTCAGTTGATTGTAATGAAAGTGTAATTGCACGTATGATCCATTAAGCGTACCTACATAACGAGAGCGGTCGAGAGGCTCCATGCGACCGCGGGACGGCCGCGCCGCCGCGCCGCCCGCCGCACTGCCGCCGCGCGCCGGTCGCGTGCTCGATACACTCGCTTGCGTAACGTGACAGCCTGGACTGTTCACAATTTCGATTTTACATTGAAGCTAATCGCAACTTGACGCGAGAAAGGACCCGCTCGATCTCGATCGCCACTGCCGACGCCCTCGCTCACACGGGGGCAACCTTTCACGACCACTTTCGGCTATGTCGTAACACCATTCCAAATTTTCGACACCCAATTAGGTGCCACTAAATAAACGAAATAAGCATCACATTTGGTTTTTATTATAAAAATATAAAAGCTATATTATAATACATAACATAACAGTCGCAATATAATACCTCCTTTCGAACAACATTAACACTGTGCACTAATAACAAGTAAAGATGAGTGGCGATGATGAGAAATTCGATGATAGGTGTTATGTCGTAGGCGTGGTGGAGCTCGCGGGCGAACGCGAGGCAGGTGACTATTTACATGGCGTTCAGCCGCGCGCTGCGGCCGGCAGCAAGACTTAGATAAGCTTCAGAAATTAATAAATAACTGCGTATGTAAGGTCCTGCCACCGGAACTTGTAGTTTTGTCGTTTAGTGCAGAGGACCCGCAACATGTCCGGGAGGACCGTACTGAGTGCTGGTAGCGCCACCGTGACCGGAGCCAGCACCACTGTCGTCCCCACCGCTGGTGCCGAAGTCGGAAGCGATCTCGGCGCCACCGTGACCGCCTGCTCCACCGCCGATGCCAGAGCCGCCACCGAGAGCGAGCGCGCCCAGGTCATCACCACCTCCGATAACTCCACCGCCGATAGAACCGCCGCCGATAGAACCACCGCCGATAGAACCGCCGCCGATAGCACCCCCGCCAATAGCACCACCACCGATAGCGCCACCCTCCTTCTGGGTCTGGTACTTGATGAAATAAACTTCGGGTTTTGAGGGCTGGGTAGGTGCGGGAGTGGGGATGACGATGTCGGGCTGCTCCTCGGGCTTCTTGACAAGGACGTATACGAGAGTCTTCTCTTCGTTCTGGGGCTGCACGGGGATGATGGGAGCGATCGGGGCAGGGGGAGTCGGGGCCTTGATGAAGATGATCTTGTAGTGCTTCTGGGGAGGAGCGACTTCAGGGATACGAGGAGCCCTCTGTTCTAGGGGTTCTGGCGGGGGAACGTGCACGTAGATGTGCTTCTGCACAAGAGGAGCACCAGAGTAGCCGCCCGCATATCCGCCACCGAATCCAGCGTCTCCACCGCCGAATCCAGCGTCACCACCGCCGAAGCTCAACCCGCTGGCGCCGCCAAATCCACCGGAGCCGCCGAAACCACCGCCGATACCGGCACCACCGTGTCCGCCACCCAGTGAAAGACCACCTCCGGACAGACCACCCAGGGAGCCACCGTGGCCTCCACCGATGGAAACAATCCTGTGGCCACCGGAGGAAGACGAGTGTCCTCTGCTAGGTGCCGAGTAGCTGTAGCCTACTGGGGGCTCGGGGCGGCCGTAGGCCAGCGCCACGCAGGCGAGTACCTAGAAAAAAATAAACACGTTTTAATTTCATTTTATCTCTCATCAATTAATATACCTAGCACTGTAATCGCCGGCGAAGAACAACAAAGCCTCATTTGATCGTGGTAAATTGAACATCGTGCGGTTGAGGTTGAATAGGGGTGTGCGGCGATGGACGTTCGATGTTAGATCCCCTGATTACGCCGACCCTGAGGCTATTAATATCGCTTACCGACTACACACATTGTCCAGATAAATTTTCTTTCTATACGGCATATTCATTCAGAAAACAGTTTTGAAAATCGAAAAGTATTCACTATTCGATTTACATTATTCGATTAACATTTATGGAATAATGTAGGGATTGAATCACAAAATCCAGATTTAACTGTTATTACAAGTTGTAAGGGCTGAGCAGTATCAATTCGCCAGGCACATGAGCAGTAGGTATCTTGTAAATGATCCCAAAGTTTTGCAATAAATGTAACAGAGATAAGAGCGTCTTGTATTAAGAGTTGGTTTCTACACAATCAGACGTGACGTAAGGCGGATCGCTCCGCTTGTGGATCTCGTAAACAACTTGGAATGATCTGGTATTACGCAATACTGTCGAGGGATTAAATATTAGATTTTTGAGTTCCAGAAACAAAAAAATAGTACTTGTAACTTTTGTAAGAGGACCTGCGTATAGATGTTGACTCGTAGAAATGGAGACTATTGCGCAATTTTTTTATTCTTTCGCGGCTAAAATAACATTCCCGATTCACATTTTGCGCCTACTTCAACTTATATTTTCTGTGATATGCAAAGTTGAGAATCTTTTTTTATGATTGACACCTAGCATAGGTTTTTACCAAAGTTCATCAAATCTGATCTATATTCCTACTGAAAATACCCCAATATTACGAATAGTATTGACAATAACTACAAACGTTTTAACGGAAATGGGACATTCGATAACCAAAACTACAAACGGCTTATGTCTGAATGGAACGATTTGAACCCCAACCGGAAGTACTCCGAAGGTGATGAATGGGTATCCATAATGGCGGGTATACACGAACTTTTGTACTCCAATGATCCTTATCTACAAATCCATGTTTTGATGTCCTATAAACTGATTTATAACTCCACGACATAAGACGAACAATTCAGTTCAACACTCACAAATCACTTTAATAACACAAAATGTTATTCACTACTTGGCACACTGCGAGAGTCCATATCGTGATTTATATCACTGAACACTTCACTTTGGTTCCACGTTATTTACCTGAAAACCTTTTATAATTGCAAAAAGAACAAATCACATTATAAATCATTGGATAATCGCATGTGCCAAATAGTAAATTAAAGTAGATTACACGCAAGCGATCCTTACCACGAATGCGCGCATATTGTGCTTGGGAGGAACGGTGCTGCTGGTTTAGAAGCTTACTGCCGGTACTTGTGTTTCAACCGATTACAACAAATCCGCCGATCGGAGATGTTCCTGTGTCTGAGAGCTCGTGTTAACTGATGACATTCGCCATGCCGGACCGCTCTTAAATACCAAAATGCTCATCTCGTTGGAACACTCCATCCCTACGAGCATTTCACTGGGTAACATGCAACTATCGTCATTATTTAACGAGTATACGGTCCTTTCTTTTCGGCGAGGTCCACCGCAGCGGCTCCGCACTCGACACGCTGCCTTAGCGACCACCGCTCGCCTCCTCGAACCAGCTGGCCGCTTGCTTACGTCTATATGGATCTTAGTACTTTGATAGGCATGCTACCAGCAATTTTTTTAATAAGGCTTGCGTTTGACCACCTTCACGCCTGATGTTAAGCGATGATGCGGTTTACGTTGGAGCACGCTTGCCTAGAAGAAACCGATTTACTCGAATTAAAACATCGATTGAACTGTCCTGATAATAAAAAAATATTAAGGTTTTTCCTCAGCAATAATGTTTACTGTGTAAAAAGTACTGAGATCAAAATAAGCATGTTAAAAAAAAGCTTAAACAAGATGCAGTTCGGATGCTGTCTACATATAAATCATTAAATTTTTTAGTAGAGTATGAGAATGTAAAAGGTAGGGAGTGGTAACGAACTCGCTCTCCCAATGGAAATATAGGGGAAACTGCTATGAATAATCTTTGATAATAATAAATTTTGAGAGATAAATTCAGGGATTAAAATAACTCCTCAAATATTATAAGAGAAGAATCTCTGACAACTAATAGTGGTAATTTTAAAAAGTCCAAATAGCACTACTTATTTATTACCCGATTAGCGGTCCGCCCCAGCTTCGCACGGGTATAGATTATAGCCTATGTCACCCGGGGATAGTGTAGCTTCCCGACAGTGAAAGAATTTTTCAAATCGGTTCAGTAGTTTCGGAGCCTATTCAATGCAAACAAACAAACAAACAATCAAATCTTTTCTCTTTATAATATTAGTATAGATAACAGCAATGCCAAAAGGATAATGTAGTTAGCGTGTATGTATGCATGTATGCCTTTGATAAATGAAATATACATAGATTTTCGAGTACGTTTAAGAATGGTATCTGGGTAGGATTAGAAACAAGAATGAAATACCTTCGTGAGGTAGTTTTTATTTTCAACAAAGAAACTAATTTTATATATATTAAAAAACCGTATAGTGTCAATCTTGACTTAATAACAGTTTGGGGCACAAGACGTCCTTATAAGATAACAATCGAGCACATATTTTTATTGCCCATTTTCGCTTGAGATGGCATACTCCAGTTTTCCCCGCTAATACCGCTGCTATTTGCCGTTTGTTCTTGTTCTTATACAGCAACTTAAACTGCAAGACTTAACAGATAGGAACAAACTTCTTCAGTTTAGAAGAGTTTCCTCGTTAAACTACCTGGGCTTTCTTTTAAATCAACAAGATCTTGTTTTTGAAGAAAGTTTTTAGTTTATAGTTTTAAAGGTCTGAGTCTCTCGAGAGGTTGTTGGAAGAAACCATTTCAAGTCCCTAGGTCTTATGTATATTTGTAAGTATAACTAGAAATAACATTTTCATTGCTCTAAACAAACAATGGTGCGATATCTCGGGGTGAAAATAGCTGATTTATTTCTCAAACTAGATTAAATTAAGCCGAATGCTATTCAAACTAAGTATTCCATTTAGTGTGAAATGGGCTGAAGATAACGCTTTGTATTTCTCTTCATTTTCGGAGATTTGATAAATTTCAGTCTATTTAATAAATTCGAAATTAATGAAGAGCCTCGTCTCATCTCTTGCCAGCTGTTGTGTCGCTGTTCTGGCCGCGAAAGTCCTCCAACGAAACGATTAGATATTATACATACTGCCTTATGTGTGGTATAATTTAAACAGTGCATGGTGGAAATTTTAATATGATAGTAAGGTTAGCAATCTTAACCGTTATATCTCGATCAGGTGAGAAATCATTCCTTGTTTTTTGAAAACATATAGGTACTAATTTTAGAAATAAAATACAGGTATCGTTTTTTTTTTAGTTTAAAAAAACTATTTTTATAGCTTGTGCATCCAGTTTCTTATAAGGATCAAAAGTTTATATTGGAACATATTTTAAAGTACTTGAAACTTCAGAAATAAGCGTGCTTCATCGGCATCGCAGACAGGGCGGTATAACGCTTTTTAAAATCTTATTTCTATACACTTAAAAATTAATATAATATTAAAAAATGCCGTTTGATTCCATTCCTTATAATTAAAAATTTCTACAAAGCTAACCTATCTTCAATTCGTTGAAAATTTAATATTATCTCTTCTCATATTTAGGGAAAGAAAAGAAAAGAAATAGGCCTGACTTATTTTAAGTTCTCCATTTGAAATGTGTCTTTTGAATTATAAGTGACAAAACCATTTAGGAAACTCAAGGACGTTCATCATCATCATCATCATCAGCCAGAAGACGTCCACTGCTGAACATAGG
The DNA here is from genome assembly GCA_932305915.1 of Agriopis marginaria. Taxonomy (NCBI): domain Eukaryota; kingdom Metazoa; phylum Arthropoda; class Insecta; order Lepidoptera; family Geometridae; genus Agriopis; species Agriopis marginaria. The sequence continues at coordinate 14,364,909 of OW029916.1, read as the reverse complement.
CCTCCCCCTTTAACCTCCACACTGAACGACAGCCTGCCTTTTGCATCCACTGGATGCCCGCGACTCTCACAATGTCGTCGGTCCATCTAGTTACATACCCATATAGTCAAGGACGTTATATACCCTAAAATAGGCTATTTACATAAAATACATAAAGGGTAAACTGGATTAATGGCATTAATTCATCAATACCTTACACTTGTTAAGTCATACCCGGCACGTTTATAACAGCAATGAAAAATAAAAAAGTTAACACATTTGTCATTTTCAGAAGCTCACAAACATGACCACTGCCTATTTTTAAGGTTCTGTAGCAAAACGGAATCGTTAAAAATTCGTGGTGTCTGTCTATCGGTCTGTCTATCTACTATATCATCTATTTGACATGACTATGGAAACCTACCATGGCTTGTGATGATACTCACTTAAAAGTATTTTATGATATGTTGTGTGAACTTTTCAAAGTAGATATCTACATTTAGGATACCATTTTGCTACTGTGACCATTTTCATTTCGAACCCTGTCCAAAAGCAAGTTTAATCTACGAGTGCGGTAACGTACTGCCAAATTTAATTGAGAATCATACTGCATCTAAAGCTTGCGCCAAATTACTAATGAACCTACAACGCAAAGCCAAAAGAAAGTATTATATTTTACATAATTATTATGTAGGTATGTATTTCCCAGCTGTGTTATCTTGTGTGGTGTCTAAAGACAAGGGTCTTTGACCAGTGTGTGTTGCAAGAGATGGCATAAATGGTACTGAGACGTGGTCTTTAACTTTTGGCCTTTTGGAAAAACTCAGAGTCACACAACGGGCAATGGAGAGCTATGCTCGGATTTTCTTTGGGCGATAGAATCCGGAACGTGGATATTCGCCAAAGAAGTCACCGGCATGGCTATTAAAATTTGCAAGCTGGAGTGACAATAGGCAGGCCGCATCGCTCGAAGAACCGATAACCGATGGCAGAAAGGTGCTTGAGTGGAGACCACGCACTGGAAGACGCAACGTAGGTAGGCCTCCCACTAGATGGACTGACGACATTGTGAGAGTCGAGACGGGCATCCAGTGGATACAAAAGGCAGGTTGTCGTTCGGTGTGAATACCAAAGGGGGAGGATTATAGTAATTTTTACTTTCGCGATTTCAACACATGTTTTAAATGTTTATCGGGACTTATCATGTATAAACGGGGAGGACTATGTTCTGTAGTGGACGTCTTCTGGCCTGATGATGATGATTATGATTTCCCATCTACAGCCTAAACACCTCAACCAATTTTGATATATGGGGTGCCGATAGTTTTCTCAAGTTCAGTGATGGTTACAGGGTAGGTGACATCATCATAAATACAAGATGGTGCATCCTAACTATACCAGTGGGGATGAAAAAGTATTTTGTCTTAATCTCGTTGCATAGATACGTCTTTTAGAATGAATATAAGGTTTGGTAGATTGTTTTTATTCAAGTGTACCGTTTGTGAAATATGATTCTGCAAAAACATCGTTGTAGAAGTAAATATAGATCGATGGTTGTAGAGTTGTTTTTGTGTAAGAAATTAAATCGTTACTTTTTAGGAGTACCCAAAGGGTGTAAACGGGACCCTACTACTAAGCCTACGCTATATGTCTGTCTATCCGTCCTACCTTTTAACAGCTCTATTTTTCATACCGCAATAGACAGCCAGTTGAAATTTTCATAGAATGTGTAATGTTACGGCGGAATCTAAAAAATAATAAAAATCACAATAAGTAAAAAAACATATTTTCTATTTGCTCTAACGTAAAAACGGTGATACATACAATCGTCAAACTTGGCACGATTATAGTACACACTTTATAGTATAACAAAAAATTATAATAATAAATGACCAAGTGCGAGTCGGTGACAAATTTCTATTCACCACCGGTGTTCTCGTACGATCATATAAGTGAAGCAACGTCGGGCCCGGTCGGTACTTTGGATGGGTGACCGCATGGACGTGGATGGGATGTTGTATTTTTACACAGATTTTTTGTACTTTAGTAGCTAATAAGTTATTTGGTGATACGGAACCCTCGGTGCGCGAGCCCGACTCGCACTTTGCCGGTTTTTTTGTGTTTTTTGCTAGGTGTTAAATCTACCAGGTTAATTATCCAAAACGTCAAATTTGGGAAACAGGTTCTTTCTGGGTAGACGTGTCTTATTGTAATCTATACACGCTAAACCCGCCGACCTAAGATTATATTTATGTACGTAGTATAAATAAAAAATCTTTGCCGCCGACATTCCGCCAGTGTCGTCAGGATTTTCAAAATCTTCCATTGTTTTGAGAATAGACTATAATATAATAATTGTTCTATAAAATATTTTTTTAGAACAATTAATTATATCATATAATAGAGGATTTTGAAAACTGAATGCCTATGCCATGTACCGACTGTACATAAATATCACAATCTTAATATTACAGTCAATCTTAATCTATACTAATATAAATAATAAACGCAGGGGAGGCTTTATGACGAGCCGTCGGTGAGTGGCGACACCGCGTACCCCGATTCCATGGGTCTAAAACCCCAGAGACCCTGACCCCTGGCTTGCCTTAACCGGCCGTCTGGGGATGGAAACCGCAAAAGCTAAGAACCTAAGCCCCAGGGTGGAAGTGTTAAAGGGCATAACGCCGCGAGTAGCTCTTAGTGAAAGTGCAGCACACCTCTCGACACCCTAAGCCACCCACGCCAATGTTGCCTCTCCGGTGCCAAAATGCGGCAGCCATTATGGGGGGGCCCATTTAGTGGGTGGCAAGTCATCACCCGCCAAAATATCTTGAAATGAGGCATAATTGGCGGGTGCCGTACCTTATACCATAGACCTGTTTTCCCATCTACGAGTTGTTCACCTCAATACCCCAGACTTTTTATATCCTATACTGTACAATAGTTTTATATTCCATTTTATACACATCACATAATTGTATTTTTATATTCAACGGGGCCTCTTGGTGTTGGCTTCGGCCCCACTAATGCCTACCAAACGTCCGGGCTAGACCCGTGTTTATCTATACTAATATTATAAAGAGGAAAGATTTGATTGTTTGTTTGTTTGTTTACATTGAATGGGCTCCGAAACTACCGACCGATTTGAAAAATTCTTTCACAGACGGGAAGCTACACAATCCCCGGGTGACATAGGCTATAATCTATACCCGTGCGAAGCTGGGGCGGACCGCTAGTATTGAAATAAAGTGTTATAATAATAATAATAAATATTATAAAGAGGAAAGATTTGATTATTTGTTTGTTTGTTTGCATTGAATAGGCTCCGAAACTACTGAACCGATTTGAAAAGTTCTTTCATCGTTGGGAAGCTACACTATCTCCGGGTAACATAGGCTATATTATATTTAAAAAAATAGGGATCCTTACTAAAACTCCAATAATGTGTAACCCAAGGCGTAAAGAAATTAGATTTACAATTTTAACTTTGCGTGTACAGTTCTAAGACTGGAAAACGTCTGTCAGGTCAGACTAGTGTTTAATATTTCAGTAAAGGTTTTAAAAAAAAGTCAACCAATCCGTATATTTATCTAAACGATATACGTTGTAAATTCAGCCTAAAGACGTTTACTTCTATTTGCGTTTGTTAATTTATGGTCCAGCCTATTAATTTACCGGCACTTTAATAAATTTTAAACCGACTTCCAAAAGGAGGAGTTTATCAATTCGACTGTGTTTTTTTTTTGTATGTATGTTACGCGATTACTCCGCCAAATTAGAATTGTTTTGGTGATTCTTTTTTTGGTTGGTAGGTCATATCTCATAGGTGGTCCCATATAAATTATATCAACTTTGATTCAGGGCTTTTTGAAAAATCTACAAAAACATGACAATAAGCAACGAATTCAATGTACATTGTACAGTGCCACCAGCTTAGCTGTTAAACTGGGCAAAATTGGAACTACAGTTATTTCTTGATAAATTTCATACTTTGTTCTCCACTAGCAACGCTGTCAACTGAACAGCAAACATAGAGGAACAGTGGGCTTACTCTTGACACTCGATTTCATCGTAATTTGGGATTGGGATCGAAAACATGCAATTTGGTACTCTTGAATTCTAAACTAGCGCACGATTGGAACCGATAATGGTAGAATTTTGTGAAACTAAATAAAATCGACTCAACTCGACGCTTTCGGTACTCTTGACGCGATTGAAGAGTACAAAATGCTAACAAAATGGCATGTTTTCGATCCCAATCCCAAATTACGATTGAAATCGAGTGTCAAGATTAAGCCCACAGGTTCCTAGAACAAAACTCCAAAAAACCAAGGATTTTATATATACCCTAAAAGGACCTGGATTGAGTACTCATGCTAAAAAAACGGTCCGAGGAAGAAGCGAGCACGGAGTAATTTGTCCTTTTCTTGTAGGGTGTTCATGATTTTGAGGAAACGAAGACATTGTAGGTAATTCCTAAAATCATCGTATGGGTACTCTCAGTAAATACAGGAAGTTCATATAGGCCCAGTGACGAGCGCTAATGTCAGAATTTTAGGCCGCCAGGACGCCTGAAGGCCTCTGAGATGGCTTAGCGTCTATTGTTATAAGACTCAACCGGGACATACGGGTAACGCGACATATATTTTTTTAAAACTATAAATTGGCTTGCGCTTGGCCGCCATCTCGCCTGATGTTAAGCGATGATGCGGCCTACGATGGAGCACGCTTGCCTAGAAGAAACCTATTCACTCTCGACTTGAAGGCACCCAGATTGTTAACTTTTCATTCGATCATTCGGTTTCTAAATGCCACTCGCAATCACCCTACCTAAGATTGACCGTGTAGTCCGTTGCTTAAATTCGGTGATCAGTTAACAACATCTAGTAGATGACGATGATGATGAAAGTAGCCTATAACTTTCCATCCCTTGAACTATACCCATGCAAAAAATCTGGTTGATTTGTTGCTCTGTTGCTGCGTAAAAGAGTAACAAACACACTTTCGCATCCTATCCTACTTCCTACTAATATTATAAACGCCAAAGTTTGTATGTATGGATGTTTGTTCCTCTTTCACATACAACAGACAAACTTTTGTATTTATAATAAACTAGCCGTTACCCGTGTGACTTCGTAAGCATACACTTTCAACCTTTTTTGGACCCTTTAATTCGGCCCTTTCGTAAAATATTTTTTAATGAAGTTTTACACTCACTTGTCAAATTACAATTTCGTAGTTGCATAAATTTCAACACAACATACAAACTACAATTCCACCTCCTTAATCTTTCTTTTTTGTAAAAATATTATAACAGTATTTATTTATTTTAAACTATTAGCCTGAATACCAAATTTTATCCCTGAGTATCATCAAAAACAAAGGACTTTAATATAATCTTTCAACCTCCATTTGCCCCCTTTAATTCGGCTTTTTCGCTAAATCCTTCTTAGCGGACCTCTATACCCCATAAGGAACCTACGTGCCAAATTTTAGCTTCGTAAGTCAAATAGTTTTTGAGATTTCGTGACAAGTCAGTGAGTGAGTGAGTGAATTTAGCTTTTATTAATATAGAAGATTGGCATGACTACTATTTGGCATATTTTACTTACTGCGGGAAAATGACATCGAACTACATTCATTTTCAAAGTTTGTCGAGAGCATCACTACATCACTATCACTATCACTACATAGGATAAAAAAAGTCGCTGTCGCTGTCTGTCCGTCCCTATATGTGCTTAAATCTTTAAAACTACGCAACAGATTTTGATGCGTTTTTTTAAATAGATAGAGTGATCCAAGAGAAAGGTTTATATATATAATACATGCATAATATAGTAGAGAAACACTGATAATTGTAGAGGTTTCTAATGTAATGTCGTAAATAAACATATTTTTTTTGCGCTTACATTGCAAACGCTGGCTGAACCCTACGTGATAACGAAGGGATTTTAAGCAATACAGCATTAATCTTTATCCAATTAAGTACCTTAAATACATTGTGCATTTAATATAGACCAATATGGCCGTTTACAGCATGTAATTTAAATGAACATTTTCGAAGATATTAAAGATTTAAAATGCAGGGACATAGCGGTTGCGGCGGTACCGGTCCTCCGGCCAGTACCGCAACAGGCCGGCACCGGCGGCGTGTTTTTCACATGGCCAATCATAATGTCGCTCTTTAAAGAGTAACTTCTAAAGAAAACATGTTTGTTTTGCCTAATGACAAAAAAGCTGTGAACGTTGTAGGTATATAAAGACATTCCGTAGTATATTATTTTAGTATTAGCATTGCACCTGCGATGCCGGGGCGGGTCGCTAGTGTCTTTATAAAATCTTCTGTGTTGAAGTGCAAACTGCACACCTGGAGTTTTTTGTTATACTTGCTGTTCGACTAAGAATTACTTCCAACCACATTTTTCTTACATCCTCTTTTGTTGGTATACTGTAACATGAAATATATTCAGCGATGAATTTAGGTACTTTCATTTTTTATGTAATATTTAGAATGATTCCCGTACGATTCGTCGAAACACCCTTGAACGTTACAACTGTACACAGAAAGCTCGGTTCACCGTTGGATGGTGGTACTAGATCTACGTTACGCCACTTACTCACCTGATGGTACGTGACGGTGTGGCGGAGGATGGAACACGTTGATCTAGAAATCTATTCATATCTATCTATACATATATATTTTTTTATATAAATAATAGGCTTGCGCTTGACCGCCAACTCGCCTGATGTTAAGCGATGATGTGGTCTACGGTGGAGCACGCTTGCCTAGAAGAAACCAATTCACTCGTGATTTGAAGACACCCAGATTGTATCTATCGGGGAACACCCATTCAGGCAGCGCATTCCACAGACTAGCAGTCACTATCACACTATCACTATCTATCACTAGCCATGAAGATATCTAGTTTGTTGTTCTCAGGAAACAAGGAGGACGGCAGGTAGTTCCATTCTTGGGCAGTACGTATCATAAATGAAGACCCAAATTGTTGAGTTCAAATCTTTGGAATTTTCACTAGGAAGGGAGGGTAGTGTGCATGTGCAGTCATTCTACTTTTCCTAAGTAAAAGGGGGAGGGTGGAACAAGGGCTCGAAGCTTTTGCGCACACTCGCCGAAATGCGAATTACTTTAAAATATCCCTAAGTCATGCTAAAACATAATGTATAAAAATAATTGTTCATTGTTCAAAATATTGTTCATGTTCACACGTGTATGGACACCCTAGTAAACATTTTCTTGTATTTCAAGCTTTGTTTACCTACCTGTGAAAAGATATGCCGCAGCCACCGAATGATTCACTAGCACAGTTTCTTATACAGCAATTTTTCACCATTTTAAAATAAATATTCAAAAATCATGCTAGAAAAAACAAAATATAGTAAGCAAACAATCAAAAACGCCATGTCGTTAATGCTGCCAGTAGCTTCATGATTCAGCAGAACCATGAAGGTTCCTAGTAATTATACTAGGAACCTACATGGTTACTTAAAAATAAAATTTAAATAGGTACATGATACATTAGATATATTATCTACATTAATATCCGTTAGAAAATGGAAATAAAAATTTATCTTTATTTCATTGGTAGTAATTTTATGTTTACACCCCAAAATAGGGCCTGCCTGGTATGTCCGATTGAATAAGTAAAACTACTAAAATATGATTACGGGATAATTACCGTGGTGGTTGTGGAATGAGATTCCACAACATTATATAACTTTAGTGAACAGCTGAGATAGTTTAAAACAGAGTTTTACTAAAATATATGTTTTATGTAATGGCAATCTTTAGAAAGGGATACACTTCCTCCGTGGTAGCTATCTCAGTGAGCTCGTTTTACCTCCATGTTCCTAGCCACATTATTATGAACCTTACATTTAGACGTTAAGGTTTAGTTTTGTATGGGAATATTTTGACAGAACGCGTTCCTTCCCTTGCAACTTCCTTGCAAAAAACAAAGTAGTGTCTCCATGGCGACCGGGCCCTGTTGTTTTTCGTTACATTTTTCATGACCATGGATACAAAGTATTTCAGTCGTAATATTAAAAAATATTTTCTACTTTGTCAGATGTATAAATATATTTTATAGTTATCTAGTCAAATTGTATTTATTATATTAATTAATAAATGCAGACTGACATTGAAGTTTTAAAACTAAAATGACCAATTATCTATCTCCTTGAACTATACATTGAACTGAGTATAGTTCGGTAATGATGAATTGGCAATAATGACTTAGTTATGTTCTACCATCATTACTTAGAGGTCATTCGTCATTGAGACCGACAGTAGGCAGTTTGTGAAAGCAAGGTGATCGAAGAGCATCGCTTGACATGGTAGAGCTGCTAAAGATGAAGAGTGACCATGACACTTGACCATGATTATCACTTACTTTGGTCCTATCATTATAATCAGCCCACTTTATTTAACTGTTAACTTACAGATTGTAAGGGGAACAGTCTCGAAGCCAAAAGAAGGTAATTGTACTCATCATTATGAACCACTTTTAGTAAGGAACCAACCCTGAAATCGTGAAAAAAAAATCTGCTGTTCCACACATTTTGTCGAGTGTCAAAGACCGTTTTCTATAAGCAGCTGATATTTTTTTCGCGATTTCAAGGTTGGTCCCATAGTAAAAGTTATTTATAATGATGAGTACAATTACCTTCTTTTAGCTTCGAGAGTGTTCCCCTTACACCCTGTATATAGGCCTCTCCCATGACACTCCACTCTCATATGATTTTGTATTTTTCCAGTCACTGTCAACTGCCTTACAGGGAAAGTGCCTTTATTAACTAAACAAAATACAAGCTAAAACTAACACTACAAACACAGTTAGACTATCCATAGACCGTTTAAGGTCTAAAGACAATCCAAATGCTCAAGACTACTTCTACTACCAGTTAGCAGTGTACTCAGCATACTGGCGGCATTACCACGTTGAATGGCAATGCTTATGCGTTGAGCCAGAAACACGCAACCATTTTGGTCACGCGTCGCATTAACCAGGCGCCCTGAAAGATTTTCGAAAATGAGGTGAGCACGCGGTCCCCAAGGGCCCAATGTCTCGACCCCAAACGCCTGAAATATGTAACCCCTGCCTTACATATATTTATTTATTATTATTTATTTATTTAATACTTTATTGCACACTTACAAATTAAGTAAACATGTACAATTGGAGGACTTAGTGCAAAACATATCATATATCGTTAGTCCAACGAATCCTAGGATGTTTACTAGGATGATATTTACACACTTTATCAATGTAAATTATGTATATTAACATGGTTAAAGCTACTTGAATACGAGCAAACGGTCAGTCATGACATAAACACATACACGCAAATAAACTACCCACTTGTACTACGTATTAACTACATATTAAACTGATTATACAAATTACTTAATGTGAAATTACGATGTAACAACGAAAGAACGGTCTCTCCTTACACAGGTTATCAAAACTGAACAGGAGAGGCCAATCACCTGTAAATTATAAAAATCAGACAAATAAAGTTTTTTTTTTTTACAACATTATTCATTTTGTATCAAGTTTTGCCTAGTTAGTAGGCGCATACATTTTGAGAGATGGCTTAAAATAACCCAAATATAAACGCAGGGGCGGCTTTGTGGCGAGCCGTCGGTGAGTGGCGACACCATGTACCCCGATACCATGGGGAGAGACCCCCACCCCTGGCTTGCTTTAACCAGCCGTCTGGGGGTGGAAACCGCAAGAGCTAAGGAACCTAAGCTCTAGGTTGGAAGTGTTAAGTGGTCACACGGGCAGCGTTTTGTCCATACAAACGTATTCTCGTGTTTCCTCCCTGGATAATACCGCTGAACTGTAATTTTTTTTTAATAAAATTTATCTTCCTCATTGTCATGCTTCTATCATTAAATTTTTATATAAGTTAACTACTATAAGAAATATGAGCCTATAAATATCCCAATTTTTTTTTTACCGCCATGTTCAGACGTCTATCAAAAAAAAAAATACGAGTTTATAAAACAAAAATACATGATAGAAGCATAGTTCAATCTCTTTCACATCTATTCATTAAAAAATTATGAAATCGGCTTAGTTTTGAATGAGGAAACAGAAAAATACGAGACGATGAATTTGTCTACTTTTCGTAGGTATAATCGATCCGAGCTGCAGTTGTCTCTATTGCGCTCTACTGGGAGAGGCTTGAGGTCAAGGGACAGCAATAGATTTGCTAAATACCTATTCATCAAATTTCTTGGTTGTGGTATGCCCTCTTAAAGGGCATAATGCCGCGAGTAGCTCTTAGTGAAAGTAAAGTACTCCTCTTGACACCCTAAGCCACCGCTGTTGCCCCTCCAGCGCCAATATACGGCAGCCTTTATGGTGGCCTATTAAGTGAGAGACAAGTCATATCCTGTCTTAATGTATTTTGAGATGAGTTAGAATAAGGCAGGTGCCGTTTCTCATCCTACAGATCTGTTATCCCATCCCACAAGTTGTTCACCTCAATAGCCCAGTATATTTGTAACCCGATGGCATCAATTATCAAGTTACCAACATCATCCAAATCACATAGTTTAATATATTTTATACAAAAAAAGGCCTCTCAGTGTTGGCTTTAGCCCCATTGATGCCGTATAAAGGCCCGGGCTAGTTCGTGAATATAAATAAATTAAGTAAATATAATATAGATTAAAAAATAATAAATTAAGTAGTCGAAATAATTTTATTTATATTACACGGGAATTACTCACGTAAGATTAATCCGGTAAATGTGTGGAAACCACATCAGTTTAGAAATAATGTTAAAATATCATGAAAAAAAATACCAACACTGAAAGTGTTAATTTAACTGAGCTTCTTTTTTGCTTAAATTCAGCATCATAGATGATGAGAATCTACTAAAAAACAGTTGACATAAATTTAAACAAATGGAGATTTCATCTAAATAAATTTTATTATCTAATAACTCTACTTATGGCAGTTCAACGATTACTACGCTTAAGGAATTGTGATTCCATCACGGCATAATGCTACTAAAAAACATTAATATTCCTGGCGTAAACAATATAATATAATATACTACCTGGTCGGCAGTATTCGTTCCATTTTCCGCTGAATTATGTGAAACAGACTAACATACAAAGGAAGCATAAAGTCTTACAAAAGCTTCAAAGGAGAATCCAACTGAATATTACAGCTTTTCTAACATCAGATTGCGTTGCCCAACCTGCTCTGTAACGCAGTCTGAACCTTGGAAAGTGACCTTTCCGATACATTCACTCGCTAAGCATACTTACAATGAAATTTCAGCTTTATTGGCTGCTATTATTGCAATCTCATACAATAAAAAAATAAAAATCTGTGAGTGCTCATTCTAAATCTAGATCTTAGATTAAACGATTTTTTTTGCTAATCGAAAACAGTGAAGTACTAATACCTACTTGACATTAATACTCGAAATAAAGAAAAATTAAGTTTTTCTGTATATGGATTAAATTAAGTAAATTTATATTATACTAGCAGTCCGCCCCAGCTTCGCACGGGTGTAGATTATAGCCTATGTCACCCGGGGACAGTGTAGCTTCCCGTCAGTGAAAAAAAATTTCCAAATCGGTTCAGTAGTTTCGGAGCCTATTCAATGCAAACAAACAAACAAACAATCAAATCTTTCCTCTTTATAATATTAGTATAGACTAAGCCTGTTATTTAACAAATCAAACACCTATCTGATAGCCTACTACGAGTAAACAGTCATAAATTATATATATGTTGCAGTCAAAACTCTTCACCAGTCAAATCTACTTTTGATAGCAAAATCAGCCAAAACTACATTTGACTGAACAGGTTGCTCTATACTACTTTTGCCTGAAATTATACTGATATTACAGTAGAGCCTTACTAATCCGGCACTGTTAAAGACAAGGAGGTGCCGGATTATTAGAATGTTCGGATAACTGGGAAATTATATTATTGGATAGGGAAATTCAAGGTAAATAAAACAAAACATTGCATAAGAAGGTAGTACTATATATTTCCATATTATTTCTTTATGGCAACTATCTTACTTTTATGTAATCTGGGAGGGGGGGGGGAATAGTGTCAACGGGCGGAGGTAGTGACTGAGGAAAGGGGAAGGAGCCGAGGCCGTGGGTGTGGAGTGCCGGTCTACTGGACGTGTCGATGTACTGAAGCGCCGGATTAGTGAGCCTCTACTGTATAGGTACTTTAAGATCTTACAGCTTGTAGATGCAGTAAAATGTAAAAGGCTAAATTAAACTGTTAATTCAGATCACTTTCACCAGGGATTTGAACGTGAGATAGTAGCTGGTGGTCGATATACCTTATATAGTACCTACTTCAGCAGTAGCAGAGCTAGACAGCCTTAGTGACTCAGAAGTATAGAGCGCTTGAGAGGTCACTTTCTCATCAACCTCTTTTTATTTTAACCCCTGACACAAAAAGAGGCGTTTAATAAGTTTAATGTATGTATGTGTGAATCTGTGTTTGTCTGGGGCATCGTAACTCATACATAACTGAACCGTTTCGTTTTTTTTTTAATGGTGATTAGATCGAGAGTTTTCTTAGCTATGGTTAAGGAAAATATGTTCAGCCGTTTGAAGCTCTTTGTCGTGTTTTTAAATATCTTCAATTTACTTGTTTGTGAAAGATATTATCGCATCGCTCCATAACGGTGAAGGAAAACATCGTGAGGAAACCGGTACGTCCTAAAAACCTCAAAAGTTCAAAGACATAATATATGACATTCACCAAGATGCAATTGGTTAGCATGGTGGATTACGGCCAATACTCTCTCTCTCTCTCTCTTTGATAGAAGGCCCACAGAAAATATTTTTTTTTGTTTAAACTGAACGGCTGTCAATGCGTTTTTGTAAGAAATTTGTTGTAGCCCACTTGTAGCCAGTTGCACCTTTGAGAAAGAAAGATTAAGTTGCACCCATATAAACAAAACGTCAGTCATTCGAAATCAAATAGCAAATATGATGCAAAGTTAGACGCGTTTATCTAAATAAGAATGTTCAATCAAGGTTCACTCATAATGCCTAGTAACAGATTTTCCTTCCGTTCCGTTCCGTATACTTCTCTTTTGTCTTATTTCTCTGTAAGAAGGCCTATGTCCCAGCAGTCGGGATCATGGTAGGCTAAACTGATGATGATGAAAAGGTACCACGGTAAGGTTGAGATACTTTATAAGTAAATTGTGACCTTACACGCAAAACTCTCTAGCAAAAATAGTCTCAATAAACTTATGAAACAGATGCGTTATCCGTTCCGTAGAAGTACAGCTTTAGGAAGGCCTTCCGTCATTTTTATTGATTTCTTTCGGCAACCACTCGACTGATTTTTATAACTTGGTATATTCAAAGTGGCAATGTATGTGGTAATGTGATAGTATGTCATTACAAACGTACTGTATAGAAAATCTCAAATAAATATTTTAATTTTTTCTTTATTATTGAACTTAAATTGCCACGTTGAATGGCAATGCTTAATTTCTGTGCGAAATAAAACCCTGCATTCTGGACGCTTTTGAAAAGAAAACTTGAAAGATCAATAAACTATTGATCTTTCTATTGAGCTCACCTCATTTTTAAAAATCATTCAGAGCGCCTGGTTAGTGCGACGTGTGACCAAAATGCTGGCGTGTTTCTGGCTCAACGCATAAGCATTGCCATTCAACGTGGTAATGCCGCCAGCATGCTGGGTACGCTGCAAACTGGTAGTTGGCTTGAGCATTTGGATTGTCTTTAGACCTTCAATGGTCTATGGGCAGTCTAACTGTATTTGTAGTTTTAGTTTTAACATGTATTTTATTTAGTTAATAAAGGCCAATGAAAAAACAAAAAAAAACTATTAATATAAGTATTAGTATGTATTGTTATTAGAATGCACGGTTTATATCATAACTATAATATTATTCAATATTGCACGCCCCGCCTTCTACCTCCCGTATGAATCTAGGAAACTGTATGAAAACTTCCTAGTTTTCATACAGTATATATTTTTACAGAGTATAATTATATACATATTTTTACTAAAACCCGTCCCCATACGTACCGTTCAAAGCCTTCTTAAGCTAAAATAAATATATTCTGTACAGTAAAACGGAGGTGCTTTAGGTATACGATATAACTTTATTGGCGAACCACTTGATGTTTTTGCACAATCCAATACTTGATTGAATGCCAAGCGCAATTCAAATTCAGGGGCAGCAGTTCGCTTTATCCACGAATACAATACTTTGTTTTGTAAGTTCTTGGGATCGTTACACAAATGCCACAGACGAAATAACAATACAAAAGTTTAATGCGGAACTTTGGGAGTGTAAATATTTTAAGACTCTTTTTAAGAGCCCTTAAAAATTACCCTTACATTTTGAGAGCCCGCTTGGCCGGGGGGGCAGAGTTTTTTTTGTGATGTTAAGCGATGTTGCGGTCTACGGTGGAGCACGCTTGCCCAAAAAATAAACCAATTCACTCGTGATTTGAAGAGTGCACCTTTAATGCACATTTTCAACATATTTGAAGGTAAAAAATCACCATATGAGAATTTTTGTAAAAGCGTGAGCACTTCCCTACCCTTTATGTAAATATTTCAAAATAATGGCCGAGAACTCTATTTTTTTTTTCATCATCAAACAATAAATATTGAAATGAAAACTGTTTAAATACATTGGTAATGTTATTCTAAGGTAAATAAAATTTTCCATTGCTTGTTTTTTATTGATGGGTTTGGTTGATTGATAGGATTGGGTCTTCCAACTCGCCTGATGATGCGGTTTACAATGGAGTACGCGTGCTTTAGAAGAAACCGATTCATTCGCAACTTGAAGATAACTTATTGATTTATTGATTTGGTTGTAACTATCGGGGAACACACATTCAGGCAGCGTATTCCACAGTCTAGCGGTTCGCACAAAGAAAATTTAATTTAAGCTCTTAGTTCAGATTTTCAGAATATTAACCATGAAAAGATGTCTTTTCGTGCCCACCCTGGCCGTCCGATAGAAAAATCATTTAAAAATTTAAAAAATAAGCAGAATGAAATTAGACTATGCAGATCTTATGCACACTCTCCGAAATGTATCCAGTAAAAAACCGATAGACTAGAACTTTGTGTTAAAGATGTTAAAGACTTTCAAGCGTAGTCTGTACAAGATACGTTGCTGATAAGCTTCTTGGCACGTTTCTTAATAAAAAAAAACTGAACGAAATAAGTAACCACGTGGATATACTTCTGGTATTGCAGTTGTCTACAAATACGGGAGAGAAGAAAAAAATCAATTGGCTGTCTCTTTTGCCATTTAATTTATTAAAAAACATACCAACCCTCACGAAAAGTGCATACTCTACTCCATCGTGAGTAAAATAGGAGTAATAAAGAGTTCTCATGACCTTATCCAAACTGGAATAACGACACAAATTATACGCCTCTAGTTCAGTGTAACCAGCGTGCAATTCTGAATACAAATCAGTACACATCTCTCACATTCAGGCGTCCAGCGTGCGTCCGACCGACTAAGCCCCTTTCAAAACAACTGCACACGAGGCTTGCATAGTAATTATACAATTTAGTCGATTAGGTAACTTGGTTAGTTTAGAAATCTGATTCTCTTTAAATTAGGTAAACAATAATGTATCTGTATTTACAAAATAAACTTTGATTTCTCGTGGGTTTTCTCTGAGAATATTATTAGTATTGTTTTATAGCGCAATTGTTTACTTATTGTACTGGAAATGCGTGGATGTTCAAATAATTGAAAACAAAAACACAAGTCAGAAAAAATGCAGATTTCTTGATAGATTTACCCGATTAATTTTCATCGTATAAACATTTATTTATAAACGATGCCTAACGGCAAGTGCGTAACTCAGAATAACTTCAAAGAAGTCAAGGAAAGTAAGTTAGGGTCAATTCAAAATCACGCCCCAGTAATGTGGTGCAGGCTTTACAAGAGGCTTCTATGGAGTTTTGGAATCAACATGAAAATACATGTTTCACTGCGTTATATCACTTCCTCACATTCGTGTACGTTCACGAGCATTTAATAAATAATAATCCACCGTTATTACAAAATAACACAAAAAAAATTCTAAGTTTAGGAAAATAATACTTCGAGCCGACTTTTTTCCACGATTGCGCCAAACCTCCAGAAGCTGTCGTGGATGTGCGTTGTTACCAGACTCGAAAAAATCTGCAATGAGTGCATGCAAAGAAGCCTGGACGTACGCGACATATTTGATAAGATGCAGGAGCATGAGGACGAAATAACTATGATAACTACGATGGTGTAGTCACGTAAAGAGATCAACCGACGTAACTTAGAGTACAACTTTCCATCTCCGGCTGATGATCAGGTAGATCTGAGACAGAAAAATGTAGTGAACTCTTCTATGGGTTTGTGGACCCTAGAGGACCTCACCTCACCTCACCTCATTTTCAAAAATCTTTCAGAGTGCCTGGTTAATGCGATGCATGACCTAAATGCTGGCGTGTTTCTGGCTCAACGCATAAGCATTGCCATTCAGCGTAGTAATACCGCCAGCATGCTGGGTACGCTGCCAACTGGTAGTGGGCTTGAGCATTTAGATTGTCTTTAGACCTTCAACGGTCTATGGGCAGTCTAACTGTATTTGTAGTGTTAGTATTAGCTTGTATTTTGTTTAATTAAAGGACCATTGTTACAATTCTAACATTTGATCCAAGCAACAGGCGAGCGGATTATTTATATGTATTAATAACATGCCGACAAATCTCGATTGCTATCTGAAGATCTTCAAAAAGTTAGTTTATATGCAGCTGAATAAAAATAGCAACATAAACAACGGACTGACACCCTATAGTGTTATTCTATAACTTTGCACTCCATAGTGCACTTCAAAATCGGAACCAAGTCAATTAGAACCAAGCCCAGATATATTGCCGTTCTAAACTATTGGCAATACGAAAGCACCCAATCACGGTGGAAAATAACACCATAACATGTGAACTTGTTTATGAAGTTTATGTAATCCCCGCTGCCGAAACGTTCGAGCGTAACAATCGCGCAGGCGTATATTGCGAACTAGCTACACTACTTTCATTAGAACAGTGAACAACTATTAGAGTGGAGAGACATCGGCACGAGTAATTTATCAAGATAGTCTGACAGAAGCTGGATTGTACCGGTGACGTCGTAATTACTCACTCATAGAATAAATACCTCTTCAGACTACGCCTTATATAACCTTATACATTTTCCCGTACTGCCCTTCACCTGGCCTGCGGTGCATTAATCACCATTGATGTTATACGGGACTAGATGGATGGTCACAATAAAATCACACCAAAATTTGGTCAAGTTTAGAGTTACCTATGCCACTAGACATATAGCTAGCAACTATAGAAAATATTTTAAAATGTTAGAAAATTCTCAATTATGAGCCTTAATACACGACTATGAAGATCTATAACGTTTAACGCACACTGATGCATTTTGACGCGTCCGGATTCTGGCTGTAGTTGGGCCAAACAAGTTTTAAATATGAACACACTTTTACTCGTGGTAATATTTTTCTAAGCATTTTGTCTCTGACCCTCTAGTACCTATCACACATCATCAACCATTAAATGTTCACTGCTAAACAAGGCCTCCCTCTTAGAGAGGGGTGTTGCCATAATCCCCACGCTTGGCAGGCGGCTTGGAGATCGCAGTACGTTCACCGTGTACTAACAGGACGCTGCTGCCCATCCTCCGGTGGTTCTGGTCGCAGTTTTAGGACATACCCGGGTCTAGTACCTATGCTAGTACTATATTACGTCAACGATTATACTATGACAATATCGCTCGCTTACATTTTGCAAGGACACGTTGCGTTGCACTTCGCCATCACGTTGATTTTTTGATAAATAAATATATTTATCTGTATATTGTTATTTTCTTTTTTTACACTGTCATAGTTTATGATAAGCGATTCTATAGAAACAAAAGTACTTAATTGTTTCTCAAAAGTGTTGTTTATGTCAGTTATTGAGTTCATGAAGTAAGCTGACGAAGTATAGTATTGGGCAGGGCTGTGGAAGCGACGATGATTTATATTATACCACAGTCTGAAAAGACCTTTAATGAGCCAGAATATCTTGGAATCTTTACTTATTTATTCACATGTATGCGTAGTACTGTAAGGCCTTCTTTTTTATGGTTATGTAGTAAAACGTAACCCTAAAAATATTTTTTTTCTCTGCGTATCTGTATATATAGTCATTTAGACTATACTATAAATCCAATTAATACGCTAAAATGTACAGGTTTAAAAAAAAACCTCGTAATATTAATAAAAAAAAATACTTTTCTAAATTTACATGTGCCGCTACAGAGGAAAGAATAAAACAATATAAATTACTAGCAGCGCCCTGCAGTTATACTCGCTTTCTTACAGAATTAGTTGTTCTTTTTTCAGGATAACAAGTATGGTGTAACAATGCCTAAGTAGCAATCCAGGGTATTGGGTTACATACGATTCTGCTCGCGGATTTGTTCGCGTAATGAAATTATGTAATACACATAAAATAAGTCCCGCCTCTACCATTCTCGTCCAACGCTCCCTATTTCTTCAAGCCTCAGTTCATATGCATATTCAATGTTTCCTCTATCAACCCCTAATCCATTCCCATCCCTTTCTCATTCCACTCCAGCCTGACTGCTGTCACGGATCCTTATCGACCCACTTCCATCCTTCCTCCATTTCACTCGCACCCTCCTTTTTTCTCGTCCAGTACCGATGCCATACCATTCCCATCTCTATTTTATCCACCACATTCCACTACTTTCTCACCCCATTCCCATCTCTCTCTCTTGTTTGCAGGGGTTAGAAGGGAATGGAAGCGGAACGGGAGTTCCGCTTTCATCCGTTCTTGTCCCCTATCCGCCATCCTGATGCTGTGACGTTCCCGTGCCATCCTACCTCCGTTTTAGACTAGCTCTTTTCCAAGTCCACTGTGATTATGTAAAATACATTCTGTCTATCTTTTTTAAAAGCGCATTAAGCTGTTTATAACATTAAGGCGTGCCTCTTTGACCGAAGTAAGTTTCAATGGCAATAATCTGGTAATCTTCCAAATACGTGGTACGGTTTCAAGTGGGCATTCCACTTTCACTCTCATGGGTGGTCGTACTTTAACTTTATTTTGGCTTCGATGCACTGCCACCATGCGGGTGTCTGGTGTCAAAACGGTACTGAATCATGGATTAAAGTGGCTAGCAAAGCCGTAAGCACGTAATTTTGACGAATCTACAATTATGTGTAAAATTTTGTCATTTGCACCAAAAATTTAATACTAGTACTTCACATTTCGGCTACTTTCGAAGCCTACCTTACCTACCTTTTCTTAATAATTTAAGAGCAAACAACAAAAGTAAGTGCTAGTGAGGTAGCGACGCGTCATATTCTGGGCCATAATGAGAGTAATCTAACCTTGAATCTAGCAAAATTGAGACAATATTATTTGCAATATTACATAACTCATGTAGTGACAACCCTAAACGTACTTCATAAATCTCAACTCAAATATATAGTAACTTTGAATAAACTTTCGGATCAACCTAAAGTCGATACTGTCTTAAATCACGGTATAAGATACTCTATATGTTTTAAAAGTATGAAAGTTTAGGGTAGCCGATCACAATATGTCAGGAAAGTTGGAAAACGATTCCAGAGACATCCAACTGATAAGCAGCAAGTTTACTTAACCTGGGAATCCAGTTAAGACTCTAACCTAGACACTAGATAGAGACTTTTAAATATTTAAAGTTATCCGGGGGAAAAAATTGTTAACATTAAGATCCTATACCTATAGGCCTAGGCGTTGTGGAAAATGTTTAGACGTGTTGTTAATGGTACTTTTATTTGATTGAATCAGACGTCATTTTTAAGAAGTCCATGTTTAATTTTTATATGACGAATCTCTAGTGTATTTCCGCTAAGTTAGTGTGTTAGTGTATGTTGCATCTGTAATTTTTGTTTTAGGTTAGGTTAATTTTTCACTTTTATGTCATTAATATTTTTTTCAGGTTAGGTTAAAATTAGCATCACAAATATCTACAGAGAAAAATTATTTATCCCAAAATCCTTATTGTACTCGAAGCGACGGCGGAATTACACTAGAGATTCATCAATTTACAAATTATTAGTGGTAATTTTATTTAAAGTGTTATATATTAGATCCTAGCTTTAAAAAAACAGCCGCAAGAGCATTTACCTTACGATAAGTTCAATTTATAATTAATATTCTTCGGGAAGATTGTCGTGACTAAATTAACGCCAAACAGAGTTTCCAAACCCTAAAATAGGAAATGATTCTGTTATTCCGCTTCTCACTGACCAATGAAGTTATTCTCAACTTACTCCTTGATAATACCTAACCGGGTTTATCCATATACTTAGAATCTTTGGCAAAACTAACCCTTGGTACTTACTGTTATTTATTCTGTGCCCTGACAGAGGTTGATTTATGGGCGACTAGTGGCGCCCCGTTATCCCACAGGAACTATAGGTATATATATTCTGGAATAAGCAACATATTGTTAATCTAGGGTTTAACTGTACCTCGACACTAAATATCATCAAAATCCGTTAAGCCGTTGCGGTGTGACACACGCACTTCCATTATTTATAATTATATTTTCTAAATTAACTTGAGCAAAATACTCATCCTCAAAAGTAATACCCAAAAGTAACAGAAACCCTTATTTATGGGCGCTTGCAGACAATGCGTAGTACAAGTAGGCAGTAGAAGTTGTTAGTAGTTAGTAGCTAGTTGTCAGCGCTTAGTGCAAGTATCAGTGGTAGTGCTTAGTAGTACGTTTACTACCAGTTGCAATAAGCAAAACGTTGCAGATGATGCATAGTAGCTACTAACAACTACTGGCTACTTGTACTACGCATCGTCTGCAACCGCCCTAAGGTGATGTATTTAGGGTGTCTATAACTACCTCTCCAGGCTGGCAAAGCACCGTCGACACCGCTAGTGCTGTACCTGTCCATAGGCGGTGGTTTCTGCTTACCATAAGGCGGACCGCAAGTTTGTTTGCCGCTTTTAATAAAAATAATCTTATAAGTTCCTAAGGTGAAGTACAAGGCAATGTAAGTGTATAAATGCGCGCCATTCATAGGTTTCTGCGTGCTTTCCACTGTCCCGAAGAATAAAATAGGGGATGCCCTGCTGAGATGGCCCCCCGTGCTGATGAATAATGTATAGAACGTGCGGGGTCCACGCATTCTAGATGTCACTAGGTTAAGGAGTACTCTGGTAGAGTAGCCTCTATCTGAAAAAAAAAGTTATCACATACCACGCCATGTCACCACGCCTTGTTACTCGTAGATTGACACTGACTTTGATCATCTCATCATCAACAGCATATCATGTTTCCACTGTTGGGACACAGGCCTTCTCTCAGAGAGATAGGCTGGGCCCTAATACTTTATTCTGGGCCAGTGTATGTTGGTGAATGTCATATGTGTTTGAACTATTAAGGTTCTTGGACATAATGGTTTCCTTACGATGTTTTCCTTCACATTCACCGTTGAACAATGACATCGAAGATGCACATTATTGCTTGAAGCTTTACAGAGCACATGCAACTTTAACACTTTCGCAATTTGAACACATTCATGTTTTTGATCACAAGCAGAGCAAATAAAAAATCACAGCATAAAGTTGTTGAATTGGAAAAATTAGAATTTATTTCATATTTCGCCTCCATAAGCTCCTTATAGATCCCACAATTTCATCTTGCCGAAAATGCAGAAAAACTTGCTCTTTTTTGAAAGCGAAATTCTTCTGAAATAACCTATATTAATATAAAAACACTTTTTAAACACTATGTTTTCCTATTCTTCTCAGCTTATTTTTTCGTTAGATGCCCATAATAATATCATGATGTGAACATTTTGTCCGCCATCTTCAGGCGTCCGCCATATTGAATTTATCATCTAGGACCAAAATGCTTGGGAAGACAAATCCAATGAACCCAACCTCGACGGGGTTACGTTGTTTCGTTTAGAAGTTCATAAGGTCGCCTTCTATCTCCATCATCAAACCAGCTTGAAGGTACCATAACATGGCATTGTCACCGAACTTAAATAAGTATGCCTCAGCTCACTTGGTTGAAGATATCTGCTTCAAAATATATTGGTATAGACCTTTGGTAATGACTATCCCTGAAATTAGCCGAATCAACCGACACCTCATTAGTAGGCAGTAAATAAGTGGGAACATACTTAAAATAATATTTTGCGTGGTGGCACCAGCTTTTGTTTTTGTTAATGGAGAAGGTTGCGTATTGGAAACGTTCGTTCTCGATGCCTTTTTATAAGTCAAGGCAGTGAGTGAAGACGCAACTTGATGTGAGTAATGACATTGCTGCCACTTGAAAAATGTGCGCTCGACAGAAACTCACTTCGTATTCATAAATGAGGTAGCATGTGTATGACTTCATACCAAACGTAACCAAACCAATTTCATATGAGTATACAGTTGCAAAATTGTATAAGCCGAACGAGATTTACCTGTGACCTAAAGACCGTCAAAGCTAACGACTAAGCCAACGAAGAGGAAAAAACTAAGATGCTTTAAATTAAGTACCTTCGCTGCCGCTCGCGGTTTTACGTTCTGGTTTGCGTCTTAGGGATGTTCCAGATGTTTAGGATGTACAAACTGTCACAGGTACGAAGCTACTTAGGCATTTATAATATTGAGAGCCCGGTTGTTTGTGTTTTTGTTTGTGTGAATGTTTTTAAATACTCAGTAAGTTATTTTTTCCATCAATATCTTGAATATTAGTGTACGTGATAGCCAGACCAAACCAAACTTGGCTTAAATTGTGTACATTTCTAAACAGAAAGCGCTAAAAGTATATAATTTTTTAATTACCAGCGTTAAGAGATTTTGATTCGCAGGTCAATATTTAAATGATTACACACACAGATGTTCCAATTCCTTTCACTTATGATTTTATAACTTTTACTTAACGAGGAACTGCTTTAAACCGCACGGAGAGTATGTCATTGACTTTTACTACATATTTAACTAATATAATGTCAGTTTAATATGTATTTTGTTGACATATTATTGACCGAGCAAAAATACGTCTCAGATTATAACGGGACAGTCAGCGTTTCTATGCATGTTTTGTATATTTTTGTTTGTATTTTGTTCAATGATAAGTTGCATAGCATCGTTCCGATCTTCGTGATATTTTGTAAGCAAAGAGCTAGCTAATTTGAAAAATATATTTTAATTTAAATTAGATCAAAATCGGTCGAGAGGTTGCGAAGATATAGGGGAGGAGTCACGAGGTTCCATTTCAGGGAAAACAACATACACTTTATCAATAACTAGCGGTCCGCCCCGGCTCCGCACGGGTATAGTTATATAGCCTATTAAAATAGCCTATATTAATCAGTGATAATGAAGCATTCAAATGGCGTAAGAATTTTTAAAATCGGTCCAGAACTTTTGGAGCCAATTCGTTACAAACATACTTACATACAAATCTTTCCTCTTTATAGTATAAATATATAATATATAAATAGTATAATGGTGTAGAAGTAGATATAGATAAATTCATCGATATTACACATTCACGAGTAAAAAAAAAATACTATAACTCGACATGATTATTTCTCGTTGGCACCAGAAAACTTATGTATCCACTTGACACTGGAGCATGACTTGGACTTAACCGTGACTTACTTTGCTTGACTATGATTCGTGTGACGATGTATTTTGCAACAAGTTAAATATTTGATACTGACAAGCCCAGTTCTCACTCGCCAGTATCGAGTAACCTATTTAAGTATTTATTTGCGTCTCAACGCCAAAATTCTTTATGGAGGAAAGAAAAATAAATCATATAAATATACTAATAGTTTGCCCTGAACTGTGACCTCGCGACCCATAAATCTTCGGAACTCCTCAACCGATTTTGCCCATATTCGAACATAAAAATTGTATTGAAATGAACTACTTGCTTACAAAGTTTCATGGAGATCGGATCAACGATACGCAAGTTATCGTCGAAGAAACCATGCACTCCGAAATGCCGACTTGTACCATAGCCATTAGAATCTGAGACCTGCCTTCGCTCGGTCAAAAATATATTCAGATTTCCTTTTAATTTATCTCTGAGTATTCAAAATATCCATAAGTTTAGTTAAGACACAATACAAAAGCTTGTGCATGGACGGATTAGTCGTAACCGTAAACCCACAGTTTATCAAGCCTGACGTATGCGTAAACCCATGAAGTAGAAAATATATAGGTGTACAATCATACTACCAGTTAACAATCACGAATAAGTATTAGTTAGCAAAAATTTTGAGATATAGTTTGTAATACCAACCTTCTCGTCAGTACAATAGGTCATTGTTGGTAACAGACGGTAAGCGGTAAGATAATAAACCTACAGTGGCAAGGCATTATGTCATATGCATCTGTCCGGTCTCCGCTCACTTCCTGGCACATGCTCAGCCGGGATTTCGTATAATCTGCTTAATTAATTAATGGCTAAGAGCGAATTTTATCAGAGTAAATTATGTAATAACGACCAACGGCGCAGCTGACACAGAAATGTTGTAAGCTCAGGGTCATAAGCTGAGTGATGTCAGTAAATATACCTCCGTCTTGCCCATTTATATGTAGGTGAGTGAGGTTCCTAAATTATACATTTTTATAGATCCTGGTTGAATAATTGGAGCAGTAAACGTTGCTTAACCACACGGTAATGCTATACCTGCATCGAGTAGAGGAAGTTGTGCAACGCTTTTGTTTGCAATTTCAACCATGAATCACCAAAAATTGATGCAATAGATATCAAGTTCGTTTTATAATTTTTATGACGTATTTTATGAAAACAGCTGTTAATGTGTGATACTGGTCTCGTTTATTTTAAGACCTGTATCTTATAGTCACGGAAGAGGTGGTCTACCGCTACAGGTAACTACTAATTATGCCTAAGTATATATATATTAATTTACAACCCCATTGATGGTTCCTTCATGGATGATGATTTGCATAAACAATTTTATACGAATCTCTAGCGTATTTCGACTGCATATCACTAACGTCGTTATGGTTCAAAAATATCTGAGTAGTCGGTGTACATACATAAAAGAAGACAAAATAGAGAACCTGCCTCCTGAAGTCGGTTAAAACCCTTCGATAGCAGTTGGCCATGCGAATGAAGTTAAACTACCACTAAATTACTATCACAAAATATAAAAAGTTTTACAATTTGACCTGTTTGCGGCTTCTAACTTGATGAAGATTTTATGGTCTGTCGTCCTGGTACATCATGAAATTTGACACCATCATTATAAACATTGAATCATTTACAATTAATGCAACCATCATTATTATGTATTTTGAGGGTCAAATACCCTATTAACTTCGTTTCAAATTAACGTGTTGGTTTCACAATAAGAATTAGTAAATATTATGCATAGTTGCATTCAGAAACTATACAAGGTGTGTACTCTATAAATTTTATTGCCACATTATTATAATTGTATTGTGACATTTCTAATAGATCCCAATAACTCAGCAAAAATATTGAAAGAATGCTTAATATCTCTTATTTTTTTTTATTTTTTTTTATCTTGTGCCTTGTACCTTGACATTTCGTGGTATGTAATATTTTTGTTCAAATTTGATATAAAAATCGAGGAAAAAAAAACAGGAATGTGGGAGAACACTAAATAGGTGAACTATTATATATATATATATATATTTTTTTTTTTTTTTATATATATAAAAAAGTCTGTTAATGGTCTAAGAACAAAATGCTAAAGCCTAATCTACCGGTTGGCATCGTACCCAATATGCTGGCTGGCAGAGTCATTAAGCCAGAAAAACGCCAGCTTTTGGTCATGCGTCGCATTGTACTCTGCTAATTTTGAAAATAATAATAATCAATTTAAAAAACCATCTTTTTTTTTATACGCAATTATTGCTTTGTTTTTCAATTTACAATACAAATTTTCCAGTTATTTATTTATTTAAAAACCAAACTACTAAACCGATATTGATGACATTTCTATTGGACCAATCTGAAAGTATATCCTGCAAATAACAAATAATTTTTCAAATTGGTTTGTTAAGGACGGAATTCACAAACATTTAAAAAAAATTGAGAACATCCTCCTATTTTTAGTCGGTTAAAAAAGGAAAAAAATGAAATTATATGATTATTAACGGGATATTTACCGTGGTACCTTACCACGGTAAATATCCAGTTAATAATCATATAACTTTAGTGAACAACCGTGATAGTTTAAAAGTGTTTATAAAAAATTAAAGCTTGAATGTTTTTAGAAATGGCACTTGCCTAATACATTTAATCAACTAGCACGGGTGATTAAGACTACTCTCATGACACCTTTAAAAAACTCTTTGCCTTATCGGTAAGGTTCTATATAATCTGACAGATTAAGTTCACACTTGTGGAGCTAATTTCGTCGTCGGCTCACGCAGCTATTCTCAACTCAATCAAGAGAAGGTAGCTAGAGAGCCCTTGCGTACTTTAAGGGTCCTGTATACCCTCTGCAGCTTTCTCTCTCGCACATTTTCACACTATTGAAGATATAAAATCAATGAGTGTGAATTTCCAAAAAGTAACAAAATCATGTCATGGTGTCTATCGTAACATTACAAACAAATAAATAGTCAATTTGATATATTTTAATTTGACATAGTAAAATGGTAATAAGTGATTTTTATTTCTCGTGTCATTTTATTCCGTCAAATTACAAGATATCGAAGCAAACATTTCTTTGTTTGTAATGTTACGATAGACACCATGACATGATTTTCTTACTTTTGGAAATTTACACTCATTGATTTTATATGTTCAATAATGTGAAAATGTGCGAGCGAGAGAGCTGCAGAGGGTATACAGGCCCCTTAAGAGGTTTGCTCTAACATAGATCGGTATCAATTCTTAAATAGCGAAGGCTTCTCCAATTGTTTTCACTTACCTCTGTGAGACACTAGTGCCTTGTACCAAACTTACTCTTTTTTTCGCCCACTGGGCAAGCTAAAATCATTTAAGCCACAACGCCGTGACTTACGTATTAAACAGGCATATTGTGCCCCAGTAAAGTAGTGAAGACTATACTAGAGAATTTTATGGAGTTAAAAAAACAATAATACTCGTTTCATTTCAAGTGCCTACACTTGAGCACATTAACGAACAATTATTAAATAATAATCCCACAGTGAGACATGGGGGATACCTTTGCCCAGCAATGGGACAATATAAGTTTAAAAAAAAAACACATTATTAAGTACAAATTACAACCTAAAAAAGTTTGGGTAAATAATAAAATGACGTCATAATAGTTTTTCATGCGATTTTCTAGTTTTGACCCTTTTTTTCGAAATAAAAAGTTCCTTTTTTTCAGTTTGTCGTGAAATGGTCACATAAGTACTGACTGAGTCTCTTCGCAAATAAAAGAAGTAGGTCAAAACTTGAAATGTAAACCATTTTGCTCAATTTAATTTAAAGTATACCTTTTTGTTCAAATTAAAATTCTCCTAGGGTCACATAATAAAAAAATTGCTATTTGAATATAAATAAAATAAAAACGCAAAATAGGTTTTTTTTCTCAACCCACCGCATAATTCTTTATAGCTATGTGGAAGAAGAGGTAAATAGGTACGTTTCAAACAAAATTTTGGCTAGTCAAAGTTATGTGAAAATTATAGGCTAAGACAAGCCCTAGGTAAAAAAGTTTCCTACGTATCAGATTAACGTTTCGATTTGATACCCGGTAGTATAGGAAAGTAGTAATAGATACTATTGATTGAACCTCAGTTCCTAGTATTGCGTATCTCACAAGGGTCTGCCTTCCGACTGCAACTAGGCCCCGATTTTTAACACGCTCGTATGTTATTTCGCATTAAAATATCATGCTAATTACTGGCTTTCGAACGAAATCCCAGACAAAAGTCCAAATTTTGAAATAATCACTTTTGGACTATTTGAATTTGCTTTCTATCAATAGAAAGTCTTTTATATCGCATGATAATAATATTATCGTCCAAGTCATACGAGCGGTCCAAAAATCGAGGCCATGTTACTATGATTTTTATCTACTTTTAAGCGCTAGATGTATAATATACAAAAAGAGAGTTATATATTACTCAAACTGTATAATAGTTCGCTAAGACAGAGACAGAGTGACTTGAGCATATAATATACGGAGGTCCTTTTTCTCGTCATTAATAATTTAAAAATTGGTGAACAACTTTTACCAACTCTGAAATCACAAAAATATCAGTGGCTAAAGTACGAATGTTTTATACCTAAAATTTAATATGAATCGAATGTCATGCAAACATTAATTTTCAAACATTGTTAAAACAGTGCTTTATTAATTTTCAAATTCAAAATTTGTATGTGATTCACGTTTTTTTCGTAATTATGTCAGTTTCGTACCCCCAGTTGTTCTATACATTTCATTACCTAACCAAAGTTCAACTTCTAGTTCAATATTTCATTATCTAACTAATTTCATTACTTATTGGCAATTGAACCCATTGTCCCACCTTCTGTAACCGCGCCTGTCTTTAAGTCAATAAGGTTGGCTTTATAAATAACATCGTAAAAAAATAACTACAATCTCTCTATTTACAGAAATTTAATACTATATTTAATACGCATTAAGTGTAAATATTGAATAAGACGGCATGTTTCCCTCAGGCATATTGCAAAAAATTTAATACATACTTGGAAATATCGGGCCACTTTTTCGATGGTGCAGCGAAAATATATATTAAAGTCAGTCAAAGTAATTTATTAATAAACATTGTGTTTACAGGTCAGGCAATTGTAATATTGTTATATAAGAATGTATACATAATACACAACATTTAAAATATAAATAAAATTATATAATGTAAATACCAATACAAAATATGATACACATTAGATTTTTTTACTAGTAGGCCGCCCCTGCTTCACACGGGCGAAGCCGGGATACATAGCCTATGTCAACCGGGGATAGTGCAGCATCCCAACAGTGAAAGAATTTTTCAAATCGGTTCAGTAGTTCGGAGCCTATTCAATGCAAACAAACAAACAAACAATCAAATCTTTTCTCTTTATAATATTAGTATAGATAGTATAGATTACACATCGACTAGGAATGTCTTTTTGATTCTAGATTTGGAGGCCAAACGAAGATGTATTCTTTAAAAATTAATCTCTTTTGCTATATTTTTGAACGTAAGATGTAACTGGTAGCCGATATACCTACAACAGTGACAATTGTGAAAAGAACATGTTACCATTTAGTTTTTTTTATAGCGTGTTGTCAGAACCAAAAAAAAAACTTGATTTGGTTTAATTCCTAGTATTAAAAGTTTAAAATCGAAGGCTCGCGAATCGGTTGGTGAAAGTGAATCGTGTTCACTGCGACCTGCCGATCGGTTTTCGATCGAAAGCTTCATACACGGTCTTACGTTACGGATTTTTGTTGATTATGTCTTATATGATAGATACTAAAATCTATAAATATACTTACACAATGACATTATATACTACTACTGAGCGATGGTGGCCGAGAATCTGACCAATGACCTACTTGGTACCTAATGACATTATGTCCAGTTTCGATGTCATCGCTCAAAAACGGCGAAGGAAAAACATCGTGAGGAAACATGTTTGTCCAAAAACATCAAAAACTTCAACAACGTAAAAACATTTACCAGTATGCAATGGACCAGCACTCTGTCTCTCTCTCTCTCTCTCTCTCTCTCTCTGAGAGAAGACCTGCGTTCCAGCAAATATATAATTTAAGAGACAACGTAATACAAAATTGTCCAATGCAGTTAATAACTGGTGAAGTCAACGTTGGATATTGCTTAGAAAAATAACGTTAATATGTAGTAAAAAACTTTTCTTATAGACACGGTTTTGTTCATATTTGCAGCAGTTCATATTTCTTCATAAAACGTTATATTTATATGAATATAGTATACAATTTATGAAGATCGGTCGACAGTATACGTTATCTTACCCACAAAATAATAATTAAACATACAAGCGCTGATTTATTCAGCTAGACTTCTGAATCCTCGTTTTTCTCTGGCAGTTCCAGATTGTCGGGAGTCCAAGGCGGATGTGAAGAGTTGATGATGATACCGACGTAAAATGGACGGGCTGGTTCTTAGAACCTAGAAATTTAACTTTAAAATTTCTCTTAAAAGAAAAACATACATTCAATGGGTGTTAATATCTATTTAAGTATGTATTTTAAAATACATATGTATGTATGTAGATCCGTCTCTGGCAGCCATATCACAAGCTTTGCTTAGTTTAAGGTCAGATGACCGTGTGTGCAAAAATGTCCCGAATATTTATTATTATTAATGATAAAACAACAGATAAATAATTATTCCAACAGTGATATATACATAAAAGAGTAGAGTTATTACACACATTAAAAAGTCATTATTCTCCCCATTAAACTTGTATTAACATTTACTAGGTATTTAATTAGAATTGTAAATTAATATGTAATCACATGACTTCGCAACACCATTGTGTCCGCCACGCATTCTTATTATATCATCACCTCACCTCTACCTAATTTTACATCTATAAATATCACCTAAAATATACAGGGTCATTCTGAAAAACTATACTAAGCTGAAAGGGGGTTATAGCACTCATCTTTTCTGATAAATAAAGACAATGAATACACATGAGAAATAAACTTTGTTCGAAACACAGAAAAGAAAAATAAACTTTGTTCGAAAGATTAATAAAAATAAATAAATATTCGGGACATTTTTGCACACACGGTCATCTGACCCCAAACTAAGCAAAGCTTGTGATATGGCTGCCAGAGACTGATATGCCATTTCACAGGTACTCTTCCACCGAAAATTTAAATACCTAATGACACCATCTATTAAAACTTATTAAGAAAACAAAAAAAAAATACTTTTCATTTCATTGTGATTATCTTCGATCACAAAATTCTTCGATGGTGATTATTAACAAATTTCATTTTGAGTAAAATCTTTTATTCATAAGAAAAAAATGTTTTTCTAAGTGTTATACACCCAACAACGTGTATGGAACTGATTTCAGGCTTGACTCCAAAACAGGGTGACTTGTTGGGAAAAATCCTCCAACGAGTAACAATGCGACTTCATTGGTGCTTTTGAGCATTCTCTTAGAGTAATTGTTTAATATTTTGAGTATAGGGACATAGCACGTATAGGCTTAGAAACCCTTTCAGAACAACCCTGTGTACTGTAGTACCTTATCATAATAAGTAGGATAAATCGTTGTATTTAATCGAGAAGAAACTGACCATTATGTATTGGAGCGATAAGGTAATCTTCTAGTACATTTTATCAAATACCATAACGACGATGTTGCGTCATTTATGAATATGTATGGATTATGTTATTTACAATTAAGTTAATGTGACAACCACTAGTGGGCGTTGTTAGCGCAAAATAGTCATTTATTACTTACTAGGTGTTGCCCGCGACTTCGACCTCAATTTGCTCTCTTTAATTTTGTACTTTTGCATAATATTTTCTTATTGGACCTCTACAGACTTTTTAACATAGACACAACGAGTACGTCAAGCTGTACGAAAACCCAGCGAGAAGCATTTTGTACCGACTATGACGTCATGCAGGCATTATAAGGTGCATTCGATATGTTGGCTAAAAAACTATTCCAACGCCAAAAACGATCACATGCAGCGTTTGTATTAGGAAAGTGTGAGTAAAACTTGATCTTTTTAACTGTTTTCGTTCACTGTTCGGATCGGCTCGTTAGCAGCTGTTCTAGGAAGCCTTATGTTAAGTTGTTACAGTGCCTACGATGCCAACTTCGGGCGTTTTCTATATTTCATATCAGTTAATTGGGTACAGTTTTGGGTATTAAAATTTGGGTATTAATAAAATTTGGACCGACGCCAAAACGAAGAGAAAAAATTGTTACATTTTTGAATGTGCATCAAATAATAATATGTATCTATTGTACAGTAAAGGATTGACTAACTCTGGGCTATGTGGTGAGTTGATGAAGTAGAGCTGGTCTATGGTAAGAGGAACGACAACCGCCAATTATGCTTCATGTCAAAAAAAGGTGTTGTTAATATTACCTACTTATTATTATTGGGTGCATACATCCGGAAGTGTCCGTGGTCTACCTGCACATTTCACCTGGCTGCACCACAGGAACTTTTCCTTAGTAGTCCAAATCAGCTAATCTAGGTGGACCATACCTTTTAAAAAATTAAAAATTAAAACTAAATTATTTATACTACATTTTTTAATTATTTATACTAAATTATTTATAGGGGGTTCAGGAAAATAAAACATCAAAAATGTGCATGAAATGCGTTCTCGCTTTTCCTTATTTTAATATATATGGATATTCCTTCGGACCCGGGTATGTCCGAAAACTGCGACCAGAACCACCGGAGGATGGGCAGCAGCGTCCTGTTAGTACACGGTGAACGTACTACGATCTCCAAGGTGCCTGCGAAGCGTGGGGATTATAGCAACACCCCTTTCTAAGAGGGAGGCCTTGTTCAGCAGTGGACATTTAATGGCTGATGATGTGGATATTCATTAATTTAAATATTTTTTGAGCTCTAAACCCTCTTGGCTACCGCCTTCTTAGCCGCTTCCAACCGGCCCTTATGGGGGAGGCATTATGTCCAGCAGTGGACGTCCTATGGCTGAAATAATGATGATGATACATGACATTGTATATATATACGTTCGTAATTTTTCAGCTACTTGCAATTATCTAAAAAAATAAAATTGTATGGTCCCACATACATGTATAATTAATTTATGCGTAATAAACAAACATTGCGTGAGTTTTGGTAACTTAACACGATACAAGTGATACCTAGTCAAGTGCCTACTCATGCCTTCATTTTATGTTTCAAAACTGTTTGCCATTTGACCTCAATATTCGTATACAGAATGGGTTTTTATGAACAAGTGGCTATGAACTGCTAT
The DNA here is from genome assembly GCA_932305915.1 of Agriopis marginaria. NCBI lineage: Eukaryota > Metazoa > Arthropoda > Insecta > Lepidoptera > Geometridae > Agriopis > Agriopis marginaria. The sequence goes on along the minus strand of OW029916.1, from coordinate 14,331,859 downwards.
AACTAGTGCAATCGTGCCAATGTCGGCGAGTAAACGAGATAAATGACGGCAATGGAAATGCTGTTACCTACACTAAGGCCCAACGCTGACTGCAGACAGAGTCTAGGCATCGCAGCGTACAAGTTGTCGTCCAAAAGTCAACTGTTTTCAGTTTACGGTGGATTTTAAATTGTACCTTACTAGCGACCCGCCCGCCCGGCTTCGCACGGGTGTAATTTACGTGCGAAGCCGGGGCGGGTCGCTAGTTATATACATAAACCTTCCGTGAAAATGTATCTAACTGACGGTGAAAACCGCATCGAAATCCGTTGCGTGGTTTAGGAGGAGTTAGCGGCCATACAGACAGACAAACAGACGCGGAAAGCGACTTCAATTTATACTATGTAGAGATAGAGATGTAGAGATTGACACCCGGTTTCTGAAAGGCTGATCAATACAAAAATTTACTAACACGTTGTTAAATCTCATGTCATCTGACGTGATTGGTTGAACTAAAAAAACAACAGCCACTAAAGTCACTTGACATGAGTTTTGACAATATATTAAGCTGAACAGGCTTTCAGAAACTGGGTATTTAGCTTAGAACAGTTATTGAGGTGCGGTGGAGGCTCGACGCAGCTCGACGCTGCCTGAATGGGTGTTCCCCGATAGTTGAATCTGGGTGTCCAGCGTGCTCCATCGTAGACCGCATCATCGCCTAACATCGGGTGAGATACCGGTCAAAATCGAGCCTATAAAAAAATAAAAATAACATAGCGAGTCAACTATTAAGATTTGATATGTCTTTGCGTTGCCTCTACTTACATAATTATGGCAAACAGTTTTAATTTTATATTTAGTTGCAAATAATTGAGGGTTTTAGCAACATGATAATGGCATAGCTTTTCTCGATAGAATATTTCAGCGAATACAGGTTTCCTAAAGCACGGTTTTCGGGTTTTCTCCGAATCTAAAAGTTCTTGGCAATTTGTTTTTTATGGCCATGTAGGTAACGTAATCTATATCTATACTAATATTATAAAGAGGAAAGATTTGATTGTTTGTTTGCATTGAATAGGCTCCGAAACTACTGAACCGATTTGAAAAATTCTTTCACTGACGGGAAGCTACACTATCCCCGGGTGACATAGGCTTATAATCTATACCCATGCGAAGCTGGGGCGGACCGCTAGTTTTATATAAATTCGTTTTATTTCTACATAGTATACATTTAAGTCGCTTTCCGCGTCGGTCTGTCTGTCTGTATGGCTGTTTGGCCGCTAACTCCTAAACCACGCAACGGATTTTGATGCGGTTTTCACCATCAATTAGAAACATTTTCAAGGAAGGTTTATATATATTACTAGCGACCTGCCCCGGCTTCGCACGTAAATTACACCCGTGCGAAGCCGGGCGGGCGGGTCGCTAGTTTTCAATTAAAATTGAAAACTAGCGTAATCTTGAATCTAAAACTTGAGTAATCTGGAGTTCTAATTTTTTTTTTAAATACAAACATTATTAATAATAGACCTGCGTTTGTGCGCCAACTTGCCTGATGATATAGCTTACGTTATTTAAAACACTATTTTAAACTATCACGGTTATCCGAAATATCGGGAGCTCATTCCACAACCTTACCACGGTAAATATCCCGTAAATAATCATATAACTTTACGTTATTTAGTTCTGAGGCGGGTGCCGGCCGACTCGTGCGTATCTCCACACAATAAATAGGCACAGAAGGCTGGCTTCAGCTGACCTTGATTTTTATAACCTACGCGCAACCTTAGCGTTAAGTTGACAAAGCAACTATAATTTTCTGTGAAAAGTTTAAATTTGAGTTTCAATTAAAAATAATTTATTAGGTATATGAGATTTTAGAGCACATTTATTTCTAATAGAAAAGAGTAACCAAATATGTCTATAAATTGGTTACCGAAAAGTACTTTCGTCTATTATAGCACGTACGACAAGATTATTAAATTTTAAAGTATACCAAAGCCTCCCTCATTCCTAAATAAAGTTATTTACAATATGCCATTGGAAAAATAATTCTAAACTGTGACAATTGGCACGGACACACACAACTGGCGTTCGACCTACTTGATCCGAGATCTCTGTACGTACGCGTGTTTGGCTGCGTGAGCTTGTTAACGCTCGTTGTATGAAGTCGGCTTTCTGTACCTATTTGTTATGTGGTATCTCTTTTTAGAGGCGTTGATTGCATAGATTTATTATTGTTTCGCGTTGGGACAAAATTTGTGTTTGAGCTGACGACCTGGTATCAAGTATCGACTTTTTACCTACAGTAAACTGGGACGAATTAACTTTTCCACGGTCTCTAGTACCCCGCACTACCATGCTGCCTCGACTATACAGTATACGTTGAGCCTTACGGGTTGCAGTATCGTCCTTGACATCTCTCAAAAAGTGTGATTAATTATTATAGACCGCAAGTGATAGTTGCAGCAAATATTAAACAATAAAGTTTAATCTACAATATTTTATCTCAGGATGGCGACATTGTCTGATAAGCTATGTGGTGCTGTGCAACTATAAAAAGAACTTGGCGGTATTCACTAGGTCTCAGTCAATCAATATTTTTATTAAGTAATAATGCAATCTCTGAGAGATAATAATATGCTAATATGTTATGATAATAAAGAATGTTATTAAACATTATGATGTCTTAACTAATTCCCATGTTGATCCATACAATAGGTAGTTTATTCTTAGTCATATATTTTGACTGTACAAATTCATTAAACTGCGTACACGTAGGTACCTAACTCACGACGGTAGGTAGGAAGACTTTCGTGTGGGGAGGCGCCTAGCTTATTGAGTTGGAGCCCGGAAGGGCAAGCGCTGTCGTGGTCGAGGTGGACTGCGAAAGTATGCCCATGGCCTCGACACAGAGCGCCAAGGTGGAACTCTCCTGGGTTTTTAGTGGGTACGTGGGTAAGCCTCTTCTGCCGGTGAGTCCCACATAACCACCCTGCCTGCCTTAGCACTAGTATCTATTAAGGATTTCCCTGGACTAAAAAAAATTTGTGCGTGGAGTCCCTCCGCGCGGAAGAAGTGAAAGTCTCTTTCTATTCCCCCTTCATAGTAGCGTTAAACGTTTAACGCAACCTTGTTGGAAGTCGCATGTTCTGCCATCTATGCAAATATTAGTGAACTAATAAACTTTGAGAAGGATGTACAAGTTCCAAAATTTCCTCATAGATGGCATCTAAATCTCTCGCTCTGTATCTTTCTATTCCCCCTCCATAGTAGCGTTAAACGTTTAACGCAACCGTGTTTGAAGTCGCATAAGAAGTTTTACTTCAAAAAGGTAGGAAGGATATGGAGCGGATGTATCTATGTAATAATCTATATCCAAAAATGTAATACTAACGTTATATCCTTACTATTTAATATACTTATTAAGTAAAATTTATACGTTGCGCTTTTTTCAAGCCTTTCGTGACATCGCTGACTGGCTTCAACGAAAGATCAGCGCTGTTTGGTAAACAGCACTATGCTGAGTTGAGGCCATTTATGTGACACGGGCATCAATATACAATACCTAGAGTCACAAATATGAAAAAAAAAACGAACCAAAACTTGGCGCACTTTAACATTGCACAGACTTTTTGTTTAGTTGTAAGGCAACCGTGGTGACAACGCCGCGCGATGCCAGTGCTACGATGCCATAGCGGACAAGCGATGGTAAACACTTTGTAAGCAACATAACGTTTAAAATTGGCATTGTGAACTAAATAATTGATGTCTAGGACCTACTTTCGACGCTCAGACTTTTTTTGACTGTTTTCACTTAGCGATTGTGATTCTATAGATATTGTATCTCGATGGACACCGTGCATTAATTATTAGTTAATCTATTTATAGCTTTCTTATAGATAATTATGTAATATTGTTTACCTGCATAAATATTGATCAATATGTTGCTGATGTTACAAAGTGAAACTATATTTATTTATTCCTTTCTTTATTTTTTAACGAGATAATTTAACTACCAAATCTAAAATTGCACTTCTCAGTGTGAATCAAATTGGATAACCAGAAGCCATTGATCTATGGTTTCGACCAAAATAAAATGAATCGACGGGCCATAACCATTCAACTTGCTCAGTAAAAACGAGTCAATAACGTTGGACAACATACTTCAACACCTAAATAAAACCATGTGCAGTACATATTTTACAAACAATAGATAGCGGTTTTTAGTTATGTATTTACACTTCGGGAAAACACGCGAAGGCATAATTTTGTCAGATGTTTCGTTATCATGTAATAATAGACTCGTGTCGCACTTCCTACGGCTAGAGACCGACTGAAACGAAGTGAGCGCCGGCGTTCATTTTGTACGTAATCTTTAAAAATGCGCTTCTTCTAGGCCCGTCCATTCATTTTATTTTGGTCGAAAATCTATGGTTGTGCTATCTGCATGCCAGTAGCAATGTTCGAGGTATCTCCATAATGAAAGGTGGGTCGTATAAGCTGCTTTAATGTTTGTTTGGTAGCTGGGAAGAAGAACATTTTACGGCTTCTCCAACTTAGCAGGAGGGTCGTAAAGTGAGGAACATCCTCTGCTGGAGCGGTGACCCAATTCTAAGATTGTATTTAGATAATTGCGCGTGAGGCACTTTCGCTTACACTGTACCTAGTAGCTGTTTTATTTTATTACGGGCAAATGCTGGATGTTTGGTATGAAATATGACATCAGGGGGGTTAGACAAGAGCCATTTTCTGTTAGCGTTAACGCCTGCGGAAACATGAATATGTTTGAAAATGACATTAGCTTGAGATAACATCTCTCAAGCTAATGTCATTGTCAATGTCATTTTCATACAATTTCATCTTTCCGCAGAGTTGCTAGGAAATAATTAATTGGAAGGAGAAAGACAAACGGGGAAATATTAAACCTATTGAAAGTGAAAATAAAGAAAAATTGCATTTATAGGTATATTTCTCCACTTAGTGCCAGCTATGTGATAATTTAAGTTCATGAAAGTCTAGATAATTAGAAATGTAGAAGGAAAGAAGGCTGATTAACGTGTTTATTTGCTCTATTCATGGGCCTCCACTCTAGAACAAGTCTACCCCAGCAGTTTTCGGTTCTGTGACAGATATGACCGGCCCACTATCACTTCAGCCTGCTGATAATATGTTGAGCTGTATCTGTGACTATGGTTCTCTGGCAAATTACTTAACCCCCCAAATGCGTTACGCACCGCATATCGGCGTAAGCGAAAAGTGCTCCGACGCGCGTATTGTGTGTAAGAATTAATACACAATACCAATGGTATATAATATTATGCACGTATTATATATATAAATATTTTAATTACCTGATAGGTAGGTGAAATTTCCCATTTTAGCCATTAAAAAACTCAAAGCATTCGTTAATTTCCGGTAAGAAAGCAGAAATGTAACTTTATTATTTAGTTTTTTTTTTTTTTTAAACTTAAAAATAAACGTTTTAATCATGGTTCAACAGATTTAACTCCGTCTTAGGATCGTTATTAAATCCTTCAAGAAGGGTTCGGGAAGGAACTTGAAGGGTGAACAAAATATCTTGTACGTGAAATCGATAATGAACTTGTAATTAACGTTAGAACTTTTCCTAGAACTTTCTTAACTTTCAGAACACGTTTGCCGAATTATCTTCAGTGGAATGTAGTGGCAAGAAGCAATGTCAGATGTATGTGTTAACGGATATTGGTCACTCGTGTAGTGGTCTCTGATACCGATTTCAGTTGATTAATTATTTATTCTATAATGATAATTTATTTTGACTTTTAATTAATTAGTTTTTTAATTTTAATGCATGGTAACTTTTTATTGTAATGTGTTATTTAATTTTAAATTTTTGTGACTTTTCTTTAAATTTTTTATTTTTGACATTTTAGCATGATAATTATTTATTCTATAATGATAATTTATTTTGACTTTTAATTAATTATTGTATAACGACCATTTATTTATTTTGTATATAATATTATCATCACCTTTTATATCGTTACTATCTATTGTGACAAAAATGTATTATTCGACATGTAATTAATTAATCTAGTAGGTATTTAAATTTTATAATTATGTAATATTGTCTGTCATTAGTGTAATTGGTTTTTGAACCGTGCTAGTTGAATAAATAAATACAATACAAATTGAGATTGGATTTTTAAAATTTTTGAACAAAACTTAAATACTAAACTAATTATCTTCTCAACAGTGGGAATCTTTTCCCAAAGTGCTGGGCCTATTAACGTGTTGTATAGCAGGAGTGGACATTATGGAAAAGATGTCAACCGCGGACGCATTTTCAAGTACCTTTTTTAAACCTTATTAACCTGTTTATAATAAAACTCTATAGAAAATTCCAATAGGACGTCCACCACTTTAACTGTGACTTTTTATGATAAAATATTACGCTTACCGACTTGAATTAATATATAAATGTATTTGGCGATACAACAGGCGAGTTGGTAGTCAAACTCGGACTTATCCGCGATAAAAAAATACAGTCTGAACATAAATATCTATGGCCTATTAATACACTGAGTGTAAAGCCATAAGTGAAGATAAAGAAAAACAGTCTTTTGAGCCTGTCCTGCGAAAAAGTGGCCTCAAAACTCTGACACTATAGAGCTATTAACTAAACCTATACTTACCTACCGTTCTACAATCACTGAAATGGCTATTTAAACAAAAACAAATACTCATGACGCAAAAAAATGCTTATAACAAATAAAACATAGCATGGTATCGGCTAAAACATTGTTCTAAAAGAAAGTACTTTCTTTCTTTCTCGTCTATTCTCAACGAGAGTGAAAAGAGTTGCTATACAATGGCCGACGTTTTAGAACATTTGTCATTCGGGAAATCAGAAAAGTAAAATTTATTTCCGTGAATAACCGGAAATCCCCAGGGGGGAAATATAGGGCGACATTTTTCATTCCTTCCGATTCAGCTGAATTACGATTGTAGTTATAGTAGGGTTCGAGTTTTTATTCATTCTTTTCCTGTAAGAAATATATACTTGGTATAGATGAAGGTATCAAAGCAAATGGCAAACTTTTCTGACACTAAAGTAAATAATCACCTACAAATATTATAAATGCGAAACTTTGTATGTGTGTGTATGTTTTTTCCCATATAACTCCGTAACGATTGAACAGATTTAGATGTAATTTGGAGAATAACTAGCTTATAACATAAGCACTTTTTTATGTACATTACTTAAAATATACGGTATCGGTAGGATCCTAGAGGACTACTAGGTATATAGGATATGGGTGAAACCACAAAAAAGAAAAGTAAATAGAACGGAAATGAGAAGGAAAAATCTGTTACCAGGCATTATGAGTGAACCTTGATTGAACATTATTATTTAGATCAACGCGTCAAACTCTGCATCACAGTTGCTAAGTGATTTCAAATGATTGGCGTTTATATGGGTGCAACTGGCTACAACAAATTTCTTACAAAAACGCCTTGACAGCCGTTCTAATTTAAACAAAAAATTATATTATTTTCAGTGGGTGAAACAGCGAGGCGCTGCTAGTTTATAATGGGGACTAGGAATCTAAGCCGCTTATTCAAGTTATTGACAAATGTTTCATGACCTGATTCAGTACTTTGTCAATTTCTCGTATAAAAAGTCTTGCGCAAAGCGAGGCAAAGCCTTAGAGCTTTTAACAACGGGAGGGGGAAAGCCGAGGCGCACCCCTTAGCATTGTGTAGTTACACTGTATTTATAACTGGCTAGTTTTTTATGTATGTACATCGATCTGTAAAGCAATTTGCGTATTTCTTTTTTAGGGTTCCGTACCCAAAGAATAAAAACGGGACTTCTGTCTATCCGTCTATCTGTCCTATTAACGGCTGTATCTTGCGAACCGTAATAGATAGCCAGTTGAAATTTTCACTTAATTATAAGTAATGTTACGGCGGATTAACAAAAAAAAAGTTAAAAAGGCAAAAATTCAAAACGAAAGGGGTTCCCATACAACCAACGTATTTTTTTTTAACGTATTTGTACTAGCTCTAATGTAAAAACGGTAATACGTCCAAGCGTCAAACTTGGTATGATTATAGTACACACTCTAAAGTATAACAACTAATAATAAATAATGGCCAAGTAGTGGCTGGTGACAAATTTCTGTTCATTAAAAGTTATACCGAGCGTCCCTTGTAAAATATTAACTAGTGACGGTGTAGCAATTGCTTGGCTATTTTGGTAGGCGTTAAGTCGGACCAAACAGTTTGTTTTAAATTGATAACTATTGTATTTTGTAGTGGTACAGAACCCTCAGTGCGCAAGCCCGACTCGCACCTGACTGGTTTATTTATCATGTAGAAGAAACTTTCGAGGTAGCCCCACATAAAAATCAATAATTATGGCTCACTAGTTTTTAAAACAGCTCAAATAATTCATGGTTAATGTTGGTCAAGTGCCTATGAATTACGCAATAGCAGATAACATACTTAATTACACTACTTTTGTTCAGGCGCTTTGTTTGAGTAAAACAAATATGCATGGATGTGTATTGTGTAATCGTATCCATAAATGAAGTAGTAGTTCGCCCCAAGTTTTAAGTTTTCCACTATCATGGTCGTTGTTTCAATACAAATTTAAAGTAAAATCTTATTAAAAAACCGACTTCAAAAAACCACAAAACACAAAGAATATAATATCACTCCAAAACATAAAATAATATTTTACATGGATTTTGAAGTCAGGTGGGAAAATAAATTGTGAAAAAATTTTCCTACCCGACTTCATATCCGAATAAAAATTTGGTTTTTGAAGTAGTTTTTTTGAAGATAATTTATTCGTGTGGTTGCGTTTATCTATAAATGTGTGCTATGCGTGGTCCTCCCTCCCATCCCCTTCCCACTCTCGCAAAAAGTGTCAGAACAACGGAAATGTTAACAAAATATCGAGTTAGCTTCTCCCGTGCTTATTTTGAATATAACCACGTGAGCTATACGTACTTTATCCTTTGAGCATAAATTTTATGCTCAGAGAATAAAGCTCATTAATAGCTCAAACAGGCGTATTGGTAGTCTGAGCCCGCATCAGTATGAGGTGTAACAAAAATAGATTCCAAGACTAGGCAACAAAGAACTCAAGAATTGTAACCACAAAAATTGCTGAATAGAGAGCGTTTTAGAAGTTACATGATTGTTACATTATTAATATAACTGCCCGTCAAGTGTAGATAATATAGTGTATATTGTTTCGCTTCCTTGTCGGCACTCCTCAAAGCTACACATACGCATACTAAGGCTTAGCGCAGGCTGAGCGAATCGAGGCAACGTCGCAGCCTTGGGAAAGTAAACTTTTTCAGTTTACGCTGGGCTTTATATTGTATACTTATGCTTTTTTTTTTTTTGCCACTATTTTTACTGTCAAGTGCCTTTATTTATGAAAGAAAATACAAGGTAACTAGCCGATACCACCGGAACGATACATTTTAAAGGTGTAGTATGCAAAGTTACAGCCAAATCGATCGACAAATTTGATAGTTGAGATCGTCAAATTCGATAAAATGTCATTTGATCTGTCGCTATGATCGATTCTATGGCATTTTATTGAATTTGACGATCGATAAAGAACGGTCCTTGCACTGCTGGTTCTAATTTAGCTTGCAAGTTTTGAACTAAACAAACTAACAAACATTGCAATACAAGCTTGTAAAAACTTCAATTAATGTCGGCGTTGGACCTTACTGTAACGCGTGTTACCCGAGAAGAAAATTGCGTACCTATTCTTATGTATCAATTAAGTATGGCTTCTTTCATCATGAACTAAACACATTAAACGAAGCTGAAAAGAAAATGCGGCTTCTCTCTTTCAAAGTGTTCAGTACATATTTTGTATTTAAAACAATAACCAACGTTTGTATTAATTACAATTACACATTTTTTCTTTAAAATAACTGACGGAGTTTATAGATTTTACTTGAAAATTTCACTCTTGCAATACTCTATACTACGAGTATTAATAGCGCGACTTATAAATGTATAATTGTTTAGTAACCTACAAAATATATAAGAAAAATATATTTTACCAAAGGACGACAAAACCCAGAATGTGTTATATACGTAAAATGCAATTTATTCGCACCAAGCGTTTTGACTCCTCTTTCTTAATTAGAACAGCAAAACAATGGAACGCCTTGCCCCTGTCTGTGTTTCCGCAGCATTAAAATCTTGGAGTATTCAAGTCTAGGGTTAATAGGTTATTACTGGGCAAATATGCTCCACCTTCGACCGCACCATCGCTTTCCATCAGGCGAGATCGCGGTCAAACGTTAGCTTAGTCCGAATTATATTATTTTTTTAACTTATAACAAAATGTCCACGTGAACGAAGTCGCGGGTAAGAGCTAGTATTATAAAATTGTTTAAAGGTAACTAAGTACGCACCTATAATGTTTAAAAAAAACGGCCAAGTGCGAGTCGGGCTCGTGCACTGATAGTTCCGTAACACCACAAAATACAATAGTTATCAATTTAAAAAACTGACTTTGGTGGCATTTCGATTCGGTGAAAACGATAAGGTCATCCAAGTAAGGAATTACCAGTTATTTTTTTTTTTTTTTTTTTTTTTTTATTTATTATTTATCTTATTGACTAACATACATGTTATTATAACACAACTCTGCCAAACTGTATAGCAGTTTGTAGGCAGACATCTACTCTCTTTACAGCATTATGTCATCAACGAGTAGGAACATATTTTCAACATATTTATAACTTGGTAATAAACAGAAATTTGTCACCGACTCGCACTTGGCCATTGTTTATTATTTATTTATACTTTAGAGTGTGTACTGCGTACTATAATAATCATGCCAAGTTTGACGCTTGTACGTATTACCGTTTTTAAATTAGAGCTAATACAAAAATACGTTAAATAATACGTTTGTTGTATATCCACTTTTTGCATTTATAATATTAGTATGATAATAAGGAATACTGTATCAACACAATAAAAGAACAATCCCTAGAACATCGCTAGTTATCGCGACACGGAACCCTATAGAAATAACTTGCAACTGCAAATAGTATGACTATATTGGCATCTTATTTTTTAATAGAAGACTCCTTGTTTTGTATCATATTTATCAACATTTTATTGAATCAACTTATTTTTAAACTTAATAAATTTCGACACTGCTTTACTCTTTAATCCGGTTACGGTGCGATTATTGTCGACAATGATAAGTGGATTGATCTTATCCTTCCTATGTATATTTTTGAGACCAGCAGCTCCCTTTTGCACGAAGTATATCTCTGGTACGTTGATACTGGTAGAATCATCGTCGTCTGGAAACACGAAGTAAATGACGGCTGGCTTAGCTTCGCTTCCGCTGATCCTCATGTTCCATGGTGCGGTAGCTACAATTATCTTATAATCTGAAAATGGTTGTGATATGATCGGTATTTTGAGGAACTGTTCGAAACTGTCTCTAGTGTGCCTTGCATTGTAGGGCTTCTCAGGGAACAGCAGTCTGGCTAGGTTTTTCGTGCAGCTAGTGCCAAGTTTCGCGACGCTCGGTATGTAAGTTTTGGAAAGAAACTCTTGTTTGTATTCTGAAAAAGGGGCTAACTCGTGGGTATTTTTCGCGAATACCCCAGGCGTTGGTGATGCGGTAGCGGTACTATCTTCCTTAACAAATATGGGATTAAGTCTTAAGTTGATAGAGCTGTGTATTGCTTTTCCTCGGACGAGTTTAATCACCGTGGTGATCACTAAAATTGTAACGATCTGGAAAAAATACATAACCTATTAAAAGTATATTTTGATGTCAACCTGTGTTTTCCCACTGCTGGGCAAAGGCCTCCCCCAACAACGTCCATTTGTTCAGTCCTAAGCCAGCACCGTCCAATGAGCGGGTGCCCCTGAACAGTCAGCTACTCAGATTAGACAAATGCTAAATTTGTACTGCAAACTCATTCATCATGCAATCATTTTTCACGCATACCAAGAGACTTGCGCGAATTTAATTAACTAACTAATGGTCCACATGCAAAAAGGCAAGCAGCTTGCAGGGTGATTTCGACTAATAAAGGCATCAAGCCTAATTTCAGAGAGCAGTTACGTTCACACCCGCTTCGCCTTGCCATAAATTATCTTCCTCATTTGTCTGATTTGAAGTGGACCATCACGTCTCTCCCAGCACTGTGGCGTGAAGAACTCAGGAGGCCAACATACAAAAAAATACACTTTTTTTTCTAGTAGCATATTTTTATAGTTTTATCATCATTTTATGAGCTTTGCAATCAATTATATATCTTCTCTACAAAATTGGCACCGGAACGGGATGAGTGCCGTACAAGAAAATAGCCTAGCAAAGTCTATTTTCTCATATGGATCAGCTATGATCATTACATGCATACCATGTTCTCAGTGCTGGGACACAGGACCTTCTCTCAGAGAGAGATAGAGAGAGAGAGAGAGAGGATGGGCCCCTTATGTTGGTGAACGACATGTCTTTGAAATTTCATTCACATTTCATTCACCGGTTTCTTGACAATGTTTTCCTTCAACGTTTTATGAGCGATGGCATAGTGCAGGGATTGAACCGGGTGCCGTCAGATAGTAAACCGTACATGCTACTGCTTGGCCACCATTGCTCTCGAATTATGATAATGGTACCTTATTATTAAAAAACTTACTCTATCCATTATTTTTATTTACGATGTTTCACCTACGACCTCCACCACTGAACTGCTCGCCACAAGATGCAGATGTTCTTCCTTTGTTGTTTAAAAACACCTGTGGTAGACAGGGATGTTTGAAAAATAACAAGATGTCAAACAAAACATGACTTCAGGATGTTTTCGTTTAAGTAAGCAGTTATCAGGTTACTACACCATGCGTTTAACTTCATTATTTCGACATGCTATCTGCTAAACGTCTAACCACTTGAATGTGCTCGTTAGTAGCATATTCGCCACCACCAAAAATAATATAAATTGTCATTGGCCACCTATATACCTATATAAAGGGACATTATTATGCTAAATAATTTTGTATTAGGCTGAGTGGGATATTCGCCGATAAACCGATAACCGATGGGGAAGAAAGATTCTTGAGTGGAGACCACGAACCGGAAGACATAGCGTAGGTAGCCCCACTAGATGGACCGACCACATTGTGAGAGTCGCGGGCATCCAGTAGATGCAGATGGCAGGCTGTTGCTCGGTGTGGAAATCAAAAGGAGAGTCCCTATGTTCAGCAGTGCACGTATTCTGGCTGATGATTATGATGAGTTTTAGGCCACCCGTAGACCCCTGCCATCATTCAGCTACGATTGTTAGTTGGCATTGCATATAGGACAATCAACTGGAATATACAAATTAATTTGTATACCACATTATCGCTCAGTTGTAAATACTACTGACGGTCAACTACTCAAAGACTGGCAGGTTCATCCATTGCTTCTGATGATACTTTATGAATATTTTTCTACTTCTTAATAAAAAGCGATGTGTGGATGTAGGTATGTTCCCTTTGGACTCCGAAATGGCTGGACCGATTTTGACGAGACTTTCACTGGCAGATGTCTGATGATGATCTTGTGGATGAAATTTATTTACTGTGTTTTAATGTTATATGTCGAACCGATATAATTTTCTTTTTCCTTTTACTCACAGAGCGAAATATCTCGTTATGTGGTTATGTTGTGTTTCGGACTGTTTTAGGCTCGGTGGCGAGTGTAAGGTGTGCTGCAAGCATCGCCATACCGCTGCAAACCCGCGTCTCACTGCGCTTTCGTATATATTATTACTATAGTTTTCTGCTAGTTTGCAGAGCCTCGTGCAAAACAACGCGTCTGCCACCGAGTCTGACCCGAGTTCTACTACGAGTATCGTTTAAAATGTATCTTGTGCTGCTCTGCCCAGTTATATCTACTAATTGTTATTATTTTGAACCATCGTTTTACTCATTCTCCCAGCTTTCATTACACAATATGAACTTCACACTCACACAACCATTTAAACTCTGTTCTATCACACACACACTCATGACACAACAAATCAACGCGCACCGTACTGAAAAATTTAAAAAAATCTATAATTCTAGGTACTTTGAATCAATTCGATTTTTTAATAATAACAAAGCACTTTTTCTTTTGCAAAAACCTCACATAATCAACAATTTAAATATTATGACGGGCCTACGAATAAATTATTTATTCGTAGGCTTAGAATGATGGAAATCCTAGATACCCTGGATAATTCGTTTTTAACAAAGTGCTACGAATCAGAATGCCTAGAACAGTGTAGCAACTATTTTACAACTTTACACAATTTTAAAGTTCTGACCATTAACATCCGAAGCATACGTAAGAACTTCAATTGCTTCGTGGTAGCTTTAATGAGATTGAGAATCAAAATCGACGTTATAGTTTTAACTGAGTGCTGGCTAAATTCAAATACAATAATCCCCCAAATACCTGGATTTAAATCTTACAACACAATGAAGTACATCAACAAATCGGGTGGTGTCACTGCTTATGTTAGAGATATGTGGTCCGCAGTGGTCACAGAGCCAGAGGTTCATGACTGCAATTGTTTAAAAATAAACATTAATGACCAGTTTCTGGTGCTAGGCGTTTATCGTTCCCCGGCTTTTAAAAATATCTCAAATTTTATAACCACATTAAATGACGTACTCGCGCCAAATCAAAATAGTTCATGCATTATTTTAGCTGGTGATTTTAATCTCAACATTATAGAAGACCCCTTAAGTGAGGAATGTTCTGAGTACCTAACCTTGGCTGCGGAGCACCGGCTGCTTCCTGCAATAACCAAGCCTACGCGAGAAAAAGCCTGCCTCGACCATATCTTCGTAAAGCAAGGTTTTGAAGTTGTAGGGGTCGTGTGCAATACTGCTATCACAGACCACTACCTTTGTATTGCAAGTGTGGCTACTAACTTATCCAAACTTTCAACTCCAAGGGCTCGTTCTCAGCTCAAAATTGAATTTTCCGCGGTGGCTGGTGAGTTGCGGAATGTAGACTGGTCCTCAGTTACTGGTAAGTCAGACGTAAATGAGGCTACTAATGAGTTTCAGGCAATTCTCTCTTCGGCAATCTCCACACACAGTCGACAAGTTAAGATAAGCCGCTCTAATATGAATATAAAGCCATGGATTACACCTGGGCTCATTAGATGCCAAAAAATCCGGGATAAGTTGCATCGGAAAGCCAGAATTAATCCAAATAATACAACTCTTCAAATTACCTACCGGAGATACCGTAATTTTTACAAGGAACTTCTACACCGCATCAAAACAGCATACGAAAAGCAGAAACTTCTTGAGAACAAAGACAACCCTAGAAAGCTTTGGCAAACTATTAATAGCATCTGCGACAACACTAAAACACAAACAAGCTCAACTGAATTATTAGCTAATTGCGAGGACTCAACCCAAGCACTTAACACCTGTAACAACTACTTTGCTAATGTTGGTCGAAACCTTGCAGACAAAATTCTCAGCAGTAGCTCTACCAGTGAGAATACTTTGGCGGGCTCTTATAGAAGTAATGATGCATGCTTACATTCTTTTTTCATCTCCCCCACAGACACGGTTGAAGTAGGTAAACTCATCTCAGGCATCAAAATAGGTAGTGCACCAGGCCATGATGGTATCACTGGTGATCTAATTAAGCATGTAAAGCCTTTTATATTAGAACCTCTTACACACCTATGCAACTTGAGCCTTGAGAGCGGTAAGTTTCCGGACATATGGAAGCTTGCAGTGGTGGTGCCTATTCATAAGGATGGTCCAAAGGACAACCCCCATAACTATAGGCCGATATCCTTGCTGAGCATTTTTTCCAAGTTATTGGAAAAACTGGTTAACAATAGGTTGGTGCAGTACCTTGATGCAAATCAGCTCCTCTCGGAGAGACAGTTTGGGTTCAGACGTGGTAAGTCCTCTGAAGATGCAGTGGTCTTACTTACAAACTTGATCTCGGCTACTGTAGACCTGAGGCTGCGATGCCTGGGGGTATTTCTCGATCTCGCTAAGGCCTTCGACACGGTATCGATTCTGATCCTATTAAGGAAGCTTGAGGCAGCTGGAATTAGAGGTATTGCCTTGGAGTGGTTCCAGAGTTATCTGACTGATCGTAGGCAACGCGTGAGGGTTGGGACGTGTATCAGCGATGAGCTTCCGGTGGGTTTCGGGGTTCCCCAGGGCAGTATCCTCGGACCGACTCTCTTCGCCATCTACATGAATGATATCCTGAACCTCAAGCTTCCTGGGGTTGAAATAATCTGCTATGCTGATGATACCGTAGTCATTTTCAAAGACACATCCTGGGTAAAGGTCATAAAAGCGGCGGAAGAAGGAATGGGGCATGTAGCTATATGGTTGAATAGCAACCTTTTGACTCTAAATACAAAAAAAACTAAATTTTTGTCGTCTTACAATACCCGACGATCAGAACCAGATACCAATTTATTCATAAAGCTCCACTCTTGCACTACAGGACCTAGAAATGGGCCTTTGAGTTGCTGCAGCTGCG
Source organism: Agriopis marginaria (assembly GCA_932305915.1). Lineage (NCBI taxonomy): Eukaryota > Metazoa > Arthropoda > Insecta > Lepidoptera > Geometridae > Agriopis > Agriopis marginaria. The sequence continues at coordinate 14,315,322 of OW029916.1, read as the reverse complement.
AATCTATTGGAAGAGTTGATAGGATACGTTATCTTGGGGTTGAGCTGGACGAGTCACTTACCTTCAGGCATCACATCTCAAAGCTATCGGGACGGGTTCGTAAGCTTATTTACGTCATGAAGGGTTTACGCAACTCCTGTGAGCGGAAGACCCTCCTGATGGTATACACATCTCTTTGCCAATCGATACTAGCCTATTGTAACCTGGCTTGGGGAGGCGCAGCAAAAACTTTTATGCTGGGGCTCGAAAGAGCCCAGCGAGCCGTCTTGAAAGTCATGCTGCGAAAACCCTTTCGATTTCCTACGGTTAGTCTGTACAGGGAAGCCGAAGTTCTGACGGTAAGGCAGTTATTTATGCTGAAAGCTATAGTCGCAACGCACAAGTCACTTAAGAATTTGAGCCAGCTCTCAGAAATAACAGGTAGACGAGTATTCAGAGTACCTGTAGGTGGAACCAAATCGGCATACGCAGTCCGTCATCCAAAATCTCTTCTCCCTCGCATATACAACGAAACCGTTAGAGCTGTTCCTAATATAAAAATGCAAAGGACATCTATAGTTAAGCTATCAGCTAAAAAATGGTTGCTCACTTTGTCATACGATGACACTGAAAATTTTATAACACGGATTCGCACTGCGCAGTGATCTAGTCATATAAAAACGTCAAACACACACACACTCACACACACACACACACACACACACATACACACACACACACACACCCACACATACACACACACACATTTGACACTACACTTTAGATATTAAATACCTATGTACTTGAGAAATTGTTTTTGGACTAATATCATACTTATATAAATAAGTATGATATTAGTTTAAAAATAATTTCTAAATTTTCTATTATTTATAAATTTTCTATATTGATATAATTTGACTAATACAATTAATAACTAGTGAAATGTAGTAATTTTAATAAATGAACCAATCCAAATGTAACTAATATTAATATAAATTAATAATCTAGGAAAAACAAAAAAAAAAAAAAAAAAAAAAAAAATAATTGGATGCCTCCACTTTAAATTTCTTTTTTTTTAGTACATCGTCACTTGGCCGCCACAATACGGGCCATGAGCCTAGTGTGGGGCCCTTGTTAAAGTCGACATCTTAAATATGTTTAAATTTTTTGGAAATTTCTTACTTTTTATTATTAAGTCTTAGTAGTTTGTATTAAAATTAATTTAAGATTACACAGCTTTTAGAAATAAAGATTTTAGAAATAAAGAAAAAAAAAAAAAAAAAAAAAAAAAATATAAGGTGTAATCCACATGGGTAAACGGTGAAACCTAGGGCGCGGCTAGTACCTAATAAAACTACGCCATGAGCGCTACCATGAAATGGTAAAAGACCCATGTCAAACCAAGAATTGGTTTACGACTCTATTCTTCGTTAGTTTCGTCTCCTAATCCTCTGTCCTCTAATCAGCTACATGGCAGATTTTTTTTATTGTTTTTGAAAAGTCTTATCATAATATATAGAGCCGATCACCAAAAACAAAAATTATAAAGTGTGTTCAAACTTAAGACGAAATATGTTTCAAATTTGACGATTCTCAAATGACGTTATTTCATGATGTGTATTAAATGTTCTTGAAATATTTTATTCGGATGTGTTCATCGATACACGATAAAATAAATTAGGCGCGAAAGAAAAAAATCATTAACTTAAAAAAAAAAAATACGTTTTTACGTTCCCTTCGATGGATCAACTTCATTCAGTTTATATAGAAGATATTTTTATGTAAAAAAATGTGTGTAATCCTAACAATCGTTCAAATACTTTTTAGTGATCGCAGTTTTTTGTAAAAGCGTAAGATTATTTGTAGAAAATAAAGAAAAAATAAATATTTAAAATATTTGAAAGCGCGCACGTCGAGTATGAAAGCATTACCGTCAAACAAGTGACAAAAATTTTCCTTAAGGCGAAATGGTAGAGACGGTACTGTACCATTTCGCCTTAAGGAATTTTTTTGTAATTAATGTTTTCTCAATAGAGAGCACACTATACTTAAAAATTATAATATATATCTGTTAATTACACCATATAAACTCTATACTGACGCTCACTTTGCGGGAAAGAGACAGAGCATCCCTTCCTAATCCGACCACAAACTTTAAACGCTTATTTATTTCTCGAACTTTAAACGGCCATTAAAAAAAATCTTCGGAGTTAATTACATTTTTCACTAAGTCTGTTATTTTTAACATATTAACTGATTAATGTTTATGGATGTGGTCACTTCCATTTTTTTATAGAAACGTTTCTTTTTTGCAACATATTGCTTGCTCATGTAAATAATAGTGTTAACACACGAGACGTACATGGTTGACGAACCGCCGTCCAACCAACAAAAAATAAGAGAATAAGAAAAAAAATTCTTTCTCCCACCCGTTGGTTGGACGGCGGTTCGTCAACCATGTACGTCTCGTGTGTTAACACTATATGAATGCTGTTGAATGTCAAACAGACAAACGGCAAAGTGCCATCTATGCATGGTGAACATTCCTTAGTACGCTCCAAGCATTTTGCTTCCATATTTATCAGACGTACGAGGGTGGAAGTTGGAATTCCTTACCGAAGTCTAAATATTTTTATTGCCATAGGTGGCAAACAAGCAGACGGGCTGTCTCATGGTTAGTAGCCACCGTCGCCTTTTGATACTTGTAACACCAGATGCATCACAAGACAATCCTCTATAGAATCTATTAACTCGCCTTTTGAAAAACCTAATGTTGTAGCTTTTTGGAAGCACCGTGGAAGGTAGCTCATTCCACATTTTCAAGTGTGAGGCAAGAATGATTGCGTGAATCGCACAGTGTGCGATTTATACTGATCTTATCGTGGGGACCAAGTGCTTTCGATTTTTTTAAGGATTTGTCGGAGGACTGAAAGTTTCTTTACGTGACCAAAATGCTGGCTTGTATTTTGGTCAGAAAGTTAGCCTCGCAATCTAGCGAGGCAACGTGGCCAGCATTTTAGGCACTCTGCCTGAAATTAAAGATCGTTTGTACTAGGTATCTATAGGCCTTCATTGCTTATAGATAGTGTAAACGATCTTCAATTAGTTTAGTTTTTTGTTGTTGTTGTTGTTAAGTTTAGTATTATGGAATTAACTGTTTAATTAATTCATGGAATAATTTATTATTATTAATGGGACAATCTTTGAAATAAATAACTACCGTAGTATTTTTTCTACTAATCTATAATAATAATAATATGGGGTTGTGTCAAGGGTCAGATGCAGAAGGCAGTAATCCTTGACACGGCACGTATTGTCAGGAGGTTCCTCACTTTGCAGCCCTAGCCACCGGTAGCTTGGACCCTGCCCCGCTGCCGGTGGCACTCTAGGTTTAGGTTTTTTATAATATTTTGTTTTTATAGGAAATATTGTAAAAAAACGTAAATGTAAGAAGGAAAATAAATATGTGAATAATAATAATATTCATTTATTTCAGACAATGTCCATATTGTTACAAATTAAAATTAAAGTATGATATGTGGATGAGCTTTCAGGCTATAATTTCCGATAGTAATCTTAGCGTCTTCAAATTGCAAAATTGCAAGCGAAAGTTCCAGGTAAGCTAGATAATCCGTTAACCCCATCTAGCTAACATTCTCCAGTTTATTTTTATTTATCTCCTCTTCTAAATAAAGAAGAAAAAAGTACGCAATATTTACTTAAAGTAAGTCGGTAAATATTTGATTAAATAAATATTTGGGACATTTATAAATAAACACATAATCAGCTTTGTCCAGACTAATAATTTACCTTTAAGTTTATATACGGTCTTACATTACATAATATAAAGCAATGGTTTCTACAACCCGTATTCTCTGGTTATAGAAAACGTATGCTTTATATTATGGTAATGTATAACAGTATATTAACTATAACTAAGTAGAATTAACTACTTTTCTATGTCTTCCTAGCTCCTAGGAAATTCAAGCCCCAAGCAGATCGTATGTGGTGTCTTTATAAATATTCTGTAAAAATTCTGTAAACTCTATTAAAAAAGCTCAAAGGCTGTATTTTTGAACTGTCTATTACAGTTCAAAAATACAGCCTTTAAAATGGACGTACGGACGTAGGACGGATGGACGGACAGACGGTAGGCTTAGTAATAGGGTCCCGATTAAACCCTTTGAGTACGGAACCCAAAAAAATTGGCTCACGGTAGTTTTGACATGCAAAATAATAATTATCTAATAATATTATAATAATAATGATAATTAACAGTCGTCTTTCAATAATTTCTCATGAGAGAACATTGCGGAGCAAAGGGACATCTTCCGTCACACAGAAATGGATTTCTTTTCGTGGTCCGTCACTTGTACCATGGCAAAGTTTCCTAAATAAGAGTATTCAAAGTTCCCGTCGCCGCGAAACGAATAAGAAATATGTGATTTGGTTCGTTTCAACTACGTTTGGAAAAGTTAGATATCTATAAATAAATCCGATATGTCGGGATTTACCACATTTGTTTATACGCTTTTCTTATGTTTGTTAAAAGAAACGTACTTATTTCATTTTAGTGGCTGAGTTTATTTCGGTTTTTCCATTGTTACTTATACTACTTACTTGTAGAGATATAACTAGGTACAGTATTGGATAGTGAATAGGCACACCTTTTCCAACTGCGGAACATAGACAAAACTTAAACCATTTATAAAGATGGCGTGCTTTTGGTACCACAAAATCTACGCTTTTAGGAAGTGCTATTATAGGAAAAAAACAAATCGATTGTCATCCGAAATCATTTCGCTTTTTCAACTTTCATCAAAGATATATAATATATAAATATTGATATAGATATATAAATATATAGTGATGAATGAATATGAATATAGATATATTATATAAATATTGATGAGTGCATTTCGGGTAATAGCTTGGGTGTTATTCGCGTAGACAATATACGATTTATAGACGTATATACGATACACTATATACGACTTAGAAGTACTAGAAAAACAAGTTCCAATGTCGGTTGTATACAATATTACAAGCTTTTATTTAACTTGCCCTGTTAGTATGGGTCGAATCTTGCAACTGAATTTAATCACTGGTATCCCCAAATGAATGCGCTGTGCATACAGGTTTAGTGTGCATAGCTAAGTGATGTCATTCTAAATCTAATATGGTGGACCAGTTATTTGTATACACCCTCATGATATGGATATCATATACGAAGAAAATCAAATGACTTCACACTAAATTCAATATAGGGCGAACCCCTAAACGTTTCTTTAAAAAAGTTTTTTCGACATTTAGCAATTTTAGTCATTCCATTTTAAGTGTGTCTACTTCCATGGTCAGCTTAAAACTATAAAAATGGTGTCATATCAAAATTTAATGTTTTATCTAGAAAACCCCAGAGACCGAAACACGATTAAGGACATATCGGTCGATAGAAAAAAAAAAGTAACAGATTTGCGCTTTTCTCTCTGTTTTTTGGATACATTCAAATACCTATTTATTAAATTATGTCTACGACATTTTAATATACATGAACATAATTATGAAGGAAACCACAGAGGTAGGTACATTTTACATTACAGCTATACTTATCGAAAAATATGAGAAAAACTAAAAAAATTGAAGTAGCGAAACGCACGATTGTGTGTAGGCGCCATGGTTTTGCTCAGCTAAATGCGAGTAACCAATCCTTATGGTCATCTGTAGTAATAAACGTTGCTTTAAAGTGAGAAAACCTCGCCTTAAGTGAGTAATAAACATGTTTTAGCTTATTATCATAATATTATTACAAACAAGGAATGTTGACTTAACGGAATGAATTTTCTTGTGTATTCCTTTGCGACTGGTTAAGTACATACTTTTTATTTTCACTTCGGCCATCGCCAATCTTTATTTAGAAAACCATTAAAAGTTACCACAAAACCATGAAATTCTCCGCGTTGCCTTTAAATTTCCCTGAAGAATTCCACAACTAGTTTGTGAAAGTGACTTGCAGTTGTGAACAATAGCAAAACTTGGACGGACGGACGGGCTGGCGACGTTTGATTTAAAATCTTGGCTTGCGGTTACTACTCGACCCACTTTGCTTGGACTATTTACACAGAGCGAATCAGTAGCACATATAAGACATAATTAGTTGAAGTACAGAAGATTCACTCCGCAAAATCATATAAATAAGTAGCGACTCTTGCTACTACACAATAGAGTGCAATTCAGGGCGTCCGAGCGCTAACTACTTATACGGGGGGTAAGGGGAACACTCTCGAAGCCAAAAGAAGGGAATTGTACTCATCATTATGAACAACTTTTACTATGGGACCGGCCTAAAATCGCAAAAAAAATATATGCTGTTCTATAGAAAACGGTCATTGACACTCGACTATGGAACAGCTGATTTTTTTTACGCGATTTCAGGATTGGTCCCATACTAAAAGTGGTTAACAATGATGAGTACAATTACCTTATTTTGGCTTCGAGACTCGTTCCCTTACACCCTTTATAGAAGTTGCCTCTCTGCCTATCGCGTAACTCTTGTCGCGTTATCTCTGTCTATCGCGCGGTAGCGAGCGCGGCAGGTGCGACAAGTCGGCTACTTGTAGCTTGATACCACACAGAAGACATAATCCTAAAGTGCGGAGTGCGCCAGGCCTGTCAGTAGTAGCCAATCACTGGTGGTAAAGTTACCAGCGCCTAAATTGACCGAACTTTTGTTGCATTTATACATTCGTCCCTCTAAAACACTGTTTTAAACTATCACGGTTGTTCACTAAAGTTATATGATTATTTACGGGATATTTACCGTGGTTAGGTTGTGGAATGAGCTCCCGATATTTCGGCGCAGTTACATGCACCATGTTCACGTGGAGAGTGAAGATTGCGGGTATGTGGCCGAACAGTTAAAAATACTAACCTTATTTCTATCCCTCCTGCCCATTTTTTTATCGGACTACCAGAACGGGCACAAAAAATCGACACCGCTTTATGGTTGATATTTCGAAAACCCGTACGAACATTTCATTTTTATTGTATGAACTGCTAGTCAGTGGAATGCACTTCCTGAATGGGTGTTCCCCGATAGTTACAATCTGGGTCTCTTCATGTCACGAGTGCGAATCGATTTCTTCTAGGCAAGCGTGCTCCATAGTAGACCACATCATCGCTTAACATCGGGCGAGTAGGTAGTCAAACGCAAGCTTATTACAATTTTCTTAAAGGATTCGGACCGACGGATAGTTCAAACTTATAAGGGTTGTTTGTAGTACTAGTGAACCATTCGATTCAACTCGTTTGATTTATATGGAATGATGAAACGATAACAAATTTTACAATACAAATTACAACGTAACCTTACCACTTCGATATAAAGTAAGTTATGTCCATTTACTTTTCAAAAGAGAGGATAGCAATAACAGTTTTATAGGGGACATTTTATGCGAACGGCCGATCCATTGCTTTGTTATTCAGATTCGGCTGCTGCCACGTTGAGGTCAACAGGGTAACGTGGTCAAACGGTCACAGAGGTCAAATCGTAAAAAAGTACACATTTACTCTGTTTTAAACCTCTTTAGATTCAGTATGGCTAAGTAATTTTTGAAATCTTGCCCTGTTAGTTAATATGTACATACGTATGTTTGAGACAAATTTTGCAACTGAATTTTAGACCAATAATCTGGTATGGTAACATCGAGCTGGGGCCTTACGGACAACTGCTATTGCGGTACCTAATCCGCTCAGTTGGAAAATCACGCTAACGTGAACCTTATCGCGCCCAGATACGATTTGCGGTCGCGTGACTTTTCAACTGAGCGGATTAGGTGCCGCAATAGCAGTTGTCCGTAAGGCCTAGGTTTGATGATGGAGGCAGGAAGCCATAGAACTCCAAAACGAATCTACGTAACCTTGTCAAGTTTGAGTTCGTTTGTCTTTCCAAGCACTTTGGTCATAAATGATGAACAGGGTCCTGATGATAGAGCTGGAGGGTGGCCGTATCTACCTTCTTGATATGGGTATCAACTGAAAGTGTTTGCTGACAGGAAACGAAAAGATTGTTTAAAAAAATTAAATATCAATTTTTAGTCATCGTGGAGCTGTTAGTATACCTCCACCGCGAAATCTAAGCAGCGAATCTGCTACTCGTTGAAATATGGACTCCATTACTGTGTTATGTATATTTCTCTATGGTTATATACAACAGAATACCCTACGATAAACCATAACGACGTTGACGAACGCTTTACTTTCGTTTGTCATTTGCGCTTCATTATCTCAATTCGTTCTAATGTGTGGTTCTAATTTTTAAAATATTTTTTTATGTATATTAATATCGTAGACAAAAGGATTCCTTTTGTCAACGAATTTATACATCGATTACTCAGCATGTGTGAACGGAATTGCGTGTTTCTTTTTTTTATCATGTTGAGAAAACTCTTGAAGTGGTCCCATAATTTTTTTAATAATTATGGCTCAGTAGTTTTTAACCAGCTCGAATTATATGGATAATTCTGCTCGAGCGCCTGAAAATTTCACAATAGCAAATACTTATAGACCCATACAATAGTTTTGTTCAGGCACTTTGTTCGAATCAAAACAAAGAGGTGTTCATGCATGGATGAGTAATCGTATCCATAAATAAACTAGTAGATCGCCCCGAACAGATTTAAAGAAGGATTTAAGCATTCCACTATCATAGGTCGTAGTAATTTTCACAACAAATTCTTATATATATTATATTTTTTTTAAAGCGACTGCAAAAAACCACAAAACACAAACATTCGAAGGTATAATATGCCACTACAAAGAACAAAAAATATTACACGGAATAAGAAGTCGGGCGGTAACAATTTTTTTTTTTTAAATCTAAATTTGACTATAAAGTATAATATTATATCTCGCCTGACTTCATAATCTGTGTAAAAATATTATTTTGTTCCAATTTTGTTCATTGTTGTGTGATATTAATTTAGAATGTTTGTGTTTTGTGGTTTTATGAAGTCGGTTTTTTAAAAAGATAATTTATGTTATGTTATACGATATTACTAATAGTTTATTCTCACTTATCGAAAAAAAAAACCTATTTTTGAGTGGGAATGCTAAAAATACCTACTACGTACCTATTTATATCAAATCACTACGTCATCATAAGACCAAAAAATCAAAGTTGGGGTTTTCATATCCAAATATAGTAAGATTGTATGAAAAAATTACGAGAACCCGCCATAAAAGTGCGTTAAATTTATTTTCCTGGGGCCTTACAGACTAACAGCTATTGCGGCACCTAATCCGTTCAGTTGGAAAATCACGTGAACGTGAACCTTATCGCGCCCAGATACGGTTTGCGGTCGCATGAATTTCCAACTGAGCGGATTAGGTGCCGCAATTGGCTGTTGTCCGTAAGGCCCCTGCGCTGATAATGCGTTAGGCATAGATTTCTCATGCCTGAATCTGCATTCTGCAACGTTGCACATAACCACGGGAATAACGATACGTTACATAAGGCCGCACCATTCTCTAACATATATATTCCGTGGCACGTCTCGTGAATGTGACCTATAAACCAGTTCAATGTGCTTGCTCTGGCGGGTGATGAACGCATGAATATAAATATGCATTTAAGTGATAATCTATTATGGAACTTTGCATTAAGAACACCTTAAAAAAATAAACTTTTGGGTTAATCGAGCGAATAAAAAATTACGATTGTGCGAACTGCTAGTCTGGAATGCGCGGCCTGCATGGGTGTTCCCAGATAGTTACAATCTGAGTGTCTTCAAATCACGATGAATCGGTTTCTTCTAGGCAAGCCAATATAATAATAATTTTTAAAAAAGTGGGTATGGTATACTATTTGGGCCACAAAAATTTCATCAATAAGGGGTCAGTAGTTTTTAAACTAAACCCGAAGAATCCAACTCGGATGGGCAGCGTTCGGGAAATTGCGTGACATCTTCTCGTCCAAGATACCACAGTGCCTCAAGACGAGGGTCTTTGACCAATGTGTGTTGCCAGTGATGACATATGGTACTGAGATGTGGTCCTTGACTGTTGGCCTTTTGGAAAAACTCAGAGTCACTCAGCGGGCAATGGAGAGAGCTATGCTCGGAGTTTCTTTGCGCGATAAAATCCGAAACGTGGATATTCGCCAAAGAACCAGAGTCACCGACATAGCTGTTAAAATTTGCAAGTTGAAGTGGCAATGGGCAGGCCACATCGCTCGAAGAACCGATAACCGATGGGGAAGAAAGGTTCTGGAGTGGAGACCACGAACCGGAAGACGCAGCGTAGGTAGGCCTCCCACTAGATGGACCGACGACATAGTGGGAGTCACTGGCATCCAGTGGATGCAAAAGGCAGGCTGTCGTTTAGTGTGGAGGTTAAAGGGGGAGGCTTATGTTCAGCAGTGGACGTCTTCTGGCTGATGATGATGATGATGAGTTTTTAAACTAGCTCGAGTGATAATTATGCTCGAGCGCCTACAAATTTCGCGATAACAAATACAATACTTTTGTTTTGTCTTTTGTTCAGGCGTTTTTTTCGATTCAAAACAAGGAGGTATTCATGCATGGATGTATAATATTATCTATAAATAAACCCGTAGTTTGCCCCGAACAGAGTTAAAGAAGGTTTTAAGCATTCCAGTATCATTATGTCGTAATGTTTCACTACAAATTCTAAAATAAATTAAAAACACAAACATTCTAATATGCCACTACAAAGAACGTAATATTTTACACGGATTTTGAAGTCGGGCGGGAACAAGTACAAAATAATTTACTTAGTTGTTTTTAAATCTAAGTTTGATAGTGTTTGATAGTCTTTATTCAAAACTAATTGATTCAATTAAAATTACAAGTAAAATAAAAACATATATAAATTTAGAACTAAAACTATTCTAACAATCCGCTGCCAGTGGGCAGCGTTCCCAAAATGATGGCAGCATTGCCACGTTATATGGAAATGCTTAATCTTTGGGAAAATTAAATATATTCTTGCCCGACTTCAAAATCGGTGTTAAAATATTATTTTGTTCTTTGTAGTGGCATATTAACTTAGAATGTTAGTGTTTGTGGTTTTTTGAAGTATGTGGTGTTTCGTTTTTAATTTTTAAAGATTATTTATGTATCAAAAGAGCTGCCTTATTACAGCCAATCTATGCAGTCAATAATGTCAACTGTTGTGTGATTTGAGAGACGCAGCTATCGAGTTGATTGTTTACAGTCCGACAATTCAGTGCACTGTAATACTGTATGTAGTACTGTATGCAATACTGTATGTAGGTCTAGGTATTTGTATTATTCCATCCTTCATGCTTGAGCCTTCCCCGGATGATAGATAATGATTTAGCATTGTAGGTATAGGTACATCGTCATGTATTGCAGAGATGGATACGGAGCTTAGTTGATGGACTTTAGTCAAAGATGGACTGGTATCAATATGATATTGTTGAGCATTGTGAATAGTCGGAGCCAAGGGCGGATTTAAGGGGGGCACGGGGGGCACGTACCCCCCCAGACGGTATTATGTGCACTGTGGAGATTCCATCACAGTACATGCTTAGAAACAAATCAAATTATCAGAGTTGTTAAAATATATGAATAAAATAACAGAAAGAACATGAGTGAAACACTTGTCTATTTCTGGTGTTATATCTATTTAAGTATGTACTTATATAAAAATATACATGTATGTATATCAGTTTCTGGAAGAAAAACCGACCAAGAGTGAGTCGGGTCTTTACTGATTTCAAAATGGTAAGTTACATGGATATCTACTAATAGAAAACCACTCTTTGTAATAAAATAATTCCGCTGTCTCGTAATCCAAAACGCCTACTAAAACTTGTTAGCAACGCCACGCATTCCTTCGAATTATTCCATAGCAATAACAAAGTTTCCTCGTTTCACAACAATAAGCTCTAATAACTTTCTTGGAGTTACCGTGACAAATTTCCAGTCATCAACATCAAAATGAATTAAATAGAAATAGGAGACCGAAGGCATTCCGTCACGTCTGTCGTCTAAAAATTCGTCTCAAGTTTGCGGATATCATTAGCTTCGACGCGTGGCATGGCGCTTTACAAGTTTATAATGACGCGATGGTTTTTATAGCTTAGGTGAGTTTTAGGAGATGATTCTTGCTAGATTAGTTTGTGCAATCAGGAATCGACGACCGTCGCCTGTTTTCAATAAATTTTCGTTCTCTATTAATTAAGTTTTAAGATGCGTTTTACTGCGAAACTGCTGCACTGCATATGCTGTGACTTCACCTTACCTACCTCATTATATAGGAAACTAGCAAACCCGGCTAACTCCGTTTCGCCACCAGATGACTTCTATAAACCTCACGGAGCCCGAGACCTTTCCTACGAATGCAAAACCGTGGAAATCGGTTCGTGCGTTCTGAAGTTATAGCGTCAGGAAGGAAAACCCGACTTATTTTTATATAGTAGATGAATAAATTTAACAATCATAGATATAAGGATCTGCCCCTCTAAACATATTATGTGTCCCAGATATCTTGTACTATGAAAAATTTACGCCAACTGTCGAAATCTCTACTACGTCGCATTTTTCTCTCTATGTAACTACTAGAACGTCGCATCGCTCTCAAGTACGAGGACCGCTCACAAACGAAATCGGTATGCGAGAACTGGGTTCACACGCACCGGCGCAGTTTATTTTTATGCACACCATTGAGTCGGCCCTGATTATAATATAGATACGTCAATTCAATGATAACAACTGTATGATTCAAGCTACGTCTGCCAAGCCGACTGTGATACGACAGAGCCAACGAAGCAGCGAATCCTTTGTCTAAATTGCTTATATTATGTATAATGTGCGTAACGATTTTGTGGTAAGTACCGCTTCAGTGTCTGACATTTGAGCCGCAACGCGTTGTTTGGCCCCGTTCACATAACAAACGCAAGTGCACGCATTCTGCATTATTTAATAGATACGGTTTACGACAAAACAAATGAGATCTCTTAAGATCTCATTTGTTTTGTACCGTATTGTCTCTCTCACAGTATGCCGCGTATTTAGAACAGTACTGGGGGTTTAGACAAGACCCACTTTCTGTTAGCGTGAACGTCTGCGGAAATATGAAATTTTGTGAAAATGACATTGACAATGACATTAGCTTGAGAAATGTTATCTTAAGCTAATGTCATTTTCATACAATTTCATATTTCCGCAGACGTTAACGCTAACAGAAAGTGGGCCTTGTCTAACCCCCTGGGGCCTTACCTATTTAGGTGATTGCAAAAAATTTGCGCGACTGCAATCCGTATTTCGGTGCGTTAAGATTCATGTTCGAGTGATTTTCCGAACTGTGCTGTGTCGAACCCGCGTTAAGGGTAGCCGTTAAGGCCCTGGAAACCAAACCGTCAATAGAGGAGGTCACCTTTCACCATTTATTGGACTTCTGATATCTAGGGTCAACGTTGACTGCAGTATCGAACAAGCGGTCGTGGCAAAAACAACTCTTCTCGGTTTTTGATATAGGCTCTATCCAGTGAACGGTAGGCATAAGAACATAATAAACCAAAACAAAAACAATATGTTGTTTATGTCCAATGATGACTTTAATCATAAGATTTTACGAAAAGCATATGCTGGTAGTAGTTAAATAAAATACTTAGCATGTTTCTTGTTTAATTAATAAAAATATAGCAAAAATATAATAAAGCACTTATGCGTTAATAAACGATGTCCATATTGGTTTAAGCCCTCTTCTTAATGAAATAAATAATAGTAAAAATAAATAATAGGTATGTACGGCGTTAGAAAATAAACATTGACTTATCAAGTTTAGTTTATTGGTACAAAAGACAATACACAAACGTTTCTTAACAATTTATAGGTCGTAAGAAGATGTTTTTACTACTATATATGCAAATTATAAGACAGAATAGTCTAAGGCGCAAGACACACTCAGGGAGCGGACGCGGGAGCTCGCTTTCGAAGCAATTTCAACGTTTATATAATATAAAAAGTTCACGTCCCACGTCCCGGGGTGCCGTGAGTGACGCACGCATGTGTATCATATTAGCGCATCGTTCACAATACAGACGCACCCGCACGCGCAAGCGAAAACCACTTATATGCAATTTCAACCTTAACTCAGTAGCACAAAAGTTTTCGTAAAAGCAAACATACAATTGCCAAAGTATGCAAAGTACCATCAAAATACGCAACATGTTAGAGAGATATAACTGTTTACGATCAAACAAATGAGAGCTTAAGGGCGATTGAAACAAAGCAAAATAAACTTAATGAGTAGAAAGTAATATGCGTCTGTAATGTGAACGGGATCTAAAAAGACACTAAGGAAATTGTTACTAGTTAATTGTGTATCTTACGCTTTACAATTTTATTGATATCCATTTACTTTTTACGACCAAATAATAATTACACCATAATTATTGTAATATTTTTATTATTCGTCGTTATATTTTCAAATACAACATCAAATTAGAACAACACAAAAAACATTTGATGGACCGCATTAGCCTTGAAATATGGCACTAGCCAGAAATCACGCACTATTTCACACAACTGTCGACCATTCAACATCATTTCATGTTATTTTAGACTTGCAATTTTTTATATCTTATAAGGTACCAGTGGCCTTACGGACAACAGCTAATTGCGGCACCTAATCCGCTCAGTTGGAATATCACGCTAACGTGAACCTTATCGCGCCCAGATACGGTTTGCGGTCGCGTGATTTTCCAACTGAGTGGATTAGGTGCCGCAATTAGCTGTGTGTTGTCCGTAAGGCCCCAGATGTCACTTAGACAACCAAATTTCACATAATATAAAACTTTAACGGTTTTAGAGGTGTACGTATTGACGGAAAATACAAGAATTTTAGAAGTTTTTATTTGCGGATCTAAATTTTAAAACTTTTTAGAGACATGTTTTTTTAAATAAGAATACATATTTCTTAATTAACTCCAAACGTTTTACCTTGTTTGTAGTAACATTATCTAAGTAACAACTATGTAAAATGAAGGGACGATGATGGTCAACATAGAGTCGACGAAGGAGTTTGAAGTTGTCTGCACAAAACGTTCAAAACTTATTTCCATTATAAATTTAAATTTTTGTATTTTTTAAAGGTAGTTTATTCCAGATATAAAATATGTTTTAATTTGATTTGAAAGTATTTAAAATAGGATTAGATTTTTTGCAACATGAGGCCGGAATTTATAAAGGGAAATGGGACCTTTGCCCTGTAGTGAGACAGCATAGTTAAAAATAATATCTAGGACATATCTATAATAAATAGGACACATCAAAAACAAGTATAATATAATGTTATAGCGGAATAAAATGTTTTTGCGATAAAATCCGTTGCAAGTATTTAATTTAATAAATAATCTGGGCTCCTTTTTTAATACACCAAATACCTGTCGCAGGTAGTTTTTTAACATAAAATCTGTCAACTTTGAGTTTAAGCTTATGTTATTTGGTAATTAGCATCTACGTTAAAATAAACCCTGGCTTGTGTAAGTCGTGGCTCTTGCTTTGTGTTTCTAAATGTTGGTATTTTTACGGGGCTTTTTAATTTTATTTTGCAATGGAAAATTATATAGCAATTAAGTATTTTTTTTAATGTTATTTAGGACATTTGTTTATATTACTTGAGGGTTTACACAACTTACCGTAAGTAAATATTTTTATAGATCCTCCAAACATCCAACGGTAGAGACGGGTAGTACTTTACGCGTCTTAGTTACGCTGGGAACACTCCACGTAAAATATTTAAAATTATCCAAATTCCGTACTAATAAAAACAGTAAGATACACATTTCAGCCAATAAGAACAAACATTTCGCATCGCCAGCCTCAATCACTAAAGCATTTCGCTTCAGGAAATTGGGTACAAACTTATTTTAAATCCACTTTTCATGGCTCACGAACCGCGCGCCTCCTTCGCTCTAAGCCCGGTGAAACATCTTGCAATAAGCTCGGCAACGATAACTGGTTATTTATCGGCTCAATATCATTTGCTGTTTTGTATTTAACGAAATACACTTCTGGTGCGGAAGGTTTCGGTGGCAGCACAACAGGTTGGGGGAGGTTCTCCTTCTTTGATAATACGTAAATTAAGGTCTTATCTTCGATCGGAGCCTGCTGGTGTTGCAGCAGTTGCTGTAGGTACGCTCGGCTCGGTTCGTAAGAAGGCACTTTGATGAACAGGATGTTGACATGTTTTTTCGCGGGTTGAATAACGCGAAGTGCCGCGGGCGTGTCTTCGAAATCCGGCGGGGGCACGTGGAAATACACATGTTTATGTACCTCTGGTTCAACAGGAGCGCTCGCAAGGATATTGCTGTAACCATTAATAGAATTAGTTTCAGCACTCCGTTTCAATAGGCCGTCTGAACGAGCAACATCGTGTTCAATATGAGCACGTTTGTGTGTGCCTTTGATATCGGTGATAGTTGGACCGGGCTCCGTAGGGTCGGGGTTGAAAGGCGAGTCTTGGCCTTCTACTTTGTGCCGCTTTAGATACAAATAATTGTCATACGATAACGAATACGATACGTCTTTTTCGGGCACATCTTGGACCGCGTATCTGATGCCTCTTGGCAGAAGTTGGGCTTGTAGAATTTCACGGTTGATCGATAACGGATGCGGTATCCCTAAAGCCAGGTTGTGCCGTAAGTAACCGGCTTCTGAGCAAATGACTCCGGCGAGGGTGCACACCTGGAATGATAAATTATTGTTTAAAACTTGTCACTTCAAAGCTAACTAAAAAGGTTACAAGAAACTGCGGTAAAGTATTTTTTTTAGACGACAACACCAAATGTAGTTAGTTAAACTATTTGACGGCACTATGTTTGTTTATTTAACTTAATAAACAACAAATAAATGCTTTGTGCCAAAATAAACTGGTTTGACAGTTGAAACTAACAAATAAAGAAAATCTCGGGAATAACTGACCACCACAAAAAGCATGTTGAGGACGTTCTGCTTCTTAATGACGAGTTTGTTTTCGGTGACAGCATTTATAAACGCTTTCTCCGTCATAAATACCGCGAGCTTGATGTTTACTAATAATTCGCATAAAATAATAATCAACTAGATCTCCTTCCCGTCAGTGGGTCAGAATTTTGTTTATAAGAAGAGCGATGAGAGATTTAATCTGGGAGAAAAAAAAAAGCAGTGGAAAAATAAATAAAAGGTATAGGCAAGTTAGGTGTAACATATTATATTTATATATTTTTCCATTTCAAACCTTTGGAACAATTTTGTAATCTTTTAACTAGTCATAAACTAATTTTAACTAGTACCTCTAAAAGAGCGCTAGGTTCTCCAATCCAAGAAACCTAAAATTCTAAATTAAGTTTCAGTATTGTCAGTATTCAGCTACGTCAAGTTTTATAACATGACTTGTAACATTTCACAATAAAAGCGAGGCTAGTCACAGTCTAGTCCAAGTCATGCTCTGCTAAAGCGGTGGATATTTTACTGAAAACTTCTAAGAAGTTTTGGAAACAACATGAAAAGACGTCTAACCATTTTATGCGATTTGCCCATACCAAAGATAATTGGTTATATCGTCAATGGCCACTTTAGTAAACAATAATTCTCCATAAACAGAAGTTTTGGAAACGCGGAGACATGAGTTTCTGGTTCCCAATCCATGGTTCAACTAGCTAGTTCACCTGGGTGAACTTGGGTACTTATTATAGGCTACTTACACTGTCCCATGGTCCACCTGCTTGGTGTACTATGAGTACCACTATAGTTCTTGTTATTCTTAGTTCACCGGAGAGGTGGTCTATTGATATTTTGGAACATCTTCACGTTGGCCCCAAACTTTAAGAGATTCGTTTTTGGGGTTCTGTACCCAAAGGGTGTAAACGGGATCCTATTACTAAGCCTACGCTGTCTGTCTGTCTGTTCATCCGTCCGTCTGTCCTACCTTCGAACTGTAATAGATAGCCTGTTGAAAATTCACAGAATATGTAATGCTACGCGTACTAACTAAGAAAAGCACCTACTTTATTAAATAATAATAAAGTCAAAGAGTTAAAACCATAAAGGGATCGACATACAACAAACGTATTATTTTTTTTGTATTAGCTCTAATGTAAAAACGGTAATACGGCGAGTCGGTGACAAATGTCTGTTCACCACCGGTCCTCGTACAATCACCGAAGTTAAGCAACGTCGGGTGCGCTCGGTACTTAGATGGGTGACCGCATGGGCGTTGATGGAATGTTGTCTTTCTTCACTACTTTTTTGTACTTTTGTAGCTAACAAGTTATATGGGGATACGGAACCCTCAGTGCGCGAGCTCGACTCGCACTTGACCGGTTAGTTTGTTAAGTAATTAACTAACGCTTACAAAACAGAATATAAACCTCCCAGCATCTATACACGCAGGCATACGTTAATAAATCACGGGATGTAAGGGGAACACTCTCGAAGCCAAAATAAGGTAATTGTACTCATCATTATAAACAACTTTTACTATGGGACCAGCCCTAAAATCTCGAAAAAAATATCAGCTGTTATATAGAAAACGGTCATTGACACTCGACAAAATGTATGGAACAGCAGATATTTTTTTTCGCGATTTCAGGGCTGGTCCCATAGTAAAAGTTGTTCATAATGATGATTACAATTACCTTCTTTTGGCTTCGAGAGTGTTCCCCTTACACTCTATATTCGTATTTTTTTTCCAGAGAAATAATAATATAGGACCCACGTGAAAAGCCCTCGAGGTATCATATACGCTGCCTCTAATCTTATAAACCAACAGCGGTCTTACGTTGTTACGAAACGTAAATTAATTTCATTCATAACGTTCACATAAGGTGTTAGATCACCATGTTTATTTTTATAGATCACGCATCGGAAATCGGAATAGAAAATATTTCTAGAAAATTCAGTCCGATCAGAGATCGTAGATATGCTAAAGAGTAATACTTATTATACAAGGTTATAAAGAAGGGCTATGCTAAGCCGAAAGGCGTTCGCTATATTCATCATTATGACCAACTTCTACTATGGGACCAAACTTAAAATCGCGAAAAAGAATCAGCTATGTCAGTAAGTGTCAACGACCGTTTTTTATGGAACAGCTGATACTTTTTCGTGATTTCTGGGTTGAATACGACTCACGTAGTAAAAGTTATTCATAATTATGAGTACAATGACCTCCTTTCAGCTTAGCATACCCTTTCCTTATAATCCTGTATAGCGATGGCTAACGAGAACATGTCCAGCAATAAAAAGTTAACGGCCTCTTATACCAAATTTGATGGTTTTAAATCAATTTTATTCAGTTAAATTACAATATTTGAGCTGGAAAAAAATACATGTTACAGATACATCTGTGTTTGGAGTTTATGATTTGGTTCAAAACACGACAGAATAAACTTTACTTGATCAAAATAAAATCTGGAAATTGCATGTACTGAAAGGTACATTCAATATTTTTTGGTTTGGATAGATTTTTGATAGTGAATAGTTTCGTTTTTTAGTGAAATTAAAAGCGTAAAAAGGTCGCGAGAATATGCGCGCGCCGCGCTCAGTACCACGCCAGGCGTCATCGAGGTCGGACCTATGTTCGTTTTTGTCGTTGCACTCCCCCCGCGGGCCTCCTGACTCTTGCGTGGCAAAATACATCGTCGCTATAACTTGGCGGGGGCTGAGGAAGCGTTTTGTTGCCTACGCGACTCGGATACCAGGCCGTTAAGGGCAGTAATGATGGTAAAAATTCAATTATTTATTTTGACGATTAGTCGACTACGTTGGTGATAAGAGAGCTGGCTCATTCTTGGCGCAGACAATTTCTTTGGCAACGCGGGTATTTGATACTTTTACACACGGGCGATTATTTCATTTTGATTTAGTTTTTTTGTGTAATAAGGGTATTTTTTGTTGTAGATCGGTTGCTTCTAAGCAGGCGTGCTCCAACGTAGACCGCATCATCACTTTACATCAGGAAAGATGGTGGTCAAACGCAAGCCTATTATTAAAATAACATAAAAAACAAAATAAAGATAGATATGTAAAGATATTATACTATGATTACTTAATTTTTTTAGATATTTATTTCACAAGCAGCAGAAAGCCATAAAACTTGATTATAGCTTAAGCAAAAAGCTACTTTCAAAAATATACGTGCCTAAGAATTTATTAAGATACCGGTTATGTACTAACTAACAATGCTCTTCTGTTGGCTTTGCATCTTCAGATTAAAAAAAATACCTTAATAAACTACTCAATAATTTATTGCATTATGATGAAATGTATCTACAGTCATCATCATCATGAAATAAACTACTCAATAATTTATTGCATTATGATGAAATGTATCTACAGTCATCATCATCGATGATGATGACTGTAGATAATGATGATGACTGTAGATACATTTCATCATAATGCAATAAATTATTGAGTAGTTTATTAAGGTATTTTTTTTTATTGCATTATGATGAAATGTATCTACAGTAATGACCCTAAATTGATATGGCCAAAAAGTGCGGAGCGGACCTATTTATTCCATCATTCATCTTTTAGGTACTTGTATTGGCTACAGTAACATTAGTCTCTTCTACTGAGCCTTTAGCCGTTATTTTAAAACTAAACTTCATATCTTCAAAATAATAAAGGTCTGACTAGCAGTGTCCCGCGGCTTTACCCGCTATCCTACAGGAACCGTGCAATACTACGGAATAATAATGATAAATTTAAAAAAATATCTACGTAAAATTAGTATCATCATCAGCCAGAAGACGTCCACTGCTGAACATAGACCTCCCCCTTTAACCTCCACACTAATATATGAAATTAGTAAAAAATACTCAATTTTCCAGTTAGTTCGATTGTAAAGCCAAACTACTAAACTGATTTTGATGAAATTTCTATAGAACCAATCTAAAAGTATATTTTTTAATAAAAAAAATATTATTTTTCGAAATCGGTTCATAAATGACGGAGTTCTGTGGTAACAACCAAAAAAAAGTACAACCGAATTGAGAACCTCCTCCTTTTTGAAATCGGTCTAAAGTACCTAAACCTCCAAAAAGAGAACCAAAACCGGCCAAGTTCGAATCGGGCTCGCGCACAGAGGGTTCCGTACCACCACAAAATTCAATAACGAAATTACCAGTTATAACTTGCTAATGAACAGAAACTTGTCACCTACTCGCACTTGGCCAATTTTTTACTGTTTGTTGTTATACTTTAGAGTGTGTTCTATAATCATGTTAAGCTTGACGCTTGTAAGTATTGCTGTTTTTACATCAGAGCTAATACAAAAATACGTAAAAAAATAATAAGTTTGGTCGTTTTTTATTATTTGTTAGTCAATCCGCCATAACATTACATATTCTGTAAAAATTTCAACTTGCTATCTATTACGGTTCGAAAGGTACAGCCGTTAATAGGTAGGACAGACAGACGGACGGACAGACAGACATCGTAGGCATAGTAATAGGGTCCCGTTTTTACCCTTTGATTACGAAACAATAAAAACAAATTAGAAAAAATTACGTATTTTTTCTTCTGTGACCTAACCTATGTGTTAAACTAAGATACAAGCAGGATGGCAGCTTTTTACCTATAAGGTTTTTTTTTTAATAATTATAATATATTAACTTCAATTAACCCAAAAATTTATTAGGAGATCCGCATTATTTTATTCCAGCTAACTCCACGAGATTTCTATCAATTCAGCTTTTAAGGCCTTTGCTGCGGACAAACATATGCACTAAAAAAAAACATACGCACTACTACTCAAACTTAAACGTTAATTATCATGATTTACCTTAACTATCATGATTTACCTTAACTATCTTAATTTAATTTAACTATCATGATTTACCTTAAATTCATAAGAGTAGTTTCAGTGGATATATACATAAACTCTTTATTGTTCACTCTACAAATTACAAACACGCGATAAAAGGCTTTAAAAACGAGTGCAGCAATCGGTGGTCTTATCGCTAAGAGCAATCTCTTCCAGGAAACCTTAGAATGGAGAGGATTTGTACAGGAGGTAGACAGGTAGGGTGTGCAATAGTGAATCAATTAAAGCTTTTGTGAGTGAAACCTCAATAGTTTTATTATTACGCTCGTTTCTAATCCATACAGACAAAAAATGGAACAATCTGCACTAACCGAGTTGACGGTCAAACGTGGAATTACACTCAATAAAAAAAATGCTAT
The DNA here is from genome assembly GCA_932305915.1 of Agriopis marginaria. Classification (NCBI taxonomy): domain Eukaryota; kingdom Metazoa; phylum Arthropoda; class Insecta; order Lepidoptera; family Geometridae; genus Agriopis; species Agriopis marginaria. The sequence goes on along the minus strand of OW029916.1, from coordinate 14,293,126 downwards.
CCAACTGGAATTCGTATCCTTATATCGCCGTTACATTTCATTTCACGTGTTTCGGTGAATTGTTCTCAAAATAAGATCCCTTAAGTGCAGGTTACCTTCCCGTAAAAACGAATGACATCAGTTTGTTAGTCAATAGGCAGAAGGTCGGGGAAGAATCTGGCTGGGCTTGAAAGCTGAACGCACCTTGTACTTCGAATATGTTTTCGATATGGGTCGATGGCTATGGCGATGAGACTTTGGCACGCTGCGATTGGTCTATGTGTTTGACCTCACATTTTTACAACGGTGCCGTAATATCTTTTTAGCCTTTTCACAGAATGCTCTAGCTTTTCAAGAATATAAAGTGAGTATTATGATATTTCGAAGGCACTGCATCGCTTTTAGGGAGATATTGATGGTAAATAAAATGACCTATCTTAGATAGTTATTACGAATGAAGTATTTTGATTAACATGTCTTGTTAAAATTAAAATCTAAAGCACAATGGGTAATAATGTATGGAACTATAGAGTTAGGTCCGACTATAAGACCATACCTGAACTTTTGAAATTATTTCGACAGGTATTTTAATTAATACTTTTTTATATCAATAATTCTTACGGTATTTTATACCATCTCTCTATATTTGTACGCCTACAAACTAGGCAAAACATGATACAAAGTGACTAATATTTTAACCCACCTATTGTGCATGCGTTTTTCATGTGTGTATGATTTACTCGTGTTTTGTGCAAATATCACTATCTATATTTTATCTTTACTTCCACCACCACCTATATACGAACCATGGATTGTACAGGTACTATTATGGTCGTCCATGCCATAGATTTTTTTAACAGGGCACGTGCCCAGTTAAAAAAATCTATGCCATGCCTTTATTAACTAAACAAAATACAAGCTAAAACTACAAATACAGTTAGACTGCCCATAGACCGTTGAAGTTCTAAAGACAATTCAAATGCTCAAGCCCGCTACCAGTTGGCAGCGTACCCAGCATGCTGGCGGCATTACCACGTTGAATGGCAATGCTTATGCGTTGAGCTAGAAACAAGTCAGTATTTTGGTCACGCGTCGTATTAAACAGGCGCTTTGAAAGATTTTTGAAAATGAGGTGAGCTCCCGGTCCCCTAGGCCCCAATGTCTCGACCCCAAACGCCTCAAATATGGTTATACTGGTAGTAATATAATTCTGTCATAAAACTAGTTTTCTAATAATATTTTTCTTTTGTTACAGTTACTGAAAAAGAGATCCGGCTATGGTGAGTCCGCCATTGTATTATACCAAAATAACAATTATTACATTTATCTGGCCTTGTCTGACAAATGTGGCAACGCGATTCGATATGCTAAGCGGCTAGCCAGAGTTACTAAAGCCTGCTTCCCACCAAAGCTATCCTACACGGCTACACGCACATATATATTTGAACTGAAAACTTCTTTAGGCACGTTGGGCACTTTTTAGGATCGAGAAAAAGCACCGAACTCGCATGACAGTCACGATCAGATTCTCGTTCGAGTAAAGTTGGCTCGAGGGAGTGAGATATAATCAACCTTTCTACTTTTATGAAGTTTTAACTTCTGTCGCGTGGTTGCACACAAATTATTTTGGTCTCTTCGGCCAAAATAAAAAGTCATCATCATCATCAGCCAGAAGACGTCCACTACTAAACATAAGCCTCCCCCTTTAAAGTCCACACTGAACGACAGCCTGCCTTTGCATCCACTGGATGCCAGTGAGTCTCACAATGTCGTCGGTCCATCTAGTGGGAGGCCTGCCCTGGACCCGGGTACGTCCTAAAACTGCGACCAGAACCACCAGAGGATGGGCAGCAGCATCCTCCTACTTGAATGGTGGAACTTTCTGCAATCCCCAAGCCGCTTGCCAAGCGTGGGGATTATGGCATATTCTCGCCCATAAAAAATCATGGAAAAGGTCGCTAGGTAAGGTTTTCTTTTTGTTGCAGGCATAAAGGATTCCTGAAAGATTGTCCGAATGGTCTTCTGACTGAACAAGTAAGTACATAAATAATAATGCAGCTACTACTATGGTAGCTGCAAATCCGTTGCTCTGTTGCTGCGTAAAAGAGGAACAAACCAACCAACAAAAAAACACACTTTCTATTTTATTATTATTACAAGCTGACTCGACAAACGTAGTCGCCCCAAAACAAAAACAAGTTAGGCCCAACGCCCTCTGTGTTTGCCTACCGCCCATTCAAGTTGTCAAGGCCGTCTGAGACCATCATTTAAGTCATTCATTAAAAAAACATCGTTGAACCTTTGATTTATTTAACCTATAATGAGGTTTAATCACATTAGTTGATGCAATAATTGAATATGGTTAAGTTAACTCACTTAGTTCCAGTGCTAAGCGAGCCACTTGCTAGTGCGGTAGTTTCTTACTAGTTTGGGCATTAGAATAGGATCGAGTTGTACGAGGATCAGAATATTATTTTATCAGAATAAATAGCTAGTCACGGTTGGAAAAATCTGTGAAAAATTTAACGGGCTTTTCAATCCATGTTCCATAATAACTTGTTTTTTATACAACTCTGTGATACATTGAGCAAGTCTCTCGCTTGATGGTTAGTGTTAAGCTTACCCTTATTCGTATTTTTTATGATGTCAGTGTAGGCCACACTTAATACATAATTTAGAACTCCAACAGTTCAAAATCGAAGCCCTGTGCGGAAATAAACTGTGCTCGTCACCCTGAAATTGCCCTGTAATTACTCAAAACATCACCGTTCAATCTGAAACACAGTAACGTTTGCACACTACTGTCAATCCAAAACACAGTAACGTTTGCACACCACTATTAATCCAAAACAGTAACGATAGCACACCATTGTAAATCCAAAACAGCGTTTGAACACTACTATCAATCCAAAACAGTCACGATAGCACACTACTGTAAATCCAAGACACAGTAACGTTTGCACACTACTGTCAATCCGAAACACACTAAAGTTTGCACAATACTATCAATCCAAAACACAGTAAGTATAGCACACTACTGTAAATCCAAATCTCAGTACTTTTGCACACTACCGTCAATCCGAAACAATAATATTTGGCAGTTGAATAACTGGAAAAGGTGTGGTGGACACTCCTAATGAATCCTACTCCCACAAAATATAGCTAGTTACATTTACAATTTATTATGTAACACTTCGTGTCGTGTTTTTAACAATACCTGTGTTACGCAAAAGTTTAGACCGAATTCAGAAAACATCCATCAAACCTGTCCAATTTGAAACAGTTTATTTTGAGGTCACAGGCAAAGGGTGCTTTGATTTACCTACTACAGAAAGAGACCTGCCTGATTCTTTATTTTATTCAGACAATTTTTATTTGAACGCAGATTCCGGCATTATAAGTAATACAGGGAAATATTATTGACTCGCAAATCTCGAAAATCCATTGGGCTAATAATTATTATCTATCTATTATAATATAATTATAAGAAAGAATCTATATTTAACTTGGTCACGCCATAACTTGAGAATGACTTTACCGATTACATTCATCTTAATTTTTAAGTTTTCTAATACTTTGTAGAAGTTTCTTACGGAAAGGAAAATTAAGAAAATTAACGATGATTTTAACTTCGCGCGTTTGATAGTTCTAAGACAGGACAACGTCTGTTGGTTCAGCTAGTATAAAATAATTTCAAATGGCCACCTAAAATGGCCGTTTGAAATTTAACCTGTATAAACTCAGCGTTAGCGGTTATATTCTCTTTGGTATAAACCACAGAGAATATAACGTTTCTAATCCTTACGGCCAAAGATTGGAATAACCTGCCAGCTTCCTTGTTAATTTCCTGAAAGATATAACCTGGGCCTTTTGAAGGCCAGGTATCTTTTAAGTCTGCGTGCTTCATCTTCGACCACATCGTCGCTTACCAACTGGTGAGTTGGTGGTAAAACGCAGACTTATCCACGTTAAAAAAAACAAAGATTTTCTATTTCCTAGTCTGCCATTAATATTAACCTTCTGCCATTTGAATTTTCTTGATTTAATTTGGAGATTTGGACGAAATGTGTTTTGTTTTAAATGGGCTAGTGCCTTTATTAACTAAATAAAATACATGCTAAAACTAAAACTACAAATACAGTTAGACTGCCCATAGACCGTTGAAGGTCTAAAGACAATCCAAATGTTCAAGCCCACTACCAGTTGGCAGCGTACCCAGCATGCTGGCGGCATTACCACGTTGAATGGCAATGCTTATGCGTTGAGCCAGAAACACGCCAGCATTTTGGTCACGCGTCGCATTAACCAGGCGCTCTGAAAGATTTTGTTTCAGTCTAAGTGATTTAATGTATCCTTGAGACGTTTTGTAAATAGTGGTTTTTTTGCTAACTAATTGGATACCATTTACTTTTCAGGGCTTTATTAAGATCTACAAGCAGTTCTTTCCACAAGGCGACCCCAGTAAATTTGCCTCGTTAGTCTTTCGAGTCTTCGACGAAAATAACGTAAGTACATAACGGAAGATTTTTTTCATATGAGTATAACACGGTTTTTTTTTTCTTGTTTTCTATGATAATATTCGGGCTCCAAATTAGAATCTTACACCATTATATAATAATCAAATAGCGTATATATAGCGTTGTATTGTAAGTGAGCCCTTTTTTGTAAAGGCGTGGTGCGGTGTTACCTGCGATTATTCAGTTTTTCTGCATTTCTGAGGAGAAAGTACCCTATGTCCGTCCTCATGATACCCACTAACTTCCTGCCGAATTTCGTTAAGAGCGGCTTAGCCGTTAAGTCTTGAAAGCAAGCAAACAGACAGAGAGACAGAGCTACTATAGCTTATAATAATAATAATTATTAAAACTCGCGTGAGGATTAATTATAAATTATTATAACACCGGTTTGCACTCACGATTATTTTTTTATCGGTCGAGACGATCGACCGGTTTCGGAGCCATTAGAGCCCCTTCCTCAGGGAATACGCGCGATTCTGGAGAAGGTCGCCCGCGTACTGGCGATGCCAAGGCCGCGGCGGCGGTGCGCGCACGCGCAGAGCGTGCAGCCGCTCTAGCTGCCCTCGTACTCGCCTGCCCTGCGACTTTTGCCTCCGGTACTGGTTGTTTTTCTTCCGTTTCATTTCTCCAGAATCGCGCGTATTCCCTGAGGAAGGTGCTCTAATGGCTCCGAAACCGGTCGATCGTCTCGACCGATAAAAACATAATCGTGAGTGCAAACCGGTGTTATAATAATTTAATAATTATTAAGTTTAAAATAAGATTTTCACTTAAGATTTTCTAGAGTAATTAATTAAATATCATCAAATAACACATAGTCACAGTCAAATAAAATTAGTACCGGAAAAGTCATGTCAAGCCGTAGTAAAGTGGTGGAGATTTTACTACAGGATTCTATGGATTTTAAGAAACGACACGGTCAAGAACACTCACTAAAATAATAATCCACCTTTATTACTATTACACATTGACATACGAGAATACAGAAATGTAGGTAAAAATAGCGACATGTTTTTCCATGTTGGCGCCAAAAACTCCTTAGGAAGTTACGTACTGTTTTCTCGATGGGATAATATCGCAGCATTAAATCATTAAGGTCCGGTAGATCTGGGAATTCGTACTCGCAGCAGATAATTGCCGGCATAAATCATAACTAAGCAATTATCAACGTACCGTAACAATGGATGGGTCGGGGTCCGTAGTCTCACGAATTTGCTACGATCATAGTTATACAGGGTTATACGGAAAGATGTGCTAAACCGAAAGGAGCACATTGTACATACTGGTCATAGTTAGGTACATAACTTTTACTATGGTACCAATAGCAACCAAATCGCAATCATCGGCAGTTTAGTAAGCTAAAAGTTTTCTATGGATCAACTTTTTTAGTAATTTCATAGTTAGTCCCGTAGTAAAAGTTGTTTATGAAAAAGCTCATTGTATTCCTTAAAATATAAAATTTATTAAATAATTAATTTAATTAATTAAATAAATTTAATTAATTAAATTAATTATATAATAAATTTAAAATTATTATTTTTTTCTAAAAAACTTTCCAATCAAAAAGTTGAAATAAATTTAATAAATTAATTTAATAATAATATATAATATAAAACGCAGGGGCGGCTTTATGGCGAGCCGTCGGTGAGTGGCGACACCGCGTACCCCGATTCCATGGGTCTAAAACCCCAGAGACCCTGACCCCTGGCTTGCCTTAACCGGCCGTCTGGGGGTGGAAACCGCAAGAGCTAAGAACCTAAGCTCCAGGGTGGAAGTGTTAAAGGGCATAACGCCGCGAGTAGCTCTTAGTGAAAGTGCAGCACACCTCTCGACACCCTAAGCCACCCACGCCAATGTTGCCCCTCCGGTGCCAAGATGCGGCGCCATTATGGGGGGCCCATTTAGTGGGTGGCAAGTCATCACCTGCCTAAATATATTTTGAGATGAGACAGGATAAGGCAGGTGCCGTTTCTCATCCCATAGATCAGTTCAACTACCCACAAATAGTTCACCTCAATAGCCCTGTTTTTTATTTTTTATCCCATACTGTACAATAGTTTTACATTCCATTTTATACACATTCCATAGAAATTGTATTTTTTATTCAACAGGGCCTCTTGGTGTTGGTTTCGACTCCACCAATGCCTAACAAATGACCGGGTCAAACCCGTGAATTTTATGAAATAAAGAGTAATAATAAATAATCATTTTAATAATATTTATATCTTTTATTAATTGGTTGGTGGCCAAGCGGTAGCATGTGCGTTTTACAATCTGACGGCACTCGGTTCGATTATTGGCCCTGCACGGACAACTTACTTAGTACAATTGGTAGAATATAATACAATAGCCTTTTACATACTTTTTATATACATATTTATATTTAACATAATTATAATAATTTTGATTTTTATTTTTTTAAGTTGGTAGGTTGTCCATTTTGGACATAGGCTGCCTAGATCTTGTTGTGTGCCCCACCCAATGCCATTTTCAGCGGTGCACCAGTTTTGCTGCACCTTTGATTTTTGTTTTTCTACGAATGTCTCTAGTGTACATTCCACTTTGTTTCTTAGTTTTAAGCAACAACTCGTTTTCAACTAGTTTTTTAACTCTTAGTTTTGAAGCATGTTTCTTTCGGCTGATCTTTGAAATTATTTTTATTTTTGGTATGACCTCTGTTGTTGTGGGCCATGTTTGGGAGACATCCAATAGGGTAGGTGTCACAACCGAGTTCATTGTCTTTTTCTTAAGTGTGATGCTCATCTTATACTTAAAGATATGTTTGTGCAACCAACGTGCACTCCATGCCTTTTTTATTCTGCTCTCTCTTGAGTTATTGTTAAATGGAAAATGTAATGAATGATGATACCTTAATAAAATAATGCGCGATAAGCCCCGATAAATATTTAAAACATAATAATATCATAAATTTTCAAATCGCAAAAGTTTAAAAGTTACTTCTTCAATAAGCTACCTGTAAAGCCTTCAACCATGGGCTTGTTTGTTACCGAGTTAACGAGTCACATAATGCGTGTTTCTTATGTTTTAATTCATTTATTTTTCAGGACGGGTCTATCGAGTTCGAAGAGTTCATTAGAGCCCTATCAGTAACGTCGCGGGGCAACCTTGATGAAAAATTACATTGTAAGTATAGTTCTCATCTATTATATACAGTAGTCTTAATAATCCGGCACTTCAGTACATTGGCACGTCCAGTAGTCCGGCACACTACGTATAGAGCTATGCTTTCTCGTTCCCTTTTCCTCAGCCGCTACCTACACTTGATGTATCATCCTGACATAACTTATTATGGCTTAGCCAAAAAGAAAACTACTAGGAAAACATTCTTTGGAAAGATTATTATACGAAAAGGTCTTAATACCTTTGAGCTAGAACGTCATGAAATGATTTCAGTTTTATCACTATAACTCAAAAAATATTAATCACAAAATGTTGAATACTATTTCTAATAAAGGTTTTTAATATGTCCTATCAGCATAGCAAGTTACAAGTTTCTATGTCTAATAGTTTAGTTATACAGGAAGGACCTATTCCTAGATAAAATATTCCTAGATAGGGATTCCTAGATAAAACATTCAATTTAGATATTTACGACACCATTTTTATAATTTTAAGCTAATCATAGACAAGCTAAAACTAGATGATCAAAATTGCTAAAAGTGGGAAAAGAGGGCCTTAAGGTCATTTGCCTGTTTTTTTCACTGTAACAACATAATATCGATTACCTATTTTAACGTTCAAATACCTTGTGAAAGTTGTGAGCATCCCTTGTGAAGTGCTCCAGTATGTAAGTCCTTTTAAACAGAACTACCCGCGTGGAAAATCAATCACCCCAAAATTCATCAATATTCATGCGTGTTTATGTCCCTGAATTATTCCTCTACGTATAATAATAATGCTTTGTTACGAACCAATCATTTGGCATCAGTCTCTCTAATTCATTTCCATTGATGTATATTTATCCACCACGCTGTCCCAGTTGCGGGTTGGAGGATTCACATACGCCATTGAATTTCTTCTCCGTACGTATGCAGGTTTCCTCACGATGTTTTCCTTCACCGAAAAACCAGTGGTATGAAACCCAACCCAATCCAAACCCCAATTGGTATGGCCCAATCACCCTTTCGGGGGTAGGCTAAAAGTCCAGCAGAGGACTGTTAAAAGGCTGATTATGATAATGTATATTTATACTTAGTATGTATTATCTATATCTGTATACATAATATAATGTGAATAGATATAGATATCTATCTAGGGATACATGTAAAGCCTGTCCTTACATTTCCTTAAAAATCCTTCAAAATCTGTCAATAATGATATAAATTTTTAGGATTCCGCAGTACTACAAGGAACTCTTATAAGTTCATTATGTCCGTCCATATGTCCACCTGTCCGTCCATCCTAATTCTTTAGAACTTTCTAACTTTTATAGTTTAATAGGATAAGTGTATGTAACTTTATACAAGGACAAAAAAAAATCTAAATTATAATTTCGTATTATAGGGGTGGCTCTTCTCTATCTCTAACAAAAATTAAAGTCACATTCAGCGTCTGTATAACTCCTCCTCAACCAAGCGACGGATTTTGATGCGGTTTTTACCATCATTTAGAAAAAATTTCACGAAAGATTTATATCATATAACTAGCTACCCACCCTGGTTTCGCACGTAAATAAATACACTCATGCGGAGCTGGGGTGGGTCAATAGTTTAAAATAAAGTGAGGTTTGGTATCTTATTTTTTAGGTGTATCGTTTGCTAAAGAAGATCTGGCAAAATTGCTTTACACAGATAATTATGATGAATTTAAGTATTTATTTAAGTTTTTGTAAAAAAAACTTATTATCATTATTTTAGAAAACCGGGTGCGGGTTTGAGCTTTGGCGTAGATATAGAGAGGGCAAAGTCCGAACAAGCCGTAATTTGACAATAGCGCTGCCTCGTTTATCAAGTTGACGTTTATCCTGGCTTCTCCGCAATGTAACCGTAGTCAGTTATGAATGTATAGGTATCTACTGGGTTTACACAAAGTTAGATTATAGGCACAGAGCAATGGTGTTACTTGTTTAAACCCCCAAAGATGAATGAAAATCGCTTTTAGATGTGTCCTAGCGTTTCGGATTGCGCTCGTATTCTTGCAGTCTCTGTTTGGGAATCGGGACTTATATGGCAAACATGTCATCTTTTAAACCTGGTGGCCTTTGTAGACCCAACCGCATTTTACCTAGTTGTCAGCTTTATATGCAAGGTGCTGTGAGGCGTGAGCTTGGACCTTACCTCTAGGTTCGAATTCTATGGGCGTGAGGCCCATCGTTGTCTGTGTCGTACTGCAGTTGACTAGCTCTGTCACCTCATTGTCATTAATATGGTCGCTCTTGCTCGAGAAGTGTTGGTCGAATCGGCCAATACGCCAGCCTAAATGATATTATACGCATGGCTTTTTTCACCGCCAATGTCGCAGCTGTACTCTAACCGAGAGGTCTTGCGAATGACGAATCAGATGGAATGAGGCCTGAAGGCCCGACAGTTGTGCCCTGGTATAGGACAGCCCCTTGTATGGGAAGCGACTTGTGTCGATACATTGGCGCTGTCGCAACTTCCTGAGATACAAGGTAGGGCTGGTGCGGTGGCCTAATCGTCGGAGCGGCAAATATGCCAATCTCGGCAGTGGTTACACATTTTATGCCATGCTAGCCATTTGGGATCGAGGCACTGAGCCATTGGGGACCGAACACTAAGTACTTCATTTAAAAAAAAAACAGAGCGACCGGTTACGCCTCGCATTATCTGAATAATGACGTGAACAAAATGCTGTCATTTTTCTGGCTCAACGCGTAACGCAGCATACCGGGTACGCTGCCAACTGGTAGTGGGTTTAAGCATTTAAATTATTATTGTCTCTAGACCTTCAAAGGTCTATGGGCAATTCAACTGATTTTGTATAATATACCAAGTACCAATTTGTCATTTTTACAACGTCATTGTGTTTAAATTAATCGCTTAACCACAGGCGAGTTGGTGTTCAAGCGCAAGCCTAATATTATTATTATTTTTAAATGTGTACCAAAATTTAAATAGATAAACGGATTGGAATTTAAAACGTAAATATATGTATATTTCTAAAAATCAAGATTTTAGCACCATTTCTTGACAACCTAGTCCACCATCAACGTTTGGACCATCCACCTCAAACTATTTATAAGTTCACCTTCGTGTATAATTGTATATATTATGAGTATATACAATTATACACTGTCTCCCTGTACACGAACGGAGATTAGGATCGCCGTGAATTTATGAATCTAGATACAAACACGTTTAAGTTATTTATTCGATGTAAAATATGTACATTGTGTTTCAGGGGCATTTCGTCTCTACGACGTCGACAACGATGGCTACATCACGCGAGACGAAATGTATAACATAGTTGACGCAATCTACCAGATGGTGGTAAGTGCATTGATTTATATATTGTAATATGCATCTGTCCACGATTTTGTACGCTCTAGCGTACAAAACAAAAGCGTACAAACCCCACTAGATGGGCTCTGTCAGTGTCATTCGCCGTTGAATAGTCCCACTAACCATCTCCTGGCTCCATCATCAGATCAGTTCAATGCTACCAAATTAATGTAATGTCATTTGAATTACTCAATTAATAGGTACTTGCAAATTTTCAACTCGGTACGACCATTAGACGTAGGTTAAAATTTAATTGACTTGACTTGGGTTTTCTAAGTCGATTTTAACCTACTCCTATTTGTCGAGTACATCGATTATCTATTTATAGTTAGTCAGTCAAATCAAATTATTTATTTGTCAGAACATGGTAGATACACATACAATAAAGAAAATACATGGTCGTAAGAATGGAAACGTAGCTCATATCCTTGCCAGGCTCGGCAAATGCAGCGCCGGCCCTAGCCTGTAAAGTCACATAAATTCAGTTAGTTACGTCTTGCGCGTGACGATGGAAGGAGGCCTGACGGTATGACACTTGTGCCCTGGAGGTTGGGGCGGCCCCTTGTAATGGGACGCAACTTGTGTCGATACTTTGGCACCGTCACATGTCACATTTTCCTGAGACACAGGGTAGGGCTGGTGCGGCTGTCAATTCTGTCAGCACAAGCGACGCAAATATGCTAACCTCGGCAGTGGTTACATATTTGAGGCGTTTGAGGTCGAGACATTGGGCACTTAGGGACCGGGAGCTCACCTCATTTTCAAAAATCTTTCAGAGCGCCTGGTTAATGCGACGCGTGACCAAAATGCTGGCGTGTTTTTGGCTCAACGCATAAGCATTGCCATTCAACGTGGTAATGCCACCAGCATGCTGGGTACGCTGCCAACTGGTAGTGGGCTTGAGCATTTGGATTGTCTTTAGACCTTCAACGGTCTATGGGCAGTCTAACTGTATTGGTATTTTTAGTTTTAGCTTTTACTTTGTTTAATTAATAAATGCACTTGCCCAGTTAAAAAAATCATGTCAGTGTTACAAGTGAAGTTAATATATATCATCATCATCAGCCCTGAGTGACCCACTGCTGGGTATAGGCCTCCCTTTGTTTATGCCACTCTCTCCGGTCTCTCGCTATTCGCATCCACTCGTTCCCGACAGTATTTTGATGTCGTCAGTCCACCATCAGTTATTCTAGGTCAGCCTGGGTTCCGCCAACCTAGTCTCGGCCACCACGTGGTTACACCACCTGCCATCATTACGTCTGGCCTTGTGTCCTGCCCAGTTCCACTTAAGTTCCTTCACCCTTTTTATGACGTCTGCAGCCTTGGTGCGACGTCGTATCTCAGTGTTTCGGATACGGTCCTGCAATTTGATGCCAATCATGGCTCGCTCCATGGCTCTCTGTGCGACGGCTATCTTGTGCACAGTCTTCTCCGTGAGCGTCCATGTCTCAGCACCATGGGTCATGGTGGGCAGGACACAATGGTTATAGAGACGAGTCTTCAGGCACTGTGGTATTTCTTTCGATCGGAGAATGTCTTCCAGCTTCCCGAACGCAGCCCACCCAAGCTGTATTCTTCTAGCGATCTCTTTGCTCTGAGGTTCGTTGTCAAAAGAAAGAATATGTCCAAGATACACGTAATCGTCAACTACCTCAAGCCATATATATATAATTATAGAGCGTGTTAAAATCTTTCAGGGCCAAACACCGCAACCAGAAGACGAAAACACCCCTCAGAAGCGCGTCGACAAGATCTTCGACCAGATGGACAAGAACCACGATGACAAGCTCACCCTGGAGGAGTTCCGCGAGGGCAGCAAGGCAGACCCCCGCATCGTGCAGGCACTCTCGCTTGGAGGCGATTAATCGACGGTCATACTCTCGCCCGACTTCACATTTACTTAGAGAGCTAACAATAACAACCGCCGCATGTCTTTTTGTTTATGGTCGAAGACGACACGACAGTGAGAACTGAATAGTATTCATTTCTAGAATCCACTTTCCATTAAAGTTTCCAATCTCTTTTAAGTTAATCAAAAGCTACGTCTGTATCCATTACCTATACCTGATTTAGGTCCTTCTTGAAGATTCCTTTGCTCCCCATTCTTTATCTCTTTGTTCACTTTTGGTCCTGTCTATTATTTTCTTACACAAAAGTTGAGTGAGTTTAGACATCATGCGGCGGAAGTATACTGTCATGAAAACTTTCTTTCGTTGAACATTTGCCAATATGATACCTGACAAAAATGAGGAATATGTATTTGTTACGATTTTTTTATAACTTTGATCCAGCATATATAATTTTATTTATAATGTAAATTCCAATTAAATTACCAAATATTTGCTAAATTACTTTGCTACGGATGTATAAAACCAAGTCATGCTCTAAGTATTTATTGTACTTATTGACCAAATCCCAGAATTCACAACTAAATTAAGTCAAAGTAATTCTTGGTAAGTAGAATGAGAAAAAACAACATTTATAATTTGTTTATTGCTCGCTAAGGTACGTGCGTATTCATAAGAATTTCCACAACCTTGAATTTTACTTTCACGGTTGTCAATGTAAATATAATTTCTAAAGGATAAAGGTACTTATAAATATACCTATTCGTTAGTATTGGCAATATTATGCCAACAATATGTATCTAAGTAGTAGACGTTAACTACCCTCGTCATTAATTTCGTGTTGGCAAATTTATAATTATGCTTTTGGTATTTAAATGATAATATCCTCTTCACTTGCGCTGGGTTCTCTTTTTAATCAATATTTTTAGAATTGGTGTTTAAGAAAAACCCCAAACCAAGGGCACCGAGCGAGAGATTGATTCACGGCTCTTTAGCCAATTTTATTTATTCGTTTTGATGCACACCAGAACTCGCTATTCGAATATTTTCTTTGTAACAATTATATTATAACCATGCATTGTATGTACTTAAAACATTTAATACGTAGAAATACAAACTTTTAAAAATACTTTCTAGGTGTAGTAGCTATTCTATTGTAATAGAGAAGTATGTTTTACGTCAGCACCTTTTTAAGTAGAAACCTTATAATTATTATTATTAAAAAGCTAGTAGATGACCTTTGCAGTTGAACCGAAGTTTCACTACTTATTGTTACCGAATATCTTTTATCACTTTACTGTTATCGTTAATAAATTAATGTATTATTAAGAGTTGCGCCCCACTACATATACTTAGATTCGCATAATAAGACAATATAAAAGTTTTGGCATACAGACGTTTTGGGTGTTTAAAGCCCCATAGTTGTAAATGTTTCAAAATTATGTGCTGATTGGCGTGGCCATTGAACATTGAGACTTGTTTATCGAAAGAGTAGTCTCGTCCAGTCGTCTCGTAACTTGTGTAAAATTTTATCTAAAATTAGTGATTAAAAGTTGATTCATTATACAACTATATTACTTATTTTGGATAATGTAGATAAAATTTAAAAGCAATTCGTGCGTGTTAGTAAAAAAAATGTATTCAATGACGGAGTACCTAAATATTTTAGTCGCCAATAGCATAACAGAACAAAAAAAGCACTCAAAATTTACCATACAGCAACCATGCAAGCTGTTGTTCGTAAAGCGTAATTTCAGTTATTTTTATGGCATTGTCTAGTTTGGTTTAATACTCAATAGTATTAAACCAAACTAGACCGCTGGTCTACTCGTGTTGCATAGACTCTACAAGTACCAATATACTTGTAGGTCTTGTAGTCTGTGCAAAACGAGAAGCGTCGTAGGCAATGAGGTCGCGCGTACTGTTTTTGTTGCGTTGACAAGACTGCTCTGTTATTGCCAGCACGACTTAAAATTATTGATACTTGGTAGGTACCTACTCAGTTCTCACGAATTCGGGTGCTACTAGGTACCTAGGTAGTTATACCTTCACATATATGTTATGCCGACTAAAATGTAGATCACCGTTATGCCACGACAGTTCTCTTTTTACACAGACTCTTAATATTTTTTTTCTGTTCTATTGGCAAACAAATTTTGCACCGTCGTTTGGCCCTGCACAAATGTATAAAGCCTAAATACAAAGCAAATTACTGGCTCAGCCGACGGTAGCTGGTGTGAGGTGCCTCGCTATCAGATAACCCACACCGTAAAAGACACATGTTTAAAAACTAACTTATGAACCTTCATGAAATTATTCATGTTTTAGACTGTAGTTGTGTAATAAGTATAATAATAAACTTTTAAATATTACACGTTCTCACTTTCCCGCGACCGGATGTTATAGGCCAAGATCCTTCAGTGATATTAGTTTAAGTTATATTGTGATATTAGTTAATGAAGCTGGTAAATATTATTATTTGTTCAGTTTAACCTTGAACTTCCTCTCACTCGACCGTCACTGGAGAGAGTAAGAGAAACTTCAAAAGCCAAGTTAGACTTGTAAAAAGAGTCTCTACGAGATTGCGATATACTTTTTAACCGACTTCAGGAGGAGGTTATTAATTATTATTCGACTGTATGTTTTTTTTTACGTAGATGCGTTTACTTCCATTCTTTGATGATGACCTTCATGAACTGTAAAACCATCAGAAAAATATACCTATATCGGACCCAGAAGAATAATGATAAAAAAAAAACATGGAATAAGGAAAGTTTCCAATAATAACAAACTGATGTGACTAAGCGTATCTAACCTAATACCACGATAAAAAGAAGCAGGAACCGTCCGCCTAAGCATTTGCCTGTAGCTTACTCGTTACTGTTATTAAAGTGAAGGAGGGGCAAAAATGGTAAACACGCCTGCCTAACCAGGATGCCTCTTGAAGCTGCCAGATTGATGACTTGCGCTTGACGACAGATTTCCGATTGACGAGATGAGGCTGGTAGAGATGAGGTGGTCACCTAGCAGTATGCATGAAAGATTGAGAAAACGCATTCCAATTCTTATTCAATTGTAAAATCTATGAGTGGAAATAAATATCACAGGATCTTTGTCTACCGCCGGAAGCTCTGCTGTTTAAGTCATTGCCAAATCTTTCGTATATAAAATTCTCTCACTGTTTAGTGCCTATATGGGCACAACCACGAACATGTCTCCATCCTTCGTGGCGTATTCTGAAAACATATATTTTGGACGACTTTTGGATATTTCCGTTAGCGACTCTTAACGTAAATAAGTTAATTTACGTGTAAGAATCTACTTATAATGTAAGAAACGTATCTTTAACGGCTTTATACTATAATATATTTTGCTTACTTATAAAACTAAATCTTCTTATGATAATCGTAATGGATTTCTACTAAGAATTTTAAAAATACTAAAGTATAACTTTTCGCTACTTGTGACGTTCCAGCTATTTATTGAAGGCGTTGTACGGATTGGATCTCGAGGATAAGTAACTTTTCTTGGTAGTTTTGGGTCGCGAGTCAATTTGTGTCTTTCAAGTGAATTTTGAAGCGTTTGTTCGAACGAACTAGTGTAGGAAATATTGTTGCGGGCTGTGCAAATCGTCTAGATTTAAGTAGCTGATGTTACGGTGTGATATATTCGTTGAAAGTTCTCGATGCAAGCGATGCTTGCTTGTTGCTTAATTGTAATTTTAAAATAGGTTCGCAAGTTATGCACCTATTTTTTTTATATCTGGCACGATCCGTTTCGTGCCAATATTTTTTTTTTAATTTGAGAAAAATATTCTTGAAATGATTGCACGCAGCGGTACTATCTACTGTGCCATTAAACTTTGATGTGTAAGAGGCGAAATGGGAAACTTCAACGACGAATCGAGTAGCCGCCGTTTATATTGAATAAAAACTTCAGACCCCCAAAAACAGCCGCTGTATTCTGTATTTATTTTAAAGAAACTCAACAACCTATACCTAGGCATATAGACATGGATTCAGCTATAATTACCTACCTACATATCGTCACCTTAGAGTGAAAACCTCGAGAATGCGATTTTGGTCATTTCCTACATTTCTGGGAAGAAAACCTCGTAAAGCATGTATTAATAAGCAAAAAAAAAGCGCAATATTGCAATAATGTTTATAATTGGGATTTAACAGACAGAAAATCCAAGCGTGCTCCAACGTAGACCGCATCATCGCTTAACATCAGGCGTGATGGTGGTCAAACGCAAGCCTATTATTTATTTAAAAAAAAAACCTTTTTGAAAACACTCATAATAAATAAATCTGGGACATTTTTGCACACACGGTCATCTGACCCCAAACTAAGCAAAGCTTGTAATATGGCTGCCATGCACAAACTGATATACGTACATATATATTTTTAATTACATACTTAAATAGATATTAACACCCATAGATATTAATAGGTTGGTAATATTAACCAATGTTTCGTTATATGTATAGTTAATATTTAATTATGGCCAGATAGCAAATATTTTTGCTTAAAAATAAAATGCGCGCGCAAGTACCGGTGTTCTAAGTACGATAATCAAACTGTACGTACTAACTTTAAAGAACAAAGCACATAAACCATTTTTCGCCTCGGCACCCGACCAGTGGCACCTCACAATCGTGTGATAGAAAATCGGAGTTTACCATACTATGCAGCATAAGGTCCACTTTAAATTTGTAAATGTGTAAAGTCCATGTCGAGTGGACAGCGCGGTGAACGCGCGCGGTCAATTATTTTTTTCTTACAATTCTAAAATGGACCATATACCGCATGGTATAACATCGTTTTTCATACGATTATGAGGTGAGATGGTGCTGGTTAGCGCGGAGTTGATAAGTAAACCGACGTCTTGCGATTCGATATCATCAGCTCGTTTGACTAAAGTTTGGCTTGGTTCCGGTGGTTTTCCGGACATTTTTGCACACACGGTCATAACGGTCATCTGACCCAAAAATAAGCAAAGCTTGTACTATCGCTGCCAGAGACTGATATACATACATAAATATATTTTAAATACATACTTAAATAGATATTAGGTAGCACCCAGCTACAGAACAAACACAGATGTTGATCACATGAATGTTTGCCATATTAGGTGGGAATCGAACCCACGCCCTGAAGCACAGAAGGCAGGTTCACTACCAACTGGGCCAACGGGGCAATCAAAACTAAAGGTAAATATCAAATCCAATATTTTAGTGGCAGTCAGTGTAACTCAAGACAGAATCGGGGGCTGAAGTTTTACAACAAAGCAGCAAAGAAATATTGCAATCCATTTTAAATGTCAATTGTTCCGTTCTTAACTTTAGATCTTATATACTGAACTTATTATAGAATTAGTACGTACTATTTATCTACGTAGTGATAACTGCACTATTCTTTTCCCTATCCCATTTTTTTCTTTTATTTTTACTTAACTGGGGTCTCTAATATAATCATATTTTAAGTATATCCACAGTATACATCCACAATCCATGTTTGTTTATTTTATTTGTTTTATGCTTACTTCTCTATTACCTACCTACCCTATTACGTACCTACCCGTTTAGGTCACAGGATCTCTGGTAATGCAGACCACAGACTTAGTACGCGTTTCGGATTACGTCAATTACCGCCCACGGCCAATAGACATACAAAGAAATTATCTTCGGATAACATTAGCGCTGTTGGCGTCTAGCGTTGTTGGCGTGTAAAGGAACACGCCCTTAGTCGGCGGGCCCATAAAATAATGCAAGGGACGGCAAAAAAACTCTACTTACGCGTGTCAGACTGAAAACTAAATATTTTCCACCTAACTAAAGTCGTCTACGTATGTTTGTATGTATGTTCGTATGTTTTATTTATCTCATAACGACTAAGTATATAAAGTATAAACTCACTTGCACGCGTTTTACACAAAAACCGCTGTGAGTTATCGAGTTTTAAAGTTTGCGTATAAGTTTTCCAATATATTCTCACGGCGATTGAAATAAAGTCGTCTGGCAAGAAAAATAATTACCTACTCAATGCATACAATGCATCAACATGCCAACCATGGGCGTATAGCCGTTGTATTTTCTTGAACCCATTCGATACTAAAACCTGGCTACGCCCGTGGAAGTAAGTACATAATATATATTATATACTTACGTATTATCAAAGCCAGCTGCGAATATGTCGAAATGGCTACCCTCCTTGCACATTGCTGTTTTTATTTCCTTGACCCTTTATTCTTAAAATGCACAGGTGATTCCTCCGCTCAACTCTCCAAATAAGTTGGTCGCCTTGTAACAAAAGTTTGCCGGGAATTAGTTTTACTTTCGAAGTTAAGAGTAAGTAAACGGCCGAGCGATTCACTCTAACTGCACACTGCACAGTGGCACTCTAATAAAAGTGGTTAAAAGTGGTATACAGCTGTCAACTTTTCACCTATGTGTTGAATATCACGTTAATTTTAATTTAAAATTATACTCTCCTATTTGTTCTTGTGGTTTGAATGTTGGTTCGTTAAATCATATTTTTGACGTGACAACGTCTAATAAATCGATGAACGCCGGCTGCACGCACGGTAAAGTGTCCCGTTACGCTCCTTGTCCCGTTATGCTCCTTGTCCCGCTACGCTCATTGTGTATTTGTTATGACGTTGTCACGTTAAACTATCGTCCGTAAATCGACTTTACAGACAACCAATTTTTTTTTGTTGCCTTTTTGTTGTACCTTAATCATATTTTTATCCTACCATCACTAAATGAAAAACTCCGTTTCCATAACATATTTCTTCTCTACTCTTATTCCCAAACAAAAAGTAATTTTTTTCATTAGTTATTTTTTTTATTATTCCGTTAAATAATATCCGTCTTTAGTTTTTAATTTGTTATTATCTGTTAGTAGTGTCATCAACCAGGATTATCTCCACTTTTTTAAACAATCTCACTATCTCCTCCCTCACTGTTGATGGCAAAATTGCCCAAATACCCAAAGCGTATGCACAGATATAAAGCGAGCGTGTCATAGGTATTGTACAAGTAGGTATGACCATGTCATGGTAAATTAATTAACTAATGAGAAAATGAAGCAAATTTTTATTGCAATGTATTTATTTTTGTTTTGTATTTTAGTTTAGTTTTTCGTTTATAGGTAGGTGTTGAATTGTTGCCTATTCAGTAAAAAAAATATAGTTAAATGAGTTCAGAAACGGCGATATAAAATACTATTGACGTACTACCTACCTATATTCTCAACCTTCATGATGACGTTGCTACTAATGTTTAGTTCTAAAATAATGTTTTTAATTTAGTACTTGCTACTTATAATTTAATCTTGACTAAAATGTACCCTCAAAGTTATCTCTTTGTATATAGTAATTATTATTCGCCTACTTTACTAGAAATCTACTATCGTGTGTACTTCACTTTTAATAATGACGATTATTAAATAAATGAAGTTGAAACTTGTTTTTTTTATTTTGTAACATTTGACACATGTTGATGAAGGTCAAAAATTCTCCGTACAAAAAATACTTAATAGATGAAAGAGAGCTACTCAGAGACGATTAAAAAAAAATGCTACTTATCGAGATACAATTTCTATAGAGTCACAATCTCTCAGTGAAAACACTCAGAAAAACGTCCGAGCGTCATTGTACATACATTGTATCAATTATAGGTATAGTTCGCAATGCCACATGGATGAGGCCGCTTCCAACCGGCCCTTTTTAGATCGATGGGGGAGCCTATGTCCAGCAGTGGACGTCCTATGGCTGAAATGATGATGATGAGACGTTATGTCGCTTGCATAGTGTTCAAAGTTAGTTGTCCGCTATGTCATCGCAGCTCTGGCATCGCGCGGCGTTGTAGTCGAATCGCAGTTACCTTGTAACTAACAAAAAAGTCGGCGCAATTCGTAGCGTGCGCCGAGTTTTGGTTCGGTGTTTTTTTGGCACGATTGTGACTCTATATGTATTGTATATCAATGCAGCCACCTTATATTAACTTAACCAGTCAGATTAATCGGATTTGGTTAGGTATCGCCAGCCAGAAATTACGGATCCATATGGATCCATTTGGATGATATCATCCAAAAAAACATGTATACATAGTCGACATCCCACCGGCTCAAACTAGCCAGTTTGCCTCCACCTTCTTAATGGAATCCGCTAGGGACTGGAATGCTTTGCCACCCTCGATTCCTGAATGCTATACCTGGGCGTCTTCAAGGCCAGAGTAAAAGTACCTTCTAAGTTCTAGTCTAGGTCTACTTGCTCTATCTTAGGCCACAAAATCGCTTTGGTTTGATGGTGGCCAAACGTAAACCTATTGTATTTTTTAAACCTTTTCATTAATAGAAGTGGCGCCACCACGCTGACCTAAATTAAGGACAGCTGCGGTACAAGTACCGTTCTTTATCGATCGTCAAATTCGATAATATGCCATAGAATCGATCATAGCGAGTCCTGATCAAATGACTTTTTATCGAATTTTACGATCTCAACAGTCAAATTTGACGATCGATAAAGAACGATACTTGCATTCGGAAGGCGTATTATTATTCATCAAAGTGAGTAGTTTCATAAGTGTGGAGGTTGAAGGGGGAGGCCTATGTTCAGCAGTGGACGTCTTCTGGCTGATGATGATGATGATTGTTATTATTAGTATTCATACTCAACCGTCATTCATACAATAAAATGAGCGCCATCTAGTGAAACTTACCGGAAGTAAGCCCTGATAAGCTCTCATTCTAGCCATCTCAATATCGTCTAAATATTCATCATTAGCATTCGAGATAATTGGCATGTGTCCTAATGATTCATTTATTACAAACTAGTAGGCCGCCCTTATATATAGCCTATGTCAACCGGGGATAGTGCAGCTTCCCAACAGTGAAAGAATTTTTCTAATCGGTTCAGTTGTTTCGGAGCCTATTCAATGCAAACAAACAAACAAATCTTTCCTCTTTATAATATTAGTATAGATAACAGGCTTAGCTAAGGATTTAACTAAATACATTAAAGATACTAAAAAAATATTTAAATTAGCTGATACTTTTTTGAGATAAGGTTTTTATTGTTGTCCCTTTCCCGCAAAGCGTTTAGGATTTGTAGGGCGTAAAAAAGCTGATCATATTTAATTTCATGTTATGACTCATAACGTGCTATAGTGCGCTCTCTGTCTAGCATGAAATCAAAATACTTATAACTATAGTAAACGCATTACAATCTGAGTCGTCAGGCCATAAATCAATTGTCTGTCTATCTCGCTCGCACGTACAGGTCTTATGGTATGACGTTTATGGCCCTACGACTCAGTTGGTAACGCGGTGACTATAGCATAATTTATACTATTTTTGAACAAAATTTAATTTTGTTATAGTTAATGGGCTATTTTTATAATCAGCTTTTTTATGAGGTAATAAAATAAAATTAGGACACAGGCCTATTATTTACGCAAATGTTATATACAGCCATCGAGATACATAGTCACAATGGTGCAAAAAAAAAACGAACCAAAACTCGGCGCACGCTACGAATTGCGCAGACTTTTTGGTTATTTACAAGGTAACCGCGATCCAACTACAACGCCACGCGATGTCAGAGCTACGATGACATAGCGGACAACTAACGTTGAACACCATGCAAGCGACATAACGTTTAAATTGGACTAAATGTGGCATTGTGAAATAATTCGGAAGTTTTTTGACTGTTTTCACTTGAGAGATTGTGACTTTATAGAAATTGTATCTCAAGGACTGCAGGATAGTAGTCGCTACCGCTGGTTATAAATGAAAATCCAAAGTAATGTTGTTCACTGTAATACATTTTTGAATAATCAGACTTTCGCACAACTTACAAATACACGTACGTTAACAGTTTACGGTGGCGCTGTAGTTACTAATGATTTCAATTGTTTTTGCACTCTTCATGTAAACACACTCGAAATAATTTTATAAAACTACCTAGTCTTTTGATGGAAGTTGGTGACGTCCAATTAAGATATTTTTTTTATAATAGGTTTGCGTTTTAACGCCTACTCGCCTGTTAAGCGAAGATGCGGTATACGGTGGAGCACGCTTGCCTTGAAGAAACCGATTCACTCGTGATTTGAAGACACCCAGATTGTAACTATTGGGGAACACCCATTCAGGCAGCGCATTCCACAGACTAGCAGTTCGCATAATAAAAGTGGAATCAAAGCGCTTCGTGCGAGTTTTCGGAATATCAACCATAAAGCGGTGTCGATCTTTTGTGCCCGCTCTGGCAGTCCGATAGAAAAATGGGTAGGAGGGAAAAGTTCCATTTGGTAACGTATTTATATTTCTTCAAAATAACAATTCATTTCTATATAATCAAAAATTCAACACATGAAACACACCAAGGTCACCAAGTTAAAACTAGACAAGCAGGTTAATACATTTGAAAAAAAATATAGGAGTATGTTTGTAGAAAACTAACAATTATAATGCGAAACCTGAACATTACAGCGCCACGTAAATACAACTTTAAAAAAGAAATAACATAAAAGGTTTTCTCCTTAGCTATATCAGAGGTACTTGTGAAAATTCAGCTAATTCATTCAACATTTAACACATACATTTTGCTACGGTTTTAAAACAACAATGACTTGCTCCAGGCATATGGAAATATGGCTCGTGTTGTTCTACATTAAATACCTATTATGTACACATTTTTGGTTTTTTACTACATTAAGCATAGTATTTTCAGTACTATTTAACTTATATAATGTACAAGTGGACACAAACATTGTGCTAGTGTGTGCTTATTGAGCACACGCACACACTTACACACAGACACGTTAACAAACACGGAAGAAAACAACAAAAAACACTATATTCTTCTGCCGTGATTACAACCCAATAAAGCTAGAATTACACCATCTTCGTGCAGCATTGAAGACTTGGGGCGTACTTGATACGCCAAAAAATAAAACCATTAGTATCGTTAAACGTAAATGTACCTTGGCATTCGACGAAAATAGATCAAAGCTGCGTTTTCAACACGTTCAATGCCATAGGGCTGTTTCAGTGGCAACTATTTAATTTTGTTTCCGAATACTAATGTAGTATACGACAACGCCGCAAAAAATTACATAACATTGCATTGGTAAAACTTCAGCTTAAGAGCCAAAAAGCTAATAAGAAAATTATATTGCTAAAATTGTTAAAAGAAGATTAAATTGCTAATAAGAACTATGTACCCATATGTTTGTGATATTAAGACTAGTTTAGGGACCGGCAAACATCTTGTAGGATAGTGGGAGAAGTCACCAATCCCCCTCCCTTCCCGTCTGTGGTCCGCAGAAAATATAAAAATCTACTATTGCGTAGATAAGGTAATTTTTAAGATGTTTACGAGTAATGTAATTTTTAAATAACGCTGTAGGGATATGCGCTAAGTTTTCAAACTATTACATAGTTCGCTGGACTGCCTCTATGGTGGTCACAGTTTCATAGACGAAATACTTCTAGAATAAATATAATGAGCTTAACCCGCATAAATCCTGAAAACTAAATTGAATGTTTTGACAGACATGAATATTTCTACCCCAAAAGCATGCTACTATACTATGTCCACCAGGTGATTCGTCGCTTTTTGACAGATTAAACTAGTGATTACTGAACGAAACATTTCGATTATCGATTAAATTGTTGGCACTTTAATCGGTAGAATCGATTATCATTTTGCTGTCTAACAAAAATTGGTGCACATGCCTGTTTTTATTATAATTAGATCTGAATTAGACAACTATAAAGTCCCTCTTTACTAATTCAAATTCAATTTTGCAGGTTTTTGTAGCAATAAGTAACTAAAATCAAGTATGTATCCAACTCTCTATCGCTATCGTATCAATTATGCAGTAGTGAATTTACTAAAAAAAATTACAGCAAAGACTGGACACGTAAACACGTTTTCGCATTCAATCACAATGACATGAAATTGCGATTTTGAAAAATAACAGACTACTACAAAGCTTGAATGTTTTCAACTTAATTAAAGCAATTAAACTTCAAAATCAGTCGAATGGTTTCTGAACAAACTATTCAAGATAACAACCGAACTACACGAGACCTTTAGAGAATGTTAGTATTTCTTTATCTAAAAATAATATAGGAACATACATCGACAAGAAAAATATTGCATATGCGTTTTTATAGTGTTTACAATAATCATCAAATTAAAAACCCGACTTCAAAGTTAGTAAAAATTTGGAAGACATATTTTTTTCCAGTTATTTTGATTTGTAAAGCAAACTACAGATCCAAATCAAAATGATAATCCTTTTTTGGAGTCGGTAAAAAGGAGCACGTTGAAATTGACATATGGACAAATTAACCATACAGCCTTACTTGGACGGACGCCTACTGATAGAGTCGAGGAGGCGGCGGCACGACTTACAATCAGCCCTGGAAAACGCTGTTCTATACTAGTAAATGAGACGACATTTTGAACCTACCTAAACCGAAAACAGTAGACTTCACGGCAGCTTGTTCGCCCGACGTCCCGACTCTTCAGTAGCCTCAGAAACGTCAGTATAAATCTATACTTAACCCTTAATTCACTTCCCGAATCCCAGTGACTCATATCAACATTTTAAATCGCTACATTTCGTACGTTTTATAAGTCCAATGAGACCTTATTTACCTCAGATGCATAGCTGGAAACATTTTAAACATCTGACAGATATTTAACATAAACAATAACACTTAACCAGCGAAGCGTGGGCAGTTAAGGTTAACAGTTAAAGTTATGACGTCATTTATAAAAAAAAATGCTAACCGGTAGGTACTAACTGAAATGTCGATGTTTTTTATTGCTAAAGTAAGATGGTGCAACCCACCCTAAGCATAGATTAACTTAACTGACGTTTCTAAGTATGATATATGTGTACAGTCTATTTCCAGTTATTTTACCTCTTGAGATTATGTTGTTGTCACGTTCTGGCAACAAGTGATGCCAAATTAACTGACAATGACAGTGACAAGTCAGAATATAATACCTGTAAACGGACTGTACAAATTTTACACACTGTATATGACCCGATTTGCATAAATGTGAACTAGCTTTGCTATTAAATCAATCACAACCATAAAAACAAATCGAAATTTTAAAAACTGCGATACAAAGTAAACATCTTTTTTAAAATAAAAGGTTACACCTGTGGCACTAAACCGAAAAGGGATCATTGATCACCATTATGAACAACCTTTACTATGGACCAACATTGATATAGCGGAAAAAATCGTGATAACGTCTTATAAATCGATGAACGCCGGCTGCACGCACGAAAAACCATGACTCATTGTCACGTTCCGCCTGAGACGAGCGTGCAAGCGAGAGCGCGGAACAAGTAACAGAGAGGCAAAATCGGTTCTTATGACGTTATCACGTAAAATTATCGTCAGTAAACCGACTTTACAAACAACAACCTTTTTTCAGGATTTCAGGTTATGGTAGCAAAACTTGTCCATAACAATGAGTAGAATGACCTCATTTCGGTTTAGTAGCACCGTTTCCTGTAACACTATACGCAATTTCTATGAAATAAATATATAAGGCACAAACATCGAATTTGCAGATAAATAGTCACAAGTTAGGCCGGACATTGCCTGAGGAACTCAGAATCAAAATATACTACGGTGACGGTGATGTCGTCCCTAAACATGCGGCAGACATCTGGCGACAAGCTGAGAAGGTGCGCCAACCTCGAGTGGTCCACCCCATACTCTGTTCCGCCAATAGCATGTCTAATTAGATGAGTCGCAGCATTCCTGTCTTTAGGCTTACTCTTCAAACTCTCTTTCCTATGCCTAAGCAGCTCGTTTATATCACCTAACTGGATATCCTTCCTTGGCATTTTCAAAGGATTGAAAAACACCTTGCCTTTCATGTGTTCTCCGACTAACTTGACCGCCTGCAGAGGAGTCATCATGTCCCAGAGCCCGTCCGACGCGATCACCAGGAATTTGTCTTTTGGCGTAAGGCGGTGGTGGTATATGTCGGGCTGGGCGGTAAGGTACGGCGGTGTGTGGTAGTTAGCCGGGATGGCTTTTGGCCCGATGAGGGGCACCGCAACGTTCTTTAGAATATCTGTCGACCACTTGAAGCGGTAATCCCCGAGACTGCGCAGGGGAGCTAGTTCGCCCAGTAGCCGGTCCCTCCTTATCACAGTCTTCTTCTCGCTCTCTGGATGTTCGCTCCATATTCTCTTGAGCTCATCGTAGTTTTCCGAGTTGTGCTCTTTGGTTATTTTCTTCGCGACCCACTCGCCCTCTTCAAGCATCGTACCTACGACTGCGTTGCAGTCTCCGACGTTGGCGACGTGTAAGTCGGTCCCGTCCACGTGGCAAACACATGTGACTGCTCCAGACATTGCCACTGACAAATTCTTTAGGTTAATTTCACCTTTCTGAGTGTACAAGTCAACTACTTCTTTAGATAAGTCTCTGTCAAGTCTCAAAATAGCTGATTCTAGGGAACTTTTCACGGATTCTTCTCTTGGAGTGGTAGCGAGCTCGTTTAAATACTGCTTCAAGCTTCTTTCGTGTTGTATTTTCAGTTCTTCTATAATTTCAACCTGGAAAACATAATGATATAATTTTAGGCATACACCTCTTAGGCTTAGCAATAAACTAATGAAGATTCAATTCTATCACAGAAGACATAATAATGCAGATTAATAAATTTTAGAGTGCCTAGTTAAATCGACATGTGACCAAAATTTTGTTTTTTTTGGCTCAACGTCATTGCATTGCCATTTTGCTAGGTAATCAATAAATAATAAATATATTAAAAGTATAGTAAAATTATAATTTTATATTGTTAGATTTTTAATAATTTTTTTTTGTACCTGTGTATGCAAAATTGGAGCATGTTATTGTTTGTGTTTAAGTCTCCGTCTGTCTGTCCTACTTATTAACGGCAATATATTTCGAACCGTAATAGATAGACAGTTGAAATTTTCACAGAATATGTAACGTTACGGCGGATTAACTAAGAAATAATAAAAATGCCAAAAAGTAAAAACGAAAGGGGGGTCCCCATACAACAAACATATTTATTTACATATTTTTGTATTAGCTCTAATGTAAAAAACGATAATACATACAAGCATCAAACTTGGCACGATTGTAGTACACACTCTAAAGTAAAACAACAAATAATAAATAATGGCCAAGTGCGAGTCGGTGACAAATTTCTTTTATTTATTTATTATTATACTCGAGTGCCTCTAGCGGTGTGAAGATTAATTCTTGGTTATAAAGGATTTTTTCTTTTGCGTAGCTTTTTTTAGGTCTGCTGTGGGTTTTCAGTACTTTTTTTGTTTCTCTACTAGCTGCTCACGGTTACATCTGCTATTTTACTGGGACCGTTTTCTCTAGTATACATTTGCCCCTGAGTAGTCACCTGTGGAATATTTACCGAACTGACTATAAAACAAGTACTCACTCTATCATTGTATGTTTCAACAAGGCTATCTTGAGATCCATCCTTGATGTGTTTGTTGAGCAAGTCAATAGGTAGCAGTGCTGCAGCTATGTAATTGACCAGTCTCTTGGAGATTACTTGAGCGCAAGCCGGTCCACCATGCCCATCGAATACACCAAGCAAAAGACCTGAAAACATGATATTTTGTTACACAATTGTAAGTTCAGTTCGATCCTCGGCTCCGCGCCAGTAACTTATTTAGTACTTAAATTAATTTATTGTGCTGGTTCGATGCCATCGCTCAAAAACGGTGAAAACATCGTGAGGAAAATGGTATGGCCAAGAACCTCATAAGTTATTTTTTATTTAATTATAGGCTTGCTTTTGACCGCCAACTCGCTAGATGTTAAACGATGATGCGGTCCACGGTGGAGCACGCTTGCCTAGAAGAAACCGATTCACTCGTGATTTGTAACTATTGGGGAACACCCATTCAGATCTATTCTGAGTGTTCAGATGAAGTTCGGAAAAAAACACCATGTGAAGACAGTTTTTACATTTTATCATTTGCTCATTAGTCAAACTTATGCACAAATACATTTAGGATGATGTTTGGGCTGGCCTGGAACTTGTGCAACAGGGATGTGCACAGTTTCCCAATGAGGCGCTGTGCTCCACCATGTCAGCACCTATAAATACAATATTATACTGGACATGAAGGGCTCCGCAGTAGACGGAGGCCATGGATTTACTACTGGCAGCAAGAGCAGTTTGGCCTTTTAATGATTCTCACGGACTCCGAAATAGAACTAATATAAAAAATTTCAATTGCACTTCCTGGGTATACCTACGACTTGTATCGCTGGATTCCTCGTGCTGTCAGGAACACGAAACTGGCGGTCGTAAGGTGCAGTGGTGGAGGTGAGAGCTACCCTCCATCAAAGATTGCACCCGGGCAGTTTCGTTTTTACACCAAAACTCGATAAATACTGCACTGATTTGAAAGGTATAAACTATTTTTGAAAGCTAATCAAATATGTCATGTTTCTTTTATCCACATCACGTATGTATGTGTTATAGTTGATGAGTTATCTCACGAAATATATTTTCTAGCAAATACTCAATTACGTTTCAACGGATTGTTCAGTATTCAGTAACTTTTCGAATATTTATGTTTGAACATAATTAATAGAATAAATATTTAGCTATTCAGAATAGTAAGTATTATCACGCTAAGTCTTCAAATCATTGAGATAAATGTCTATCTGCCCAAAACGAGTGGCGCAAGGGTTCCCTTGCGCGCTCACTGTGGACGCTGCTGTAACTGCACTGTCTGCATTTTTTGTTTTCGTTTTAAAGGTTCCATAGTACTACAAGGAACAGTTATAAGTTCATTCTGTCCATTTGTCCGTCCTAATCCTATCATCCTCATCATCATAATCAGCCTCTACTAATACACTACTGCACATAGGCCTCCTCAAGGCACGCTACTCAGCCCGATCTTCTGCTTTTCTCTTCCAGCCACTGCCTGCCGTCTTACGTAAATCGTCACTCCAACGAGTCTCGGGGCGTCCTACGCTACATTTGCCGATTCGTGGTCTCCATTCTAGAACACGTCTACCCTAGAAGACTACTCTGGACGAGGGTGACTCGGTCTCCAAAAATGACGGGTTTATGACCCCACATTAGACGAGTTTAGCAGCTGTCATAAAAAGGCTTATCTTTGATGTCGAATAAATGTCTAAATTTGATGTAAAATTTTACAACTGGTATTATAAATGGCTAATTTCATTACTAGCATTCATAAAATAATTATGTAATCTGCAACTCATTAGGATAATACAGGATTAGCATGGGGTTATTACCTGAAGTCAGTTTACAATGTCCTTCACTCCGAGTATCTTCTATTGGGTTATTTGCGGCCAACTGATTAGAATCATAAGACTTCACAGAACCCATAGTGAATTCTTTCTGGAATTCATTCTTGCGCAGTTTGGTGGTAACCTGAAATTAATAATTGGTTGTGGTCAGGTTTTTTATGTCCGATTTCATAAACCGCATGCAGCGCGAGCCAAGTGTAATTAATTTTACATACAAAACTTCTGTTGCCTGCAATTTTTATGTCCGATTTCATAAACTGCATGCAGCGCGAGCCAAGTGTAATTTATTTTACATACAAAACTTCTGTTGCCTGCAATTTTTATGTCCGATTTCATAAACTGCATGCAGCGCGAGCCAAGTGTAATTTATTTTACATACAAAACTTCTGTTGCCTGCAATTTTACAAGCATACACTTTCAACACTTCCATATTAAATTTATATCTCCCTTTGTTCACCTTAACTCGGCTCTTTTGCAAAATCCTTTCTTAATGGTCCTGTATACAACATAATAGGTAAATCTACCTGCTCAATTTCAGCTTCATCAGTCTGGTGGTTTTCGTGATGGGACAGTCAGTTAGTATATTTATGTGTAGATTTTTTTTTTACTTGGCAGTCACAGTTGTGACGTTGTATAGTGCTCGATAAAAATCAGGTCATACCATACACACAAATGGTTATACCATGAATTTTGATCATAGGTACCTACTTAATGCAAAATGATATTATAATATGTTCTATTTACTTACTATTTAGTACTATTATATTCATTGACCTATATGTATTTGTATTCTTTGATTATATTACATATATTTTATTTGAAGATAAGATAAATCAGCACATTCGTAGGACAACATAATGTGCAGGAAGACAGTTTAAGAAAACAGAAAAAACAGAAAACATTTACTGAACAACGTACCTATAGTACATTATCATAATATTGCATACCGGTGCAGGAGATTGCACTTACCTCTTGAGGTGATGGAAGAACTGTAATGCCATCTTTTTCAGCCTGGAGGCTCGCTTCCGACATGTTTATATAACGGATAGTTCCAATACCAACGTTCCTATCAGATATCGAACTTTTATGCCAATTTCGTAACTGCCTTAATAGTTTCTGTCCAAACCCATGATCAAATCTTAAGCATGTGCTTAGAACAAGATTAAAATTAGAAGAATTCATGTTTAGAGCAGAATATAACCGGGTATCACAAGTATGTTATGCAAGCACTGATTTTAGTCCCTTATTCAGGAGTACAAAATAAAGTCTGTTATTATTGAGTTCAGTGATTTTATTTGCAAATAAACGTTAATCTTGGTAGGTAATTACTGAATTTTTACTGAAATTTTTAAATGAATCAATTATCGATCATAAAATTGACGTATTGTAAATAAATATTTCAGCTTTTTTCCCTTGGGGAGTGTTTTGGCGTCGCACGTCTTGTGTAGTTGCCAGGTCAACTTTTTGTGTTTTATTGGGCCCGTATTAATAAACTTGTTTCAATCAGGACGTTATTATATACCCTTAAGGGACCTGAATTGAGTACTCATGCACAAAACACGGTCCGAGGAAGAAGTCGAGGACGGAGGAAGTTTGTCCTTTTCTTGTATAGGGTGTTCATGATTTTGAAGAAACGAAGACATTGTATGTAATTCCTAATAAAATTATCGTATACTCTCAGTAAATAAAGGAATTTCATATAGACCTAGTAACTTGCGCTAATGTCGAGAGTTTTAGGTCACCAGGCTGCTGAAGCCCTCAGCAGCCTGGTGGTGGTTTAAGCTTTGTGTACCTACCCGTGAAAAGATATGCTGCAGCCACCTGCTGCTAAATAATAGCCATTCATCACCATTTCTAAATAATTATACAATAATCATGCATGTATAAACAAATAAGTAAACAATCAAAAACGCCCTGCTTTTCCTGTCAAAACTTTCATGAGCGTAGATTCAACGTCCTTTACTCGTAATATTAATAATTTTTACATTGTCTTAATAGCGTCCAACAAGTCATAGTCACAGTCAGAGTCAAGCTAAGCAAGTCACAGCCAAGTCAAACTCATGCCCCTGTAAAGTGGTGAAGACTTTACAAGAAGTTCCAATGGAGTTTTGGAAACAACACGAAATGACACGCTTCACCTCGCTATATCACTCGCCCACACACGAGCACGTTTACGAGCACCCAATGAATACCAATTCACCATTTAGTACACATTAACACTCGAAAATACACAAGTTTAGGAAAATAATCCAACGAGCCGACATGTTTTTTCCACGTTGGCGCCGAAACTCATCAAAAACGCCATGTTGTTAATGCTGCCAGTACTCAAAAAGATAAATAATAACAAAGCATGGTTCCTTAAAAATAAAATTGAAATAGGTACATGATACATTAGGTACATTAATATCCGTTAGAAAATGAAATTAAAATTTTATCTTTATTTACATAATAGTAATTTTATGTTTACATCCCAAAATATGGCCTGCCTGGTATGTCCTATTGAATAAGTAAAACTACTAAAATATATGATTATTTACGGGATATTTAGCGTGGTGGTTGTGGAATGAGATTCCACAACATCTTGTAACTTTAGTTACAGCCGAGATAGTTTAAAACAGTGTTTTACTAATATGTATGTTTATGTAATGACAATCTTTAGAAAGGTATACACTCCCTCCGTGGTAGCTATCTCAGTGAGTTCGTTTTACCTCCATATTCCTAGCCACATTATTATGAACCTTATGTTTAGACGTTAAGGTATAGTTTTGTATGGGAATATTTTGACAGAACACATTCCTTCCATGCAACTTCCTTGGTTTCAAGTAACGTTTTAATTAATAAACTTCACTTTACAGATCTACCAATTCACTTAGTTCACAAATCATAAATAATGTCACTACAGCACGCCGCCCTAGTGCTTGAATGGCCAACCGACCAATTTCACCAAAAACAACATTTTTATTTTAAAATTTAGAGAAAAAAATTACACTCTTTACCATATTTATTATTTTATTTTATTTTCTATATTATTCGTACTTTTTCCAAAAATAAAATATCCTATCTCCGTCATTAAAATAGTCTTTAGTGCTTGTTTGGCCTAACTCCATAATGAGCATCAGTAACGTTTTTAGTTGAGAATGCAGATTTATAGAGCTAGACATCCTTATCATACAGTGCCAAAAATATTGTTCTACTACAAAAAATAATGAAGTTATGACCAAATTACTAGCGAAATTCACTGGTCGGCCAGCGCGATAGCTTGTGACGTCACTGGGACGTTCGCCGCCAGTTACCCGTTGGCAGCTATAAGGCGCGCAGTGTTTTGGGTGGTTAATTGTGGCTTTGATACAAATTAAGTGCCCAGGTGATTTGTGTCTAATTCATCTTTTTAACTATGTACAAATATTGTATAGTGCCGAAATGTACAAACACCTCTTTTAAAACGCCATAAAAACTATTATTTAACGTGCCGAGATACCCAAAACTTCGTAAAAAATGGTGTCCATTTCTGTGTAAGGTCAAAACAATAACACAGAGACGTACTCGGGTAAAAAGCAATTAGCGAATGATAATTTATTTTAATCCTTTACACAACAGCCGTGTATTTATGTATAGCTATGCCTTATTAGAAGGAAATAAATTAATATTTTAGGTGGAAGAAGATATGGAAAATTACGTAAAGTTTAAGTTGGTTGGAGCAAATTATAAAATGGAACACCCTACATTACGTAGGTAGGTAGTGTAGGTACTAGGTACGTAGCTTGTTTTAAATTGAATTCTGATATAGAAAATCAATGTTTAAAAGATCACTCAACAAACACTCCAAACCTCAAACAGCATAAACCGCATTCGTAAGGGACCAGCTTGGCTAGAATTATGATTTTTAAACATATTTTTTGTAGAGTCCGAGGCTAAAAGAGCACTAAATTTTCCACTAGGCACTAAATTCTCAGATACGGCACCAAACATGTCAAAAAAGCACTAGATCTAGTGCCGAAAGCACTAAAATGGCAGCACTGAACCTTGGTTCAATAAAAGCGACAGTGAAAATGACAGTGACATTTACCAAACGTGTTATGGCGACTCGCGCATCGCGCGACACAGGTAAGGCAGGAGTAGGGGGAGGTGGCGTATAATTCATTGCACGGGTGAAATCGTGGGGCACTGCTAGTGACATCTAAAAATAAAAGTGAAAGTTCATTTGTGAAGCCACAGAAAAGAAAAACAAGTGCGAGTCGGGCTCGCGCACTGAGGATTCCGTACCACCACAAAATTCAATAACGAAATTACCAGTTATAACTTGGCAAACTTGTCGCCCACTCGCACTTGGCTATTATTTATTATTTGTTGTTATACTTCTAAAGAGTGTACCATAACATGCCAAGTTTGAAACTTGTGCGTATTACCGTTTTTACATTAGAGTAATTACAAATATACGAAAAAAAAACGTTTGTTGTGGGGAGTACCCATAAACCTAATTAACAAAACTAAATCAAAATCAGTTCAGCCGTTTGAGAGTTACGATGCCACAGACAGACACAAAGATAGCCACGTTAAACTTATAACACATATTTTAAGCACTTACTTACCAAGTAATATTCTGCTGGTGATTCACTGCTTAAGTGATCGCCTGAACATCTCCCGTGATTACCCTCTGAGCTGTGTGTCTGCCGCTCGTCATATATTGTCACCCCTACCGACATAATTTTCATACCGTCAAAACCAGCACTCAGCAGAGTTGCTATAGTGCGAAAATAGATTAGACTTTACGTATAAAATGACAGTGATACTTACCAAACGTGTTATGGCGACTCGCATCGCGCGACACGGGTAAGGCAGGGGTAGGGCGGAGGTGGCGTATAATTCATTGCACGGGTGAAATCGTGGGGCACTGCTAGTGACGTCTAAAAATAAAAGTGAAATAGAAACATACATTTTATTCAGAGGTACTGTATCTTTGTAATCAATACGAGAAATAACAAATTATAAAATAGAACATCCTACATTACGTGCCTAGTTTTAAATTGAATTCTGATGCCTTAGTGCAAGTTTTGATAGAATTTGAAAACTTTTTTTGTTTTCGTATTGTTCCATACATTGCTGGGCTAATAGGTATTCGAAAACTTTTTTCGTATTAGAGTGAAGCAATCTATACCGACGATTACTACCGATTTTAGTTCCTCCACGTTTAAGATAGAGGCGCTTTACTAAAATGTATGGGACAATACGTAAACGAAAAAAGTTTTCGAATACTATCAAATCTGGGACTAAGCGTACTGATATTATAGAAAATCAATGTTAAAAACATCTCAACAAACACTCCAAACCTCAAACAGCATCAACCGCATTCGTAAGGGACCAGCTTGGCTAGAATTATAATTTTAAACATATTTTTTATGTACAGTCGGAGCCTAAAATAGCACTAAATTTTCCACTAGGCGCTAAATTCTCAGATACGGCACCAAACATGTCAGAAAGCACTAGATCTAGTGCCGAAAGTACTAAAATGGCAGCCCTGAACCTTGGTTTAATAAAAGCCGTGCGTTCATTTGTGAAGCCACAGAAAAGAAAAACAAGTGCGAGTTGGGCTCGCGTAGTGAGAATTCCGTACCACCACAAAATTCAATAACGAAATTACCAACTTGGCAATGAACAGAAACTTGTCACCGACTCTCGCTCTTGGCTATTTGTTGTTATACTCTTAGAGTGTGTACTACAATATGCCAAGTTTTAAACTTGTGCGTATTACCGTTTTTACATTAGAGTAATTACATATATACGAAAAAAATACGTTTGTTGTGGGGAGTACCCATAAACCTACATAAAAAAACTAAAACAAAGTCAGTTCAGCCGTTTGGGAGCTACTATGCCACTGACAGACATAAAAAAAAGATAGCCAAGTTAAACTTATAACACATATTTTAAACACTTACCAAGTAATATTCTGCTGGTGATTCACTGCTGAAGTGATCGCCTGAACATCTCCCGTGCTTACCCTCTGAGCTGTGTGTCTGCCGCTCGTCATAAATATTGTCAGCCCTACCGACATAATTTTCATACCGTCAAAACCAGCACTCAGCAGAGTTGCTATAGTGCGAAAATAGATTTACTTTACGTATAAAATGACAGTGACACTTACCAAACGTGTTATGGTGACTCGCGCATCGCGCGACACGGGTAAGGCAGGAGTAGGGGGAGGTGGCGTATAATTCATTGCACGGGTGAATTCGTGGGGCACTGCTAGTGACATCTAAAAGTAAAAGTGAAATAGAAACATACATTTCAATCAAAGATACTGTATCTTTGTAATTAACACGAGAAATAAAAAAATTATAAAATGGAACACCCTACATTACGTACCTAGTTTTAAGGTGGTTCGATTTACCTCTGGCGGGAAATTCAAATATTAAACAGTTTTTTGGTCCTAGTAGCCAGGCCAGGTAATTATTTTTAAATAACACAATGTTTGCGCAAAATGTTGGCTGTTCTTTACATTATAATGTACAATTATTTAACAGTAACGCACCATATTACTTACATTTCTGAATAAACCGTTTGAAACAGCAAAAATTTGTTTATTCACAAATGTAAGTAATAATGG
Source organism: Agriopis marginaria (assembly GCA_932305915.1). Taxonomy (NCBI): domain Eukaryota; kingdom Metazoa; phylum Arthropoda; class Insecta; order Lepidoptera; family Geometridae; genus Agriopis; species Agriopis marginaria. Next base: position 14,256,360 of record OW029916.1, on the reverse strand, counting down.
GCATTAGAGATAAATAGCTTTATATGATTTTGTAAAAAATAATAATCAATCTGCGCAAACATCATGGTTGTTTACAATAATTACCCGACCTAGCTACAAGGACAAGAAAACTGTTTGAAATTTGAATTTCCCGCGATTTGTGCAACGAACCACCTTAAATTGAATTCTGATGCCTTAGTACAAGTTTTGATAGTATTTGAAAACTTTTTTCGTTTTCGTATTGTTTCATACATTGCTGGGCTAATAGGTATTCGAAAACTTTTTTCGTATTAAAATGAAGCAATCTATACCGACGATTACTACCGATTTTAGTTCCTCCACGTTTACGATAGAGGCGCTTTACTAAAATGTATGGAAGAATACGTAAACGAAAAAAGTTTTCGAAACTATCAAATCAGGGACTAAGCGTACTAATATTATAGAAAATCAATGTTAAAAACATCTCAACAAACACTCCAAACCTCAAACAGCATCAACCGCATTCGTAAGTGACCAGCTTGGCTAGAATTATAATTTTAAACATATTTTTTATGTACAGTCGGAGCCTAAAATAGCACTAAATTTTACACTAGGTGCTAAATTCTCAGATACGGCACCAAACATATCAAAAAGCACTAGATCTAGTGCCAAAAGCACTAAAATGGCAGCACTGAACCTTGGTTCAATGAAAGCGCTGCGTTCATCTGTGAAGCCACAGAAAAGAAAAACAAGTGCGAGTCGGGCTCGCGCACTGAGGATTCCGTACCACTACAAAATTCAATAACGTAATTACTACTTATAACTTGGCAATGAACAGAAACTTGTCGCCCACTCGCACTTGGCTATTATTTATTATTTGTTGTCATACTTTTAGAAGGTGTACTATAACATGCCAAGTTTGAAACTTGTGCGTATTACCGTTTTTACATTAGAGTAATTACAAATATACGAAAATAAATACGATTGATGTGGGGCGTACCCAAACCCACATAACAAAACTAAAACAAAATCAGTTCAGCCGTTTGGGAGCTACGATGCCACAGACAGACACAAAGATAGCCACGTTAAACTTATAACACATATTTTAAGCACTTACCAAGTAATATTCTGCTGGTGGTCACTGCTGAAGTGATCGCCTGAACATTTCCCGTGCTTACCCTCTGAGCTGTGCTGTGTGTCTGCCGCTCGTCATAAATATTGTCAGCCCTACCAACATAATTTTCATACCGTCAAAACCAGCACTCAGCAGAGTTGCTATAGTGCGAAAATAGATTAGACTTTACGTATAAAATGACAGTGATACTTACCAAACGTGTTATGGCGACTCGCATCGCGCGACACGGGTAAGGCAGGGGTAGGGCGGAGGTGGCGTATAATTCATTGCACGGGTGAAATCGTGGGGCACTGCTAGTGACGTCTAAAAATAAAAGTGAAATAGAAACATACATTTTAATCAGAGGTACTGTATCTTTGTAATCCATAAGAGAAATAACAAATTATAAAATAGAACACCCTACATTACGTAACTAGTTTTAAATTGAATTCTGATGCCTTAGTTTTCATAGCATTTGAAAACTTTTTTGTTTTCGTATTGTTGCTGGGCTAATAGGTATTCGAAAACTTTTTTTCGTATTAGAGTGAAGCAATCTATACCGACGATTACTACCAATTTTAGTTCCTCCACGTTTAAGATAGAGGCGCTTTACTAAAATGTATGGGACAATACGAAAACGAAAAAAGTTTTGAATACCATCAAATCTGGGACCAAGCGTACTGATATTATAGAAAATCAATGTTAAAAACATCGCAACAAACACTCCAAACTTCAAACAGCATCAACCGCATTCGTAAGGGACCAGCTTGGCTAGAATTATAATTTTAAACATATTTTTTTTGTACAGTCGGAGCCTAAAATAGCACTCAATTTTCCACTAGGCGCTAAATTCTCAGATACGGCACCAAACATGTCAAAAAGCACTAGATCTAGTGCCGAAAGCACTAAAATGGCAGCACTGAACCTTGGTTCAATGAAAGCGCTGCGTTCATTTGTGAAGCCACAGAAAAGAAAAACAAGTGCGAGTCGGGCTCGTGCACTGAGGATTCCGTACCACCACAAAATTCAATAAGGAAATTACCACTTATATCTTGGCAATGAACATAAACTTGTCACCCACTCGCACTTGGCTATTATTTATTATATTTTGTTATACTTTTAGAAGGTGTACTATAACATGCCAAGTATGAAGCTTGTGCGTATTACCGTTTTTACATTAGTGTAATTACAAATATACGAAAAGAAATACGATTGTTGTGGGGAGTACCCATAAACCTACATAACAAAACTAAAACAAAGTCAGTTCAGCCGTTTGGGAGCTACTATGCCACTGACAGACACAAAAAAAAGATAGCCAAGTTAAACTTATAACACATATTTTAAGCACTTACCAAGTAATATTCTGCTGGATATTCACTGCTGAAGTGATTCGCCTGAACATCTCCCGTGCTTACCCTCTGAGCTGTGTGTCTGCCGCTCGTCATATATTGTCAGCCCTACCGACATAATTTTCATACCGTCAAAACCAGCACTCAGCAGAGTTGCTATAGTGCGAAAATAGATTTACTTTACGTATAAAATGACAGTGACACTTACCAAACGTGTTATGGCGACTCGCGCATAGCGCGACACGGGTAAGGCGGAGGTAGGGGGGAGGTGGCGTATAATTTATTGCACGGTGAAATCGTGGGGCACTGCTAGTGACATCTAAAAATAAAAGTGATATAGAAACATACATTTTAATCAAAGATACTATATCTTTGTAATCAATAACAAATTATAAAATGGAACACCCTACATTACGTGCCTAGTTTTAAATTGAATTCTGATATTATAGAAAATCAATGTTACAAAGATCACAACAAACCCCGATGTGCCGTTTGCACCATTGACTTGCACCATTAATGGTGCAAACGAAACTACTTTGTTGTGATTGTACCGTTTGCACTATTAATGGTGCAAACGCATATGCTTTGTACCGTTTGCACCATTAATGGTGCAAACGCAACTAACGTTTTCACTACGTACCGTATGCACCATTGACCAATGGTGCAGATGCAACCACACGCTTGCCTAGAAGAAACCGATTCACTCTCGACTTGGAAGAGAGTTAGAACCTAATAATAAAAAACGAATCGACATTTATGAAGATCGAGAATGATAGTTTTTTTCACCAAATTCAAGTATGTACCAGGAATGCATAAACCATGAAGATATCGACATTAGAAAACGAAACTGCTGTAAGTAGCTAAAATGGCGTAAGTGAGTTTAATAATTATACCATTAGATTAGAACCATTAATTAGAACCAGATATAAAATACTGCGTCGAATAGTCTGACTATCATATCTGTCAAACACGCAAAGTAAAAATTGTAAATCTTATATTTTTACACCTTGGGTTACATTATTGGAGTTTTAGTAAGGATCCCTATTTAAAAAAAATATATAATATAGCCTATGTTACCCGGGGATACTGTAGCTTTACAACAGTGAAAGAATTTTTCAAACCGGTTCAGTAGTTTCGGAGCCCATTCAATGCAAACAAACAAACAAACAATCAAATCTTTCCTCATTATACTTCATAATATGATGATGAGTATAGATATAGATAATTGCCTCAATTTTTTTTTTATATACTAAGGTATAATAAAATGTGGGTTTTTTTTCTAGTAAGATAAAAAAAAACTGTAAATTTTGAGGCAATTATTTAAAAAATAAAATTGAAACAATTACAATTCAGAAACAATTTCTTTAGTAGAATCGGGGCCCAGATCTTGTACATAATTATGTAGGTATACGATAATTTTATTTATATTGCACGGGAATTACTCACGTAAGATTAAGCCAGTCACTCCGACTATAGTTTCAACCGCATTAGGCAGTCTTTTTCAAGGTGCGAATGCACACGTGCGGCTGCGTCGTATAAGATCATTGTTTATTTATGTTGTCTTCTGTTTTTTGCTCTCATGTGTATCGTCCTGGCAACTCTGCTCCGGCGAGCTTGATGAGCCGGATGGCTCGGTTGACCACGCATCAATCTAGGGTTATTAAAGAAGAAATATATAGAACTAGTTGAATCTACCCGCGATTATCAAGTTTTCCGCATTTTGTAGAGGAAAAAGTACCCTGTGTCCACTTTTATGATGTACACTATCATCCTGCCAAATTTCGTAAAGTCGGCCTGGCCATTTAGTCGTAAAAAGCCACAGTGAAAAGCGAACAAACATCCAGACAGTTGGATGTTTGTTCGCTTTTCAAAATATTATGACACATTCTGAAGGGTAGGACAGGAATAACAAAAACAGCGCTGGCAACGTCGCACAGCGCGCCTAAGCCGCCTAATTCTCAGCACAAAGTGGCAACATCGCATTTTGAAACGAAACTAACCTTGACTACTACGTTCTATTCTGTGATGCATTCTGTGAGCGCCAAAATGTCCTATTATTTTCGTTTATTTTCCAGAACTTCATAAATTATTTAAAAAAAAACGACAAAAAGTATTCTATGTCCATCTCTGTGATATACAGCAACTCTTTATAAAATTTTACTGAGATCCGTTCAGCCGTAAAAACGCGACAAACATCCAGACAAAGAGACAGAGTTACTTTCGCTTTTATAATATTAGTAACGAATTAATAAGGATTACCTACAGTTCACAGTTGAATAACGGTTTTAAAAATGTTAGAACTTCATCAATAACTGGACCACAAAAAAGAGAAGCAATTATTTTTTCTTTTCTGTGAACTGGACTACAGAATTTTCTCACGTTTTTTTTAACTTTATTTATTTATCGAGTCTTCACATTGATAACTACATTATTACCTGGGGATTGAGTCACCCTCGTCCGTGGGAAAGCACCCTTAAAAATCTGAAACCCCACACGTGATCCCTGGGTGATGCTAGTCAGGTGACAACATACTGGTGGTAGTGCGAAAATAGATTGACTTTACGTTTAAAATGACAGTGACACTTACCAAACGTGTTATGGCGACTCGCGCATTGCGCGACACGGGTAAGGCGGAGGTAGGGGGGAGGTGGCGTATAATTTATTGCACGGTGAAATCGTGGGGCACTGCTAGTGACATCTAAAAATAAAAGTGAAATAGAAACATACATTTTAATCAAAGATGCTATATCTTTGTAATCAATAACAAATTATAAAATGAAACACCCTACATTACGTGCCTAGTTTTAAATTGAATTCTGATATTATAGAAAATCAATGTTACAAAGATCACAACAAACCCCGATGTGCCGTTTGCACCATTGACTTGCACCATTAATGGTGCAAACGAAACTACTTTGTTGTGATTGTACCGTTTGCACTATTAATGGTGCAAACGCATGTGCTTTGTACCGTTTGCACCATTAATGGTGCAAACGCAACTAACGTTTTCACTACGTACCGTATGCACCATTGACCAATGGTGCAGATGCAACCACACGCTTGCCTAGAAGAAACCGATTCACTCTCGACTTGGAAAGAGAGTTAGAACCTAATAATAAAAAACGAATCGACATTTATGAAGATCGAGAATGATAGTTTTTTTCACCAAATTCAAGTATGTACCAGGAATGCATAAACCATGAAGATATCGACATTAGAAAACGAAACTGCTGTAAGTAGCTAAAATGGCGTAAGTGAGTTTAATAATTATACCATTAGATTAGAACCATTAATTAGAACCAGATATAAAATACTGCGTCGAATAGTCTGACTATCATATCTGTCAAACACGCAAAGTAAAAATTGTAAATCTTATATTTTTACACCTTGGGTTACATTATTGGAGTTTTAGTAAGGATCCCTATTTAAAAAAAATATATAATATAGCCTATGTTACCCGGGGATACTGTAGCTTCACAACAGTGAAAGAATTTTTCAAACAGGTTCAGTAGTTTCGGAGCCCATTCAATGCAAACAAACAAACAAACAATCAAATCTTTCCTTATAATATCATCTTCATAATATGATGATGAGTATAGATATAGATAATTGCCTCAATTTTTTTTTATACTAAGTTATAATAAAAGGTGGTTTTTTTTTCTAGTAAGATAAAAAAAAACTGTCAATTTTGAGGCAATTATTTAAAAAATAAAATTGAAACAATTACAATTCAGAAACAATTTCTTTAGTAGAATCGGGGCCCAGATCTTGTACATAATTATGTAGGTATAAGATAATTTTATTTATATTGCACGGGAATTACTCACGTAAGATTAAGCCGGTCACTCCGACTATAGTTTCAACCGCATTAGGCAGTCTTTTTCAAGGTGCGAATGCACACGTGCGGCTGCGTCGTATAAGATCATTGTTTATTTATGTTGTCTTCTGTTTTTTTGCTCTCATGTGTATCGTCCTGGCAACTCTGCTCCGGCGAGCTTGATGAGCCGGATGGCTCGGTTGACCACGCATCAATCTAGGGTTATTAAAGAAGAAATATATAGAACTAGTTGAATCTACCCGCGATTATCAAGTTTTCCGCATTTTGTAGAGGAAAAAGTACCCTGTGTCCACTTTTATGATGTACACTATCATCCTGCCAAATTTCGTAAAGTCGGCCTGGCCATTTAGTCGTGAAAAGCCACAGTGAAAAGCGAACAAACATCCAGACAGTTGGATGTTTGTTCGCTTTTCAAAATATTATGACACATTCTGAAGGGTAGGACAGGAATAACAAAAACAGCGCTGGCAACGTCGCACAGCGCGCCTAAGCCGCCTAACTCTCAGCACAAAGTGGCAACATCGCATTTTGAAACGAAACTAACCTTGACTACTACGTTCTATTCTGTGATGCATTCTGTGAGCGCCAAAATGTCCTATTATTTTCGTTTATTTTCCAGAACTTCATAAATTATTTTAAAAAAAACGACAAAAAGTATTCTATGTCCATCTCTGTGATATACAGCAACTCTTTATAAAATTTTACTGAGATCCGTTCAGCCGTAAAAACGCGACAAACATCCAGACAAAGAGACAGAGTTACTTTCGCTTTTATAATATTAGTAAGGAATTAATAAGGATTACCTACAGTTCACAGTTGAATAACGGTTTTAAAAATGTTAGAACTTCATCAATAACTGGACCACAAAAAAGAGAAGCAATTATTTTTTCTTTTCTGTGAACTGGACTACAGAATTTTCTCACGTTTTTTTTAACTTTATTTATTTATCGAGTCTTCACATTGATAACTACATTATTACCTGGGGATTGAGTCACCCTCGTCCGTGGGAAAGCACCCTTAAAAATCTGAAACCCCACACGTGATCCCTGGGTGATGCTAGTCAGGTGACAACATACTGGTGGTAGTGCGAAAATAGATTGACTTTACGTTTAAAATGACAGTGACACTTACCAAACGTGTTATGGCGACTCGCGCATTGCGCGACACGGGTAAGGCGGAGGTAGGGGGGAGGTGGCGTATAATTTATTGCACGGTGAAATCGTGGGGCACTGCTAGTGACATCTAAAAATAAAAGTGAAATAGAAACATACATTTTAATCAAAGATACTATATCTTTGTAATCAATAACAAATTATAAAATGGAACACCCTACATTACGTGCCTAGTTTTAAATTGAATTCTAATATTATAGAAAATCAATGTTACAAAGATCACAACAAACCCCGATGTGCCGTTTGCAACATTGACTTGCACCATTAATGGTGCAAACGAAACTACTTTGTAGTGATTTTACCGTTTGCACTATTAATGGTGCAAACGCATATTCTTTGTACCGTTTGCACCATTAATGGTGCAAACGCAACTAACGTTTTCACTACGTACCGTATGCACCATTGACCAATGGTGCAGATGCAACCACACGCTTGCCTAGAAGAAACCGATTCACTTTCGACTTGGAAGAGAGTTAGAACCTAATAATAAAAAACGAATCGACATTTATGAAGATCGAGAATGATAGTTTTTTTCACCAAATTCAAGTATGTACCAGGAATGCATAAACCATGAAGATATCGACATTAGAAAACGAAACTGCTGTAAGTAGCTAAAATGGCGTAAGTGAGTTTAATAATTATACCATTAGATTAGAACCATTAATTAGAACCAGATATAAAATACTGGTCGAATAGTCTGACTATCATATCTGTCAAACACGCAAAGTAAAAATTGTAAATCTTATATTTTTACACCTTGGGTTACATTATTGGAGTTTTAGTAAGGATCCCTATTTAAAAAAAATATATAATATAGCCTATGTTACCCGGGGATACTGTAGCTTCACAACAGTGAAAGAATTTTTCAAACCGGTTCAGTAGTTTCGGAGCCCATTCAATGCAAACAAACAAACAAACAATCAAATCTTTCCTCATTATACTTCATAATATGATGATGAGTATAGATATAGATAATTGCCTCAATTTTTTTTTTATATACTAAGGTATAATAAAATGTGGGTTTTTTTTCTAGTAAGATAAAAAAAAACTGTCAATTTTGAGGCAATTATTTAAAAAATAAAATTGAAACAATTACAATTCAGAAACAATTTCTTTAGTAGAATCGGGGCCCAGATCTTGTACATAATTATGTAGGTATACGATAATTTTATTTATATTGCACGGGAATTACTCACGTAAGATTAAGCCAGTCACTCCGACTATAGTTTCAACCGCATTAGGCAGTCTTTTTCAAGGTGCGAATGCACACGTGCGGCTGCGTCGTATAAGATCATTGTTTATTTATGTTGTCTTCTGTTTTTTGCTCTCATGTGTATCGTCCTGGCAACTCTGCTCCGGCGAGCTTGATGAGCCGGATGGCTCGGTTGACCACGCATCAATCTAGGGTTATTAAAGAAGAAATATATAGAACTAGTTGAATCTACCCGCGATTATCAAGTTTTCCGCATTTTGTAGAGGAAAAAGTACCCTGTGTCCACTTTTATGATGTACACTATCATCCTGCCAAATTTCGTAAAGTCGGCCTGGCCATTTAGTCGTAAAAAGCCACAGTGAAAAGCGAACAAACATCCAGACAGTTGGATGTTTGTTCGCTTTTCAAAATATTATGACACATTCTGAAGGGTAGGACAGGAATAACAAAAACAGCGCTGGCAACGTCGCACAGCGCGCCTAAGCCGCCTAATTCTCAGCACAAAGTGGCAACATCGCATTTTGAAACGAAACTAACCTTGACTACTACGTTCTATTCTGTGATGCATTCTGTGAGCGCCACAATGTCCTATTATTTTCGTTTATTTTCCAGAACTTCATAAATTATTTAAAAAAAAACGACAAAAAGTATTCTATGTCCATCTCTGTGATATACAGCAACTCTTTATAAAATTTTACTGAGATCCGTTCAGCCGTAAAAACGCGACAAACATCCAGACAAAGAGACAGAGTTACTTTCGCTTTTATAATATTAGTAAGGAATTAATAAGGATTACCTACAGTTCACAGTTGAATAACGGTTTTAAAAATGTTAGAACTTCATCAATAACTGGACCACAAAAAAGAGAAGCAATTATTTTTTCTTTTCTGTGAACTGGACTACAGAATTTTCTCACGTTTTTTTTAACTTTATTTATTTATCGAGTCTTCACATTGATAACTACATTATTACCTGGGGATTGAGTCACCCTCGTCCGTGGGAAAGCACCCTTAAAAATCTGAAACCCCACACGTGATCCCTGGGTGATGCTAGTCAGGTGACAACATACTGGTGGTAGTGCGAAAATAGATTGACTTTACGTTTAAAATGACAGTGACACTTACCAAACGTGTTATGGCGACTCGCGCATTGCGCGACACGGGTAAGGCGGAGGTAGGGGGGAGGTGGCGTATAATTTATTGCACGGTGAAATCGTGGGGCACTGCTAGTGACATCTAAAAATAAAAGTGAAATAGAAACATACATTTTAATCAAAGATACTATATCTTTGTAATCAATAACAAATTATAAAATGGAACACCCTACATTACGTGCCTAGTTTTAAATTGAATTCTGATATTATAGAAAATCAATGTTACAAAGATCACAACAAACCCCGATGTGCCGTTTGCACCATTGACTTGCACCATTAATGGTGCAAACGAAACTACTTTGTTGTGATTGTACCGTTTGCACTATTAATGGTGCAAACGCATATGCTTTGTACCGTTTGCACCATTAATGGTGCAAACGCAACTAACGTTTTCACTACGTACCGTATGCACCATTGACCAATGGTGCAGATGCAACCACACGCTTGCCTAGAAGAAACCGATTCACTCTCGACTTGGAAAGAGAGTTAGAACCTAATAATAAAAAACGAATCGACATTTATGAAGATCGAGAATGATAGTTTTTTTTCACCAAATTCAAGTATGTACCAGGAATGCATAAACCATGAAGATATCGACATTAGAAAACGAAACTGCTGTAAGTAGCTAAAATGGCGTTAGTGAGTTTTATAATTATACCATTAGATTAGAACCATTAATTAGAACCAGATATAAAATACTGCGTCGAATAGTCTGACTATCATATCTGTCAAACACGCAAAGTAAAAATTGTAAATCTTATATTTTTACACCTTGGGTTACATTATTGGAGTTTTAGTAAGGATCCCTATTTAAAAAAAATATATAATATAGCCTATGTTACCCGGGGATACTGTAGCTTCACAACAGTGAAAGAATTTTTCAAACCGGTTCAGTAGTTTCGGAGCCCATTCAATGCAAACAAACAAACAAACAATCAAATCTTTCCTTATAATATCATCTTCATAATATGATGATGAGTATAGATATAGATAATTGCCTCAATTATTTTTTTATATACTAAGGTATAATAAAATGTGGGTTTTTTTTCTAGTAAGATAAAAAAAAACTGTAAATTTTGAGGCAATTATTTAAAAAATAAAATTGAAACAATTACAATTCAGAAACAATTTGTTTAGTCGAATCGGGGCCCAGATCTTGTACATAATTATGTAGGTATACGATAATTTTATTTATATTGCACGGGAATTACTCACGTAAGATTAAGCCAGTCACTCCGACTATAGTTTCAACCGCATTAGGCAGTCTTTTTCAAGGTGCGAATGCACACGTGCGGCTGCGTCGTATAAGATCATTGTTTATTTATGTTGTCTTCTGTTTTTTGCTCTCATGTGTATCGTCCTGGCAACTCTGCTCCGGCGAGCTTAATGAGCCGGATGGCTCGGTTGACCACGCATCAATCTAGGGTTATTAAAGAAGAAATATATAGAACTAGTTGAATCTACCCGCGATTATCAAGTTTTCCGCATTTTGTAGAGGAAAAAGTACCCTGTGTCCACTTTTATGATGTACACTATCATCCTGCCAAATTTCGTTAAGATCGGCCTGGCCATTTAGTCGTGAAAAGCCACAGTGAAAAGCGAACAAACATCCAGACAGTTGGATGTTTGTTCGCTTTTCAAAATATTATGACACATTCTGAAGGGTAGGACAGGAATAACAAAAACAGCGCTGGCAACGTCGCACAGCGCGCCTAAGCCACCTAACTCTCAGCACAAAGTGGCAACATCGCATTTTGAAACGAAACTAACCTTGACTACTACGTTCTATTCTGTGATGCATTCTGTGAGCGCCAAAATGTCCTATTATTTTCGTTTATTTTCCAGAACTTCATAAATTATTTAAAAAAAAACGACAAAAAGTATTCTATGTCCATCTCTGTGATATACAGCAACTCTTTATAAAATTTTACTGAGATCCGTTCAGCCGTAAAAACGCGACAAACATCCAGACAAAGAGACAGAGTTACTTTCGCTTTTATAATATTAGTAAGGAATTAATAAGGATTACCTACAGTTCACAGTTGAATAACGGTTTTAAAAATGTTAGAACTTCATCAATAACTGGACCACAAAAAAGAGAAGCAATTATTTTTTCTTTTCTGTGAACTGGACTACAGAATTTTCTCACGTTTTTTTTAACTTTATTTATTTATCGAGTCTTCACATTGATAACTACATTATTACCTGGGGATTGAGTCACACTCGTCCGTGGGAAAGCACCCTTAAAAATCTGAAACCCCACACGTGATCCCTGGGTGATGCTAGTCAGGTGACAACATACTGGTGGTAGTGCGAAAATAGATTGACTTTACGTTTAAAATGACAGTGACACTTACCAAACGTGTTATGGCGACTCGCGCATTGCGCGACACGGGTAAGGCGGAGGTAGGGGGGAGGTGGCGTATAATTTATTGCACGGTGAAATCGTGGGGCACTGCTAGTGACATCTAAAAATAAAAGTGAAATAGAAACATACATTTTAATCAAAGATACTATATCTTTGTAATCAATAACAAATTATAAAATGGAACACCCTACATTACGTGCCTAGTTTTAAATTGAATTCTGATATTATAGAAAATCAATGTTACAAAGATCACAACAAACCCCGATGTGCCGTTTGCACCATTGACTTGCACCATTAATGGTGCAAACGAAACTACTTTGTTGTGATTGTACCGTTTGCACTATTAATGGTGCAAACGCATATGCTTTGTACCGTTTGCACCATTAATGGTGCAAACGCAACTAACGTTTTCACTACGTACCGTATGCACCATTGACCAATGGTGCAGATGCAACCACACGCTTGCCTAGAAGAAACCGATTCACTCTCGACTTGGAAAGAGAGTTAGAACCTAATAATAAAAAACGAATCGACATTTATGAAGATCGAGAATGATAGTTTTTTTCACCAAATTCAAGTATGTACCAGGAATGCATAAACCATGAAGATATCGACATTAGAAAACGAAACTGCTGTAAGTAGCTAAAATGGCGTAAGTGAGTTTAATAATTATACCATTAGATTAGAACCATTAATTAGAACCAGATATAAAATACTGCGTCGAATAGTCTGACTATCATATCTGTCAAACACGCAAAGTAAAAATTGTAAATCTTATATTTTTACGCCTTGGGTTACATTATTGGAGTTTTAGTAAGGATCCCTATTTAAAAAAAATATATAATATAGCCTATGTTACCCGGGGATACTGTAGCTTCACAACAGTGAAAGAATTTTTCAAACCGGTTCAGTAGTTTCGGAGCCCATTCAATGCAAACAAACAAACAAACAATCAAATCTTTCCTCATAATATCATCTTCATAATATGATGATGAGTATAGATATAGATAATTGCCTCAATATTTTTTTTATACTAAGTTATAATAAAAGGTGGTTTTTTTTTCTAGTAAGATAAAAAAAAACTGTCAATTTTGAGGCAATTATTTAAAAAATAAAATTGAAACAATTACAATTCAGAAACAATTTCTTTAGTAGAATCGGGGCCCAGATCTTGTACATAATTATGTAGGTATAAGATAATTTTATTAATATTGCACGGGAATTACTCACGTAAGATTAAGCCGGTCACTCCGACTATAGTTTCAACCGCATTAGGCAGTCTTTTTCAAGGTGCGAATGCACACGTGCGGCTGCGTCGTATAAGATCATTGTTTATTTATGTTGTCTTCTGTTTTTTGCTCTCATGTGTATCGTCCTGGCAACTCTGCTCCGGCGAGCTTAATGAGCCGGATGGCTCGGTTGACCACGCATCAATCTAGGGTTATTAAAGAAGAAATATATAGAACTAGTTGAATCTACCCGCGATTATCAAGTTTTCCGCATTTTGTAGAGGAAAAAGTACCCTGTGTCCACTTTTATGATGTACACTATCATCCTGCCAAATTTCGTTAAGATCGGCCTGGCCATTTAGTCGTGAAAAGCCACAGTGAAAAGCGAACAAACATCCAGACAGTTGGATGTTTGTTCGCTTTTCAAAATATTATGACACATTCTGAAGGGTAGGACAGGAATAACAAAAACAGCGCTGGCAACGTCGCACAGCGCGCCTAAGCCGCCTAATTCTCAGCACAAAGTGGCAACATCGCATTTTGAAACGAAACTAACCTTGACTACTACGTTCTATTCTGTGATGCATTCTGTGAGCGCCACAATGTCCTATTATTTTCGTTTATTTTCCAGAACTTCATAAATTATTTAAAAAAAAACGACAAAAAGTATTCTATGTCCATCTCTGTGATATACAGCAACTCTTTATAAAATTTTACTGAGATCCGTTCAGCCGTAAAAACGCGACAAACATCCAGACAAAGAGACAGAGTTACTTTCGCTTTTATAATATTAGTAAGGAATTAATAAGGATTACCTACAGTTCACAGTTGAATAACGGTTTTAAAAATGTTAGAACTTCATCAATAACTGGACCACAAAAAAGAGAAGCAATTATTTTTTCTTTTCTGTGAACTGGACTACAGAATTTTCTCACGTTTTTTTTAACTTTATTTATTTATCGAGTCTTCACATTGATAACTACATTATTACCTGGGGATTGAGTCACCCTCGTCCGTGGGAAAGCACCCTTAAAAATCTGAAACCCCACACGTGATCCCTGGGTGATGCTAGTCAGGTGACAACATACTGGTGGTAGTGCGAAAATAGATTGACTTTACGTTTAAAATGACAGTGACACTTACCAAACGTGTTATGGCGACTCGCGCATTGCGCGACACGGGTAAGGCGGAGGTAGGGGGGAGGTGGCGTATAATTTATTGCACGGTGAAATCGTGGGGCACTGCTAGTGACATCTAAAAATAAAAGTGAAATAGAAACATACATTTTAATCAAAGATACTATATCTTTGTAATCAATAACAAATTATAAAATGGAACACCCTACATTACGTGCCTAGTTTTAAATTGAATTCTGATATTATAGAAAATCAATGTTACAAAGATCACAACAAACCCCGATGTGCCGTTTGCACCATTGACTTGCACCATTAATGGTGCAAACGAAACTACTTTGTTGTGATTGTACCGTTTGCACTATTAATGGTGCAAACGCATATGCTTTGTACCGTTTGCACCATTAATGGTGCAAACGCAACTAACGTTTTCACTACGTACCGTATGCACCATTGACCAATGGTGCAGATGCAACCACACGCTTGCCTAGAAGAAACCGATTCACTCTCGACTTGGAAAGAGAGTTAGAACCTAATAATAAAAAACGAATCGACATTTATGAAGATCGAGAATGATAGTTTTTTTTCACCAAATTCAAGTATGTACCAGGAATGCATAAACCATGAAGATATCGACATTAGAAAACGAAACTGCTGTAAGTAGCTAAAATGGCGTTAGTGAGTTTAATAATTATACCATTAGATTAGAACCATTAATTAGAACCAGATATAAAATACTGCGTCGAATAGTCTGACTATCATATCTGTCAAACACGCAAAGTAAAAATTGTAAATCTTATATTTTTACGCCTTGGGTTACATTATTGGAGTTTTAGTAAGGATCCCTATTTAAAAAAAATATATAATATAGCCTATGTTACCCGGGGATACTGTAGCTTCACAACAGTGAAAGAATTTTTCAAACCGGTTCAGTAGTTTCGGAGCCCATTCAATGCAAACAAACAAACAAACAATCAAATCTTTCCTCATAATATCATCTTCATAATATGATGATGAGTATAGATATAGATAATTGCCTCAATATTTTTTTTATACTAAGTTATAATAAAAGGTGGTTTTTTTTTCTAGTAAGATAAAAAAAAACTGTCAATTTTGAGGCAATTATTTAAAAAATAAAATTGAAACAATTACAATTCAGAAACAATTTCTTTAGTAGAATCTCGGCCCAGATCTTGTACATAATTATGTAGGTATAAGATAATTTTATTAATATTGCACGGGAATTACTCACGTAAGATTAAGCCGGTCACTCCGACTATAGTTTCAACCGCATTAGGCAGTCTTTTTCAAGGTGCGAATGCACACGTGCGGCTGCGTCGTATAAGATCATTGTTTATTTATGTTGTCTTCTGTTTTTTGCTCTCATGTGTATCGTCCTGGCAACTCTGCTCCGGCGAGCTTAATGAGCCGGATGGCTCGGTTGACCACGCATCAATCTAGGGTTATTAAAGAAGAAATATATAGAACTAGTTGAATCTACCCGCGATTATCAAGTTTTCCGCATTTTGTAGAGGAAAAAGTACCCTGTGTCCACTTTTATGATGTACACTATCATCCTGCCAAATTTCGTTAAGATCGGCCTGGCCATTTAGTCGTGAAAAGCCACAGTGAAAAGCGAACAAACATCCAGACAGTTGGATGTTTGTTCGCTTTTCAAAATATTATGACACATTCTGAAGGGTAGGACAGGAATAACAAAAACAGCGCTGGCAACGTCGCACAGCGCGCCTAAGCCGCCTAATTCTCAGCACAAAGTGGCAACATCGCATTTTGAAACGAAACTAACCTTGACTACTACGTTCTATTCTGTGATGCATTCTGTGAGCGCCAAAATGTCCTATTATTTTCGTTTATTTTCCAGAACTTCATAAATTATTTTAAAAAAAACGACAAAAAGTATTCTATGTCCATCTTTGTGATATACAGCAACTCTTTATAAAATTTTACTGAGATCCGTTCAGCCGTAAAAACGCGACAAACATCCAGACAAAGAGACAGAGTTACTTTCGCTTTTATAATATTAGTAAGGAATTAATAAGGATTACCTACAGTTCACAGTTGAATAACGGTTTTAAAAATGTTAGAACTTCATCAATAACTGGACCACAAAAAAGAGAAGCAATTATTTTTTCTTTTTTGTGAACTGGACTACAGAATTTTCTCACGTTTTTTTTAACTTTATTTATTTATCGAGTCTTCACATTGATAACTACATTATTACCTGGGGATTGAGTCACCCTCGTCCGTGGGAAAGCACCCTTAAAAATCTGAAACCCCACACGTGATCCCTGGGTGATGCTAGTCAGGTGACAACATACTGGTGGTAGTGCGAAAATAGATTGACTTTACGTTTAAAATGACAGTGACACTTACCAAACGTGTTATGGCGACTCGCGCATTGCGCGACACGGGTAAGGCGGAGGTAGGGGGGAGGTGGCGTATAATTTATTGCACGGTGAAATCGTGGGGCACTGCTAGTGACATCTAAAAATAAAAGTGAAATAGAAACATACATTTTAATCAAAGATGCTATATCTTTGTAATCAATAACAAATTATAAAATGGAACACCCTACATTACGTGCCTAGTTTTAAATTGAATTCTGATATTATAGAAAATCAATGTTACAAAGATCACAACAAACCCCGATGTGCCGTTTGCACCATTGACTTGCACCATTAATGGTGCAAACGAAACTACTTTGTAGCGATTGTACCGTTTGCACTATTAATGGTGCAAACGCATATGCTTTGTACCGTTTGCACCATTAATGGTGCAAACGCAACTAACGTTTTCACTACGTACCGTATGCACCATTGACCAATGGTGCAGATGCAACCACACGCTTGCCTAGAAGAAACCGATTCACTCTCGACTTGGAAAGAGAGTTAGAACCTAATAATAAAAAACGAATCGACATTTATGAAGATCGAGAATGATAGTTTTTTTTCACCAAATTCAAGTATGTACCAGGAATGCATAAACCATGAAGATATCGACATTAGAAAACGAAACTGCTGTAAGTAGCTAAAATGGCGTTAGTGAGTTTAATAATTATACCATTAGATTAGAACCATTAATTAGAACCAGATATAAAATACTGCGTCGAATAGTCTGACTATCATATCTGTCAAACACGCAAAGTAAAAATTGTAAATCTTATATTTTTACGCCTTGGGTTACATTATTGGAGTTTTAGTAAGGATCCCTATTTAAAAAAAATATATAATATAGCCTATGTTACCCGGGGATACTGTAGCTTCACAACAGTGAAAGAATTTTTCAAACCGGTTCAGTAGTTTCGGAGCCCATTCAATGCAAACAAACAAACAAACAATCAAATCTTTCCTCATAATATCATCTTCATAATATGATGATGAGTATAGATATAGATAATTGCCTCAATATTTTTTTTATACTAAGTTATAATAAAAGGTGGTTTTTTTTTCTAGTAAGATAAAAAAAAACTGTCAATTTTGAGGCAATTATTTAAAAAATAAAATTGAAACAATTACAATTCAGAAACAATTTCTTTAGTAGAATCTCGGCCCAGATCTTGTACATAATTATGTAGGTATAAGATAATTTTATTAATATTGCACGGGAATTACTCACGTAAGATTAAGCCGGTCACTCCGACTATAGTTTCAACCGCATTAGGCAGTCTTTTTCAAGGTGCGAATGCACACGTGCGGCTGCGTCGTATAAGATCATTGTTTATTTATGTTGTCTTCTGTTTTTTGCTCTCATGTGTATCGTCCTGGCAACTCTGCTCCGGCGAGCTTAATGAGCCGGATGGCTCGGTTGACCACGCATCAATCTAGGGTTATTAAAGAAGAAATATATAGAACTAGTTGAATCTACCCGCGATTATCAAGTTTTCCGCATTTTGTAGAGGAAAAAGTACCCTGTGTCCACTTTTATGATGTACACTATCATCCTGCCAAATTTCGTTAAGATCGGCCTGGCCATTTAGTCGTGAAAAGCCACAGTGAAAAGCGAACAAACATCCAGACAGTTGGATGTTTGTTCGCTTTTCAAAATATTATGACACATTCTGAAGGGTAGGACAGGAATAACAAAAACAGCGCTGGCAACGTCGCACAGCGCGCCTAAGCCGCCTAATTCTCAGCACAAAGTGGCAACATCGCATTTTGAAACGAAACTAACCTTGACTACTACGTTCTATTCTGTGATGCATTCTGTGAGCGCCAAAATGTCCTATTATTTTCGTTTATTTTCCAGAACTTCATAAATTATTTTAAAAAAAACGACAAAAAGTATTCTATGTCCATCTTTGTGATATACAGCAACTCTTTATAAAATTTTACTGAGATCCGTTCAGCCGTAAAAACGCGACAAACATCCAGACAAAGAGACAGAGTTACTTTCGCTTTTATAATATTAGTAAGGAATTAATAAGGATTACCTACAGTTCACAGTTGAATAACGGTTTTAAAAATGTTAGAACTTCATCAATAACTGGACCACAAAAAAGAGAAGCAATTATTTTTTCTTTTTTGTGAACTGGACTACAGAATTTTCTCACGTTTTTTTTAACTTTATTTATTTATCGAGTCTTCACATTGATAACTACA
The DNA here is from genome assembly GCA_932305915.1 of Agriopis marginaria. NCBI lineage: Eukaryota > Metazoa > Arthropoda > Insecta > Lepidoptera > Geometridae > Agriopis > Agriopis marginaria. The sequence continues at coordinate 14,237,214 of OW029916.1, read as the reverse complement.
TTATTACCTGGGGATTGAGTCACCCTCGTCCGTGGGAAAGCACCCTTAAAAATCTGAAACCCCACACGTGATCCCTGGGTGATGCTAGTCAGGTGACAACATACTGGTGGTAGTGCGAAAATAGATTGACTTTACGTTTAAAATGACAGTGACACTTACCAAACGTGTTATGGCGACTCGCGCATTGCGCGACACGGGTAAGGCGGAGGTAGGGGGGAGGTGGCGTATAATTTATTGCACGGTGAAATCGTGGGGCACTGCTAGTGACATCTAAAAATAAAAGTGAAATAGAAACATACATTTTAATCAAAGATGCTATATCTTTGTAATCAATAACAAATTATAAAATGGAACACCCTACATTACGTGCCTAGTTTTAAATTGAATTCTGATATTATAGAAAATCAATGTTACAAAGATCACAACAAACCCCGATGTGCCGTTTGCACCATTGACTTGCACCATTAATGGTGCAAACGAAACTACTTTGTAGCGATTGTACCGTTTGCACTATTAATGGTGCAAACGCATATGCTTTGTACCGTTTGCACCATTAATGGTGCAAACGCAACTAACGTTTTCACTACGTACCGTATGCACCATTGACCAATGGTGCAGATGCAACCACACGCTTGCCTAGAAGAAACCGATTCACTCTCGACTTGGAAGAGAGTTAGAACCTAATAATAAAAAACGAATCGACATTTATGAAGATCGAGAATGATAGTTTTTTTCACCAAATTCAAGTATGTACCAGGAATGCATAAACCATGAAGATATCGACATTAGAAAACGAAACTGCTGTAAGTAGCTAAAATGGCGTAAGTGAGTTTAATAATTATACCATTAGATTAGAACCATTAATTAGAACCAGATATAAAATACTGCGTCGAATAGTCTGACTATCATATCTGTCAAACACGCAAAGTAAAAATTGTAAATCTTATATTTTTACACCTTGGGTTACATTATTGGAGTTTTAGTAAGGATCCCTATTTAAAAAAATAATATAATATAGCCTATGTTACCCGGGGATACTGTAGCTTCACAACAGTGAAATAATTTTTCAAACCGGTTCAGTAGTTTCGGAGCCCATTCAATGCAAACAAACAAACAAACAATCAAATCTTTCCTTATAATATCATCTTCATAATATGATGATGAGTATAGATATAGATAATTGCCTCAATTTTTTTTTATACTAAGTTATAATAAAAGGTGGTTTTTTTTTCTAGTAAGATAAAAAAAAACTGTCAATTTTGAGGCAATTATTTAAAAAATAAAATTGAAACAATTACAATTCAGAAACAATTTCTTTAGTAGAATCGGGGCCCAGATCTTGTACATAATTATGTAGGTATAAGATAATTTTATTTATATTGCACGGGAATTACTCACGTAAGATTAAGCCGGTCACTCCGACTATAGTTTCAACCGCATTAGGTAGTCTTTTTCATTATGTTGTCTTCTGTTTTTTGCTGTCATGTGTATCGTCCTGGCAACTCTGCTCCGGCGAGCTTGATGAGCCGGATGGCTCGGTTGACCACGCATCAATCTAGGGTTATTAAAGAAGAAATATATAGAACTAGTTGAATCTACCCGCGATTATCAAGTTTTCCGCATTTTGTAGAGGAAAAAGTACCCTGTGTCCACTTTTATGATGTACACTATCATCCTGCCAAATTTCGTTAAGATCGGCCTGGCCATTTAGTCGTGAAAAGCCATAGTGAAAAGCGAACAAACATCCAGACAGTTGGATGTTTGTTCGCTTTTCAAAATATTATGACACATTCTGAAGGGTAGGACAGGAATAACAAAAACAGCGCTGGCAACGTCGCACAGCGCGCCTAAGCTGCCTAACTCTCAGCACAAAGTGGCAACATCGCATTTTGAAACGAAACTAACCTTGACTACTACGTTCTATTCTGTGATGCATTCTGTGAGCGCCAATATGTCCTATTATTTTCGTTTATTTTCCAGAACTTCCTAAATTAATAAAAAAAAACGACAAAAAGTATTCTATGTCCATCTCTGTGACATACAGCAACTCTTTATAAAATTTTCAATGTTCAGCCGTAAAACCGCGACAAACATCCAGACAAAGAGACAGAGTTACTTTCGCTTTTATAATATTAGTATGGAATTAATAAGGATTACCTACAGTTCACAGTTGAATAACGGTTTTAAAAATGTTAGAACTTCATCAATAACTGGACCACAAAAAAGAGAAGCAATTATTTTTTCTTTTCTGTGAACTGGACTACAGAATTTTCTCACGTTTTTTTTAATTTTATTTATTTATCGAGTCTTCACATTGATAACTACATTATTACCTGGGGATTGAGTCACCCTCGTCCGTGGGAAAGCACCCTTAAAATCTGAAACCCCACACGTGATCCCTGGGTGATGCTAGTCAGGCGTAGACAGAGAAAACAATAGACGCAATCACATTTCCTACTCTTTTACTCCGCAGCGAAACAGCCATATGAAAAAATAGCATGCGTGAAAAAGAAAGATCTATGCTTTTTTTCTCTTTGTCGTTGTAACCGGTTGACTCCAAGCTCTAATTGACAGTGTGGTGTCAAACATTGAGAGATTTTTGTGTTTTTTCGGAAATAAATCATCTAAATTCAATTTGTTATCCTTAAATTATTATCCTCGCGTGGTGAAGAGTATTGGATGTCGTCACAATGGTGCAGTGTTGTGTTTTGGGTTGTCCGAACAGAACAGAACAAGGTTTATCTGATGTTACATTTCACAGGTTTGTAATGGCCGTTTTTCTTTACAATATATCGTCTAAAATCAATGAAAATAATAAATATGATGTATTGATGCAGGGGCAACATATTTAGATGTGAATTTTTACTGCAAAATTACAAATTATACAAAAGCAAAGAAGAACGTAACCTCAAAGATATTGAGTTAGGGCTGCCATAATGTAGCTTTCAAATTTTCCCTAGTTTTCTAAATGTTTACCGACGATGTATTGAATTTGACAGATTTATTTTATGCGCTCAAATTAGATGCCATTACTGTATTATCGGTTATGTATAGGAGCGTTTTTTTTGATTGGAAACCAACACGAAATTCCAGAATTTGTTCCAAACATTTTTAGAATGATTTATTTATGAAGCGTGGAGAAAAAAAACTTGCTGAAACCAGGTGCTCTGCCAACTAATGATATTCATGTGAGTAACCAGAACCACTAACTATGACCAGTAAAAAAAACAACTCATATAAGTTTTCCACCAACGAGAATTTGTTCGGGTATGTCCTTACTCGTATCTTCTGATTTTAGTATTTTTGATACGCGAGTATGCATAACTTTTAATACTATGTGATTTTAATAATTCTCTGCCAGCCATATAACCAGCCAAATGCAAGGTGGACTCGCGTACTTAGGGTTCCATAACACCCCAAAATACAAGAACCCTACTCGCGCTAGATTTCATTATTTTTATTATTCTTTAAGACTTAGGATAGGACTAGTACTATAATCGTACCAAATTTGAAGCTTGTATTTTTTTTACAAGCAATGACAGGTTATATTTTAATGTTTTATTGATTTTTAAACCATAAAAATTATGACCAAGCACTTTTTGACTACAAATTTTGAGGGAAAAGTACCCTTTGTCCGTCTTCATGATGCATACTATCTTCCTGCCAAAATTTCGGAGCGGTTTCTTTTTTCAATTTATCGGGAGCTCATTCCACAACCTCACCACGGTAAATATCCCGTAAATAATCATATAACTTTAGTGAACAACCGTGATAGTTAAAAACAAAAAACGTTTGTTATAGATCTTTTTTTCCGATTTTATTATTATTTGTTATTGAATCCGCCGTAATTCTTACTCCTTACAAAAGCAAATGTAACTCTGCCTATCTGTCTGGATGTTTGTTCGCTTTTCACGACTAAACGACTAAGCCGATCTTAACAAAATTTGGCAGGAAGATAGTATGCATCATGAAGACGGACAAAGGGTACTTTTCCCTCAAAATTTGTAGTCAAAAAGTGCTTGGTTATAATTTTTATGGTTTAAAAATCAATAAAACATTAAAATATAACCTGAAGTTTTACTGTTTATTGTAATAAAACCCGCCCTAACTTCCTTATCTTCAATGGAGCCATAATAAAGTGGCAACACTCTTAGAAAATATCGCTATCTCTTAACCGGTTACAGCGTACTTGTGTCCCTTGGTTCCTCCGTCTACGTAGTCAGGTGACAACATACTGGTGGTAGGCTTCGGCCGGGGCTAGTGACCACCCATCAGACAAAGCCATGCCGCCAAAAGGCCTAGCCGTGTTCCGACGTGTTGTCTGGTGACACCGTTAGAGAAAACGGGTCGGAATAGTTATTTCACTGCTGCAAGACCGTTCTGCCTTGCACTGTTTCGCTGCATCGGGTAACTAGTCGCGGAGGGTAGCGGGATCCGAGGCACGGTGCACCGCTGGCCGACCGCAGTTAGTAGGGGGCCCAAGTAATGAACTAGCCACTCATGAAAGGCTGCCCCGCCAACTCGCGAAAAATCCCGGGATGCGCCATCGTGCCGGTCGGCGACCGGATGAAAGGGCCCGATGGACATCCCCGGGGGGGCTCGGGCGTCCCCGCAGTCTCCAGACTTGTTACCTAATGATGTAGCTCCGCAGCGTTTGTCTGCTGGTCAGCAGCGCGGAGTCTCATTCCACTGCCGTTTTCCCACCGAATCAATCACTCCAAAAAATCATGCAGCACACAACTAAAAGGAAAAACGTTACACAGCGGCTGCACTCCCTTTCACTTTAAGTGCACCTCATAAATATCAGAGGCATGCACTCAAATCTCGTGCCATTCCACTTTCACCTGGAGACTGAAAAACCGTTGCTATTTTTCCTTACGGAGACGCAGATTGAGGGTCCGTCTGACGTGGAAAGTAACTCTGTCTCTTTGTCTCTTTGTCGTGACGTTTGACGTGTATCATACCCAGGGTATACCTTGGAGCACACTTTTAAGCCTCGAGCTGGTGTGTGCCTGTACGCCCTTGATGACATCTGCTATCAGCGTCTCCGTCAGCTTGAAGACCACAGATTCTCTGTGCTCTGGGTCCTGGTGGACACAGGAATAGAGAAAATTATCTATGCCTGTGTCTACCGAGCGCACAGCGGAGATGATGAGACAACCAGGTTCACCGAATATCTGATTGAGGCGGCGGATGCGGCTCAACTAAAGTACCCTACAGCCCAGTTAGTGTTACTGGGGGATTTTAACGGCCATCCCCAGGAGTGGCTTTTCCCATACCGGGACACTGACCATGCTGGGAGAAAGACGCGTGAGCTTGCTCTAACTTTAGATCTCACTCAGCTGGTCCAAGGAGCTACACGGGTACCTGACGTTGACACGCATACGCCTTATTGCTTGGACCTTCTGCTGACAACCGATCCAGACCGTTACTCAGTGTCAGTTTGTTCACCTCTGGGTAACTCTGACCATTGCCTGGTGAAATCTGTATCTGTCTACTCCCCGCCCGATCTTAGCCCTAGGGGCACTCGGTGGGTGTGGCGATACAAGTCGGCGGATTGGGATGAGATGCGTTCATTTTTTGCATCTTACCCTTGGCGGTTAGTGTGCTTTTGTTCTGATGATCCTTCGACTTGCGCGGATGCGGTAACGGATGTGTTGCGTCAGGCCATGGGGTACTTTATTCCATACTCTGACGTACCACTGTCTGGCAAGGCTCGCCTATGCTTTGGGCCTCAATGCAGTCACGCGGAAACACGCAAACATGAGGCATACCTAGCCTGGGTCGATGCTCGACACCGTAAAGCGAAGGATTTGCGTCAGAAGAAGAAAGCGTTTAACAAGGCTACCAAGTCCTGCAAAAAGGTTCTACAGAGGGCTCGCTTCGACCACATCAGTAGAATAGGAAACAAACTGGCTTCGTACACTGCTGGTAGTAAAGCGTTTTGGTCCCTAGCAAAATCAGTCGAAGTTCTAACACCCCTCACTACCTCCACTGCTGAAACCTGATGGGACGCTGGCTCACACCGCTGAAGAGAAAGCAAACTTGTTTACTTCTCTGTTTGCGGAGTCTTCGCGTCTTGATGCTGGTAGCGCGATACCTCCAACCTTACCTGGCTCCACGACATTTATGTCTGATATTCGCATTCGCCAAATGGAAGTTCGTAAAACGCTTCGCAATCTCGACGTGAACAAAGCCAGTGGCCCGGATGTTATTCCGGCCTTAGTTCTGAAGACGTGTGCGCCTGAATTGTCTCCTATGCTGACACGTCCCTTTCGTCTTTCGCTTGAGACTGGTCAAGTGCCGAAATCATGGAAGCTTGCAAACGTGCAACCTGTGCCCTAAAAAGGTAGTCGTGCAGACCCTGCCAGCTACAGGCCAATCTCGGTCACGTCCATACTCTGCAAGACTATGGAACGTGTCCTCAACAACAGGCTACTGGCGTATCTAGAAACTAATGATCTCCTCAGTGACCGGCAATACGGATTTCGCCGAAACCGACCTATTGGGGATCTTCTAGCGTATGCCACACACATCTGCAGTGAGGCCATCGAGAAATACGGAGAAGCGCCCGACGTTACTCTCGACATCTCGAAGGCTTTCGACAGGGTCTGGCATGACCGCCTTATAAGCAAGCTCTTCTCGTTTGGCTTGTCTAATGGTTTCATTGTGTAGATATCGCACTTCTTGAGGGATAGATCGATTCGAGTAGTCATTGACTGCTGCTCGTCCGATCGAATGGCAATTAATGCCGGTGTCCCTCAGGGGTCGATGCTCTCTGCAACGCTCTTTCTGCTACACATCAACGATTTGTTAAAGCCCGGTACCTTTGGGTACGCAGACGACAGCACATTAGTAGAGAGCTATACATCTACAGCACGAACCAGCGGACCACAAATCCAGTCTCTGAGAGAGGCCATGGTCGAGCGCATGAACTTGTCCCTTAAGGCAGTCTCCGAATGGGGCGATGCCAACCTGGTCAAGTTCAATGCCGCTAAGACCCAGGTCACCCAGGCGTGTCTGTTCTCTGCCAAAAGGACGCCGTTCCAACTGGCTCCTACTTTCCAGGATGTATCCATTCCGATAACTGACCAGCTTTTGGGCGTTGCTCTGTCTCCTACCCTCAACTTTGGCTCCTATATTGAAAACAAGGCTCAATTGGCTGCCAAAAAGCTGGGTATCCTATCGAAGGTACGACGGTGCTTCACGTCGGAGCAGTTGCTGTCACTGTACCAAGCACAAGTTCGGTCGTGCATGGAGTACTGCTCTCACCTTTGGGATGGATCAGCTAAGCACCAGCTTGGGGCGTTGGAGTCTATTGAGAAACGTGCCAAGCGACTCATCAGCAATGAATCCCTGGTTCAGGACTAAGACTAGGACTTCTTAGTCTCGAGCATCGGCGTAAAGTTGCTAGTCTATCGGTTTTTTATCGGATACATTTCGGAGAATGTGCATCAGGTCTGCATGATTTAATTCCTTCCTGCCCTTTTTTCTATCGGACCGCCAGGGCGGGCACAAAAAATCGACATCATTTTATGGTTGATATTCCGAGAACCCGTACGAAGCGCTATGATTCCACATTTATTGTGCGAACTGCTAGTCTGTGGAATTCGCTGCCTGAATGGGTTTTCCCCGTTAGTTACAATCTGGGTGTCTTCAAGTCGAGAGTGAATCGGTTTCTTCTAGGCAAGCGTGCTCCATCGTAGACCGCATCTTCGCTTAACATCAGGCGAGATGGCGGCCAAGCGCAAGCCTATCTATCATAAAAATAAAAAATAAACACTATTTATTACATACACTGAAATCTTATAAATGAACTTGGCTAAATGTGTTACCTTTTAAAGGAAGCACAGCATGCATTACTTGTTTCTTGATAAATTAAGTAAATACATATTAATATAAAATAAAAAAAGGTAAATTAACAATATATAACAATATAAATTAACGGCCTATTATCCGAGTCGCGTAGGCAACAAAACGCTCCCTCAACCCCCGCCAAGTTATAGTGACGATGCATTTTGCCACGCAAGAGTCAAGACGCCCGCGGGGGGAGTGCAACGACAAAAACGAACATAGGCATGACGCCTGGCGCGGCACTGAACGCGGCCCGCGCAAATTCTCGCGACCTTTTTACGCTTTTAATTTCACTAAAAAAACTTCAAAACTATCAAACTATCAAAAATATATCCATATAATTTTTTTTTGAATAGGGTTGCCTTTCAGTACATGCGATTTCCAGGTTGTTACGAGCTTTCATTAGAGCATAAAACGAAAAAAATAAACTAAATCGACTTTGTTTCAGATTTTTTTTGATCGAGGAAAATTTATTCTATCGTGTTTTGAACCAAATCATAAACTCAAACACAGATGTATCTGTGACATGTATTTTTTTCCAGCTCAAATATTGTAAATTAACTGCATAAAATTGATTTAAAACCGTCAAATTTGGTTTATGAGGCCGTTAACTAAATGTGATGAGTAAAGTTGGCCATTTCGGCCATGGTTAAGTTTAATTTGATTTTGAATTTTGATAATGTGTCTCCGAAAATATCTAAAACTTTACTATGATATGTGTTGATAAATCTACTTCTTCTTTTCTTATTTTTGGGACTGGCGAGTTGGCCTCCAACACTGTCTGCGGTATATAAGAGCAAACGGAGATATAGCCTTACGCGGATATTTATAAATGGTAGGTACTCATAATTTAAATTTGGTTAAAAGATTTGGACAGTCGATACAATTGTGTAGTAATTTATAAAGAAAAATTAAATTATAACGTCATTAACTAAATAGGTACATAATTATGCGGCCTTCCAGAGGGACTTTGCATCGCCAAGGATCGCCAGCTTCCTTCAATTCATACTAAGTACCTATAGCTCAATCTAGCTTATTTACTTTAAGCTCATTGTTCGCCCCGAACATTAACATCGTGATTAGCAGCATTAACAGCATTTACAACATAAAACACGAGAAAAATAAGAACAAACAAGCTTTAAAAGTTTTTACAGATTAAACAGAAATAAAACAGAGGTACCTATACCTAGACCTACGGTCCAGGGGCCTTACGGACAACAGCTAATTGCGGCACATAATCCGCTCAGTTGGAAAATCACGCGAACGTGAACCTTATCGCGCGCGGATACGGTTTGCGGTCGCGTAATTTTCCAATGCTCGTAAATGCTCGTTATGCTCGTACCTATTCTAAGTTAAAAACTGTATTGAAATGAAATACCTACCTAGTTGCCTACAATTTTCATGAAAATCTGATGAATCTTACTATGTAGATATGGATGTCCGTTCGTGATTGTGATTCAAATTGTGATCTCGATCACGTGCCATCTCACTCACACGCGTGGTGTGTGTAAGTAGATGCGAACGGGACGACATGGAATCTCGATCACAATCAAACTTCTGTAATAAACACAAATTCCCAGATCTACTGTACTAAAGTTATCGTCGAAAAACATATACCTACGCCGTCAAGTGATCTAACCACGGATACTATTTGATTGTGGTGTCCCAGATTAGATTAATACAATAATTATGACCAGGGGCCTTACGCCCAACGACGCGAACGTGCCCCAGTTACAGTTTGCGGTCGCGCAACATTTTTTCATCACTGAATTGGTTTAAACAGCTAGCCGTAGGGCCCCTGGTAAAAGTCTGTGATTTTGATAAAGCTTACCGCTTGCCGCTTGCGAGTCTGCGGCGGGATCGATGCCAGCGAGGTCGGGCTGTTGTTGTTAGAACTTTCCATCTGAGGTTAAAGTAAAAACATTGGTTCAATAAATGGGATTCATCCTCTATTTCTATTCTAGTTTTTTGTAAAGGTGTCGAATAAAATTTATTTTCTTTCTTTTCTTTCTTTCTTTCTTTCTCTAATTTATAAATTTCCCTTAGAGGTAGATACATACTTTTCTTCAAATTTATTTGGGAGTTTTTTATTTTATTTTTATGTTGAGCTTCTAATTTAATTACAATCTAGCCTTATGTTACAGGACTAGCTGTTGCCCGCGACTTCGTACGCGTAGACTTTCATATAATATTTAAGGAATCTACCTGCCAAATTTCAGCTTCGTTGGTCAAGTAGTTTTCGAGATTTTTTGATAAGTGATAAGTGAGTGAATTTCGCTTTTATATAATAATAACAATAACGCAGGGGCGGCTTTATGGCGAGCCGTCTGTGAGTGGCGACACCGCGTACCCTGATTCCATGGGGCTAAAACCCCAGAGCTCCGACCCCTGGCTTGCCTTAACCGGCCGTCTGGGGGTGGAAACCGCAAGAGCCAAGAACCTAAGCTCCAGGGTGGAAGTGTTAAAGGGTGTTAGGTTAACGCCGCGAGTAGCTCTTAGTGAAAGTGCAACACACCTCTCTACACCCTAAGCCACCCACGCCAATGTTGCCTCTCCGATGCGGCAGCCTCTATTGAGGGCCCATTTAGTGGGTGGCAAGTCATCACCTGTATATTCCATTTTATACACACCCCCATAATTGTATTTTTTTTATTCAACAGGGTCTCTTGGTGTTGTCGCCCAACCCCCCCCCCCCCCCCCAATACCTCTCAAAGATCCGGGCTATACCCGTGAATGTATCAAAATAAAGAGACATAATAATAATAATTTAAGAGGCTCTCGCTGGATGGTTGTGTCAAGGGTCAGATGCAGAAGGCGGTAATCCTTGACACGGCACGTATTGTCAGGAGGTTCCTCACTCTGCAGCCCTAACCACCGGTAGCTTGGGCCCAGCCCCGCTGCCGGCGGCACTCTAGGTTTAGGTTGTTTTTATAATATTTTGTTTTTGTATATATATTGTAAAAAAAACTTAAATTTAAGAAAGAAAATAAATGTAAGAGATAATTTAAAAAAAAATTATAGTAGATTAATTTCCCAAAGATAACCAACACTACTCCCATTAAAAAAACAACACAGACTAATTTATAAATGTAAAAAAAAATTGCGAAAAACAATACACATTAAATTATATTTCTAAGTTATAACTATAAGTATTAGCATAGAGAAATATACTATACTAGAGGTATTAGGTATACACAACAAACGTCCCTAAAAGGCAGGTCGTGTCCTAAAAGTGCATAACCTCTATAAAGTCTTTAAGCTTAGAAACCTTCAAATGAGGTACTAATATATCACGGTGACTTTCGAGAAATTTCAAGTTTAAAGAGTATTTGCTTATGTTTGTTAAGTGAGTTTAACCTTTTTTGAATAAAATTGGATTGAGTTTTCAAACATGTGTCAAAATAAAAAGTAATAAAAAAAAGCAAAATCAAAAGCACTAAGGAGTATTGATATCAACTTCGTAGCAAATCACCGCCAAAATAACTTTCTAACCCTTTTTAACCCCGTCAGAGGATGAATTTAAATAAATTACGAAACACGTCTTCCATCAATTCTGTTAAAAAAGGTTTATGCAAAATTTGAAGTAGATTGGACCAAGGAATCACGTTGTCCCATACAAACTTTGCCCCCCTTTTTCACCCCCTTAGGGGTAGAATTTCGGAAAATCCTTTCTTATCTGGATGCCTTCGTCATACAAAAAACACACCCTCCAAGTTTCAGGTCTCTACGATCAGCGGTTTAGGCTGTGCGTTGATCCATCAGTCACTCATTCAGGACAAAGCCTTTCATATGTATAGATATTCAATAAATAAACACCGGCCAAGTGGCACCGGCCAACCGGCAAGTCACACCGGGCGTTCCGCACCCAAATAAATTTGTTTTCTGTCATTCCATTCGAGGTCTTTAGCGCACACCCGCCTCGCACTTGACCAATTTTTATTATTTGTTGTTTATACCATATGGTTAGCACTATAATCGCACCAAGTTTGACGTTTGTGTTCATTGCCGTTTTTACGATAGAGCCATGAAAAAATACTTTTTACTTCTCATGCTCGTAAAGATCTTGTTTCGGTAGGTATGCCAAATTTTAGGTTCCAGTCCGCGAACGAGCCAAAAGTTGCCAAACTTTTGACTTTTAACTAACTTTTTTTTACGTTTTTTGGACTACGTGTCAAAAATTTTGGTAATTTTTATTCGTCAACAATTAGTAATATTATAAAAAATAGTATAATTTATTGTATCTGTTAGGTACCTGCGGCGGTTCAGTAGGTAGGGTAGACGAGGTCAGCTTCGACGTTGCGGCGTTGACGTCTTCAGCAGCTGTACTGACATTCACGAACTCTGCCCATTTTTTGTCCTGCATCATTCCATACGATAATTAATATCTACACCAATATATTATACACTAGCTGCGACCCGCGGTTTCATCCGCGTAGTGATAAAAAATGGTGATCGTGATGATGATGACGAAAAGCAGCATATGTCACTCTCTGGCTCTTGAACTATATCCATGCAAAAAATCAGGTCGATCCGTTGTTCCGTTGCAGCGTGAAAGAGGAACAAACAAACAAACAAACACACTTTCGCATTTATAATATTAGTATGAATAAGAATATATTTTTATACAATACTAGCTGAGCCCGCTGTTTCATCCACGAGTTAAAATTGTCGTTATAAGTCTTCTGAAATTTTCCTATTTTCTGTGCTATTTTCTTGATTTTTCTTTCCGTAAGAACCATAATTATGCAAAGTATTGGGAAACTTTAAAATATAACTGAAAACAACTATAATTAACATTATAATTAATATAACTGAAATTTAAAATATAAAGATGAATGAAATTGGTAAAGTCGTTCTCAAGTGACCAAGGTAAATAGGGATTCATTTTTATATAATACTAGCGGTCCGCCCCAGCTTCGTATATATTTATAGAGGCATTGGGGGGGGGGGGGTGAAAAAAATACAATTATGGGGGTGTGTATAAAATGGAATATACAGGTGATGACTTGCCACCCAATAACCACTAATATTATAAAGAGGAAAGATTTTACTGTTTGATGGCATTGAATAGGCTCCGAAACTGCTGAACCGATTTGAAAAAAATATTTCACTGTTAGGAATCTACACTATCCCCGGGTGACATACTAATAGGCTATAATCTATACCCGTGCGAAGCTTGGGCGGACCGCTAGTTTATTTATAAAAATAAGGTAATAATGGCGAAAGTATTTTATGCGATTTAATCATATGATCCTTTCACAACTTAATGTTTTTTAAACACCTACGTTTATTATTTATTCATATTATGTAGACGGAACACGATGTTATGCCATTAATGACTACCTGTTAATTTTAAATTTTTGTACATATACGGGGTAAAAGATAAATAGGGAAATATATGGCAAGATAGTTTCATATTTTTTAATTCGAGTTTTTGGCAAATTAACTATTGCTCGTTAATCCTATTTTTCCATTATTTATTTATTTTTCAAATACAGTCAAAACCGTTTATGGCGACATCGTTTAGAACAACATACCGGTTAAAATGACCAAAATCAAAGGTCCTGGCTGTATGTTATATGACCGCTTTATCGAAAACATTGGTTTTTACGACATTGTTTACTACGACATACCGCATTAAGCGACCACATTTGGTTAATGTTTTCGGAGAATTATATCTGTAGAACGACCAGCTCAGCTGTATTATAAACAATTTGAATAGGTAACTGTATCCACATCTGGCACAGTATAATAGTCAATGGCTATCATCGTAAAAGTAAACAAAGTTTAGGGTCTTTTGTAATTCTTAGAAACAAAGCACGTGCATGCCGTAGCCTCAAGGCCCGCTTCGTCATATCTCTTAAGTCAGTTTGTTACTTATCTTTACACAAGACGCACCAAAACATATTGTTGAGTTATCTGTGAAAATTGTAACATGTCGCAAAAAAGAAAACAAATCAATATCGAAGAAAAATCGCGTATTATTTCAAAGCTAGAGAAAGATTGTTCTTTTTAATGAAGAGTTCCACATGCAGGGAAATTGTGACGATACGCTGATTAAAATCCAACGTGAATTACAAAATGTGTATGCACGACAGAAGTGTTTCAAACAACCTAAAATTACAGATTTTATGCGTACAAAATGATGGAAAAATGATATTGTTCTTTTATATTATACGTTTGTATTGAAGTAAACAAAATGCGGTTTAATTTCCTACATGAATATACATATTATCTTTCCTATTAATACCTGTCACCGGTTGTTACAACTATCGGTTTTTACGACTCAATATGAGTAGTTCCTTCGATGTCGTTATAACAGATTTTGACTTTCACTTGAAAAATAGTGGATAGATTTTTTTTAAATATTTTTTTATGGGGTTTTCATTGGATAATCTCCAAATGGTTTTCGAATTTTTGACTCATTGCAAAAATGAAATGTTGTCCATTGAGCTTGCGAAGTAGCACTCGCTATCATCAATAGCTACGCGTGTTTCTTTATAGACGCGCTCACGGTCAAATTTGAAACGTCGAAGTTTCAAATTGTTGCATGTATTGCACATCCAAACTAAAACTAATACCTACTAGATAAACGTCAAAACACCCGTTTAGAGACACCATGAGGTGAAAAATTAAACCGGTTAAAATTTAAACTGCCCCGTTTACGGGCGTTCGCTTGTATAAGTTTTCGCCTGACTAGATTAAATTTGATCGACCTTTCGAGGTCGCTAAATTTTCGTCTGCTGTGAGCTGACGAGCAGGTTGAGGCGCCAACATGAAATTAGCAATTAGCAATTTTCACTGATTTTCACTACCATGCCACTGACGGTAAAATAACTATGACAGTTATTCTGCCGACAATGGCTCGTTAGCTCACTTCACTAGAGTACAGCTAGCGGCACAGTAGACACTTCCAAATACAAATATGTCGGCTCGTTGTATTATTTTCTTAAACTTGTTTATTTTCGAGTGTTAATATTTATTATTGGTGGATTATTAATTATTAAGTTTTCGTGTACGTGCTCAAGTGTGGGTAACTTGATATAACCATAATTAAGACTGAAAGACTCTTTATCCATGGTCATGAAAAATTATAAAAGCTATTGTTGACACTATTTTGTAGATGTCAATTGAATTTGACAATCAGTTTGACATAAAGCTATGACTCCGTTTAGCGAACCTCCGCCAGTTTAATTTTTATCTGGTGAAAAATTCGTCGACTCCGTAAACGCCCTCATGGTCAAGTAACGATGACCACGGCTTGTGAATTTACCTTATCCATCTTTGCGATATTCGCCTGCAGTTCCTGGATCAGTTCATCGCGCCCAGCCAGTTGACGCTCAAGCGCGGCGATGCGCTCATGATGTTCTCGCGCTTCGCGATCGCGGTCTATGCCACGCTCCCGGTGGTCAACGGAAACGCGCACGAATTCTGCCTGGCATTCCTCCCAGGTACTTCGCTGGTGCTTGAATTCCGTGCCGCGTGCTTGTGCCGTTGCCATTAAGTCAGCTATCGTTTTCTCCAACCACAATATTTTCTGTAAAAAAAAATACATATTTCTGTAATGGCAATGACACTTCGTTAAAAATAATAAACTGGCAAAGTGCAAGGCTAATGTGCCAGTACTAGCAACTTATTTCGATCGCTCGCCCCGCCACACGTCAAGTAACCTCCGATGTCAAAACGCGTGAAATTTAATTTAAAAAAAACACTAGTTGTGTCTTGAATTCATATAAGAATTACACCCACAAAAAAGATAAGTCAACGAAAATCACATCACAAAAGTCAGTATTCAATTTACTTGCTGTATTTCTTCGCAAAATTATAAGAAAACGAAAATATAACAACGCCATTTCAAAACTGTTTGGTGTTGCCAAGGGCATGACATTTATATACCCATGTTATTAACACTTATGTTTCATCACTATCAACTATTATTCGTCTTTTTAATCAAACATATTATAATTTTATTGTGATAAGTAGTGTGTCCATTAAATACCAACTGAAAATGGCAGCCAAACCTTAGCCACAGATCAAATAACAAAAGAGGTTTAATCAAACCATAAGTTAAAATTATTTATACGGAACTACATACAGATACAACAAACACCTTAATATTTCTACTTTTTAGTAGGTATGACACAACTTTTGCGTTCATTAAAATTCTTTTATTTATAGCTATCTACTTTTCTTGACTAAATACTTAGAAAAACAAGTTATTATCATGAATTTTAGCAAAGTGACGCCCAATTCCAGTATTAAACAATTGTACCGTAATTCGAAACCTAATTATACATGAAAGTAGCGTATTTGACTTTCGTTGTGTACTAGCCGTGCTATGATTGGTCCGCTCGTTCGCCTCGTCCAATCATCGTTGACTCCGCCCCTTCCGCTCCCCTCTAGTGACAACCATCACCACAGGCAGTGCGCTGAGCGCAACTTGGCTTCATTGGCGTTTGGATTTTCATACAAAGCGGTCGTAACTAGAAATATTACAGACTGCGTCGTGCTAGTCAATTTTTTCAGATTCTTATATTCCTTATAAAATAAAATAAAAATAAATAATCGTTATAACAACTGATAAGTTCTGCACATCTAAAAATTTGAATTTAACGGTGTTACCGTTCGGTTTTTAAATATTTATATACTTTTACTAATTGCATTAACGTGTGTTTTAGTATTTTAAATTAGATAATAAAGGTCAGGTCAACTATGGAAGAGACTGCAGAAACTAGGAAGGAAAGGAAAAGGAAGGTACATAAACGTTCAAGCTCTGGTTTCAGTTCTTGTCTTGATCAAGTTCAAGTACTTCTAGTTCATCGTCATGCGATAGTGACAATAAATCAATCCGGAAGAACAAGAGAAAGAAAAGTAGTAAGTTGAACAGATTATTTTCCGAAATAGCCGACATTAAATCCCGTTTAAACAGTGCCAACCAAAGTAATTACCACCATAATTCACACTGACGACGACTACCTTAGTTTTTGTGCAGACCCAAACACGAGTGGTGAATCCTACAATGAGGAACTTTACAGACCCACAGTTCAATTAGCTGAACTTCCTAACGAACAACAATTCAATATACCTGTAAAGCAAAAACCAAGGTCGTCCTTGAACAACCAGGTTGTTCAAGGACTTTGAACAACCTGGTTGGCGCCCACCACTCTGACACTCAGAAACGCTACCCTCATTCCTCTGGGTTTACAAGCCTTGATTCCAACAAAGAAATCAAGCGCTACGATAACACGATGCTTTACTTAAATGTTAAGTATGTGATTAGATGGATCTAAGAGCAGCATCCACCAATCCGCACTGGGCCAGCGTGGTGGATATGGCCCAATCACCCTTTCGGGGGTAGGCTAAAATTCCAGCAGTGGACTGTTAAAAGGCTGGTCATAACCAGCCTTTTAACAGCTGCTCTTCATCATAATGAAGAGCAGCATGCAACATACGAATTTGAATTCAGCAGAAATTGGTTTGAAACGGAATAGTGTAATTTCCGAGGATTTGTGTAGGAGGAGGAGGAGTATTCAAAGATGTGACATTGTTCAAATAGTATGTGGCCATATAGCTGAGTTAATTCAAAGCAGATGAAATACTGACGGCATTTGAAGATCCATTCCATAAAAATGCACTTAGAAAGTTTCCACCTTCATGCGCCACTATTTTCGAGAGTGAGCTCTACGCTTGAAACAGCTGGTTGCGATAGGAGTAAGTTCTTTTGGCCGCCCTCTGCTCCAAAGAAACACAACTCTGAACCTTTGAACGATCCTGGTCCGTCACAACCAGCAAGTGATCAACATTGTAAGTTTCAAAGAAGACCAGCACCACAGGCAAAGCAGAACACTACAAATAAATATGTTTCAAACAATTCCTTTCGAGAAAGAGTTGGTAAACAGCAGAGTCTACAATGACCACTTTGTACTCTACAAAAGATGCAATTCCCCCTCATCCCACCGGAATAGGAGAGGAAATAACCAAAGATACTGACTCAAAGCCATTCCATGCCAGTCAGCTACAAAAATATTACGCTCGATGTAAATGCGAGGGGTTCCACCCTACATTCTCAACATCATAAGTGGCTAACGTATACCGTTCAAAACAAAACCACAATCACATCTGTCAAAAACGTCACCAACCAAATACATTACTTGTCAGAAATGACGAAGTGTCTTAAGAATTGCAAAACTACGCTTTGTGTCATCGATGTTCCTCAGACCGAAAATTTATGAGACCATGTACGATGAGACCAATTTTCAACCAATTTCCATTCAGAATCAGCCCGGCTAAGAAAAGATTTGCCTAACTAAGCAAAAAGGACGCCGTTCCAACTGGCTCCTACTTGATACTTTCCGTAATGTACCCATTCCATAACTGACCGGCTTGAGCTTTTGGGCGTTACTCTATCTTCTACCCTCAACTTTCCTATATTGAGGACAAGGCTCAATTGGCTGCCAAAAGGCTGGGTAGCACTCCTATCACTCTTATCGAGGGTGCGACGGTATTTCACGTCAGAACAGTTGCTTTCACTGTATCAAGCAAAAGTTCGGTCGTGCATAGAGAACTGCTCTCACTTTTGGGATGGATCAGCTAAGTATCAGCTTGGGGCATTAGAGTCTATCGAGAAGCGTGCCAAGAGGCTCGTCGGCAACGAATCCCTAGTTCAGACTAAGCTCCTTAGTCTTGAGCATCGGCGCAAAGTTGCTAGTCTATCGGTCTTTTATCGAATACATTTCGGAGTGTGCATCGGACCTTCCTGATCTAATTCCCTTCTGCCTATTTTTCTATCGGACTGCCAGAGCGGGCACAAAAAATCGACACCGCTTATGGTTGGTATTCCGAAAACCCGAATGCAGCGCTTTGATTCCACTTTTATCGTGCGAATTGCCATTTCTGTGGAATGCGCTGCCTGAATGGGTGTTCCCCGATAGTTACAATCTGGGTGGGTCAAATCACGAGTGAATTGGTTTCTTCTAGGCAAGCGTGCTCCACCGTAGACCGCATCATCGTTAGACATCAGGCGAGTTGGCGGTCAAGCGCAAGCCTATTAATAGCTTAAAAAGTGCGGAAACAAAGTTTGCGAATCATTGTATTCTATCGTAAGTCTACTTGAGCAGTTTGGTTAGAAGTTAAACCAAAACTACCAATCTGAAGAACTTAAGCCTTATAAGTGAACACTTAAGCCTTACGACAAGAACGCGAGCAAAATCATTGTGGGGTGGCAAGTTTGATAACTAGGACCTTCAACTTACGAAAGTTTCATAAACTTTCATTAAAACTATAAAGAAATTATGGCTATCACCATATGAAGAATGTTACAAGATCAAGGTTACTACCTCCAATCAAATGCACTTCAAATAAAGTGCGACGAGACGACAGAACAATGGTGTCACGGTATCAAACCTTCTCAACGAGAGTGGTACAAACTCGCAAGCACTATCAGAATTAGAATCAGAAGATCTTTATTGTATAAACTGTGAAACTAGTGACTCTTTTTTTTTTTTTTTTTAATCTGGGACATTTTTGCACACACGGTCATCTGACCCCAAACTAAGCAAAGCTTGTAATATGGCTGCCAGAAACTGATATACGTACATATATATTTTTAAATACATACTTAAATAGATATTAACACCCAGACATAGAACAAACACAAATGTTCATCACACAAATGTTTGTCCTAGATGGGAATCGAACCCACGCCCCCAAGCACAGAAGATAGGTTCCCTACCAACTGAGCCACCGGGGCACTCTAGTCAGAAGTATTCAATATCTTAGATGGTGTTCTTTATAAGGGCTATGGCAATGTATCTGTGATGCCCCTGGTGTTGCAGTTATCCATAGGCGACGGTGATCGGTTACCATCAGGCGGCCCGTCAGCTTGTTTTCCACCTATGGCATGATTTGACATAAAATAAATAAATACTGAAGTTGTATAGTATAACTACTTTAAATATATCACATTCAATCAATCAATCATTTATTTTATCAATTTGGTACAGTTATGTACACTTTTGAATGTCAATAGCTATACAATGCAAATGATTTGTAATACAAATGTATGAATAATAAATATCATAAATAATTATGTCAAATAAATTATACTTAATTAAATTTTATACAATGTCAATATTCTCTATAGCCAAAGATTTCCAAGCCCGTTTGTCCTCTAAAAAGTCATTAATAGTATAGTATGCTTTTTGAATTAGATTTTTTTTAATTGTAGTTTTAAAATATTTGTCATTTAGACTTGTCAAACATTCGGGTAATAAATTATAAAAACGCACACAGTTGATTCTAAATGACTTGTCAATCTTAACTAGTCTAGGAATTATAAATTTAGACTTATATCTGGAATTGAAACCATATTGATCACCTTTTTTTACATATTCACTACAATGTTTCCTAGCATACATTAAATTCAAGAAAATGTATTGGCTTGGCATTGTCAATATATTTATGGATTTAAAAAGCTCTCTCAAGGACTCCCTTGGCCCAAGCCTGTAGATACATCGAATGGCTCTCTTCTGCAGTACGAAAATGGACTTAACAGCGTCTGCTGCATTTCCCCATAGTAAAATGCCATATGTCATCAGGGAATGGAAATAACTAAAATACACTGTTCTTGCCGTGTCAACATCAGTAAGTCCTCTTATTTTACGTACTGTATAGGCAGCTGAACTAAGTTTGCCAGCAAGTTCTTTCACTTGGTGACGCCAATGTTGCAAGTTTCAACATTGGCGTCACCATCACCACCAGACGATAACAAACACGTCTCTCATGTATAATTAGGTTTCGAATTACGGTACAGTTGTTTAATTAGGTAAAGTATGTTTAATTAATGTTTTATTTCTAGGTAAAACATCGCTATTAATATTTTAGATCAGTAATTTGTAATTTCATTTACTCCGTTTTTTTCCATCCATTTTATGCGGTAATATCTATTTACTGGTATTACTGGTATTCCAGCGCGCATGCGCAGAAACGTATCGATAATGTCAATCGAACAAAGATTGGCTTCGCAAATGAACGCTGTGCTTTCATTGAACACTCAATCTTTACGTAGTATATAAAAAATCTTTGGTTCCATACTACCAAATAAATTGTTAATTACTAAAGTACAAAAACTAGTGCAAAAAGACATCATGCCCAAGCGGTCACCCATCCAAGTAACGACCGCGCCGAACGTTGCTTAACTTCGGTGAACAGAAATTTGTCGTCAACTAGTACTTTTCTTGTTTTACTTTAGAGTGTGTACTAGGTATAATCATTCCAAGTTTGACGATTGTACGAATGACTGATTTCTATACTATCCGAGTGAAGCCGCAGGCAATAGCTAGTATTACATATTCTGTGAAAATTTCAACTAGCTATCTATTATGGGTCGAAATATACAGCCGTTAATTGGTAGGACAGACGGACGGACAGACGGACGGACAGACAGACAGCGTAGGCTTAGTAATAGGGTCCTGTTTTCACCCTTTGTGCTACGGAACCTTAAAAACGTTGTATTACTTACTTTGTCGTTTTGTTGGAGCCGCTCTGAGAGCATTTCATTATTTTGTACAGATAACACAAGGGCATTCTGCATTTCCTGAAAATTTATCATATTTATCATTGTTGTTGTTGTCATAAGATAGCATTGCAATCTTGGCGGCCACGTCGCATGACCCACGGCTCAGTATAAATTTATATGGAGTGCTAAACAATGTAAGCGACCATCTTGAGTGACGTGTGGGACTGTGGGTCGCTTGCATTGTTTAGGGTGAGTTCAACCAAACATGAATTTATACGCGAGTAACTATACCAGGGATAAATCTATTCCACGATTACCACTCGAGTAATTCACTCGTCGTTTTTCCACGCAATACAAAGTATAGCTACGCTTAGAATTGCTATACGCGAATAGCGAGATGAATGATGAACGAATCTATTACCCAGTTATCAATCATTGTTCTACAACGCCACGGTATTCAAGCTTATGTCATATCAACTAGCTTTTGTCGTATTATAGTGTAGGAAAGTAAATGTTAAATGTCAAAATATCCGCATTCGTCGGACGTCTAAAGTCGAATTAATTGTTTATAACAAAACTACGATCTTTACTATTAAATTAAATTATTTGGTTTATAATTTAGTTTTTCGGTGATTTGCAAGTTTTTTTCCTAGTTTAAAATGTATCCACCTTGGACGTTTAGATATAACTTTGTTGTCACTATCACTATCTTCAAACAAATTTCTTAAGCGTTGCATTTTAAATATTTTATTTAACAATAATTACTGACGAAGTGCGTGCGTTGGGTTGAACTGATAATAATGACAATACAAAACAAAGAGAATATGATCACACAAAAGAGCAGAATCATATGGAGCGCTGCCGCCATTAAAATATTCTCGGAATAAATCTATTATTCCACCAAAAACGGTGGTATAGTAATTATTCTCGAATAGGCTTGCTATTCTTAGAATAGTAGATGGTAAAATGTGAAATTGATTTACTCTCGAATAACTGGCGATTTATTCCAAGAATAAAATTTATTCTCGTTTGGTCGAACTCATCCTTAGTAGTCTATATAAATTCATACTGAGCAGTGGGTCGCGCGACGCGGCTGCTGCCGCCGATCACGGTCGCCGTTTGCGGTCGCCAAAATCGAAATGCTACCTCTCTCCGTGCGCTTCATACAAAATTAACGCACCACGGTTCAACGCACGTTGAAAATTTCCATACTTATTTTCAACGCAGGTCCGTAAAATTTAAGAACCTACGTTAAGAAAGAAAATGTTAACCAACAGAATGATACAATATTTCTTAAATATATGACATAATATTTATGTGCTATGGGGGACCCCCAATAATAATAATATGTAAACTCAGCCTGTTGAAGTAGCAAGGCAATGTGCAGGCCACATCACTCGAAGAACCGATAACTGATGGGCAAGAGAGGTTCTTGAATGGAGACCACAAACCGGAAGACGCAGCGTAGGTAGGCCTCCCACTAGATGGACCGACGACAATGTGAGAGTTGCAGGCATCCAGTGGATGCAGAAGGCAGGCTGTCGTTCAGTGTGGAGGTTAAAGAGGGAGGCCTATGTTCAGCAGTGGACGTCTTCTGGCTGATGATGATGTTTTATGCCCAAAGAAAATGAATTTAACAAAGAAAATGAGAAGAGCGTGTAGATATACGAAGTAGGCCGTGGTACCTGCATTCGCTGGGTGGCCGATTCAGTCATCTGCCTAAGCTGTTCCACGTTAGCTATCACCGCTGTGGTTGCTTCATCGTTACTGAACACTAACTGCTGCGCCTGAGCTTGTACCGCCGCCCCTGCTTCCAATCTGCAACACACGTTGCACTATCATAACTCCTTACGCATAGAATGCCTATATAATGTTTGATATAACAAGTCCTATAGGACTTGTTAACTTCTAACTGATAATAATTAGGACACACAGTAAGAAACGCGACAGTACTTACTTTTTTTGTAGGTCCGCGTTAAGACGCTGTTGGTCACTGAGCTGGTCCGCCATTTGCTGCAGCTGCTGTCCTAGACTGCTGATTATCATGTCCTTCTGTAACAAACAACATGATTGTTTCTGTAGTCGATCGGTGCCATTTATTCACTGATTGATGTTCGTCGATTAGATTTGTGAATTCAAATAAAGTTATACTTATTAGTCCCATTATTAGTACTCCTGAAACTCGTCCAATGGTAAATTATCCTTCGATGACACCGACAAATTTAAATTATAAAGGCATTCATATAATTATGTTCCCAAGTTATAAATTATATTGTACACGTTTGTATATTTTATGCAATAATCTTTTAGTTCAATATTTTAAGTTTTCTTAATTAAATTAAGTTATAAATAAATAAATACTCCGAACATTTTTGCACACACGGTCATCTGACCCCAAACTAAGCAAAGCTTGTGAAGTGGCTGCCGAGACTGATATACATACATAAATAATATTTAGTTTTAAATACATAGGTACTTAAATAGATATTAACAACCAGATATTTCATTATCGCAAAATAAACATTTCTGTATTTTCTGTATTTAGATATAGAATAAACACAAATGTTTGTCCTAGGTGGGAATCGAACCCACGCCCCCAAGCTCAGAAGGCAGGTTCACCACCAACTGGACCAACGGGCTATCGGGTTATCCATTAACAATGGTTCTGGGGTCTTACAGCTACCAGTTTTAAGGGATTCTGTTTAGGTGATTGCGAAAGGTTGTGCGTTCACGTTCACGTGATTTTCCGCACTGCGCTGTTTCATTGTTGTTTGGCCCCAGTATAGTGATTGCTAGTGTCGCAGTGAACTGCCACTTGCCCGCATCATTCCCGCTCGCGCCATCTTACTCGAGCCTTTCAGGCGAGTGCAGTCAGATTGCGTAATTAGCTGGTTGTGCTGATTTAGACCACGTGTCAGAATCATATAATCATACTTACTAAAAATCCGTCATTTATAAACCGATTTGTAAAATTCATTAATTGGGAAAACTTTTTTATTTGAAAGGATATATAGGTACCTACTTTCAGATTGGTCCCATAGAAATTTTATCAAAATCTGTTTAGTAGCTTGCCTTTTAATTTAAAACAACTGGAAAATTCGGTTACTTGGATGACAATGTTATGTCGTAAATCCAAGTAAACGAAATTGCGTATTTCACTAATTTTGCGGTCGGTCTAATTACTAATGTTTTCAGTTTTACATACCTAGCTAATAATATTATAAATGGGAAAGTGTGTTCGTTTGTTAGTTCTTCTTTCACTCAGTGTTTGCGGTCTACGATGGAATACGCTTGCCTAGAAGAAACCGGATCAGTCGTGATTTGAAGAACACCCAGATTGTAACTTGAAGGCAACATCCATACAGGCAGGGCATTCTACCGACTAGCAATTCGTACAATTAAAGTGGAATCGTACGACTTCGTACGAATTTTCTGAATATCAACCATGAAACGGTGGTTTTCGTGCCCGCTCTGTCAGTCCGGTAGGGAAATGGCAGGAAGGAATTAGATCATGCAGATCCGATTCACGCTATCCGAAATATATATACGTGGTTTTTGCATAAAGTAAGATTGAGGGCTGTAGAATAATCATCATCATTAGCCAGAAGACGTCCAATGCTAAGTATAGCCCCCTTTAAACTCCACATCGAACGACATCCCGCCACTTGCATCCACTGGATGACTGCGACTTTCTTAATGTCGTCGGTTCATCTATTTCAAGTGGGAGGCCTCTACCTACGCTGCGCCGGTTCGTGGGCATATGATAATTTTGTCCCAGAAATATGTACAGTTTCTAAAGTCTCCTCCTCACAGCCAATAAAAACAACTAGCTCACAGTTAGTATGAGCGCCTCACAGCCACAGGATGCTGCAGCCACGTTGCTCTGGATAGGCTGTCGCTCGGCGTCTGCGGTGACTTCTCCGGTGCGCGAGCGCACGTATGAAAACGCCATGAGCTGGGCGTTGATCCCGCCGCTCTTCCCCGCTGCGGAAATAGGGACCAATGAGTAGAGTTGCCGCATGAATGGTAGGTGAGTGGACATTGCGTACTGCGGACAGCGTATGCATACGAATAATAGGATCCTGTTTACACCCTTTATGCACGGAACCTTAAAAAAAGAAAAAAAAAATACAAAACAAAAAAACAAATAGAACCTGGACAAATTATATAGGTATAATATTTAAAATTCACTCAAGAAGCTTTGTTAACAAACACGATATTTTATTACAAAAAAAATCGTCCTGCGTAATTAGGTCTTTGGAATCCGCCATATTGGATTTTGTGTGACATCATAATATCCTATAGCACGCAGTGTTTAGAGACATCACAAAACATCGTTAAAATTATTATTATCACACTTTATTTTCACATACTTATTCACGGGTCTAGCCTGGACCTTTGAGACATTGGCGGATCCAGAACACCTAGCAATTCCATACATTCGACTTAATTTTTCGATTTGATTCCTTTGAACCTTGACCAGAATACCCAAAATGAAATCCTGGATCCGCCACCGCTTTGAGAGGCATTGGTGGGGCCAAAGCCGCAACACACACCAAGAGGCCCTGTTGAGTAAAAATACAATTATGGGGAAGGTATAAAATTGAATATAAAACTATTGTGTAGCATACTTAGCATTAAAAAAACTGGGCTATTGAGGTGAATAACAGATAACGGCACCTGCCTTATCCTGTGACTGTCTCATCTCAGGTAATGCCAGAACTGACGTCAATCAACTTATTTTTCTCCAACATGTTTTACTAATACGGTTATTTAGTATAGAAAATGTACTTATATCATCATAAAAAATAGCCTGTGGCACTCACAATAGTGTTGCTTTCTATTAGTGAAACAATAAAAAAAAACGGATCCAACAAACATACAAACTTTAATTCTTTATAATATAATATTATTTATAAAAAATATATTATATATATATTTATATCTATACTAATATTATAAAGAGGAAAGATTTGTTTGTTTGTTTGCATTGAATAGGCTCCGAAACAACCGAACCGATTTGAAAAATTCTTTCACTGTTGGGAAGCTACACTATCCCTGGGTTACATTATTATATTATCAAAAAAAATTGGGATCCTTACAAAACTCCAATAATGTAACCCAAGATGTAAAAAAATAAGACTTACACCCGTGCGAAGCCGGAGTGAGTGCTAGTATATTATAAAATATTAGACAGTTTAATTTAGTTCTAATACAGTTAGGTTTTTTATTTAGTAACTCTAGTCAAATTGTTGTAATATCATCATCATCATCATCATCCACAGCCTTCCTTATCCCACTGCTGGGTATAGGCCTCTCTCTTGCTATACCATCTGCCTCAATATATTTTATATTTTTTTTTATTATATTAATTAATTAATTATATATATATATGTCGCCGCGAGAAGGAATCGGGTGACGTCGGACACCTTCGTGTAACTTCGTCACCGAGTCACGAGCACAAAATCTAGTTTTAAGGCTTATTTTTGATTATGATCATATTGTCACCTTAAATTATGTTAAACCCTAATGTTAAATACAATTGTGTTGTGTTCAATTCAAATCTTGAAATCCACAATAAAGTGTAAATAAGTGCTCTTTGACTAGATCCGATAGTTGCTTCAAGTAAGTTTACTTTGATTAGTACTTGCAATGTGATAACACTGATTTATTGTCTCTAAATTAGCTTCATAATTCTAGTAACTAATTATAAAAGCCTTTTGCATGGTCATTTTAATTTAAATAGCTAGTTCTAATAGTTTTCAAGCCGCCATGTTATAAAAACGATTTCGAGTCGCTACAAGGGCTCATTCTGTTGCTGATTTTCGGGAAGAAAAGTTGTGAGTACTGTTTAATCTTTAGTTAAATGTAAAGTTATCTATTGCTAAATTCATGTCTTGATTTGTAAACGATAAACATTAGGATTAAAATCATTAGTTAATGATTACATTAAAAGACGGCTGATTTGATATTCGAATTGAAAAACGGAAAACATGGTGCTTTGTTTAGGTTGTTTAAAACGTTTAGCTTAAGTAAAATTTATGAAGTGTTAATAAGAGCTAAGTTCTGTAAATAGTTAAGATTATTTAACAACTTATAAACTACTGTAAAGTAGGCTATTTGTAGATCTCTAATTAGTAGTGTTATGACTTCGCAATGACACGACGCCATCTTGTTGATAAAAAGGCGAGCGGTTGTGAAGCCGGTCTCTTTCGGTTAGTGGAGTTCATCGTGCAGAAAAGAGGGGTCTTGCTTGAAGTATTATCCGGTGCACTTAGTGTGCTGTTACTATTTTGTTAACTACTATTTATATCTCAACGATAGGTGTTATGACGGTTGTGAAGCCGGTTTCTTTTCTGTTAGTGGAATTCATCAAAGCGCAGTACAAAGTGCAGATATAGGGAGTCTTGCTTGAAGGGTTATCCAGTGCACTTAGTGTGCTGTTACTATTTATTTCTCACTATAGGTGTTTTGAAAAGTGTTATTCTGTAATAATTGTGATAAAGTGATGGCGCTGTAGTTTCTTGCCCTTCTTCTATAAGCGTCTAGGGTTTTACGAACGTGGCGGTAAATTTGCATTAGCATAGAGCACCTTCTTAGGGTCTATGCAAAAAAAAATAAAAAAGACCACAACATCATTATTGTGTTTCTTTCCTCAAAGACCTTCCCCGTGAATAATAGTCAGTTTGGTACAGCATGAAAACTAGAAAATCGCTTAGAAGAGATTAGTCCTGTCAGTTAAGGTTTTATCTGCAATGGTAGAACCCAGCCATGGAAATAGTATTATCAGAACTGATGATGTCATAGCTTCTTCTTCAAAAAAAAAACATCCTGGTACCGGGTGTTCACCCGACATATACATTAATTATATGTTGAAATACTCAATAATTTTTTGCATAATATCCAATTTATTGGACAATCCTAATTTATTTTTATTATTATTTATCCAAAGATAAAACCTAAACAAAATAGCTATTAATTAAAATTTAAATTACAAACTAAATATATAAAAAAATATATAATATTAATTATTATATTGGTTTAAATCGCGCGTTTGTGATTTTTGCAAACCCCCTCCCCCCCTTTCAAGCCTCACGTGATTAATGGACGGTCCCAAAGTACTAGGGGAACTCGCGGTTCCGAGTTCGTGATTGTATTGAATCAAGCAATCATAATTACAATTTGCAATGCATAAACGTAGCCGCGTGACCCACGTTCTCCTGTAAGTATACCTACTCACCTGTAAGTATATCTAGCTCCCGGCGGTTCTCCAAGTTGTTGCCCGCAACGGAGTGGATGGTACCGCCAGCGTGCGTGCTCTGGCTAGCGCCCGCGAAAGTAGGTCTGTAGTTGTCTGAGGAGCGGGTTGAAAGTAATACATTTTAGCCCTAGGGAGAATCACTTTGAACTAACAGTGACACTTGACAAAATACAGACACTCAAGTTCTCATAGCACATATATAGGAATAAATTCGAATGTCACAAATTTTAAGTTATATAGTTAAAAAATAATTATTTTGCTATTACAAACTTACATTTTGTAGTTGGAATGTATGGAAGAACCTTATTTTCAACTACAAAGTTAAGTTTGTCTTTCATATTTCAACTTCAGTTAGTTTTTTTTGGACTAGCGCTCTGAGGGTTCCGTTAGATGGAACCTACAGAGCGCGAGTCCAAAAAAAAAACACAAATTTGAAGTTATATCATCATCAGCCAGAAGACGTCCACTGCTGAACATAGGCCTCCCCCTTTAACCTCCACACTGAACGACAGCCTGCCTTTTGCATCCACTGGATGCCCGCGACTCTCACAATGTCGTCGGTCCATCTAGTGGGAGGCCTCCCAACGCTGCGTCTTCCGGTTCGTGGTCTCCACTCCAGAACCTTTCTTCCCCATCGGTTATCGGTTCTTCGAGCGATGTGGCCTGCCCATTGCCACTTCAACTTGCAAATTTTAACAGCTATGTCGGTAAGTTATATCATTTAAAAATAATTATTTTGTTATTACAAACTTACATTTTGTAGTTGGAATGTATGGAAGAACCTTATTTTCAACTACAAAATTAAATTTGTCTTTCAATATTTCAACTTCATTTGTTTTTTTTTTTGGACTCGCGCTCTGTGGGTTCCATCTAACGGAACCCTCAGAGCACGAGTCCTACTCCTACTTGTCCGGTTTTTTGTAACAAGCTTAAAATTTTGACGTAGAAGAAGAAATAAGTTACATAGTTAGGTACTTAGTTTACATCCTGATTGGCTACTTTGTATTCCGGAAAAAGATCGATTCCTGTATGACAGTTTTCAGAAATGAAGAGCCCCGAAAGACAATCTCGCTCTACCCCGATAAAAGGCGCTGGTCAGCTGATGGAGTACATGGCTTTGCTAGTAGGAGCATTGATCCCGCTGATTCCCTCTCAGACCCGCAAAGGGACCGTCCATTAATCACCCATTAATCACTTTGTTTTGTATTTTCTACCCCCCCATTACGTGTATTTTTTGATACCTACGAAGAATCTTAATTTATTTAAACACTATATTTAAATACAGGTATAAAGTATAATCTAATTTTAATCTGAAATTAAGGACCATGACAAAAATGTCTAGACAGAAATGTTGCAGGTTGTTTTTGATTGGCAAAGTCACGCTACACGTCGGTTTTTGGTTTAAATCGCGCGTTTGTGATTTTTGCAAACCCCCTCCCCCCCCTTCCAAGCCTCACGTGATTAATGGACGGTCCCAAAGTACTAGGGGAACTCGCGGTTCCGAGTTCGTGATGGTATTGAATCAAGCAATCATAATTGCAATTTGCAATGCAGAAACGTAGCCGCGTCACCCACGTTCTCCTGTAAGTATACCTACTCACCTGTAAGTATATCTAGCTGCCGGCGGTTCTCCGAGTTGTTGCCCGCAACGGAGTGGATGGTACCGCCAGCGTGCGTGCTCTGGCTCGCGCCCGCGAAACTAGGTCTGAAGTTGTCTGAGGAGCGGGTTGAAAGTAATACATTTTAGCCCTAGGGAGAATCACTTTGAACTAACAGTGACAGTTGACAAATTACAGACAATCAAGTTCTCATAGCACATATATAGGAATAAATTCGAAAGTCACAAATTTGAAGTTATATCATTTAATAATAATTATTGTGCTATTACAAACTTACATTTTGTAGTTGGAATGTATGGAATAACCTTATTTTCAACTACAAAGTTAAGTTTGTCTTTTAATATTTCAACTTCAGTTAGATTTTTTTGGACTCGCGCTCTGAGGATTCCTTCCAACGGAACCCTCAGAGCACGAGTCCTACTCCTACTTGTCCGGAAGAAATAAGTTACATAGTTAGGTACTTAGTTTACATCCTGATTGGCTACTTTGTATTCCGGAAAAAGATAGACTCCTGTATGACAGTTTTCAGAAATGAAGAGTGCTGAAAGACAATCTCGCTCTACCCTGATAAAAGGCGCTGGTCAGCTGATGGAGTAGGTACATGGCTTTGCTAGTAGGAGCATTGATCCCGCTCAGACCCGCAAATTAAGTAGGGGAACTCGCGGTCCCGAGTTCGTGATTGTATTGCAATCAAGCATTCATAATTGCAATGCAGAAACGTAGCCGCGCGACCCACGTTTTCTTGTAAGTATACCTACTCACCTGTAAATATAAGTAGGTCCCGGCGGTTCTCCAAGTTGCTGCCAGAAGCAACTGACATGGCGACGCTTGCTCTCGTGCTCTGGCCCCCGAGCGCGTTTAGGGCAGCGGCGCTGCGCTGGTTTGATGACTGCATGCCAACTAAGCTCTCCCCCAGGGCGATCGTGAGAGCTTTCTCTTGGCTCACGTAACTGCACGTGAGGATCACCATTATTTAATGTGATGGTGACCAGTACCGTTCTGATTGATCGACAAACTTGACAGTTGTAATCTACAAATTCGATAAAATGCGATAGGATAGATAGATCATAGCGATCACAGATCAACAGCCGCTCTCAGAAAGGTACCTTAAGTTAAGGAATACTTAAAATTGCTCTGTCTCATTCTCGTGTGTGACAATTTCCGTCAACGAGTAATGCCGTAAATTTATGGCATTTGAAATATCAATTTTGTCAATCGATAAGAACAGTACTTATTTGCAAAAATGCTCAGTCGCCAACAAGACTTCTACTAGTTTTCTAAAAAATATTGCATTGCCATAACACGTGAAAAATTGCATAACTGTTTTGAAGTATCTTTCATCATAATTATAGATATTTATTTATTAAATAATAGGCTTGCCTTTGGCCGCCACCTCGCCTGGTGTTAAGCGAAAAAACCGATTAACTCGCTATTTAAAGACAGCCAGATTGTATCAATCGGGGAACACCCATTCAGGCATCGCATTCCAGGCTAGCAGTTCGCACAATAAAAGTAGAGAAAGCGCTTTGTACGGGATTTCTGAATATCACCAATAAGGGTAAGAACCAAATTCTTTGCTTCGTTGCACAGCGGAAATCACAGCTGAAAATATCACATCGGAACTAACGTAGCACAACAGAATCTGTTAAGGTTTGTGCACATGAGTATTAAAAAAACGGGTCGAATTGAGAACCTTCCTACTTTTTTGAAGTCCGTTAAAAAGTGAGTGAAAATAGCTTTTGGGCAAATAGATTTCCTAATTTTTTGAATGCATATTTAGGTGTAATTACTCTTAGATATTATCATAATGATAATGACTGTATCGAACCTAATAAACCCTACGCCATGTTTCTCTCACGTCTGACAGTGAGATAATAGGATTCAGTAAAAAAAAACACCGTAAAATACAGTAATAACTATTGCAAACATAGCGCAAATTCCGTTTGTTAATCACTAGGTAGTCAATCAATACAAAAAAAGAATGTTTAGATTTTTTAAATTTTAATTTAATGTTGAAACTTCACAAAATATATTATTTTTATAATTTTCCGCGCAATTTCGTGACATTCGTCGCACACAGGAACCAAAAACTTTACGACCCCGCAAAACTAAATTTACTCTGCAAATAAATAACAGCTAATTTAATACGCTCCAAAGTTTTTCAATAGTAGACAGAGTAAGCTTGTAGAATTAATACTGAAAAATAACAGAAATTGACGCAAAATACTTACAAAGTCTATCAGAAAACACAAATTTATAATGGTATAGGTACACGTGGATGTAAAACACGTTTGTTCAACTGACAGAAAAACTACATGGCGGAAGTGCCCAGTAGTTAGCCACGGATCTGCAAATGAAGGTGCTGTCATTGCAAAAGACATTGGTTATCCTGTATTACCGAGTTTTCGAATTATGGCGTCGCACAACTGTGTCGCACAACGGAACGAATTTTGGCACATTAATAAAATATTGAGTATATTTTAAAATATAATTTCTTACGAGATCTTATCAATAAAAACCTTTAGTTAATATATCGATAATTATAAATACTACAACAAAAACGTCCTAAAGTTTTTATTTTTATTATAAAATTATAATAACCTAGAGGAGTCGGGGTTGGGACATTAACATTTTGTATGAAAAATGAAAAAAGATTCTGTATTTTCGTTAATTAATTATTGATTTAACAGAAAACTAGTTAAAGAAATTTTTGTATGAGTTGTCTACTGGGTGCAGAATAAGTTAAACTATACTATTTAAATCTAAAAATTCACCAAGGGAACAATTTTTTTTTAAATTATGATTTCAAAGTTAGTGGCCATCGTTCCCCCGCATGAAATGCACAGAATTTGGTCCTGTCCCATAAAGCGGTGTCGATTAAAGTGCCCGCTCTGGCAGTCAGAAAGAAAAATGGGCACGAGGGAATTTGATCATGCAGATCCGATGCTCACTCTCCGAAATTTATCCTATAAAAAAAACCAATAGACTAGCAACTTTGTGCTGCCGATGCTCGAGACTAAGGAAGTTAGTCTGAACCAGGGATTTGTTGCTGATGAGCCTCTTGGCACGTTTCTCAATAGACACTAACAACAAAAAGGAAGGAAAAGAGGAAAAGAACCTTAGAAAGGTTTCCTAAGGTTGCCTGGAAGAGATCGCTCTTAGCGATAAGGCCGCCGATTGTTGCACTAGTTTTTAAGCTGTTTTATCATGTGTATGAAATGTGTGGTGTGAACAATAAAGAGTTTATCTATCTATCTAACAACCCAAACTGGCATTTAGCTGATCCATCCCAAAGGTACTCCATTCACGAACGAACTTTGGTACAGTGAAAGCAACTGTTCCGACGTGAAGTATCGAACTAACGCACCTTCGAAAGGATATCTAGCTTTTTGGCATCCAATTGATCCTTGTCCTCAATATATAAGAGCCAAAGTTGAGGGTAGAAGACAGAGCAACGCCCAAAAGGTCAAGGTCAGTTATCAGTTTTTTTTTATAATAAAAAGATGAACAAACGAAGATGTACATGATAGACTAGATATACAAAGATACACTAGATATACAAAAATACACAAAAAATACTAGAAAAACACTACACTAATAACACAAAACACACTAAAACTGAAGTCATCAACATCAGCTAGAAGGCGACCACTATGCTGAACATAGGCCTCCCCCTTTAACCCCCACACGTGTAGTGTCGAAAGACTAAGAAACACACTACAATAGAAAAATACACTATAAAACACGCTACATAAAAATACACCAGATAAACAATAGGGAAAAAACACTACACACAAAAAAATATACACTAGAGACAATTACACTAAACACACACTAGAAATACACTACACAATAGGTTTCTATTGTGACTACACTAAATACACCAAAAAAATAGCACGCACTAAAACACAATCGTCAAAGAGGTTCGTCAAATATTTGTATGCTATGTGGCGCCTAAAAATAGTTGAGCAGCGGGTGATAATGAAATTCAGTACAACATTATTGCAATAATGTATGTTACGTATAATGTTCGTCGTAATGTGCGTTCTAACGTAGGGCAATAAATGCTTACATTAGGCTTAGTTTGCATGACCTATAATTGGTCATTGTCGAGCAGGTGGTGTGAATAAGTCATATTTTCTAAAATACGATTAGGTAGTTAATAAGTAAATTGTTCACGTTTTTTTTATTATAATAGGCTTGCGTTTGACTCGCCTGATGGTAAACTATGATGTGGTCTACGGTGGAACGCGCTTGCCTAGTAGAAACCGATTCTAGTAATTTTTAAACTTTCGCTATTTGAACACGTGTTTTAAGTGTTTTCGGGTTTGCTGTTACGCTGTTTATTTTACCTATTTACGCAGTTTGTTGTACCTATTTTTACCTAAATAGGTATAATAATACGTGATAAGTCCCGACAAACATTTAAAACACTACAAATACAGTTAGACTGCCCATAGACCATAGTATATTTTTAACCGACTTCCAAAAAGAGGCGGTTATCAATGGCCAACATTTCATTTTTGCAAAGAGTCAAAAATTCGAAAACCATTTGGAGATTATCCATAAAAAAATCTATCCACTATTTTTCTAGTTATTTGAAAAATAAATAAATAATGGCAAAATAGGATTAACGAGCAATAGTTAATTTGCCAAAATCTCGAATTAAAAAATATGAATCTATCTTGCCATCTATTTCCCTATCTATCTTTTACCCCGTAGGTATATGTTCAAAAATTTAAAATTAACAGGTAGTCATTAATGGCATAACATCGTGTTCTATGTATATAATATGAATAAATAATAAGCGTAGGTGTTAAAAAAACATTAAGTTGTGAAAGGATCATATGATTAAATCGCATAAAATACTTACGCCATTATCACCTTATTTTTATAAACTAGCGACTGCAAATAGTAACTATAGTGGCATTTTAATTTATTTGTTTCAAACATGGCATTTAATGTGGCTATTATTTGATGAACTCACTACGATGAAAATTGGAGTTTAAGGTCTCGACCTATCCTAATATAATTGGTGGTTCATATTTATCTCTAACTAGCGGTCCGCCCCAACTTCGCACGGGTATATATTATAGTCTATGTCACCCGGGGATAGTGTAGCTTCCCGTCAGTGAAAGAATTTTTCAAATCGGTTCAGTAGTTTCGGAGCCTATTCAATGCAAACAAACAAACAGTCAAATCTTTCCTCTTTATAATATTAGTATAGATTAAAGCCGTGGTAGCCCATTTGGGAGACCGCTAGACTTGAAAGCGTGAGGTCGCGGGTTCAAACCCCGGGCCCGTACCAATGAGCTCTTTGGAGCTTATGTACGGATTTTCATACCACTGGCTTTTCGGTGAAGGAAAACATCGTGCGGAAACCTGCATACGTACGGAGAAGGAATTCAATGGCGTATGTGAATCCACCAATCCGCACTTGGCCAGCGTGGTGGATAAGGCCCAATCACCCTTTCGGGGGTATGTTAAAAGTCCAGCAGTGGACTGTTAAAAGGCTGATTATGATGATGATGAACACTTAAATAAATGGAAAATCTAATTTGCGACCTGGCATCCCAGTACATGTTGTTTTGCTATTTGATGTTGACAAATTTGACATTGTCCTTGACATAAACTTTTTTCATATTCGTCTCGCTATGGTATAAACAGCCATAAAGCCTATAATTTAAAATATTTTTTGAAAATTATTTTAAAAATAACTATTAGGTTAAAAATAAAACTGAAAAATACGTGTCCAATATTTTGTCATAATCTATCAATTAAACCAATAAAAATAGGTAGTAATAAAATGAAACGTCCATTGTATGTTTTTTTTTGTATGTTTGTTACGTGGTTACTCCGCCAATTAAGAATTGTTTTTGATGATTCTTTTTTTGATTGGTAGGTCATATCTCATAGGTGGTCCCATAATTTTTTTATCTACATTGATTCAGCGCTTTTTGAAAAATCTACAAAAACATGACGATAAGCAACGAATTCAATGTACATTGTACAGTGCCACCAACTTAGCTGTTAAAGTGGGCAAAATTGGAACTACAGTTATTTCTTGGTGAACTTCATACTTTGTTCTCCACTAGCGACGCTGTCAACTGAATAGCAAACATAGAGGAACTGTTCCTACAACAGAACTTCAAAAAAACAAACTCTCCAAGGCAACCGCGCCCTGTTGTTTTTCGTAAAAAATTTCAAGACCATGGATACAAAGTATTTCAGTCGTAATATTAAACAATATTTTCTACTTTTTAGTTTCAGTTTGTAAATGTAGGTAGGTATGTATAGTCATGAAGTCGGTTCTTTTTTTCTAAAAATTATAATTATTTAGTATGAAGTCAACCTATAAAATATCTTGAAATCTGTGTTTAAGGCTCGGTAAAATCACGCACAGTTATAAAATTCAAAACTCTCCTATATGCTTTGCCCACTTTTTGAGGCATATCTCCAAGATATTTTGGAAATTTTTAGAACATTTGTTTGCTACTTAAGCACTGGCAATACAATGTACCTCAATGGTAATACAATGTAATGTAAATACAATGCGAGAGTTTTGGCGCCAACGTGGAAAAAAACAAGTCGGCTCGTTGGATTATTTTCCTAAACTTGTGTATTTTCGAGTGTTAATGTGTACTAAATGGTGAATTAATATTCATTAAATGCTCGTAAACGTGCTCGAGTGTGGGAAAGTGATATAACGAGGTGAAACGTGTCTCTTCGTGTTGTTTCCAAAACTCCATTGGAGCCTCTTGTTAAGTCTCCACCACTTTACAGAGGCATGAGTTTGACTTGACCGTGACTTACTTAGCTTGACTCTGACTGTGACTATGACTGGTTCGACCCTATTAAGACTACGAAAACTGTTTAATATTACGAGTAAAGGACATTGAATCCACGCTCATGAAAATTTTAACAACTAAAAAATACAATGGCAATCAAAAATGGGCAGGATGTAATTAGATTATGCCATTGTATAATAATATACTGTTTTCTTTGATCATTGTATTATGCAAACATTTCATTAAAACGATGCCTATAGGCATTTGGTTGCTATAGCAACCAAACTACAAAGAAAAAAACCACTATATAAAAATGTACTATGAGCAGTACCTACGCCACCTGGAAATCTTGTTTGTAAATTTTAACATAACCTGCAACCGCCTCTTCATAATGGAAAACCGTAATTAAATCTCTTTGCACATTGAAATATTGTATGCACAATATGCACATGGTAATCAGAGTAAACAAATCTGGGCCACTAATAATTCTAGCAATGATCGAGTTCAGTTTTCGAAGAAGAGGAGATAAAATAAAATTTTATATGTGTAAGAAAGAAGAAAGAAAGAAAGAAAAAAAATATTTTGCGCACAATACACTACAACATCAACGATAAAGAACAGAAACAACAAAGTAATAATAAAAATACATGTTAAGTTGTCGCTGTAGTGTCCAGTGCGACAAAAAAGGGCAGTGCTCAGCTATAATGCTAAAGATTTATCTGCAGCAATTGGTGTGGTAAATACTTATATTGTCTGTAAGACGGGTTACCTGTCAATCACCGCGGCTTTAGCCTGGACCTCCTCCTCACAACTACGATAGATGGACGTTTTCACTTTCTGAAGCTTGGCCATCTCCCCCCGTATAGCTTCAACGAGCCGGTCGGTTTCGGCTCGCTGAACCTGTAAAAGCATCCCCAAACAGAGTTTTTATATACAAGCTTACCATAACGCCACCAGCATGCAGAGTACGCTGCCAACTAGTAGTGTGCTTTGTCTATCTAAATCCGGATCATAAAATTCATAAGTGGCGATTTAGCAATTTTATTTATTCAGGCAGCGCATTTCAAAGACTAGCAGTTAGCAAAACAAAAGTGGAATCAAAGCGCTGCATGCGACTGCCGCGCTGCCGTGGTTGTGTTTCACACTAATGCGGGTGATGCGAGGCGAGACGCGCGGGTGAAATCAGAAATTTCCTAGCTTTATACCATCATCATCATCAGCCTTGAGTGACCCACTGCTGGGTATAGGCCTCCCTTTGTTTATGCCACTCTCCCCGGTCTCTCGCTATTCGCATCCACTCGTTCCCGACAGCCTTTATACCATATTAAACTTAAAATAATAGTGTCCGTCGTCGCATGCACTAAGAGATTGAAAAAATCTATAAATACTTAAAAGCCAAATACCTAAATAAAATTAAATGGTAATAACTAATACACACATAATAACGTGAAGTACCCACTTCACGCATTTGTTATTATAGTGAGATAATTTGTGTTGAGCCAATTGTTTTTTTAAATGCGTGAAATGAGTTAACATTTTTTATATGTGAGAGTAGGTAGTTGGTTAAAGAGTCGCGCAGCGCGCTCCTTATACTTAGTAAGCATTGTTTTGCCGTAAATTGTTCGATGCTTGGGTATGGCAAGGAAGCTAGCTCGCCGAGTTCGACGGTCGACTAAATTTTTGCGTTTGGTGAATATTATGTTAGTGTGGATGTTTATTTAAAGTTTTTCGAATAAAAATGCATATGTTATATTTATATAGTTTTTTGATGTTCATTATTTTTGTTTCATCATATTTTTTTAGTTGGTGTTAGATAGTAATAGTTAAAGAGCAGTTTAATTATTTTAATAATTAGGTAATAATATAATATGTTATATAGGTATTAAAACAGTAGTAGGTCAAAACAGCTCTAGGTTCTACCTAGAAAATGCAAACGGGCTTGTTTGTGGATTAGGTTGATCTCACCCGCCGTTTAAACTACGAGACATAGAAAGGGAAACATGTTATTCTTACTCTTTCTCTCCCTCAACCAAATCCACACGATTCATAATGTAAGAGTAATTTTATTGACAGAATAGGTAGGTACCTACCTACCACGTGGGGAGATGTGCGCTACAAGTACCTACGAACAAAGGTAGGTACGAAACGAACTTGTTCTGACATGTTATTACTCGTACGTGCTCGTACGTACTCGTTAGTACGTATCCGACCGCCGCCCTCTCGCACCTCCGCTTCAACCATAAACCATACCGACCGAATTAGTACCAGTTACCTATATCTTGCTGATGAACTTTGTCACCGAATCATACTTGGCCATTATTTATTGTTATCTTTTAGAGTGTGTACTATAATCATGCCAAGTTATAGTTATCGTAGGCTTAGTAATAGCATAGGTAATAGGGTCCCGTTTTTACCCTTTGGGTAAAACATACAAATATCGGAGCCGAAGTCAGAATCGGAGCATATACCTACGGAATATCCACAATAGATACCTACACCTTTCCTTCAAACTTACTTCATCATCATCATCAGCCAGAAGACGTCCACTGCTGAACATAGGCCTCCCCCTTTAACCTCCACACTGAACGACAGCCTGCCTTTTGCAACGGATCCAACGGATGCCCGCGACTCTCACAATGTCGTCGGTCCATCTAGTGGGAGGCCTCCCTACGCTGCGTCTTCCGGTTCGTGGTCTCCACTCCAGAACCTTTCTTCCCCAAACTTACATAAAACCATCGCATAAAACACATCAAATAGGTACATACCTAGGTA
Source organism: Agriopis marginaria (assembly GCA_932305915.1). Taxonomy (NCBI): domain Eukaryota; kingdom Metazoa; phylum Arthropoda; class Insecta; order Lepidoptera; family Geometridae; genus Agriopis; species Agriopis marginaria. The sequence continues at coordinate 14,197,404 of OW029916.1, read as the reverse complement.
GCCTATAGGCAAGCGTTAGGTAGGTACTATGAATGGAAAAGTAACGAAATTTTTGTTAGGTTACCTTTTTACGAATAGGTCGTTAGACAGTATATGTATGTATTATCGGTATACCTACTATTATCAAAATTTAAAACAATTTTATCAAATAAATAAATTCAACTCACTTTTAAGTTGGTAATTTCCGGTGCGTCGGCCATCTTTTGTTGATTCATATCCCTGTTGTTGACCTGTTACTTCCTTTGAGAATCTGTAAAGATTGTCGAAATACACTTTATTTTTACACTAAACTTTTTCTATCTTTTACACAAAAGAAAAATCAAATAAATACCAAAAAAAAAGTTTTCTTAAAGAGAAGTGAACAAGCTTCTTCTTTCACGCAAAACACTTGTTACTCAGACAGAGCGCTTGATGTGAATGGTCGTCAAAATGGTCGTCTCGAAAAATCCGTGTCGTGCCCACACCTACCCACAAAAGAAAAAAACTCAGTGGCCAGTGACATTTTTTTTTTTTTTTTGCTGAAACAAAAAGAAAATATCCCATAAAATACAGAGGCTACAAAACAAAATGGACACTTATTACAATTATTATATTACATCTATAAAAAAGTTGCAAAATTAAAATAACTACAATTTAATATTATTTACAGAAATAAAATGTTATAATGAAGCGATTGAAGGGGGGTCTATATTATGCAGAAGCTTAGATTAAGTACCTGTGTACCGGGACGCAACTTGTGTTGATACTTTGGCGCCGTCACATCTTCCTGAGACACAGGGTAGGGCTGGCGCGGCTGCCAATTCGGCAGAGCAGCACAAGCGACGCAAATATGCTATCCTCGGCAGTGGTTACATATTTGAGGCGTTTGGGGTCGAGACATTGGGCCCTTGGGGACCGGGAGCTCACCTCATTTTCATTGCTGGCGTGTTTCTGACTCAACGCATAAGCATTGCTATTCAACGTGGTAATGCCGCCAGCATGCTGGGTACGCTGCCAACTGGTAGTGGGCTTGAGCATTTGGATTGTCTTTAGACCTTCAACGGTCTATGGGCAGTCTAACTGTATTTGTAGTTTTAGTTTTAGCTTGTATTTTGTTTAGTTAATAAAGGCAGTACCTGTCAGTTAAGTGATATAGAACGTCATTGTGCAGAAGATTGTCGATATGAATGGGAAATGGAAATTTATAATGAATTAACAAGTTGAAAAATGAATTGTGATCCAAATTGCTACATGAAAAGAAAATGTGGTTTAGGTTGGACTCGTCCATACCACATTCGCATATGGAAGAATCTTTAATCCGTAATTTGTGTAGATGCACTCCAGTACAACAGTGGCCAAATCTCATTCTGGAAACCATGGAACAGAATTTTCTACCACATTTAGTTTTAAAAAACCAGGGTTTGGATGGAATAAGCGGTTGAAACTTAGCGCAATTTGAACCTGTCCGTCGACTATTATAAGACCATCTCTTCGACCATCTAGCTTGTAAGTAACGGTTAGGGGGAAGCAGAAGGTCTTGGGGATAATTTTTAAAAGGGACTTTATCTCTACAGATAACAGCTTCTTTAGCAACTTTGTCCGCCTTTTCATTGCCAGTAATATTACTATGACTTGGGATCCAAGCTAAGTGGACAAATAACCTAAAGCAGAACATTTCAACAATAGTTCTTTGCATCTGAATAGGTATAATCCAATTCTTGGAGCCTATTTTAAAAGGATTACTCTGGAAGCCCTGGCCTGAAGAGCACTCAAAGAATCAGAAAATATAATAGTTTTATTCAATTTGATCAACAATATATAGTCAATGTGACTGACTGATGACTGAATCGACTGCCCCGGTGGCTCAGTTGGTAGTGAACCTATCTTCTGTGCTTGGGGGCGTGGGTTCGATTCCCATCTAGGACAAACATTTGTGTGATGAACATTTGTGTTTGTTCTATGTCTGGGTGTTAATATCTATTTAAGTATGTATTTAAAAATATATATGTACATTGTACGTATATCAGTTTCTGGCAGCCATATTACAAGCTTTGCTTAGTTTGGGGTCAGATGACCGTGTGTGCAAAAAGATCCCAGTTTTTTTTTTTTTTTTTTTTTAATATTATAATGACGTTTCAGGTGGGCATTTAATCTTTTGCACTATATTATAATTTTGATGAAATAAACCAACACCAACACACCCGTTTTGATCTAACTTAGAGGCATCTGTAAAAATACAGTGCCAACCATGCCAAAGATTGTCGAAAATGATTATTGGCAAAGGCATCCCCTTTCATCAAATCTAAATTAAGATGTAATGAAGGTTCAAATAAGATTGCTTGATAATCGAATTCAAATAATGGAAGCTTAGGAGTTCTATGAGTAGCGAATTTATGATCTCTAATTTTTGAGAAACTTAAACTAAACAAGGAGTTGTTTTATGTTTTCAGTAAGGCAGATAAATATAATTACGCAGTAGCTGTAATTTCGGAAACAGCGGATGAGATGAAAACTGGAACAAACGAAACAAAAACATATCCGACAGATATTGCCGTCTCAAATCCAAAGCATAGCATTTTTGGGAGTAGACTTCATTGCCCCTGTGATTATACGAAGAGATCTAGCTTGAATCAAGTCCAATGAATTGATCATTCTCTTACAAGCTGGCACATATTATAGAAATGAAGCGTAATCTATAACACTACGAATAATGACATTGTATAGAAGCTATAAGAGGGATGAGAACGCCACCAAATACCCGCCAAACATCTTAAAATATTGAGATTTTTTCGCATTTGACTGAAATGTAGTTGATGTGAGAAGAAAAATCTAATTTACTGTCTAAGATGCGACCTAAAAACTTCTTTTCGTTTTCAACAGGAATCTTGGTATTATTGAACAAAATGTCAAGCCTTGGTTTCAACAGTTTCTCAGTCGGGTGTCCGACACACGGAGGGCAGGGACGAGGTTCTGCACGCGCGGGCTGCGCTGCTGTGTTATGGCCCGGGCTGCTCACCCGGGCCATCCCCCACCCGGCCCGGGAGGTGTAGGTGGGCCTGACTCCCGCCGTGCGCGGAGGCGCGGGGCGGGTACACAGGTCAAGGTAGGTATGGTGTACCGGCGGCCATACGCAGTGTGCGACGCTCCAAACCCGGTACACATTCGAGGCATAGTATATTTCCTAGGTTTAATACAAAACAGGTTGCAACAAAAATCCCTACTCTTCCCTACAACCTACACAATCAATGTAACTTGGTTAAACTTGAAAGTGTAATGTTACGGAAACGGGTAATCTAAAAAATAAATATTTTTCGTCTCATCTATCGCAGAATGTTGTCTTCTTTAACTTATATATATATATATATATATATACAACTTAATGATATATGGGTAAGTTTAGATAATATTGCCAAAAATCTGAACAAAAACGTTTTTTTTTTCATTAATATGTAAAATTTGACCAACTTTGATGAGCGTCTGATGATGATGTGTCTAGTCTCATTCAATGCACAATTTAATGCCCTACAACTCTTACAAGAACCATGTTTCGATGTTGTGAGTCCTTTACGAGATATTATCGTAAAACCTCAAAAATACCCCTTCTGGTGTACATTTTTACCCCATCACTTATGCATAACTCCCCCGACGAGGAAAACTTAGGGTAGTCATATTGGGCTACAAATAAAGCCATTTAAACAATAAAACCTTTTGTAGCATTTAAATCAGTTTCGTCAATTTTTTTGGTCTAATTCTAATGGCATATAGAGTCCAACACGAAAACAAAAATTAAATATGTGCAAAAATCATGATACCTACTACCCAAAGCGACGGAACGCTACAAACAGAAAAAACGAGCAGAGCGAGAGGTACCATGTTCAGCCATTTGTCCCTTTCTAGTGTTGACATAATCACTTATACAAATTCCTCATATTTTTAGACATAAATTCCTCATTAATTTTCATACTTTTTATATTTTTACAGAATAGATCTACGTTTGGCCACCAACTCGCTTGATGGTAAGCAACGGTGTGGCCGAGGATGGAACACGTTGATCTAGAAGAAATCTATTCACTCTAGCCTTGAAGATGCCTAAATTGTACTTTTCAGGAAACAAGGAGGATGGCATGGAGTTCCATTCTTGGACAGTACAGTATCTTAGAAGATGACCCAAATCGTTGTGTTCGAATCTTTGGAATTTCCACGTGGAAGGGGTGATAGTGTGCAGTCCTTCTACTTGTCCTGTAGTAAAAGGGGGAGGGTGGAATAAGGTCATGAAGCTTTTGCTCACACTCATCGAAATATATCCGGTAGAAAATAGACAGACAAGCTACTTTACGGCGGTGCTCGAGGCGTTGTAATTTATTGGCGACTAGCTTGCTGTCTCCAATCAGCCTCATAGCACCCGTCGAATAGGTGGCAGCAGTACTCAACACACGTATATACTTATTTATTCCTTATTTTATATCACTACAATAATAAACGGATGCACCCTAAATAATCAAGGGAGTTTTCTTTTAGATGTTTCAGAAATAAAAATTAACTATTTAAAAATGATGCTGTTCAAATTACGTACTACCCAAAATAATACCAAATTTACGGTTACAATATTCTTCCAACAGTGGCAGCACCACACATTAATACGTGTTCATGAACGTCATTGTATAAAGACATGTAGTGTGAAAGGGACAAATGGCTAAACGTGGTACCTCTCGCTCTGCTCGTTTTTTCTGTTTGAAGCGATCCGTCCCTTTGGGTAGTAGGTATCATGGCAAAAATCAATGAGTTATTTTGTCTATGGTTATAAGTATTTTAATTACACGCTAGAGAGCGCCTATATCACGTAAAGTCGTGCGCGCGTCATACAAATGCAATACGCACACGCTTTGCGAGAGAGGGAAAAAGCATCCTCTCTCTATCACCACCAAAAAAAATTAACGTTTATATCTCAGAAATTTCTGAGCCAATTTAAATTGTTTTTAAGTATATGTCCGAAGCCTATTACCATCTATTACTAAGCCAACAGAGAGGGAAATTATGAATATAAACGGGTTGATGGATAAGTGACGATAGTTTGTAACGAAAGTTTTGTAAATCTGGTTTAAAAAATACTTAGTAATATTGTGATGTACGTTATCAGTCGTTAATAATACCATTTCAAACATTCGAAAAAGATTTTTATTTTATAATAACCTTATATTAAGTTTTTTTGTAGTATTACCTACTATATTTATAGTATTACCGTCTTATGTATAATCACTATAGAAGCTAATTGTTCTCCCTTGTTTCACATAACAACTTTTCATATAATTTTTCTTCGTATAAAATCACTAACCATAATTATTCACTTCACCTATTATTTATTAACTATATTATTATTTAAAATAAACATTTATTTGACATAAATACGATTGAAGTAATTTTCACTTTGAATAATATTATTTGACCGAATATTCATTTGACAAAAATATGCTTGACCTAATGTTTATTTAGCATAAGTAGTTTTTTTTATGAAACCTAATGTATGATGACCTAATAGTATTGTATTGAAAAATATTGCTGAAATGTCTTTTTTTTTTATCTATTAATAGGCTTGCGTTTGACCGCCAACTCTCTGCTCTGATTGGCTGTTGCGTTGTTTGAACGGATCTGTCACTCATTTTGAACCTAACCAACTCAAGTCTGACTCCGGGTGGGCTCCCGCCAGAAGCTCTTACGGTCATCCCTGAGTGTCGCTTCGCCACACTCGACCTTCGCTCCACTTGGTCTCGTATGGCTCACTCTCACTCAGGACCTCCCTTGAGCTTCTGGCTCCCGCGCTTTTTATATACACTCTAGGGATAGGGACCACAAGACTAGGTGGAGTCGGGGTGCTCTGTGTCGGTTCTGTGACCCATTTCGAACCTAACCTACTCAAGTCGGAGTGCTCTGTGCCAGATCTGTCACTAATTTTGAGCTAAGAAGCTTCAATTTTGAATTTTTCATGGTCATCAATTATAATACTGTACAAAATCGGGGTGTGCATTATTGAACTGAGTCAATAATGTACGGCATAATATTGTACGACACAATATTGCACAGCATGGTAATTCGTGTACTTGTACATCAATTATCAGTCTGTACATTATTGGGCCGAGCTGATAATGTACGGCATGATATTGCACAGCATGATATTCGATGTACATGTACACCAATTGTCATGCTTTGCATTATTATGCCGTACAATATCATGCCGTACATTATCTGTGTCGTACATTATTGCCTCCCGGAAATTCGATTCAATAATTTTATTATTATATGAAATAGGATTCGATTAAGCAAAAATCATATCAAACGACTATTATCTCGAACAAATATTATACTATTTGAATATTAGAGCTACCGTTGTTCTATCAAACAAATGTTATTTAAAACAAAAAATATACATAATGATTATTATACCAAACGTTATTAGGCCAAGTGAAATTATAGGAAACGTTGTTATGTGAAACAGGGGAGACCCGAAGCTAATGCTATAAACTGCTCTAGGACCTTACGGACAACTGCTATTGCGGCACCAAACTAACGTTAAATCCGCTCAGTTGGAAAAATCATGCGAACGTGAACCTTAACGCACCCAGATACGGTTTGTGGTCGCCTGATTTTCCAACTGAGGGGATTTAACGTTAGTATGGTGCCGCAATAGCAGTTGTCCGTAAGGTCCCTGTTAACTTTCCGCTGGCATGATGTGTCACTGTCACATGTAAAAGCGAAATAAAAATGTCTATAGAACGAATGAGCGGTTTTCTGACAGCTAAAGAAACAAGATAGATGGATGGATTCACAAAAACCTACAATACAAGGCAGGCACTTATGTATCTACCAATTTGTATTGTGTTGTGGAAAAACAATAACCAAGAAATACTATATAAAATAAGCATGACAGACAGTGTTAGACAAAAAGATATTATCTGTCTATGAAAATAAGCAAGATTTTTTATTGACCCTTCTTCGTCTGTGGTTTTGAAAAATTCTTTAGATCTTCAAGTCTCGTCAACACCATCTATCATTTTAATGAACTATATTATTTATTGCCTTTTGGAAAACCTCCCATTAGCCTATCGATTGTTTATGCATAAGAGGTACAATTTAATATAAATTACAGATGTAGTGTTAGTGTTAGCTTGTATTTTGTTTAGTCCTATTTAAAAAAATACAGATATAAATGTCTGCAATTATACAAGTTTTGATATAACTGCTTGTAAAAAATAAAACCTATATGATTACGAACAAATGGATTCTGATTATTGTAAACAAAATACAAATTCTGATACATTTTAGAAATAAAATATATTTACATACTTATTAAAATTATATGTTCTTATGTTAATATGTATATGTAGCTTGCATTAAAAGTAGACTAAATTCACATATTACTACATTAATAGTTAGTATGATTTTAGTTTTCCCAACGGCCAAAGATTCAAATATCTTTGGCGCTTGCAGACGATGCTTAGTACAAGTAACAAGTGCCAACTACGCATCATCTGCAACGGTGGGCTTAGTGAACGTGGCAGTGAAAGTGCTTAGTAGTACTTTGCGCTGGTCCTTGGCGCCAAGTGAAGCTTCTTATTCCCGCCCTGCTCGCGCAACGCCCAACACGTTCGAACAATCGCGCGAGTACGTACTCGCACGCGAGTTATGGCGTCACCGCGCGAGTGGCTACTTATCGTTTGAACGCCTACTTGTACTTGCAACTTCTACTTGTTACTTGTACTAAGCATCATCTGCAAGTGCCTTAACATTGATGGGGATCTTTACCAATATATAATAATTTTAACAGTGAACACAAAACAAAAATTACTTTTTACACCAAAGACAAATTTTGACACAATAAATTAATTTCCTGGGGGCTTCAACTTCATCAAAACCTATCTTAAGATACGTGACGTACGTCATTTAATTCATGGAAGTTTCGGTAAACCAATTGGTCTTATATAGACAATAAACTATATACCTAGCTACATTTGCAGAAACTTCAGACCTAGTTAGTGGCACTCACTAAATCCTTGATTTAAACCAATTTGTTTAAATTAATTAGCATAATTGAAAATTTAGAATGAATTTTAATTTCAAGTTTTTTAACCCCCGTGATTTCCTGGGTGGCCTACCAAATCCACACGTCTGTTAGGGCTTTTAAGTTAATGTTCCGTTCTATAAAACCATAAATATATAAAACACCCTCGTAACAAATACAATATCGAGTTATGAAATAACGAACTTTTTTGCCTCAAATATATTAATCATAAAATTTCAACTTACAATAGGGCCAATTTTAAAGGCTTCTTTTATGTAATTACTTGTTTAAATATATTCCAGGCACATAAGCAAAAAAAAACATCCTCGGAATGAAATAATAAGCTGTAAACTTGTATAAACCTTTATTTTGCCATTCTATAAGTTGTCTCACAAGTTCATAAAATCCCGTAGCCACATCTTGAGATATTCAAGGTCACAAAAATCGAGTTTTTGTAAATATCTCGCTTATTCCTAGGTTTTTAATAATATTTGCATCTATTATAAAATTGTAGAGCACAACATTTTCTACAGTTTGTTTTAAAAAAAAAATACGCATAACTATTTTTGATATTTATATTAAGGGGAGCACGCAGCGCTTAGCCATACAAAATAATGCAAGGTCAAGCGTCATTATGCTATGTATCGCTAAGCGCTGTGAACTTAACCTTAATGCGCGGACACGAGATTTCATTAGAATTTTGAGACCACTTTTAAAATGCCAAAATAAAGGTTTACACTTTACAGCTTATCACCGATACCGAGGTGAAACCCCTTATTTGGCTATAATAAAATAATATAATGTTTACATTTTGGAATTCCCACCCACCAGTGACTTTCAAATCTTCAAAATTGTTGAAAATGTACGAAAGGTATAGCTCTGGTCAGGAACGGGCCCTTAAATCAAAGAACCTTTGTTAGCAGCCTGCCAACAAAGATTCTTTTTCAGGTTTTCTTTCTTTTTCAGGTCACTTTCTGGCCCACGAGGGTGTGGTTGGGAACCCTTATTCTATCAATGGTGGAAAGACAGTGTAATTGGGTTTGTAAGAGCCACTACAGATGCGGATTATGTTCGTGGCAGTAAAATAGCACGAGGTATAATATCTACACCTGTCGCTTGTCCATCTGCTTCGAGCCAGTGCAGGCAGGCCTGACTAGTCCGCTTATTCTTGAACGCAAAAACTGCTCTTACTGACCCGGTTAAACTTTCCACCCTCTGTATATTTCATTGAAATAAATCATTGTCATAATATTAATAACATCAATTGAAAATAAAGTTATAATAAAAATTTAAGGTTCATATAAAGTGTTACACGGAACCTTGGTAGCCGAGAAAAGGTCATTGTTCTCATTATTATGAACAACTTGGGACCATGGGACCAACCCTGAAATGGTAGAAAATAATATCAGCTGTTCACACATTCTGTCCTGCTACATTGAAGAGTTTCTATTACAGAAAGGAGAAGAGTAAGGAAATGAGAAGGAAGATCTGTTTATACCAGGCATTATGAGTGAACCTTGATTGTACATTCTTATTTAGATCAACGCGTCGAACTTCGCATCACAATTGCTAACTGATTTCAAATGACTGACGTTTCGTTTATATGGGTGCAACTGGCTACAACAAATTTCTTACAAAAAGGCCTTCACAGCCATTCTAATTTTAACAAAAATTATATTTTCTGTGGTTTCTATTATTAATCTATATTTCGTTGAATGTGAATGTAATTTTTCTATGGAAAAGATGTTTCTTTTGCGATTTAAAGTTGGTACCATAGTAAAAAAAAGAAATTAAGTGTACAATGGCCTTTTTTCGGTTTAACCCTGTAACATGTTAACTCACAAACCTTGGAAGTGTACCTTGTCCATCTGATTGGCCTATTTTATATATTTTAAGAGGAAGAAACCTACGTGCTCTCTTGCTTGTACATTCAATATTTTTAATGATAACAAATCATTAAGGGTGTCCATATTGAAAAATGTCTTTTTTAAGTATATTTTCTTAATTTTTGTTACATTTTAAATGTTTTAGAGAATTGTCATCTTGTTCAAACAATTTTTTATTAATGTAAATGTATTACAATATATTTGTATAACGGTTTTTTCTTTTAAGTTTTCTATCTAACATGGTGAGATATGAAATGTTAGAAAAACTTTTTCATTTTAATTTAAACATATATTTTTTAAGTTGCGCTTGTAAGTACCGCCTTTTAATTAATTACAATCTAGCCTAATGTTAGGCTAATAAGTAATTTAATTCTAACTTAAACTTCTAAGTATGATATTTGTCCATATAGCACTTTTCTCGTCTCATATAGGACTTGTCTCATATAGTCATATAGCACGTTTATTAAGGCGAAGTCACTTTGTTATCGTATTCTTTATAGGTAGCAGTACACTACTTAAGCCTAACTCTTTGTTTTTCCCTACACTAACTCGAACGATTTTGTCCTTTTAAGTTTTCTTCAAGTAGATTTTGTTGACAATTTAGTTCAAAAGTATGTCGAAGCTCACGAAACAGACTTCATCATCATGTGAATGTGAGCTTCGGCGTACTTTTGAATTAAATTGTAAACAAACTCTACTTGAAAGTCCCGGTGGAGATCACTATTTCTTATGTACCAAGATGCAATTGAAATGCCCCTCAGAACTTTGTTCTAGAATCTTTGAATCATTAATATTGCTTTTAGCGGTACAGCCCCACATCTTTCATCAAACATCCAAACTGGCATCAGGACTTGCTTGAATAATAAAAGTTTATTTTTCATTGACAGCGAGGATTATCTTCCAAGCAGCCAATATATTTGTTTGTATCAGGTTTAACTCTTCCTTTTTTTTCTTGACATGTACTTTCCAGAGTAGATTGGCTTAATACATAAATCATAGTAACTTGTACTTAAAAGATGTTAGAAGACTTAAAAGAACATTACCGTTCGAGTTAGAGTAGTGAAAAACAAAATGTCTACCATTAAAGAACATGTGAAAAAAATGTCTTCCCCTTAATAAAAAGACTATAAGAAACATAGGACACATTTTTAGTTTTTAAAATAACATACGTAGAAGTTTAAGGTAGAATTAAATTTTACCAGCGCAACTTAAGAAAAGAAAAAAAACTTTGTATCATCAGGCGAGTCAAACGCAAGCCTATCATTAACTTAAAAAAAACTTATGTAACTTATTTTTAACTAGCGACCCGCCCGCCCGGCTTCGAACGGGTGTAATTTACGTGCGAAGCCGGGGCGGGTCGCTAGTCACTACACAGTATAAAACAAAGTCGCTGTCGCTGTCTGTCCGTCCCTATGTATGCTTAAATCTTTAAAACTACGCTACGGATTTTGAAACGGTTTTTTTAATAGATAGAGTGATTCATGAGGAATGTTTATATGTATAACTAGCGACCCGCCCCGGCTTCGCACGTAAATTACACCGGTGCGAAACCGGACGGGCGGGTCGCTAGTTATATATATATAAACCTTCCGTGAAAATTTATCTAATTGATGGTGCAAACCGCATCAAAATCCGTTGAGTGGTTAAGGAGGAATTAGCGGCCATACAGACATACAGACACGGAAAGCGACTTAAATGTATACTATGTATTGTAAAGTTTGAATGTGCGAGCGAGAGAGCGCGTAATGCGTGAAAGCGTTAAGGGTCTGTAGGCAAACCTAGCGTTTTCCTGACTAATTTCTCAGCTATTCTGTTAAACTCTTCACGGTCTTCCCTCCACATTTTTGCTGCATCCACATTGGCACCACTCTCATCGTTTGGTTCTGGAATACATAATAACGAAGTAGAAATTAAAAAGTATACCTTTATTGTTTTATTCTATTAACCAACTAGTTTCACATATTCAAATAAACCGGCCAAGTGCGAGTCGGGCTCGCGCACTGAGGGTTCCATACCACCACAAAATTCAATAACGAAATTACCAGTTGTAACTTGGTGATAAACATAAACTTGTCACCGACTCGCACTTTGCCATTTTTTATTATTTGTTGTTATACTTTAGAGAGTGTACTATAATTATGTTAAGTTTGACGCTTGTAACTATTACCAGTTTTACATTAGAGCTAATACAAAAATAAGTTTATTAATAGGTAGGACAGACAGACGCACGGACGGATGGACGGACGGACGGACGGACGGATGGACGGACGGACGGACGGCCAGACATTATAGGCTTAGTAATAGGGTCCTGTTAATACCTTTTAGGTACGGTACCCTAAAAAGGAAAATAGAAAAGGTATTTGGGAGCTGTATTGTGTCGCGACACAAGGGCTTCGCGCCGTAGCTGAATAGCGACTGGTCGTGCCGCGGCACTATACGGCAACGATGCCTCGCGCGCGCGCGCGTCTAACGGTAAATTGAGATAGTAGGAGCGCGCGCGCGGCGATGCTCGTGTGTAATATAAATATTATTTTGATTGGTGTAATGAATGTATGAAATGTAATGTATGTGAGTTATGTGTGTTTAAGTGTAATTCTATACTTAACTAGATATGAAATAAAATATAATAAATGATTTGAAGAGTGTAAATAGATAGATAAAATAAACTAATAAAATATATGATAGGTTACCTACAGGTATATATAGGAATTGTACCCAAGAGAGGGGAAACGAAATAAAGGATGACAGCAAGTAAGATGGGAAGATGAAATTAAAAAAGTGGCTGGCATAAATTGTGAAACAAAAGTCCCAGGAAGAAGCCTATGCCGGACGGCAGGCGGGAAAGAATACAGCGGAGCCGATTTCAATGACTAATTATTATAAAAATCTGACATCTATACAATATTATAATGAGGAAAGATTTGTATGTAAGTATGTTTGTAAGGAATTGGCTCAAAAAGTATTTGACCAATTTTAAAAATTCTTTCACCATTTGAATGCTACATTATCACTGATTAATATAGGCTATTTTAATAGGCTATATAAATATACCCGTGCGGAGCCGGGGCGGACCGCTAAAATATTTAAGTAAATAAAGTATAACAAATAATTAATTTTACAGTAAAACAGATAATTGACATCATTTCAAGATGGGTAATCCGAAATGAGGAGATTCGTAGATGAATGAAAGTCACCGACATAGCCCACCGGATTAGCAAGTTGAAATGGCAGTGGGCAGGGCACATATCACGCAGAACAGATGGCCGATGGGGCCGAAAGGTTCTGGATGGAGACCACGGACCGGTAAGCGTAGCATAGGACGTCCAGTGTCCACCCACAAGATGGACAGACGACCTAAAAGAGACCGCAGGGAAACGCTGGATGCAGGCTGCTTCCAACCGGCCCTTTTGGAGATCGATGGGGGAGGCCTGTGTCCAGCAGTGGACGTCCTATGGCTGAAATGATGATGATGATGATGATTGTAAAATGAGAAGCAAGAAACTTGACCAGCATAAAAGGCTATAAAATAAAATAAAAGTAAGCTCACCTGCTAGCATGCTAACAACGGAGAGTAGGATCTTCTCAACACTCTGCACGGGTGACCATCTCTCAGCACTACTCTCGTATCCCATTGGGTCGTCTCCAGGCGCATGTAAGATGGATATACATACTCGACCATCTGCATATACTGGAATTAACAAGTTGTCACTTTAGTTTTCAACAGACTTCCAAAAATGAGGTTTTCAATTAAACTGTATTTTTTTGTGTACATATAAACGCGACATTAAATGCAAAGATATCACATTATTTTCTGTAACATCATAAAATCTTCTTATTTTCATCTATCGTCTAGGCGGCCCGTAGTGCAAAACGAGACGCAGCCGCACGCGCGCATTCTCCTTGAAAAAGACCGCTTAATGCGGTTGAAACTATAGTTGGAGTGACCGGTTTTATCTTATGTGAGTAATTCCTGTGTAATATTAATAAAATATAATATCTTTGTACTTTTTGGTATTTAACTTTTTATGTATTTGTCATTTAGTTTTTAATTAATTAATATGAAATTGGCCTACATCGTGATGACGGTAAGAGACTAAGAGACCCGATGGAATGACTCTCATTCCTTGGAAGATGGGACGCCCTTTAGTGTGGGACGCTACATGCATTGATACGCTGGCGCAGTCTCACCTTCCAGAGACGTCAAAACAGGCGGGTGCCTATCGCGACTGAATGACTCAAGCTGCGCAAATATTCCAGCCTTGATTCCAGATTTGTAGGGGAGACTGAAAGTTTCTTTGCGTGACCAAAATGCTGGCCTGAAGTTTGGTCAGAAAGTTAATATTTAGTACTTAAATTATTTGCAGTTTGGTGGCCATCTCTCAAAAACGGTGAAGGAAAACATCGTGAAAAAACTGGTATGTCCAATAACCTCAAAAGGTCAAAGACAAATTACGTCCACCAACATACACTGGGCCAGTATCTTTGATATAATTATTATGTACTTTCGAGCTAGTACTGAAAAGTCTGCCAACAACTGAAGGGGGCGAGGTAAACACGCATTGCAGTTCTACAAATGCACACTTCAATATTGAATAGACGACCGAGGGGGGGTGTAAATACTAAAGGGGAAACTGTAGGTATAACTCTTCTGTTTATGATTTTTTTTCTGAGGCCCTTATTATGGTTGATTAGGGTCTATCCTCTGTCACTGAGAGAATGCCTGTGGGAACATGATAGGCTGATTATGATGATAATGTATGTACTTACTATTAGGGTGGAACATTTCGCAAATAAACTGCATTTTGGGCGGGCTCAGGGGGTAGTCTGCCGGAAAGATCAGTTTAGCGGGAAATATACCCCCTTCGAAACAGGTGCCTTCTGGGCCACTGTAAATATTATACAACTGATTTAGTATGCATAGTTTTAAAATAAAATAAGAAATGGACTAACAATAATAAACAAATCAATAAAGTAAACAACAAAAAACTAATGGATAAATTAATGAACTAGAATATATGGTTCTAGTCTATTTTTGGTTTGGAAATTTTTGAGCACCAAACCAAACCAATATCTATAGTTCTAAATATCTTTTCTATCAGAACCCTTATCCACATTCATAGTAAGCTGTTTCACACTATACCTCCTATACTGGAGAAACTGTGCCAGCAGCTTCTGAGCTACACTATGGTATTTCAAGGATTAGCTCAGGTAGATGGTGCCAGGGGAAAATGTATAATACATCTTAAGCATATTGCTTAACACCAAATTTTTTTTGAAATAAAAAATTTATATTAATAATAGGCTTGCGTTTGACCGCCAACTTGCCTGATGTTAAGCGATGATACGGTCTACAATGGAGCACGCTTGTCTAGAAAAACCGATTCACTTTTGATTTTGAAGACACCCAGATTGTAACAATCGGGGATGGAACACCCATTCAGGCAGCTCATTCCACAGACTAGCAGTTCGCACAATAGACGAGGAATCAAAGAGCTTCATATGGGTTTATCAACCATAAAGCGGTGACGTTTCCTCGTATCCACTCTGGCAGTCCGATAGAAAAATGGGCAGGAGGGAAAATAGATCATGCAGATCCGATGCACACTCTCGTGAATATATCCAATAAAAAACCGATAGACTAGCAACTTTGCGTTGATGCTCAAGACTAAGAAACCTAGTCTGAACTAAGGATTCATTCCTGATGAGCCCCTTGGCATATTTCTCAATAGACTCCAATGACTCAAGCTGATACTTGGCAGGGTCGGCATGACTCCATTTTTTGGGCACAGGTTACACATTTTCAAGCTTCCATGACTTAGGCACTTGACCGGTCTCAAGTGAGAGATGAAAAAAGCGTGTCAGTATAGGAGAGCAGTCATATTGAATAAGATAAGTATAATACTTATGTTACCACTCACCCCAAGCGGACGTCAGTGCAGGACTTATTGCCCCCATCTCAAA
The DNA here is from genome assembly GCA_932305915.1 of Agriopis marginaria. NCBI lineage: Eukaryota > Metazoa > Arthropoda > Insecta > Lepidoptera > Geometridae > Agriopis > Agriopis marginaria. Next base: position 14,181,525 of record OW029916.1, on the reverse strand, counting down.
TAAGAATAATAAGAATACTTACGTTATGAGGGCCTCCCATTCAAAGAAGTTTTCTTCGTTGATCGGACCAGCAATGATGCCTTCTGGGGGATTTAGTGTCAGCTCTGAAACATGACATAGCTTCTTTATGAATTTGAAGATCACATGTTTTCGACCCTTGTAGGCCTTATAGCACAGGCCGTGGAGAAATTGTATTTCCAGCGTTTTAACCTGCAAGTAGACTCGACAAAGCTAAAACATTGTCTCTTTCTCGTGATAAAAATGGTGGAAAGATAACTGGGAGAACGTTGGATAGAGTATGTAGGTATAAGAAACAGGGCACTGAGGAAACAGGTCTTAATTTTTTGTCAAAAGTATTTACCTATATTTGTCTACTACAACGCACCCCGGCTTTGCATGGGTGTAAGTCTTTTTTTTTTAACACCTTGGGTTACATTATTGAAGTTTTAGTAAGGATCCCTATTTAAAAAAAAAAAATATAGCCTGTCACCCAGGGATAGTGTAGCTTCCCAACAGAGAAAGAATTTTTCAAATCGGTTCAGTAGTTTCAGAGCCAATTCAATGCAAACAAACAATCAAATCTTTCTTCTTTATAATATTAGTTTAGAAGTATAGATGTCACAGATCGATGGGCGGTATGGTGGGGGTGACCTTTATGAGAAGAATTTTGACCTCAGAGCAACTCTCGCTGAGCTAGAGCCCACCCAGAGTCTGACTGCTGACACAGCACTCCCCAACTTAAGTCCGTTAGGTTCGACATGAGTGACAAATCTGACATTGAGCACCCCAATGCCATTTAGTCTTGTGGTCCCTACTTCTAGACAGTGTATAAAAGCGCCGGAGCCAGAAGTTTAAGGGAGGTCAACACAAGCTATATGAGACCGAGCAGAGCAAAGGGTGGCAAGCTAAGTGAGCCGTTGACCTCCGTAGCGAAGCGAAAGTCGAGGTGTGGCAAAACGACTGCAAGAGCTTCTGGCGGGAGCCCACCCGGAGTCAGATATAGTGCACATCGACTTGAGCTGTTGGTTAGGTTTGAAATGAGTGACAGATCCGACAGAGCACATTGCACTTGTATATCCTAATATTGTCCTAATTAGACCAACAGTTTTGTATTTACCTTGTTAATCTAGATCTGGGAAACTGGGATAGAATTTTTTATTCACTGTTTTATAACTTACGTTTGTATTCTGCCATTAGACGTCTTAGGGCCGAACCAGCCATTTTATGAGATTAAATTTAAGAAACAAACTGTAATAACTTTTTGTTTAGCTCAAATTATTTCTTTGCAATAACAAAACTACCAAAAATTCGCACAAAAACACAGCGAAATATAGTTTTTATTTCGCTGCTAAAACATGGAAAAGGAATACAAAATTCCGAGAAAGAGACAGCGAGCGAAAAACAAAGAGGTAAAAGAGAGATAAGAGACGAACCAATGAGTTCAACGCGTTGACGTTTAGTCCGACCAAATAATCTGTGCAGTTAAATAGGAGAGCCACCATCGAATTTTCTTAACAAATCTGACAGCCATTCAACCTGAGTATTATTTTAGTTCTACAGCTTGACCAACTGGACAGATAAGTCGGTTGGTCTGTAGTTTTTTTGAAGTCTATCGTATCATGTCATCAACTGTCTTTTTTCACTTTTTTATTTCATGACCATGGATACAGATTCCTTCAGTCGGAATAATAATCAGATTTATAAGGTATGTATTGAAAAACGTCATTAAATCACAATCAGAGTCAAAGAAACTAAAGGCGCTAGGAGACGATGCGTGGTACAAGCAGCAAGTACAAGTTGCAAGTAACTGTAGCTACAACGCATCATCTGCAACGTTTTGTTTAGTGCAAGTGGCAGTGGAAATGCAAATATTTCAAAATGTACAACTATCACAAAGATAATAGTAATTATTACATAGTTTAATTTGTTCAATTTTTTTTTTTTACTTTATAGTTTACATTGGCTGAACAAAGTTCTACACTGCCATGATAAAGTTTAAAAAGTAAATACCATAAGTAACGCGAGCGCACAGATAGCAGTAGATCTGGCGAGCGCCATCTCTTGACGATCTTCTTCTTCTTCTTTCGAGTCGATGTTCCGCAAAATACAATTCTATTTTCAAATCAAGTTTCTAGACCTTACTGCCACCCCAATGGCACTCTCCGTGGCTTCATTCAGGTCACAGATATACACAACAGGTAGTAGATCTGTGATTCAGGTCATCTTGTGTGCAAGTTGTAGGACACGCTGCACAGTCCATCAAGTCAATTAGACGATGAAAAGAACGAACTATACTGAATACGTTATGTCAATATTTGACTATTGCAAATGCACAAGACGTGCGAAGCCAAAAATCACAAATATAATAAAAAAAATATTTGTCCATAGATTTATTATGTCATAAAGTTCATAAATGTCATTGGGGTCATTGGTGATTGGCTGAGGCGATGGTGTTTGGCCATAGAGCATAGAGAGTAGCATATTCCTTGCCATAGAGTAACTGTTGGTTTGGATTGCTGGTTTGCTGAAAGTTTGCTGTTGGCAAAGATAATATAAATACTACGTAAGCTGTTGGTTTCAAGTTGGTTTGGCGGACATTTCGAAGTTTTAATAGCACCTGTTATAAAAAGTTCCTTTTTCTTACCTATTAGGCTGATATTAGATAGGTACCACATAATTATCACAAAGTACACCTAAACAATCTATCGTTGTTTGTTTGTTGTAATTATTGTTTTAGTCAATGAATTTATTTGCAATTGGTAATTATTAACTTAATATTATTATTGGCACTCTTGTGCTCTCTTGACTACGTACAATGATCGTTGACTACGTACTTGTAACTTATGTAAGTTGCCACAAACCTAATAAAACAACACACTCCTTGAGTTTGCTTGAAACCTATGTAGGTATATTAAGAGATCGTTGCATGAAACATTTTATTTTCAGTAACTCCAATGGAAAAAGGACAAGAAAATGTAACGCTATCACAACCAATACCTTCACAAAAAACACCGCCGTATAGAAACATACAGGTACCATTTTGTTTGGTAGTCTCAAATGCCGGGATTCAATGATTTACTTAGTAGATACATAAACATAGTATCTTATGTGTTCCTCTTATATAAGGAGACGGTGACTGCTTACCATCAGGCGACCTGTCGTCTTGTTTGCCACCTAGTATGGCATATTTTTTTTATTAGACAGCTTACAAAGAACCGTGGAATGAGTCATATCTACTCGGCATTAAATTGCTAGACCGTTTCCGAAACACCGATACGACGTCGCACCAAGGATGCAGATTATTGCAGATATCGTCCTAATAGGTGTAATGAAATATTTGCTGCAGTAAGTAGGTACTAACTACTTCTTTTAGATCGGTTTTTCAATCTTTTATTATAGGTACCTAGTTACCTACTATGTATTAGGGAAAAGTTGTACGAGATGATAATTAATGGAATTAATTAATAATAATATAACGCTCATAAAAATAACCATCAACAGCCATATTTTTTAACAAAATCTAATGTATCATAATCAGAGAGACGATGCCTTTAAATGGTTTTATTTTCAAAGAAAAAACTAAATAATAATTTAAAGAAAAGTCTCCCTGTTGCCATAGAAAAGCCTCGAGCACCGCCCCGTAAAGTAGCTTATCTGTCTATATACATATTTCCTATCGGATACATTTCGGCGAGTGTGCGCAAAAGCTTCATGACCTTATTCCATCTTCCCCCTTTTACTACAGGACAAGTAGAAGGATTGCACAGTACCACCCCTTCCTAGTCGAATTCCTAGTCGAATATCTATAGATTCGTACTCAACGATTTGGGTCGTCATATACTTATGATACGTAGGTAGGTACTGCCCAAGAATGGGAACTCCCTGCCGTCCTCCTTGTTTCCTGAAAACTACAATCTAGGCATCCTCAAGGCTAGAGTGAATAGATTTCTTCTAGATCAACGTGTTCCATCCTCGGCCACACCACCGCTTACCATCACGAGTTGGTGGCCAAACGTAGATCTTTACCTACTACATGCCGCCAGCATGCTGGGTGCGCAGCCAACTGGTAGTGGGTTTGACTTTAGACCTTCAACGGTCTATGGGCAGTCTATTATCTGTATTTGTAGTGCTAGTAGCTTGTATTTTTTTAGTTAATAAAGGCATTTGCTCCATTAAAAAACTATACAGGGTGTGAGGGGAAGACTCTCGAAGCCAAAAGAAGGTAATTGTACTCATCATTATAAACCACTTTTAGCATGGGACCAACCCTGAAATCGCGAAAAAATCAGCTGTTCCATACATTCTGTCGAGTGTCAATGACCGTTTTCTATAGAACAGCCGATATTTTTTTCGCGATTTCAGGGTTGGTCCCTTAGTAAAAGTAGTTCATAATGATGAGTACAATAACCTTCTTTTGGCTTCGAGAGTGTTCCCCTTACACTCCGTATAAAATTATATCTATACTAATATTATAAAGAAGAAAGATTTGATTGTTTGTTTGTTTGTTTGCATTGAATAGAATCCGAAACTACTGAACCGATTTGAAAAAATCTTTCAACGACGGGAAGCTACACTATCCCCGGTTGACATAGGCTATAATCTATACCCGTGCGAAGTTGGGGCGGACTGCTAGTAGGTATATATGTACTAATAATAAAAAGAGGAAAGATTTGATTGTTTGTTTGCATTGAATAGGCTCCGAAACTACTGAACCGATTCGAAAAAATCTTTCACTGTTGGGAAGCTACACCATTCCCGGGTGACATAGGCTATAATCTATACCCGTGCGAAGCTGGGGCGGACCGCTAGTATTTAATAAACTGGTGAAGATTATAATGTCAAAAAACTTGTTATGTAGCATTCACAATGGGAAGAGGAACCGGTCGCCATGTTCGTCTGTCGTTTGTGCAAGAAGACGTTTTACAATGCGAATGCTCTGCAGAACCATAGAAACACCCAACACGATGGCGGCGAGGCGTCTTGCAGCGAGACTGAATACCACACTCCCACATATTACGATGACCAAGTTAGTATTCTTACATGACTGCCCAGAAAACGGATATAATTATTATTATAGTACTAATGCCTGGGCCACACACATCGCGATAATATTCGGGCGATAAACTTCGTCTTCGGTCTACGGTGAAGCTGCGCGGCCACATAATGCGCGATGTAAAGTTTATCGCTATGTACGAACGATGTATAAACGCAAAAGACAAAATGGACGCCGTGGTTGCTCTATATTTTATGGCAGCAAATAATATTTTTTTATGGCCAGTTTCGTTTGGGTTCCATAAAATCGGCTCAGCCTCGTAATTGGCAATAAATTCTAAAATTCTATCGTTACTCCAATCCATGTTTCGCTTCAGCTATATTATGCACTGCAGTTTAACTTACACGTCCGCTACGCACTATGGCTGGCGGCCGACTGAATTGTGGCCACGCAAGCGAAGTTCATCGCGATAAAACGCTTTGATCTGCGAGAATTTACCGACAGTGGAGAGAAGTCCTCGCAGATACGTACGAAGCACCGAAGTATACGCGAATACTTGGCTACACACATCGCGATAACGCGAATCTTCAGATTATCGCGATATGTGCGGCCTAGGCATAACAGACGCTCGAACGCGGCTGACGGACCGCTGTCCTACCAACGGGAGAGAAAGAGTGATAATATCATATTTCCCTCTCTTTCTCTCCCATTGGTCAGACGGCGGTTGAGGTCAGCCGCGTTCGTGCGTCTGTTAGCACTATTAGATAAATATAAACTCTTTATTGTATACCCCAGAAAAAAAATTTACAACAAGATAGAAAATACTTACGAGTTAGTGCCACAAGTGACGGACTTATCGCTAAAAGCGATCTCTTCCAGGTAACCATTAATATATTATACCTACTTATAAGTACAGGGTTACGCATATACCCGAAAAGCCGAAAGAGGTAATTGTCTCATCATTATAAAAAACTTTTACTATCGGACCAACCCTGAAATCAGTTGTTTTATACATTTCTTCGAGTGTCTATGAACTTTTTGTTATGGGACAGCAGATTTTTTTTATCGCGTTTTCGGGTTTTGTCCCATAGTAACTGCGCCCGGCGGTTTCACCCGAATCAAATTTTTTGAGCAATTTTCTTAATTTTTCTTTCCGTAAGAACCTTCTACAAAGTATTAATAAAGATGATTGAAATCGGTAAAGTCGTTTTCAAGTTATGACGTGACCAAAGTAAATATGGATTAATTTATTTCTATATATATTATACATATATATATATATATATATTATATATTATATATATACGAGTAGATTCAAGTTTTTTTTACAATAAATATATAAAAACAAGATATTATAAAAATAAACCTAGGTAGCCGCCAGCAGCGCGGCAGGACCCAAGCTACCGGTGGCTAGGGCTGCTGAGTGAGGAACCTCCTGACAATACGTGCCGTGTCAAGGATTACCGCCTTCTGCATCTGACCCTTGATTGACCCAACCGTGTAGGTCAGTGGTCCCAATTAGTGTTTCCTGCGTACCACTTCAAGAAAGACCTCAAACTCCCCCCCCCTCTCCCCACCCCTCAACCCCTCGAGCTCGGCTCAAGCACACCAAATGCAGTCCGGTCCAGTGCAGACTCAGTTTGGGAAGTCCAGTACGCTTAGATTCCCAGATTTTATAGTTTACGAAAACTTTTTTCGTTTACGTATTGTTCCATACATTTTAGTAAAGCGCCTCTATCGGAAACGTGGAGGAACTAAATTTGGCAGTTATCGGCGGTATAGATTCATCATCATCATCATCAGCCAGAAGACGTCCACTGCTGAACATAGGCCGCCCCCTTTAACCTCCACACTGAACGACAGCCTGCCTTTTGCATCCACTGGATGCTCGCGACTCTTACAATGTCGTCGGTCCATCTAGTGGGAGGCCTCCCTACGCTGCGTCTTCTGGTTCGTGGTCTCCACTCCAGAACCTTTCTTCCCCATCGGTAATCGATTCTTCGAGCGATGTGGCCTGCCCATTGCCACTTCAACTTGCAAATTTTAACAGCTATGTCGGTGACTCTGGTTCTTTGGCGAATATCCACGTTTCGGATTTTATCGCGCAAAGAAACTCCGAGCATAGCTCTCTCCATTGCCCGCTGTGTGACTCTGAGTTTTTCCAAAAGGCCTACAGTTAAGACCACGTCTCAGTACCATATGTCATCACTGGCAACACACACTGGTCAAAGACCCTCGTCTTGAGGCACTGTGGTATCTTGGACGAGAAGATATTACGCAATTTCCCGAACGCTGCCCATCCGAGTTGGATTCTTCGGGCGACCTCTTTGCCTAAGTTGGACTTACCTAACTGAACAATCTGTCCAAGATAGGTGTAATGGTCAACAACTTCGAGAGTATCGTTCCCAACGACTACCGGCACGGGTTCAACATGGACATTGGACATAATTTTATGATATTTGTGTATTGAGTGATTTTTTTGCGGTATAGATTGCTCCACTCTAATACGAAAAAAGTTTTCGAATACCTTTTAGCCCAGCAATGTATGGAACAAGACGAAAACGATGAAAAAAGTTTTCGTAAACTATCAAATCTGGGACTAAGGGACAGTAAAGTTTGAAACCCTGTATGCACTCAGTTGGACTGCAGACGGACTACAAATGGACAGCATATACGGTGTGACGTCTTTCATAGAATTTTTCTTAGTCAGGAGATTGGCGTGCGTACCTACCTACCTCTTGATGCAACGGTATGTACCCCTAGGGGTACGCGTACCACTAATTGGGAACCACTGGTCTAGGTGATGGTCGAGGCTCCTAGCTATAAGGCCGTTCACAGAAACGTCTATCGAAACAATGATCGTCGAGTCAACATCCCACATGGCGGTGACCTCGTGAGCCAACTCAATGTACTTGTTGAGTTTGTCCTTCTCGGCCATCACGAGTGTATTGAGTGATTCAAGTGTTAGAATACTGAACGACGCGAGTGTTTCATGGCCATCGATATAAATCCATTTTATTCAAGAGTTGCATACTATACTTTATACTATGAGTCATGACTACGAGAAAAAGAAAGATTTAAGGAGTTTATATCGAGTATTTTTGTGCAAGGAGATTGTATAGCATTGAGATGGAGGTCGAATATATTGGTGTGTTCTAAATTCAAACACCAAAATAGTGATTAAAAGTTTTTTTTACTCACTGTTTTCAGTGAATAAAATACTCTTTTTCGAGTGAGAATGGTATAAAATCATTTATCTGTCAGGTAGGTAATATTATAGTACTACAGACGTGTGGATTTGGCTGGCGAATAACCACCGGGAGAGAATGAGAAAAAAATATCTTAATATCCCTATAGTTGGACGGAGGTCCGCCACTTTCGTCAGCCAAGACCGTCTCGTCTGATAGCACTATAACAGGGCTGCAATTCTTTGGTACACTGGAAATACTGGAATCAATATGAAGCTCTTTGAAACCTATGCAAACCTGGTACCAATGCATAATAACTATTAAAAAATCTAGCCTTGCACTGATGCAGCGCGTCTATTCTAACAAGGCTAGTACGCAAGCGCGTCAAACTAATCTAATATATGAAAATTTCGTGTCACGGTGTTCAACCGATTTTTATGATTTTTTTTAAATGTATATTTGGTAGGTATGAGAATAAATAGGTCGTAAAGTATATTTCATGCCGCGCTAAGAACGAGCCCTATGCGTAGTTGCGTACCATTGATCTATGATAACATAAATAATCAAAGCCATTGAAGTCATTTTTGTGGCAAAATGGCATTGTGCATGACATCTGTGGCATTATGCTACGTATGGCTCTATCTCATATTCATCATCATCGTCAGCCAGAAGACGTCCACTGCTGAACATAGGCCTCCCCCTTTAACCTGCACACTGAACGACACCTTGCCATCTGCATCCACTGGATGCCCGTCTCGACTATCACAATGTCGTCGGTCCATCTAGTGGGAGGCCTACCTACGCCGCGTCTTCCGGTTCGTGGTCTCCACTCAAGAACCTTTCTTCCCAGTCGATTATCGGTTCTTCGAGCGATGTGGCCTGCCCATTGCCACTTCACCTTGCAAATTTTAACAGCTATGTCGGTGATTCTGGTTCTATGGCGATATTCCACGATCCGGATTCTGACCACGTCTCAGTATCATTTATGTCATCACTACAAAAACACACTGGTCAAAGACCCTTGTCTTTAGACATTGTGATTGACACTGTGTTAGGCACTCTCTCATATTATGATTTTGAAATTATATTCTTTGAAATTATGTTGCCGTGACGTTTCAATAAAATGCGAAAATTACCCTAATATATTATTATGTACTTAACTTATATAACATTTTAACGTGAATATCCACCCAATTTTTATGAAAATTACTACACAAGCCTAGTACTAGGCCTACAAGTAGGTACTAGGTGCAACTGAATATTTATGGACTCACATACGCATATTGGCCTCGGCTACGTCTTGGCCCACATTTTCACGTAAATGCTTCTGTTGGTGGCCGCTGCAGTCGTCAATTCTTTGGAAAACCGGAATCAATCTGAAGCTCCTTGAAACCTATGCTATACTGGTAATACTGGTATCAGTGCATCTTAATTTTCGAAAATCTAGATCTTGCACTGTTGCAATACGTCCTTACATTCTGAACGAGGCACACACGCGTCAATCTAATCGCGTATGTATACTATTGATTAAAAACAATTAGGTCATGCATGTTAGGACAGAATATGTTAGGTCATAGAAAAATAAATAATACTTAGATATTTTTAGACCTAAGTAGGTCTTCTAGTACGAAATTTAAGAAAAATGTGTCCTAAATTTATTACATAACTATATCTTGCCACAGCGGTTTCGCTCGCTAAAGTAGGTAATAAAAAAACTGATTCCAGTCCCGCCCATTCCTCTTTAGTCCCGTGTTCATCCTGTAATCCAATCTATTCCCGCCCCGCCATTTCTGCTCCAGCCTTGCATCCGTTCCGTAATCCACTCTACTGCTTTCCCGCTCTTTTCTCTCTAGTTCCGCATCCATCCCATATATCATTCTAGTCCCGTCCCACCTTTTCTACTCCAATTCAAGATTCGTCCAGTTATCCACTCTACTCCCATCCCCCCCCCTTTCCGCTTCAGTTTTGCATCCAACCCATTATCAACTCTACTCAGTCGCATTTTCCGCTTCAGTCCCGCATCCCTTCCGTAATCCACTTTACTCTCATTCCGCTTTTTCCGCTTCAGTTCCGCATCCAAACCATTCACTTGATTTCCTCTCTCAGCCCGTTCCCATAAATTCTTTATCTACTGTGGCTACCACATTTACACACTGTAAGTTAGAACAAATATGGCGCGAAAGAATATTGTTTACCAAAAAAACATCGTTTTACAATCTATGTAAAATTATAGCAAAGCTGAAATCGGCTCCCTCCTTGAAACTCTTTGAAACTTGTGCTTGCCTAGTACGACTCAATCAAACGTTTCAAAATGCACCCTTGTAATATGCAACGTAGACTGGATGCAACGCGTTCTTACTTTCACAACGAGGTTTAATATCCAATAGGTGTATAAATTAGAAATTCAATATGACGGATTTTATGACCCAACTTCAAAACACATTACATACACTCTAGAATATAAAAATACAAGAGTGCGTTTGTTAGAATTTAAATTCTTAGAGATATTTCATCATTATCGTCATTTCAGCCTTAGAACGTCCACTGCTGGACATAGGCCTCCCCATCGATCTCCCAAAGGGCCGGTTGGATGCGACCTACATCCAGCGTTTCCTTGCGGTCTCTTTTAGGTCGTCTGTCCACCATGCGGGCGGACGTCTTAATTAATAAAATTGCACAGAAAATTGGATAATTTCAGAAACATTTACGACGATTTTAACTTCGCGCGTTTGTAAGTTCTAAGACAGGACAACGTCTGTCGGGTCAGCTAATTTGTAATAAATAAAACATTAGGACACATGCCTATTAGCATAGGACCGAGGCAGATGACATAGCATAAGAGAGACCTATACTATAACCCAGCAATGAGATACGAAAAGCTGTGGATAATGCTGATATGTAAAATTTTCATAATGCTAATATCCTAAGCTATATTTATCGGATTTCTGCAAATTAGGTTTAGGTATTTTAACACTCGGGCCCCTTGGGGTGTCATAAAGTCATCATCATCATCGTCATCATTTCAGACGTAGAACGTCCACTGCTGGACATAGGCCTGCTCCATCGATCTCCAAAAGGGGCGGTTGGAAGCGGCCTGCATCCAGCGTTTCCCTGCGGTCTCTTTTAGGTCTTGTGTCCATTTTGTGGGTGGACGTCCTACGCTGTGCTTACCGGTCCGTGGTCTCCATTAAAGAACCTTTCGGCCCCATCTAAAGTATTATAAAGTATTATGCCGGTACTCCAAATTTCTTGTGCCCTATTGTACCTACTTACACTAATTAGTCATTGTATAGGTACTGAGTTCTCCGTTCTCAAAATGATGTGAGCATTCATATTTCCCAGATAATTAATCGTCACAAAAAAAATAAACCGCCACAGCTGGTGCACTAAACAATGGTGGTTGGATGCAGTATCTATCTCATACGAAGTATGTTAACTGATTTTTGTGACTCATACTTACCACTTTTTTTGCATGATTATAACATATTGCCTTTATTCAATGACTAGCCCCGCGGTTTCACCAGCGAGTTAAAATCGTCGTTAAGTATTCTGAAATTTACCAGTTTTCTACTAAATTTTCAGAATTTTTCCTCTTAAAAACCTTCTACAAAGCATAAAAAAACCTAAAAAAAAAAAATGAATTCTATAAAGTTGTCTAATACTTTGTAGGTTCTTAGAAAAATCCTACTTCCTACTAATATTATAAACGCCAAAATTGTATGTATGGATGTACTTATAGATGTATGGATGGATGTTTGTTCCTCTTTCACGCTGCAACGGAACAACGGATCGACCTGTATTTTTGCATGGGTATATAAAGTTTAAGAGCCAGAGAGTGACATAGGCTACTTTTCATCATCATCATCACCATTTTTTATCACTTAGCGGGTGAAAACGCGGGGGGCAACTAGCTAATTATAGTCTAGTCACCTACATAGCCCACCGGATTAGCCCACAAGCTGAAGTGGCAGTGGGCAGGGCACATATCACGCAGAACAGATGGCCGATGGGGCCGATGGGGGAAGATGGGGTTCTGGAATGGAGACCACAGACCGGTAAGCGCAAAGTAGGACGTCCACCCACAAGATGGATAGACGACCTAAAAGAGACCGCAGGGAAACGCTGGATGCGGGCCGTTTCCAACCAGCGCTTTTGGAGATCGATGGGGGAGGCCTATGTCCAGCAGTGGACGTCCTATGGCTGAAATTATGATGATGACCTAGCAAAGCAAGCCTAATTCTAATATCTTTGACTTGGAATGTCCATCGGCTAACCGAGCACTTTGTAAACGCATAGATAGGTAATATTTGTGTTGTGTTCATATGTTAACAGAACTACATTAGCGGCTTCAAATTCGTACCAAGTCCGACAGGCGACACGTCGTCCGACACCGTTCACGACGGCCTCACCACCAGGATGTTCTCCCAGGACACCACATATATCATAGTGAAGGTAGACAGTGCCATTGGAGAGTCCGCGGCACTCGACGTCGGAATAAAGCCTATCGATTTGAGGTAATGTAGGTTTCATCTTATAACCTTAGGCCCCGAGCATACTATCGACTTTTAGTAGCTGCGATCAGCGATTCAGTCGCGTTTCAGAAGCTAGATGCCGCGACTGAACGCTACACTCCGCACACATGCGGTTGCCAGTCGTGGCTTATTACACGCTAGAAGCAGCGACTGAACGCTACACTCCGCACACAAGCGGATGCCAGTCGTGGCTTATTGGACGCTAGAAGCAGCGACTGAACGCTACACTCCGCACACAAGCGGATGCCAATCGTGGCTTATTGGACGCTAGAAGCAGCGACTGAACGCTACACTCCGCACACAAGCGGATGACAGTCGTGGCTTATTGGACGTTAGAAGCAGCGACTGAACGCTACACTCCGCACACAAGCGGATGCCAGTCGCAGCAACTTAGTGAGGCCTTGGAATCTGCGGAACATGGTTTTAATTTATATGTAATTAAGATTTTAATTATAATTTATTAAGAATTAAAGATTTTTTATTTATATTGTATGACTTCAAAAAATACTAAATTAAATATAACATTTAAATAAATGGTTTGATTTTAATTAATTAAGGAGGTCATTATTATACAGTACCTACTCCTTATCTCCTTTCATCGCAGTGTAGCCTATGTGCGCAATCCTGTTCAATAATGACCTCCTTACGGCGCAGTGTGGCCTATGTGTGCAACCCTGTTTAATTTTGACCTCCTTTCGGCGCAGTGTAGCCTATGTGCGAAACTTCCCTATACCGTGAGAAATACAATTCTGAAAACTGAAATTATTATTTTTGTGCGCCGGGATCGTACGCAGCTAGTCGCCAAAACGTCGATGCAGACGCTAAATCGCGCGATTTAGATGCTAAATGTCGTCGTCGCTAGTATGCTGAGGGCCTAAGTTAAGAACGTTCAGTAGAACACAATATTTACTGTTTTCAACCAAATATTAGAGCTTCAAGTTGTATCATCATCATCATCATTATAATCAGCTTTATAACAGTCCACTGCTGGACTTTTGCCTATTTACCCCCGAAAGGGTGATTGGGCCATATCCACCACGGTGGCCCAGATGCGGGTTGGTGGATTCACATACGCCTTTGAATTTTCCTTTGAATTCAGACTGTTTAGTGAAGGTATACAGAATGCTACTAGGATCAAGCAGGCAGTAGGTTTTAAACTGTAAAATTTCAACATTTTAGCTGACACTGCAACTATTATGGGCAAGTGTGGCACTTACCAAAACGTGAGCGACATCGTCTATTCTCAGTAGTTCAATCAACAGTTCAATTGATTGAACTACTGAATTTTTTTAGTCTCACTAGTTCAATGAAATAATTTGATTGAATTAGTGAGACTTATAAGTTCAGTTACCAGTTCAACGGATTGACTGAACCTGCCCTAAACTCAAAAAAATAAAAAAGTTTTTTGTATGCTCCTATATAGGGGCCCCTTCACTTGCACGTTTCCGATGCCACTGCGACCCGACCTGCAATGCCGTCAGATATTCTTTAACTGCTGCGACTATTCCCTTCACTACCGCGAAGAGCACACCAAGCGAAGAAAAGCCGCACTCCGGTGCCAAGTGTGCGAGAAACGGCTCGATAGAGACTTCAATCCCAACGACTCGCTCGCAGCCCAGCTGCAGACCGCTAACCAAGTGACGTTCTCGTGTCGCATGTGTGGGCAAACCTTCCTAGACAGTTTCCAATACGACGAGCACAACCGCATCGTCCACGCTAAAATGAAGCCCCACCAGTGTCCGCTATGCGCTAAACGGTTCACCCAGCAAGGGGGCTTGCAGCAGCACATGAGGATGCACTCTGGAATCAGACCGTTCGCTTGCACATTCTGCCCGAAAGCTTTTACGCAAAAAGCAGGTTTGGACCAGCACCTTCGCACGCACACCAAAGTGAAGCCTTTCAGATGTGTTATTTGCAACAAGAGTTTCTCTCAATCCGTGCATCTTAGACAACATATGCGCACACATACAAACATCCAGCCGTTTGAGTGTTCAGTCTGTGGACGGAAGTTTAAGCAAAGTAGCCATTTAAATTTCCACATGAGGTCTCACGTGACAGACGGCACGATGCCCATGGAGAGCTATGCCCAGGTCATTCAAGAACAGAACCACTTGGAGCTTTTGAACCTATCGAATCTGCAGCCGGTTCAGGACGGTGAAACTATGTACTACGCAGCGGAAATAGCACCCTCCATGCATGCTGACAGCTACGGTTATCAGCATCAACCCTAATGCGAAAAAGCTTGTCAAAAAACTTGGCAAGTCAATTATAAATTCTGACTATAATATGATGTTAATTTACTTTTTATGTAGAACTTATATCTAAGCATTTAAGGAGTATTTTTTAATTACCTAGTATGTGATACTGCTTGTTTTATTTGGATTTAATAAATAAAAACTTGTTACAAATGCTTGTTCTTTAGACAGGCGCCAACGTAATATTATAAATGGTACAAAACAACTTGAGTTGATTTTCTGAAACAACTGAAACTCTAAAAATAGTGTTTTCCGGTAAAACTACCAGGCAAACAGGGATATCAAAGAGATTGCTAGACAACACCTATAATAGTTATATAGGTACGTACAAGTTCCATGTGCTGGTCAAGCCACACCCATCATAGTGGAAGTAACTTCCTATGTATGAAGAGTTCTGATGATTTCCTCTTGCTCACTCTTTAATGTCATTGGTTCAATAATATTATGCACAATTTCGAGTATGCGCAGTAAGATTGATGCAGTTCAAAGCTTCAGGTTTACAGTTTGAGACCTAGTTTCAGTCTGGGATGTTCTGCCTCACCTGCACCTTTATCATGGACATTGACGGGGAAATTCAATAACAGAATGGACGTCACATCTTAAATCATGATAAATACAATATGATTATGATTATATGATTATTTTTTATACTATAGCCCTTTTACAGCTGAATATTAAATTATTAATTTAGTGACACGACGAGATCGGTGTGATGCCCAACTCATAATATTTAATTATACTAAGATGTTGTAGTCGGTCGATCAATTAATTATATTCTATTCTATTCAATAGGAAAGTAATTAGGTATAAGATCCAAAGATTTTACGATAAAGTATTATAAGCAGTCAATGTGAGAAAGTGGTAATTTTGAGTGAAAATGTTGTAGACCAGTACAATGTTTCAGTCATGCCGTTCACGGAATATGGCTAAATACGTAGAACCTACTAATAGCATAGAATATACAAGCCCACTAATAGATATTAAATTAAGTGCTAAAATCGCAAAACGTGATTATAGTTTTGATTTTTAATAATGGTTTTGTAAAAATCACATACTTCAGGACAGTCCTAAACTCCTAACTACATAATTGTGCAGTTTGAAAAACCCGCAAGCTAGTTCGTCGATACGTGAAAAACTGCGTAATTTCATAAACGACGACTTTTTTTGACAATAAAAAAACATCTCCACCATTTTAATACGAAAATACGAATACGAAAACTGCTAAACATTTGCTTTATTATATCAAGGAAACCGGTTTTCAAAGTGACTTTTTTATTTTTAAAATTGCTTTAAATGTGCTATAGACATAGCTCTGGCCGGGGCCGAGCTTTTAAGAAAGCTTCATGATTAACGCTATTAAAAACAAAAGTTAAGAGGATTGTCTACCGCGTACTTGTCCATACAAAAAGAAAAACCTTTTTTCTCCCTCCTAATATTATCCGATTTCGGTGTTTTTTTTTTCATGTAATCAGCTCATTATTTACTAGGCTTATACATCTTATTTTTTCCAATTTGTTTTATCACTGTAATGTTATAAGCATTTTAACCAACCATGTTTTAGCTCTGAAACTATGACTATTAAAAGTCAACATATTTTAGAAACCAATAACTTTTTTGAAAATAATAAAAAGTATAAGCCTAAAAAACATTCCATTCAAGCGATTGACACCAATAACAAAACATTTTGTTACAATTTAGGGGGTGAAAAGAGGATTGCCCCGGAACCTAAATTCTATCAAAAAAATTACCTAAAAATCTCGCGAGCAGCAATTCTCTCTATCGGGCACATAGGGGGTCGGGGGGAAGGTAAGACTACTTATTTACTTACATTACTTCACACAGACAAGCAATAGGGATGCTAACGGTTATACCGACACTAGAGATGGGAAAGTAATCAAAATTACTTTTTCTTTTCTTACATTATTGAAGTAAAATGGGCATTTTGTATCATTTATTTAAAGGACAAATATTCAAAACACAGTATTTAAATCTATCACTACCTCATTATTATATACAAATTAATTATTATATAATAATTAATTTGTATATAATTGGCATTTTGTTCTATCAAATTCATTCAACATACCGTATTGTGTACTTACTATGTACATATATTATACCTAGTACCTTGTAATAAAGGCATTTAATGGGCAGGGAGGGTGGTGGGTAATGTAAAGAATATCCCACCAAAAACATTCTGTAAAAAACTAGCCAAGTCTCGATGGAGCTGCTTGTTTATCTCTAAAAAGTAATGAAATCTAGATAAAGTCGTGCCAAGTCTAAGGTTCCTTACTGCGATTTCTAATTATTAAAGTTAATGTTGCGTGACTTGGCCGTTGAACATTCTTTATACGTTAGTGGGTACAAGTAAATTTTGTTGGCAATTTTCCATCGTCAATGGGTAGCGGTTCTGGCGACAGATTGGTGCAGTGATGTCATGGAGCACCTGGTTTTGTACCCTTGTGTACCCTTCAACGGCCAAGTCACACAACATTAACTATAATAATAAAGAAATCGCAGTAAGGAACCTTAGACTTGGCACGAATTTGTCTAGATTTAATTACTTTTTAGAGATAAACAAGCAGCTCCATCGAGACTTGGCTAGTTTTTTGCAGAATGTTTTTGGTGGAATATTCTTTACATTACCCACCACCCTCCCTGCCCATTAAATGCCTTTATTACTATATATGGCTTTATAATAAGTGTATGTGTGTTACCAGTGATGACATACGGCACTGAAACGTGGCCTCTCACTATAGGCCTCATAAGCAAGCTCAAAGTAGCACAACGAGCTATGGAGAGGGCTATGCTCGGGGTTTCTCTACGAGATCGAATCCGAAATGAGGAGATCCGTAGACGAACGAAAGTCACCGACATGGCCCACCGGGTTAGCAAGTTGAAGTGGCAGTGGGCAGGGCACATATCACGCAGAACAGATGGCCGATGGGGCCGAAAGGTTCTGGAATGGAGACCACGGACTGGTAAGCGCAGCGTAGGACGTCCACCCACAATATGGACAGACGACCTAAAAGAGACCGCAGGGAAACGCTGGATGCAGGCCGCTTTCAACCGGCCCTTTTGGAGATCGATGGGGGAGGCCTATATCCAGCAGTGGACGTCCTATGGCTGAAATGATGATGATGATGATGCCTTTATACATATATACTTAGGTTGCTAAACCTATCAGTAGCTCGGCTAAAGACCCAAGAGCCAAAGAAAGATATCCCGGACATCAGCAGAGATAAGATCATATACGAGATTAGGATGGCCCTGAAACAGCTCAAGAACAACAAGGCACCGGGTGACGATGGAATCACATTAGAGTTTCTGAAAGAGGTTGGAACACCAGTTCAAAGTCCTTCAAAAGCTGTTTGATTCCGTCTTACTCGAACGTATAACGCCAGAAGCGTGGAACAGAGGCGTGGTTGTGCTGTTCTTTAAGAAAGGTGACAACACCTTGCTTAAAATTTACGGACCCATCTAGCCTCTGAGCGATGTTTATAAGCTGTTTTCGAGGGTCTTCACGAATCGTCACGATTGCAGGTTTCATGACTTCCAACCCACCCAACAAGACGGTTTCCGAAAAAGATATAGTATTATAGTGTACTATCGACCACATTCACACAATACGGCAAGTTATATAGAAGAGCGAAGATTCACTTGCCACAATGCTTAGCTTTTGTGGACTATGATAAAGCTTTTGATACGATCGAGACATGGGCGGTGCTTGAGTCGCTCCAGCGATGCCATATTTCATGACGGTATGTCGAAGTGTTGAAGAGTTTGTACAATAACGCCACCATGTCGGTCCGAGTACAGAAGCAATGTTCGAAGGCAATTCCATTGCAAAGAGGCGTGAGGCAGGAAAATGTAATCTCTCCGAAACTGTTCACTGCCACAATGGAAGACGCCTTCAAGCTCCTGAAATGGCAAGGACTCGGCATCAACATCAACGGCGAGTACACCTTCGGTTTGCTGACGATATTGTGGTCATGGCAGAATCGCTGGAAAATTTTTGCATGATGCTCGAAGGCCTCAATCGAGACTTCCAACAGGTAGGCCTTAAGATGAACATGGACAAGACAAAAGTCATGTCAAATGTCTATGCCCACATACATACATATGGGCCCAGATTGTGCCCATCTCAGTATCTATTCAGTTGAGAACTTAGTTGAGGAAGTTGTTGACGCATACGTCTACCTAGGACAAACAATCCAACTAGACAGGTCCAAATTCAAGATAGAGGTCAATTGGCCAATCCTACTTGGCTGGGCAGCGTTCGGTAACCTTCGCAACGTCTTCTCGGCCATAATACCTAAGTGCCTTCAGACGAAAGTCTTCGACCAGTGTGTGTTGCCAGTGATGACATGCGGCAGTGAAACGTGGTCTCTCACCATGGGCCTTATACGCAAGGTCAAA
Organism: Agriopis marginaria; assembly: GCA_932305915.1. Taxonomy (NCBI): domain Eukaryota; kingdom Metazoa; phylum Arthropoda; class Insecta; order Lepidoptera; family Geometridae; genus Agriopis; species Agriopis marginaria. Next base: position 14,162,138 of record OW029916.1, on the reverse strand, counting down.
GTCGCACAACGAGCTATGGGGAGGGCTATGCTCGGGATGCTATGCAGCAATGAGGAAATCCGTAGACGAACGAAAGTTACCGACATAGCCCACCGGATTAGCAAGTTGAAGTGGCAGTAAGCGGGGCACATAGCACGCAGAACAGATGGTCGATGGGGCCGAAAGATTCTCGAATGGAGACCACGGACCGGTAAGCGCAGCGTAGGGCGTCCACTCACGAGATGTACAGACGACCATAAAGATACCGCAAGGAAACGCTGGATGAAGGCAGCTTCCAACCGGCACTTTTGAAAATCGATGGGAGATGGCTACGTCCAGCAGTGGACGTCCTATGGCTGATATAATGATGATGATGAATAAAACCATGGTAAACAATAAAATAAAGTCCATTAATCTACTAATCATATTCGTATGTTAAGATAGGTAGGCTTAGTAGACAATTGTTGCGTGTTTGAATTATTGTAAGGTCTACTCTTAAGTAATAATGTACATCGTCAAAGGGTCTACTACGTATGGTAGGCATTCCTATCGCTTCATATGATAATCATAAGTTTAGGTGATTCCCAAGTCAATAAAACTTGAACAAGGTGATTGCAGATAAGAACCCCATAAAATTTTATGAAACCATCAAATAATTTTCACAATTACATGAGATAACCCTTCGAGAGGGGAGCGGTCAAGAGCCGAGGGGAGCAGGGGAGTTAAGGACGCGTGAACATGAGCTTAGAAATACTTATTTTGTACGGTAATGAAAAATTTATAAATATCGGAATTACGATATTATGCCTTTCAATTCCGGAATTGAAATATCGGAAAAATCGGTCCGAGATTCCGGAGTTACGAAATTCCTGAGTGAGTGTCATAAATGCGAAACTTTGCTTTCGCTTAACTTCGGAACTAAATGACCTACCGACTAGATTTTTTTTATTTTAAGCGTGTTTTTATAGCTTACTGGATGACGAAAATTTCTGCGTTCTGGTCTTATCCAGAGGTTCTCAAATAGGGGCCTGAAAATGCGGCGAATTGGTTCCAGTAAAGGATGGTACGGCAGTGGTGGCTTCGCGCTCGACTTGGCGGGGGCACTGCCGTGCCCCCAAATACCTATTAGTGGTACCTAACCTACTAGTTAGATACTATTTGTGGTATTACGTTGATCTACTATTTTTATTTAGGACACGTAATTTTTGCAATAAAGCCTGTGTTTTGATTTGATCTGGATGTGTTTTGGATGTTTGGTAGCTGACTTTTTTTATTTAAGCTCAGTGATAAACTTTTAAAGGAATTATAGTTACAGTTATCTAGAATATTAGCCAAATATAATGTAGGTACCTACAGTGAAGTCTGATAGGTGTTTAAAGAAAAATAATTAATCGTACAGCAATAAACTTAATTCATCATATCTAATTAATCTATAAATACTACTATAGCACATTCATATAAACGACTATTAGCACCAATTATAAATAGAATTAGTACCTACACCACAGAAGACATAATAGTACAGTAGTGCCTAAACTGCCTATATACACTAAAAATAAATCACACGACTATCAAAACTTGTACTTTTTTAATATGAAAGAACCGTGAGTAAAAAAGTAGTGAGTTTAGATGTGTGCGCGCAAGTACACGCACACACCGAAGCTCACGGTGCGCACTGCTATAGATTCTGTGACGCGGCTGCGGGGGAACGCTGAGATAGCAATATGTTTGCCTAATACCTACAACGCGAAAACAGTGTTTGGTATAGAATTCTCTTAAATAAACAACAATATAATCAGAATCACACCTTTGCAAATAATAATCAAAGCTTGCGATTCGGTTGCCAATGCCATTGTAATATAACCATTTTGTTTGTACTCTCGCTTCCTGTATTGTTAATTGTCTTGATAAAGTATTTTTTTGTGATTCAGCAAATACTCTCTCGACGGTACTCTGATATCTAGATAGGTATACTGAAACGTTTCAAATGCCTTGTCAGTACAAAACACTCATAGAGCAGATTATAATAGATGGACAACTACCGACGAGCAGACAGTAAAAGTACCTACACTTCGCACGATCTTTATGGCGGATCATTCTAATATTTACCTTATTGATGCGAAAGTGTGTTTATTTTTACTACGAGTTCGTTCGTCGCCTCGTATAGACGTGTGTTAGTTTTACTTAAAAAATATTAAACTCGGAGCATTCAATTTAAATCATTACGACGTTCGATGTTTAGGCATTATATTGAAGAACAGTGTTAAACGAGTGTAGACCGTTTTGTGCCTGCGCATCATCCACGCTTTGTGTTGCCGTTGTACTTGCAACCCGCCTTCACCTCTGCGAGAAAAATCGGTTGCTATTTTTGTCTGGCTCGCGCCTGTGACGCCTGTGCGTGCTGTGTACAGTCATGCAGTGAAGTTTTTCAACAAACTAAAACTTTCCTATAGTAACTTTAGTTGAACTTACGCGGTGTACTGTTTTGGTACAACACACATACAAAAAATTATGAGCGTCCAGAGATCACCAACCCGCCCGACTTGCAGTATGAGTGCCGGTGGATCCCAACCGGATTTGTCGAAAATAAGCAATTTTAGCGAGGTTGTGAATATTACTCAGCGCATCAAACGTAAGTGGCCAGATCAGTGTCAAAGCTCTAATGAATTAACGGAAATGCGATCAGAAATGACACGTATCAGTTCCTTACTAGAAAAATACGTCAACTCGAATGAACAGATAATGCTAAAAATGCAAGACAGTATTTCCGATATAAAATCGGTAAGCTTCGTCAAGTCTTCACGTCGTCCATACCACTGTGTCTCAAGACAAAGGTCTTTAATCAGTGTGTCCTACCCGTTATGACCTACGGTGCCGAGACGTGGACACTCACGGTTAAGGTAGTCCACAAATTTAAAGTCGCTCAGCGAGCTATGGAGAGAGCTATGCTTGGAGTTTCTATACGGGACAAAATTCGGAACGAAGTGATTCGACATAGAACCAAAGTTACCGACATAGCTCAAAGGATTAGCAAGCTGAAGTGGCAGTGGGCCGGCCACATTTCCCGAAGAACCGATAACCGATGGGGTAGACGAGTTCTGGAGTGGAGACCGCGTTTAGGCAAACGTAGTGTAGGACACCCTGTGGCCAGGTGGAGTGATGACCTGCGTAAAACGGCGGGTAAAAACTGGATGCAAGGAACTGCCGACCGAACTCAGTGGCGTGCATTGGGAGAGGCCTATGTCCAGCAGTGGACAGTTAGAGGCTGATGATGATGAGTCGTCGACCTCTAATATTGTGTCGGAGCAGAGAGATATTAAACATCATGTCACGAGACTTGAAGAGTCAGTCACTGTCGGTAAAAACGAAATTAAGTCACTCGAGGACGATCTTAATGTCATAAAACATTCGACTCATACCACATCTTTCAAATTAGAAAACCAATTAGGCCTAAGCGAGCATGTCATTCAAGAGATGCAGAATCGTGAGAATAGAGAGAAGAATATAATTCTTGTAGGCTTGTCCGAGTCGACTTCCTCTCGAGCAGAAGAAAAAATTGCACAAGATGAAGCTAGTTTGTTAAATATAATTTCTCTCCTGAGCATGGACATGCAGAAACCAATCAAAGTTTTCAGAATTGGTAAACATAACCCGGATAAAAGCCGCAGCGTTAAGATATGTTTTGACTCATCAGGACCTGCTATGCAACTGCTACGTAACAAGGGTAAGCTGCCAGATGGCTTGAAGATTTACTCAGATCAAACTCTAGCTCAACAAAAATACCTAAAAACTCTGAAAGATGATCTGAAGCGTCGTGAAAGTGATGGCGAAAAAGACCTTACTATCAAATACGTTAACGGCACTCCGACTATATTAAACACGACTCCAAAAAACTACAAACAATAAGTACTAATACCGGAAATGACGCTGTTAATTGCAATACTTACGAATTACAAGACTGTTACCAGAATTTCCCAACCAGCAAATCACGTTTTACATTCCTATACCTCAACGCTCGAAGTATTCGTAAAAAAGGCAAATTTGACGAACTGAAGTGTATTATAATATATTTGGAGATGAAGAAAATAAAACCCCCACCAAAAATATATTCTCAGTACGAAGCAGTAAATCACGAAAAGCTATTTGAATCAGTGGAAAGATCAAGACTGCAGTATATAAATGATGATTTCAAAACATTAGAAGAACTACTTAAAAAGTGCACACAAAACAGCAAAGTAATATAAACCAAAATACTTAATCAACCACAAAGAGACTGGATAAATAAAGATGTATTAAATGATATTAACCAAAGGAACATTTTATGGACAGAAATAAAAAATAATCCAAACGATGATAACTTAAAAAAAGAGTTTCATAGAAAACGAAACAAAGTCGCTAAACTAATCCAAGACACCAAAGATTCATACTACAATAAAGAATTTGACAATTGCAATAAAAAACCAAAGAAAATGTGGAATCTAGTGAATAACCTAGCAAACAATAAAATCAAACAAGCGAGCGCTCCTTCAAAACTTGTAGTTGATTCAAATGAAATTACTAATCCGCGAGATATGGCACAAATATTCAATGACTACTTCTCTACCATAGGGTCACGTTTAGCCGACGAAATACCAAATGAATTTCATAGTAATTATAGTCATGCTTTACCACAATCTTCCACACAAAATCTACAACTCCATATTTTCGAACCATGAACTGAAAATGAAATTTTAAACATAATCAATGATACAAATACAAATACAAAAACGTTTATTATTCATTAAAGGGCTATAGGTACATAAAGATCTTAATTAGGTAGGTATATGGGTACAAATGTTGTAAGAAGAGAGGTTAGAATAGACAATTACCTATGTACCATAATGGAACACTGTCCCCCACACTAGGATAACCTGTGTCGTGAGGTCACAGTTCCCAACTCTGGGCATGACTGTCTTCCCCGCAGAGGTGAACTTAAATTAGGTTAACATTAACCATAAAAGGAACGTTGTAAAAAAATATTTAAGGTACAATTATAATACAATTTGCTTACATATATAATATACAATAGTACACAACAATATAATACAATACAATAAAATGCTGGTAAATTACTAATATTCTATGTCAATTAAGTGGATGTGTGTGATAAGTTTTTTTTTTTTTTTAATGTATGTGTGCGTATGAACGTGAGAGTGTGTATCTGTGTGTTTGGGTGTGTTTAGAGTCGAGTGTTGGTTGTTTGGGTGGTATGTTGGTGTGATTGTTACAGTGATCAGTCATCTGGTACTTTTAATATTTAAGGTTAACAGTACTAATGTGTGTCAAATGAATTTCATAGTAATTATAGTCATGCTTTACCACAATCTTCCACACAAAATCTACAACTCCATATTTTCGAACCATGAACTGAAAATGAAATTTTAAACATAATCAATGATCATCATGAACACCCATTTAACATGGAAAGCCCACATCGATAATATCAAAACGAAACTGATCACACTTCGCGGTTCCCTTCGCAACTTTGTCCGATGCATCCCACGCAAGCTACGTCTCACAATTTATAATTCACTTGTGAAGCCGCACCTGCTATACCTTGTCGAAGTGTGGGGAAGTGCGGTCAAAACAAGAATAGCTGAACTGCAAATATTACAAAATAAAATCATCAAAATTATATTTAACTACCTTACAGAAACTAAAAAAATCTATATAGAAACAAAATTAATGAATATAAAACAACTATACGCTTATAACAGTTGCATTTTTATGCGAAAATCTATTAATAAAAATGTCCACACAAACTTGGTGTTTGCAAAACGGAAACAAAATGTTTCATACCCCTGCACTCGCCGCGCTAGCTTCATTGCCCTGCCGAAGATACGAACTAACTACGGCAAGACTATGATTACTTTTGAAGGAGCGTGCCTTTATAACAAACTACCCTCTGAAATTAAAAACACCAAGTCGTCCAACACATTTAAAAAGCTACTAGCTGAGCATGTTATGACAACATAAAACGAAAGCAAATGTGTTGGACGAATAATAATTGGATGGGTGTTATGTACTTTATATATTGTTTTGTTCTACATGTTTGTAATGTTAATTTATTATGTTATTTTTGCGACGACGAACTGTAAATTTATTGTTAGCAGTGTTCTCATGGAAGTGATGTAACATCTTATATGAGAATAAATGTCTATAAACCTGTATGTTCCTCTTTCTCTCAGCACTTTTTTACCAGAAATAATACATCTGAGGGAATGTTCAAGCGGATGAAATCGCGGGGCGAAGCTAATTTCAATTAGATTTTAGGGGGACGAATGTAGTTCAATCCACGCAGGTTTTTGAACTTTAGGAGTTCAAAAAGAGAGAGTGAGAAAGGATGGGCCATATTCCACCATTCTGGCCCAGTGCTGGCTGGTGTCATTAAACTTATGAGGTTTTTGGGTTTATACCGGTTTCTTTACGATGTTTTCCTTCGCCGCTTTTGAGCAATGGCATTGGAAAAAATATTATTACCTGCACATATTTGATACTCAACCATAAATTTCAACTAGTATTTATTTTATATGCTACAAATAAATGTGCTTAACTTTGTTAATTACCTTTTTTATAAATTTATTGAAGCTTAGCTCTTTAGCGTTTAGTTTGCAATATTTATGTGTTTAGTAGTGATTTTCCACGACATTGTTACTGCCACTATTATAGACAAATTAATGGCAGTAGGTACTTTAAAATAATTAATTAAAATTACTGTATATATTTTTGTGCTGTTGGTCTTAAATAAAGATAAGATAAATAAAAACAAATAAAATTCTAGATGGAGCATCTTGCTCGTCTTTTGCTCGTGCATTAACAATTTTTGAAGATTCAAAGGGGAATACAAAATAATAAAAAAAAACAATTTTGGTAAAAAAATGCTTAAAAAAACATCACGTGATTAATGGACGGTCCCTTATATATATAAACCTTCCGTGAAAATGAATCTAACTAATGATGAAAACCGCATTGAAATCCGTTGCGTGGTTTAGGAGGAGTTAGCGGCCATACAGACATACAGACAGACAGACGCGGAAAGCGACTTTAATTTATACTATGTAGAGATAGAGATTTAAATAAATTATGTGCAGTTTCGATGCCATTGATGCCAAAAGTTCTAATATCTTAAATGCATGTATTATTTTAAACAATTAATTATCACAAGACAAACAACAAACCTTTCGGCCCCATCGGCCATCTGTTCTGCGTGCCCGGCCCACTGCCACTTCAATTTGCTAATCTGGTGGGCTATGTCGATAACCTTTGTTCGTCTACGGATCTCCTAATTTCTGCCGCTTCCAACCGGCCCTTCTGGAGATCGATGGGGGAGGCCTATGCACAGGAGTGGTCAGTCCTACGGCTAAAATTATGATGACGATGAAACAACAAACATTTGTTTTCAGAGAAAAAAAACCATATTACTTATTTGTCTATACAATATTATAAAGAGGAAAGATTTGTATGTAAGTATGTTTGTAACGAATTGGCTCAAAAAGTACTGGCCGACTTAAAAAATTCTTTCACCATTTGAAAATAGGCTATATAACTATACCCGGGCGGAGCCGGGGCGTACCCCTAGTAGGGCTCCAGGGCACACCCCTTCTGGGGTGCCTGGGCAAGTCTGATTTCCACTCCCGGCGACGGCCCAAGCCGAGGTTCGTACCTTCGAAGTGCCCTTGTGCTAGTCGCCCAAAAACAACTGCGTTCGCTAACTAGTCCGGTCCATCTGTAGAGGCCAAAAGGCCAACATTACAAGTCAATATAAAAAAATAAAAAAAAACATACCCCTAGTACACAATAAAATAAAAGCTATACGTAAAAATATGAATTATCCTCGATGCCCATCTGTCCAATTTTAATCTATGGTTCCATTTAGACGCACGTTCTTGACTCGTCAAAATACGCCTTCGGGGTATTCCGCAGCGTGTGGCCGCATTTCGTTGCTCGTCGGTTACATTTCGGCCGTTTTGTATATTTTCTTAGAGCCGCGCTGGCCCGCCAGTGCAAACAAAGGGTGATACGACGCCTGCATCCGACAGACAACCCTTTTCTCTGCACTGACCTTTTCGATGATATGTTGCAGGCTGGTTGATTGCTAAGGAAATGTAGCTCTGGGAATATCTTGATTACTTTACACCAGTTTTTAGAGGTAAGTTTGTTTGTAGGCAGTTTTGAAACTATCGATCTAATGCAATCATGGTAAATAATGTTAATATATTCAATGAAAACATTTTCAAAATTGCCTACAAACATACTTACCTACCTCTAAAAACTAGTGCAAAGTAATCAAGATACTCACAGAGCTAAATTTCCTTAGCAATCAACCAGTATATCTAACCATCATAAATATTATATATTACGTAATTGATAGAAGGCAAGTAATTTTTATTTAACATACTTTTTTTAGCTTCTCTTGTATATATTTAACTATGTTAAACTAAAATTCGGGATATTCTGGACATTTTTGCACACACTGTCATCTGACCCCAAACTAAATAAAGCTTGTGCTATGGCTATCAGAGAATGATATACATACATAATATTTTATTTTTATATACATACTTAAACAGATATTAACACCCAGATTTAGAAAAAACACAAATGTTCATCACTTGAATGTTTGGCCTAGGTGGGAATCAAACCCACGCCCCTAAGCGCAACAGGCAGGTTCAGCTATAGCCAGTTGAAATGTTCATAGAATATTTTTGTAATAATGTTACGGCGGATTAACCAAGTTTTTTATTTTTTATTTCTCGATCTGTCTGTGGTTTGCGTTGCCTGAATGGATGTTCCCCGATAGTTATAATCTGGGTGTCTTAAAATCACGAGTAAATCGGTTTCTTCTAGACAAGCGTGCTCCATCGAAGACCGCACCATCGTTTAACATCAGGCGAGTTGGGGGTCAAACGCAAGCCCATTATTAATAATAAAAAAGTCAATAACCGGCAGTATAATAGGCGGCCTTATTACCTTAAGCTATTTCTTCCAGGTGCCAGGTGGTTATGGTTCATGGCTTCATGGTTTTAAAACTGATATAACCACAGATTTTTTGCGTGCGCGTAAAATTAAAACTACATGTTTACTTCACTTCACACTATTCCAAACTTATCTCGTACGAGGCATGTTATAAAATGTTGTAGGTACATTTTTTTGGGTAACGTTAACTTTTTTAACTTTGAACAGTACACATGTGGCCGTTCAGTCATCATGATTTACATTTGTTTACATCCGTTCGCGTCGAGGGTTAATTTTTACCTATGATATTACCGGGGCGCAATTTCGGACCGGCAGGCATCACGAACCAAATAAAAAAGTTCTTTCCTACGAGTTTTTGTTGCTATATAATTAATTTTTGTTGGTATTCGTAAATTTAAACCTATTTAATAACCTAGATTTTTTATCCAATACTGTACAATACTGTATAATGGACCCGGGTATGTCCTAAAACTGCGACTATAACCACCGGAGGATGGGCAGCAGCGTCCTATTAGTACACGGTGAACGTACTGCGATTCCCAAGCCGCCTGCCAAGCGTGGGGATTATGGCAACACCCCTCTCTAAGAGGGAGGCCTTTGTCCAGCAGTGGACGTTTAATGGCTGCTGATGTGTACCTCATACCATAGACCAGAAACATACCTTCAAGAATTCACCACAATAACCTAGATTTTTTATCCAATAATGTACAATAGTTTTATATTCCATGTTATACCTATAATTGTAAATTTTGTACCTACCTACTCAACAGGGCCTCTTGCTTCGGCCCCACCAATGCCTATCAAAGGCCCGGGCCTAAGGCCTAATCTAAGGCCCGGGCTAAGACCCGTGTATAAGTTTGAATAAACAATAGGTATTATAGATACGAATGTTAGTGACATTCATGACATTGATATTGCTATACCTCAATCAACGTACCTAATAGGTAGATAAACGAAAACATTGTCCTTATCATACCGAGCTGTATTAAACGTCTTATATTACCATCCAGTTCTCCTTACGCCTTTTAAGTCGCCGGCTGCGTACGGTGATGTTTACTTTATCGCCAGTTAATGGATCCTGCAATGGTGCAAACGTACCCTAGCGGACAAACAGACTCATCATATTGTACTAGGTATGATACGTGGCATTCTTATTCAGTTCCTGTCAGTGGCGTAACAATAGTGGCAGAACGGGAAAAATGCCACGGGCCCCCGGCAGAGGGGCCCCCGAACCGAGAGGGCTGCGTACACAGGAAGATCGTTGCTATATTAATTCAAAATTTAGTAAAAATTTGTTTTGAATTCATTTAGTTTATTTTACATATTAAAACACCTTTCGAATAAAAAATATATTAAAACATTTGTAAAAAAAGTTATTTAAGAAATTCTATGAGGCTAGAAAGTTTACGCAACTTATTATTTTATTTAACCAACATTAAATGGCCCGAAAATTTTATTTTGATGATGTCATTAACACTTGAACTAATCAGAAAGCTCGAATAAATTAATAAAATAGAATTTTGAATATATTTTTTATTATTTTAATCCAATACATTCTTTCAATTAAAAGTTACTAGAAAATCAATGAAAAATTCACACTATAATTACGTGTTTAAAAGCATTTTGTCGCTGCGTTTTGTACGTAATTTACGTGTTGAGGGAGGGCCCCATCTGATGAATTTGACACGGGCCCTAACGATGTAGTTACACCACTGGTCCCTGTCGAAGTTTATGATTCAAACTAAAGGCGCTTGCAGACGATGCGTAATACAAGTAACAACTAGAAGTAGCAAGTGCCTATATACAACGCATCGTCTTGGCGGGACGTCCCGATTTTTAATCAAAATTAAATGTCCCGCGCGGGACAGCCTCAGTCCCGCTTTTCGGGGATAACTCTACCGTGCGTGCAGCGTGCTGAGGAAGCGCGTGCATGGCACAGAAAAGTGTGGACTGGCCGCCCGCCCGGCGCGTAAAGAAGATAAGCGCTAAGACTCAACTATTTAACTATACGGTAAATCTGATTTAAAATATCATATTTTTATTAAAATACATTTTCAATGGCTTATTTTGCTATCTATTGTCACGTAAACATAATTTAAACTCAAATAAAAAGATAAGTATTTAAAAACTTCTGATTATATACGTTTTTTTTACTATGTCCCGCTTTCGACGACAGAATCCCGCTTTTTTTCACACAAAAAGTACCAAAATCCCGACTTGGTAAACAAAAATCTGGCAACGCTGAATTGGCAGTGATACTTGGCGCCAAGGGGTACTTGGCACTAAGTAATACTTCGCGCTGGTACTCGGCGCCAAGTGAAGCTTCATTTTCCCGCCATGCTCGTGCGACGTCCACTGCGCATCGTTCGTCTCGTTCGAACACTTGTGCGAGTACGTACTCGCACGCGAGTTGTGGCGTCACCGCGCGAGTGGCTACCTACTTATCGTTTGAACGCCTACTTGTACTTGCTAATTCTACTTGTTACTTGTACTACGCAACGTCTGCAAGCGCCTTAAGTGTTGGAGTGATAAAAAATTACTTTGTAGTATTATTTAGGTATTAAAGCAAGTGCCTGTATTAACTGAATAAATAAATAAATATTCGGATTACGGGAATTTTTTTCATACACGGTCATGTGACAAACTAAGCAATACTTGTACTATGGCTGCTAGAGACTGATATACCTACATACATTATATATTTTAAATACATATTAACACCCAGATATAGAACAAACACAAATGTTCATCACATGAATGTTTTTCTTAGGTGGGAATCGACCCCACGCCACCAAGCGCAGAAGGCAGGTTCACTATTCACTACCAACTAAGCCATCGGGGAAATTATTTCAAAGCGACATGACGCCGCAATGCGAAGACAAAATATGACAATACCACAAACCAACACAAACTAAAAATGTGTGAGAGCTACTCCCCATAGATCTTTAGGTTGTGTATATCTGTGCTACTCCCGGAGAATTCGTTTTTAAAAAACTTTTTTTTTTAAATAATTTTATTACAAATGGCTGTTCCAGAAACATTAACTATGACCCTCGTATGTGGAGGTGGCCAAAGGAAGGTTGTCAGTTTTGTATATACGACAGACCGACCGAGTAACTTACCTAACACCGATGTCCTGCGGCACGGAAGCTTTGCTTATGAAGCGCCAACTTAGAAGGCGTGGGCACGTACTGCGTATGGAAGGTCAACGCTTGCCAAACGTTGTCTTCTACTCCGTTTTGGCAGATGGTAAGCGTAAGCAAGGAGCAAATTCAAAAGGAAGGAAGGAAGGAAGGTACTATGGAATTACTTGCCTATTCCGTGAACTATATGTATATAAATCTACTGCAATGTTTGCGATAAGACTATGTTTGGGAGCCACATTAAGGCTCATGTTTTTTTAATAGAAAACTTTAATTAAGGATTATCGCAATTAGCATCATTTCAGCCATAGGACGTCCACTGCTGGACATAGGCCTCCCCCATCGATCTCCAAAAGGGCCGGTTGGAAGCGGCCTGCATCCAGCGTCTCCTTGCGTCTCTTTTAGGTCGTCTTTCCATCTTGTGGGTGGACGTCCTACGCTGCGCTTACCGGTCCGTGGTCTCCATTCCAGAACCTTTCGGCCCAATCGGCCATCTGTTCTGCGTGATATGCGCCATGCCCACTGCCACTTCAACTTGCTATGTGGTCCGGATGGCTATGTGGGTATATCCGGTGGGCTATGTGGGCACTTTCGTTCGTCTACGGATCTCGTCATTTCTGATTCGATCTCGTAGAGAAACCCCGAGCATAGCCCTCTCCATAGCTCGTTATGTGACTTTGAGCTTGCACCTTCATCGAAATCAATGAGGAGGACTATATATATAAATACGACAGAGGTTCCACAACTCAGCTCTACAGATAAGCTGGTAACGTACAGCTCTTCGGCTTAATAATAGCCTGACCCCGCCTCCTCGCTCGTTCCTCTGGTCGCAGTTACTGCTGACTAAGCTGTGTCAGCCGCTGATAGACAATCTGCACATGGCTGCGTACTCATAAAATACAACATTTTGATGTGCAGTCTTCAATGTACCACAAGATAAATAACGTACGTGGCTGTAAATAATTTTTGCTCGATTTTTATAAGGAGGTACTTATAAACGTCAAACTTTTCACATCGGGGCCTTCGTCTACTACGGCGAGGACATCGAAGACAATGCCATCAGTTGATTCGTGCGTCGAGCATCGGCTATATCACCGAAGACTATTAATAAGAGTACAACTTGCAAATAGCCATCAAAGATCGGAACGCGGCTGTGATGGAGGCCCTGGGCCGGAAAGAGGCTATTGGAATGTAAAATGAAACCTTTCAGAAATAAGGATTGTATGTATGCTATGTATATGCTTTGAGCTTTGACGCTCACCATCGAAAGCATCTTCTTGCAGCGACATCATATGTCGGGTCGCTATATGGTTAAGGAGGGCTATGGCTGGCACATGTGCCATACTCGTGATCGGGTGCTGCTTGCGGGTCGCTGATCTACTTTCGGTATACACACAAAATAGTATAATAATATGACTGAATTGTTTTAACCACATAGATTAGATTTAACTAACTTTGCTCTCCCAACCAAAAAAACCTATTGGCCTTTATCTTTAGAATAACATTGCAAATGAAAGAGGAAAGAAAGAAAGAAAGAAAAAACTTATTTGTGACCAAATTACGTTTTTTTACAATAGCTTAAAGACACAAGGTATAATAAGGTCACAAATCGGCCCCACCCCAACTCAGCATAATGGCATTTCAAATAGTGTTGATATTTTATAGGATGGCGGAGGAGATGGAAAATGTATAGTTTAGATTATAATGTTTTGTAGGTTATAGTAGATTTTATATTATTTTAGTCTATATTGTATGTGAATGTTTTGATTAAGGTCTGTTATATTTTTTTGTATGCTATTAAGAACCTTGAATGTGTGAATTGAGAAACTGTAATGGCCATTCAAGGTAAGTATGTATGTATTCAATAAAATATAAATGAAAAAATATAATATCTGGTAACTTTCATGCTATCACTAAAAAATTTAGTTTTGTGGACAATGCTAAAAACAAATTTCTGTACAAAAAAAAAAAACTACTAATATGCACTGTTTTTATGTAAGGTATTTTTGTTTTGATTTTTTAATTTAGTTCATGTCTTATAGTAACAAGTTTTTTCCATGGAAAAGATAACAAAAAAATAACATTTTTAAAATTGATCATGTTGGATTTTGACGCGCTTGTATATTCATTATAAATAAGACATGACATTAATTATGAATAGTAACCACGACTGCATACCAAACTGTCTGATGATATTTTGCTGCACGTTTGCTTACGAGGTAGCGGTTATAGGTAGGTAGGTAATTATAGTGTCTGCGCGCGCAGTCTAGACTTTCACCCGGTCGCGCAGCCTGCAATATTGATCTAGACTTCCCAAAACCAACGTGACAGTTATGATCCCCTGGTATCGGTGCATTGCTGCGATGCACATCTCGAGTCAAGCTGCTATTATCATACAAGCTCGCGGCTAAGCTGTGGCGAATTGAAATAATAGTAGCGACACTGCAGCTAATAGGTATTTGATGGTAAACCAATCAATGATAAGATTCTTTGAACAGTTAAAGAAACCTTCTATATATCAACTACTTAACTAGCAGATTGTATTACGGTATAAAATAATATTTTTACGTGAGGGCGCTCCTTTGAATCCTGAGCGGAGCGTAGTGATTATACTGATTTTCGAAACTGCTAATAATTTATTAAGTCATTGGTGCCATGCCATGGATCGAACCGGCATCAATGACGTATGCCATCAGATAATAAAGCGCACATACTACCGCTCGACCACCTCGCTCAGCAAACACCACCCTACCCACCCTCTACCCCCATTGCAGTGCATTGCTTTCTTCAGACTTATGATAGCCCGGTAAATGTGCATCGACAATTTCGACACTGCGACGAATGTGCATCAGGGTTTGGTTATCTGGCGCGCTTGAGATTTTCTCGTCACCGAGAGTGATCTAGATAAATGCAGTTTAGTCATTAAAAAAAAAAACTGATAAAGTTATGTAAGTCTACTTTTAAGTTTGGCAAACTTCGTCAAAACGTTGTATTTTGCTAAAACATTTCATAAAGCGAACGCATCGTCGCTTTATCAGTTCAGATCACGGTCAAACGTTATCTTATTTAAAAAAATCCCCTTTTGTAACAAAGTGTATTAAAATGAATCATGAGCAAGTGAAAGATTCTAACGACTGAATCACTACCGGAGGGAGTGATTTATTCAAGAGTTGCATACAGTTGCATACTATACTCTATAGTCTCTATACCATGACTACTTGATGCACAGACTTGATGACTACCAAAGAGATGACTACGAGAAAAATAGACAATTAATGAAGAAAAAAGGAAGGTTAGTATCGAGTATTTTTTGCGCAAGGAGGTTGTATAGCATTTAGATGGAGATCGAATATATTGGTGTGTTCTAAATTCAAGCCCAAAATAGTGATTAAAAGTGATTTTTATTCACTGTTTTCAGTGAATAAAATATGTGTTTAAGAGGGGAATGGTATAAAATATTTTTCATTACTCATACTCGGAAAGCAGGTCTGAAGTTGCCTGAGGAGCGGGTTGAAATTAATACATTTCTGCCTTAGGGCAAATCACTTTCAACTGACAGTGACACTCAAATTATAAAAAAAAAACTAGTTCTATTTTCACATTTGTATTGAACCAAGTTCCAACTTTCTTTTTCTTCTCAGAGGATTATTTATACTTCCGTATAGCAGATTTGTACTAACACAATGAGTTTATCTGATTCCAATATGGATTTAACGCCTGATTTCAAAAGAGAAGAGGCCAAAGCAGTAGTGGAAAACCTTTTACCACCTAAACCAAAAGAAAGAGAAACATAAAATCGTACGACAATTTTATGAAATGGCGCGCTGAGAAAAAAGTAAAATCGTGATCATAAAACGTTTTGCTAATATATTTCAACGAATTATCAAAGACTTCATTCAACTAACTAAAACTATGACTCAACTATGAATTATATAATCTTCAAAATTATGGAGCGTGTATTCTATGTTAAAGACTACATTAAGTACTAAACACAATGTAAAATAAAATTCACTTATATTTTCTTTGGTCAGTCCATGTTTTTATTTTTAGTTTCCTTGTATTCGTAATGAAGAGCACAGTTGTTACCTCGGGGTTAAAGACTTATTTAGTCCCGAGACGGGGTTTGGCACCCGAGCGTAGCGAGGGCGCTAATAGTTCGAGGGTCGAAATAAGTTACTTACACCCCTAGGTTTACAATGTACTATTTCACTATTGACGAAACATATTTTCGAGCAGCGCGGCGGCCGCATCTTCGATGTTTCTTTTTACCAACTAGCAAAAGGTATAAATCCCAAGAGTTAAGTTATCTCTATGGCTATAGTCATATAATTTTACCAAATATTTTTTTCATTTCGTTACTATTCCGTATTGCCTCTTAAAGGCATTGGAAACCCCACGAAGCCATGTTGAATAATGTAAAATATTGATATGTGTTTGATAAGGATTAAAAACGATTATATAATATTATTTTATGACTGAATAATTCTGGGCTATTGTGAGCTACGGCATCCGCCAATAGACAACATTTTAATGTTTGTAAAGAGACCAAAACCCGAAAAACATGGAGATTATTACATACACTAAAGTTTTTTTTATTACTCTCCTTAATTTTTGAAGATACATATTTGAAATTTAAGAAAATAGTGTGGTTTTATAGGATTAATTGCTTTGGGTTGCCTTAGTTGCTTTGGTAAAAAAACCGTCAAGTTTTTTTTAATTTATTTTTTAACGCGGACATGTCCGCCTTTGACCGCCAACTCGCCGCTCACCTGTTGGTAAGCGACGATGTAGTCGAAGATGAAGCACGCAGACTTAGAAGATACAGAGTTGAATGTAAGAAGTTTCAAGATTCGTTATTATTGTTTTTACACCAGGGTATAAAACAGGGTCCTGCCTGAGGTCCTGCCATGGTCCTCATCATGGTCTGTCTTTTTTACAAGTTTTATTCAACTTACCCTGTTAGAGTATCGTACATGTGTGTGGAACAAATCTTGGAATTGAATTTTAGACCAGTTATCCTCAACCGATTTAGCATACTTAAGTAAATTCGGTGACAATGCAATGTTATGGTACCAACGAGCTAGTCTGATGATGGAGACATAAGGTAGCCATAGGAACAATGAAACGACAAATCCAATGAACCCAAACTCGAAGGGGTTATGCCCCGTCAAGTTTGGGTTCTTTTCGTTAGATTTGTCTTCCCATGCACTATTGTCCTAGATGATGACCAGGGTTCTGGATAGGGGAGCTGGAGGGTGGCTATGTCTATCTTCTTAATATGAGTATCAAATTAAAGGTTTTGCTGAGAAGAATACGAAAAGCTTGTTTAAATTTATTTATTTTCTTGGTTGTAAGATTTCTTGTCCCTCGTTTTTCCGGTTGTATGTTTTTTTTCTGTACCACTGCTGGGCAAAGGTCTCCCCCATCTCCTTCCATAAATCTCGGTCCTCCACCACCTCTTGCCAAACTGTATGTTTCAATGAAAATAAAATATCTCAGTCAAATCAAATAATTCCTTTTCAAGGCCAGGGTGAATAGGTATCTTCTAAGTCTTCGTGCTTCATTTTCGATCACATCGTCGCTTACCAACAGGCGAGTTGGTGGTCAAACGCGGACTTATCCGCGTTAAAAAAAACATGAGATTGATGTAAACGATAAAATAACGTATCCACTCGTGATTTTATTTCTACTATACTCCACTTCATCTTCCTAAGAATTAAAAGGACGGACCGAGTTCGAAACACGACGCTGCGTTCAACTACTGAAATCACGCGTGTTGGAATCAAAGCTGCCAAATTAAAGTGGGGTTATGTGGGACACGTGTCCAGGATGCAGCCAGAGAGATGAGCCCAGAGGATCACATAGTGGATGCCTGAAAACGGACGAAGGAGCCAAGGCAGGCCGAAGAAACTCTGGCGCGGTGACCTCGACACATTCCAGATACGGTGGTCAAGTCTGGCGGGTGATCGCAGTGTCTGGATAGAGATGGGGGTGATTTTTGCCCAGGAGAGGGAGAGTATAGGTTCATAAAAAATCCTGAGAGACATAAACAAAACTTTTGCGTGTAACGGCCATACTTATAAACGTTACAAGTTAAGCAAAGCTTAAAATTGCTCTGTCTCGTTTTCGCCTGTGACAATATAATTGCCGTCAGTAAGTAGTTGACAGCAATTTTAAGCATTGCTCAACTTTTAAGTAACGTTTATAAGTAAGGCCGTAAGTCTCTAAATAAAATTTTGTTGGCTTCTTGTTTTGCTGTGGAACCCCACAAAAATGCATTTCCAAGTTTTCTGTAGCCTCCACTGAATTCATGTTCTCCTAGTACTTTTCCACAAAGTTTCCAAACTATGCCCATCGCAACTTTTTTAAAGTTTACTTTCTGGTTTTTAGAGTACAACGGCAGGCCAATAAAGCATTTATGGACGAACGTAAAAATGTGGGCCAAAGCGTAACCGAGGCCAGCATAAGTCCATAAAGTTCAGTTATTTTTAACACAAAAAGACCTCTCATAGTTGGGTTTGGCCCCATTGATGCCGTATAAACAAAGATAATATAACCACTTGATCGCGCACGACACGAGTCATAATTTGCTTGTGCACGCGCGGGAGGCGGCTATATAGGAATGGCCCGCTCGAAAGATTATGCTGAAAATTTTGTACATTTGGCTTACAGCGGGGTAAAGGATGAGCAGTCAAGGGGTTATATCGTCATTGCGTATTTATTAAAGGACTGGGTGAGGGACCGTCATTGGGTGAGGGCTAAACCCGAGAACCCTATATAATAATAATATATATATAAAATAGAAGATATTTTAGTAAGATATATTCTGTCAGGCGTTAGTTGACATAAGGTTGCATGGCTGCGGTGCCTGTTCACGCATCTTTAGCCATCTGGAAATGTCAATATTTTTTTATTGATTGTGAATCTTAAGATAGCATTCTGATCTTGGCGACCGTGACCGACGAAGGTGACCAGCGGCAGCGACCACATCGTGAGATGTGTGGGTCGTTTGCATTGTTTAGCGTTCCATATAAATTCATACTGACCCAAGAGCCACTTTCTGTTAGCGTTCCCGCCTGCGGAAAGATAAAATTGTATGAAAATGTCATTTTCATACAGCCTTCCTTTCTGCAGGCGTTAACGCAAACAGAAAATGGGCCATGTCTAACCCCGCAGTAAGTCGCGCCACGCGGCGACTGCCGCCGGTCGCGGTCGCCAAAATCGGAATGCTACCTTTGAGGTGGTTCGTTTCACAAATAGCGGCAAATTCAAATTTCAAACAGTTTTCTTGTCCTTGTAGCAAGGCCAGGTAATTATTGTAAACAACCATAATGTTTGCGCAAATTGATTATTATTCTTTACAAAATCATGTAAAGCTATTTATCTCTAATGCATATTATTACTTACATTTGTGAATAAACTAATTTTTGCCGTTTCAAACGGTTTATTCACAAATGTAAGTAACATGGTGCGTTATTGTTAAATAATTGTACATTATAATGTAAAAAACAGCCAACATTTTGCGCAAACACTGTGTTATTTAAAAATAATTAACTGGCCTAGCTACTAGGACCAAAAAACTGTTTAAAATTTGAATTTCCCGCCATGGGTGAATCGTACCACCTTAACCATCGCCATCGCACATTCACTTCTTGTTAATGGAAAACTGGCCGCTAATTATTTCACGGTCTAGACCCTAAAGTCCAATTTTCGTCAAAGTGGTTTCTTTTAATTATGGACACATTTAATACCATGTTAGAGAAAAAAAATAGTGGTTAAATATCGAATTAAATGCCGATTAGATACTCCGCTGACAAAAGGCGAGTGAGCTCGGTCTTTGATATAGGATCGCACAATTACCGGATCAGTTGTATAGTGTCTACGTAATGTGGCTTTAGAACATGTAGGTAGACATGAAAGCACTGTAGGTTGCCTGAGTCAGACAGACAGGAAGTCCACTAATATTTCCCAGATAGCGAAGATATTTAGGTATTTTTATGTACTTTACTTAATAAAGTACCGACTATTTTCTTAAATTAAACAACAAAAAATGTCCAGAGGGAAAGCTCGACAAATAAAAAGGCATCAAAATTTTTCGAAGAGTAGGACTCAATAATTATATATAATCTTAACATAATTATATGAAAATACAAAAGTCCATTTGTATAACTTTAATAGTAGGTAGATATTGTTGGAATTGGGAAGCCAATGCAAGACATATTTGACGATTTAAAATACTACTCATTTATTTATCGTCATTAGCAGGAGAGGTGTGTGTGCTCTCTACTGAGGCGCGGAATCAACGAGACTGAAAATCTCATCTAAGCCTAAGCCTTCTAAACCAAATCTATACAAACAATAAGGGCACTGTTTAGTTTAATGTAAATAATATGTACGAAAGAGAAAGACCTAATTATCTACAGGTTGGAGTGAAACAGATTGATTTTTGTAACACTCTTCCAACAGATATGACATCTCGTAGCACACGTTTTTGATACGGTCAACTTTGATATTTTTTATGGAGTCAGTCATTCTAAATCTTGAGTCATTCTCTTGAGTCTCTTCTCAATCTTCAATTATTGACAAGAAATTTTAAAGAGTATGTACAATTTCATCATCATCATCAGCCCTGAATGACCCACTGCTGGGTACACAGATACACCTCCCTTTGTTTATCTCTCCCCGGTCTCTCACTATGTGGACGCATCCAGCGTCCACTCGCTGCTTCCGATAGTTCTTTTGATGTCTTCGGTCCACCGTTGCTGTTGTTGTTGATGTTCAATTTCGATAAAAATATTTTAACATTTTAGACGTATTTAAGTAGATTTGCAGATGATTAAAATTAAAACTTGAGAAGTTCTGTAGAGGAAAAAATAACTGATTGACGTTGTAGGTATTTATTGAAAGTTATTATATAACCACAGATTCTGTGTTAAAACTCTACCATAGGTAAGGACGCCTATACGAACTACACGAGTCAAATGACGCGTCAGATGCCTCCATTCAGCCAAAATCTCTGACATTAGAGCTAGAAACTTGGTCTATGCTAATGACGACATCTTTGACCTATACTTTTAATACTGTTATGTCTTCTGTGCATATATGTCCTATTTGTTTAAATTGTATATAGATACTTTAAAAAATATATGTAAATTTGTGTTAAGTGTAATGTAAGTGTAAACTCAAGGGTTCGTCTGTAAACCGGCGCTGATAGTCCTTGACTTTCAGCATTAATGACACTGATTGTATCCTTTAGATATAAGTTTTTGTAAATGTGCCGAATAACATTTATTTTCTTTCTTTTCTTTTCTAATTACTATACCAACAATAACCAACACGTGTGTAACCATAGAAATAGAATTAGAGCTAGGTAGGTAGGTACGTGAGGCTTTCCTATAGTAAATAACAAAGAGTAGATAATTTTGAATCACTCTTGCCATAAATCGTCGTTACCCGAATTTATCGGCCTTACGGTTAGGAATCAATTACATGCAGCCATAAAGTGTGTAATTGCGCAGAAAAATTAAAACAAAACCGTAAAACCGCAAGGAAAACATTGTAGCTCGTAAAAGGTGATGAATGGAGAGTTCAAGATCAGTCAGGCAACGATTTGACTAGGAACGAGCCGAGCACGCTGCCGCCGCGTCGCGCCGCGCCGCTTGTCAGTGACTCCTAGCGTTGGACTGGCCATATTTATAGTCAAGTTGCATTTGCCAGACGGGACCCAGCGCGGGCCCCCGGGCCTGGCTTGCGGGGCTTACTGCAAGACAGACGGTAGGTAGGATAGCGGGGTGTTGGATTTGGGAAGGCAATGAAAGGCATATTTGACATTTATATACTACTAATTTATTTATCGTCATTAGCTGGAGGGTGTGTGTGCTCTCTACTGAGACGCGGAAGCGACGAGACTGAAAATCTCATCTAAACCTTCTAAATCAAATCTATACAAACAATAAGGGCACTGTTTATGTACGAACGAGAAAGATAGATAGAAACTCATTAAATATTGTGTACACCAGAAATAAGAATTACAAACAGATAGAAAAAACTTACGTGCGAAAGACCCAATTATCTACATGTTAGAGTAAAACAGATTGATTTTTTTAATACTATTCAAACACCGGGTTCTCCAGTCCAGGCCCCGGGCTTGTGGGGAGCCACCCGGGCCTATCCGGCTTAATCCAACTCTGGCGACGCCAGCGCATGATTGGCAAGAAGTAGCTGGCTGGTTTTACCAGAAAACTTAATGGTGTTATACGTTTAACGTTTCTTCTTTAGCATAAATTACGAATAATATGCAAAGTCTGAACTGGTAAAGTTGACATGCTATGTAGGTATTTTTTGAAGGAATCTGAAGCCGCATCTTGTAGGTAGATGCAAACGTCCATAATTATGATAAAACAGAGTTACTCTTTTGGTATAGGTAAATTTATGTATCAGAAATCTACAAAAAAATATATACAAAATGTACTACGCAAAAACTGAAAACGAAACCGGTTAGCAACTCTGCGCGTGCGCGTGTCGTCGAGCCGCGCCATGTTGTGGGCGGGGCTTATTTCATCTGCAACTGAACACATCTGGTTTGGTATCCAACAGCATTAGTTAAAAAGAGAAGAGTAGCGTTCTGCTTCCAGTACCTCTGATCTTTGATAGAGTACATGTCATAGAACATTCACGCACCTGAAGGGTATTTTTAGAACTCTACCTATCTAGCCGATCGACGATTCTGAAACTTGAAAGAAAGCAGGCTTAATACCAGCTGTAACTCGGGATGTTTCAGTATAACTTAACTTTGGTGCGATTTTGTCTGTAAAGTTATAATTATGATTATTTACGGGATATTTACCGTAGTAAGGTTGTGGAATGAGCTCCCAATATTTCGGCGCATTTACAAGCACCATGTTCACGAGAAGACTGAAGAATGCGGGTGGTTGGTCGAACATTTCAAAGTTAGGTGCGGACAAAACGATCTACCCTCTTTCTTATTCTTTTGCTGCGGTTATCACTGGAACTCGAACTCGAACCTAAGTCCCGATAAAACACACTCGCTGTATCACTGCGTATAGTATTTAACTCGTATAACTTTCTTATAACTTTAGTGAACAACCGTGATAGATAAACCCTCGGCATGCCTGGATAACCCCAGTATAAAACAGTTCTATTACGTAAAATTTAATTTTTACGCTATACAGCTCTCAGCAGCTGAGTGTTATGAAACTTCCGTCCACTACACCAGTCTGGAATGCGCTCCTGTTTCGTTCGTCTACGGATCTCCTCATTTCTGATTCGATCTCGTAGAGAAACCCCGAGCATAGCCCTCTCCATAGCTCGTAAAATTATTACTACATATTTGTATTTTTTTGTTACAATAGAAGTAATCGGCGAGGATTTTATTGTGCTTCATCTTGCTCTTTCGGCTAATGAGAGAGCAAGACAAAATTCAATGTAAGATTATTATAATAATAATGTTTTTGAAGTTGTGGTATAGCCACCTGGTTGTTGGTAGTAGCCCAAAGCTTAGTGCAAAATACTTGGGGGCGTCATCTCCTCCAGTCCCGTCTACCGTGATGAGAGTGGCAATTGCACTAGCAACGATTCATTGATCTCATTTAGCAATATAAATTGCAGTATCTATGTTGTCCACCTTCGCGAAGAGATACTATAAATTTTTCCATACGGAATAGTTATAATTATATACGCGAAAATTATTTTTGATCGTTGTCAGAAGGATTTGGGTAGTAAAACATCAACGACCGGCGGCCTTATTATAGAAGTTTGATTGTGATCGAGATTGCATGCCGTCCCGTTCGCATCTACTTACTCGCACCACGTGCGAAAGTGAGATGGCACGCGATCGCGATCACAATCCGAAGCACGATAAGACATCTATAATAAGGCATCAGTACAAATACTTACTGGTGTATTTTCAAACGTGAGGGCGTATAAAATAATATTGTTTTTGTACTACCCACCAATACCTAATGAGTAATAAGGTCACTTATACACTCTTCGGGTACGGAACGTTGATCACCTTCGTGGTTGTCATGAATATTTCATCCTTAGTAAGGTAGATCTACTACGTTTTACTTTACACACGGTTGAAAGGCGTAGGCCGTAGACAATATGCGTTGAAACTACAGTGGCACTGTTTACTACGGCGGCGCAGGCGCAGATTGTTTACAGCAGAGATCACCAACCCGAGGGGCAGGCGCACCCACGGCGGCCAGTATATATTTATAGCTCCGATGATAACGATTTATTTATTAATCGTCACAGAATGACGGCATTTTACTAGCTTCGGGGAGACCGGCAGAGAATAGGAAAGTCAGTCTGTAGGATCCGAATAAAAACCTATCAACCACAACTATAATTATGCCAACCAAGGTGTTTCTCCATGATGGCCACATTTTTTGTATGATTAATGTTATATAAACAATCCAAAATTCAACTGTTCGAAGTATTGGCGGCAACGTAAAAAACCATAATAGCGGCATTTTTTTTTAATTCAGTTTTAGCTTGCAATCGCAAAATAACCAAAAGAAGTGATTATAAATACCTAGTGTGATGTGACGAAATTAACTGATCAGATAAAAAAAAACTACAAATAGAAAAAAAACCCTATTAATAACCTTAACCGAATAAAATTTTGGTAAATTATCTGTATAAAAAATTGTGCAACAAAAATAGCTTTTGACTTGAAGTACTCTGAATTTTCAGCGACAACAATTTTTTTTGTACGGTATATACGTGGTGTAAGGGGAACACTCTCGAAGACAAAAGAAGGTAATTGTACTCATCATTATGTACAACTTTTACTATGGGACCAGCCATGAAATCGCGAAAAAATATCAGCTGTTCTATAGAAAACGGTTAATTGACACTCCACAAAATGTATGGAACAGCAGTTTTGTTTTTCGCGATTTCAGGGTTGATGCCATACTAAACGTGGTTCATAATGATGAGTACAATTACCTTCTTTTGGCTTCAAGAGTGTTCCCCTTACACCCTGTATAGCCAAACTAGTGTTTTAAAACTTTAACCAGTTAATTGTTAAAAGCCTCATAACACAAGCACAATGTCGTCATCCTCATCAAAAATGATGATATATATTTTTTTACTTTAAACAAAGCCGTTTGAAACAGTTTTTGACAGCAAACAGATTATGGCGTAAGCGGGTGAAAAACTAATTTGAAATCGTGATTAGGGGCCTTACGGCCAACTGCTAACGCGGTATCAAACCAACGTTAAATCCGCTAAGTTGGAAAATCACGTGAACGTGAACCTTAACGCGCCCCGTTACGGTTTGCGGTCGCTTGATTATCACCATTAATTACTTTTAAATATAAAGATTACGTACATACTCAACGTAATTTATGGAACTGATGATATTTTTTCACTATCTCAGGGTCAATCGTGTCACAGTCGCGTTGTAAAAGGTGTTCGCAATTATAAGAACGATGATGGCCGAGCGGTAGCATAGCATAGCATGTGCGCTTTACAACCTTATACCATCTAATTTGATACTCAACCCTACACAAATGAATTTTTTAGCATTTAAAACAATAATGTGCAGTTTCTATGCCAACGCTTAAAAACGGCGAAGTAAAACATCGCGAGGAAACCGGTATGCCCAAAAGACTATCACGTTCGCCAACATTCACTGGGCCAGCGCGATGAATTAGGGCCCATCCTTTCTCTCTGAGAGGCTCTGACCTCCTTTTGGCTCAGTACTACCGCTCCCGGTATTTTATACACCTATTGCTTAAGAGTTTTCAATAGTTCTTCTGACATGACTTATAGCGATGTTTGTTCTTCTGGCATTTATGTTATAACAGGTTATCGAATATGTTTGATTTGTTATAAATAACAAGCTAAGTGAAAAATACAATTCAATGTTATACGAATACTGAAGAAATTATTTAAATCGGCTGATAAAGTTCTGAGATATAAGCGTTTAAAGTTTTGGTCGTATTAAGGAAGGGATGCTCTGCCCCCTTTCCCTCAAAGTAATTACTTAGTGTCAGTATGGGGTTAGTATGGCGTACTTACATGTGGCATCATTTGTTAGTATATAGTGTGCAGATCTTCCTTAATTTCGCACAAATTTTAATTTTGTTTTCGGTGCTCGACTCTTTTTGATCATCATTTTTATAAGGCAATAAAATAATAGATAATAACTCCAGTAGCCTATTATAAGTCGACGATGTGAGCTCTTCCGGTATTATTGATTTCTGTTTGTTAATAGAATGCTAACACAATTACCTTTAAAAGATTTCATTTTGAACCGTAGCACAGTCCAACAAAGTTTAATTTCCCATACCCCCATCGCCTACATGAGTGCTAGTAAATAAATCCGACAAGTTTAATGCAAAACTTTTGGTTTACGCTTTATGGTAAATATTTGGTGTACGTCGTATAACTGTTTTATAGTTCTAGTAAAATGTTTGGTTTAATTGTGCTAGGTCAAGAGCGTGCGTTCGACAGGCGTCCTTGCGACGGATAAATATTATTGTCTAAACGGGGTTTCCGATGTTTGGGTGTTTATATGAGTTTGTGGATGATACAGACGGGATCTGTGGGTGCAACGACCGATACTACACACAATCCGGTCATAATACTGGTCGTCCAAGAAAACTGCTAGACCTGCCTCAAATCGACTTTAACATACGGGGTTACGCGAAAAGGTTGGTACTATGCAGAAAGGGTTCCGTTATGCTCATCATTATGAACTATTTCTACCATGGGACCAACCCTGAAAGCGCGAATAAAATCAGGCCAAACTCGAGGGGCTTACTAGTAGACTTTCAAGAGTTCCACTATCCACCTGGCTTTATTATCAGATCAGACCTATAGGCATGACTACTAATATTTTTAATTACCTCAAAAAAGCTGATCATAAATAGATCCCATCAACGAAAACGAAATAAAAATTAGTTCAAAAATAGATGGTATTTAGACCTTCAACGGTCTATGGGCAGTCTAACTGCATTTGTAGTTTTAGTTATAGCTTGTATTTTATTTAGTTAATAAAGACACTTGCCCAGTCATCAAATCAAATTCATCATCATCATCATAATTTCAGCCATAGAACGTCCACTGCTGGACATAGGCCTCCCCCATCGATCTCCAAAAGGGCCGGTTGGAAGCGGCCTGCATCCAATGTTTCCCTGCGGTCTCTTTTAGGTCGTCTGTCCATCTTGTGGGTGGACGTCCTACGCTGCGCTTACCAGTCCGTGGTCTCCATTCCAGAACCTTTCATCGGCCATCTGTTCTGCGTCAAATCAAAGTATATAAGAATAATTATAGAAGTATAGATATAGACAAGCTGACCCGACAAACGTCCTATCTTAGAACTCTCAAACGCGCGAAGTTAAAATCTCAGTAAAGTTTTCTGATTTTTTCCAATTTACTGCGCAATTTTCTAAATTTTTCTTTCCTTAAGAACCTTCTAAAAGTTTTAGAAAACTTTAAAGGAGAGATGAATGAAATCGGTAAAGTCGTTCTCAAGTTACGGCGTGACCAAGGTAATTAGGGATTAATTTTTATATATTATATAGACTAGCTGTAACCCGTTACTTCGTACGCGTAGAGCTCGGCCTTCGGCCTCGCTACTAAACCCCCTTTTGTCATTTTTAATGCGGCCCCTTCGTAAAATCCTTTCTTAGCGGACCTCTAAACTCCATAAGGAATCTACCTGCCAAATTTCAGCTTCGTAGGTCAAGTAGTTTTCGAGATTTCGTGTTTAATGAGTGAGTGAGTAGGTGAATTTCGCTTTTATATATACAATGTGTTTGTCTACCGGTGTCGGAGCCTGAAATGGTAAAATATATGGTCAATTTTATCGAAGAATCAATTTTTTTTTTGCTATCCATTCTGGAATGGCAGGCATTTTGCTTTTTTGGTACGAACCCACAGGCTCTTGTATTAATTTAGTCATAACTTCCCATGTAAGGGTCCTATTGACACAAAAAAGGTATCATTCGAATTTTCATTCGAAAAGAGAAAGAAAAAAATCCAAATAAAAAAAATTAAGAAAAAAATCTAAAACAACAGCTTATTACAAAAATCTAGGCAATCAAAGTATAGTTTTTTTTTAATTTCATTAAGTAGTACAGCATGTAAGCTTTCTAAAAGAAATAGACAATACTGATATAAGTAAGACAGTTCAAAAGATATGATATGTTGAATATGACTCTAGGTTACTAGCAATAAAAATAAAAATAAAGTTAAAAATAATGACCACTGCATTTATTTAAGCAACAAAGATTAATTAAACATATATTACAAAATATGTATATTAGCCATTGCTCAAAATGACCACCCTGTTATTGTAAGCAGGATATCCACAATGGATGGCAAAAAAAAATATTGATTCGTCGATAAAATTTACCATATATTTTACCATTTCATGCTCTGACACCGGTAGACAAACACATTGTATAGTTAGATAATGTAGAGTAAGAACATATTTCTCAGTTTTTCTGGGTTTTTGCGCGATCAGAAGATATCAGCAGATCAGCTGAACCCTAGTATTAACCGATGTTACCGCTAAGTCTGTCAGTGGGGGTAAGTTTGAAAGCTGAAACTGACTCACTTAAACAGACCATTACGTATAATTATAATACCATCTCCTGTGTGTACCTAATTAATAGCGGTAGATAGCTCGGTGCCATATAAAAGGATCTATACTTAGGTATGTTGTTCTTTTTGCCCAATATACTCTATTGTACCATCATCTAAATTCATTCAGTCGCTTAGCTGAGAGATTTTTTTGGTTTTCCTAACAAAATTAATGAAAATATCATGAAAAGTTATTTATATATCGTATATGTCTTCTGTATCAAATTTTATGGTGTGAACAATAAAGAGTTAATCAATCCATCAATCAATCAATATATTTTAACCGACTTCAAAAAAGAAGGGGGTTCGCTATCTGGTCGTACGTATTTTTTTTTTGGTTAGCTGAAAGAGAGACAGAGAGAGAGAGTTTTATATACTTAACTAGCGACCCGCCCGCCCGGCTTCACACGGGTGTAATTTACGTGCGAAGCCGGGGCGGGTCGCTAGTTATACATATAAACCTTCCTCTTGAATCACTCTATCTATTAAAAAAACCGTTTCAAAATCCGTTTCGTAGTTTTAAAGATTTAAGCATACATAGGGACGGACAGACAGCGACAGCAACTTTGTTTTATACTAGGTATGTAGTGATAGTGATGAAGCTTAGCTCTTTTAGCGCTTAGTTTGCAATATACATAATTATATTTTTAGTAGTGATTTTCTACAACAATGTCACTACCACTATTATAGACCTGTTAATGGCCGTAGGTACTTAAAAATAATCAGTATAATGATTACTGTATAAATTTTTGTGCTGGTCACAAATAAAGCTAAAATAAAAAAATATAAATAAAACTCTGAATCGGTTTATAAATCACAAAGGATTTATTAACGATTTGGAATACATTTATTTTATTTCAAAGTATACGTTTTCAGATCGGTCCCATAGAAATTTTATCAAAATCGGTTTAGTAGTTCGGTTTTTAAATCAAAATAACTAAATCTAAAATATATGTCATCTAGTATTAACCGATATTGAGTATTTACTAAATTGGAGGTGGTCTTTTAATTTAATAATTATTTATTTTATACCTTATAAGTATATTTTCAGCCGGGTGAAAATCTTCAATTCTGTATGAAGCATATGAAGGCGGAACAGGGCGGGCGCCGCGCCGCGGGGCGGCACCAAGAGGGGCATGGGCGGCGCGACGCGGCTGCGCGCGCGCACTGTTCCCTAGCTCGCGCCCCGACGCGCACGCGCCGCGCACGGATGAAGACCGAGGAACAAACCCCCGAGGAGGCGGCGCGCCGCGCGCCCGCCACCAGGCGACAAGAAAAACCACCCTTCTCCTACATCGCCCTCATCGTGATGGCTATCCGACACTCGCCCAACAAGAGGCTCACCTTAAGCGAGATCTATGCATTCCTTCAGCAACAGTTCCCGTTCTTCCGAAGTTCCTACCAGGGCTGGAAGAACTCCGTGAGACACAACCTGAGCCTGAACGAATGTTTTGTGAAGCTGCCGAAGGGGTTGGGCCGTCCCGGGAAGGGACACTACTGGACGATTGATCCGTCGTCCGAGTTTATGTTTGAAGAAGGGTCGTTCAGGAGACGGCCGCGTGGGTTCCGACGCAAGTGCCAGGCGTTGAAGCCTCAGTTCGGGAGCGGCGGATATCTGTGTGGAGGAGGCGTGGGCGCGCTGCCGCCGGCTCAGCCGACGGGATACGAGGTGGCGGCCGGCGGCGGCGGCGGCGCACCGCTTGACTACGGCGCGTGCGCCTACACACACGCCAGCTCCAGCCAGCAGCTGGGCTACGGCGGCGAATACTGCGCGTACGGCGCCATGGGCGAGCGCGCTGAGTGGTCGCTGCCGTACGGCGCTGTGGAGCCCGGCTACCGGCCTTCGGCGCCGCCCTCATCCTCGCCAGCGCATCATGACATGTCGGATCTCATACCCAACTACCAGTACGCCAACGAACACGGTAAGCCTTTTCTATTACGCTATTATTATACTCTCACTATTGTTTTCTTTTATGATAAGCACATCATTGTTGGTAGCGCCTCTACCTTCTACAATGAAAAAATCCTTAGTTTCCTGCTCAGTCTTGCCTTCCAAACCCGTTTTCTTCCTTTAAAATATAACCCTTTTAGGGTTCCGTACATCAAAAGAAAAAAACCGAACCCTTATAGGATCACTTTGTTTTCCGTCTGTCCGTCTTTCCGTCTGTCAAGACCCTTTTTCTTAAGAACGCGTAAATGTATCAAGTTAAAATTTATATCAAATAGGTACTGAATCTACGGTTTCTTTTAGCTGTGAAAAAATCAAACTTGTAAGTCAACGCAATCAAAATATATGACCGTTTATGTCGCATATTTTGACATATTTTGTGATTTCACAAAGGAATCAAAACCTATAGGGTACGTCCCGTTGACTTAGAATCATGAAATTTGGCATGAAGCACGGTCTTATAGCAAATATGAAGGAAAAAATCTGAAAATTGTTAATTTGATATTATGTAATATCAAATTGACAATGAATTAAAATTAACAATTGTTAATTTGATATTATGTAACAAAATATTATGTAATATCAAATTAACAATTTTCTGATTTTTTTTCACATAAAAAAAACTATTACAAACTTACATTTTGTAGTTGGTATGCACCTGTTTGCCAACTACACAGTTAGTTAATTGTATATTTAAATATTTAAAAAAAAATCGTCGACTCGATTCCCGGGATGGATCTACATACATATTTACTGAGTTTGTACGGTGCGAGTCCTACTCACACTTGTCCGGTTTTTTAAAGTGTAGTCTGGACTAGTCTGGAACCTGGGTTCGATTCCCGATCGGGCAGATGTTTAATGTTTGTGGGTGGGTCTGGGTTTTAGTATAGTTCTGCGTGTTATTCTGAGTGGTCCATTATGGCATACGGAACCCTAAAAGCGTATTTGGTGAGATTATAGTAGGTATACCTACCTGCTCTAAAGTAAAACAACAAATAATAAGCAGTAATAAGCCCCCGTGCAAGTCGGACGCGCCAAAAATCCCCGAACAGGAGGATAGAAAACTCATTTTTGGGCGAATACGAATCGCACTTGACCGGTGTTTTATATAATAACTAGCTGCAAAATGATGAAATGATGAAAAGTAGCCTATGTCACTCTCTGGCTCTTGAACTATACCCATGCAAATAATCAGGTCGATCCGTTGTTCCGTTGCAGCGTGAAAGAGGAACAAATATCCATCCATCTATACATCCAAATTTTACTATAGAAGCTGACGTGGTTTTCACACATTTTATTTATATTACACGAGAATTACTCACGTAAGATTAAGCTGGTCACTCCGACTATAGTTTCAACCGCATTAGGCAGTCTTGTCTTGCGCGTGCATTCACCTTGAAAAAGACTAATACGGTTGAAACTATATAGTCGGAGTGACCGGCTTAATCTTACGTGAGTAATTCCCGTGTAATATAAATAAAATATACATCCAAACTTTCGCGTTTATAGTATTAGTAGAAACTGTTTGTCACTACGAATTGTAATTTGTTTGCGGGTGCAAAATAAGATAAAACGCGCGCACGATAACCTATAAAAAAAATATGAATGGAAGTTCTTATTTTGTTTTAAGTAATGTTATCATAGAAATATGGTGAAATTGGTGAAAAATCTTGCAATTTTTTCGTAGGAATGGCCCCACTAGTAAACACTTTACACATAAGTAAATAGTCAAATCAACAACTATATTTTCAATCTCAGGTTATTGTCACACTCGTTAGAAATTTGTTCGTTTATTCCCGTGTAAAGTACCTTAATTCCATTTTGAATTGCTTTTAAAATTCGTACGAAAATATCATGCGAAATGAAATATTTATATTGATAGAAAGGTTCCAAATTCGAATGGTTAAACCATTCGTTACGTTAACGAGTGATATGATTATTTCAAAAAGGCTCCTTTTGTTAGGGATTTCCTTTGAAAGTCAGTATTTTCGTATGATTTCGCATGATATTTTCACGTGAAATATCATACGAGTGATTTAAAAATGGAGTTCTGATCTTCGATACAGTACACTTAGTCCCAGATTTGATAATAAAATTGATAGTTTTCGAAAACCTTTTTTCGTTTACGTATTGTTCCATACATTTTAGTAAAGCGCCTCTATCAGAAACGTGGAGGAACTAAAATCCGTTTTAAGTATAGATTGCTTCACTCAAATACGAAAAAAGTTTTCGAATACCTTTTAACCCAGCAATGTATGGAACAATACAAAAACGAAAAAAGTTTCCGAATACATACTATCAAAACTTGTACTAAGGGTACAGATCGGCTGTATCTACTAGATAATATCTAGTCTTATATAGGTAGCCTACGAGTGAGTTACCAAGCAACTTGAAACGTGAATAGCGAGCAGTCATTCCACTTTCCAGCAGAAATTCTCACGCCCTAAACTTTAGTCACAACTTTAACAAGAACCACACGCTTCGACGTCAAGACGTCATTTGTCACGCGTAAATCACCGGTAGCCGTCCAAACTTCGTCGAGTAGATCTGCGAAGCTCGGCTGAGTAGGCACTTGAGTCTTGAGTTGGTTATCGTAGTACAGTACCAGGCTTTTTATATGGCACGTCGGGCACCCACTGAGATAAACATTTTGTTGTGGAATGTTGTGGAATGACTTCGGTTTTTCCTCCGAAGTATAATTTGGACTGCTTCAAACGAAGGGTAAATAGAGTCCTCAACGGTAGGCAACGCACTGATAATGCCCCGGGTATTGTAGGTGTCTATAGGCAGCGGTGACCACTTACCATCAGGTGGCCCATAGCTTGTTTGCCACATATTCTATTAAAAAAAAAGAAAAAAAATGGATTTTTTTTTACACACAGTCTCACTATAGTCCGTTCCCGGAGAAAGACTTATTTTATGGCGCTCTCTGTTGCACAATTTTATGGAAGTAAAAAATGCACTCTCTACCCGAAGATTCCGAAGGGCCACGATTAGTCAAAAGGAATGACAATTTTGTAAAAATGTTAAGGTGCGTTTATATTGCCGTCTACAAGCTACTTTTTTATTTTAATCATTATTATTCTTATAATTTACATAAGTACTTTAATTCGGTAGTTACTAAATAACATTATATGAATAATGTATACCTACTGTACGTACAGCTGTTACTGCTTACATTACATATATTATTAATAAATATTAATATAGGTATGTAAGCTGTAGCTAATTTCCCTATTAGACTTTGTCCGTGAACAGACTATAGTGTATGTTTATTACCATTTTAACCGAATTAAATAAGAGGTTCTGAAATAGACTGTATTTTTGTGCGTGTATATGTTACGCGATATTTTCTCCGATTGTGAACCTATTTTTATCTTCTTTATGGTATTTTTTGTGGTATCCGTACCCAAAAGGTAAAAACGTGACCTTATTACTAAGCCTACGATGTCTGTCAGACAGAGATAAATAGATAAATAGCTCTTTATTGTTCACACCAGAAATGCCATGCATAAGACAATGGGCGGTCTTATCGATATAAGCGATCTCTTCCAGGCAACCTTACCATACAAACACCCGTGACCGTGACCGTGGCAACCGTGATAGTTTAAAACAGTGTTTAACCTTAACATACGTACATACACGATAAACACTGCTTTTAGTTTTGCGTCGTCAGGTAAAAACAATGTGCGTTGACTGACTGGAACTGCTCTATGAAGATAACAGACTAACGACGCGTCATGAGACAGACGAAGCCTGCCGGTTTTTAGTCGTGTACCTTAATTTTCTTCCCGATACATGCCAAATATAAAGCCAGGCACTGTAACTATTGTTCGTTCTGTGCGCTGGTTGTCGACACCGTCGACTCGTAACCACGTCTCTGGTTTCCGTCACATAGAGTGGGTGCCGGTGGATCCTTTACAGAAGCATTTTGTTTGCTTGAAACATAGTGCAATCAACTTCTTTCGGATATTGATGCCTAAAGGTGAGATTAACGCTACTTACGCAACTCGGAGGGTTTAACCAGTTTAAATCACTAATAAGTCTAATACTACTTTTTTCAATAAAAATCTATTGTTTTATCAAATGTCTCTAATTTAGTCTTTGATAGAAATAAACTTAAAAATCAACATGTGATTTACTTTTAATAGGATGTATCAATGTCATTACATATTGTAATATTTGAACAAAAAAATACAAAATTCAACGAATGAAAACTCATTTGAATAAATGAATCGGTTTCTTCTAGACAAGCGTGCTCCATCGTATAACCATAGAAAAGAGATATAAACAAAAAAAACATCTTTTATGTGGTAGACAGCATCGTCTCTTTAGTTAGTGGCATGGTTTAAGACGCTCTTTTCCGACTTTTAGCAATTGTGGCCATTCTAGTTTAAGTCTGCACACCTCCATGATTAGCTTAAAATTATAAAAGTGTTGTCATAATAAAATGGAATGTTTTATCTAGGAAACTCATGAGACCGAACACCGATTAAGCACATTTCGCTCGATAGAAAATATATCAAAGTAGCACTGATTTGCGCTTTTATCCATGTTTTTTGGATTCAATCAATTACCTATTTATTTTTGCGATATGTCTGCGATATCTTGATATATAGATTTCATAATTATGAAGGAAACCGGTGATGTATATTTTACATTACAGCTATACTTTTCGAAAAATATGAGAAAAACTCCAAAAATAAAAGGTGCGAAACGCACGACTGTGTGTGCCATGATTTTGCTCCGCTAATTTGCTCCATCTGTAGTTTTAAGCGTTGTTTAAAAGTGGTAAAACCTCGCCTTAAGGCATTATTCGGAACTATGTACGTATTTAGTCTAGAAAAATATTTTTTATCATTATAAAATAATACCTATGGCACTCAGGCATAGTGTAGCTTTCTATTAGTGAAAGTTTAGATGTATCGGATTATAACTCGTACAAACAAAGATACAAGCTGTACTTCTTTATAACATTACATGTAGATTAGGGTCCAGTACAAGTTTTGTTATAGTTATACATTACGTTAAGGCACCCGAATAGGAATCAAACCAAAAACTTTGAATAGTTGCAATATGATTGCAATTCGCCAATATTTTAGGACTACGGAATCGAATCAATAATCTCCTTGAAACGTATGCTTGCCTGGTGCGAGTGAATCGAAATAATCGAAATGCACCCTTGCAACGCCACGGCCAGTTAGCACGCAAGCTCGTAAAACGCATCCAGTATATTTCTAGCTCCTGGAAATGTATGCTTTCCTGATACCAGTGAAAGTTGAAACCAAAGTTTCGAAATACACCATGCAATGCAACAGGGATGCAAAGCGTAACGCACCCTTAGATTTACCAAAGCAGTAGGTAGGTTACGCAAAATAAAAGTAGCAAGCGCGTGAGATCGATCGCAAAAAGTAAAGTTCTATGATTTTTACCAGACTTCGAAAATTTTGGGTTAATATTTTGGTTTCTAATTATATGTTATGACTAGCCGTACGCGTAGACTGTCACCTAAACTTTCAACTCTCTTTTGGACCCCTTAATTCGGTCCTTTCGCATAATATTTTTTTGTGGACATCTACACCCCATTAGATACCTAGGCTACTTGGCAAATTATAGTTATCGTAGTTACATAACTTTCAGCACAACATACACACTCTAATTCCACCTTCTTAATCCTACCTTTATGTAAAAATATTGTTTTAGTTTTTTTTTTACTATAAGACTAAATACTTACCAAATTGTATCTCCCTAACACCAAAAACATATAGGTTTTTGAAATAAATTTTGAACCTCTATTTGCCACCCTTAATTTGGCCCGTATACAAAATCATTTTAACGCAACTCTACACTACACCCGATAAGCAATCAACTTGCCAAATTTCAGCTTCGTAGTCCACCGTTCCGTGTAGCTCTGTATTTTTATTATGTTGATGACAAATACATACTAAAATAAATTGTCTAATCGCGAACAGAACATTACAAACTTGCGCTGAATGGTTATGCTGAAAAAAGAAATCATTAATTATGTAAGTATTTTTTTTTACAAATAAGTAATTGCGCGATAGATTATTGCAAATAACCTTATTATTTGTTTATATCTGGCTGTTAATACCTATTTAAGTATGTATTTAAAAACTATATTTGTATGTATAGTACTACATTATTTGTGGTACATTTTATCGGATAAAATACGAAACTTCTTGGGCGTGACATACCAAAAATTATCATTATATATTTGACCGACTCATAGATTCAAGGGGTTGACTATCTAGGTCGACACACATAATACTATGTTCTATCACAGAGGGAAGGGTTGATAATTATACAGTGTATCTATGATCTATGATATTGCTCTCTCTCTCTCTCTTAAACAAGGTGCATTTTACGCTCCTCGGAGATATTATCTCCTGGTAGAATTTGCATTTGTTGCATGGTGCACGGACGCATGCATTAATTTATCTGTTGACCGAATCATAGTTTTCGTTAGCGTTGCGGTTATTTTGGCACGATAGCAGTAAATTTTTAGGGTTCCGTACACGAAGGGTAAAAACTGGACCTTATTACTAAGCCTACAATGTCTGTCTGTCCGTCCGTCTGTCTGTCTGTCCGTCCTACCAAGTCCTACCTTTAAACGGCTGTATCTTTTGAACCGTAATAGATTGCCAGTTGAAATTTTCACAGAACATGTAATATTACGGCGTATTAACTAACAAATAATAAAAAAGTCAAAAAGTCAAAACAAAAGGGGGGTCCCCATACAACAAACGTATTTTTGTATTAGCTCTGATGATGATTTTATTGGACAGACCATTGATATATATTTATAATATGTATATGTACTACAGCTACATACTTCATTGGAATAGAGTATATCTTGAGTACCAATCTATACCTATATAGATACTTGTATCTTGAATACATTTAAAGTATGGAAACAGCCATTTTTAATTAAAAAAAAACAATATTATGTACCTATGTATCACCATAGATAAACATAGATAACATTAAGACTGAACGTTACATAGAAAGTATACAGGAATACGTCTACTTACTTGAATTAATTTTATCAATCCATGGACTTGAGTAATAGAACTCCATTCTATCTAGTATTTACGTAAGTATTCTCTAATACTTTTTTATCTCTATCTCTTCTCTATCTTCGCTACATAGTATAAATTAAAGTTGCTTTCCGCGTCTGTCTGTATGTATGTCTGTATGGCCGCTAACTCCTCCTAAACCACGCAACGGATTTTGATGTGGTTTTCACCATCAGTTAGATACATTTTCACGGAAGGTTTATATATATAACTAGCGACCCGCCCTGGCTTCGCACGTAAATTACACCAGTGGAAGCCGACGGGCGGGTCGCTAGTTTACTTTAAAAGCTTGCATTCGATTAAGATACTTATGAAAACCTACTTTGAACAGTATTTTATTTCGCAAATCGCTATTTTTATAGCACAACGGAAACAATAGTTCCTTGATACTTATGTTACCCTGGTATACAAGCAACGGAATTTTCGAAAATCTAGGTCTTGCACCGTTGGAATAATAATCTAAGGTCTAGCTAGGTCTTATATTCTGAAAAGGGCTAATACCTGTGTTAGCAAGCAAGCGGGTATATCATTGATTTACAAACACATGGATGTTGGGGTTCATAGAAAAATTAATAATACATAATTATGCGTCGACCCGTATGTAAGTAGCGCGTCTGCCTTATGAGCAGGATGTCCCGGGTATTTGAATCCAAGCCGGGCAGATGTCAGACTGAGAATTTTGCTCAGGGCCTGGTTGGTACTTGTCCGTATATTTGGGTGTGTTTTATAGCATCCCCCACACATGGAATCGTAGTAGACAGCTATGAATGTGAAATGGTATTTATATTCTTCTTATTTATTTACACACAAAGTTGGTCCAGTACGAAATTAACGAAAGTGTCCAGACTTCGCCTTCATAAATTTAGAAACATTATCGAAAAACGTCGCAGTATATACAATGTATTATAGCGGCGTCACGACACAGAAATGCATTTCTCCTTGAAATGCGAGTCAGTGCGGTTCTCTCCTTGAAACTAGAGTACCTAGTGTACCTACTCCAAACTCCATCCGCCTATAGGTTCTTTCGGAACCTAATATCGTATACGAAATAAGTATTACTTATTTTATACGTGGCTGATTTCATAAAATGTATTGATGTGAGAACCTGTTTGATTGACCGTATATTTAGAACCATTAACATTTTCCCAAAATAATATTGCATTAGAAAGCCACTAAATCAGACATGTTATTTAACTACGTTTTCAGAAATAAAACCCCGCAACCAACAATTCGAAAAAAATCTAAGTACATACTTCTTTTGATTCGGACGATTTTGAACGCTGGCCCGATATCCTAATTTTGGATATCTTTGGTGTATACGGATACCTAAGAAAATTAAGCTACTAGTCCTTATTCTGTGGTGAAAATTGTAATCTGAAACTATAGGTATCCGACCCATAGTTTCAGATTACAAGTTTCACCTACGTCTAAAATGTCTAAACGTTTGTATTCATGTATATAGGAGTCAAATAAAAAACCACTTTGAGACATTGTAATAGAATTGCAATTCACCGATTCTCCCGGATATCGTACAGCTGAGCTGAGAGTCACTCTTGTAAATTTGTGGTACCCTGGTACGAGTAAAATCAAAGTTTCGAAATGCACCGTGGATAATGCAACGGGGATGCAACGATCTCGTACGCAAGCGCGTGAGACCTTTCGCATATAATTTTCCCCGACTTCGAAAAAAAAGGGAAACTGAAAATATGTTGTGTTTCATGT
Organism: Agriopis marginaria; assembly: GCA_932305915.1. Classification (NCBI taxonomy): domain Eukaryota; kingdom Metazoa; phylum Arthropoda; class Insecta; order Lepidoptera; family Geometridae; genus Agriopis; species Agriopis marginaria. Next base: position 14,122,614 of record OW029916.1, on the reverse strand, counting down.
ATGTTCACCATGTCCGTCTGTTCTTATGTCCGTCTGTCCTTTTATCGGTTTCTTCTATCTATCGGGCGCGTTCGGTATACTTGAATGGGTGACCGCCTGGGCGTGATATTGTCTTTTTGCACTTAAGTCACAAGTTAAGTTTTAGCTGTGATTACTTTTTTGTATTATGTGGTGGTATGGAACTCTCATTGTGCTTGCCCAACTCGCACTTGGCTGTTTTTTTTTTTTTTTTTAATACTAAGATATTATCGTAACGTAACGTAAAGGCAGGTAAACTTAACTTGTATTCCACAAGATATAGGTTAAATAAACCGGCCAAGTGCGAGTCTGTCTCGCGCACAGAGGGTTCCATATTTCCATTTGTCATCGACTCGCACTTGGCCAGTATTCATTATTTGTTGTGTTACTTATGACGTTTATTGTATGGGGCTCCCCATACAACTTTCCCTTTAATATTAACTTTTTAACTTTATTATTATTTCTTAGTTAATCCGCTGTAACATTAAATATTCTGTGAAAATTTCAGTTGGCTATATAATAACTTTTTTTTTAAATTTATTTAAAATGCAACTCCACGGACACCAGGGTCCGTGACTTTTATTATAATTAACTACAATTTTGTTAACTTAAACGAATTTACTTAGTTATTCACAATACAGGGACAGGAAAGTTAGTTGTATCTATTACGGTTCGAAAAAAGGTAGGACAGAGGGACGGATGGACAGACAGACAACGTAGGCTTAGTAATAGGGTCCCGTTTCACTCTTTGGGTACGGAACCCTAAAAATATGTTCGTTTGTAGGCAAATTATACATATTTGCAATGTACTCATCAAGTTCTTTCTTCAGATACCAAACGCGAAATATTACAGGTATACCAAAAAATTATTGTTCCAAAGTCAGTTTACTAAATCCGCCATAATATTGAACTTCGTGAGACGCAGTGTAACGTCATAACACACTTTCTATGACACTTGTCAAAATGCATCGATGAGCATCTAATTTGCCAAAATATTGTGGCAAGTGGTTTAAGAGCTATGAGAGACACATTAAACTTGAAATACGGCCCAATATACCTACATACATAAGTAGAGAGAGCATATATTTATTTACATTAGAAAATAATAACACAGAATACTGATGTAACAGGAATGCAATTCGCTAATTCTTTGAGTCAGCGAAATATGGCTCCATGTAACTTATGCTTTCCTGGTGCGAGTGAATTGACATTTTCGTAATGCACTGATGCGATGCATGCAACACGTCCTTAAATTCTTTCTGTACGCAATGCTAGAATAATGCACGCACTTGAAACTAACACCCGGTTTCTGAAAGGCTGATCAACACAAAAATTAACTAACACATTGTTAATTCTCATGTCAGCTGACGTGATTGGTCGAACGAAAAAACAAAAGCCAATCAAACACTTGACATGAGTTTTAATAATAGATTAAATAGAACAAGGAACTGGGGGTAATAAATACCTACAATATTTATAAATATCTAGCTGCGGCTACGGTTTCACCTGCGTAGATTACTCCTTATATCATTAGAAAACTTTATTTTCTTCTACAAAGATCTACGCACCTGCATTGAATCTTTTGTATAAATGTCCAATATTTTTTTTCTTTTTTATTACAATCATTACGTATTTTTGAATAATTGTATTTTAATAGAATATACTTTGTAGTCACCCTCCAAGTACCGGCCGCGCCCGACGTTGCTTAACTTCGGTGATTTCGGTTGACGCTTGTACATAATTATGTAAGTAATACCGTTTTTACATGAGAGCTAATGAAAAATACGTAAAAAAAATACGTTTGTTGTATTTTTTCCCCATTTAATTTTTACTTTTTGTTTTTATTAATCTTAATTATTCCGCCGTAACATTACATATTCTGTAAAAAAAACAACTGGCTATCAACTACGGTTAGTAAGATACAGTCGTTAATGGGTAGGACAGACTGACAGACAGACAGCGTAGCCTTAGTAATGGGTAATGGGGTCCCGTTTTTACCCTTTGGGTACGGAACTCTAAAAACAAAGATCTATTACCATACTGCGTACATACTTTATGTAAGCCTAAAAGCTAGAAAATCGCGGGATTCAGCTAGTATGCTATATGTTTAAACGTGCATGTTATTGTACCTTTACACTTTCCACCACCCTGCGGAGTCAGTCACAAGGGTGCCTGCACACAGTCAATAAACGAGCAGAGCCGGATAATCATCGGTTTATGGCCTTCCACATGCACCGATTCCCAGAAGCACCAACACTCGCTTATGACGCCATAAAAGCTGTGGTAACATGTGCAATGGCAGATATCGACCGATCGTGCCGGATCGTGTATTCGATCCGAATCATAGAATTTTTCAATCTTAGCTGCGTTCCTTCGAGATACTTTATCTAAGGTTATATTATTATTTACGGGATATTAACTGTGCTAGGGTTGTGGAATGAGCTCCCGATATTTCGGCGCAGTTACATGCACCTTGGTAAGGTTGTGGAATGACGTCTCTAGTGAACAACCGTGATAGTTTAAAACAGTGTTATACTTGCTTAAATAAGTCTCATGAAACCATCGATCTATGTGATTCTATGCATGAAACATTGTTATCGTCAAACAAATACACTAACTCACAAACATACATACAAACGTCGATTTGTTGATGACTCTGAGTGCTTCCCTTCGCTCGGTCAGTAATATATAGCCAAGGAATGAAACAACTTGTGGGTTTCTTTGTTTCTTGAGAGATATAATCTAGGAGTTTCAAGTTCAGAGTGAATAGGTATCTTCTGCGTTCGCTAACTAGTCCGGTCAAACTGTAAAAGTACAGTACAAGTCAATATTTAAAAAAAATGGTTTCTTAGTAAGTCTTCGTACTCCATCTTTGACGACATCATTGCTTACCAAAATCAAGTTAGTGGTCAAACCCGGACTTAGTACGCGATAAAAACACTAGTTGATCCTTCGTACCCCCCTTAATGCAGCTCGACCTTTAGCCGTGCAGATTGGGCTCGGAACCAAGGTTTAGTAAACTTGTTTTTTTGGTCTTTGGTTTCGTAAATGAAGTTTCAACTCAATCAAATGAACGACATCCAAACTTATGTCGTGTTTCAAAATAGTTCAAAATAAATATAAAAACTTTAGTTAGATTTTTTTATGATTTAATCTTAGAACCTTTAGTTACTGGGCAACCTAGTTAGGAGTTAGTGCTCAGCCATGGACCTACCTCGTAGTCAAATGTAGGTATTGCAAATTTTTGTAAATAAAAAAAACATACCCTCTTATAACTATCTTATACATTTGAGAAACTTTTATGTTTGGCAATATTTCTAGTTAATTAAGATTTTAGTAGAACAATATTTCCCGCCCCTTAAAAATTTATTAAAATATAATAACATAGGTATATAACGTTTATAATAGATAACAAAAATCTACTTGCTATTTTAGATTTAAAAACAAAACAGATGAAATGTCTACAATTTACTTTATTACTTCACAGTACATCTGCCATTTTAAGAATCTGCCCTTTCTAGAATCTGCCGCTTATCAAATATTCTATAACTAGCGGTCCGCCCCAGCTTCGCACGGGTATATATTATAGCCTATGTCACCCGGGGATAGTGTAGCTTCCCGTCAGTGAAAGAATTTTTCAAATCGGTTTAGTAGTTTCGGAGCCTATTCAATGCAAACAAACAAACAAACAATCAAATCTTTCCTCTTTATAATATTAGTATAGATAAGAACAAACAGATGCACCAAAATACTATTAAAAAAACGTCAATTTTGTCAGTTAAGTTTCATTTTGTGGAAGAAAATGCCCTTTTCTAATTACTCCGACTATACTACAATCGATATACAATTAACAACCAGCCGCCATTTTACCAGAAAAGTATCTCAAACATGTAAATTACAAGCTAATTGGATCATGTTCCGATTTAATTCTCTCAGACGCACTTTAATCTAAAACTTTTCGTAAAAGTATTCAGGATTGGAAACGAGAGAGCGTGTGGCGCGTCTGCGTTTACGTTAGGATAATGGCTCAGGGCGCGGCGGCACACGCGCAGCGCAATGACTACGGCGCATGCGCGTTACAAGATGATGTGTTTACACCAACGCCCGTTTGTTCGAACCGTTTGATCTTTATAAATGCAATAGGTATTTCAAAAATATCGCCGTCGGCGGAACTTCTACGCTTTCATAAATATGAGAATGATTTTTAAGAACGACAATCTTGATGCTCTGTTTATTCTCAAGATTCTCGGATGAGGTACCCGTTTATGAACATTTCTGATTCAGCGTTTAACTGACGTTGTGTTTGAAAATTTGTTCAGTACCAATGGTAAGCAGATTAAATGCTTTTTGGTTTGTAATGATGAGTTATATTTGAATTTTGCGAATAATTGCTTCGCTTGCTTAGTTTAACTATTATAAATTTGAAGCCGAGGCTCATCACACCTCGCCGATTTCAGCAAGATTTTCTTATAATATGTAATGGGTACATAATTTACTAAATAGTCAATGTAACACTAAACGTAATATTAAATGTAATATGGCATTAAGGTGCTATGTTTTAAATATGGCGGGAAATTCAAATTTCAAACAGTTTTTTTGTCCTTTTATCTAGGCTGGATAATTATTGTAAAATGACACAGTATTTGCGCAAATCGTTGGGTGTTCTTTACATTATTATGTGCAACTATTTATGAGTAACGCACCATTTACTAACATTTGCCATTAAACCGTATGAAACAACCAAATTTTGTTTATTGGCAAATGTAAGTAATAAAGATAAATACATTAGCTATTTGATTAGCTATACATGATTTTGTAAAGAATAATAATAAATTTGCGCAAACATCTTGATCGTTTACAATAATTACCCGGCCTATATACAAGGACAATATTTTTATTGAATTTCCCGCATTAAGTGAAACGTATCACCTTAAATACCTAAGTATTATCTATTAACACAACAGAGCGCTTTTGTTCAAGCTTCTTTTACCGCCGCTTCCTGTAACTTTGTATAAAATTAATAAATTATTGATTAATAATTATCAAAAACTTACTTCAAAACTATTAAATACGCAATTTTGTTAACTTTAATGATATATTTTTTTCCAGTGATTTTGATTTAAAAATTATACTCTTTAACCGATTTGGATAAAATTTCTATGGGACCAAATGATCAAAATAATTTCTTCATATGGTCCCATTTTTATTTTCTAAATGAGTTTGTAAATGAAGAATTCTGAGGTAACAAACATTAAACAAATATTTTAAAAATACAACTACAAAAAATACAAAGTAATGCTGTTTTATTTATTTAAACAGGGTGTAAGGGGAACAGTCTCGAAGCCAAAAGAAGGTAATTGTACTCATCATTATGAACCACTTTTAGTATGGGACCTATTCCCTATTTTTTTCGCGATTTCAGGGTTGGTCCCATAGTAAAAGTTGATCATAATGATGAGTACAATTACCTTCTTTAGCTTCGAGAGAGTTCCCCTTACACCCCGTATAAATTTACTAAAGTCGTTTCAATACAATAAAAACTTCCACGTTTCTAAAAAACGAGAAAGTTTCGAGTTCACGTTTGTACGGCAAGTAGTTCCCAAGTCGTAGAATAAAGGGCAAGATGACGTAATATGGTAATATGTGCCAATCGTTTCATCTAGAAGATTTTAATTTGAAGACAAACTCGAAAAGAAGTCAAAAGAAAAAATACTTTGAAATGATTGCAATAAGACTGTAATTCGCTAATCCTTTGGGACATCAGAATCGAATCAAGTAGCTCCTTGAAACTTATGCTTTCCTGGTACGAGGACATCGAAAATGCGGGGGCGAATATTTCATCTACACACATTTGATGTTTGCTTTTTTTCCTGGGCAAGTGCCTTTATTAACTAAACAAAATACAAGCTAAAACTAAAACTACAAATACAGTTAGACTACCCATAGACCGTTGAAGGTCTAAAGACAACCCAAATGCTCAAGCCCACTACCAGTTGACAGCGTACCCAGCATGCTGGCGGCATTACCACGTTGAATGGCAATGCTTATGCGTTGAGCCAGAAACACGCCAGCATTTTGGTCATGCGTCGCATTAACCAGGCGCTCTGAAAGATTTTTGAAAATGAGGTGAGCTCCCGGTCCCCAAGGGCCCAATGTCTCGACCCCAAACGCGTTAAATATATAACCACTGCCGAGGTTAGCATATTTGTGTCGCTTGTGCTGCCGAATTGGCAGCCGCTTACTGTTGATTGTCCAAAGAATTTGGACCTACCTTTTACTAGACCCAAATTCTTTGAGATTGTCATTTTGTTGTCTTTGGTCAATCAGGCTGTTCAAGATTTTATCAAGTTTCTAGATAGCTTGTTTGCAATAGATTTAGTTTAATAGATTGCATTTGCAATAGAGATTTTTAACACTCTTTAGATTTTATTGTAATTTTTCATGTGCTACGATAGTTATACCTATTGCTTAGGTGTTATTTTATACACGTCAGAAGAGTACCTTATTTTACTATCCACCTTCTTTCGATTAAGAGATTTAGTTAAGTAATAATAATAAATTTGTTTTGGCTGTAGGCATTACCTATAGTAGGACTGGTCGTGACAAGTTATTTCGTGACTTTTTATTTATACTTCTTTACACCCTACGCGGGTGTAAAGAAGTATAAATAAAAATTTGATAATAGTCACAATCATATGCACTCTCCCGCACTCTTAACTAGCTCTATGTAAAAAAAAAAACACATTGGGAAGTCGCTCTATTGCTGCGTAAAAGAAGAATTATAAACAAATCAACAAACAATAGTGTGATTGCGTGGTTACTCTTGCGATATTAGTTTTGTCGGTTTATCATAAATGCGGTAGAAAACAATATCACATGCACAATAATTAAATAGCCCGTCAGATAATAATGAATAAAAATTCCATCAAATCGAGAATTAATAATTTGTTATCTCAGGCAGAAATCGTAGAGTTCGTAGACAGCAATGTCCCATGCTACGAAATTTCGTAGAGTATTAGTTATTTTTTTGAAATTTATGTTTTACCAATATAATTATTTTAGTGATGTGTGGTTAAATAGTGTCGAACATTTTATTTTGTAACTTATTAAAAACCCCTCGCGAAAACCCCTCTGAAATAACTCTTTTCATTTCTTTCTTAAACAGGTCACTCTTATGCACTTGCTGACCTGTTCCAGTGTTCACTAACCAGGGCGTCAGAACCTGTAGGAATAAGTTCCGACCCCCCCTACAATATGCGTGGGGTAAACCTAGTCTGTGGCGTGGGGTGAGGATAAGTTTGCATGAGTGAACATGAAAGTGCATCCAAAGTCAGCAGCGATAGCGCTAGCCATTGTCTACTGGTGTAAACGAGACAGAATACAGGGAAGTACCCACTTCCCTGTATTCTGTCTCGTTTACCGGAGGTAGATGTGGTGGAAATTTATACATCTGAATGTTCCTTAGCATCTAGTCTAGAATTCTATACAGTTCGAAACCAATACAGAGATATTGAAACTCTGAATGCAGGCCGCTTTTGGAGATCGATGAAGGAGGCCTATGTCCAGCAGTGGACGTCTTATGCCTGAAATTATGCTGATGAAAACGACGATGCCACTAACTGAATACTAACAATGAAATTAAGAAACTTATTTTTTTACCTACCCACTTCAACAGGAAGGTTAGGAATTTGATCCGCATTTTTGTATAAATAATTTCTTAGGTAAGCACGCCGCTTATTCCAACATTTGTGAATCGAGTTACGCGCTTGTTTTCTGTTATGCAAAAGTTCTAGAGGTGGTCTAACATTTTTATTTATTGAAAACATTATCTGTGGCTCATTCGTTTTTTAGGCAGCTCCTTAGAAAAAAATCTGGACCTGAATGGCAGCTCTAATATATTTTTTTTCGAGCGCCTTCTTATTTTGAATTCTATTTTTTTAATTAATACTTATCTTAAACCTTTATAAGGAAATTATTAAATGGCTACTTACATAAGTAAAAAATGAATTTCAAAACATGTTCTGTTTTTGTCATGTTACTTTTTCAACGTTTTCAGTTCCGTTTTGAAGCGGCACGCGCGTTGCACATGTCTGATTTTTACCCTTTTATAAGACCGCACACGAAGATCGGCGCCTTTCTAGCTCCCTAATCAATTATTTTTTTGTATTAACCTAAGCAATGGGCTAATATTCTGACACGTCAGATCAGACTAACAAGGGAGAAATGGTAAGTGATGGCGTGGTGGGTACAAACGCACCAGGCCTAAATCAGGGTTGATGCCTTTAGTCTAACTCACGCTGCAGACGTCATTGCTGCCATTTTTTTGCATATGGACTATTAGTTACTTCATTAGTGTCACTGCAAGTTTCTTAGTATGTGTGTGTGTGTGTGTGTGTTACATAGCTATAATATTATACTATGTATCATTGGTAATACATATTTATTTAATAGTATTTTTAAAAGTGTTTTAGCATCTGCCGTCGATCCTGTTACGTAAATTATTTCCATCCAATGGTTGCCTGGAAGGTCCCTTTTAGTGATAAGGCCGCCACTTGTGGCACTAGCTCGTAGGTGTTTTCTATCTGATTGTAAAAAAAAGATGTCCAATAAAGAGTTTCTGTATATCTATCTAAAAATTTGTAGGTCTGGTGTACTAACGATACCTATGGTGAAAAAATTGGATAAAACATGGAGGATTTGCGACTGACACCAAAGTTACCTTATATACTTAATTCATCATATCCAGATGATACAACCTTAAGTTTTCGAAAAAACTTTACTAAATCCGATTTATAACAAATTGCGACGACCACAGATTTTTTAATTTATTTATTTACAAAAACAATCTTATCTCTAAAGTCCCTTGGAACAAATTTATCATCTTGACATACCTAATTAAGGGGCTGTTACCGTCTGCAGCTCTCTCACTCACGTATTTTCATATTATTGAATATATAAAATCACAGAGTATGAATTTGCAAAAAGTGACTAAACCTGACCTTTTGTTAACTATCATAGCATTTTATTATATAAACTGACGTGGTTTTCACACGTTTTATTTATATTACACGGGAATTACTCACGTAATTAAGCTGAGTCTCGCTTTGTGCCAAGCGAGACGCAGCTGCGCGCGTGCATTCACCTTGAAAAAGACTGCCTAATGCGGTTGAAACTATAGTCGGAGTGGCCGGCTTAATTTCACGTGAGTGATTCCCGTGTAATATAAATACAGTATCATAGCATTACAAAAGTGTTTAATTAGACGAAGTAAAATGTTTTTTTTTTTTGCTTGTTACTATATTATTCATATTCTGTTATTTTATATCTTCAATAATGTGAAAACACGCGAGCGAGAGAGCTACAGACAGTATACAGGCCCCTTAATAAATAAATTTCGTTTGCATAGGGAGAAACGGTGGCGCAATCCCAGATTATATTTGTGAGAATTATTCCACGTCTGTGACCTGAAGTTCCAATTTTTCGAAATGCGAGAGAAAAACAGATGCACAAATCAGGTATTTAAATGTTCATTGAATTTTGAATTGATTTGTCAAATGCGAATTTTCTAACTAAATATGAGGACAAAAGAAACTACCAAAGAAAGATACCACCGTCGTCTTTTTACGATGTGTATACAGGGTTACTGGTTATCAGTTAACACGTAAGGCTTACGTCAAAACAAACAACTTTTATTCTACGGCTTCATTATAAACTCTCGAATTATAATAAAAATTTGCGAAAATTAATCTGCTGTTTCAATATTGTGTAGAGTAGTGATTTTATTGAGCGGAAAAGCTGTTTTTTTCCAAAATTTCGAAAACTCGTTAAACGAAGTTGTCTGTTTTGATGTACTTACTGAGGCCGCTTTTAAGAGGATATACCAGTAACCCTATATAATACGTAACTCGTACCTTTAAATATAATCTACGAACTCACATTTGAAAATGAGTTTAATTCATATTTTGCACCTTTGAAATTTTGTTTTATTCAGATCGTTTTCTGGGTTATTGCGTCCTCGTGAATCCTTAATGCCACGGAAACACATTCGAATAGTTTCATGAGTCGTAATTAAATCTATCCGAATATCCATCGTGTGTTCTGTTCCGTCGTAAATGTACGCAATTAGTGATCCGTGTGCCGTATAAAATGAATTATCCCATTTTATTGCAGTGTAGTGATAAAAAAATATAGTTTACAGTTATAATTTCCCGGCATTCAGGATTCACATAAGTCGCTGGCGAAACATGCTATAATTTCGAATTGTATTATATTTAGACACGCGGTTAAATCATTTGCGATGCTTTGCGAATTATGCGAATACTGTTTTCTTATTTGTGTGCCGAGTTGGGATGGGACCAGGTGACCTAACGTGCTATGTATTGAAATATTAGTGTGTATTGTTATTAGAATGTACGGTTTATATTATAACTATCACATTATTCAATATTGCACGCCCCGCCTTCCAACGCCTGTATGAATCCTCTCCATCCTAAGGTTCCGTGGAACTGATCGCTCTTAGCGATAAGGCAGCCGACTATTGCACTAGGTTTTTAAGCTGTTATCGTGTGTATGATGAACAATAAAGAGTTTATCTATCTATCTATGTCTACAGTAGGTATAAGAAAGCAAATAATGGCATTGCATTATGATACAATGTTGCAGGGGCTCATGCATAAAGACACAGACAACGATCTCAAAACGTATACCTACCTATTTAGGAACCACTTAAGTGCATTTAGGCAACTAATCACGTTTAGCATCTTGCACAACAAACATTTAGCTCCTAAACATGTTTAACAATATTATGTCAAAGTTAAACGCTCCGTAAATGCCATTATAGCATAGCTAAATATGTTTAGTGCCATAATGGATAACCAACCGATCAGCAGGTACTGTCATAAATAAAGCGATAATCTCATATTCCCTTTTTTACCCAGCTTGACGTAAAAAGTCACTCGGCGCATCGCCTAAGGATTGTATCACAACAATTGGAGATACAGCCCTTGAGTCAAGACATTTATGGATATAAGTTTTTTTGGCGACAACAAAACTGTTTCTTCGCTAACTCTGGCAGGACTTTATATGGAAGCATTTTTAAAAACATTTTCTTTCAAAGTGCAACGTGCAAGTTGTCATCGAATCCCACGAGCCAAGTTCATAATTGGTTGACATTGACATGGCAGAAGCTCTAAGAAACGCAAGGAAAGCAGCCTGGTACCTACTTAAAAAATAATTAAGCACTTAACGAAATAAAAGAATAGTTAAGAGGCTACCGCTTTGTAATTTGGTTGAATGGAGGAGTGGCGAGGGCGCAGGCGGTCTTCCATCAGCGCCTCCAAGCTCAAGAGCCATTTTATTCCGTCGACGCTCGCCGCTGCCGGTTGATCTACGAGCTTTAAAAAGTGATGACAACCGCCTCGCATAGCGCATGGAGGAAAGTACTCCACCATTCCATCTTACCAAGTGTGTTGTGTTATTTTGGGCGTCTTTGATATCGATGGGAACATTTCACGCGTTTCTAGGTTGCTCAAGCTAAAATAGCTTTCAACCCATTAAGAGCTGATTTCTAAATTAATGCGTTGTTTAGTTTGACTGCTCCAGTTTACCTTGGGTGTTGGGCAAATTTTTATAAAGAAAGATCTTCGTTTATTTCGTTTTAGACACCATTTTTCTTTGATTGATCGTCCCATGTGCTTGGTAGCCCTATGTATACTGGTACATACTTTTATGACGTAGCAGCACCATCTTTTATTGGACAGAAAAATGCAGTAGTGAGCAAGTAAGTAGTAAAAAATCAACAAACAACTTGGTTCACTCCGATATAACTTCTTTACGCACCTAAGAAACATGTGCGCTGCGATTCTGAGAAGCTTCAGAAGCAGTATTTTACTCCACAAGCCGTCTAATGGGCATCGGGTTGTTTAGTTTACAATATGGCGTTAGATCTGGTCTGGGAGTAACCGTGCATGTGCCTGCCAACAGACAAGTTACAGCCTCGCCCGTTTCACACTTACCTACTCGCTGCGGGTTCGTGGCTACTAATCCCGATATTAGTGTATAGCGTCCCCGGTTATCTTGCAGTTATGTACCTACCCCTGCGGGGGTCTGGGGGGTTAGACAAGACCCATTTTCTGTTAGGGTTAACGCCTACGGCAAATGGCTCTTGTCTAGACCCCTGGGGCCTTACGGCCAACGGCTAACTCGGTATCAAACTAACGTTAAATCCGCTCAGTTGGAAAATCACGCGATCGCAAACCGTATCTGGGAACGTTAAGGTTCACGTTCGCGTGATTTTCCAACTGAGCGGATTTAACGTTAGTTTGATACCGAGTTAGCCGTTGGCCGCAAGGCCCCTGGTATGTAAAGAGCAATTATTAAGAAAAACTTCCTGTTACCGCTATAATTATAAAAATATATAATTATATTATTTTTACCCGGACCCGGGTATGTCCTAAAACTGCGACCAGAACCACCGCAGGTTAGGCAGCAGCATCCATTAGTACACGGTGAGTACTGCAATCCCCAAGCCACCTGTCAAGCGTGGGGATTATGGCAACATACCTCTGAGGGAGGCCTTTGTTAAGCAGTGGACGTTTACTGGCTGATGATGTTGACATACAATTTTTTGTAATTTTCGATCTCCCCCGCCAAAACAAAAACCGGCCAAGTACGAGTCAGGCTCGCATTGTCCGTACCACCGCATAAATTGTTAACTACAAAAGTACAAAAAAGTAATCCAAAAAGACAACATCTTGCCCAGGCGGTCAGTATCCAAGTACCGATCGCGTCGAACGTTGTGTAACGTTGGAAAACAGAAATTTGTCACTGACTCGCACTTGGCCAGTATTCATTATTTTTGTTGTTTTACTTTTGAGTGTACTATAATCATGCCACGCTTGTACGTATTACAGTTTTTATAATGCAAATGATTAAATTATACAAAAATACTTAAAAAATACGTTTGTTGTATGAAATGATGAACGAAAGGGTTTCCACCCTTTCGTATTTATTATTGTCTTTTTGTATGAGTCTTTTGATAGTCAAATAAAATTACTATACATATGTGAAATTTAAATAATTTTAATTAATGAGAATTGACACAATAATTTATGTTATATTATTTTGTTTTTAGTATATAATTTTTTATACACCATGTTCAATATTATAAATTTTAATTGACTTGAAAATTTAAATTTACGAATAAATTACTTGTCTGAAATCGATGTCCGTTGCTACCACAGATCAGATAAACAAGGGAGATATCGAACAGCACTTGTACTAATCTTTGTATTCTGTGGTACGACTCACTTACTAATGTTTACGCACACTAAGAAACTTGTAGCGACATTCACATGCAAAAAAGGGCGACTATGTTGTCTGCTGGGTTAGTTCGACTAAATTTCTGTTCAGCAATTCTGATTTACGCCAGATGCGTTTGCACTCGCCACGCTACCTTTTCATATCTCCCTTTTTGTCTGATCTGAGGATTTTTGTTTGCCGTTTCACACTCTGCGATCTGGGAACTCGTAATGTGCAATTAAATATTCGAAACTCACTGGATATAGGTAGGTAGAGCAAGTACATTTGCTGTTCAGGCGTCGATTAATTTTAGATTACAAGGTTCGCGTAGTGAGATCCGACTCGATGATCGCAGAGCTTGTTCTGAGATACCAAAGTTTTTACGTTCTGAGACGTAACGTATTGAAAGTACATACTTTAGTCATATAGTCATATAAAACATGTCCTGTGTCATGTGTGTCATGTCATGTACATGCCATGTGTTGTACTTTAGTCATATAGTCATATAAAACATGTCCTGTGTCATGTGTGTCATGTCATGTACATGCCATGTGTTGTACTATTGTATAAATATACAGAACAGACACTAATATAATATGAGTTTAAATTTGTTACTTAATAACTTAGAAATACAACTACTAACTGCTAACATATACACATTTTTTTTAAAGGTACGTCATGTATCTAGTATATTTATATAGGGTAGATACTAGGTAGCTTGACTGCCCACATTATTATCTATACTAATATTATAAAGAGGAAAGATTTGATTGTTTGTTTGTTTGTTTGCATTGAATAGGCTCCGAAACTACTGAACCGATTTGAAAAATTCTTTCACTGTTGGGATGCTGCACTACCCCCGGTTGACATAGGCTATATATCCCGGCTTCGCCCGTGCGAAGCAGGGGCGCCCTACTAGTAGTTAATAATGCCAGTGCTCAACCAACTAGCGTGTGTTTCACTTCAGATATAATATTTTTTATTTAATATTTTTTACTGGCATTTATTAACTAAGCATATCTATATATTTATATAAAAGAAAGTCGTGTTAGTTACACTATTTATAACTCGAGAACAGTTGAACCGATTAGGCTGAAAATAAGTGGGGAGGTAGCGTAGAACGAGGAGACGGACATAGGCTATGCATTAGCATCATCACTACGCGGGTGAAACCACGGGGCGCAGCTAGTTATCAATAAAAAAATCGACTTCAAAATTAGTAAATTATGCAATTTCTTCGGTTATTGTGATGACAAATATTGTAATACAAGTAACCAAATTTTCCAAATCAGTATCATAAATTTAATTAATTAATAAATAAGCCAGCCAAGTGCGAGTCGGGCTCGCGCTCTGAGGGTTTCGTTCCACCATAAAATTCTATAACGAAATTACTATTTATAACTTGGTAATGAACAGAAACTTGTCACCGACTCGCACTTGGCCGTTAATTATTTTGTTTGTTATATTTGTTGTCACAATTTACAGTGTGTACTATAATCATGCCAAGTTTGACGTTTGTACGTATTACAATTTTTACATTAGAGCTAATACAAAAATACATAAAAAAATACGTTTGTTGTATGTACCCTTTCGTTTTTGGGGTTCCCAAGCAAAATACCCAAAGGGTAAAAACGGTACCCTTACGGATTTTAACTAATTTAGAAGTCGGTTTTTTAAATTGACAATTATTGTATTTTTTGGGGGTACGGACAGTGTGCGAGCCTGACTCGCACTTGGCCAGTTTATTTTGTTTGGTACTTACTTCAGAGGTGATCTCATATAAATTATATCAAAATTGATATATCGCTTTTTGAAAAAATCAATAAATACAAAAATATATACACAAATGAAGCTTTGGTTTGTGGTTCCTTTCAGCAAAAGTTTTGATGAGGAATCTCTGTTTTAACTATGTAGGTTAAGCCTTGAAGTTGTTTTTTTTTTCTTCTAAAAATAAATTATGTTGGTGTATTTCTTAAAATAATAATAAGCTTATAATATGTAGTCACAGAAACTATAGAGAAAACCTCACGTGTAAACTTCACACGCGAGCTCCCATGACAAACCTCGTGCTTATATAGTTAGGGGCTCATTGACTAAATTGTCTCACGTGTTATACATAGAATCTTAGTTTACTTTAAATATATTTGTCTACTAATTAGTTGTTAATTCATTGTAAATTTCAAATTTTTGACCCTCGATGCAAAAAGAAGTGTGCTATAAGTTTAACATGAGTGCATGTGTGTCTGTTTGTCTGTCTGTGACATCGTGGCCCCCAAACCACTGAACCGATTTTGTTTTAGTTTTTTATTTGTTTGAAAGGTGACTTGATCGAGACTGTTTTTAGCTATGATTCAAGAAAATCTGTTCAGCTGTTTGAAGACTATCAGCTCATTTATTGGGAGTTAAAAAAAAAACATCTTAAACTGCACAGACCTTAATCCAACTAAACGCCGCAAGTTGACCTACCTTGCATGTCATATTTCTAATACAATTAGGACAAATAGTCGTAATTGAGTTCGGCTAAAATCAGTCTGCTCAATTGGTCAACACGCGTTTGTTTGAAACAAAAATGGTTAATTGTGCAATACTGGGTTGTAAGAATACCACAAATAGAGTTGATCGACAGAATAGTTATATTTCTTTTCACAGGTACCTAATTACTTTTAGGTACGTAAAATTTGACACGCTTAGATTTCATACAGTTTGGGACCACTTGTGAAATCTACTTAGATATAGGTCTGTGGTATACGGTTATATAGTTATGGTTGTGAATAAATTTGATCTTTGTCGTATCTATATTTATTTTGATAATACGTATCTTTCCAGGCGCCTCACCAATGTTCACGGGAATGCGTGGTATGCACGGGCAGATGCTCTCCGGGGGCTCTTCGATCAGCGGGCTTGGCGGTTTTGGGCTGTCCTCCTCGCTGCCGTCGCTGCCCGAGAGGAAGGTCTACTCGACGCCTCCGCCGACGCCTTTGCCGGCGCTGCCCTCGCCTGCGTCCGTCGCTCCTACTGCACCACCGACTACCACTACTATACACCCTTATTACCACTAACTGGACTGGACTGACTCGTGAACCACTTGGTTGGTGGTTGGATATACTTCCGCTCTACCACAACCTTCATCTAGTTTAATAGGGCTAGGCGTTGATCAAATATTTTTTGTCATGTGAAACAATGAAATTTTTACCATATCCACTCGGAAATAGGACGTTCAATACATCATCCAAAAGTTGAAATTATTGAATATCCGAGTCATGATTTGGAAAGACGACAAATAATTGCGGTGTGGAGTTTAAAAAAAATATGAAAAGGAAAACGTCGTAACTTTAAAGTAATCTGTATGACGTTTTTAACCAAGATTAATTACCTGGTTTTCTTTTTAACCGACTTCCGGACTGTTCTCAAATCAGTCCGTATTTTCTTTAATGCTCAAAACAATCTCTAGGTGACCATGGTAGCAGAAGCGGATCCAGGATTTCATTTGGGGGGGGGGGGGGGCATTCTGACAAGTATAGGTACCTATGAGTATGCTGTGTAAAAGTGCACCTGAATCAAATCGAAAAACTAAGTCGAATGTCGAATGTTGCTAAGTCGAATGTATGGAATTGCTAGGTGTTATGGGGGGGGTTAGGTGTTAATTCCTAGATCCGCTAATGCATGGTAGGTTACCGCCACCTCGCCTGAGTTTGAAAGACGCAATATTAGTGTGCGGTCCTATCAGGGATGTATGTCTGTGCCGTCACTCTAATCGCGCTTTTACGAGTTGACTTTGGCAATCTTATCAGAAAGTTTCATCTAAGGAGCTTACTATACTTTCTATACTTTTCGTATTTAAATAATTTTAATATAAAAATGTGTCAAAAGTTCATGAATAAATCTGCATCTTCCTCGTAGGTATGGTAAAAATCACTATATAAGCATCACTAGGAGGAAACTACAGACTACAAACTCGTGGATTACGGCCCCCGCTACCCTCGTATCGCAAATGTCACCCTCGTTACAAATCAGGACTCCGATTCTACTAAAGAAATTGTTTTTAAATTGTAATTGTTTCAATTTAATTTTTTAAATAACTGCCTCAAAACTGACAGTTTTAATTTTTTTATATACTAGAAAAATACCACCACCTAATATTATAACTTAGTATAAAAAGGCCAATTTTGAGGCAGTAAAAAAAAATTACATTTAGTAGAATTGAGGGCCAGTTCGTTTACCTCCGTGTAATGTAGATACTATTCCCTCGCTCTCTCTACTGCAGAAAGAGCCTGTGGATGGCGTATAGTGTGGATTTCTGTCACACAGGGTCATTTTCGAAGTCACCGAGCGCATTTTCGTAATTTGAAAAATTTTTCAAAAAAAATACAGAAAATTGCTGAGGGTGAAGCCTTGGCAGTAGCACAATTGATACAATTAGCATAAATAACGTAGGTACACAATTACTACAATGGCGCGAGCGAAGCGAGAGTGCAGATCTAAACTTATTTTTAAGTACCTACTGTATCGTAAAGCCGCACTCACCGGCCAGAGGTATCTCTTTGGCACATTTTCATCATTTTAAAAGAAAAAAAAATTGCATAGCAAATTTGTCCATATTTTAAGCATAACATTGCAATCGTTTTAAAGTAATTTTATGTTATGTTTTACTAGCGACCCGCCCGCCCGGCTTCGAACGGGTGTAATTTACGTGCGAAGCCGAGGCGGGTCGCTAGTTATATATATAAACCTTCCTTGAAAATGTATTGAACTGATGGTGAAAACCGCATCAAAATCCGTTGTGTGGTTTAGGAGGAGTTAGCCGCCATACAGACATACAGACAGACAGACGCGGAAAGCGAGTTCAATTTATACTATGTAGAGATTATGGCAGCAGAGATCGAAAAAAAACTTTTTCTACGAGTTTTTTTCGATCTCCTTCACCATCCGTTAAAATGTTAACTCAATATACCATTTTAAATAATTACCAAGGATATTAACGTTTCATTCATGGATTCTCGCCCGGTGATCTTTTACCTTCAAAATCTTGAAAATGGGCGAAAGAGAGCTTTGGCCGGTGAGTACGGCTTTAAAGTACTATTACCAAATAAGCAGAAAGCGACCAAAGCAAGCTTTATAGAAGCAGCGGGCGTTTTGCCGCGCCGTGCAAATGCCAAAAATGCGTAGATACCAATGTTCTCACATGATATAGTAATTTTTATTTTATAAGTATTTTTAAGCTGAGAGTTTCCATATCCATGGGAACAACTATGTAAATTTTATTTTGGAGACAAAATACGTAATTAGTATAAGTAAAAGAATTATCCTGTATTATTAGCAAGTAAGTCGCATTCGCATTTACTAATATTTTATTGTTAAGTTGAAACATTACATAACTTGAACCATTTTTTCAATTTCTGCCCATATTGTAAGTGATTATAATTACCTACCTATCTAATGTTGCTTACTATGCCTATTGTTACGTATTTTATTTTATAATAGGCGAATAGTAGGTAGGTAAGTATAAAAAAATAAAGCAGCGGTGGGTCGATATAAGCAGACGATGATAAACTATGAAATTAGTATATTTCGTGCCTAACAATTTTACATAGGTACATTATTTTGGTTAATTTCCGAAACACCCCGTAAAATAAGAAGCAATCATATCCCATGTTTTATACTTTACTTTTAATCTTTCTTAATATTGCGAATTCCGAAACACGATTTGTTCAGGGGACTTAAAAAGGCATTAAGTGTTTTTGAACAGTAACAATATTGCTGCAGCGGTGCTGCCAGGCGGGTTACCATAATCTCAAAATATGAATAAATATAAGTAGATTATGACCCATTTATTAATAAACGTGGAGTAGTCTTGGAATAGTTACGCCGTGTTTTGTCTTTTTCTCTCTTTCAAATTTTGAACTCGATCGAAAAAGACAAAAAGCGGTGTAACTATTCCGAGGCTACTCTACGTTTAATAATAGGGGGGTAGGGGAATAAAGCCGGCGTAGGACACTTCTTACGTCGCAGGCGGCATATTGAACCCTGAGCGTAACGAGGGAGTTATATAGAGTCCTGAGTGAAGCGAGGGGTTCAAGCTGCCCAAGACGAAGACAGGCTTTATTCCAGAGCAGTATACCTACTCTATTTCTCACACCGTATGCGAGACAATAAAAAGCCAGGTTTCCCTAAAAATAACAGCACCAAACACCGTCTTTTGTTTCACATTCTTTGTAAACGCACCTTTTTCTTATTTTTATGTTTTGTTTAATGGTGGCCAGTTCGATTTTCGAACAAACCTCTTTACAATGCCATATTATATTATGCAGGCATTTTGCCATACTCTTCCATATTTCCTTACGTTCTTAATTCAAATCACTTTATTCCCTAGGAAGTTTCATACAACCTTATATCCCTTATGAGACATTGTCGAGCAGGTGGTGTGAAAACATTCTTATAATCTTACATCAACTTTTATCTTGCTCTATCATTAGCCGAGAGAGCGAGACAAAATTAAATGTAACGTTATTATAAGAATGATTTTGAGATTATGGTAACCCACTGGATCCACCCCATCCCAGCCCTAAGGGACCCCATGGTAATCCTCCTTGTCGGGATGGTAAGAAGTCCTCACAGTCGGTGTGACAAACCCGCAGGTATACAAAAATTGTTTATTAAGGTGGAACGCTTTACCTATGGCGGGAAATTCAAATTTTAAACAGTTGTTTTGTCCTTGTAGCTAGGCCAGGTAATCATTTTGAAATGACACAGCGATTGCGACAATAGTTGGGTGTTTTTTACATTATCGTGTACTTACAGTTATTTACTAGTAACGCACCATAATACTTACATATTTATTAATGAACCGTTTGAAACAGCAAAAATTAGTTTATTGACAAATGTAAGTAATTATGTGCATTAGAGATTTACAAGAGAACTTTACATGATTTTGTAAAAAATAATAATCAATTGTAGCAAACATCATGATCGTTTACAATAATTACGCGGCCTAGCTACAAGGACAAGAAATATGTTTGAAATTTTTAATTTCCCGCCATTTGTGAAACGTTGCACCTTAAGAGCCAATTTTTTTTATTATTAGGGATGCGAACGCGTTTAAGGGTTGCAAAAGGTTTATTCTAAGGATTCATGGATATCTTGATAACATTAATACATATTTAGAAATACAAAAAATTGCTAAATATTTCTCCTAAACATTGTGAATTTTTGAAAAGAAAAAAAGTTTGTAATGAAGAAATATCAGATTTTAGTTTTTTTTTATTGTCAAACACATTTTATGGTAGCGTATACAGGGTCGTACAAATTTAAATGCTGTATGTAATGTCATATCCTTTCCCGGTGTATTCCGGGTCATAGTTATCATGTCAGTTACCTGTACCTTATTATTACAGAATATTTTAGACACTATACAGGGTTACCCGGAAAGGCTGTTCTATGCCGAAAGGGGTCCATAATACTCATCATTATTAACAACTTTTTACTATGGGACCAACCTTAAAGTCGCAAAACATATCAGCATCATTTTGTCGAGTTTCAATTACCGTTTTCTATGGAACAGCTTATATTTATTATATTTTTTTGCGATTTCAGCATTGCTTTCATAGTAAAAGTTGTTCATAATGATGGGTACTTGGACCCCATTCGGTTTAGAGCACCCTTTTCGCGTAACCCAGTATGCTTGAATTTGGTTATCTTGTAACCAATACAAGAAAATAACTACTGATAATCTTTGCAAAGCTACTTTGTTCATTAAATTGAGCAATTTAATGCACGAGCATTTCGTATCGGTTTCATTGTTAATGCATCGCAGATGCGATATTATTGTAAAAACATTTCAGAAATAAATGTTTGTTCGGGAATATAATGTCACGCCGGGTTTATTAAGTGCACGTAGGTTTTAGCTAGAATATTATTTTTGAAAATATAAAACTAATCGATTTTGAATCACATAGTTTTTTATGATTGACTTGATTGCAAATGCTTATCACCAAACCATTATATATTTTTAAGTTGTTTATTAATAAATAAGTATTCTTTTACTAATTGTTTTTTTTTTTACTTGTGTTACAAACACGGAAATTCCATGTCAGTAATAAAGGATTTTGAGTGGGGTTACGTATCATAGAAAAGGTCTTATAAAATAAAGGTAAGGTTTGATACAATACTTTTTAGAGTTCCATAGTACTACAAGGAACCCATAAAAGTTATTTCCGTCCATCCGCCTGACCGTCTGTCCGTCTGTCTGTCCGTCCATCCGTGTTAGTAGATCTTGTAAGAATGTAAGGACGCGGTGCATAGTAGGGTGCAATTCGATAATTTCGATTCCATTGTACCAGGAGAGCAAAAGTTTCATGGAGCTTTTGATTCCCAAGTGTGTTACACAGTGTCTCAAGGGATTGGCGAATTGCGGTCCACCTTGCAACTGATCAAAGTGGTTTTTCATTGGATTCCTCTCCTAATAAGAGTATTATTATTATAAAGGATCGTATTTAATCGAATAAGGAGAGAAACTAAAAAATGGGATAATGAAATACTAAGTGCCTTACTTTGAGCAACTACAAAGCTAAACCAGCGATTAAAAAACACTAATTTTAGTTATTAAAATCGATCAGGATGATAATTTTAGTGACATAATTAATGTTTGAGTGATTGCGATACATTCAGACATCATAATTATATATTAAATATCCGACACTTTTTGAATAGAGTAAACGGCATTATTCCTGAAAAAAGCCAGCCGGTCAGCGGCCGGGTGAATATTTCGTGAATATTTTGATGTTTTGGAGAAAAGTCTATGAATCTTCCTAGTAAAGTTCTTAGCACGTTTTTGAAAAGTTAATATTGGTTATTAGTTAAATATGACAAAGCTTAGTGACAAAGGGACAGTATTCAGACATTTAGTTTTGAAGATATTGACGTTAGTTTTTTTTTGTAACCTTAATGAGGTTTCATGCTTACGGTAATTAGATATATTATATTTATAGTAATAAAGTTACCAAATAATTATGGTAATTAGAAAGGATTTTTTTTTTCTTTAGCCTTTTGTTAGTAGGTACAAAGTAGGGTTTTCAGACTCTCAGAAACTTGTAGTTGGTATAAAAAAGTTTTTATTTTTTTTGTTTAAAATAATGTACGTAAATAGAGTCACAAAATAACGTGTCCCGACTGGTCCTACCTACTATAGCTACAAGCTAATGGCTTGCTAGACAAAACAAATTTATTAGTAATCGTAAGAAAGTGGGAAATCTTTAACAAGGTACTCTTCTGACTTATTTAAAACTAGTAGGCCGCCCCAAGCCGGGATATATAGCCTATGTCAACCGGGGATAGTGCAGCTTCCCAACAGTGAAAGAATTTTTCATATTGGTTCAGTAGTTTCGGAGCCTATTCAATGCAAACAAACAAACAATCAAATCTTTCCTCTTTATAATATTAGTATAGATAACACCTAAGTAATAGGTTGCACATGTAAATTACAATAAAATCAAAAAAGTGTTAAAAATCTCTATTGCAAATGCAATCTTATTAAACTAAATCTATTGCAAACAAGCTATGTAGAAACTTGATAAAATATGATTGACCAAAGACCACAAAAAGGCAAACTTCAAATGTGCATAAAATGAAATATTCGCCCCCGCATTTTCATGTCGTCGTACCAGGAAAACACAAGTTTCAAGGATTAGTTGATTCGATTCTGATCTCCCAAAGAATTTGCGAATTACAGTCTTATTGCAATCTTTCCAAAGTGGTTTTTCATTTGACACCTTTTCGAATGCACTAACGTTAGCTACGTTGCACTGGTTGCACGTAGGTGCCTAAAACTGTGCAAACCAACGGCTATGGAGGCACGGAATCTGCTAAGTCTCTACACAGAAAAAGAACAGCAAAATATCTGGAATAAAACAAAAGACTGTAAACACGCAAAAGCTTTCTACCCGTCAATAGACAAGAGAGTGACTAACAAACTACTAAAGCTAACTAGGTCGGACCTTCGACTGATGATAGGTACTATCACAGGTCACTGTGACCTAAACTATCACTTATACAAAATTGGAGCCACAGACAGCCCTCTGTGCCGAGGCTGTCTACAGGAGAACGAGACCGTGGAGCATGTACTACTACATTGCAAGGCCACAGAAGATATACGATTAAGGTCGAGACTACTTGAAGAAACTCAACAACTACAAGTCTCCAATACCACAACACCTGGTGAAATAGGGGTTGAGCGGTTTAGTCAGCGACCCAAAGCCGTGCTTCGTTATTTTAAGGAGCTCGGCTGGTTTGTGTAGGCTGGCGGGGGCAAATGCACAATACACCCCAAGCGGGATGTCAGTGCAGGTCTTATCACCCCCACTTTGAATTAGAATTAGAATTAGTAGGTGCCTACCTAACTATAACGAATCTCGTACTCAGGTAGGTACTCGTAATTATGTCTTCTGTGCTTGTACTCCACGAAGATACGAGGACAGATTGATAGCACCGGGGCATTACGGCTAGCTGTAGTTTAGGTGATGAAAAAATGTCACAAAACCACCCCTGCGTTATAGTTATTCACACATTCATTTATAGGCTTAATTTTTACGTTTTTTACATAAAATATAAATACAAAAACATAATATATAAAACTTAAAAACTAGGGTGCCACCGGCAGCGGGATAGGGCCCAAACTAGAGGAAAGTCACCAAATATGGAATAGTATCCTAATATGGGAAATCTTAATTTCTCTAAGAATATAAGTATGAAACGCAAAACACGGATATCTTTGGTTTTATTCGGTATATTTGATATCACACTCACACCATTCGTGTAAGTTGCGCGAACGCTGCACGTGTGGCAGGCGTGTTTTGTTTTGTTGTCCCGCAGAAAATTTTAAAGGCAAGTAATAAATGAGTATTATCGGTTATTAGGTATGTATATATTAGTATTATACCATTTAGTATATCGATATCATGTTTATTTTTAACATTTTGTGATATTTTGTGATTTAAATATAGTGATTTGAAAAATATTCAGACGAGTTTGAACTAGTATAAAAATCCAAATATGGACAGTCGTCGGTGTCTAATTATGGAATATTGAGGAACAGGACGTTATCTGGTTTGATGATGGCAGTGAACATGATGAGTTGATGGACCAAGTATCTCCTGACTCTGCTGATGCTGAATGTATGTTCTGTTCGAGACATTTTCTATGGATGAACGTGGAGAAAGCTGAATAAAATGCTTAATGTGTGGGCTCTGGGCACATTATGATTGTGCTGGTCCGGAGTTTGACAGTTGGATCTGTGACTTTTGCAAGTGAACTAAGTCACTTCTTTCATTTATCATAACATTTTATTTGCATTTATTTGATCTCATAGATATTTCCATCTATTTTTGTTAATGATTGTTGATATTCCATATATGGGTACCTATTCCATATTTGGTTACTCATTTGTGATTTTTGTTTTTGTGTTAGATTTTAATTTGATAACTGATATATTTGATTAAAGACTGTTAATTACTACAAAGAAATATATGACTGATTAGTAATAACATTAAACTGTTTAAATTTGTATGAACTTTTTTTTTTATTTCCCTAAAACAAAATGGTATTCCATATTTGGTGACTTTCCTCTACCGGTGGTTAGGGCTGCAGGATGAGGAACCTCCTAACAATGCGCTCCGTGTCCATGATGACCGCCTTCTGCATCTGACCCTTGACCCAATCGTCTAGCGATTAATTATTATTATTATTGTTTCTAAAATAATAGTAGGTACCTAGCCCAAGATAGGTACTCCATAAAAGATCAACTATCTGCCAGTGAAAGTCCAGTCAATGTTTCTGAGATTTTATTTTTGTTAAAATTTTCATGAGCGTGGATTCAATGTCCTTTCCTCGTAATATTAATCATTTTTAGCCGGCAGTGTTTCCACTTTCAATTTTGGTTTTTCCCTAGTTTATCTAAGAATTATCCATAAAATTCCCTAAAAAAATATTTTATTTCTTGGTTTAGGGAGCATGATCATAATAAAGAATAAAATATAATTTTACATAATTGTTACTGTCTGTAACTATGGTTATAGCATAATTAATAGGTCAACTAAAACTACATGGGTTACATTCATTAGGAGTTTGAGAGGATCCCCTACCATAAACAAAAGGGGTACCACATAGAGGTTGATTTTTCCCCAAAACTCCTTAAATTCCTGTCAAAATGAAATGTCCCATACTTTGCTTAATATTTGTTATGTTTCCCTAAAAAAGGGAGAAATCCCTAAAAGTAGAAACACTGTTAGCCGGAACAAGTATTATACTTTAAATATATTATATATTATATTTTAAAATGTTAAAAAAAAAAATGAAACCTATGACGTCACTTTTTAGCACAACTATGTAGTTGCGTTGAGAAGCCAATAAAAGCACGCGAGTAAAAATAAAAAGACATTAGAACATACTTTGACAGTGACAATGACATCTAATGTCTGCTTGTTTGTTTATGGAAACCCTAGGGTTACTAGCTCACTGATTTGCAAACAACAATTTTATTGATGTTAGTATTTTATTTGTTGATTATCTGATGCTAACGACCGTGCGAAGTAGAGGAGTCGCAGTAGGAAACCGGACCCCGGCCCGTGCCGGAATACACGCTAAGCAGAAGAAGAGTATTTTATTTGTTCGATTATTAAGGTTCTGTGTTTTTTATTCTTAGGTTGAGACATCATGTTTGAATATATAATAAGAATACATCAAATGACATATTAAAATATGTTTAACATTATATATCGTTATGAGTACCACCCATAATAAAAACAATTAATCTGATATGGTGAAAATTAATTCAATTAAGTAGATTCCAGTAAAAACGTTCTAAATCAGATATTTATTTCTCCGAAAAAACCATTTCACATGATTTTTCCCTACGCTTAGGGAAAAACACCCCATGTTGGCAACTCTGAAAAGAACTAGACTGTAAAACCACAGATATGAAAGAAAAACATTTTCTGTGTGACGAACAGTGTGTCAAATGTATTATATTTTTTTTATTCTTAAAAAGCACAGATAATTAAATGTTAAAACGTGACGTCATTTAGAGGCCAATGAAAGGCGAATGATTTCTTAGTTTTTTGTTAAAATAAATGGCATCTTATCGTTTTAAAAGGTCAGAGTAGAAAAATAAGGGTTTGTAACATAAAATCTCGAAATGGTTTCGGAATTGGCATAGGTTAATTTTTTTTAGCATACCGAAATCTTAAAAACTACTTGAACTACGAAATTGGAATTATAATGGTGTCTATCTTATTATCTAATGATGATGATGATTGACTGTTCGTGAATGTGTTTGAGTGTGAATAAGTGATAAATAACCCCAGTACGTGTATGTTCATTCGTAAAGTCTCCTTTTTTACCTAAGACAGTAAAATACGAAAGACGAGGCAGTATGGTCTTAATTGCTTTAGTCTGCGGAGTAATAGGCGAAAAAAAACATGGCTGACTTGTGACAGTAGTGACTAGTGACACAGTGTCACTACTACTGATGCTCGTCAATCATGCGGAGCCAAAAGCCCCAACACGGGGAAGAAGAAAAAAAAAAAAAAACTACTGATGCTAGTGACAATGGAATGTATTGTTGTTCTGTGTGAATTTTGATGTAATTAATTTCTTTAATTTAGGTTATCTTTGTTAGACAAGTCTCTGGTTTGTGCATCTCCGCTAGGAGTAATAATGTTCCTTGCTGTGCATCAAAGCTGTGCATCTCAAAGAGTAGTATAATAAAGCGTGCATCTCCAGTAGGAGTAATAATATTCATTGCTGTGCACCCACAAATCCCACAATCACAAATATATTTTTACAAATTAAAAATTAAATTGTGTGTGGTATTTAATTACACAAAAAAAATTTAAAACACTGTATTTAAAAACTAAAACTAAGTATAAAAAAATTGTGTGTCGTCGTTTTCATTTATAAAGGTATGTACATTTTATTTGGATGTATTATTTTTGAGAATGTAGTTTATGGAGTTGCTAATTTGTTTATTTACATCATGTGATTTGAAACATGGAATTACTATTAATATGAATTTTTGAATCATTTCCGTCTCTTTCTATAGTTACGTTTACGACGCCTCTTTCAATTATGTACAAGACCAGTTCGCATAGTATTCATGTAGATATATTGAAAATTAATAGGTAATTCATTAACATGATTCCGGAGACTCCGGAGTTGCGGTTTTAGTATACTGTTCCGGCATAGTTTTTTGATGGACAAAGGTAGTCAATGGAAGGGAACTTATCATGGATTCTGCAGTATCAGTTACACTTGATTAAGTCAAGTTTAATATAAAGGTAGTGGAACCAATCAAGAACTTGTTAGCCACCAGATCCCTCTCCTGCCATCATTCTTTCCAGATAGCAGACCTCTACATCCCATAAGTAATCTACCTAAATTTCAGCTTCGTAGGTCAAGTAGTTTTCGAGATTTTGTGATGTGAGTGAGTGAGTAGATGAATTTCGCTTTTATATAATATAGATTGCATAATGTACAGTAGAATTCATATATAACGACATCGCTTATAACGACTAACCTATTTTAGCGACGATATTGTTTATTCAAATTAGGTTTCATAATAAATGTACTCAAGAAATAATCCTGCCGTTTTGTGCGTCATCCGGTTAGTACGACATAGTATCGCCGGTCCCTTGAAGGTCGTTATATCCAGATTCTACTGTACTTCCTTTACATAGACATAATTCTTAAAACTAAAGTCAGTAAGTAACTTAGTACATAGACCCATTGGGGTGCTGCAATGTATAGGAGGAAAATATGTATCCATAGGCGACGGTGACAGCTTACCATCAGGCGGCCTGTCCGCTTGTTTGCCATCTATTTATTTGTATTTGTATTTATTTATTCAACTAGCACGGTTCAAAAACCAATTACACTAATGACAGACAATATGTCGAATAATACATTTCTGTCACAATAGATAGTAACAATACAAAAGGTGATGATAATATTATATACAAAATAAATAAATGGTCATTATACAATAATTAATTAAAAGTCAAAATAAATTATCATTATACAATAAATAATTATCATGCTAAAATGTCAAATGGCATATCTATGGCATAAAAAAAACAAATGAATTCACTGTACCATACATATGAATGCTTAATATACATAGATAGGCTGTTGGTCCAATCCAGATCCAACCTGCCTTCTGTGCTTGAGGGTGTAGGTTTGATTTACCTAGGGCACCTAGGGCAGACATTTATGTGATGATCATTTGGTCATCTGGATGTTAATATCTATTTAAGTATGTATTTAAAAATATATATGTACTACCTGAAACCCGCTACTTCGTATGCGTAGAGCTCGACCTTCGGCCTCCCTACTACAACCCATTATAGCCTATGTGTTATTCTAATGTATAAGCTATATTATTGTAAACTTTCATTAAAATCCATTTGGTAGTTTTTGCGTGAAAGAGGAAAAAATCTATACATACAAACTTTCACGTTTATAATATTAGTAGGATGTATATCAGTTCTGGCAGCCATATCACAAGCTTTGCTTAGTTTGGGGTCAAATGACCGTGTGAGCCATTTTTACACACACGGTCATCTGACCCCAAACTAAGCAAATATCCCGAATATTTATAAAATCTAAATCTATTACCATTACTTAAATTGTTTTTCAAATATTGGATGTATGTACAAGTTAGTGTTTTTGCTAGATATATAAAACAATATATATAAAGATATATATTATGTGGTAGATAACATAAAACAAGTTATTTTATGTTACTTTATTGTTACTACAATGAATGTATTGTGTGAGCACTGTCAAAGCATGTGCAATTATAAATTTTTATTTTATTTTTTCAGATTATCCAATTACTGACTGTACTTGATGCTGTAATCAATGAGGATCAATGAGGCTGGGGAGATTTCCATACAGGATATGCAACAAGCTTTAACAGATGCTGATTGCGTTCACACTCTCCACCTAATTGAACACACTCTTGGGAAATATGAAGTTGCAGACGGGAGATGTTACACTCATTGTATTGGATAATAATGAAAGAACATGATTATTAGGTATTATGCTGTTAATATTTGTAACTAACTTACAGTACCCGGCATTAAGTAATGCACATCGAGCTAAAGAGGGAGAGAATAGGCTAGGTGTCGGCTTTGTAGAGCGTCGTCTCTGTCGCATGATCAAAAACGTCACATAACGTACTTAGTGACAGAGACGACGCTATACGAACTACCAACGCTGCGACACTAGTCTATATCTCCCTCTTTAGCACGATGTGCATTACTTAATGCCATATTAATTTATCTAACTATTAAGGTTAATTTATCTAACTCGAACGCGACCGCTTCGTGCTACCCACTGCAGCCGCCGGTCGCGGTCGTCAGGGTCGCATCGTACAAGTTTGTTAATTTCTTAATTAGTATCCAAATGCTAGAACGGCTATAGCCGCGTCGCGCGACCTACTGCTTAGTATGACCGTGTCGTGTGACATGTGGGTTGCTTGCATTGTTCAGCACTCCATATAAATTCATACTGAGCAGTGGGTCGCGCGACGCGGCCGCCGTGGTCACCAAGATCGGAATGCTAGAATGGCTGCAGCCGCGTTGCGCTACCGACTGCTCAGTATGACCTTGTCGCGTGACTTGTGGGTGGCTTGCATTGTATAGCACTCTATATAAATGCATACTGAGCAGTGGGTCGCGCGACGCGGTCGCCAAGATCGGAATACTAGAACAGCTGCAGCCGCGTCGCGAGACCCACTGCTCAGTATGACCGTGTCGCGTGACTTGTAGGTCGCTTGCATTCTTTAGCACCCCATATAAATTCATACTGAACAGTGGGTCGCGCGACGTGGCCGCCGTGGTTACCAAGATCGGAATGCTAGAACGGCTGCAGCCGCGTCGCGCGACCCACTGCTCAGTATAACCGTGTCGCGTGACTTGTGGGTCGCTTGCATTGCTTAGCATTCCATATAAATTCATACTGAGCAGTGGGTCGCGCGACGCGGCCGCCGCGGTCACCAAGATCGGAATGCTAGAACGGCTGCAGCCGCGTTGCGCTACCGACTGCTCAGTATGACCTTGTCGCGTGACTTGTGGGTGGCTTGCATTGTATAGCACTCTATATAAATGCATACTGAGCAGTGGGTCGCGCGACGCGGTCGCCAAGATCGGAATACTAGAACAGCTGCAGCCGCGTCGCGAGACCCACTGCTCAGTATGACCGTGTCGCGTGACTTGTAGGTCGCTTGCATTCTTTAGCACTCCATATAAATTCATACTGAACAGTGGGTCGCGCGACGTGGCCGCCGTGGTTACCAAGATCGGAATGCTAGAACGGCTGCAGCCGCGTCGCGCGACCCACTGCTCAGTATGACCGTGTCGCGTGACTTGTAGGTCGCTTGCATTCTTTAGCACTCCATATAAATTCATACTGAACAGTGGGTCGCGCGACGTGGCCGCCGTGGTTACCAAGATCGGAATGCTAGAACGGCTGCAGCCGCGTCGCGCGACCCACTGCTCAGTATGACCGTGTCGCGTGACTTGTAGGTCGCTTGCATTCTTTAGCACTCCATATAAATTCATACTGAACAGTGGGTCGCGCGACGCGGCCGCTTTGGTCGCTAAGATCGGAATGCTATCTTTACAGTGTAACATTTGCACTCATACACATCATCAGCAAAACTTAACTTCCATTTAAAATTTAAAAATCATAAAAGGATTTTTTTAAATATATTTTTGGTAGGTTAAATCTACGTTTGGCCACCAACTCGCTTGATGGTAAGTGACTGGATGAATTCGAGCTTATTGTATTCATCATCATCACCATTTCAGCCATAAGACGTCCACTGCTGGACATAGGCCTCCCCCATCTATCTCCAAAAAGGCCGGTTGGAAGTGGCTTACATCCAGCGTATATTGCAGCGCGTTTATTGTATCTAGTAAATAAAAATTGATATATACACCAAAACAGAAAATTATGGGTTCCTAACCTATAGCCATTATAGTTCATCGTATTAATAATAGTCGCTTACCATCAGGCAGTCCGTTAGCTTGTTTGCCACTTATGGCATAAAAGGAAACCTGAGGCTCTGTCCACCTGAAACATTTTTTGCTATGAAACTCAAATTATATTCTTGACATAATAAGTGTTATAAGTGTTTTTTTTTTTTAATTTCCAGGTTGGTAGAGTTGTTTGAAGAATAATTATGATCGAATGCTGGTTCAACATCCGGATATTCGTTGGCCCCATCATCGCTCCCGTCTCACAGTTGTCTTGAGTCTGAGTACCATGAAATAATACTGAATTATTATTAAATTACTTATTTTTGCTTTAAACCGGTTTAATTTTCTGTTGCTGAGTACAAATTGTAGATGCTAGGAAATTACGGGCTCTGAACTAGCCAAGTTAACTCTTATTTCAGAATTGCATAATCTCTTTGTATAAGAATTGCAATGACATGGATAACTTGATATCCATGTCATTGCATCCATGTCGTTGATACTTTAGTTAATAAGAACATCTTTTGTACACAGTTATTGCAATAAATTTATTCTGATTCTGATTCTGAACTTGGATTTTTGGTTGGTCTAGCTAAGAGTACCTAAGTTAGAGTTAAAAATTTGCTTACCCTAGAGACTATAATCAGTGTTTCATCTAATAAAAAAAACCTGAAAACTCAAAAGCTAATTCAATATATCGAAGCTATCAACACATAGCCATTGATAAATAGTGCCCTCCTTAACATAATAATTATGCATATTAAAGGGCGCTTAAATCTCTCACTATGATGAATAAATAAATAAAAATAAATTATCATATATTCGGCAGCTCAGAGTAGAACGCAGTGGTCGAATTGGACTTACGAACCGGAACGCATTTCCCTTCAAACCTTGAGAACTTTTAACCGACTGTCCAAGAATGCATATAAAAAAAAAAAAAAGGAGGGTAATTTTTTTGGGTTGAATGTAAGCATGTAAGTATGTTTCTGGGTTCCTGTAGTACCTCAAACGGCTTCCTGTAGCCCATACCGCTTGACCGATTTTGATGAGTGAGGTGTCATTGGATTCCTTTATGAAACGGAACGGCGTTCCGGCCCATTTCGAGCACTGGTAGAACGACGATTTTGGAATCTCATGATGATAAGAGGTACTAATTAAGAAGTTACCAAACTTGTACGACGTGACCTAAGCTCCTAGCTCCTTTAACAAGGCCTTAAATGAAAAACAAACAATCAGGAATCGAAAGTTCGTCCAACCACTAGAAGCCCGCCTCGACTGGAAAGGTGTTGTTTCCAAGCCGTAGAACCTCTCGGAAGTTGTGGACTAAAACGGCCAACTCTATGCATCGCATGTCACTCATCTCTCACCTAATACTCAGGACGATGACTTATTATACCACTATACAGAACTATTGCCCAATATCAGCCCAGATGAGGTCGAGTTAAACAGCTTAAAAAACTGGACAAGTACAAGTAAAAAAAACAATGAAAGTTGAAATATTAAAAGACAAACTTAACTTTGTAGTGGACAATAAGGTTCTTCGATACATACCATGATACCAACTACAAAATGTAAGTTAGTAATCTCATATCAATATTTTTTATATGATATTACTTCAAATTAAAGATATTCTGATTTTTTCCTTTACATGTGGTGTGAGACCTTTCCTCTTGCTAAATTTCATGATCCTAGGTCAACGAGAAGTACCCTATAGGTTTTGATTCCCTTGTAAAATCGCAAAATATGCGACATAAATGGTCATATCTTTTAAGCTCAAAGAGACCGTAGACCTGAGTATTTGATATAAATTTCAACTTGATACCTCTACGCGGTTCTGAGAAAAGGGTCTTGACAGTCAGACACGTTGATGGGCTCTATTTATGATCAGCTTTTTATAATTAGGATACACCTATTGGTTGCACCATTGAGTTTCTCAATACAGTAGGCAGGCACAGCTATCTTTGTGTCTCTGAAGTTGGCCTACTATACCTTGAAGTCTAAGATTTATATAGGTGACTTAACATATTTTGCCAGGGCCTGGTGTGCTTCATACCTACTTAAGCCAGCATAACCATCACCAACACTGCCTTGTGCCTGCTTCTATCTCATAATATCAAATTCATTTCAATTTCAATATGCAATATTTTTATGGAACTTGTTGCCTATTTTAACTATCAAATAACACTCTTATACTGTCTGTAATATATATAAGTAGACGATATTGAATGTACACAATGGGGCTGACATAGTCGCAAAGCGACTCTGGCTTCAAAATACATTTAAATTAAATAAAAAAAACTCGAATATGTATAATTCTTCTACAGTAAAAGCACAAGCACCATGGTAAATTGGTTATATCACACTCACACTACATGGGGTTTAGCTATTACCATATTGCAGTAGTGCACAGTGACAAGGTAGGCCAGATCAAGAAACCTAATCATGAAGGAAATGAAAAACTAATAAAATCAGGCAAAATCAATTTTACTGTGGTAACAGTACCAGCCAATAAATTCAATGTACCTAGCACATTAGGTATATCAATGCTATTGGTAAAAGTATTTTATTGACAGAAAAAGCAGAGTACAAAATAATTACACGAAATACAAGTTTATATAAAGAAAAACTACAAGTTAACAAGTTGGATACAAGTTAAGTTTGATATTACAAAAATAATCAGTTGGATGGTGTTTAAAAAGATTTCTATAAAATTCAGGAGAGTTTCATAGTAAGTAAATCAGTTAAATCCTTCCTGAGTTTCATAGTAAATCAGTTAAATCATTTTTAACACAATTCAACTGTTTTCTTTTTTGTAAAATGTTAATTATCAATGTTAATCAATCAATGTTATATCAACAATGTACCTATAGTTAGGAAAAGCTTCAATCAATCAAAGCTATCAATAAAACATAACACAGTTTCTGATGCCTTTTTTCCATTTTGCTTCTAATGCTTGTAACAATACATCAATATTATCTTTATTCTGTGATATTATGTTCACCATGTCTCTGATTAAAAATGCTCCAAGGGAAGCTCCTGCAAAGGAATCCTTTATATCTATATTTGCTACATGCACAGGCTGGTTGTTCACAGGCTGTCTTGAATTAAACCATTTAATTACTTGATTATATACATGATTGTCACATGTTATAATAATGCCAAAGCATTCTTCTGATTCCTGAAATCTCTCCGGCCTAGCTTTAACTTTCAAATTCCTGTTTAGCATGTTCATCACACCATTTTTTGTGTAAAACTCTGCGTTTTGTTTCGATAAATCATTATATATATCTTCATAAGATGTGCCAAATTGGTAGCAGACAGGGGACCTAGGCGCCGTTCCAGGCAATCTCACCATATCAGCAGTTCCAAATGATTTCACTTTATATCCTTTTTTTGAAAGATATGCATGGGCTTCCATGCTTCGATTCAAATTTGAAGCACACACTACCGCAATGTTTAAATCGGCCATAGCTGCTATTTGGTAGGTATCCAACTATCTTCACAGACGAAAATGTTGTAATCTTTTTATTTTTATTAATTTTTGTTATCAAAAACAAATCTACCAAGTGCTGTTAAAATTTTCGCGATTTGAACTATCTCCCAACAAAGATACACTAGTAAGCTAGACCCTGCAAAACAATTCGATACAAGTACCCGTCGTCGGAAGAGAGAAAATTTTCTCTTTCTCTCCCGTTCTAGCACTATTCAATTTCACCCATACCTATAGATAATAATTTATGAAAATACGAAGATTGAATGAAAAATAACGAAACCATTTCGACATTATCTCTAAACGGAAAAGCATTTTTATATTCCACCAGAAAATATTTAAGTGCCCCCTGCACTTAGAGAAAATCTCTAAGTGATGAATACATAACATTGTTAACTGTAAATATTATGACATTAATTATTTTAATAATTAACACTATGTCAGTAATGTACCTACGTACCCACCTATAATAGTGCAGACGAGACGTACTTTTCTGTTAGCACTATAAAAAATACGAATGAAGAGGCCGTATGCTTTAAAAACTTTAGCCTGACCGAAGGATGAAAAAATCGTACCGCAACTTTGCCTGGATTTTGAAGTTTTTTCTCAATAGCTCTTCTATACTCACAGATCTATCTCTATTAATATTATAAATAGGAAAGATTTGATTGTTTGTTAGAAATAAAGAAAGTCATATATTATTTTAAAGGCTCATTCGGGACAGTACCAGAAGTGTGGTCTATAAATGCCGGTTTGACACGGTCAAAGGCCGACAAGTAGTTGTAAGCGTTGACCGTGTCAAACCGGCATTTATAGACCACACTTCTGGTACTGTCCCGAATGAGCCTTTACATCCCGTCTCTTCTCAACCACTCCCGACTTCGACCCCGGTACCTCTCACCCCCGCGTCACTATCATCTGTTCCTCCCCTACCACCTTCTATTCCTGTTCCAGCGCCTGGTCCTTCTTCAGCACCCACCGTCACCAGAACTGGTAGAAGGGTCAAATTCAGAGACATTTTGGACCTCTGATCCTATTTTATGTATGTATCTTAAGTGTAGTTTAAATAATTGGTATGGGGTTCTTGTCTCCGTAGGGGGGTGGTGTGGCATTCTATGAACGCACGTTTATGTTTAGTTAAGTATATTGCATAATCTGTGGGTCGCGTGCACATCACTAGTGGAGTCGACCGATTCGGTGTGCATGCGCCCCCATCACTAATTGTGACTGGGATTTGGAAAAACGTAAAGAGAACTACTTTCTCTCTTGTTTATTATTATATTATCGGCAACGGCATTCCATTACGTCTCGTTAGACCGTAGGAGCCTGTCTTACAATAACTGTAAAAACTTAATTATAACAAAAGTTCAACCATTTGAATACATTTGTGAATCACTACGGATGCCGTTTTACTTTCGTCGTCACCTCCTCAAGTATCTTACAAAAGGGATACCGGATCATATCCATGATCCCAAATGACATTCAAGAGTGAATCTTAAGCAATGCGAATATAGTGTGTTATTCCTTAAAATTACATAATACCTTCTTAAATTTGGCTTAACAAAAGAAGGCAATGTTACTGTCTAACCCGCAACATTGCCTGGGGCCTTACGGGCAACAGCTAATTGCGGCACCTAATCCGCTCAGTTGGAAAATCACACGAATGTGAACCTTATCGCGCCCAGATACGGTTTGCGGTCGCGTGATTTTCCAACTGAGCGGATTAGGTGCCGCAATTAGCTGTTGTCCGTAAGGCCCCTGGTAGTATAATAGCTGCAACACTCTATTTGTTTTTGTTTTTTAGTAAAATCACAATGTTTTGTCGTTAAAATAACAACGCAAGTGACTGCAAACCAGTCTATTTGCGGAAAAAAAGACTTTCCGGCTCAACGATTGTTGGTAGAATAGACATCAAAAAATTATAATATATGCTTGTAACAGATGGATAGGCTAAGGTCCACCTCTATCGTACTGTGCCATTTTAACTCTAAATCTCCAGTCTGTATTAATCTTCTTCGTGAAATAGTGCCAGTATCTTCTAAGGATTCTAGCACTTTTTGCTTCAGCTGTTCTTTAATGCTCATTGCAACTTGTTTTGGTTTTGACTGACCTCCACCGCTGAAACCTGTTGTAACGCTAGCGTACGCTGTTATAGAGAAGGTAAACATGTTTGCTTCTCAGTTTGTGCAGTCTCGTCTTGATGCTGGTAGTGCGATACCTCCAACCTCACCTGGCTGCACGACTAATATGTCTGAAATTCGCATTTACCAAATGGAGGTTTGTAAATCAATCTGCAACCTTGAAGTAAACAAAGCCCTGATGGTATTCCAGCCATAGATCTGAAGACGTGCACCGGAATTGTCTCCTATTATTAATGACTCCTATTATTGACACGCCTCTTTCGTCTCTCGCTTGAGACTGCATGGTCAAGTGCTGAAGTCATGGAATCTCGCAAACGAGCAACTTGTGCCCAAAAAAGGTAGTCGTGCCAACCCTGCCACTATCTATCTATAATTATAAGGCCAATCTTAGCTACGTCCATACTCTGTAAGACTATGGAACGTGTCCTCAACAACAGGATCCTGGTATATCTAGAAGCTAATGATCTTGTCACTTTGTCAGTGACAGGCAAGGCAATACGGATTCCACCGAAACCAGTCTTGGATTATTTTCCTAAACTTGTGTATTTTCGAGTTTTAATGTGTAGTAAATGGTGAATTTTTATTCATTAATGCTCATAAACGTGCTCGAGTGTGGTAGGTGATTTATCGAGGTGAAACATGTCTTTTCATGTTGTTTCAAAAACTCATAGGAGCCTCTTGTAAATCTCCACCACTTTACAGGTGAGTTTGACTTGACCATGACTTACTTTGCTTGACTCTGACTGTGACTATGACTAATTTGACGCTTTTAGTACTATGTAAACATGAATAATATTACGACTAAAGGACATTGAATCTAAGGTCATGAAAATTAAAAAAAAAAAAGATAAATGAAAAGTGAGGTTATGTTTTTGTTGATTTTTGCCTTCCTTGATTTTTGCTAACTGCAGTTGAAAATAAATAATGAGCCTCCATGATAGAATAAAACCAATTTTAAAAATTTTTAAGATCGCCTCGTTGTGGGGTACAGGCGGTCTATTCGTTGCATATCAAATAGGACAAACTTGCCGGTTATTGAACAAAATTGTGAACACCAGCGTATTGGAACGTGAGAAGAAATATTCACCGGAATACATTTATATAAATGACCCGTCGTATAGTGCAACGGTGCAACTCGAGCAGGATAGACAGTCGAAGCAGTCTGTAGGTTTTGCAAGGATCTGGAAAAGTTTGAAACATTCTTTGGCGTGGCGGCTCCTGTGGCTTTGTCGGCACGGAAACAAAGAGCAGCGGAATGTCGCGCTCGAACAACTCGCTGCGTTTAAAAACAACAAAATCTGGGACTGCTTGAAACTGGCACAGGCAATGGATCCGGCCACTGCCGTTTTACTCGCGAGAACGCGTGGCGCAGACCTGCGCTACTTCCTTCCTCCGCCGATCCACGTCCGACGAGCTGCGTTGACCCCCGAGCTCATATCATTCAAATTTCGAGACTTAATTTATACAGCACAGTGTGTGAACCCTCACAGTTGTATCCAACATTTCCTCTCAAAGTACTTTGTCAACATACAAGAGCAAGCGAGTGAAGTCGACATTGTTGCCACCAAGCCTGATAGTATTAGTGAACATGATCTATGCATCCAATGTCTCGATGCACTGCATCATCACATCAATCTCTTTCATTTGAAAGATTATAATGAAGATGCTTCAACTCTAGCTCTGATCAGGAAGGGTCTACTGCCACACTTAGCGGAAATGTTGCTAAGATTTAGAAACGATGTTGAAATAGATTTGGGAGTACTGAGGATTCTTACTGTACTAAGTATTCACTGTAATTTACTTCAAGAATTCTTTCAAAATGGCCTTATCGGTGAACTTACAAGGCTTCTCCGATCGAAAGACGTGCGTTTGTCGAGTTCAGCCGCAGTCTGTTTGGCTAATCTGTCGGGAGAGTGCTGTTACAGACCAGGCCTGTACCTCCTGCATCCACTGTACAGGACCACTACCCCGCATATCTGTGACACTCTTCTAGTCCATGGCTTGCGAGGAGGGGTGTTTGTCACTTGGCGCCAGCGTGATAAAAAATGTGCAGAGCCTATTGGTATTATAGAGGTCACAATGTCAGATAATGACTGTGATCCATGTGAAGAATCACCTCATGAAACAAGTTACCTAGATCCAGAGCTCCGGCAAGTAATGGCAGATCTCATTGAGATGGAAGAAGAAAGACTGGTGTCCGAGTATGATTTAGTTCTGCATGACATACCTATAGAAGCCAAAAGAGAACCCCACATTCAACAGTATACAAGTATTAAAAAACACCAAGCTTTAATGCAGGAAGAGGAAGACAAATGTAACCACACATACTGTTGGCCCAAAGACTGGTTACCAAAAGATTGTAACAATTTAAGGATACTTGGTGTCAACTATTGGAGTTCATTATCCGAGTGGTTGGAGAAATGTCCACTGCAGGCTGCTGACATAGCAACTCGATCTGCAGATATCGCCCCGATGCTTATTGATGCAGGAGTAGGAAAGAATGTGCCGGTTGTATGGTTGGCGCACTCAATGGGCGGTCTGATCGTGAAACAGATGCTGACAGAAGCATCTACCAGCACTGATGCCGATTTGGCAAAATTGTCTGAAAACACTAAAGCTATTATTTTTTATAGCACTCCTCATAAAGGAAGCTCATTAGCAACTATGCCGCGTGCTGCTGCTGCTATTCTCTGGCCTTCCAATGATGTGAGACAGTTGCAGGAAAACTCTCCAACACTGCTGGAACTGCACAGGAGTTTCTTGAAGATGGCCGACCGGTACGGATGGGAAACTATAAGCTTCGCTGAAACTCAGCCCACTTTAGTCACCGCATTTAAAGTCCCTGTACATTTTGTCAAATCGCACTCGGCAGATTTAGGCCGAGGGGTGTTTTACCAACTGCCTTTGGATCACTTATCTATTTGCAAACCAGCAACTAGGCAATCTATTTTGTACACTTCAGTATTAGATGTCATCCAAAGGGTGACGGCAAAAAATGTTGAATTAAAGTATTACAATCCATTTATACAGTATATTCTTGACATAATCTGGTGGGCTCTGAGGAGAAAAGCAAAACAGGTTTTAGAGACAATTGATGAAGAAAGCCAAAGCTCTGATGGACTGAAATGGTTTGAACAAATTTTGCTCGAAGCTTTTACTGATGGATTTACAGACTAAAATAATTTATAATAATTCGGGACATTATTGCACACAAGGTCATCTGACCCCAAACTAAACAAGGCTTGTAATATGGCTGCCAGAGACTGATATACATACATAATATATTTTTAAATAATTAAATAGATTATAACACCTAGATGAAAAAACACAAATGTTCATCACATGAATATTTGTCCTAGGTGGGAATCGAACCCACTCCCCCAAGCACAGAAGGCAGGTTCACTACCAACTGGACCAACGGGGCAATCAAAATCAGGTGTATTTTTACCTAAAAATAATGTATCATTTTGTAAAGATATTTTCTATTGCAGAACAGACTGACCAAGATGTGTGATAATTCTCTTATGATAAGATATGCTCATCAGTATTTAATAATTAGCTTGGTTTTCAAGTTGTTATTTTATTAATTCAATAATTTTGTTTGACAGGTTTAATAGGCTACCAGCTGTTTGATTTGTTAAAAATAACAGACTGACCACATACATTATTTATTTGGCTAATGAAGTTTTGAGATATAAGTGTTTGCACATCGTCTTTTATATTACTATATTAAAGACAGAAGATGTATGGGGTAGATGTTTGTCACAAGTAAGTAGGTACAGTGCGCTCTCTGTCTAACAAAACATTAAAATGCTTATTAGATCTTTACATAATCTCTACATAGTATAAATTGAAATCGCTTTCCGCGTCTGTCTGTCTGTATGTCTGTATGGCCGCTAACTCCTAAACCACGCAACGGATTTTGATGCGGTTTTCACCATTAGTTAGATACATTTTCACGGAAGGTTTATATATATATAACTAGCGACCCGCCTCGGCTTCGCACGTAAATTACACCCGTGCGAAGCCGGGCGGGCGGGTCGCTAGTTTTAAATATATTTTGATTTTGTTCTCGGTAATCGGTTCTATTTATGATTCTATTCATAGATTTTTATTAAAATAAAAAATATTCAGTCAGGTAGCCTATTGTGCAATGTTATTTATTGTGTTTGTTACTATTTTATTATTATTAGGATATATAACAAAATGAATTAAAATTATTTGTGTTTTTAACCAGAGCACTTTATATTTGATATTATACTATTGATTTATTTTAGTAAGTAGTCTGACTCCTGAATATATTGAATTAGTTTTGTTAAGAAAATGATACTGATATTTTAACAATATATAA
Organism: Agriopis marginaria; assembly: GCA_932305915.1. Taxonomy (NCBI): domain Eukaryota; kingdom Metazoa; phylum Arthropoda; class Insecta; order Lepidoptera; family Geometridae; genus Agriopis; species Agriopis marginaria. The sequence continues at coordinate 14,081,289 of OW029916.1, read as the reverse complement.
ACAATTTTAACTGTATGCATAATGTGTTTACTTAAATCCATGTATACTATGTAAGTAATTTTTTTGTTGTTGTAAAGTAATTATATAATTATACTTATACTAGCGGTCCGCCCCGGTTCCGCACGGGTATAGTTATATAGCCTATTAAAATAGCCTATCAGTCAGCATCAGTGTCAGTGTCATTATCAGTGATAATGTAGCATTCAAATGGTGAAAGAATTTTTTAAATCGGTCCAGTACTTTTTGAGCCAATTCGTTACAAACATACATACAAATTTTTCCTCTTTATAATATTGTATAGATGTATAGATTAGATACGTATAATGGAGAGGCGGATCGAGTCGAGCAGCGGGGCTAGCACGGGGCGTGGATAAATTGTCTTTCCACCCTTTTTATCCACCTGTCAGTGGAAATAATTATCTTTTCCACCGTACATAGCATGGCAACCAGGGAAAGCAGGGGAAAGGGATAAAATGTTTCCACTTGACGTTTGCCGTAGACATTATATCCCGCTACTCCCGCTTCATAGCACGGGCTCGGGAAAAGGTGGATAAAATACTCTCCGATTGACATTAGAAAGGGAATATTTGTCATCAACTTTGAAGGTGGGTATAAAGTTTATCCTCGTCTAAACAAAATGTCGCGAGCATTTTACAATTATATTTTGACGCAAGAAATGGAAACAACGGAAAGAAAATTACACCGGATGAGTATACGAGATGCCAGTAATCCATTCGAGTTTCCGGATAATGAATTTCGCCGCCTATTTCGGGCCAATAAAAACATGGCATTATTATTTGTGTGAGGAGCTGAACGATGCTTTGCAGCCTCGAAATCCTCGAGCTGGTTTACCAGTGCATATCAAGGTTATTATAAAAACATTACATACCATTCTGTGAAATACTTACCTAAGCTAAATAGCACCTACCTACCACATAACCTACAATTTGTCTTTCTACTATAGGTCCTCGCATCCATACGCTAGTAGTACACTATAATGGCAGATGGTTGGTAGTTACCAGAGAGGTACAGGGCAGGACCATGGTTTGGCCATTGCTTAGACTACAGTCAGCAAATATCTGACCCAAGTTACTGAAGCTATCATCAGAATGTAAGTAATAATTTCGGTATATTTTCTCATTGGTATTAGTATTACCTACTTATGTAGGTAGGCCACATCGCTCGAAGAACCGATAACCGATGGGGAAGAAAGGTTTTTGAGTGGAGACCACGAACCGGAAGACGCAGCATAGGTAGGCCTCCCACTAGATGTACCGACGACATAATGAGAGTCGCTGGCATCCAGTGTTAAAGGGGGAGGCCTATGTTCAGCAGTGGACGTCTTCTGGCTGATGATGATGACCTACTTATGTACCTAAAAGTACACCTACACTACTCAAAATCCATTGCATGGTTTAGGAGGTTAGCGGTAATACAGATGGACAGACGCGGAAAGCATTTTAATTAATACTATGTAGAGATAGAGCAGAGATATTGTAACATTTAAACTTTTATTTAAAACTGTATTAGCCAACGCTGGCTTAACCAAGTCAAAATTTAAGTTATGAATATATATTTTTGCCTCTAGAACCCTTTTTCTATGCACACTCATCATACACAAATATAATCAAAGTACACAAGCCAACAAGCCGGCTTATTACAGCATTTATTACAGTAGGTAATTAATTTTAGTAATGTGGCAAGAATCAATACCTAACTTACTGATTATTGAATAAAAATACAAGATAATACAAAATAGGTTTAATTACTCAAATATTTATCCATTCTTATTCAAAGTGGAGGTGATAAGACCTGCATTGACATCCCGCTTGGGATGTATTGTGCATTTGCCCGCCAGCCTACACAAACCAGCCAAGCTCTTAAAATAACAGAGCACGGCTTTGGATCGCTATTTAAACTGCTCTACCCCTATTTCGCCAGGTGTTGTGGTAATGGAGACTTGTTGTTGAGTTTCTTCCCGATCTCAACCTTATGTCTTCTGTGGTCTTGCAGTGCAGTAGGACATTCTCCACTGTCTTAATGACTGGTTCATTTTCTAATAAGAAAACCTCCACGAAAAACTGAAACGAGTTTTTTTTTTTTTTATAAAGTATGAATTTTACAGGTGAATCGGAATATGCTTTGGAACCGTGGCTAATGACACCAAGTCTGCATCTGCGTGGAAGGACATTTACAGGCATAGAGAAAGTTCTACACTACTACCCCGAAAAGGCATCTATAATCATTTATAGTTGTGCAACGATACACAATATCATGACCATTATATGTGAGTTTAATTGTGTAATAATCTTCTTATAATATGAAAGGCGATGTATGTATACTATGTATGTATGTTCCCTATGGACACCACAAAGGCTGGAATGATGTTAACGGAACTTGCACTGGAAGATAGTTGATGATTTAGGGAGTAATCCACATGGGAGAAACTGCGAGGTGCAGCTAGTAGTTTTATAATGAAACTAACATATATCAAACCTTATCTGACTATTATTTTATTTTATTTCAGAGTTTCATTGGATGTTTTAGAGCCCACCCCTGCTGACTAATAAAGCACCAGACTCCATATTCTACCGGACACTGAGAAAACCACCAGCACCAAAAGAGAATTGTTTATAAAAACATATTTTAAAGACGTTGATTTTCTGGTTTTTAAGTTGTGAATAATAAAATAACCGTTTAGGTTTTTTTAAAGACTAAACATGGTATTTCCTATTTTCTTACCTATTTTTTTGGCTATACAATTTGCTTCTACTATGAGGTTGTTTTTTTGCCACTAGAGTTCATTCCGCTCGGTCATCAAAGATGCTATATTCTGAAAGATTAAAAAGTAATAATATAAAGATTAGAGTGATAGTGGCCGAGCAGTAGCATGTGCTTTACAATCTGATGGCACCCAATTCAATCCTCTGCCCTGCACCAATCAGCTATTCAGTATTTAAACCAACTTTGTGCAGTTCCGATGTCATCGCTCGACGCTCGTGAAGGTAAATATCGTGAGAAACCGGTATGTCCAAGAACCTCAAAGATATATGACATTCACTAACATGCACTAGGCCAGCATGGTGTATTAGGGCCCATCCTCTCTTTCTCTCTCTCTGAAAGAAGGCCCGTGTCCGAGCAGTGAGAACATGATAATCCGATACTGATGATATACTATATATATTTGATTACAAACAGAGACCAAAGTTTTATAAAAAAATATGAATCTTTATTATGAATAATAAGTGGGTTAAGGCATTATTATTACTTGCAAAATACGACGTTGGATGTTAGTCGACTTTATGTCCTAATCTGGGTTTTGTTACTTCTCAAGCTATAGAAAAGAAATAAAACTATTGATTTACTGGATATTACAGCGTTTATATGCCGATTTGTGTAGGGTAAATCAGTGCTTTGTTTATTACACAACATTTATAACATTTTATTTTCAACTTCGTTTTATTTCTCTTCGAAAATATTTGCGTAATAATACAATAGTACTTACTTTCTTCCTCTTACTTTCTATTCACAATTTTTCGATTGTTAACAATCGAATCGAATACTTAGTGCAATTAATCAAAGTTAGATATTAACAAATATAGAGTAAAATTAAAGTAAATATTCTCCGTCTTTGGTAATTATCAAGTAAACAATAGACATAACCTCAAATCCGCCGCATAGACTAAAATAAATGGCAAGGCCTATTTCAACGTCACCACAGACGAAAAAAAAAAAAAAAAAGCACAGATAATAAAATCATTCGTTCAATATTGCCATAGCATGTGCTCTCAAAAGCATCGATATTCTGACGATTCGAAGTGCATGAACAGGATCTTTACTTTTTGTTGTGAATTTGTATGTCAATGTTAGTGTCAATTAAACTCAAAAGTCAAAATCGACACTGACAACTGAAAAACTAGGGATGTCGAGACATACTGAAAAAAAATTTGCTTATCGATGAGATCGAGTCTTCATGTTATTAAAGTAATTTCGACCTTCAATAAAATTTGTCATTTTTTTTTAGGGTTCCGTAGTACTTCAACCCGGAACCCTTAAAAATCGCTCTGCCCGTCTAGCTATATTTAGCTTTTATACGACATCATCCGCAGGGCTTTTTCCACCGCCAATTTCGCAGTCTACCGCCAATGTCACAGCTGTGCTGTAACCGAGCGGTCAGTGACGATGGAAAGAGACCTGGAGCCTTACAGCCTACTGCTTACGCGGTATCAAACTAACGTTAAACCACACAGTGCCGATAAATTATTTAAGATAGACTGTCGACAACATCCCAACCCTATGATGGACGTAAAAATAAAAACAAAACAATGTTAGTGCGATTGTCGATCGAGCCTTCATATTTTTTCATTGTTATAATCGTTTTTCTGAAAAACTTGCAGTTTACTCATTAAAATTCGAAGACGCATAATTCGGCCAAGTATATAGATAATTTGGTTGGCTTGTCGTAGCGTCGTGATCGTAAATTTTCATATTGTTTCTATGTAAATGTAACAGAAATTAGACCAGTCAGTACGACTAATATGGATCTAATACTTGTGTTGTGATTACGATTTCTGATTTCTGAAGAGTTTGTTGTTATCACAGAACTATATCGAAGAACTTACTGTAGTCATTATTCGAAAATGTATATATTATCTATTCAATATAATTACGTTCTTTTGATACGGAGACAGAAGATGTCTCATTCGAAGTCAAATGTGTATGTGTGTGTAGTGCTCCTCAAAAACGGCTTGATAATAGAACACAGGACCAGTGCCGGTTTTAGCCCTACCAGCGCCTTGGGCGAGATTTCTACGGCGAATCGAAAACGTATGTCTCGGTCCCGCCAGTCACATTAAGCGGAAGTGTCCTGAAACGAGTCCAGCAGTATGAGTATTTAGGCCACTGGGTGACCGAAACGCTCACAGACGATGTTGATATGGAAAGGCAGGGCGCAGGGCGTTGTCAGTCAGGGGCAATATGCATGCCCATAGGTTTGTAAGATGCATTGCACAAGTGAAAGCTACACTTTTTAGAGCTTACTGTCAGTCTTTCTACATGTGCAGCCTATGGGTTAAATACACAATGCCCTGCGAGTCCAATATAACAACGCCTTTAGGGCGCTGATGTGGCTGCCGCGCCACTGCAGCGCATCGGGGATGTTCGTGGACGCGCACATAGATGGGTTCGCAGTGATCATGTGCAAGCGAATCGCATCCCTGATGTGACGGGTGCGGGGCAGCGGCAACAGCTACCTCCAGCTGTTCGCCTGGCGGATGGATCTGGAGTGTGCATGTTGAGCACTCCAAATCCAAACCAAAGTTCAGGCTAAAGTATATTTATTAAAACAATGAATCAATTAATTTTTGTTTATAATTTATTTTATTACTATTGGTATTTGCATTGTTGAAGCGACACATCACCAAAATGCTAGTGGCCATCACATAAACATGATGGTTTTATAACACCATCATCAATTCCAGAAACCATAGCAAGATTAGGTTTGTACCTAGATGCAATTAGAAAAGGTCTACGAAGAATACGAGTAACAAAGAAAGGTATTTGCCTAGCTGAGTGTTATTTATGGCCGGTAATTTTCAAAGCAGATTGAGTTATTCATCAATATAATGGTGCCATGTATAGTGTACCTAGTATAAACTAAAATAATAAAAGTATAGTAGGTATACTAAAAGTATAGGTATACTTTTAATATACAGTATACTTATAATATATAATTATATGGTATACGATACTTTTAATATACCTAGTTTGTAAAACCCCACACCACACATAGGCAGTGTGTTTTTGGTGTGTCTTTTGTTTATAAACTGGATTGTCAGTATTTCTAAAATGTATCTGAAATCTAAATTAGTAGAGTTATAAGTGTGCGTTGCCACAGAAGCGGGCAGAGAGATGTGCCGGAATCACAATCACATTTCTTGAAATCCATACTGTCCATTTTAATTGAAACAGTCATACTAGAGCTGAGAAAAATGGTATCTAATTGTATGCCAAGTGGAGCGAGGACAGAGGACTGCGGAGAGAACCAGACTAGCAAGCGTAGTATAGTGCAGTGACTTATAGCAATGCTTATAGTATACTAAAAGTGAAATTAGCGGAAAGGAAGTTGTTGTACTCATCATTAACACTAATGGCAAAAAAACAGCTATTCCATACATTTCGTTAAATTTAAATGTCATTTTTCTATGGAACAGCTGTTTTTTTCCACGATTTCAGATTTTGTACCATTGTAAAAGTTGTTTATATGATGACGATGCTTTTTTTGTGGATATTGTCCACAAACTAACACCCCTGTGTTTGTAACTAATGGATAGAATAGTTCTAACAAGGAGAATAAAAATAAATACATTCTAAACAAGTTCTTTTTATTTATCCCAAAGACATTTTGTACACAAGGATTGTGCCAGTTTTGTACACTGCTTTCCTATGTCTAGCAGCTAGCAGGCTTTGAATAGTAGGTATTCCAGCTCACACTTTTGTAGCAATTATTAAGTAATCTATGCCCACCCCTGACTAATATTCTGGTGGTGCATGGCTGTTCAAATTACATGCATTTGATCAGGCGAGCACACTGGCGATCTACATATTTATAGAATCAAAAAGGAAATTTGTAGATTATTAAAACAGTAACAAAATATCCAATTTCAAAATGTAGCCTATCACTGATAATCTTGGCATGAAGAAAAATCTTAACATTGCCTAGCACATCAAAATTGGTTTAGCCGTTTAGACTATAGTAGGTATTAAAATTAACACACTCTTCTCATCTACGTTCTAACCTCATTGTACCAAGGCATATCTCTCTTGTTTGTTGATCTGAGGTTCAATCCCTATTTCACTAGGTGTTGTGGCATTGGAGCATTGTTGTAGTTTCTTCAAGAAGTCCTGATCTTAATTGTATGTCTTCTGTGGGTTTGCAGTGCAGTAGTACATGCTATCTACGGCTTGTTATCCTGTAGATAGCCTCGACACAGAGGATTATCTGCATCTTTAATGTTGTACAAGTGATTGATTAGCTTACAGTGACCTGTGATGGTACCTGTCATTAGACAGAGGTCCGACCTAGTTATCTTGAGTAGTTTGTTAGTTACTCTTATCTATCGATAGCTTTTGCATGTTTGCAGTCTGTTATTTTATTCATAATATTTTGCTGTTTCTTTTCTGGTGCGACTACGCAGATCCCTTGGTTCCATAGCTGTTGATTTACAGTTTTTCAATGTCTGCACTGATTTCTTTCTTTGCACATTCCTTAGCGAGTGAGTCTGTCTTGTCGTTTTTTTTCTCTTATATGGCTCTTTGTCCATTTAACTTAGATGTTTAACTGTCTGCTAAGTTTAGTAAGGCAAAATCAAGGAACATTATTACTCCTAGCGGAGGGCAGAATGACATCCTGATATCACTCTAGACCTAGTTGTAGGTTCAACTTAACTAGGTTTTCTGAGTGCATAGAATCTATGCCATAGATGATGGCTGCACTGTCGGTGTAATGAACGTCCGTTGCTCGTTTTTGTTCTTTAGGTTAGGTATCAAAACACATTTTATTTATAACTCCCGATGTCCAATCGTGTTCTTCGAGACTTGCTCATAGGTCTTTTTGTCCGTGTACGTGCTGGCCACTCCGTGTATTGACATGCGTCAGGGACGATTCTTGTTGTTTTGTTCAGGATTCTACAATTTCTAGAGTGGATTGTGTTTGACCCAGTACCTCTCCACTGGTACTCAGGAGGTAGGAGCTCGGCTGGTTTGGGTAGTCAGTAAATTGTGAATAGAAAGTAAGAGGAAGAAAGTAAGTACTATTGTATTATTACGCAAATATTTTCGAAGAGAAATAAAACGAAGTTGAAAATAAAATGTTATAAATGTTGTCTAATAAACAAAGCACTGATTTACCCTACACAAATCGGCATATAAACGCTGTAATATCCAGTAAATCAATAGTTTTATTTCTTTTCTATAGCTTGAGAAGTAACAAAACCCAGATTAGGACATAAAGTCGACTAACATCCAACGTCGTATTTTGCAAGTAATAATAATGCCTTAACCCACTTATTATTCATAATAAAGATTCATATTTTTTTATAAAACTTTGGTCTCTGTTTGTAATCAAATATATATAGTATATCATCAGTATCGGATTATCATGTTCTCACTGCTCGGACACGGGCCTTCTTTCAGAGAGAGAGAAAGAGAGGATGGGCCCTAATACACCATGCTGGCCTAGTGCATGTTAGTGAATGTCATATATCTTTGAGGTTCTTGGACATACCGGTTTCTCACGATATTTACCTTCACGAGCGTCGAGCGATGACATCGGAACTGCACAAAGTTGGTTTAAATACTGAATAGCTGATTGGTGCAGGGCAGAGGATTGAATTGGGTGCCATCAGATTGTAAAGCACATGCTACTGCTCGGCCACTATCACTCTAATCTTTATATTATTACTTTTTAATCTTTCAGAATATAGCATCTTTGATGACCGAGCGGAATGAACTCTAGTGGCAAAAAAACAACCTCATAGTAGAAGCAAATTGTATAGCCAAAAAAATAGGTAAGAAAATAGGAAATACCATGTTTAGTCTTTAAAAAAACCTAAACGGTTATTTTATTATTCACAACTTAAAAACCAGAAAATCAACGTCTTTAAAATATGTTTTTATAAACAATTCTCTTTTGGTGCTGGTGGTTTTCTCAGTGTCCGGTAGAATATGGAGTCTGGTGCTTTATTAGTCAGCAGGGGTGGGCTCTAAAACATCCAATGAAACTCTGAAATAAAATAAAATAATAGTCAGATAAGGTTTGATATATGTTAGTTTCATTATAAAACTACTAGCTGCACCTCGCAGTTTCTCCCATGTGGATTACTCCCTAAATCATCAACTATCTTCCAGTGCAAGTTCCGTTAACATCATTCCAGCCTTTGTGGTGTCCATAGGGAACATACATACATAGTATACATACATCGCCTTTCATATTATAAGAAGATTATTACACAATTAAACTCACATATAATGGTCATGATATTGTGTATCGTTGCACAACTATAAATGATTATAGATGCCTTTTCGGGGTAGTAGTGTAGAACTTTCTCTATGCCTGTAAATGTCCTTCCACGCAGATGCAGACTTGGTGTCATTAGCCACGGTTCCAAAGCATATTCCGATTCACCTGTAAAGTTCATACTTTATAAAAAAAAAAAAACTCGTTTCAGTTTTTCGTGGAGGTTTTCTTATTAGAAAATGAACCAGTCATTAAGACAGTGGAGAATGTCCTACTGCACTGCAAGACCACAGAAGACATAAGGTTGAGATCGGGAAGAAACTCAACAACAAGTCTCCATTACCACAACACCTGGCGAAATAGGGGTAGAGCAGTTTAAATAGCGATCCAAAGCCGTGCTCTGTTATTTTAAGAGCTTGGCTGGTTTGTGTAGGCTGGCGGGCAAATGCACAATACATCCCAAGCGGGATGTCAATGCAGGTCTTATCACCTCCACTTTGAATCAGAATGAATAAATATTTGAGTAATTAAACCTATTTTGTATTATCTTGTATTTTTATTCAATAATCAGTAAGTTAGGTATTGATTCTTGCCACATTACTAAAATTAATTACCTACTGTAATAAATGCTGTAATAAGCCGGCTTGTTGGCTTGTGTACTTTGATTATATTTGTGTATGATGAGTGTGCATAGAAAAAGGGTTCTAGAGGCAAAAATATATATTTATAACTTAAATTTTGACTTGGTTAAGCCAGCGTTGGCTAATACAGTTTTAAATAAAAGTTTATATAATTATATATAAAAGGAATATAATTATAGTTACACGTCGACTTGAGAACCTTAATTTTGTAGTCGGTAAAATTGGATCGGAATTAATAAAAAAAATATTTTAAGATAAAATAATTATTTTATTAATTCCATAAAATTATGTTTTATAAACAAACGCATTAAATAAACAAAAGCATCACTTTTGTTTATTTAATGCGTTTGTTTATTTTAACGCCACCTGTCATAAACCTGTCGATTCTGTTTGATCCTGACTTTTTTCAGGCCGTTTTCCAAAGCGCCATCTAGCAGTTTTATAAGTAACTATCAACGAGCTTGACAACACTTCATACTAGTGACCTAACTTCTTTAGATAAACTCTAACAGATGGCGCTATATTTGATAATTTTATAGGAAATAGGAAATTGAAAATATGCTTATGAATATTTTGAAGCTATGTACTTGGTAAGGGGTTACCTCTACAAATCTATAAGAGGAAAGATTTGATTGTTTTTTGCTTTTTTGTTTTTGAAAGATTTCATTGAATAGGCCCCGAAACTACTGAACCGATTTAAAAAATTCTTTCACTGTTGGGAAGCTACACCATCCCCGAGTGACATATAGGTTATATTATTGTATTTTCAAAAAAAATTGGGATCCTTACTAAACTCGAATAATGTAACCCAAGGTGTAAAATAAATAAGATTCACCCCCGTGCGAAGTCGGGGTGCGTTGCTAGTAAATGTATAAAGAAAGTTAGGCGTCGCAGGCTCAGGCTCATTTTTGGGTACCCGCCCAGCTCCTTTCAAGATAGGTAGGTATGTATTCACAGAAAACCATTCTTATTTATGTCAACGCGTCGAACTCCGCATCCAAAGAACTTGGACCATACCTTTTTGGGTTAGGTCTCAAAGTTCTTTGTCCGCCTCACAGTTACTAACTGATTTCGAATGACTGGCGTTTCGTTTATATGGGTGCAACTGGCTACAATAATTTTTTTACAACAATGCATTGACAGCCGTTCTAATTTAAACATTTTGTTTTCTGTGTGTATAGGTATTAGACGTCTACATAATTATAAAGCTAAAGCCCTAAAGCATCAGAAAGATCTCTACGTGTCTATTATTGTCATAATGTAGGTAGGTAGGTACATAATAATAATTTTGGGTGCCATGGATTTGTGTTTTTCTTGACGCAATCCCAATTTCCAAATCGCAGGTGGAATAGATTAAGATCATTCAAATTGAGTAAGAGTGCAAATATAATTTTCTCAGGAACCGTCACCGACGAACGGTCGCGTGTAGGTACTGCTTGGCCAAACTCCAATTTTATATATAAACGACATCGCTGCTGCTGACATTTATGAGGTAGTTTAAAGGCATATTCGAAGTAATATTTCCTTTAGTTTTCAATCTAATTACTACATAGTAAAGATTTCTCTAGATACTTACATAATTTGGTACCTTACACATGCCACTTGCGGTCTAGAATCTTACGCAAAGGTATCGATTATTTTGCTTTACTAACCTAAGCAGAATGCTGTACCCAGGGCTGAACAAAATACAAATTAAAAAAAACTGTATCGCAAGTAATTAAAATACTAAATATCTTTAAGTAAGGTATTTGAAATATAAAATACAGTATTTTAGCTATTTTTAATTGAAATACGAAATACATATTACAAAATAAGTAATTTAGACCAGCACTGGCTGAAAAGTAGAGGAAAACAAGATTAATTAATCAGTAAAACCAGAGTTTCCTTTCATGACCACTAGATTTTTAAATGTACTGTCAGACAAACATTACACTCTCGCCTCGCACTCACACTCACGATCGCTAAATGAAGGTTAAATGTATTTTAATGTTAAAATGTATTTTAAGCCTCAATTATTTGAAAAACTAATTACAAAATACCTCGGTGTCAGGTATTTGAAATACGAATTACATATTACATTTTGAAGAAGTTATTGAAATGCAAATACCAAATACCTACGTATCTAAATTTCAATTACGTATTTTAATTACAAGTAATTCAAATACTGCCCAACCCTGGCTGTACCTAGCCTACGTTAGTATCTTGAGTTGAATTTACTTCGTGGATCGGCTTCTGCGACCAGTTACAATTTTGTCAATGCCCGTTTCGTGGCAGCATCATTAACGGCATTGGTATTACTTCGTCTTCTCAAAGTTTTTTTTTTAAATATAAATAATAGGCCTGCGTTTGACTACAATCACGCCTGATGTTAAGCGATGCGGTCTACAATGGAGCACGCTTGCCTAGAAGGAACCGATTCACTCGTGATTTGAAGACACCCAGATTGTAACCATCGGTGAACACCCATTCGGCAGCGCATTCCACAGACTAGCAGTTCGCATAATAAATGTGGAATCAAAGCGATTCGAACGGGTTTTCGGAATATCAAAAAGCGGTGACGATTTTTCGTGCCCGCTCTGGCAATTCGACAGAAAAATGGACAGGAGGGAATTAGATCGTGCAGATCCGATGCACACTCTCCGAAATGTATCCGATAAAAAACCGATAGACTAGCAGTTTCCTTGCTGTCTGTCACCCATGCTGTCCGAACTAAGTCTTGCTAATCCATGTAAGCATATTATTTGTATGCAGTCGTCAATTAGAGAAAATTGGCTTCTTGTGTGTGAGGGCATTCATCCATAGCATCCAAGTGGAGCCATCCTGCCTGTTGTCGCGTCCCGCCCCTGGCCGAGTCGCTTGCATTACTATTTTCCGGTGGAGACTGGAGACAGAGCGCTAGACCGGTATACCAACTTATGTAAGAATTCTAAGATTCTGATGCAACCTTCGACCAAAATAAAATGAATGAACGGGCCATAACCATTGAATTTGCTCAGTAAAAAGAGTCAAAGCGTAGGACATAATTAGGTATAACTATGTAGGTAACTATGTACATTTGTTACAAAAAAAATATAGCAGTTTTTTGTTGCGTACCCATTTAGGTATACTTCGGGAAAGCACACGAAGGCATAATTTTGTCAGATGTTTCGTTATTATGTAACAATAGTCATGTGTCACTGTTCTTACGGCTAAAGATCGACTGAAACGAAGTGAGCGCCGGCACTCATTTTGTAATCTTCAAAAATACGCTTCTTCTGGGCCCGTCCATTCTTTTTATTTTGGTCGAAGGATGTAACTAAGTATCTACTGGGTGACTGATTAGACAGTGGAAGTATTCGGGGATATCCTTGTAAGTATTCATTTTTACGAACAACTTTTACTATTTACTACACGGAAAAAAATCAGCTGTTCCATAGAAAAATGTCATTGACACTGTCTCGACGAAATGTATGGAACAGCTGATTTTCTTCGCGATTTCTGTGTTGGTTCCGTAGTAAAAGTTTTTCATAAAGATGAGCAGGTAGGTAGGTCCTAGGTACCTAGGTACCTATAATGATATCCTAAAATATTTCTATGCACTGTCTAACAGTCACCCAGTAGGTAGGTACCTATATTATTTATAGTCACTGCGTTACCAACTGAGTCGCCGAGCAATAAAAGTCATACCATAAGACCTGTAAGTGCGAGCGAGATAAGATGAGCAATGATTTATGACCCGACGACTCAGATGGTAATGCGTTTACTATAGTACTTGCAACTAAGCCGAAGATGAAGGTCTCGAAATGATCAATCTTTCCTGTCCAGGAAAAACACGTAGGTAGGTACCTACTTACCTACGTTACTATACCTATCAATGGTCTACGAAGTATTTTCATAAGAATCATACCTACTTATACCTACCTACCTATGTGAAATAGGTGCCTACATGAGAAATGACATATATGTAGGTAGATGGACTTAGGTACAGTAATAAATGTAATATAGGTACCTATTACCTAGGTGTTTTTTGAAATAAAATGCAACTTTGACATAATAATTCAAACTACACAAGAGTAAACATGTATAGGTAGTAGTCTATGCTTGGTGGGTCATTCAACTTTATAGGTACCTACCTATCTCGTTCGCGCATTTCAACATACCTAGGAACCTATTATCCTTCTATTCTGTTTTTAGGGGTCCGTCCGTACCCAAAGGGTAAAAACTCTCAACTCTCTAACTCTCTCTCTCTTAACTCTTGTCTGTCTGTCTGTCTCTCCGTCCTAACTTTAAAAGGCTGTAGGTATCTTTCGAACCGTAATAGATAGCCAGTTGAAATTTTCACAGAATAGGTATGTAATGTTAAGGCGGATTCACTGAAAATAATAAAAAAGTAAAAACGAAAGGGGGGTCCCCATACAGCGTATTTTTTAACGTATTTTTGTATTAGCTCTAATGTCCTAATGTAATGTAAAAACGGTAATAAGTACTGGCGTCAAACTTGGAATGATGTACACACTCTAAAGTATAACAACAAATAATAAATAATGACCAAGTGCGAGTCGGTGACAAATTTCTGTTCATTACCAAAATAATAACTGGTAATTTCGTTATTGAATTTTGTGGTGGTACAGAACCCTCAGTGCGCGAGCCCGACTTGCACTTGGCCGGTCTATTAATATATTTACGTTAGAACAAATCCACCCACTATTTCGATGGGGTTGTTCCATATCATCGTACTAACTCTCACTATTAGAAATTCTAAAACTTGAAAGAACCTTAATTCAACCGATGACAAAAATGTGTTCCTTACATATCTGGCGCCCTGGGCAGTCAGACCTAGCCAGGCCCTACCCTAACGCTGGTACTGGATGGCTCACATGCCTTCATCTATATCTATACTAATAATAATATTATAAAGAGGAAAGATTTGATTGATTGTTTGTATGTTTGTTTGTTTGCATTGAATAGGCTCCGAAACTACTGAACCGATTTGAAAAATTATTTCACTGTTGGGATGCTACACTATCCCCGGTTGACATAGGCTATATATCCCGGCTTCGCCCGTGCGAAGCAGGGCGGCCTACTAGTAATATTATAAAGAGGAAAGATTTGATTGTTTGTTTGTTTGTTTGCATTGAATAGGCTCCGAAACTACTGAAACGATTTGAAAAATTCTTTCACTGACGGGAAGCTACACTATCTCCGGGTGACATAGGCTATAATCTATACCTGTGCGAAGCTAGGGCGGACCGCTTGTTTGAAAATAAAATGGCGTACCTAATTTAATGGAAGCGAATAAAACTGATGACCTACATGCGCCAGTGCCATTACGTGCGAGATGATCAAATGGGTCACCCAATTTGATCACCGCAGCGCTCGGGATTCTTCACCAGTTGTGCCTGCCACAATAATATTTTCATTTTTTTAAGGTTGCGTGTACGATAACCTTAGAATTTCTTCTTGTTATCTGACCTGGGCCCGATTATACTAAAACAATTGTTTTTAAATAGTTATTGTTTAAATATGTTTTTTTTTTCTTATACTAGAAAAATACCACCACCTTATATTATAACTTGGTAATACGTTTATTAATAAGGGGGATAGAGTCCAAGTTTTAAGAGGTTACGTGCGTCTTAAAGTTATATTATTAGTTGCTGTATTTATTACAAAATTCTATGTAAATATCGTTTATTATACACAAACAATTAACCTAATTATCACATTTAAAAAAACTTTTCAAAGCAGACTTTTTGCTCGCGAAGTGTTTTTATCAATGTATGTACAATACAATGCGGCTATATATCTGTAGTTGAATGAGTCAGCATTGTATTTACAGAATAAATAAATAGTCGGGACATTTTTACACACACGGTCATCTGACCCCAAACTAAGCAAAGCTTGTGATATAGGGCTCCGTTGGCACCTTTTCCGAAGAACGAAGAATCCAACACGGACAGACGGACATACGGACAGACGGACACACGGACAAAAAAGTGATACTATAAGGGTTTCGTTTTTTCCTGTTGAGGTAGGGAACCCTAAAATAATGGTAATGATATCGTCGGTTGAGTAAAGAATGCCTAGATTTTTAGGACAAATAGCGAATTTTAGAATGAGTAAAAAAAATTGGATGAATACGGAATCACCAACCAAACCTATAATTTCTGCCGTGTTTAATAACTAAGCCAAGAGGTATTTAACATATAACGGAGAAGACAATAAATAAAACTAGGTTTTTAAGTAGGTATTCCGGTTTTGTTACGACCCGTTGTTTTTATTCAAATCGCATGGTAGCTTAGATTGCCTCGGATATGGAAATACCGTATGGGAATTTCATTATTCCTAAACCTTAGTCAGTGAAAGAATGCTTAAAATTAGTAAGTAAGTACTAATATTTTATTTATACTACAAGGGAATTACTCACGTAAGATTAAGCCGGTCACTCCAACTATTCTTTCAACCGCATTAGGCAGTCTTTTTCAAGGTGAATGCATGCGCGTGGCTGCGTCTCGCTTGGCACTGAATTCAGCGCAATGTGTGAAAACCACGCCCGTTTCTATAATAAGTACTAATATATTTTAGCTTATTTTTTCTTTATACATAGTGTGTTCATATACCTATTTTATATGCTTTATATTAGCTTCACTTGTAACTAACTTACTAACTAACTATGTTAACAAATCCTGGAAGTCGATTTTAACTTTTAACCTACTTCTTATAATAAATTATTTTCGTATCCATGATCCAAGAAAACAAGGTCTAGCGCTCTGGGAGTTGTCCCGCAATGACGTCACTGTCCAGTTGCCACTTTATTGTAACAAACACAGATACTGGGAAACAATTTTTTTAATAATCTATTAAATTAAATACAAAAAGTATTTCAATTGTCATTTGGTTTGGCCTTAAGCACGAATTGAATATATATATAACATAATTTCATCAAAACCACATTGATTTATTGGATTCCCACAGGTAATATACGGATATTGGGGAGTTATAATTTCACACTACTGCTGTTAGCACAGAAAATCAGCTATTACGTGGTGTATCGTCATCTCTCTCGAACTTCTTATAAATTACTTATTCTGCTGCCTTATTATAGAAGTTTGATCGTGATCGAGATTGCGACCGTCCCGTTCGCATATATTTACTCGCACCACGTGCGTAAGTGAGATGGCACGCGATCACGAGATCCGAATCATCCATAATAAGGCATCTGCTCTTGCTTACCTACCGATTTGAAAGTTCGCAAGTAACATTTGTGTAATTCGGATGATAATACAAAAACTTGGTACCTACTCTCGAACTATTTTCGCAAGTACCGTGGCTCGGCTAGCAGGGCAATCGCGCTAAAAAATTACAGACGAATCGCAACCGCTCCACTACTTTTGGCCGATTTCGTATCGCGCTAATGATTTTAACCAAAGACGAAACGCAACCCGAACACAGTTGGAACGTAGACGCTGTCAAACGAACGTTTTTGATAAAGTTAGAAAATATTAACTTTTTCGCGCCGCTACGAAATCGACTAAAAGTTGTGGAGAATTTGCGTTTCGTCAACGATTCGTCTGTAATTTTTTAGCGCGATTGCCTTGCTGACTGCTTCACCACGGTACTTGATCGGTATTTATACTTGGATAGCCAACATCATTCTTAAACAAATATATAGAAATAATAAAAACCACGTAGGTAAGCCTACCATAGGACATGGTGCTTGTGCACAAAAGTATCAAACTAAATGTTACATAATAAAAAAATTAAGAAATCTGTATACCTAGGTAATTATATAAAAGCGAAGTTCATCTACTCACTCACTCGTTTTGAAAACTACTTGACCTACTACCAAGCTGATATTTGGCAGGTAATGGCAATTTGGTTTCCAGGGGTGTAGAGATCCACTAAGAAAGGATTTTGCGAAAGTGCCGAATTAAGAGGGGCAAATGGGGGGGGGGGGGGGAGGCTGCGCGTACAAAGTCACGGGCAACAGCTAGTGAAATATGTTATTAATGTTAAATACTATTAGTGCGACATTTTCGCTTTGCGAAAAAGCACGTTAAATAAAGATTATTAAAAAAAACAGCTAGTACTATATAAAATTGAGACAGAACCTACATTAAACAGAAAATTGACAAAAGACTCAGTATTATTACATTATCTAAAAAAGTAGGTATACCTAAGTAAGTACCTACTTCATGAAAAAGCCGTATACGAATTTTAATGATAGGATAGAAGGATTGATATAAAATCAAATGTTGTTTATAATGATGAGTATTATGGACCCCTTTTCGGCTTAGTACATCCTTTCCGCGTAACCCATTACAAGTACATATTTTATTAGTGCACAATTATGTATTCCATTCAACCCAGTACATGACGAGAATTACTAATGTGCCAAAACTCGGTTTATGAGCTCGTATATCCTGTGTATTCGACTTCCAGCAACGGATTTTTTATACGGGTGACGCCAACGTATGCTTACATTTTCCTTCCACTTTTTAAGAGAAGGGGGGGGGGGGTGAGTGGCGTTTGATACACACACACACACACACACACACACACATTACCAGCTAAACGAACTTACGCGCAAAAGCAAAGTTCCTGTATATATAAGTAGGTAAGAGTTTATGTGACCCGTTCATTAATTTAGAAAACCATTTCGTTGGACCCGTTAAAGCAAACCAAAGGAGCCCAAACTCAAAGGGTTTACTGATACCTATTGATGAATATCTCTTATGGGGATATGCCTCAAGTGTTAGTCCGCAAACGCACGATTATATATAGGCACCACTACACAAACCAGCTGCCAATCCGCTTGGCTAAAATGTGACTGCACCTGTGGCTCCCGAGGCAAAGATTTTTTTAGCCTCGAGAGATGTAATCAATCGGGCTCTCCATAAAATCATAGCTTAGAGTGTTTTTTTGCCATTAATGGCCTGTTATCCGAGTCGTGTAGGCAACAAAACGCTCTCTCAGCCCCCGCCAAGATAAAGCGACGATGTATTTTGCAACGCAAGAGTCAGGAGGCCCGCGGAGGGAGTGCTATGCCAAAATTAACATAGGTCTGACCTCGATGACGCCTGACGCGGGACTGGGCGAGGCGCGCGCAAATTCTCGCAACCTTTTTACGCTTTTAATTTCACTATAAATCGAAACTATTCACTATCAAAAAACAATCCAAATATATTTTTTTGATTAGGATTGCCTTTCAGTACTTGCAATTTTCAGATTGTTACGAGCTTTCATTAGAGCATGAAACGAAAAAAATAAACTAAATCGACTTTGTTTCAGATTTTTTTTTAACCAAGGAAAGTTTATTCTATCTTGTTTTGAAACAAAGTTTAAACTCAAACACAGATGTATCTGAGACATGTATTTTTTTCCAGCTCAAATATTGTAATTGAACTGAATAAAATTGATTTAAAATCAAATTTGATGTAACCGGCCGTTAATGATGATGATTATAAATAAATATTCGGGACATCACACACGATCACCTGACCCCAAACTAAGAAAAGCTTGTGATATGGCTGCCAGAGACTGATATACCATACATATATATATACATATATATATTTTTTTTAATACATAATTTAAAAAATATTAACACCCAGACTTACCTACTCTAAGTAAGTAGTTATTCTTATCGATGGTTATTCTAAGCACCCAGATATAGAACAAACAAAAAATATCATCACATAAATGTTTGTTCTAGGTGGGAATCGAACCTACGCCACCAAGCGCAGAAGGTAAGGTTCACTACCTTCACTAACTAGACCAACGGGCTATTATTATTATTATTGTGTAGGACTATCGAATTAAAGATAACTATATATTTACTTATCTAGTTTTTGTTTGGGGCTTTAGGTGCTAGTGCTATACGATTATGTCAGCCTCGTTTTACAGCGCTACTTCAACAATCAAAGGGGACTGAGTCCCTACCTCAGATCAGACAAACAAGAGAGATAATTAAGTTTTATTTATAGGTATTACATGGGAATTACTCACGTAAGATTAAGTCGGTTACTCCGACTATAGTTTCAACCGCATTAGACGGTCGTTTTCAAGGTGAATGCACGCGCGCGGCTGCGTCTTGCTTCGCACTACGGGCCGAAAACCACAAAAAAAGTGTGTGAAAACCACGTCAGTTTCAATAATAAAAGGGAGATATTTTTCGTGTTCAAAGGTCACCATTTTTCATATTTTCTTTCCAAAACCTGTGAGTACAGCTCACTTACTCCAAAAAAATACCTAACACTCGAAAACGAAACCAAAAAGAGGCTTTGTCTAATATTTGTAGATAACTCAAAGAAAAAAATTAAGCAGTCACTGGAGACTATACCAGCAAATAGGTACTTGGGATTATCTTCAATGGGTTTGTAAACTCTTGAATTAGTCCCCTGACAAGGTGTTCATCGATATCTATTAACACCTCATAATAAAACCAATAAAACTTGAAATAATTTTAATACTTGTGTTAAAATTATTTCAAGTTTTAAACATTAATATATGTTATTAATGTTAAGTACTATTAGTGCGACATTTTCGCTTTGCGAAAAAGCACGTTAAATAGAGATAATACAAAAAAAAGTATTATTATATACTTTATTATATTATTATTACACTAGCAAATACACACTAGAGGTATAACTAGGTATATCATCTGAAGAGGAATAAAAAGTTGAGCCAATTTTGGAACTATTCGTAAAGGACCTGTGACTCATTGGCCATTCCTTTTGTGGAATTGTGTGAGTTGAACGTTGGGAATACGCGTATATTTAACTAACCTTGCAGACAGTACTCATTTCACTTCGGTTGGTGGGTAAATAGGGCTCCAGCTCCTGAATAAGGTCACGGCACATTTTTTTGTTTAACCTTTACCTACAATCCAACAAAATCCGAGTCCGGCATTTCGAATGCCAACTCTCTATTCCGCAAAGTTGCACTTCGATGGCGATAATTTAGGGTGTCGTGTTCCAGAAAGTTTTCATATAGCCTACGTAAATCCAACATAATTTGTTCTTATTCAAAATATTGCGAAATTAATCGTAAAATGTTGCTCTTTGGAGGGGCAATTTTAGGAAAATCCATGATACAAGAAAACAAGGTCTAGCGCTCTGAGAGTTGTCCTGCAATGACGTCACTGTCTAGTTGCCACTTTATTGTAACAAACACAGATACATTTTTAAAAATAATCTATTAAATAAAATACAAAAAGCATTTCAATTGTATTTTGGTTTATCCGCTCAAGCAAAGCAATAATTGAATATATTAAACATAATTTCACCAAAATAACATTGATTTATTGGATTCCCACAGGTAATATACGTACATTGGGGAGTTATAATTTCACGGTACTGTTAACACAGAAAATCTGCTGCTACGTGGTGTATCTTCATCTCTCTCGAACTTGTTGTAAATTACTTATTCTGCTCTTGCTTATGCACGTGTACGTGTATCCATGACATTGATGACATCATTGCGGGACGCCCACGTGACGATTTCTTCTCGGAATGCTATACCTGGCGGAGTATATTATTATACCATGGGAAAATCCATACAAAACTGTCAAACTGATGCATTGCCTAACATGAGTCGTATGAAATTCGTATTATATGAATTGACAATGTGTGAGCATTTTTGTAAATTGATACATAATAATCGCATCATAATCTCTAGGACCCAGGTATATCCTAAAACTGCGTCCAGAACCACAAGAGGATGGGCAGCAGCGTCCTACGGTGAACGTACTGCGATCCCCAAGCCGCCTGAAAAGCGTAGGGATTATGGAAATACCTCTCTCTAAGAGGGAGGCCTTTGTCCAGCAGTGGCTGCTGATTTGATGATGTATGTAGGATCCTAATATGATTAATTTAAGGTGCATGGCCATTTTAGACCCGCTGTTCTAAAGTCTCTACGCTTATCTAATACAACCGAGACCCGCATACAAGGTCCTCACCGCCTCACACGTGGGAGCGGCCAGCAGGGCAATCGCGCAAAAAAAATTACAGACGAATCGTTGACGAATCGCAACCGCTCCACAACTTTTGGTCGATTTCGTATCGAGCTTATGATTTTAACCAGAGACGAAACGCAACCCGATCACAGTTGGAACGTAGACGCTGCCAAACGAACGTTTGTGATAAAGATAGAAAACATCAACTTTTTCGCGCCGCTACGAAATCGACTAAAAGCTGTGGAGCATTTGCGTTTCGTCAACGATTCGTCTGTAATTTTTTAGCGCGATTGCCCTGCAGGATACCTCGAATAAGCCAACATCTCTGGGGTCAACGCCGTACACATTCAATAGGTATACCTACATACTTCGACTAAAATAAAATTAATGGACGGGCGCAGAAGAAGCGCTTTTTTGAAGATTACAAAATGATCGCTGGCCCTTATTTCGTTTCACTTTTCAGTTGGTCTCTAGCCGTAGGAAGTGCGACACGCGTATATTGTTATATGATAATGAAACATCGGACAAAATCATGCCTTCGTGTGCTTTCCCGAAGTGTAAATATACACATCAAAAAACCGCTATCTATTTTTTGTAACAAATTTACTGTACATGATTATATTTAGGTGTAGAAGTATATTAAGTCCAAT
Organism: Agriopis marginaria; assembly: GCA_932305915.1. Lineage (NCBI taxonomy): Eukaryota > Metazoa > Arthropoda > Insecta > Lepidoptera > Geometridae > Agriopis > Agriopis marginaria. The sequence continues at coordinate 14,059,050 of OW029916.1, read as the reverse complement.
GGATTTGCCTCATTTAAAAATGGGGCAAAACCATGTTCAACCTGAGCAAGTTCAATAGTTATGGCCTGTCCATACATTTTTTTTTGGCCGAAGCTTAAATATTATTATGTTGTAGGTTTTTAATAATAAAAAACCTAGGCTTTTGATCAAGAACCGGAAGTAGGCAAAATTACTTCATGTTATCATAAACCCGAGAAAATCTAGTTTTTAGCTCTGCCCGGTGAGTTGAAACAAGTGGATTAACTTTCGGTGTATTTTATAAATACTCACGAGTGCAACGATAATATTAAAAAAATGTAGTTCTATAGTTCATAGTTACATGAACTATAAAACTACATTAGCAAACTTTATTTTCAGTACTTAACTTTAAGTAACTTTATTTTTAACTTTATTTTATTTTATGGCTTGGACCCATTTGAGAAGCCAAATTTGTCGGATGATTGCATTATCGTTTTCGTTATTACCATAGTCATAAAAAAATTTGGACTTTGTCTCGCAGATGCAGCCTTTGCAAGCCCATATTTTGTACGAGCTGAGCCCCACGGTTTCACCCGCATTGTGATGAAAAATGGTAATGATGATGAAAATGTTGAAATGATGATGATGTTTTTCGCAATAAAAAGCAACCTATGTGTTAATCCAGGGTATAAGCTAACTCCATACCAAATTGCATCTAAATCGGTTGAGTAGTTTCGGCGTCGAGTCCAGTCAAACATACACACTTACACACAAACTTTCGTATTTATAATATTAGTATTAGTAAGATAAGATGAATAATAAAAGCGACTGTAGGGAAGTGAAGTTTGGTAGTAGGTAGGTACATCAAGAATTCTGAAGGTTTTCGATTTCACTTGGGTAAAAGAAATAAGTAGATCTCTTATTTTGTCAGTCTGCATAAAAATTCTCTTCTGTGGTCTGCAGATTGATGTTGCCCCACCTACCTAGCACATAATCATTCTAGCGAACATAACCTACCTCTACTCATATCTAACAAAAAACCGTTTCACACAAAATGGGCCTTAGCAACAGCTGCCTCGCTAGTCGCCAACACTTCCATCGCCCATGTTTCTAATTACAAATTTATATTCAACTGCTAACACGATTTTATCACATTGTGATAAGTGCTAAATTTGCGCGTTCTACCACTACCAATAATTGTGCCTGTTTATTCAACACGACCAGCCTAAGTTTGGCCTACTCCTCCCCCCGTACGGAGTGCCAAAAACGAGCTCTTCGAGAGGAAATATCGTTTGCACGCCGGTCACAATCAAATTGGCCGAACTCTGGATACGCATGCTTCGCAAACTATTGTGAGAATAAAATGTTACACAAATTGTTATTATATCTACCTACTTGGCCACGTGTTGTTTCGACTATGTGCTATTACCCAATTATTCATTATGGTTATTCTGGTTATCGTACTCCGTAACAAATTAGTGGTTAACTACGTTTCCACTTTGTTGAAATTCAGACTGCTAAAAAGTTGATCACGAATATTTTTTTTTGTATTTTTTTATTCATGGCCATAATATATACAAATTCTTTCAGTGTTAACAAATTAAAATTTCGTAATATTAAATAAATTTACAAAGAATTAAATGCCATCAAACAAGTCATACCTTCTATGGAGTTTTTGAAACAACACGAAAAGACATGTTTCACCTATCACTAATAAATAAAAAATTCCACGTTGGTGCTAAAAACCTCAATAACAATGAGTAGAGTTGTGTTGCTATCTACACTTATATTATAAGGAGTAAGGAGGTAACGGTTGTGACGTTGTTTGAAGGAGGCATCGACCTATACGTAGGTACATATATTTTTTGGGAGGAGGTAATCGCTGTACCGGATTAGCAAGTTGAAGTGGCAGTGGGCAGGCCGCAGAGCACATATCACGCAGAACAGAAAGGTTCTCTCTCCATTCCAGAAAGGTTCTGGAATGGAGACCTGTAAGCACAGCGTAGGACGTCCACCTACTAGATGGACAACGACCTAAAAGAGACCGCAGGGAAACGCTGGATACAGGCCGCTTCCAACCGGCGATTTTGGAGATCGATGCGGGGAAGCCTATGTCCAGCAGTGGAGTGGAGTGGTGGTGGAGCCATAGGTGGCTATGGCTGAAATTATGACGATGATATCTCTGTATCTACACTGAACTAAAAATTTTTTCACTGATAGAAAGCTGTACTACTTTTTGTTCACAACAGGGTTTTAAAATTCGCGTGCATAAGCTAGTACCTACTTAAATATTATCAGAGAATCAATCAATCATTTAAATTCTATTAATAGTACTTACTTAATATAGTCATATCAGGAAACACATTTGGAAAAGAAGCTCTTTTGCATACCAAAAATTCCGTGTTATCATACAAATTGTGAAAATAAAAATAATGTACACTACACACTGCACATGCAAAATGTCCACAACAAAATTAACTGATGGCACTGGCAATACTTCAAAAATCAAGTTCAAATAAATAAAGAATTCCACCACTTTAATTGGATTTGATTGTGACTTACCTTTACTTATTTTTGATTGAGGCTATGACTTGTTTGACGAAATAGAACCGGCCAAGTGCGAGTTGGGCTCGCGCACTGAGGATTCCGTTTCACCACATAACTTGTTAGAATCTAAAGTACAAATAAAGCCGACCAAGGGCGAGTCGGGCTCGCGCACTGATGGTTCCGTACCACCACATAGCTTGTTAGATATTAAAGTACAAAAAAATTGTGCAAAAAGACAACATCTCATCAACGGCCAGGCGGTCATCCATCCAAGTACCGGCCGCGCCCGACATTGCTTCACTTCGGTGATCGTACGAGAACCGGTGGTGAACAGAAATTTGACACCGACTCTCACTTGGCCATTATTTATTATTTGTTGTTATACTTTAGAGTGTGCACTATATTCATGCCAAGTTTGACGCTTGTACGTATTACCATTTTTACATTAGAGCTAATAAAATAATACTTTTGTTGTATGGGGCACTCTTTCGTTATAATTTTTTTTATAACTTGTAACATTACATTTTCTGTGAAAATTTCAACTGGATATCTATTACGGTTCGAAAGATACAGCCGTTAATAGGTAGAACAGACGGACAGATGTACATACGGACAGACGGACAGACGGACAGACGGACAGACGGACAGACGGACAGACGGACAGAGGGACAGACGGACAGACGGACAAACGGACAGACATCGTAGGCTTAGTAATAGGTTCCCGTCTACACCCTTTGGGTAAGGAACCCTAAAAACTGCGACTCCAAAATTCTGTAAGATGAAAAAAACATAACGAGGCGATCTATCCGTTTCACTCTAGCCCATTAACTTTCTAACTTTCTGTTGTGATGTGTGTTTCCTTGTCAGTATAAATTTATAATGGAGTGCTAAATAATACAAGCGACCGTGTCGCGCGACGTGTGGGTCGCTTGCATTGTTTAGCACTCCATTTTATATTCTTACTGAGCAGTGGGTCGCGCGACGCGGCCGCTGGCGCCGGTCGCGGTCGCCAAGAGAGACAGCTTAGGGCTTAGTAAAAGGGTCCAGTTTTCACCCTTTGAGTACGGAACCCTAAAATTGCCCTTAGTTTCTATGACCACATAAACTCGTAACGCAGCTGCGTTACGTTAATTACGTTATAGCAATGTGTTTGTTATTGCGATGAGGCGCGCCACGAGCACGGTCAAACAAAATAACGTGAAGTTCGTGCGCGTTTGTCAAGAGAATGTAGTAAAGAAGACGCGTTTGATTCGTTCGACGCGTTTGATATTTGTCACTTTGATTTCCATGTTATATAACACGTTTACGGCGTGTTATTGCACTGTTATGTAGTTTCATACAGAATTAAGGCCCAGATCACAGAAGACAATAGCACACCCAGGGGCTTTACGGACAACTGCTATTGCGGCACCAAACTAACGTTAAATCAGCTCAGTTGGAAAAATATGCGACCGCAAACCGTATCTGGGCGTGATAAGGTTCACGTTCACGTGATTTTCCAACTGAGCGGATTTAACGTTAGTTTGGTGCCGTAATAGCAGTTGTCCGTAAGGCCCAAGGTCTCGGAAACTACCGCAGTTTTCTTGTCACATGGCAGCCACGTGCTATGAAAATCTACAGAAAATCAATAAAGGTTTCCGGACAGGCATTTTTCCATTATGTCTATTTTGGATGATCGCCAAGTGTGTTTTAGGCAAAATATTCCATTCCGGAAGCTCGTTTTTTTTGGGCTATTTCGATGAGACAATGATCATGTTTTGGATGCCTATATAGAATTCGGTATACTAATAAAAATTAACCTAACCAATTCAGAAACCATTTCGAGATTTTGTTACTTATTTTTCTAAAATAAATGGCATCTTATCGTTTTAATAGGTCACTATTAAAACGATAAGATGCCATTTATTTTAACATAAATCTAAGCACCTAATCATTAAACTCTCTTTGACCTCTAAATCAATGAATAAAATACATAATTTTATTCAATTTTAATTTTTTATTTTCTTAGAGAAACTAACGGTCTTAATTAACAGGGTTAATAATTAGAGACAAAGGGGCTATTTAAAAGTTTCACTTATAAAAAACAGAGTACATTAAATGAACGCTAAAACATGAAAATAAAATAAATATAGTAAATTAAAGAATAAGAATAAAAGAATTTAAAAAAAAACACACTATTTGACCGTCTAGTTTTTTTTGCAAGCAACATGAAAATACATTAATAAAATGTTGAGGTCGCTTATAATGGGAGATGTTTTGTACTACGGTTGTTTCTCTAAAACTCTATAGATTTATATATCGTTTGGTTGTGTCATTGGGATAATATGTTTCCCTTTAGCATAAGGGTAGTCACAGTTCCCCACCACTGGTAGTGTCACGCAGTTGTGCCACGGGTAAGACACGGATTTAACGACCAACTCCCCAGAAAGTCAAAATAAATTGACTTTGGTTGGTTTACCAGGGGCCTTACGGACAACTGCTATTGCGGCACCTAATCCGTTCAGTTGGAAAATCACGCGAACGTTAACCTTATCGCGCCCAGATACGGTTTGCGGTCGCGTGATTTTCCAACTGAGCGGATTAGGTGCCGCAATAGCAGTTGTCCGTAAGGCCCCTGGTTGCCCATACTTATACACTCGATGTAGCATCACAGCCACTCTAAATAACGCCAACAATACGTCATTATTAAGCAATAAACACTACTTTCTAACACCTCGTATTTACCTCGGCAGCATCGGAATAAGCGTTGTTATTTATATCAATATTAATCTTTGTTGTTTGTAAATTTTATACTCTACTAGCTAATACATAATATAGGTACCTAATTAGTAAAATAATATAATTTTTTCTTTTCTCCACTTTTCGACAGCTCTCGATAACGCCATAAAATGTGCAGTCCCTTAAGTGTCGCGTATACACTGTATTTCAAGCTTTTTTAATAACGAAACATCGGTGAAGGAAACATCGTGAGGAAACCTGCATACGTACGAAGAAGGAATTCAATGGCGTATGTGAATCCACCAATCCGCACTGGGCCAGCGTGGTGGATATGGCCCAATCACCCTTTCGGGGGTAGGCTAAAAGTCCAGCTGTGGACTGTTAAAAGGCTGATTATGATGATGAATGAATAACGAAATAAAAAATAATTAGTCAACATGCGTTCTCTAAAACAGTTATCCCTAAAAGTTGGAACAATATTTCAAACATATAAATACTTTGGAATCACATGTATTGTTTCTCTGTGACATTGAGTATGGCTTCTGTCGACGTAAGAATTAGGTACAGTGTGCTGCTACAGTCAATATCAAATTAAACCGACGAATTTTCAATGCTCAAAGTAACACGAGCGTAGCATTCGGGCCAAGGGCGAGTTACGATAAGCGGCCTGTTAGTTTATTACACAATTTAACTTCGACCTTAAAGGTACGTTCTATGAGGCGGATGTATACGTTACTTCCTCATTAAACAGTTAACATAATAAAGCTATTTTTTTGAAGAAAAATACCTGCTAAAAGACTGTACCTACATGTACAAACATAAGAACTAAAAAGATGAAAAATTACAGTCAAACAGGGATTGAAAAATTACAGTCAAACGTCATACGTTGCAGTGAAAACAAGTAAGTACTATTGACTAGCAAAAGCAGTCAAAAGTACCTACTTTTGACTGTTTAAAAAAGAGCTAAATCAATTTCGATATAATTTATATGGGACCACCTCTGAAGTATGACCTACCAAACAAAAAAATAATCATCAAAATCAATTCATAATAATTAATTCATTCATTCATACAATTGGCGGAGTAATCGCGTAACAAACATACAGTCGAATTGATAATCTTCTTCTTTTTGAAGTCGGGTAAAAATATAAATTGACTATTAAGCTAGTGACATTTGCATTTTTAATTATTTTTACTATGATGAACGGTGGGGAAATTCTCGTAAAAATCCATATGTAAATTGTGGAATGATTTTTCAGAATCAATCCCAATTTAGAGAGTAGGCTAAAAACATCTGAATCTTATTTCAGTATATGAAAAATTAATTGAAACTATTTACGAGCCGACAAAATGAATTGGCTTAGAAAATTGTATTTTAGCGTCGATACCGCATTAGGTATGTAACCAACACAGGTAGATATCTGTTGAGCTAGACAAATGAAACTAAAAATAAATAAAGCTGCCAAATGCGAGTCAGGCACAGGGTTCCGTACAACCACAAAATACAAAAATTTGTGCAAAGAGACAACATCACGCCCATCCAAGTACTGACCGCGCCCGACTTTGATCATGGCCATTATTTATTATTTTGCTTTAGACTTTTAGAGTGTGCACTAATGTGTGCATAATCATGCCAAGTTTGACGCTGGTACATATTACCGTATTTAAATTAGAGCAAATACAAAAATACGTTTAAAAAAACGTTTATTGTCCCTTTGAGTTTTTAATATTTGACTTTATTATTATTTCTTAGTTAATCTGCCGTAACACTACATATTTTGTGAAAATTTCAACTGCCTACTTGTTACGTTTCAAAAGATACAGCCGATTAAAAGTTAGGGCGGACGGAGAGACAGACAGCGTAGGCTTAGTAATAGGGCCCGTTTACACCCTTTGGGTATGGAACCTTAAAAATTTACGGACGGCTATCCGTCTTGTTCAGCAAAAATACGATCGTGCCAGTCAACTCTACAAATTAGTTAGTCGCACTCAGAGTCTTACTGCCATGTCACTATGTACCATGGACTGCCTATTATGGCGCTCTTTGAACGTCGCCTGATATTGATTCTAAAATCATCTTGACCTACTTCGGCTGCGGCACCGAGTCTTTATACTCTTTGTGTAACTGTATAATATACATAGGTACATGTTTGCTTGTATCGCGAGTATGAGCAGCGTTGCAAATGTAGGCGTGTAAATATCGTTCTAAAGGCGTTATTACACAATACTGAATAGGCATAATGACAAATATTTTTTTATTACCTTTATAAAAAAGCTGATCATAAATATAGCCCATCAACGAAAACAATAGTATATTATTATAAAAGTATATTAAAATATTTTTATTTCATGCTAGACAGAGAGCGCACTATACTGAGTTTTGACGTCACGTCTCAGGTGGGCCATACAAATACTATACTAACACACGTTTTGCGAGAAAGGGACGAGTATCCCCTCTCTATCCCCACCTAAAACTTTAAACGCTCATATCTCAGAGATTTATCAGCCAATTTCATATATTTTTGCTGTATGTGTAATGTATTTAGTTATATTCATGGCTCAGCCTGTTATTTGTAATAAATTATAAATTAGGACGTATGCCTATTAAGGAAAGAAAGGAATGTTAATTCGGAGTCAGGAAGTAAGGAGCCGTCCTGGGGCCTTACAGACAACTGCTATTGCGGCACCTAATCCGCTCAGTTGGAAAATCACGTGAACGTGAACCTTATCGCACCCAGATACGATTTGCGGTCGCGTGATTTTCCAACTGAGCGGATTAGGTACCGCAATAGCAGTTGTCCGTAAGGCCCCTGTTCTTAATATTCTAATTCTTATCACTATAGGAAGCTAAACGTCACACAAACGAACTTCAGTCACATAACAATTTGTACTTTCTTATCAGTCTAGCTAGAGTTAAGTATCTTTAGGTAGACAAAAAAAATACGTCCATTATTCCTTTGTCCTTATGTTTCTATTAATCGGTTTTGTAATCGTCGACCCCCCTCCATTTCTAAAGTAATTTTATGAGTAGTGATTTCTAGACTTTTTAAGGCCCTGATTTCTTTATTTAGCCCCATTGCCTTCCTGGGGCCTTACGGACAACTGCTATTGCGGCACCTAATCCGCTCAGTTGGAAAATCACGCGACCGTATCTGGGCGCGATAAGGTTCACGTTCGCGTGATTTTCCAACTAAGCGGATTAGGTGCCGCAATAGCAGTTGTCCGTAAGGCCCCTGGTATATGAAATCTTAGTCTACCTTTCATATCTTGGAGCAAGATAGTAATACCTAAAAATTGACGGAATATCGTGTATTATTGGGACTCGTACATTGAGCAGGAACGATATTAGTATCTACCTACTTTTGTTTATGATGCTAGGTCCATCATACATTTCCTAAAATTGTGATTTTTTGACGTCGGTCGCGGTCGGTATTCTTGGATAGGTAACCGCCTGGGCGTTGACTATATCTTTTTGCACTATTTTAACTTTAGTTTTATATTAATGTTGTATTTTCATTTATATGTATAGTATTTTTAATAATAAAATAATTTCTATTGTAAAAATGTATGTTGTGCCAAAGCGAGTTAATTGTCAATAATGTAAGGAAATCGATCTCATTTGTACCCACCGAATATGGACCATTCAACGATCTTATACTTATACTAGTAGGCCGCCCCGGCTTTGCACGGGCGAGGCCGGGATATATAGCCTATGTCAACCGGGGATAGTGCAGCATCCCAACAGTGAAATAATTTTTCAAATCGGTCCAGTAGTTTCGGAGCCTATTCAATGCAAACAAACAAACAAACAATCAAATCTTTCCTCTTTATAATATTAGTATAGACTACCATATCAATGGGACCATTGTTGTCTGAAATAAAGATTTATTGCTATTATTATTTATTATATTTGTATTTTGTGGTGGTACGGAACCCTCAGTGCGCGAGCCCGACTCGCACTTGGCCGGATTATTTGGTATAATGTCGTCGATGAATAAATAGGTCACAACGTGTTTGCAGCGTGTGATAGACAGTTCCTCCAGATAAGTGAGGCTATGACGTGCGTAGACACGAGGCCGGAGAGACACACGTTACGTTTTTCTAGGACAAACTATTTTTTGTTCGTGAAAAGATGACTTGACTTCGCGATTTTATTTTATATCTCCATTTTCAGGGTTCCGTAGTCCTACAAGGAACCCTTATAAATTCGTTCGATCCATCCGTCCGTCTGTCTGTCTGTCGGTCTGTCGGTCTTTCCGTCTGTCCGTCTGTCGGTCTGTCGGTCTGTCAGTCTGTCCGTCTGTCCGGCTGTCCGTCTGTCCGTCTGTCCGTCTGTCCGTCTGTCCGTCTGTCCGTCTGTCCGCCTGTCCGCCTGTCCGCCTGTCCGTCTGTCCGTCTGTCCGTCTGTCCGTCTGTCCGTCTGTCCGTCTGTCCGTCTGTCCGTCTGTCCGTCTGTCCGTCTGTCCGTCTGTCCGTCTGTCCGTCTGTCCGTCTGTCCGTCTGTCCGTCTGTCCGTCTGTCCGTCTGTCCGTCTGTCCGTCCGTCGGTCCGATTTTTTTTAGAACCTTCTAACTTCTATGTGTATTAAAAGCAAGCGCATGAAACTTTCCACAATTAGAGTTTTAATACAGATCACAATTTAAAATTAAAAACAAATGCGTTTTTGGGGTTGCATATGAAAAGGGGATGAAAATATTTTTTTCACTGAACCCCCTTATTAAACAGGTCTTTAAAAATGAAGGTAAGGTTTCATACATCGCTTTTTTATCAAGTAGTTTTCTTTTTGACTAAACCATAAAAAGTCTATGTTATGTTGGTATGATGCACCTCTGAAATTTCGATAAGTCCAGCTTCGATCTTTAGTTTTTTTCTGTAACCATCAATTTCTGAACTGAATTGAATATGCCTGTCTCGGCACGCTCTTGGCCAGTTATTTTTTACCATAGTACCTTTATTATATACTAGCCTTTGCCCACTGCTTCACCCGCGTTGTGAACGAAAAATAGCCCATGGATGCTCAAGGATAGTTTAGCATCCTATCTGTACAATATTTTTAGAATCAGTTCCTGTTTTTTTTTTTTTATAAATAATAGACTTGCGTTTGACGACCATCACGCGCGGTCTACGTTGGAGCACGCTTGCCTACAAGAAACCGATTCTCTCGTGATTTGAAGACACCCAGATTGTTACCATCGGGGAACACCCATTCAGGCAGCGAATTCCACAGACTAGCAGTTCGCATAATAAATGTGGAATCAAAGCGCTTCGTACGGGTTCTCGGAATATCAACCATAAAGCGGTGACGATTTTTCGTTCCCGCTCTGGCAGTCCGATAGAAAAATGGGCAGGAGGGAATTAGATCGTGCAGATCCGATGCACACTCTCCGAAATGTATCCGATAAAAAACGGATATACTAGCAACTTTACGTCGATGCTCAAGACTAAGAAGCTTAGCCCGAACTAAAGATTCATTGCTGATGAGCTTCTTGGCCCGATTCTTTATAGATTCCAATGCCTCAAGAGATTTCAGCTTAGCCCGAACTAAAGATTCATTGCTGATGAGCGTCTTGGCCCGTTTCTCTATAGATTCCAATGCCTCAAGAGATTCAGAGATTACCTTCTACAAACATACAAAATCACAAACTTTACCTCTGTATGATAGTGACAGTGCCAAATGTGACATTCCTGTAAAGTTCTCCCGAAATAACAGATACCCACGTGGTAGCTGAAATCTGGAGCATTTCAATTTCAATAGTTGACAATCAAATCCAACCTCGTTAGTCTGTGTTTAGATCATTTGGACCTTGTGGCGGTAGAAATAAAATACAGAATAGGCTTGATCTTACATTTCTCTATGTGCATAGATTGGTTTGGTGCACGCTTAGTATAATAAATACAAGATCAGTGGCAGAGACACATATATCAGTGTGCGATGTGTGTGCGATTTAGAAGATAGGAGATAATATATTCGGAAATCTGACTACATCAAGTTACGAATGAGATAAGAATAGGCGTGATGACGACACACAGAGTTTTACTGAAATTAAACTAATGAATTACGTAAAATGGTACTAAAAACTGTATGTAATTCTATTTAAAAGGGAGATCAATACATATTATACTGGGTGTAAGGGGAACACTCTCGAAGCCAAAAGAAGGTTATTGTAGGTACTCATCATTATGAAAAACTTTTACTATGGGACCAGCCCTGAAATCGCGAAAAAAATATCGGCTGTTCTGTAGAAAACGGTCATTGACACTCGACAAAATGTATGGAACGGCTGATTTTTTTTTCGCGATTTTAGGTTTTGTCCCATACTAAAAGTGGTTCATAATGATGAGTACAATTACCTTCTTTTGGCTTCGAGAGTGTTCCCCTTACACCCTGTTTTGATAATATAAACAAATACAACAATCCACCAAGATAAGAGTTATCTATCTTATTTGTGTCCGAAACTTCAGTGAAAAAGTTATTAAAATTAAAATGTGACAGACAGGCACAGTGTCCAAATAGTTATAATATTGTGTCCGAAAACCCCAGTTAAGGTAGCATCCCGATCTTGGCTACCGCGACCGGCGGCAGCGGCAGTGTAGCGCGACCCGCTGCTCAGTATGAATTTATTATGGAGTGCTAAGCAATGCAAGTGACTTTACATGGTCGCCGGTCGCGGTTATAATGATCGGAATGCTACCTTTACTCAAGTGAAGTGAAACGCTAATCGGAATTTTAGTTTAGTGGGTATAATCCCACATAACCTGGCTAGGCTGCACCCCAATGCAGCCGGGGTATCATTGGAAGATATCACACTCGAAAAAAATTAACTCTCATTTCCTCATACTGTATTTTGTAGCGGTTTGTGTGGTTTTTACGTTACGAAAATGATTTTCTGGTTGACACCAGGCAATAGGTATTTGGCCACAAGTAACGAATTTTAGATAGATTTTAAATGTTGACGATGTCAAGTTAATAGTCTCTAGATGGTGTCATGGATGGTGTATAACCCACAGAAAAGAAAAAAAATATTGTTCCTTTTTTTTCTGTGGTCCAAATAGACGCGAGTTTTGGCGCCAACGTGGAAAAAAACATGTCGGCTCGTTGGATTATTTTCCTAAACTTATGTATTTTCGAGTGTTAATGTGTTGTAAATGGTGAAATAATTATTTATTAAATGCTCGTAAACGTGCTCGAGTGTGGTAAAGTGTTATAACGTCTTTTCGTGTTGTTTCCAAAACTCCATAGAAGCCTCTTGTAAATCTCCACCACTTTACAGGGGCATGAGTTTGACTTGACCGTGACTTACTTTGCTTGACTGTGACTGTGACTATGACTTGTATGACGCTTTCAATACCATGTAAATATGGTTAATATTACGACTAAAAGACATTGAATCTAGGGTCATGAAAATTAATATATATTATATAGACGCAGTAAAAGTACCTCGAATTCTCACCTTGAGTGCTCACTTAGCTAAGATTCTTTGGCATTGTTAGTTAGTCGTCTCTCAAGGTTCCTTCAGTTCGCCTCAAATGAGGATAAATTATTCCAAAGAACCAGTGTCACTGACATAGCTGTTAAAATTTGCAAGTAGAAGTGGCAATGGGCAGGCCACATCGCTCGAAGAACCAGTGGCCGATGGGGAGGTTTTTAAGTGGAGACCACGAACCGGAAGACGCAGCGTAGGTATAGGCCTCCCACTAAATGGACCGACGACATCATGAGAGTCGCTAGCATCCAGTGGATGTGTGGCGATTGTCATCGTCCACTATTCTTGCACCTTTCCCCTTTCGTTTTTCAGTAAGAAACTGACACCACAACAAATACAATGGCCAGCCTACTACAGGGAATTGCTAGCGGTATACGAAAGTGTGCAACACTTCCGTTATATCTTAGAAGTTCAGCACGCCACGATCTTTACAGATCATAAACCTCTTCTGTACGCCTTCTTACAACGCCGAGAGAAGCTACCGCCCCCTCAACTAAATCAACTATCATTCATCAGCCAATTCACGACGGACATACAATACATTAAGGGAGAAGATAACGTGGTGGCAGACGCAATGTCGCGTGTCGGCATTGACGCCATCTCTCTAGGTGAAGACTACGAAGCCCTTGCGAAATCACAGGCCACAGATTTAGAACTTACTAACCTTTTGAAAAGCAGTACTAGCCTAAACCTTACTAAAGTCAGCACACCAGGAACAGACACTCCCATATACTGCGACATCTCTACAGGCAAACCGCGTCCGTATTTGACGCCCCCTTTCCGCAGGGCAGTCTTCAACAAACTGCATAATTTAAGCCATCCTGGTGCCCGAGCTACCACGCGATTGATGGGAGATCGTTATGTCTGGCCTTCGATGAAAAAGGACTGTCGTGTCTGGTCTCAAACTTGTAATGCGTGCCAACGTAGCAAAGTTTCAAGACATAATTCAGCCCCTCCTGGTAAGTTTAATTTACCATCTGGTCGTTTTTTACACGTCCATATCGACATTATCGGGCCTCTACCTGTATGCAATGAATACCGTTACTATTTAACAGCCATAGATAGAGTGTCAAGGTGGCCGGAAGTTTGGCCCATGCGCTCGATCACAGCAGAGGAGGTGGCAGAAACCTTTACACGAGAATGGATTTCCCGTTTTGGCGTACCATCTGTCATTACTACCGACCAGGGCTCCCAATTATAATCGGATTTATTTCACCGATTGCTGTTTCAGTTCGCCACAAAGCGTATTAGGACTACCTCATACCATCCCTGCGCAAATGGGATGATTGAGCGGGTTCACCGACAGCTCAAGGCAGCCTTGATGTGCCATAATGATTCATGGGTTCGTTCCCTCCCAATGGTATTATTAGGTATGCGATCAGCTTACAAAGAAGATCTTGAATCTACAACTGCTGAAATGGTATATGGGGAACCGCTGAGACTCCCTGGGGAGCTTTTGATTCCTTCAGTTACATCAGGAAGAGTAGAAAATCCTGCCGATTTTGTGGTACAGCTACGGCAAAAGATGTCGTCCTTCCGCCCGTTACCAGCCACCCAACACAGCCAAACCTCTTCCTTTATATTTAATGATCTAGTCACATCATCTCACGTTTTTCTAAGAGATGATACCGTCCGCCGTGCATTACAGCCACCTTACACTGGTCCATATAAAGTGTTAGAACGCTCAACGGACGGCAAAACATATACCCTTGAGTTAAAGGGCAACAAAGTGGTGGTGAGCGTCGATCGACTAAAGCCAGCGTTCGTAGACCACACCGAACCCTACCCCGTACCGAGTGTCCCTACTACCCAAGTGGTACAGCCACCACTACCTTATACTCCATCCCCGCAGCCAGCCCTAGGAGCTAAACCTATGATGCCTTTGCAAAAGCAACCATATATCACACGTTCTGGCAGACGCGTTAGATTTAAGAATTTAGATTAATTTAAGCTAAGGTTATTTACTCGCCATTGTGTTGCTACACTGGCAGATAACAATAATAATAATGTACATACCTACCTGTCTCCTATGAAGGATTTAGTGACGAACGTTGATTTTGAGCTGTATTTCGTATGGCGTTTTTGCGTAGCAGATATTTTGACATATGGGGTAACTTTCTGCGTAGGGGGGTGGTGTGGCGATTGTCATCGTCCACTATTCTTGCACCTAGTGTCACATCACTAAAATAGTTGTAATTAGGTGACATCCCTACAAACGTCAGAATATAGATTCCCGACAATGCAAGATTGTATAAAATTATCTCTTGTTGATTTTCTGGTGTATGCAATGTATAAATCAGTGTGAAGAATAAATACTGTAGTCCGACACGAGGTCTTTTATTGCATGAGAAGGGTACGACATAGGAACCCTTCAGATGCAAAAGGCAGGCTGTCTAGGGGGAGGCCTATGTTCAGTAGTGGACGGCTTCTGACTGATGATGATAGTGATGATGAAGGTAAATTGAGACATTAGGTCATTGATGACGTACCTAAGTAGATAAACTTTATTAACCAGTCGAATGTGGGCGAAGGAGTTTTTTATGGCTAAAATGGGGAATTTCATCTACATTTCAGATAATAAAAGAAAAGTATAAATAGGTATTGTGTATAAATCTTCTTACACACAATACCCACGTCGGAACACTTTTCACTTACGCCGACATGCGGTGCGTAAACGTAACACATTCGACGGGTTAAGTTAACTTTAATAACCTACCTACCTTACCTTAAAGTACCTTACCTAAGGTTATCCTATACCTTAAGGTTATCTTATTTTATCGACTAAAATGCCAAAACACGAATTATGGGAGCTAAATACTAGCGACCCGCCCGCCCGGCTTCGCACGGGTGTAATTTACGTGCGAATCCGGGGCGGGTGGGTCGCTTGTTATATATATAAACCTTCCTTGAAAATGTATCTAACTGATGGTGAAAACCACATCAAAATCCGTTGCGTGGTTTAGGAGGAGTTAGCGGCCATACAGACCGACAGACAGACAGACGGAAAGCGACTTCAATTTATACTATGCAGAGATAGAGAAGAGAAGAGATAGAGATATGGGTGTAACAATGGTACGAGAATAGTTAAAATAGATCAAATTAGTTCAACTATTTGTCCTTCTAATAAAATCAATTAATATATTTATTAAATAATAAATTGATTATTAAATATCCTACTAATACAATAATTATGATTAAAATAACTAGTGTATGATCGTAAAAAAAAAATTGTTCCATTAAGGTTTTTAGGTATTAGCCATTACTGTTTAGGTGATGCTCTATTTTGTTAGTTAAAGTTTGATCATGTAGCCATTTCTAAAAAAGGATGTGTTTTGTTTTAAATTAATGGCATCGGTCACGCTTTTCGAAAAATTATACATAAAGTACGAAACTTACAAATTGTAGGCTTAGATCTTCCAAAGCTTATTAGTGAGTTTCATGCAAATGCGTTTAATTAACTAGCAAGTGACTCGTATGAGTGCCTAAAGCTAGTTAGCCCAAAGGGAAACCGCGAATTACTATCACTTTCGCTAAGTTTTTGAACGTAAGACTGTGGCAGGTAGAGGTACCCGATATACTTAAGTGAAATATTGAAAGAAAATTATTTATTAAACTTTTTACAATGTTATTGCAGCTGTCATAGCAAATAAATGCAAAACATTGAGTTTTGTTACCAACGCCGGTGTGTGAATCTCGGAAACCGTCTCGTTTGCTGTTGTAGTCTGTCTGTGTGTTTTATTCACAGAAAATATATATTTTTTCCTCTGTGGTTTTATTCCTTAGCAAACACTTAGCAATGAGATACTCATTTAATGATTAATAGTGTTTAAAAGTGTAATAATATGCTTATTATAAAAATAATGCAATACCACTTATTTATCTTTATCAATAAACGCAATTTAACAGCTTATCCATAAAAATAGTTGCTTGTATAAATTGTTAAAATACGGATTCACTTCTAGTTTCCGTAATTTCTGGCTTGTGATTGGTCGATCGGTTAATATCTAAATCTTGGCAGCACTGTAATGAAGTTAAACAGCGCCACCAAGCCAAGCCATTGTAAAAATCTTTTCCGCGTGAATCAGCTACGGTGCAGTTTAGTGGAATTTTTAGAATCTTAAATCTTTCATCAGGTTTAAATGTCATTTAAATATGGCAGATTTTAATTTCAATTGTGAATTAGATACCACTACTAAACTATTAGAATCGATGAAGATTGGTGATCACGATATCGAGAAAAGCACGCGGCCAACCCTGCCATGCGGTTATGGTTGGTTATTAAAGAAGCGTCCGGTCGCAATCATGTTTGATAAAGGTAAAATGTTTATTTAGCTATTATTTTAATATTTGTTGTTTGATTTTGTTCTCTCACGCTACTTATTAAGTATTCGTTGGTGATATAGGTGTCGGGAAAAACGCGGTCGGGTTAGCCATTTTTTTTTTTGTTTGCGTTTGAAGAAGATTTTGCCCAAAATCATGATACCTGAAGAATACCTGATGAAGGAAATTTGTTCATTTAGCTATTCTTCTAACATTTGTGGTTCATTTTCTTTTCTCGCGCTATTTACGATGTCGGTATCGGGAAAAGCAAACGGTCGGCTCGGCCATGCGTTTTTTTTGTCTGCGGTTATGTGGTTGTTTCTTCTATTAGTAAGCATTGTTTTAACGTAGGTCATTTTGTTCGGACACTGATTAAGACGGCAAATTCTAAGGTAGGTAACATAATATAAAAGGCGCGACCCGAAACACGTCAATGACGCCAGGGCTGCATTCAGGGGGGTTAGACAAGACACTGTTAGCCTTTCCGCAAGCGTTAACGCTAACAGAAAGTCTGTGGGTCTTGTGGGTGTGGTTGTGGGTGTGTGTGGGTCTTGTCTAACCCTCCAGGAGACGCGTAAGAGCACGTGGCGTCATTTGAAACGCGCATTTAGGCTGTTCGTGCTTCGAAGTGGAGGGGGGGAGGGTGCTTTGGCCACATAATCGCCTCAAAGACCAGGCGCAGTCGCAAGAGCTGAAATACCTAGTTGAAAATTATGAAACCTAGGTATTATAAGTAGGTATAGGTACATATCAACAAAAGTCTCGATCATTCCCAGCATCCTATTAGTATACGGTGAATGTACTGCGATCCTCAAGCCGCCTGCAAAGCGTAGGGGTTATGGCAACACCCCTCTCAAGAGGGAGGCCTTTGTTCAGCAGTGGACGTTAACTGGCTAATGATGTGTGCGTTCGCACCCACCAAACACATTGTTTTAAGTCTGATTGGTCACCTTACTTATTATTTTGTGTTGTATCACTAGGAAAAAAGCAGATGGTGAATATTAGCATCACTCCCCGCATCAGCTCCTCGAACGAGTGCCCGACGGGAAGCGCAGCCGCGGCCACGGTGAAGGTGGAGTCCATGGCTGTTGAGGCCGCCGAGACGTCCTCGCCCGACATGCCCAAAAGAACCAACGCTAACATGTGGACTGTAAGTACCTACCTACCTTTATTTTACTGTCTATACTCAATACTCAATATTTTATTGCAGACATATGTAGGTACATGGAGTTCTTAAATTAACATGTTTAAATATAAAGTAATACATATGACCCTATTTGGGTATGGCAATAGTCGGAACGGAACGATCTATGTTAATTTTGTCGAAATTATCATTAAAAAATTCTTCTAAGTTGTAATAACATTTGGATTCTAAAATACCTTTTAAGTTATTTATAAAAGTTACTTCTTTTTCTAACCATTTTATAACCCCTTACTAGCTGCGCCGCGCCGCGTTTCACCCGCGTAGTGATGAAAAATGGTGATTATGCTGATGAAAAGCCTATGTCCGTCTCTTGGATCTAAGCTACCCACCAATTTCAGCCAAATTGTTTCAGCCCTTCTTGAGTTATAAATAGTATAACTAACACGACTTCACGACTTTATTTTATATACCTAGGTATATAGATTTCCAAAACATGACCCTAACGTCTAGTTTTCGGTGTGGGCAGTATTTTTTGCATATTAGACAACTAGAACACATGAAATTACTAAAAGTGTCAATCTATACATGGTTACGGCGAAAGGGTGTACTAAAACGAAAGGAGTCCATAGTACCCATCATTATGAACAACTTTCAAAATTCAATTCAATGTATTTATTTACCAATATATCATATACTAGCTGCACTCCGCGGTTTCACCCACGTAGTGATGAAAAATGGTGATGATGATGGTGATGAAAAGTAGGCTATGTCACTCTCCGGCTCTTGAACTATACCCATGTAAAAAATCAGGTCGATTCGTTGCTCTGTTGCTGCGTGAAAGAGGTTCAAACAACCAACACATTTTTCGCATTTATAATATTACTAGCGGTCTGCCCCAGCTTCGCACGGGTATAAATTATAGCCTATGTCACCCGGGGATAGTGTAGCTTCCCGTCAGTGAAAGAATTTTTCAAATCGGTTCAGAAGTTTCGGAGCCTGTTCAATGCAAACAAACAAACAATCAAATCACCTAAAATTAAAATAAGCAAACAACGAATAACGAACAAAAACGAATTAGCTCAAAAAGTACTAGACCGATTTTAAAAATTCTTTCACCATTTGAATGCTACATTATCACTGATTAATATAGGCTATATAACTATACCCGTACGGAGCCGGGGCGGACCGCTAGCATATATATATATATATATATATATATATATATATAATTATATATATATATAAGTAAATAATTATAACTTGTATTAAACTTAATAACATGCATTAAATTAATACTATTCTTCATTAAGTACCTTTCTGTAGGTGTCTCGTAAGCAGCTGTACTAGGAACCTGTGTTACAGCTGCTACGATTCCAACCTCCGGCGTCTGTCCAATGCTGAGTGATTATTTACTTCGTAGGGTAGGATCATAGGAGCAGCGGCCTTATTATAGAAGTTTGATTGTGATCGAGATTGCATGCCGTCCCGTTCGCATCTACTTACTCGCACCACGTGCGTAAGTGAGATGGCACGCGATCACGATCACAATCCGAATCACGATAAGACACCTATAATAAGGCATCAGCGCGGCAACACGGCGTTTTCGCGTATGGTCCAAGTGCAACATGTTTAGTAAATATAAACGTTCACTCAAGCAAACAACAATTTTTATTTAAATATAGAAACTGACGTGGTGTTCATACATTTTATTTATATTATACGAGAATTACTTACGTAAGATTAAACCGGTCAATCCGACTATAGTTTCAACCGCATTAGGCAGTCTTTTTCAAGGTGAATGCGCGCGCACGGCTGCGTCTCGAAAACTGGAATGTACTGGACTGAACTGACTGATCTGGACTAGACTCGACTGTATAGTCGGAGTGACCGGCTTACACGAGTAATTCCCGCGTAATATAAATAAAACAATTTTAATTTTTATTTAAGAAGCCCGAAATGAACCGTTCAATTTTAAGTACTTGTATTTTCTGGCGTAAAACGAATGAATAAAGCCGTAATTTTCAAGATGAATATAAAATAAGTAAATAAAAATTTTTATTTTATGACAGTAATTTAACGAAATCCATTCTCAAACTTTTCCTCTTAAAGTTTTACGAAAAACTACTTTTGTAAATTGGAGGTATCAAATGGATATGTTGAGTTTTATCAAAATCTGAAGCCGCTACATTCAATAAAAAATACAGATCTATTTAACAGCAAATTAATTTTCTACACATCTTATTAGTTGAAACAAAAATTATACCAAAACTCCAGTTTTCGATGTTTTTTTCGTCAAAAAATGTGATAGGACCCTTAGACGATTACTGTTAGAGAGAAAACAACTGGGACCTACAAATCATCACCATCATCATCATCAGCCTATAACTGCTGCATAAGAGATGCTTTATTTATTCGTTTTATGCCTGAAAATATAAATACATAAAATTGAACGGTTCATTTTGCAATACGCCTCTTAAAGCATTCTATGAAATTAAAACTAGGGCTACCGTATACGAAATCTATGATAATCTCCCGTAATTTGCAGGTGGCTGAGGTGAGCGACTTAATTCGCAACATCCCTGATTGCGCGAGCTACGCTGACGAATTACTGATGCAAGGAGTGAACGATAAAGCCTTGCTCTTCATCAAGCCGGAACAGATCAAGATGGCTTCCTCCATGAAACATGGGCCCGCAATCAAAACCGTCGCGTGCATCGATACATTAAGCCCGGAGAACGAGCAACAGACCGATCACGACTAAGGTATATCGATAGGTCGCAGAGCATGCATGCCGCGACAACATTTTGTCGTATTTTCATGCTGCAAAATCCTGTCTCATTTACTCATGACAAAAAGGGACAAAATGTTGCCTCTGCAAACGTGCTAGAGCTGGATGCCCTGTGGTTTCAGGCGATCGTCAAAATTAATAAAAAAGTGATTGGAAACGATTTAGAAATGAACTCGAACGATCGTCTGATTTCACATTTGCTTGCCAGCTTGTATGTAAGGGCAGTGAATCAATGGCTATTAGATTAGGGATATAGTTTTTTTATTTATTAAAAATTGATTCACTTGCTGCTTTAGTAGACGTCTAAAATTTAGGGATAACGATTAGATTAAGATTACTTTAAATACCTACTCTTGCTAGTTTTCTGTCGATGTTGCAATGCGAAGCTTATTCGAGACAAAGATTTATTGGTCTCTTTCAGGAAATTTGCATTGTTCAAGAACGACTTGCGACGAGTGTTTCTTAGTCATCATATTTTGATATGACTTTTTTTTATTTGCACATGTGACTATTTTGGTCAGTTGTAATATTAATTGTAATAATAGTTTACAAAATTTATAGATGTTATATTTCTTTAATACTTGATGTTATTGATAGATTAGTTACTTTTTCTTATTTTTATTTACTTTTGCTGACACCGAGGTCATATTTTTTTTTTATTCAGTTTTTTATAATTATCTAAGTATTATTCTGGCAGCTTCCCTCATCGTACTTAACAACTTATGTTCCATTATTTTGGCAAAACTTATTACTTATATGGATTTTTTTTCGTTATGAAACGTCAACGAAAAAGTTTTTAAGTTTGGGTTTTTTTTTTAGTTCTGCACTTTGTAGGGCTGTTATGTTTCTATTTTTGTTTCTCGTTTTGTGGGAGACCCATGACTCCCAAAATCAGTTGGGAGTCCTGCGGAACTTCTTATTTGAAACCGCGTAAATTTATTGCCAGTTATAGCCCTAATTGAAATGGTTTGTATGTAAATTCGTGGAACTAAAGTTGTTGACGGACTTGACGGTACAAGTATGACGTAGGGAACTTGCCTGCGCGCGCCTGCTTCTTAACCTGTATAATACTAACTTTTACCTGCGACTACGCCCGCGTGGTCGAGGTATAAACATAGAATGTTTGAACGTATAGTAGACGGACAGACAAAAACATGCTTTTTCTAGATAAGATACTATTAAATGTTTGATATAAGTAAAGAAAAAAAAAACATTAACATCTTTAATGTCTCGAATTTTTAGGTTAACCTTTTTTTTTCGTTGATTTAACGTTGTATTAAACAGTTTTATTGTTCTAATCGACCAGCTTGCTCTTAATTAACTACTTGGATTCGCTCTATATTTTACCTTATCCGGTAAAATGTCCGATGTGAAACCTATCGTTTGTGTGTTTAGTTTTATTTAGAGTTTAATTACTTTACCTTGTTTAATTTACAAATTCGTCTTGTTCTATTAGTGGCGTATCCAGGACAAATCTCGAAAAATCCGCCTATAGCGTAAGCGTATCATATCGCCTTAGTTTAGGTAGCTTTCCTCAAAACTACTTACGTTTTTATTACTATTAGTTTTTTGTCAAAGTACTTACATCTGCCATTCCATATAATCGTAGGCTATGTCACTTTTTTATAAACCTAATCATACTTTTTTTTCCAACTGTTATACTTAGCTAATTAATAAAAAAAATCGCCTTACTCTAGTTCTGTGATAATATATGCTCTAACTAAACGTTCATAAACTATACAGAATTACCAATGACGAGTTTGACAACTAAACGGGCTTTTTAAGCTTGACATTGTGAATTCTCCGGGATACGGGATTCGTGTGAGGTTTGCAATTCAATGTCAGAATTTCTTAGTCTTGTCCTATCTTTTAGTTGGCTCTCTTAATATTTAAAACATGCATCTACTGTTAATATGACAGTTTCATATTAAAATCATGTCTCTTTAATTTAGGTTAATTTCATACAATAACACAAACATGAAACTCTTAATGTACTATTAAAAATAAACAGATGATCCTCACCCAATCATTTGTTTAGTCTTGACCTATCATTTAGTTGGCTCTCTTAATATTTAAAACATGCATCTACTGTTAATATGACAGTTTCATATTAAAATTATGTCTCTTTAATTTAGGTTAATTTCATACAATAACACAAACGTATGAAACTCTTAATGTACTATTAAAAATAAACAGATGATCCTGACCCAATCATTTGTTTAGTCTTGTCCTATCATTTAGTTGGCTCTCTTAATATTTAAAACATGCATCTACTGTTAATATGACAGTTTCATATTAAAATCATGTCTCTTTAATTTAGGTTAATTTCATACAATAACACAAACGTATGAAACTCTTAATGTACTATTAAAAATAAACAGATGATCCTCACCTAATCATTTGTTTAGTTTTGTCCTATATTTTAGTGGTACATGTTCAAAATCAAAATGAACATGGCCAAAAAAAAAAAAAAAAAAAATGACAACAAAATAAATGATACACAAAAATAGCAGACCAAGAGAAATAATTATATATACATATGCCATAATGATGAATACTATATATAAATATCTTTACCATAATTATATATCATTATATTGTGGCATATATATCTTTCTATGATTTTATGTCATCCTCATCACATGATTATTGTTTAGTAAACATAATATGATATTTGATATATATGGTGCTATATTATAGCACAATATATGATTCAATCAATCAATACATGACAAAAATCATTTGATTAAATATATGATTTTTGTCAGATATGGTGCTATATAAACAATAATGATGTGATGAAGATGACATAAAATCATAGAAAGATATAGGTATATGCCACAATATATACATATATATTTATTTTGCGGACATGTTAATTTTGATGTACAAATTAG
Source organism: Agriopis marginaria (assembly GCA_932305915.1). Classification (NCBI taxonomy): domain Eukaryota; kingdom Metazoa; phylum Arthropoda; class Insecta; order Lepidoptera; family Geometridae; genus Agriopis; species Agriopis marginaria. Next base: position 14,035,194 of record OW029916.1, on the reverse strand, counting down.
TACATAATACTCCATGGTTCATGCGTTAGCATGAACCATAAAGTATTATGTACTAATTTTATTGATTAATAATATGTTAACATATGGTTTAATCCGAAAAACTACTGTAAGTATGGTTAAATACCAAAAAGGAGGTATCGGATGAATACCGATTTACCATTTAGTTTTGTAATTAAACAATCATTAGATTGTATTTTGAGTTATTTTTATAACTGCAGATAGTTCAATTTGCGAAGACGCGCTTACATTTTCTCCCAGAAGCTTGCATAAATTTACAATGTTTTGGTGGCATGTTAGTTCTGTTGTTGTCACATGAACTCTCGATAAGCTAATAATAATTATGTTGAAGGAATCGAACCGGGTACAGTTAGATTGTAATGTGAACAATGCACATGCTACCGCCCGGCCACCATCGTTTTGCAAGTGAATGGTAATTAGAGTATCTAGTGTGAGTTTTTCCAGTAGCATTTACCCACTCGATCGCGTTAACGTCAACTACTATTTGTATGAAGTAAGAGCAGTTCCATCGACACACTCTAGGTGGCGCTGGTCTTATTTCATACAACTCGTAGTTAATAGAGTTTTTGTATATTTATATTAATAATACGCAATTGGAAAAAACTCGCCTTAGGCACTCTATCCACTCTTTACTTTTAGAGGCGGACTAACTAAAGCGATGTTGAACACATGATTATCTGTTTTGTGGTTAGTGATTAGAATTAAATCTCGACTTCGTGGATTGAACTATCTAAATACAATTAGTTGTATAAGTGATGGAGTTTATAAAAAACTGTCATTCGAATACGTATAAATACTTAATTCTAATGTGCAAGTATAATATGTACTTGCACATGTATACACGCATAAGTTTACTCGTAAAGGTATTAGTTTTAATACTTTCATTTTGTTATTACGTGTAGATTTGGTTATTTTCAATTATTACAGTACTTTCAAATTTTTGATTTCATTTCGAGATCCAGCTCTGCCATTATACAGTGTTCGTTTATACTACTACGATAATAACACTTACATAGGTATAGACATGCATAGTCTTACTCGTAAGGGTATTAGTTTTAATGTTTTCATTTTATTAATACGTGTATATTTGGTTATTTTCAATTATTACAGTACTTTCACATTTTTGATTTCCTTTCGAGACCGAGCTCTGCCATTATACTGTGTTCGTTTATACTACTACGATAGTAACACTTACATAGGTATAGACATGCATAAGTTTACTCGTAAGGGTATTAGTTTTAATACTTTCATTTTGTTATTACGTGTAGATTTGGTTATTTTCAATTATTACAGTACTTTCACATTTTTGATTTCCTTTCGAGACCGAGCTCTGCCATTATACTGTGTTCGTTTATACTACTACGATAGTAACACTTACATAGGTATAGACATGCATAGGTTTACTCGTAAGGGTATTAGTTTTAATGCTTTCATTTTGTTATTACGTGTAGATTTGGTTATTTTCAATTATTACAGTACTTTCACATTTATGATTTCATTTCGAGATCCAGCTCTGCCATTATACTGTGTTCGTTTATACTACTACGATAGTAACACTTACGTAGGTATAGACATGCATAGGTTTACTCGTAAGGGTATTAGTTTTAATGCTTTCATTTTGTTATTATGTGTAGATTAGGTTATTTTCAATTATTACAGTACTTTCACATTTTTGATTTCCTTTCGAGACTGAGCTCTGCCATTATACTGTGTTCGTTTATACTACCACGATAGTAACACTTACATAGGTATAGACATACATAGTCTTACTCGTAAGGGTATTAGTTTTAATGCTTTCATTTTGTTATTACGTGTAGATTAGGTTATTTTCAATTATTACAGTACTTTCACATTTTTGATTTCATTTCGAGATCCAGCTCTGCCATTATACTGTGTTATTCTCTACTATTTCGATGTTAGCACTTACCGAATCGATAATATCGATATGCGTTATATCTAACTTTAGTAGTTAAATGTTAGTCTTTAATATAGCGATCCTTTTTTTGTATATTTAAGATTTACCTGTACTTGATGGATCCAGTTTATACCTAAGTAAAAACCGCATTGCTTAATGTCGGAAACTTAATTTTCTCTAATTGATTCTAACATCTTCAATGTATACTTGCGAAAATAAAGCAAATTAGTATGATTTAAAGTATTTCATTTATTCAAACACATGATACACAATAAATTATATATACAACCATATGGTTAGTCTTGATCGAATACAGGCCAAAAATGGTAAATTTTCATTACACCTGATGGAAATACTTTTAAAAGTGGGGCCAATTTAATAGATCTCATTTGACATCTGTCAGTCTTAGCAAAGTTAAGTCCAAGTAGGTAAATAGTAAAATTATTTTTTGTCATTATTACAATAAATATTCCATTCTGTCCTAGTAGTTCGATGATTTAACTGGGTATTTTGAACAGAAAAAAGTTAAGCAATTTTGCATTTCTAACTTTAAAAATATAAATAATATATTGCCCTAGGGTTACGTTGTTGAATCTAGATGAAGTGTCAAATATGATCTATTATATTGGCCCTAGTTTAATAGGCCCCCATGTTAGGTATTTTTATAAAAGTATAGCTACTACAACCTCAAAAACTTGTCTTGGTTACTCATTAGCCGAGAGAGCGAGACAAAGCTGTAAGATTAATTTATGAATGCTTTTGAGATTGTTGTACGCCCCGTGATAAATAAATTGGAGTAGTGCTAAACTATGTCCGCGATATTTGCAAAATTATAATGCATTGTACCTTTTCACTCTACCTACTCGAAAAAAGTGGTATCTTCTCTACATAGTATAAATAAAGTCGCTTTCCGCGTCTGTCTGTCTGTATGTCTGTATGGCCGCTAACTCCACCTAACCAGGCAACGGATTTTGATGCGGTTTTCACCATCAGTTAGATACATTTTTACGGAAGGTTTATACATATAACTAGCGACCGGCCCTGGCTTCGCACGTAAATTACACCCGTGCGAAGGGAAAAAATTTACTGCGCGTCCACTGCGTCGGAATCGGAGCGTACGGAGCATACGGATTTGTTGCTTTGTATCTTTGTATTGATAATTTGATATCTGTGGTACTGCGTGCGTTGGATCTGCAAATCTGCGCCATAGAACTCAATAGAAAGCAACAAATCCGTACGCCTTGTACGCTCTGATTCCGACCCAGTGGACAAGTACCTTTAAAGCGTTTACTATTTCTTCCCCATAGATGGAGTGTAAAGTAGTGTTTTTGTTTGGTGCGAAATATTCATCCTAGCCCCGCTATTCTAAACGAGTATAATATAATGATGTTCCATGCATGATACTCGCGGTAATTATACACCATTTAGCGCTAGGTCAAAAATCTACATTTACCGGCAATGAAACTGGCCGAAGCGCGTATTGTTATTTACCAATGACTATCAAAATAAAAGTGTTACCAGTGATGACATATGGGACTGAGACGTGGTCCTTAAATGTTGACCTTTTGGAAAAACTCACACAGCGTGCAATGGAGAGCTATGCTCGGAGTTTCTTTGCGCGATAGAATTCGAAACGTGGATATTCGCCAAAGCTGTCAAGTCACCGACATAGCTGTTAAAATCTGTAAGTTGAAGTAGCAATGGGCAGGCCACATCGCTCGAAGAACCGATAACCGATAACCTATGGGGAAGAAAGGTTCTGGAGTGGAGACCACGAACCGGAAGACGCAGTGTAGGTAGGCCTTCCACTAGATGGACCGACGACATAGTGAGAGTCACTGGCATCCAGTGGATGCAAAAGGCAGGCTGTCGTTCAGTGTGGAGGTTAAAGGAGGAGGCCTATGTTCAGCAGTAGACGTCTACTGGCTGATGATGATGATGATGATGATGAACTAGAATTTAATTCTATTCTAATTTGAACGTTACATAAAACTAGTTTTAACTTTGAACATTGAAATGAAAATGAAATGAAAAATTATTTATTGTAGCATTAGATAAAATTAGTTTTATCTAATGCTAACAATCATCAAACTTAACATGATTATAGGACACACTCTAAAGTATAACAAAAAAATAATAAATAATGGCCAAGTGCGAGTCGGTGACAAGTTTCTGTTAATTACCAAATTATAACTGGATGGACCCGGGTATGTCCTAAAACTGCGACCAGAACCACCGGAGGATGGGCAGCAGCGCCCTGTTAGTACACGGTGAACGTACTGTGATCTCCAAGCCGCCTGCCAAGCGTGGGGATTATGGCAATACCCCTCTCTAAGAGGGAGGCCTTGTTCAGCAGTGGACGTTTAATGGCTGATGATGTGATGTGATGTGAACTGGTAATTTCGTTTAATTTTGAATTTTGTGGTGGTGGTACGGAACGTAAACCTCAGTGCCCGAGCCCGACTCGCACTTGGCGGGTTATTGAATGATATATATATATCATTGGACCCGGGTATGTCCTAAAACTGCGACCAGAACCACCGGAGGATGGGCAGCAGCATCCTATTAGTACACGGTGAATGTACTGCGATCCCCAAGCCGCCTGCCAAGCGTGGGGATTATGGCAACACCCCTCTCTAAGAGGGAGGCCTTTGTCCAGCAGTGGACGTTTAATGGCTGCTGCTGATGATGATGATGATGATATACATATATATCATTCTAGATAACCACTAACAAAAAATATTAAAACAGCAGAAAGTTGTTCCATACGGCTTTAAAGCGGACTCAACGCCGAAACTACTGAACCGATTTAGATGAAATTTGGTATGGAGATAGCTTATACCCTGGATTAACACAAAGGCTACTATTTATCATCATCAACATCACCATTTTTCATCACATTATTATTGTTATAGAGTATTACTGTGTGTATTCATAATCGTTTTTAAATTAGAGCTAATACAAAATTACGTAAAAAAATACGTTTGTTGTATGGGGACTCCCTTTCGTTTTTATTTTTTAGCTTCTTTATTATTTCTTAGGTAATTCGCCGTAACATTAAATATTCTGTGAAAATGTCAACTAGCTATCTATTACGGTACTAAAGATACAGCCGTTAATAGGTAATAGGACAGACAGACGAACGGACAGACAGACAGACAGATAGACAGACAGACATCGTGGGCTTAGTAATAGGGTCCCGTTTTTACCCTTTGGGTACGGAACCCTAAAAATGAAGGGTATCAAAAAACATATTTTTCGATATTTTTGATTTTGGCTCAATCGTAACGTGAGTATTGAAATCATCAAAAATCAAATCAACAATTAAATTATATGCTAACTCTACGGTAAAACAAAAATTTATCAAAAACCAGCCATGTGCTCTCACTTGGGATTTAGGCACAGAAGACATAATAGAATATTTAGGTATTATTGTGTGGTGGTACGGAACCCTCGATGCGCGAGTCGGACTCACACTTACTCGGTTATTTAATTAGGTAGTTAGCATATTTTTTATTTCGTTTCCTTTTAGTAACATACAATATTTTAATAATACATCGATGACTGCAGTACCTAACTCAAGCTTGCTTATCAGCATGGCTCTGCGAATTTGCCCGTAACTTTCCCGTTTTGTCATTTTTTGAACATATAACAAAAATGTATAGGTATGTCCTTGTTTTCCTGTTCTAAAGATTAAAATGTACTAATTATGGGGAACTCCATTTTCCCCGTATATTTCTGAAATAAAAAAGGACGAATGTGAAGTTGTGATAATAAATAGTTTTTTTATTTTCAATTATTAATACGCTAACCCGTATAATTATGATAGAACTTCAATAAGCTAAGTTCATTTAATCACTAAGTATACATAACTTCCGTGCGTGGCAAAATTCATCTACCTACAGTCCTCCACTGATTTGATTCAACCGTTCAGTTATAGAAGTAGGGGAGGCTGGGGTCAATTGAAACATGGGTCAGTTCAAACAAGTCAAAGAACTCGGAGACGGTTGACAATAGCGGGGTGATCCTGAGAGAGGGAGGGACCGTCTTGCGAGTCGGAACCTGTCGCAGTGCCTGTAGCCGTTCTGAGCGCGTCGGTTAAAATTATTTGGGTGCATCACTTTTTCTATAGATAAAGTAAAGTTTTTTCTTTTTATTGTTTTGCGTATTACTCTAAAACTATTGTTCGTTCTTCAGCGTAGCTTAATGTTATTGCTTCTATGAAAACCTTACTCAAATTTACAGTGGGTGGTACTTACATATCACATTTAGATTTTTTACTGTTTGATAATATACTTGAAGTGAGGCTGTGGGGGCAATTGAAACAAATGATTCGGGGTCAATTGAAACGTATTTCTTTTGACCCAAACCACTTGTTTCTTACGCCATAGCCCAGAAAAAGATGAAATAAAGAAAGAAACTGAAGAGAGAAACCGCAAAAAACTGGTTAACAAAGTAAAAAATAATCTGGGTAAAGAAGTAAAAGAAAAGAACAATAATTCTACTGATGATGAATTTGAAGAATACTACTGTCTTGTTTGTGTAGAAAGTTACAGTGACAGCAGGCTAGGGAAGACTGGGTGCAATGTTTCAGATGTAGGCTGTGGGCACACGAAGCATGCACAGCAGGCGGTCCAAATTATGTTCGCCATAATTTTATTTCGAACCTGATTAATAATTATGTTTGAGCATTGGACCAATTGGTTGCAAATAATATTAGTAACAATCTCTTGACGATGTTATTTAATTCTTATTTAAGTTGATTGATCTCATTAAGTAAGTCGCTAGTTAGAAAAATTTTTTTTTTGACTGATAGTAATTTAACTAAATTAATAATAAAACTGATTATATTTGATTACCAGCATTTAATCATTACAAGCCCTCTTTACCTGTTAGTAAACATCAGAAACGGTACCTGGGGTAGTTAAAACATTTGTTTAAATAATTAAAAACACCTGTTTCAACTAACCCAAGGTACCGTTTCAATTGACCCCGACACAGGGTCAATTGAAACATTTTCAGAGGGTTTCTAAATAGCTTCCACTTAAGTTATGGGCGTATATTAAGCAACATCAGTAGTGGTATTATATAACCAGATTATCTACCTTTAATTAAAACTTATTACCAAACGGATAGGACATAAAACTGAAGCCACACTAACAGTTTATCAAAATCGTTTCAATTGACCCCAGCCTCCCCTACCTATAGGTATAGACAGAGGGACAAAGAAATATATAATTACAGCGTGGATTCTGTTGTATGTACCTACCACTCAACTAAACCAAATAGGACTAAAATTATATGGATCTCGTTTCCTTTCAATATGTGAGAAAAGGATGGCAACAATTTCAGAAACGGGAGAGAAAAAGAACATTTTCTATATCCCTCACGTTGGTTGGACGGTGGCCTGTCAGAAAAATCCACACGTCTGTAAACACAGTTTTTTATTATTTTTTTGTTTTAAATTAGAAATGCTGTCAAGTAATTTTTGTAAGAAATTTGTTGTAGCCAGTTGCACCCATATAAACGAAACGTCAGTCATTCGAAATCAGTTGGCAACTGTGATGCAGAGTTCGACGCGTTGATCTAAATAATAATGTTTCAATCAAGGATCTCTCATAATGCATGGTAACAGATTTTTGAAGGATAGTCGGCCATAGTAGAACAAAGAGTAGAACAAATGGGAACGAGCCATTTCCGTTCTATTTACTACTCTTTTCTGTGTCTGTAACAGTCATAGATATATCTTATAGTCAAATAAATAAAATTGAATAAATTTCAATTTCCCGCCATATGTGGAACGTACCACCTTAATGTCTGCAATATAATAATACATACTTCAAATAGCCTTTAGTTGCTACTCTCGGCTACTTTGAGCTGTATTTTCTAAGAGTTGCTAACTGTGACACAGAATCTTCAGAGTTCGAAGGCAAGTCATAGAACCATGCATACTTAGTTAGTTATTTCTGCCGAGCGACACAACTGAGTATATTAACTACAATAGAATCTGGCTTTTATGACATCATCGTGGGTAACGTCACCAGCACATGTGCCTTCGTACCTATAATTAAACACTGAATATACTCATATGTTTACATTTAAGGAGATCAAGAGCACGTAGCATCGCTCAAAGGTCTTTGTGACGTAGTAATTTAGTATTTCCTGTTTAATGTTTACAATATACATAATTATACTTACATTGTCTGAGAATTGCGGTAAATTTAAGGCCCTCTTTTAGCAATTTTAGTAATTCTAATTTTAGTTTGTCCACTTCCATGGTTAGCTTAAAATTATAATAAACTGGCCACGTGTGAGCCGGACTCGTGCACTGAGGGTTCCATAGCACCACATAAAATACAAAAACAAGTTGTCTTTTTAAATTTGGCTGATTTCCTAAGATATTTTTGCCTGTAGATAGATTGCGCCCGGCACCATATTGACTAGACGAATGCAAGGCTGGTTGCCCGACTTTGTTCAGCCGTCTCTCAGTCACTCACTCCGAGTGTCCACAATAAATTGTATTTTTGTTTTTTCTTACAACATCTATAGCGTAAAAAGTCTTTCATATAATTTCCCTTATTTCACAAAATGCACATATACATGCGTAGGTAAGCTATGCTATGTTAATCGTATAGTCAGTAATATTTAAAGTCGTGTTTTTCGCCTATAACGTCTCTATTATTACACCTCAATGCTGATTTCTCAAAGAAATAACCACGATTTCTATTAAAGTTATAAACTACTAATACTGACTACGAAAGTAAAAAAAAAATGTAGTGCAAAAAATCTTCGCTGACGCGGTCCCATTTCACCCATTCAAGTACCGTCCATGCCCAAGGCGACGTTTGATCGTAAGTACGTAAACCGGTGGTGAACAGAAAATTGTCACCGACTCGCACTTTGCCAATAGGTATTTATTATTTGTTCTTTTAATTTATAGTGTGTACTATAACCATGCCAAGTTTGACGCTTATACGTACAACCGTTTTTACACTAGAGCAAATACAAAAATACATATAAGTGTTTTTGAGAACGCCATTTCAAACAAATACTGAAATAAATTTGTTCGTAACATTGTTTGTTTAATACTTGTTTAATAGTATAGAAAATCGTTCCCTTAGCGGCTAAGGGGACGATTTTATATATTAAGGCATAGCTCTGTTTTATATAGGTACCTACCTAATTCCTTAAAAAAAATGCTTTTAACAACATGTACCTACCTCTATCACTTTATCTCTCTCTCTCTCTCTCTCTCTCTGAGGGAAGGTCTGTGTCCCAGTATTGGGAACAAGATAGGCTGATCTTGATGATGATGACGATGAAAAAATAATGTAATAAGTTGAACGGCAAGCATGCTCTGCTCAAGGGCAAAACGAGGTCAACTAACTGAGTACCTCGACTCGTTTTTTTGCCTCCATAATGTCTAACGTAGAGCAGCCATGGAAATGCTTTTCCGTCTTTTTCAAGACACTTAAAAAAGACAAAACATGAGGGGTAATGTTCGGCATTGTCGTAGTCTCTCAAGGTTTCCTTAGTGCACCTCAAATAAGGAATTAAGGACAAAGTGATATATTACGTCATAGATGAAGTCAGGGCCTTAAGGCTACCTGTTTTAAGCGACTCTGTTTAGGTGGTGACAAAAGTTGCGCGACCGCAAACCGTATCTTTCACATTCGCGTGATTTTCCGAACAGCGCTGTTTCAGCGCTAATTCGAGCCATATGACCCCAGATCTGTGTAGACTTCCTTTATTGAGGCATCCTTAGGTTACTTACCTTATTTTATCTATAGGGACGTGTTTGCTATGTTATTATAAAGATAATGCCTGAAACGGTTTTTTTTAATTCTCACTTAGTGATTTTATCTTCAACAATAGGTACAATACAATCGTGAAAGTTTAAACATAAACACAGCTTAGAGACATAACATAAACCATCGTAAGTAAATAAACTTTTGTACCTTACATAAACATTCCCACCTTGTATGTGAGTAGGTACCTATAAATCCATTCGAAACAGGAAGTTGCATTCTAATAATTTCAACCTTGCTATTAACCAGTCCCTTTGCTTGGCAAGGTTAATATAATAGCAACGCATCAGTAAACTACTCATTGCTGAGTCGTGATGTAAACCTACATTACTTACCTACGACTCCTACAAGTGTATATTACACTAATCTATTACCCGACGAGGCAAAGCTAAAAGCCTATCCTTTTAGCTTTGCCTCGGCGTACTATGATTATGTTTATACTTTGATACCTCAGCAGGTGGATTATAAAGCAGAAAATATTGCTTTGGCTCCACCGGTGGAGCCTGGTGGTGAACGTAGGTAAAAACTATCTATATCTTTAGATGCACCGGTAGATTTAAGAGCCAAAAAAAACCTATGGATCCACTGGTGGATTCATGAGAAGAAAAAAATTAATTTGGCTCCACTGGTGGAGCCTGGTGCTGGATCGCAATGGCCCGAGGGGTATAATAATGTACATTAATCCTTGATATGTATGTTCCGACCTAAATCCTTAAGGCCTAAACAGATTTTGATACAAGAGTTGTCGAATGTCGATAGATTCGTATAGGATTAAGGGTGGTCACTGGGTATGACGTCATCATAGGTAAAAAATGGCGATAAGAAAAATGAAGATGGAATAATTACCAATTTAAAAAAACCGATTCAAAATTAGTAACTACCTACGCAATTTCGGTTACGTGGATGACATTTTTTCCAGTTATTTTGATTTAGAAACCAAACTACCAAATTGATTTTAATAAAATTTCTAAGGGAACAATATGAAAGTATTTCCTTTAATATAAAGAAATAGTTTTCCAAATCGGTTTATAAATGACGGAGTTCTGAGGAAAAAAATATTAAAAAGAAGAAAAAAACAACCTAATTGAGTACCCCCTCCTTTTTGAAGTCGGTTAATTTACAATTGGATTTTATTCCTTCATGTAACGAATCATTGAAGAGACTGCGGTTAACAGCCAAAAAAAAGATAAAAAATCACTAAGTGGGAATTACAGAAACGGATATTTGAATTTAATAATCATTATGTTTTATATTACCGCTTGCGTGATTCAGGTAAAGTGTCGTATTCACTATATTAGATGCACTTTTTATATTTCTTGGAAATACGAACTGTTTACACAAATTTTTATTAATAATATGCTTGGGCTTAGCCACCAACTCGCCTGATGTCAAATGATGGTGCTATCTATGATGAAGCACGCTTGCTTAGAAGAAACCAATTCACTTTCGATTTGAAGACACCCAGATTGTAACTATAGGCATAGATAAACATATATACTAGCTATCGGGGAACAGCAATTGTTTTACTTCAAAATAAATACAGATCAGATCAAAGCCTCGGGAGTGAAAATGAAATTATTTATTTACTAGTGAAATATTTTATTATGCACAACTTAAAAACTGAAAATTAAAACTTAAATAAGTAAGTAAAAACTAAAACTTAAAATAACTAAAAGACAATTATTTTATTTTATTTTATTAATGAACACCAACATGATGTACGCCCTTACTTTATATGACTATATTATTATTGGAGGTAAAGGTAATGCTGGTGGCATTCTGGACACCCGATGCCTCCACCAATCGCCTTCTTCCTCAAACGTCTTCTATAAATCCTTTCCATCCTAAGGTTGCCTGGAAGAGGTCGCTTTTAGCGATAAGGCTGCCAGTTGTTACACTAGTTTTTTTATAGAGTTTTTTGTCCTCTGTATCAAATTTAATGGTGTGAACAATAAAGAGTTAATCAATCAATCGCCTGGCCAAGTCCCGATAAAGCCCTAAAGCAGCCGGCCTCACGAATATTCTTTTTTACTAGTAAAACTGAAATGTTTCAGTGAAACAAAGGCTACTGCTACTGGGGCAGTGTGACCGTGGCGCGGGATCGATACCGGAACACGCGATGCCATGGCAACGGCGAAAACCCAAGTATGTACCCGAATGTATGCCACTAGGACGGCCCGCCTAAACACAAATTCGAGGCCTCCTTTTCCAACTTTTAGCAATTTTGGTCATTCTAGTTTTAGTTTGTCTACTTCCATTGTAAGCTTGATATTATAAAAATGGTGTCATATCAAAATTGAATGTTTTATCTAGGAAATCGTAAAGACCGAAACACTAAGGGATATTTCACTCGATAGAAAAAAAAGTAACACTGATTTGCGCTGTTCTACCAGTTTTTTTTTAAATTCATTTAAATACCTATTTACCAAATGATTTCTACGATATTTTAATCTAGGTACAGATTTCATAATTATGGAGGGAACATTAAAGGTACATTTTACATTACAGCTTAAATATGAGGAAAACCTCAAAAATTTAGTAGCGAAATGCACGACTGTGTGTAAGAGCTATGGTTTCGCTCCACTAAATGCAACTTCAATACAATATATTAAGCCCTATTATCATCTGTAGTTACAAACGTTGCTTAAAAGTGGGAAAACCTCGCCTTTAGGTACTTGTACTAATATGTATTCTGTGCTTAAGTACATTACTGAATTTGAATTTGAATTACTGCAGCGACAGTAAAAAAAAATACTTCTCTTTTCTGTTACTGCAGCGGCCTGCAAAGTAAACATTTATGGACGAACGTGAAAATGTGGGCTTGGACCAGCATTGAGTCTATAAAGTCGCAGTTGCCACCAAGACTTGAATAGTACCATAGATAAACATATTATAACAACAATTTCATAATTTTGATGACTATGTTAAACTGCCTGAAATATTAATGGAATATTAATATAAAAATATATTTTTTTTCGTCCATAAATACATTTCAGGTAGCTGCGTTAACAAAAGAGTAGTATAATAAAGGGGGGACAAATAATCATTGATGAATGAATTTGACATGTTGAATTACTGACATAATATACTGTAATACTAGCTGCGCCCCGCGGTTTCACCCGCGTAGTGATCATCATCAATCTCATCATCATATTAATATGTTCATAATAATTATTTTATTGACTTAATAATATTATTAAAATATAATTTTTATATTAGTTTATGTACATCATTGTTGAAAGTGTACTGGAGAAGTTAGACTTGTAACTATGGAGTTACTAGCTGAAACCCGCTACTTCGTACGCGTAGAGCTCGGCTTCGTCCTCGCTGCTACAACCCGTTATAGCCTATATGTTATTCTAATGTATAAGCTATATTATTGTGAACTTTCATTAAAATCCATTGGGTAATTTTTTCGTGAAAGACCAACAAACAACATCCATACATCCATACATACAAACTTTCGCGTTTATAATATTAGTAGGATTAATAAAGAATTATATTGTATTGTACTTTTCTAAAACATTGCATTGGCATTCACGCAGCAACCTTTCGATAAATTAAAACATTACAGATGGCTATGCCTTGTTCTATGAAGTCTATGAACCAATCACAGGCCATATCCTGGAAATGACAATTATTTTTTGTTGTTGAGTTGTATACATTGTAACACAACCTCTGTGCATTCGCCTCTTTATAGTGGAAAAACGTAATCACGTAATTAAACCTATTTGCACATGGAAACACGCGCACATGCCTCCAAGATTTAGAGAAGATAAAAAATCTTTAACAATTAGCCCCGTATTTATAAACGCAATAATTATATGTATCTCGAATCGTCAAATTACTATCACGATATACTATCATTAAATTTGTACCTTATTTTATTGACTAAAATTCCAAAACACGATTTCAAGAATCCTAAAGAGTGCGAATAGGGAGAGGTAGATATACATACGCTACAGAGGCGAGCCACTAGAATAGGCATGATGTCAAATATTTTTTTATTATCTCTTAAAAAAGCTGATCATAAATAGAGCACATCAACGAAAATAAATTTAAAATGAGTTCAAAAATAAATAAGATATAAGCATTTTAATTTCATGCTAGACAGAGAGCGCACTATACTGAGCCGTGTCGTCACGCCTGGGGTGCGCCATACAAATGCTATACTAACACACGCTTTGCGAGAAAGGGATAGAGCATCCCCTTTCTATCCCCACCTAAAACTTTAAACACTCATATCTCAGAGATTTATCAGCTAATTTAAATTATTTTTTCAGTATGTGTAATGTATTTGGTTATATTCCTCCTAAGCCGGTTATTTGTATCTAATAGATTAAACATTTATGACACATGCTTATTGTTGACGATCCCAAACTCACTAGCAAGCTGGATCCACTTAGCCCCCGAAGAGATGTGGGTTGCCTCTGCATCTTTTATCGCTTGTTTTTCTGGGAATGCTCTGAAGAACTTTTTGATCTTATTCCTGCGCCAGACCTCCACTACTGCACATCCCGACACCGTCAAATAGCTCACCCCCACATCTTGCAAAGCTGGAAATGTGAATCGGTTCCTTCTAGACAAGCGTGCTCCAACGTAGACCGCATCATCGCTTAACATCAGGCGTGATGGTGGTCAAACGCAAAGCTATTATATATATATAAAAAAATAAAAAAAACACACCGTCCGATACTCATCCTTTATTCCGCGGACCTGCAAGGTAGAATATCCTTCCCGCAACGATCTTTCCGCCAAGCTTCACCATGAAGCGTTTAAAAAGGGTGTCTACAACTAAGTACTTCTCCGGGTTGGCAAAGCACCATCAACACTGCTAGTGTTGCAGGTATCCATAATCGGCGGTTTCTGCATATATATTAGTGTAATTTTTTTTTGATAGATTTTTTTTCCCTATGTAAAAATTCACTAAGTATGGTGAATTTTTATCTTTTGAAATATTGAGAATTTACGAAAGAGATCGTGTTGTCGAAGATATAGGTACCATTCTTTTTAATTTGCACCGTCGCGTTATCGTGAAAAAATGCCTTGCATGCTTCGACCAAAATAAAATGAATGGACGGGCCCAGAAGAAGCGCATTTTCGAAGATTACAAAATGAGCGCTGGCGCTTACTTCGTTTCAGTCTGTATCTAGCAGTAGGAAGTGCAACACGAGACTATTGTTACATGATAACGAAACATCTGACAAAATTATGCCTTCGTGTTCTTTCCCGAAGTGTAAAAATAACAAAAAACCGCTATCTATTTTTGTACCAAATGTACTTACTGTACATGAATTTAATTAGGTGTTGAAATAAATTTTCGACGGTTTTGACTTGTTTTTACTGAGCAAGTTCAATGGTTATGGCCCGTCCATTCATGTTATTTTGGTCGAAGCTAGCATGGATAATATATATCTTGCTCCGACGCGACGATCCTCTCGCCAATAGTCGCATTGTCCTAATTGTGGGGAAAAGGATGCTTCTGATAGCTAGTATCACGCACGACTCCTTGATTACACGGCCGCCAGCCAGAGTAAATTGTTGTTATTGTCATGTCGTTATCGTGTCAATCATAATCATTTAAAATGGTTTGTCCTTGCTCCGTAGCCCGACGACGCGACGGCATCGCCAGATGGACTCGAAACATGAATAAGTACATTTGATTTATCCTGCGGATAAAAGAAATGTGACAAGGATAGCGTATTTTTTATGCCATAGACAAGCAGACGGGCCGCCTGGTGGTAAGCAGTCACCGCCGCCTATGGATGCTTGTAACACTAGAGCCATCAAAAATACGTTGCCGACCCTTTTACAATAGCTAATAGAGTCCACTATAGTAAACGCATTACCATCTGAGTCGTCAGGTCATAAATCATTGCTCATCTCATCTCGCTCGCACCCACATGTCATATCTGTCTATCTCGCTCGCACTTCTACAGGTCTTATGGTATGACGTTTATTGCTCGACGACTCAGTTGGTAGCGCGGTGACTATAGCTTGCCTTTAGAAGAACCCCATGTTGTAGTTTATCAGAAACACCGCGGAATGTAGCACATTCTTAACTATCCAATAGTGTAGTAGCTCACTATGCCGCTATGTAAGTGTGGCTCACTTAGTACCTTTTTTTCATTTAGCTTTTTACAATGTTATTGAAGCTGTCATAGCAAATAATGCTTGGCCCGAGGATAACAATACAAGATAGAAACTGATAGGCTCTGAGGTAAATAGGTATATCTTCATAAACGGAACTAGAAAATGTATTGTCATACGTAAGTAATTTAGTTGCATCCGTAAGGTCCGAAACTGTTGTTGATTACCTCCTTCTAACTAACCGATGACTTCACTGTTAGACCTCATTTAGAATTTAAAAAGTGTCTCTTTGGTGACTGTCAATTCTTTTTATTCGATGAAAAAATATGTTACGAAAATAAAAATTGTTAAAAGTAATAAATATTATTTCCCGTAAAAAGCCGTGGTAGCCCATTTGGGAAACCGCTAGACTTGAAAGCGTGAGGTCGCGGGTTCAAACCCCGGGCCCGTACCAATGAGCTCGTTGGAGCTTATGTATAGGTACGGATTTTTATACCACTGGCTTTTCGGTGAAGGAAAACATCGTGAGGAAACCTGCATACCAAAGATTTTTTACTTATACTACGTATGTCCTGCATACGTACGGAGAAGGAATTCAATGGCGTATGTGAATCCACCAATCCGCACTGGGCCTGCGTGGTGTATATGGCCCAATCACCCTTTCGTGGGTAGGCTAAAAGTCCAGCAGTGGACTGTTAAAAGACTGATTATGATGATGATGAATATAATTTACAATGTATTATTCTTTAAAACATTGGATAGTATGGTTATTATAAAAGAAACCCATATAAGTGACACGACAAGTGAAACGTGAATGTACAAATTTTCCTTGTGCGTAACCTGGTGTACGGAGTTTTGTCAGGTCACGTGTCATGTAAAGTCACGTTACTTAGGGTGGGTTGCACCATCTGGCTCAAACATCGACATTTCAGTTAAAGTACCGGTTAGGTAAAAAACTCGTTGCACCATCTGACAGTTGTTAAATGACATCATAACTTTAATTGTTAACCGTAGTAGAGTAGTAGATTTCTGTCAGATGCATAAAATGTAATTCCAGCTGTGCATCTGGGGTTCGACCAAAATAAAATGAATGGATGGGCCCAGAAGAAGCGCATTTTTGAAGATTACAAAATGAGCGCCGGCGCTCACTTCGTTTCATTCGGTATCACCACAGTTGCTAACTGATTTTGAATGACTGACGTTTCGTTTATTTGGGTGCAACTGGCTACAACAAATTTCTTACAAAAATGAATTGACAGCCGTTCTAATTTAAACAAAAAAAATATATTTTCTGTGATAGATACTGTAGACCCAAGTTGCCAGGCCCCCGATTCTACTAAAACAATTGTTTTTAAATTGTGAATTGCCTTTAAATTTACAGTTTAATAAAAAAAAAAAATTTAACAATTACAATTTAAAAACAATTGGTTTAGTAGAATCGAGGCCCTGTAATTGTGTTAAGAAATTAATAATTTACAACCGCTAGTTGTGTGGTTTGTTCAAAAATTTCGACGATGGTTTTCCCGGCAACCATAGAGATAAGTGTTTCGTACTAACAGGGAAAAAAATTACAGATTATTCCAGCCGTGAGTTACACCCGAATACTGAAACGTCACTCAGGTGACGATAGATTAAGTAGAATTTAGATTAGATAACCCCTTTACTGCGAGCCCACCCTAATAAATAGTTATGATATGGAATACGGACAGTATTCTGCAATTCTGCATACATTATGCTATGATGGACGGAGGATATTGGCCTGTTAGCTTCGATCAAAAATGAATACATACATGATCGAAGCCAGTTAGGTCTACTATGGTGATTATGATTCGTTTTAAGGGTACCGTACACAAAGGGTGTAAACGGGATCCTATTACTAAGCTTATGCAGCTATCTGTCTGTCTTAAGCAGAAAAGTAGTACCTACTACTTTTCGTGTTAGTAACATGTTAGTGTGTTAGCTAACACGAAAACATGCCGCAGCGGACCCGGCTTTACCTTTTAACGGCTGTATCTTTCGAAACGTAATAGATACCCAGTTGAAATTTTGATTGAATATGTAATGTTGGTTTGTTTGTTTATTCTTACTTTACGCAGCAACAGAGGAACAGATCTAAGTGATTTTTTGCATAGAGGTAGTTGAAGAGTCGGATTATGATATAGGATACTTTTTATCCCGAAAAAATATACTATTCCTGTAAGAAACGACCGCGCACCTACCAAAAACTATGTAACGTTATAATAATACTACTATAGGTGATACAACATATATATACGTATATACTTCCTTGGAGAGTCAAAATGTACCAATGAAGCTTAGTAATAGGTATGTGGTAATATCATGGAGGTAAGTCATATTAATATTATAAATGCGAAAAGTTTGTTGGTTTGTTTGTTCCGCTTTCACGCAGCATAAGAACAACGGATCGACCTGATTTTTTGCATGGGTATAGTTTAAGGGCCGGAGAGTGACATAAGCTATATACTTCATCATCATCACCATTTTTCATCACTACGCGGGTGTAACCGCGGGGCGCAACTAGTATTTCTATATAACAGGGTTATTTGGTGGTCGGTGCGTACTAGCTACTCATTAATCTGTGTCACGTCATTAGAAACTGCCAGTACGGGTTGAGTTGCATCACAATAGTTTGAGAATGACGATATTTTACCAAAGACTATTTAGAGTAGGTAAAGTTTGGCTAAGGACGGATGTTTTAAAATTTTGCTATAGTAAACGCATTACCATCTGAGCCGTCAGGTCATAAATCATTGTCTGTCTATCTCGTTCGCACCCACATGTCATATCTGTCTATCTCACTCGCACTTACAGGTCTTATGGTATGACGTTTATTGCTCGACGACTCAGTTGGTAACGCGGTGACTATAGTATGCAGTACTGTTGAAACCTCTGTCAATAAAAGGTTTTTTTTGCTTGGCTTACAGCTTACAGGGCGGTGTGGTCGATAAGTGCCGAAGCCCTTGTTTCCGTTTGCAGCTCGCTCGCTCCACATATTCTCACTATCAAAGATAAGAAATAACTTAGTGTGAATTTCCAAAATGTGACAAAATCATGTGTTTCGAATTATAGCACGAAGCGACGTCGTGCCGTGGGCATGTGTTTTTGCATCCTAGCACAGAGCGACGTCGTGCGGTGTGCATGTGTTTGCATCGTGGCATGTAGCGACGTTGCGACGTGTACATATGAGTTGCATCGTAGCATGAAGCGACGTTGCGACGTGTACATATGTTTTGCATCGTTGCACGAAGCGACGTTGTGACGAGTGCATCGATTTAAAACTTTGCAAGTATATGTAAGTAATTCCGATGAAAATTCAATAATTTTATGTCATTGAACTAATCTTTTGATGAATCCAAGAGATGGATAGTAAGTAGAACACTTCATAGCTAGCTAGCAGATTCTTACTACCCTAGATTTTTCTTAGTTCTTTACTGCAAGAAACATTGGTTTATGTTAATGGAGTTGTTGTGAAAACCCGTAGTTGTTTTAGACCAGGTTTAACTTACCAGTAAACTCCTCGAGTATGTGTTCCTTTGAATTGTTCCCTTTGATTGTTTTTAGTAAAATTGATGATCGCTTCTGCACTCTGCTTATTCTTTAGCAGTGTACAGAAAGAAAGGTCGGTCCTTTTTTCACGGACAGCTACGGAGTGAAAGTCAGCGAGCGGCCAATTTGGTGTTGCCAAATAACATGGCATTAGAGGTGGGCCACGCTTCGGTTCGTACACTCGAGTTAACTTGGCTGTTGTAGGTAAGTACAATAACCCACTTCTCCAACGATGGAGGAGTTCTAATTATGTACGATTTTACCAACTCCTCGGTCACCTGTCTCTGTGCCTGACGGGGGGCACCAGGATCTTCATTGGAAGGCACCTGTACGGTAGCACGCTGATTGAGGCAACACTTCCGGAAATTTTCTGCTCCCTCCCTCTACCACCACGCGACGCAGGCTGCAAGCCACGCCGTTGCCTTTCCTGGGGCTTGTGGAGTAACTGTGCTCTGAAAGTACACTACTACTTAATAATAACACTACCAATAAGCCAAGCTGTGTGGGTCAAACAAGCGGGGACCGCTTCACCTCCGAAGAGCCGGTTCCCTCTGTATCTACTACCGCTTGTTTTTTTTTGGGAATTCTCTAAAGAGCTTTTTGTTTGATTTTGTTTTGTTTGACACTCTTGGCAGTTTGGTTGTGGTTGGTAAGACGAAAACTAATTAAAAAGACGAAAAAACTAATTAATATCATTAATACGTTTTTTTTTCTTTCAAATTTAATTAATGAGGTTATAAGGTTTTTTTTTCTCTATTATCTATACTAATACATATTATAAAGAGGAAATATTTGATTGTTTGTTTGCATTGAATAGGCTCCGAAACTACTGAACCGATTTGAAAAATTCTTTCACTGTTGGGAAGCTACACTATCTCCGGGTAACATAGGCTATATTATATTTTCAAAAGAAATAGGGATCCTTACTAAAACTCCAATAATAACCCAAGGTGTAAAAAAATAAGATTTACAATTTTAACATTGCGTGTTTGACAGTTCTAAGACAGGACAACGTCTGTCAGGTCAGCTAGTGTAATTATATTTTATTTCAGGTTAGGCTAAATTAGCATAACAAAAGAGTAAAATAATAAATCCCAAATTCCTTATTGTACTTGAAGCGACGTAGAAGCGGAATTACTCCAGAGATTTGTCCGAAAAACAATTTTGAAGATAAAAACTTTATACAGTGGAGTCTCACTAATTCGGCACTTCAGTACATCGGCAAGTCCAGTAGACCGACTCTCTACGCCTACAGCACTCGCTTTCTCCGCCATCGCCTTCCCCATTCCTCAGCCGCTACCTATACACCCACTTGCGCTCTTTCTTCCCCAGCAGTTTTCATTAAAAACTGTACATACATACTACCTACACATGCAATGTTTTATTTTATTTACCTTGAATTTCCCTATATAAGCCAGTAATCTGAATATTCCAATAATCCTCCGTCCAATAATCCGGCACCTCCTAGTCTATACTTATACTTATTACTTATAGTTATCTATACTAATATTATAAAGAGGAAAGATTTGATTGTTTGTTTGTTTGTTTGCATTGAATAGGCTCCGAAACTACTGAACCGATTTGAAAAATTCTTTCACTGACGGGAAGCTACACTATCCGCGGGTGACATAGGCTATAATCTATACCCGTGCGAAGCTGGGGCGGACCGCTATAATATTATAAAGAGGAAAGATTTGTTTGTAAGTATGTTTGTAACGAATTGGCTCAAAAAGTACTGGACCGATTTTAAAAATTCTTTCATCATTGGAATGCTACATTATCACTGATTATTATAGGCTATTTTAATAGGCTATATAACTATACCCGTGCGGAGCCGGGGCGGACCGCTAGTATTTAATAATGCCGGATTAGTGATACTCGACTATACTTACATATTTATACTCGTTATTACCTATAACTGTACTGTGTATCTATGCTGTGACATTCCAAAGCTGTCCGCATATTTCGGCTACGGACCCCGAAAGCATTCGACGGTCGCTAGAGCCTCTGTGGCCGCACTAACTGGAAAGAATTTCGCGAATCAGCCATCTTATTTCTACTTGTTATGCGGTTCTACCCGTCTCGTTCGGGCAGAGTTCACCTCTAAAAAGCTAATCGGCTCCAGACAGGCGCGATCTCGCTGGACAGGTTTCTAAAAATAGCGGAAAAGGCTGATTTTTAGAGCCTACCTAAGGTTTACCGCCTCTTGTATGGTGTGGATTCTTTGATGATAGAGCGAAAGCAGAGACTAGATTTTTACGAAATTTATTTTGAAGTAAATTATTTGACTTTTCAACGGACTATTATGTTCTGTGACTATCCCCTTGGCCGAGTTGGTAATTAACCTATGCCTTCTGAGCTTGGGGGCGTGGGTTCGATTCCCACCTAGGCTAAAATTCATGAGATGAACATTTGTGTTTGTTCTAATCTCGGTGTTAATATCTATTTAAGTATGTTTTTAAAAATATATATGTAAGTATGTATATCAGCATCCGGCAGCCATATTGCAAGCTTTGCTTAGTTTGGGATCAAATGACCGCATGCAAAAATATTACGATTATTTTATTTTAATAATAATTTGGTAAAACACCCATCTATACTCATCTCACCCATATGTACTCATCTATAATGCACTTCTTAGAGCACTAGCTGTACTGAGTTACACACACACACACACACACACACACATATGCGCGTTTTCACACTTTTCTTTTCTGTGTTAGTATACGTGCCATAGATTTAAGATAGAATAAAAACCGGCTTCAAAATTTGTAATTATACGCAATTTCGTTTAGTTGGATGACATATTTTATTTTGATTTAAAAACTAAACTACTGAACCTATTTTGATGAAATTTCGATGGGACCAATCTTCAAGTATGTACATATATATCCTTTCAAAGAATTTTTTATTTCAAAGAATTAAGAGGGAGGCCTTTGTTCAGCAGTGGACATTTATTTGCTGGTGATGATGATGATGATTTTGGTTATGTGTGACTCAATTTGTAGGCATTGTTTTGAGAGTAAGTCACCTAGTTTTGTTATTCACGGTTTTTTTTTGTTAAACTTTTACAACATTTAAATAAACTATCGAACCGGATGAATTTGATAATGAAAAATTATTCTCAATTAAAATAACCGACTTCGAAATTTACTTAAATCAATGCTTCGAAATAAGTAACGACGCTATTTCGTTTATTTGGATGACATATATTATATACTAGCGGTCCGCCCCAGCTTCGCACGGGTATAGATTATAGCCTATGTCACCCGGGGATAGTGTAGCTTCCCGTCAGTGAAAGAATTTTTCAAATCGGTTCAGTAGTTTCGGAGCCTATTCAATGCAAACAAACAAACAAACAAACAATCAAATCTTTCCTCTTTATAATATTAGTATAGATTAGTATAGATATAGATATATGTATATGTATTTCATAGTCTTAAACCTCAGATCGGAAAAACAAGGGAGATATGGTAAGGTGGCTTGGTGGTTGCGAATGCATTTGGCCTAAATCAGGCTTGTTAGTTTTACATGTAGACTATTAGTTCATTAGTGTCGCTGCAACTTGTTAGTGTGCATGAAAAATGAATAAGTGAACCGTACAGGGTCTAGCGTTACTTATAGCAGAGATGCGATTTATTTGAAATACTTCTATTTAAAATGCAAATACAAAATGCAAAATACCTATTTTGTATTTTGCATTTAAATTTTACCTTACTTTTAGTAAAAAACATTTTGTGTTTTATTTGAAATACCTTTCTAGATGTATTTTGCATTTTTAATATTCATTTCAAAATGCAAAATACTTTGTGATTAAATTTAGCCAACATTACCAGTCAAACAAAATTAAATGAACGAATGACGCTTGTATTGCCGAATTTGACCGAAAGAGGCACCTGCTAGCCATCATGCATAAGGTGCCATGTTATTAGACGTTTTTTTTCCGGATCGGCTTTGCATCTCTAATTCTCTATTTATCATGATAGTTAAATACCAAAAATATATAAAAATATCTGTGATTTGGTCAAAAGGTATTTTATTTTGAAAAAGTATTTAGAAAATACCTATTTGCATTTAGCATTTAAAATTCAAAACGCAAAACTATTTAGTATTTTGCATTTGAAATAGTAAATCTGAAAAGTATTTTGCATTTTGTATTTAAATGCTTTTTTAAAACCATTTGGTACATCTCTGCTTATAGTGAAAAAAAAATTATATGAAACATTTAAACACGAAAAATAATTGTACTGAGGCATATCTCCCTTGTTTGTCTGATCTGAGTCTTTGACTGTAGGTACATGGTGATGTTGATATGACATCTTCGTCTGGTAGCTGCGGCAACGTAATCAAGGCCTGTTAATCTATTCTATTGAACTGATCGGCCTACACTGGCACCCTATAATTTATAAACGATATGACTACAAAATAAATAAGTACAGAAGGCTGGCTCCATACAACGAGTGTTACCAGGCGAACATACACAAAGACGCGTACGTACACTACACGGATCTCGGATAAAGTCGGTCGAACGCCAGTCACAAGCGCGTAATTATCGTTTCGTCTGACAATTGTCATAATTATATAACAATGATTTTTCCATTGTCATATTGCAAAAAACATTTATGTCAGAATAAGGCTTTAGTTAATATACTTTAAAATATAATAATCGCGCCTTTCGTACGTGCCGTAATCGACACAAGTAATTTTCGGTAACCAATTTATAGACTTTTATTTGGTTCCCCTTTTTCATTAGAAATAAATATTCGGGAAGTTTTTGCACACACGGTCATCTGACCCAAAACAAAGCAAAGCTTGTACTATGGCTGCTACAGACTGATATACATACAAATATTTATAACACCCAGATATAACAAACACATGAATCATAACATGAATGATTGTCCTAGGTGTGAATGGAACCCACACTGTTATAGAAGTGTCCAAGTGCAGAAGGCAGGTTCACTACCAACTTGGCCACCCAGGTAGTCACAGAACATTAGAATAATATGTAGTTGCTTTGACCCTTCTACGGTTGCACGTAGGCAATTAAATTCAAAGTCAGCCGAGGCCGGTTTCTGTACCTGTTTATTTTGTGATATGACTTTGTCCCAGTTTTTCACGCTTGGTACAATTAGGTGGTGACCCAGTTGTTTCATGTACCATGCCAGAGGTTCCGGCGACGACACGGCACGCCACTCTGTCATAGTATAGAAAACTAGACTAGACTCAGTACCTATTTATAGACAACATTGACATTATAAACTTTACACTTCTTTGAAACAAAATCACTGAATGGGAACTAAAAAAACTGATGGGGCATTACAATGATTTCATGTTTCATCATTTTCATATTGGTAGGCATATATATTTTTGCGAAGGTATAGGCCTCCACTAGATGGACATCGTGAGAGTCGCGGGCATCCAGTGGATGCAGATGGCAGGCTGATGTTCAGTGTGGAGGTCTAAGAGGCCTATGTTCTGCAGTGGATGTTTTTTGGGCTAATGATGATGCATTTTTAACCAAAAAGAGGGGTGTTTAGTTTAAGGCGTTATAAGCGGGGGAGGTAGTACCTAATGTATGTGAGGTTTCCACCAAATCCGCCTAACACATAGTATAAACACGGTAAATATACTACATCGTAGACCGCATCATCGCTTAACATCAGGCGAGATGGCGGCCAAGCGCAAGCCTATCTAGTATTAAAAAAAACTATACTTACCCTCCTTTTTGCTGATTGTCGTCAGCAGGTCAGTAAGAAATATAATCTTGCACTCGCACTCCAGTAGATGACGATGGCGGCCAAAAAATAACTTTCTAATTGTACACGATTTGTTTGGAAGTGAAATTGAAGTGTACTCTAACCGAGACGAATCTTAGAGAAACGCAATGATCGTTAGTCTTGGTTCATGCCGCATTGACTTTGATAAAGAAACTACTTATTGGGCGAACACGTTTGCTTTAAGTTTTACTCGACTATAGAAATAGAAGGTTATGATTTAGACAGTCTATGCATGCCTGTATGTTCATTTCAGAGATGAGATGAATCTTTGCCCACGTATGGGCAGAACTGCACTCATGCTAAAAAGTGTATTCTTTATGTAATTTTTTTATTATATACTCATCATCATTTCAGCTGTAGGACGTCCACTGTTGGACATAGGCCTCCCCCATCGATCTCTAAAAGGGGCGGTTGGAAGCGGCCTGCATCCAGCGTTTCCCTGCGGTCTCTTTTAGATCGTCTGTCCATCTTGTGGGTGGACGTCCTACGCTGCGCTTACCATATACTAAAATTCCTAAAATGATCAGAGACAATGTTTAAATTAAACTTAAAACTTTATTAGCACAAAAAGCTACTATGAAATTTCAGTAAAATGTTTTGATATGTAATCTAAAAGACTACATAATTGACATAAGATCGAGACTATAGGTACTAGAAAAAATAAAATATGAATAAGTAATATATGTTTCTTTTGTTAAAATACACCAAAATATGATTTCAACAATATTCTAACATAGACATAATTTTCAAGAAAAAAATTATAAAAAAACTTACATTTGTACGCTGTAACAGGCAAGGACATGAGATACGTCTCCATTCTTACGACCATGTATGCTACTTTATATATTATGTATGTGTACCTACCATGTTTAGATAAATAAATAATTTTAGTTTGAATTTAAGGTATCAGATTAAAAAAAAAATCTTTCTTACTTTCAGTCTTTCATTTATATTCCTTCTAATCATACCTAAATTACTATATTTATGTGTTAAGTTGTTGTTTGTAAATGGCATGAAAATATTTGAAAATTGGAAAACTGCGAAAGTCAAGTAGGTATATTTTATACTTTACTTTCGCGGCAAGCGAAATCATGGTCACCAACTCGCTGGACCGCTGGACGCTGAACTGAAAAGAAAAAAAAATCGCTTAGCATTGGACCTACCTCATGAAAAGAGCCACGCAGTCCACCGTGATGCACTGTGCAACAGTGGTAAACAACAAGTCAGAAATGGAGGATTCCGAGACAAGCAGCATCCCTGGAATGGGAAATCCCATACCGTCGCGATTTTTCCGCGGATCTGCAAGGTATGGAAGGCCTTCCCACCGTGCTTCATCATGAATCGTTTCAAAATAGTGCTTATTGTTGCAGATGTCCAAAGACAGCGGTGGACCGCATGCACAAAAAAGTAACTGCAACATCAAGAAGTCTCCGTCTGTATTATCCACGCAACCAGAACGAGTTCACGACTACGAAGAGAAGAAGAATAAAGCCGTGGGTAAGTAGGTGATCACAGAAAAGCAAACATATTAAGTTCGTATGTAGGTAAGTGTGCTTGATCAACTCCAAACAGATTTGGATGAAATTTGGTATGGATCTCAAATATAACAAACAAGGGAGATGTGGTACGGTGGTGTGGCGGGTGCAAATGCAACTGGCCTAAATCAGGCTTGATGCTTTTAGTCAAACTCTGACTGCAGAAGACCTTGTCATCCTGTTTTTGCTAGTTCATTGTGTCAATCATGATGTCCCTGCAAGTTTCTTGGTGTGCTTGATAAATGAGTCCGTGTCTTACAGCTGTTTTAGTGGAAAAAGTGAGAGAAACACGGGGCATTTGAACACGAAAGATAATTATCATAAATTATATCATCATCATCATCATCATCAGCCAGAAGACGTCCACTGCTGAACATAGGCCTCCCCCTTTAACCTCTACACTGAACGACAGCCTGCCTTTTGCATCCACTGGATGCCAGCGACTCTCACTATGGCGTCGGTCCATCTAGTGGGAGGTCTACCTACGCTGCGTCTTCCGGTTCGTGGTCTCCACTCAAGAACCTTTCTTCACCATCGGTTATCGGGGGGTTACCCCATAAATTATATACCAATACCTATATCTAAGTAGACGCCACAAGTCGACCTACCTTGCATGTCTTATTTCCAATACAATTATGATTAATCGTCATAATTGAGTCCGGCTAAAATCAGTCTGTTCAATCAGAGCCGCGACAACGTGTCAGTTTGAAACGAAAATGGGTAATAATTGTGCAATACTGTTGGCCGACAGAATGAAGATAAGTATATCTTTTCACTTATAGGTACGAAAAATTTGACCCACTATATTTCATACAGTGGTAGAGTACACAAGCGGTCCAACTGCTTGTGAGTCTACTTAGATATAGGTCTGTGATAATTATAGTACTAAAGATATAGAAGAAAGGAAGGTATGCCATCTTCCTTGTTTGTTTGATCTGAGGTATGGATGCAGCTTGTAGGTTAGGTACCTTGGATTAACCTAGGCTACTTATAATTTCGATAAATATCATAGTCCATGTAGGATAGCAGGTAAAAACCACGAGCCGCTGCTAGTATAAAGATATATGCTGAAATTATGATGATAATTTAGCGATGACTTCTTATTTTACAAACTGGAGCGAGGTTAAACATGTGCTCTATATCAAAACTGTGTTGCCGCTTTGATAAATATATCTGATAAGTGATAAGAACCCTGATTAGAATATAAGATAGGCCTGATAAAGAGACCTACTCATTCTGATTTTACGATATTTGTTTGGTAGAAATGCCAGGCTACAAAACGCATACCTTAGAGTATAATGATTTTACAAGGTTTTCCAAAACGGTGGATCTAAGCCGAAAGGAAATTATTAGCCCTACCAGTAAGGCCCGTAGGTTTTTTCCACTACTTCGATTAATTTATGAGTTTGGGAACGTAAACTGGACCCTATTACTAAGCCTATACACCGTACGTCTGTCTGTCAGTCCTACCTTTTAACGGCTGAATCTTTCGAACCGTAATAGATAGCCAGTTGAAAATTTCACAGAATAAATGTAATGTTACGGCGGATTAACTAAGAAATAATAATAAAGTCAAAAAGTAATTACTAGGGGCCCGCCCCCATACTACAAACGTTTTTTTAAACGTATTTTTGTATTTGCTCTATTGTAAAAACGGTACAAGCATCAAACTTGGCGTCAGCTTGGGATTACAGTATACACTCTAATGTTATAATTTACTACTACAATAAATAAAAAATACTAGCCAAGTGCGAGTCGGTGACAAAATTTCTATTTTAGAGGACGCGCGTGTTTGAAGTTATGGAATCAGGGCACTGGGCGTGATGTTGTCTTTTTGTACTATTTTTTATACTATTTTTATTGACAATTTATGTGGTGGAACGGAACCCTCAATGCGCGATCCCGACTCGCATTTTGTCGGTTTATTTTAATTCTACAACTTTACAGATTCCAACGTGTGCCGTTTTGTACCACCTGCCATTGTGACGTCACGTCGTCGTAAGTGCTATGCGATAACGGGGTTCACACATTAAATACTTGGCTACAGATTTGTAATTAATGGACATGCTTTTGATATTTTCTTATTTTTATTCATAATGTCGATGACTTCGAACACAGATAAGCTTCTCACTTAGCGTAAAATAATCATGTAGACTATATATTTTTCACGTATTATTTTTATTATTACAGCGTTCGATGAACTCGGAGAGCTAGCTTCCTTGTCATACCCAAGCATCGAACAAATTACGGCAACACAAGTTTTTGGCGCCAATGTGGAAAAAATTAATTCGCTTCATTGTATTATTTTCCTAAACTTGTGTTATTTCGAGTACTTATTATAAATGTGTATCTAATGTGTAATAATGGTTGATTATTATTTATTAATTTTTCTTGAACGTGCTTGAGTGTGGGGAGTGATATAATGTGGTGAACATGTCTGTGGAATTTGGTATATACGAGTACATGATAAGTAAGCCCAAAATTTTTCATATTCTAATTATGATTCACCCATAAGCAATTATTTTTTAATTTTCTTTTGGTATATTTTTCGTATTTACAAATTTTGAAATCGGTTTTTAAAATTGATAATTATTTTCCCTCGTGTGGGATCTGAATCGTTGAATAGGTCTTTTATCAAGTGGTGTATATCCACACCCGCCATAGTGGAAAAAATTGGGCTTCCCCTGCATTTCTAAACTAAGACATGGAAATTTGTAACTTGCCATGCCGATAGGTTATCATAGATCAAAATTATTTAGAACATGTGATCATAACTTTTTGAGTTATAGCGATAAAACTGTAATAGGTATATTCATGACGTTCTAGCTCAAAGGTCATTGATCTTTTAATAAAATTAAGGCCGCACTCAGCTATGAGTAGCCGTTCGCACATTTTTATAATTTGAAATAGATAATATACCTAATTCGCTGAGTAGGGATAAAATAAAAACGACTAGCATTCTTTTTGGAATAACATTGCAAACGTTTTAGGTAAAGTAAATTTTTAAGTTGATGTGTTTTATTTTGGTGGAAGAGATTGAAAAAACCTCGAAAATACATTTATTGAGTTTTTCTCGATCTCCAAATAAATATCAACACGAAATTTGCTTTATATATATTATTTGTAATGTTATTCTAAAGATAATACCCGTCCTGGTTTTTATTTCCTCAATCAGTTTGTTTTAAAAAAAATGAAAATGTTTGAAGGTGACAAATAAGCGAACGGGGAGCGCAAACGTAAAAAAAGTTTCCAAGTAGTATGTATAGGAACTCAAAAGAAAGGTTCCCTGAAAAAAAAAGTGCCAAAGGTAATCTGAAAGATATCGCATTAGGCGATAAGGCCGCCCATTATACTGCCATATATTTATTTTTGATGTTAGCTTAAATTTAATTTGTATTTTCGGTGTGTAAGTAAGAGATACTGGCATCCATTCTGATGTACTCTAAACTAAACTAAGTTTGACAGCTCTAAAATTGTTACCATCCTTCTCTCGCATATTAAAATGGCAAAAGAGAGGCAGATAATTTTAGTCCTGTCAAATTGGTTTAGTTTAGTGAGTGGTATGACAGAATCGACGCCATTGTATTGTATTGCATTGTATGTACCTAGTAGTACCTAACTTCTCTTCGGCTAAGATACAAAAAATATTAGGTAGGTTAGTTGTGTCGATATGACAATCTCTGCAAATTTAGCTAAGTCCACCGCGCTTCGGTTCGTTCGACTTTCTCTAGAACCACTAAATTCTGAACTACTTATTATGAAAGTTCTTACGTGCTTTGGCTACGGAACCCTAACACGCTCTTGCCCAATTATTGAACCAAATATTTGTATTTTTACTGTATATGAAACAAATTTGGAGTGTACTTTCAGACCCTAATTTTAGAAATCAAATTGGTCTGTACGCCATACCTATTTATCACAAAAAAGGGTATTTTTTATATATTAGAACGTAGTAGTTTATAAAATCAGCCATATTTAACTATGACCGCGTGTTATACGATATTTCATACAGAAGAGTGTGAAGGCATAAGTAGGTGCCAAGAAGGAAAAAATTAGTTTTAATTCTTACTAGCTGACCCGACAGACGTTATGTCCTGTCTTAAAACAGTCAAACGCGCGAAGTTAAAAACGCCGAAAAGTTTTCTGTAATTTCTACGCAATTTTCTTAATTTTTCATTCCATAAGAACCATCTGCAAAGAATTAGATAACTTTAATAAAAAAGATGAATGAAATCGGTAAAGTCGTTTTCAAGTTATGGCCTGACCAAGGTAAATAGGTTTTTTTATATGCCTATATACCTAGATAGATTTTTTGTAGCATCGATAAACACCAACCCCTTAATAATAAACGCGGAGTAGCCTTGAAATCGTTTTTCATCTTTTTCGATCGAATTCAAAATTTGAAGGAGAGAAAACAACTAAACACGGCGTTCCAAGATTGGTCCACGTTTTTTAGGAAGGGGGCTAAAGTTAGATCAGAGGGAATATACCTACCTATATATTATATAAACATTTATAGTACCTACTACCTACCAGTGCAAATGAGATAATAGTTTTTTTAAACTGAGTACTAAGTAGCTATAAACCTATAGCTATAGACCTATAGCTAGTACTTACCTAAACTTAAATAGCAAAACCTTATCTAAACACAAAATTTCATCCAAATCATTAGAGCCGTTTCCAAAATAGTTAACTACACGATTTTCTAAGTTTCTCTAAATCTAAGTTCATTGTTATTAGATATTTTAGGTAACTAGGCATTCTGTCAAAATCATGACCGCATTTTGCGTAGGTCGCTTAAAGAATTTACGAGCAAATAAAATATAATAAAAAAGTCTATCCAATATAATTATACCCTTATAGGCAAATTAAAATAGGTGAATTATTTATTTTATGACCTATTACAACTTAGAAAAACATAAAAAAAATTAAGATCTTTCTCACATTTTTTGACGAAAAAAGTATCGAACTTGAAGTATAGAAAATTCAAGCAGTCATTCATTTCATTTTGTTTGTTCTAAGTTTGAACAAGGATAACGGATTTCTCGGAAGTCCCAAGTCGTTATGACGGGTGCGCGCTATTGGATCCTCTTTTTGGGGGCGGGGCAAGGGCTGCAACTTTTAACCACACTACTTTGTACATACACGATACAGTTGTAATAATGACCATTATGTAAAAACGAATTGAATATGCGTGAAAGTAGATATCTTAATATTAACAACTAAAAAACAACAAGACATATTTAAGAAAGAATTAAAAGTAAGAATTCAATTTAAAACTCTTTAATGAACAATCGCACAGGCATACAGAATATTTACAATCGCAATGAACGAATCAAAAATAAAACGAAGAAGCAGCTACCGCAGACGTTACTAGGCAAGCTGAAAAAAAATTAACCGTTCCGTTGAAATTCGCGCTTATTGGCGCAACAATTAAAATTTTAGGCTAGCGGTTGCGGTAGCGGGGCCGAGGGGGAGATATCCGCTCGCTCGCGTATTGCCCAATTCCTGGCGAGCGTGTTGCGCTCGCGCCGGTGAAGATTATTTCGTCATGCCGCTGCTGGCTGGTACCTACGCTGACTCAAACCGAATGATTACGACACAGATATTTCCGACGTACGACGCGACGCCTTCTCACGATGGCACATAAAATATTTAAAAGGTTGCGCAACCTATGATCCCGAACATGACCGTGTTTCTGCAGAAAATTCAAAGATTTCGCAGCCGAATTTTATGACAGCCTGCGTAAACTTCAACGTCACTGCGTACACGGCCACGGAATCAGGTACAGATGGCGAAGAACGGCAACGGAAGACCAACGATGACGATTGCATGCTGACCGAATAGGAGAGAGAAAAAGACTGACTTGTGGTAAAAGTCAAAGTCAAATACTCTCCCCTGCACGGCTGACATATACATTTCTTCTTTCTTCATGTTTCGATTCTTCTCTGAAGCTCGTGAATTCTTGAAGTCGGAGACGGCGAGCCAAAAGGAAACATGCGAGTAATTTATGTTCAGTCGCGCAACCAACCTCAAACCGCGCGAGCTTAAAAATCTTTTAAATTCTAGTGGGTAGAAATTGTAAAATATTTTAAATCGCGAACGTGAAACATCTTTTAAACACGTCTGAATTTAAATTGTTATCACTATTTTATTCGAATTGGAAACGTGGTATCGCGGACCGTGCACGTTGCAAACTAACTTGGAAAATGTTGGAACAAAGTTAACTTCCACTAGGGTGTGCTGATAGTTTAGGAAGCGACCGTAGCTGAGGACGACCAAAGAGCGAATGGTCGTCGCGGAGCGGAGATCTATGGCGTAGTGGTGACAGGCGAACGGGAGGCGCGGTGTGAAGCGCGGGGCGGGCAGCGGGACAGGCTGCGCACGCAGTGAAAGGACGCGAGTGAAGTGATGTAAGCGATCGATGTAAAGCCTATAGGGCCATAGAACGACATCGTTTTGGCTACTACACTGCAGACTAACCACAAATTTTAATTAAACCAGGTAACAACGATAGATTCTTCAGTCTTTAAACAGTGACGTGAGAGTGCAAGCAATGCAGAAGCAGTCCGCGTTGTTAATATCGGGTCAGTGAACTGCAATATTTAAGTAGGTACACGTGCTGTGATCCACGCGGAAGCCCAAGGAATGATTGAATTGCATTGCGCGCCGCGATACGCTACGCGAAAGCACATTGCCGAACATGACGTGAGCATCATCAGTGTGGCGATGGCGCACGGCGCGTAGTGGGCAAGTAGCTGAGATAGTCGCTGTCGCCAGTGCGTCCTCGTTGGTATCGACCGCCGAGGTGCGGCGCGCGGCAGCTCGGGCGTTGTTCGTGAGTTTCCGCATGCGCTCGGCGCGCCCGCGGCCTATGTAGGTCACACGTGTAAAGCTATCCCCTCCACACCGGCCTTGGCTTACTTTGAACGAAATGGCAAAGCGCCTCCCCTTCTCCTAAGAGGAGCCGACTTCAACTACCTACTCCGCAAGTAGGCTTGTTTCCTACTCATCCCGTAATAACCCAAAACTAATACTAGCTACCTACACACCCCTTGGCTGTTGTAAATTCGAGCGTAAAATTACTACAGACAGCGAATATGTACTACCTATACCTACCTATCCAAACAAATTTAACTAAAAATAACTACCCATTCATAATATTCAATTTACTTATATCTTTTTAGATTTGATACCTATATTATATACCTAATTATCGTAAAGTACACATTTCAATTTGAAATATATATATTTTATACCTACCTACTTACTATCACACTATACTACTGCGTGCTTACTTGCTAAGTACACATACACGTATATAGAAAAGATACCTACTTTTATAACGACATGATTAACTTCCTTGATCATGTGTGAAGAAATTCACAAGAAAAATGTGAGAATGTGAGAAGAAATTTGTATTTAGAACAAGCAAATTTTCACAATTAAATAAGTTTAATATTTTTATAGTAATTGTCAGGACAAGAAGAGTAGATAAATACCAATGTAAAGAATTGTCAGGAAAAGAAGAGTAGATAAATACCGATGTTAAAAATTGTCAGGACAAGAAGAGTAGAATATCCAATATAAAGAATTGTCAGGACAAGAAGAATAGACAAAATACCAATGTAAAGAATTGTCAGGACAAGAAGATTAGATAAATACCAATGTTAAGAAGTGAAAGTGCATAGCAATAGTCAGGACAAGAAGAGTAGGTAAATACCAATGTTAAGAAGTGAAAGTGCTTGGGAGGTGTGTGCACACTCTTCATGCTCAACCCGCATGCGTAGAATGCCCGGATATCTCGGGACCACAACGAGCGCAGCTCCTACTAAAGACCAGGGTAGATAATTTTTGAAACAATTTTTTTTATAGTATGATGATACCCGTTGGAAAAGGAAGAAAATATAACAAAAATTAAAGGAAAAATAATTTACGGGCGATCTGGGGTCGGGAAGGGGGGGGGGGGAGGTTAAGGGTAAAAAACGGTTTATCTCGAGTTCCAGCAAAACTACAAGTACTATGGAAAGAAGTTGAATGGCAAAGTTATAGGTAATATAAAGATCTACAACTTTTTTTTGCACACTTTTTCCACAAAACCTCAAAATTTATGTTAAAATTTCAAATAACCAAATATTTGGTTTTTTATTTTTTTCTTTAACTCAATTTTTTTTACAAAATTTGGCGAAATATCTTTTTGTAGTGGTCTATTAATGCACCGCTGGTGAAATAACAATCGACAAAAATATTAACCACTAATCAGTTATCATAATTAATAAATCCTAATTTCAAGTCTAAATTCTAAATCCTAATAACCGGCAGTTATAATGTTAACAATATCAGAAAAGAGTGCGGCTCCGCAGTCAAGAGTCATAGTGGCGGCGGCAGCGGCGGCGAGTGAGCGGTGAGTATCTAACGCGGTATCTATCATCGAGGTCGGCACCCGGCATGCGGCAGCCCAGCGGGCCCCATCGAATAAAACCGCTGCAGATGATGAAAACAGTGTTTCGACCTCGTTCCAATCTAGGACAGCACCCGAAATAACTAGGGCGCCGTTACTGCGCAACTCATAGCTAACCAACGTCGCGGGACCTGTGACAAAACTAAACATGCCAGAGTAATGCAGTTCACGTTCGGCTGGTCGCTTCAGTTGCCGAAATCGACCTCTTATGCTCGACAAGTATACAGCAGCAACGGCAAAGTAGCACGACAAGAAAGGTACGTATCTAATCAGTTTACACCTTGACCGTATACACTTTTGTCATAGATTCAACAAGTAATAGCAATTGTCACTTTCAAATCAAAACGGCAGCTGCCGCTTCCATCCTTAGAGGTTAGAGGTCAAGAACTTGAATTTATTATGAAAGCTCAATGATAGATACGTAAGTAATACAAATCCAAACATTTTCTATTCCACCTCTTTTAGAGCAAATATACCCATTGATAATAGCCATATATCACAACTACTGGCTACCTAGTATTAGTTTTGGGTAGTCATTTCTTTGTTCTGGTATTTGGAAACTAAGTGTCCGTATTCCTTTGAGCAATGTATAACTTATACCAGTTTTCTCGGATTGTGACCTCGCGGCTATATACGCTACTATATTTTCACAACCCCTTGACAAATTTGGCTCGTATTTGAACTTTAAAAATGTATTCGGATGAACTACCTGCCTACGAAACTTTATGAAAGTCGGATCAATGGTTCGCATGTTATCTCCGAACAAATATACAAACACCGAATTGTTCCCGAAGTCTCAGGACAGTCGTAGTTATTTTTATTTTCTTTGACAGTCATAGTCATTTGTATTGATTTTCTCTGAAGGACGTCGACAGATAGGAACAAAGAAAAGCAGTAGAACACGCAAGCCCCCAAAATGAGGCAAGTCAGTTTACGTGAAAGTTCAGTTCTCAACATCTACAATTGATAAAAAAGAGGACATTAAAAGTTCATGAAAGTCGTTTAATAAAGTTTTTAATCTAAAAAGCCTACTACTCTCTAATGAAGTATATCTGTATATCTACAACACTACTTGGGAAGTATTTTGTAATAATGTGCTTTAATTCCTATTCCTTTATATTATCTATCATGGCGTGTGATAATTGTAAATATTTCACCAATAAAATTTGCATGTCTGAATATCACCTAGATAGCGAGCGTAACTCGCAGTCGCTTGTCACTATCCTCAAGGGCCTATAAGCTTAGTTCAGACTAGGCTAGTAATTTAGTAACTAAATGTGTGCAAACAGCAAAGTTTTAGTAGAGTACATGAGTAAGCAAGTCGAGCCGATCAATTTTGTTCTAATTATTTTAGTCGAGTTCATTTACACAATATTCAGAAATTCTCAAACTATCAAAGTATTCTTTGGGATCTTCCAATACTAATTCCTTCAGCAGATCCTAGTTCATCTTTTCTATTGATACATTTTCGTATCTATTTTTCTTAATGACACAAACTTCCTCACCCACTTCTTCTAAAATAACCATTACAATAAGCTTTATCAACTTATTCACTTTATTGCGATGTACCCCATTCATCTTGCAAAACACTTGTGTACTATACTAGACCGTAATGCGGACGATTTTTGGCCAGTAGCGAGTATGTTTATATGACAGTATGACTCGCCACTCGACTAAATTACTATCGTAGTCAGAACAAGGCTTAACTTAGAGTTCGTTTCACCTCACGAGAGAAGTTATTATTCTGTTATGGTGTACATATTTACTAAAACATTAAAAGTGACCCATTTTTAAATTCAATATTTCATCCTGAAATGAAAATTGATTGACCTAAACACTAAACTTGTCTTATCCTCTATCAATAAACGCGTAGTAGCGTCATCTTAGATGTATATTATATGAGTGATAAATAACTATTGAGTATTTGAGATGTATACAAATTTTAAAATGTAATGCATATATATTTTATGTTATGGAAACCAAATATATTTATAAATGAAACGTGATAAGCAATTTATAACAATTTTATAATTTCTGTCATTCAATCGAGCCTTTTTACTCGCTTCTCTTGTAACTCACTTATGATAATATTATTTATGTATACTCAATACTCTAATTTTAGGAGTCGATTTTAACTTATTTGATTTTATTGTATATATTAATGTGATTTAGGTATATTTTTCATTATAGAAAGCAAATTTATTTATAAATCAAACGTGATAAGCCATTTCTAGCAATTTTATAATTTCTGTCATTCAATCGAGCCTTTTTTACTCGCTTTACCTACTTGTAAATCAAATTTTAGCAGTCGATTATAACCTACTCGATTTTAACTTATCGATTTGAAACTTTGCAAATATAGATAAAATATGTAATCCGGATGACAATACAATAATTTGGTGTCATAGGGCTGATCTGATGAAGAGCAGATATTATATACTAGCTGCGCCCCGCGGTTTCATCCGCGTATTGATGAAAAATGGTGATGGTGATGATGATGATGATGAAAAGTAGCCTATGTCACTCTCTGGCTCTTGAACTATACCCATGCAAAAAATCAGGTCGATCCGTTGTTCCGTTGCAGTGTGAAAGAGGAACAAACAAACCAACAAACAAACACACTTTCGCATTTATAATATTAGTATGATTTATTACCTGACTAAGAAAAGAGGAGGGTAATGATTTTGAAAGTCTATGGGTACTACTTTTATACGTAGACAAGTATAAATTGTTTTTTTTTTAAAGTCCATATAGCCATTCTCTATATAAGCCCTAATGTTAATGTTAACCGATTTTGATGATTAGTACAATAATTTGTACTAATCATCAAAATCGGTTAACAGTTGGTGGACAAGACATAATGAATTAATGATATTGTAAAAACAGCCGAGCAATGATCCTATGTCGTCTACTTAAAAGGTCATAATAACTAGGTCATTCCAATTTATGACTGGGTAAAATACCTACCTACTTATAACAGTTAGCAGCTATTAATAATACCAATACATAATACACATCCTAATAATTATTTTATGAAAAAAAATAAACCGACTTCTAGACTTAACCTACATTGATAAAACAGAAAACAAGTCCTCATCAAAACTTTTAAACCACAAACCAAAACGTCATTTGTGTATGTATGTGTTTGGTTTTTGTTGAATTTTTCAAAAAGCTCTGTTTCAATTTTGATAAAATTTATATGGGACCACCTTTGAGGTATGGGCCTAACAAACAAAAAAGAACCATTTAAATTAAATTCATAATTAGCGGAATAATCGCGTAACAAAAAACATACAGTCGAATTGAGAACCTCCATCTTTCATCGGTTAAAAAGTGATTATGTTCTGACTTGATAAAAAAAAATCTAGGTCATTGTGTTTCATCCTCTGCCCACCATCTCTAACCATCAGGCGAGCTGGAGGCCAAAAGTAGAAGTAATCTTTATTAAAAAAAAGAACTACTTAGATACCAAATATTCACGACATTTTTTTGATTTTAACGTAGGTAGGTGAGTAGGTATACGTTTTTTGATCTTTAGTTCTCTACTTTTTTCGCCAATTTATATTATCTTTGATTTTCGCCATTCCTTTTGCGAGTTTTATTTATTAAATATCAGCATATACCCATAATGTTCCCACTGTGAGTTTTTTAAAATAAATAAATTGAACATGTGTGGAACATCCCTTACCTGAATGATGATGACTCAGTATTTCAGTATTTTTAACACCTTTTATTTGAATTTATATTCGCTCGTTTAAATACTACCCTAAAATAATATTGGTCCTATAAAGACCTCTATTCGGCTTGGACCATTATGTGTAACCCTGGATAATGTGCAAATTAATATGAAAACGTGTCAAGTCAATGACTCACACTGCGTTTGGCAAACTAAAATAACTGTACGTGTTTAGGGTTACTAGATGAAAATGAAAAAAAAATCTCATAGGAAAATCCAGACACTTAAAGAAATTTCCTTTCCTTTAAATTTCATATTTTGCGGTATAATAAGCTCGTGGGACGGTCTTTTTCATTTCTAGAATTCCGGACGTTTTGGAATTCTCCCCGCATTCCGGATAAAAGTCAAAATTCCCGGATATATAGCAACCCTTTATGTGTTAGAAACTCATTTACCGTTAGTTTATAAAATGGTTATCTTATTTATGACATACGAGAGCTGAAATTGCCTTGCTGATAAGAGCTACCTATACCTACCTACCAAGACACGTTATAATTCGATAAAAAGTAACCAAATCAAAATAAATACACGGATGTTCATGTTCTATAATTACACTGTTCTCAAATATGTCTAAATATCGTCACACATCATAAAAAAATATATTCTTAGTTCTTTTGAAACAATTGTAACTAACCGGCGCTTCTGTCCTAATGTTACTAGTTTTTGGATGAGGAAAATCGATGGGTCGACTGGGAACCACTGTGTTGCCACCCGTGCCCCTAATCGCACCAACCTAACGCGACTTCCGGCGCTACACGAAGTGTCATTCTCGATCACATGTGCAGTACTACGTAGTACCGTAGTACGTCTATATTGTTAATGTGACGCGCGTAGGATTATCACTAGGCTGATAAGGATGCGATTCGCAGGTTAGCAGTTGTCTCGTGTATTCGCCAAAGCGTTGCTCAGCGGAACTCACCTGGTATCGGCGCGGCGCCACGAGCGTCGGCAGGACGGGAAGTGCTAACAGCGGCCAACGGCAGCCATTTTATGTATATTTATGAGAGGCGCGGTGGTTAGTACGCTGGCGCGCGTCGACGCAGACGGATACCGCAATGTCCTATACAGTCGGTCGGTATATGCGTGGTTCGGTGCTGTAGCACAACGCCCCCTGCCCCCGGCCCCCGAGCACCACGCGATCTCCCCTCCCCTACCCCGCTGTCTTAGCCTTCACCCGCGCTCAAACCGTTTCCACAACGGCTTATCTGCAACTAGATCAAAGCGTTTCGAATATAAACTCTTCGAACTTTATCTTTATGGAAACGTTTTATCGGTACGGCAATTGCAGTTTTCCAATGAATTTGACTTTTATAAGGAACATTTTAGATATACCTAGTACCTACCTACCTGCCCATTTTTATATAGGGGTTCAAGCTGTGTTAAAGTTGAGGGTAGGTGATGTACCTACCACAGAAAGCTGTGTCTACCCAATCACATTTTTCGTAATGACAACTTAATAAGAATTTTAACGGATCTGCTGCAGTGCAAGTACCTACCGTTCTTTATCGATCGTCTGCCTATTCGATCAAATGCCATAGAATCGATCATAGCGAGTATGATCAAATGGCGTTTTATCAAATTTGACAGTTGAGATCGTCAATCGATAAAGAACGGTACTTGCACTGCTGGATCGGCAAGGTTATCAAAAATCATTATGAAAAACCAACTGACCCTTAATTATTCACTAGTAGGTACAAATCGTCCCTATTATCCAGTCTAAACCAACGGCAAAATGGGTCCAGTTGTTCATTATCACATTTTAATAGGTGAAAGTAGTTCCTAGGACGAACCCAGCCTTGGACCACCTGCCCTCTAACAAAAAAAAACATTAAGTAACCTGGGGCCTTACGGACAACAGCTATTGCGGCACCTAATCCACTCAGTTGGAAAATCACGCGAACGTGAACCTTATCGCGCCCAGATATGGTTTGCGGTCGCGTGATTTTCCAACTGAGCGGATTAGGT
This sequence comes from Agriopis marginaria, assembly GCA_932305915.1. Classification (NCBI taxonomy): domain Eukaryota; kingdom Metazoa; phylum Arthropoda; class Insecta; order Lepidoptera; family Geometridae; genus Agriopis; species Agriopis marginaria. Next base: position 13,994,319 of record OW029916.1, on the reverse strand, counting down.
GCCGCAATAGCAGTTGTCCGTAAGGCCCCTGGGCACTTTGTATGGACGTTTAAGGCCAGCGCAAATACATAGTACCTATTTACCTAATCGCAAGTTGGTTGGATACGAGCAGTTAAATTTTTTCTTCGGAACTTGAAGAGCTTCTCACGTTATGACGATTTTTGACAGCTTTACCATAGCGAACCTGTCAAAATATGTTAAATGTCAATGACCTGATCGTTTTTTCCTACTAATAGAATTGAAATTAAAAAAAAAAAACGTAAAATTTAATCTAAAAAAAAACATGTGATTTGTATTAGGTTTTATATATTTGTAATTTGAATGTTATTTATTAATTTTTTCTTTCTGGTAACTAAGTTCTTATCTCTTATGTAAAGACTTCGAATGTTTGTTTTCCAATTACTATATTTATCTATCCAGGCCCTAGTTGGTGTTGCAACGGGGCATTTACACTATTTCTAGTTTGTATTAGTGAAAACATGTTTTTGGCTTTTCTGTAACTGTTTATCTCATATTCTACTGTATTAATTAGCAGTTGTATGTTTTCCTTGTAAAATAAAATAAATATCGATATAAGAACACTCTATGTCAGGGGTTTCCAACAAAATTTTGTGGCGGGCCGGATTTATTAACTTTGTAACAATGGCGGGTCAAAAGATGCTTCGTAACTGAGCAAATCAAGACTAGTAAATACATAAAATGGTAGAAAGGGTATATTAGGCCTGTACGTTGCATGCGCGGAGGGAGTGGGAGGGTGAGAGGGGCGGTAATGTTAACATTTCGCGCGCAGGTGTTGTTCCAAGAATTAAAATGGCATTTACGTTTTGTTTTTGGGCTTCTCCCGATATGCTAGTCCACGTTTTCACCGACTCGTTTTGTGATCGATCGAGGTATTTTTTTAAGAACGGCGTTTTAATATTTTACGAACGTTTGAGTCTTTCGCGGGCCGCATTGTGGCCCGCGGGCCGTATGTTAGACACCCCTGCTCTATATCTATTCTTCATAGAAAATGTTAGTAGGCCAAAATGATCCGTGCCTGAAGTCTGAATATTGAAATCGGGCATGTCAATGCTCAATGGCATGGCACACAAACCGAACTAAAACGTACTTACAAGTGCGAGTCGGGCTCACGCACTGAGGGTTCCGTACCATCACATAATACTGAAAGTTTGCAAAAAGACAACATCACGCCAAGGCGGTCACCCATCCAAGTACTGACCGCGCCCGACGCGAAGTTGCTTAACTTGGTAGTGAAACATAAAGAAGGATACCCACATTTCATACATGCGTTTACTTGTCAAACGATTTTTTTCTGTGATGTAATATTATGTTATATGTATTTTATTAACTGTTATTTTCTTAAAACAACTCTAAAAATATGGTTTGTTTTCCAAATCAGGAAAAAAGTTATGGTGAAAATAATTATAAGGTTATGTTAGCTGCCCAAATTACCTACTTTATATTGAAAAATTATTTTCTTTTTTCCATGGCAATTTTAATTTTCATTCATGGTATATAGCAAGTAAAAAATATAAGCAATTTTTAAGCCATATTTCACCAATATACACCATATGTCATCTTTGAGATGATATTTGACAGGTCAAATCTGGGCATCCTTCTTTGTACTGAGTCACTTTATTGTTTTACTTCAGAGTATGTACCTACTATAATCATGCCAAGTTTGACGCTTGAACGTATTACCTACCGTTTTTACACTAGAGCAAATACAAAACTAATTTTTAAAAACGTTTGTTGTTATACGTTTGTCGTTTGCCCTATAGTATTTGCTTTTTGACTTTATTACGGTTCTAAAGATAGGCAAGTACGGACAGATAGACAACGTTGGCTTACTAACAGAGTCCCGTTTACAACCTTTGGGTAGGGAACCCTAAAAACCCTATGTTAATACTATCCAATGTTATTGTTGCAGATCATCTTGTGCATCGAAAGTCTACAGCGACATTATGAGAACTTTTTGCACGTACGTACAGTTTAATCTTTTGTATTAGCTTTATTTGTAAATAGTAGGCCGCCCCTACTTCGCACGGGCGAAGCCGGGATATATAGCCTATGTCAAACGGGGATAGTGCAGCATCCCAAAAGTGAAAGAATTTTTCAAATCGGTTCAGTAGTTTCGGAGCCTATTCAATGCAAACAAACAAACAAACAATCAAATCTTTCCTCTTTATAATATTACTAGCGGTCCGCCCCAGCTTCGCACAGGTATAGATTATAGCCTATGTCACCCGGGAATAGTGTAGCTTCCCGTCAGTGAAAGAATTTTTCAAATCGGTTCAGTAGTTTCGGAGCCTATTCAATGCAAACCGTGTAGATCACACGCGTCCTCAAAGCGTGGGCCAATCTCGACCATTGTCCATAACTAGGTCACCCCCTCAGATCATAGAAATAAGGGAGATATGCCTTCGTACAATTATCGTTCGTGTTCAAATGTCTCCGTCTTTCTATCACATTTTAGGGTTCCGTACCCAAACGGGACCCTATTACTGAACTTACGCTGTCTGTCCGTCCTACCTTTTAACGGCTGTATCACTCGAAATTTTCACAGAATATTTAATATTACGGTGGATTAACTAAAAAATAATAATAAAAATAAAAAGTAACTAAAGGGACCCTATACAACAAACATTTATTTTGTATTTGCTATAATGTATAAACGTACAAGCGCCAAACTTGTACATTGTACATAATTATAGTATAGACACTAAAGTAAATAAAACAACAAAATTATAAATACTGGCCAAGTGCGGTGACAAATTTCTGTTCACCGCCTAGTTAAGCAACATCGTGCGCAGTCAGTATGTGGATGGGTGACCGCATGAGCGCCTGGTGATACGGAACCATTTACTCACTTTTTCAAGCGCTTGACAGACTTGCAGTGACACCAATAAACGAACTACGCTGGAACTAGTAATTAATAGAACATTTGCAAAAAAAAACCGGACAAGTACGAGTAGGACTCGTGCTCTGAGGGTTCCGTTGGACAGAACCCTCAGAGCGCTAGTCCAAAAAAAAACCAAAAGTTGAATTATTGAAAGACAAACTTACCTTTGTAGTTGATTATAAGGTATATACAAAATATAAGTTTGTAATAGCAAAATAATTATTTTTAAATGATATAACTTCAAATTTGTAACTTTCAGATTTATTCCTATATATGTGCTATGAGACTTTGCTTTTTGCCAAATTTCATGATTCTAGGTCAACGGGAAGTACCCTATAGGTTTTGGTTTTCCTGGGAAATCGCAAAATATGCGACATAAACGTTCATATCTTTTGATTGCGTTGACTTACAACTTTTATTTTTTTACAGCCGAAAGAAACCGTAGACCCAAGTATTTAGTATAAATTTCAACTTGATACCTTTACGCGTTCTTGAGAAAAAAAGTCTTGACAGACGGACAGGCGGACAGACAGACGGACAGACAGATGGACAACGAAGTGATCCTATAAGGGTTCCGTTTTTTCCTTTTGAGGTACGGAACCCTAAAAACGCGATTTAATTTAGGTGAATGGGATTAAATTTAGGGAAATTACGTGGTCACAGTCCGAGCCCTAATGTATTCGCACCTGGCACGCCACCTTACCATATCTCCCTTGTTTGACTGATCCGAGTACACTAATATTGGTAATCTCACGGAACGTGTGAAAGTGAAAGTCTATGTTGTTATGTGCGGAATTTTGACATTATCGAACTGTTTCACTTTCCCCTGGCCGAGGTGGCCTGAGGCAAGAGCGTTGTGTGATGGAACGCTTTTAGTTCTCACAACTAAAATGCTGCATTTTTGCTTGAAAAGGTTGTTTTAGCTATTTTTTATATATTTTTCTAGTTGCACTCAGAGGCTACATTTGTGACACTAACTCGACAAAATTTATGGAACAGCTGATATTTTTTCGCGATGTCAGTGTTGGTCCAATAGTAAACTCTGTTCATCTATACTAATATTATAAAGAGGCAAGATTAGATTGTTAGAAAAATTCTTTCACTGTTGGAAAGTTACACTATCCCCGGGATAGTGTAACTTCCCAACAGAAATCGAATCGATAAAGTAAAATTACTAATATTATGTTAAAAATATATATCAGGAGATAATTCCAAAAGAAAAGTATTTTCCTTAGTTCGATTCTAATTTATTTGACTGTTACTGTCATGCAACTGTAGATATAAACTTTTGCCGTTACGCAGGTGAGTGGGAACAACATATATCTTCTAGATGTTATTTTTTATTTTCTTTGCTTTACATAGAATAAAATAAAGTCGCTTTTCGCGTGTCTGTATATCCGCTAACTCCTCCTGAACCACGCAACGGATTTTGATGCGGTTTTTACCATCAGTTAGATAATTTTTCACGAAAGGTTTATCTATACTAATATTATGAAGTGGAAAGATTTGATTGTTTGTTTGTTTGTTTGCATTGAATAGGCTCCGAAACTACAAAACCGATTCGAAAAATTATTTCACTGTTGGGAAGCTACATTATCCCCGGGTGACATAGGCTATATCTATACCCGTGCGAAGCCGGGGCGGACCGCTAGTGTATTATATAATAAAACGTATACCCTTGCGAAGCCGGTTCGCTAGCACGTTATAATATTAGTGTGATGTCATCCTCGTCGCGTCGTGCTCCTCATGTCTGCGGGTCGTGACCACCTCCCATTAGTCTCTCCTTTATGATTTTACGCCATCTTCCCCTATCCTGCGCGACATGCAGCGCTTCGTATACTGCAGGGCAATCGCGCTAAAAATTACAGACGAATCGTTGACGAAACGCAAACGCTCCACAACTAATGGTCGATTTCGTAGCGGCGCGAAAAAGTTGATATTTTCTAACTTTATCACAAACGTTCGTTTGACAGCGTCTACGTTCCAACTGTGATAGGATTGCGTTTCGTCTTTGGTTAAAATCATTAGCGCGATACAAAATCGACCAAAATTAGTGGAGCGGTTGCGATTCGTCAACGATTCGTCTGTAATTTTTTAGCGCGATTGCCCTGCTGATGTGTCTAGGGTGGTGCGAATCTGGTCAGACCAACGCATCGGGCTGCGGCCTCGAGATCGCTTACCATCGACTTTGCCTGAGTGACAAGACAAGCTAGCGACAAGAGCGATGTCATAGTCATTGACAATAAAAAGTCTTGTCGTGTCGTGACTTCGTCGTTTGTTGAATCGGTCGTCTCAGAATAGTCATAAAGTTTGTGCAAAACCCAGAAAAAAGAAGAGATTTTTTTTCTTTTCTGTGGTGCAGAACAACCGTAAATATGTGCCGTTGAAGCGAAGACATTAATAATCAGGCAAAATAGGTCGCCTGTGAATGAAACAACGCAAACCAGATAGCAAAATTAAATAGCTACACGCAAGCAGATGCTTTAATCTTGCTGCAACATGGGACGCGAACAAAGAAACGAGTCATCTTTTATGTTACTTTACCAGTCTGTTGTGTCCGTTCTTTGTTCGAACAAAAATGGTAACAACTTTTATAATAGCGAAATACTTTCTGCTGTTTTATCAGTATCTTCGTTTTTTTTTAAAGCCTCCTTTTTAACCTCCCGAGTTTGTCGCGCCATCGGGCTGGGGGGTGCCCTGGGGGCCAATAATATTCGGGAGCGTCCACTCCATACGTGGGACCTTTGCCCATCTGTCGCCCAGTACAAAATTATGTTCAACTCTAAGGCTAAAATGCAACGAAATTTCTAAAATGACATTCTTTGTTAGGTTTTCATGATACATAAATGGACATTGACGAGCAGGTATTGTATTATAAAATATACCAGCTGCGCCCCGCGGTTTCGCTCTTGTGGATTTCTCCTCATAACAGCTATCTGCCAGTGAAAGTCCCGTCAAAACCGATCCAGCTCTTTTGGAGTCCATAGAGGACATACATAGATTCATACATATCTAATCTTTATGTTGACGATATTTTGTCTATGGTTACCGATAAACCAAGTATCATTTTTTTTTATGCCTGTGTAGTTTACATGCCAGTGTCTTCTAAATAATTTCAAAATTTAGTGCCGTTTTCCTTGTAAAATATGCTGGATTATTGATGGATAAATTATTTATTGTTCTCACTAGAAATAACAATACTATACATTCCCACACAGATCTACGTATAATATGGTATAACCAAGTAGACGCCATAAGTCGACCTACCTTGCATGTCATATTTCCGATACAATTAGGACAAATAATCGTAATTGAGTTCGGCTAAAATTAGTCTGCTCAATCGGTGCAGCGACAACACGTATCAATTTGAAACGAAAATGGGTAATTGAGGAATAATGAGTTGTAAGAATACCACAAAAATAAAGTTGGCTGATAGAATAAAGACATTTATTTTCAAAAGATGCCTAAGTACTTTTAGGTACGAAAAATTTGACACGTTTAGTTTTCATACAGTTTGGATCGCTTGTGAAGTCTACTTAGATATAGGTATGTGCATATTGTGCATTCACACATACAACAGCTAAATAAAAATGCGGCTAGTTTCAGGGGCAGATATACCTACAACGTTTTTTTAATTCACCTAAAACTCTTAGTTTCGCTACATCATACCAGACAACTTTTGTTCCAAGTCTTATATTAATTCGTTTATTACTCCAAAAAACAACTAAAATTGAATTAGAACTCTAATTAGCAATAACGTTATTTACGAGATGAATGCTCAGAGATCGAACGTGCATCAACAAAATACAGGCCAGAGTAAATGGGTATCTTCTAAGTCTGCGTGCTTCATCTTCGACCACATCGTCGCTTACCAACAGGCGACTTGGTGGTCAAACGTGGACATATCCAAGATAAAAAACTTAATTGGGAACTTTTTGGGGAGTTTTTTGAAAGTTATGGACCAAAAGTTGTCAGTTACGATGTAGGTAAACTGACTGAGAAAGGTTTTAGGTGAATTAACATTAACCCTGTATCGGTAATTAGGTAAAGTTACATTAGTTTATTAGCTTTTCCGCACTTTTAGAAGGCCACCATTTGAATGCTACGTTATCAATATACTGATTAATATATTATGCTATTTTAATAGGCTATATAACTATACCCGTGCGGAGCCGGGGCGGACCGCTAGTATATTATATTTTTAAATACATATTATGTCCTGATGTCCATTAGTGTCCATGTAAGAAACGGGGTAAGGCTGGCTTGTCTTGTCATTCAGCGAGCGAGCCCAGAGGCCTCTAATAATCGCGTTTTCATCCCATGCCCGCTGACCTACTTTCATACGACCGATCCCACTCCACGTCACCTAGCTGCCCGGAAGCAAATAAATTAGAGGTCGCATCGCAACTAGCCTAAGATGGTGAGCCTAACCCCCTTATTAATAAACGTGGAGTAGTCTTGGAATATTTACGCCGTGTTTTGTCTTTTTCTCTCTTTCAAATTTTGAACTCGATCGAAAAAGACAAAAGGCGGTGTAACTATTCCGAGGCTACTCTACGTTTATTAATAGGGGGGCAAGTGTCCAGTTATATAAATATGTTACCTACCTGTAATTGCCTTAATCTCTACTATATTTAATGTTAATAATTTATTTTCGTATATTAATTTAGTAGACATGGTCGAATGACGATTAAGAAAACTAATTCAACAAGTTTATTAATGGCTTTTATTTAACAGTAGTTGACTTGGGGGTCTAGATAAGAGCCACACACTGTTAGCGTTCACGCCTGCGGAAAGATGAAATTGTATGAAAATTACATTAGCTTGAGATAATTTCTCTCAAGCTAATGTCATTATCAATGTCATTTTCATCTTTCCGCAGGCGTGAACGCTAACAGTGTGTGGAACTTGTCTAGAGCCCCTGACAGACGTTGTCCTGTCTTAGAACTGTCAAACACGCAAAGTTAACATTGTAAATCTAATTTTTTTACACCTTGGGTTACATTATTGGAATTTTAGTAAGGATACCTATTTTTTTGAAAATATATTGTAGCCTATGTCACCCGGGGATAGTGTAACTTCCCAACAGTGAAAGAATTTTTCAAATCGGATCAGTAGTTTCGGAGCCTATTCAATGCAAACAAACAAACAATCAAATTTTTCCTCTTTCTAATACTAGTATAGATGTACTGAATACTTATGTAACTAAGTAATTACAATTAATTAATCTGGCGTGTTTCTGGCTCAACGCATAAGCATAGCCAGCATTCAACGTGGTAATGCTGCCAGCATGCTGGGTACGCTGCCAATTGGTAGTGGGCTTGAACATTTGGATTGTCTTTAGACCTTCAACGGTCTATGGGCAGTCTAACTGTATTTGTAGTGAATATTAGCTTGTATTTTGTTTAGTTAATAAAGACACTTGCCCAGTAAGTAATTACATAAATTATTTTAAATGAAAGTATTATGTTGTACTTCCAGTTTAAACTTTGTAATTTATTTTTCGAATTTTTTAATTCTTAAATAACAACAGAGAAAAGAATAAATAAAATATCATCGAATTGATTTGACAGTTCGATGGTAAGTCCTCTGTAAAGATTGCGACGTCGCATTTCTTATGTATTTGCCATTTTGGAGTATCTTTATCTTTACAGATTTTGAAGCGGTTTTCACCATCAGTTAGATACATTTTCAAGGAAGGTTAAATATTTATATATATAACTAGCGACTCGCCCCGGCTTCGCACGTAAATTACACCCGTGCGAAGCCGGGCGGGCGGGTCGCTAGTTTAGATACATTTTTACAAAATCTACTAAACAAGCTACTAAAACACGTAGAGGTAATTATATACTGAGTATATGCTAAAACAGGTCATAATCACGTCAACACAGTCAATCAAGCAAAATAAGTCACGGTCAAGTCTAAGTGTAGGCACACCTTTCTAAAGAGGTGGATGGAGGCTTTACAAGAGGCTTCTGTTGAGTTTCGGAAACAACACAAAAAAAACCCGGGCAAATTGATTTTTAATCCGCCATTGTTACACATCAACACTCAGAGATACACAAGTTTAGGTAAATAACACAACGAGGCGACATGTTTTTTCACGTTGGCGCCAAAAAAAATCCCCAGTTCAATGATACTAATACATAGGTAGATCCATGCAAAGTTTCAAATCGATACGATCATTATTATTAGATGTAGATTAAAAAAGATTTGTCGTAGTAGATATTTACCTACATTCTCTTTGGATTTTATAAAAAATTAAATAAAAAATAAGCTTGCGCTTGACCGCCGACTCGCCTGATGTTAAGCGATGATGCGGTCTACGGTGGAGCTGGAGCACGCTTGCCTAGAAAGATTGTAACTATCGGGGAACACCCATTCAGGCAGCGCATTCCACAGACTAGCAGTTCGCACAATAAAAGTTTGGCTTAGCACCATTTTTGCGTAACCCTGTATACTGTGATCTACACTACATTTCAGAAAACAAAATCGAAGCCTACCAACTGCATGGTCATCTAATCCTTCTAAAAAACTTACACTAAACCTTAGGGAGAGTACCTATTATTCCCCGTCCCTCTTTTTTGTTGTTGTTATTCCACAGTAACGAGAGTGGGAGAAAAGCCATTGGGAGATTCGGTCATCGTCAACATCAAACATTTTCCACCGACTGTTAGTTCTACCATTGTGACATTAAAATAAGAATATAGTAGGCCCACTGATGCCGGATAGAGGGGGATTACGTGAAGCAGGAAATAAATAGGTCGCGGGTCTGAGATCCCCTCGAGGCGCGACGCAGGGGAGAGTGGGGGGTAGGGTGGGACTCGAGGGTCGGGAACTGGGTGACCTACTTGTTCCACAGTATAAACAATAGTACTTACAAGTACAGACCTACTTGTGCAAGGAGACCACTCCTGCTTTTTACCGACACTACGCGGTAATCATAGTCCGCACCAACTCAAGGAATCTTTAATTTTACACAGGGCAATAACGAAATACTATAGAATAAATATTTGTTATTACATAAAATATAGAATTCAACGTATGTTGTTTAATGGCCATTTCAGGACATCTATACTTTATACTATATCTATACTAATATAGTATAAAGTATAGTTTGTTTGTTTGCATTGAATATGCTCCGAAACTACTGAACCGATTTGAAAAATTCTTTCACTGTTGGGAAGCTACACTATTCCCGGGTAACATAGGCTATATTATATTAAAAAATAGAGATCCTTACTAAAACCCCAATAATGTATTCCAAGGAGTAAAAAAATAAAATTTACAATTTTAACTTTGCGTGTTTGACAGTTCTAAGACAGGACAACGTCTGTCAGGTCAGCTAGTAATAATCTATACTATCTATACTAATATTATAAAGAGGAAAGATTTGATTGTTTGTTTGTTTGTTTGCATTGAATAGGCTCCGAAACTACTGAAAAGATTTGAAAAATTCTTTCACTGACGGGAAGCTACACTATCCCCGGGTGACATAGGCTATAATCTATACCCGTGCGAAGCTGGGGCGGACCGCTAGTCTATACTAATATTATAAAGAGGAAAGATTTGATTGATTGTTTGTTTGTTTGTTTGTTTGCATTGAATAGGCTCCGAAACTACAGAACCGATTTGAAAAATTCTTTCACTGTTGGGAAGCTACACTATCCGCGGGTAACATAGGCTATATTATATTTTCAAAAAAATTAGGGATCCTTACTAAAACTCCAACAATGTAACCCAAGGTGAAAAAAATAAGATTTACAATTTTGACTTTGCGTGTTTGACAGTTCTAAGACAGGACAACGTCTGTCAGGTCAGCTAGTATTTTATAATTTAATAACTTAATACGACACAGAATCATGGGTAGATTTCCCTATAGGTCGAGTGCCCAGCCATAGGGCGGCAAAACTTGGTAATTTTTTATAGAAGTCGCGCTTTCTATAAACCCACACGTCAAAGTTTAAAAAAAATGTGTATTTTTTTTTAGGTCTGTGGTTTCAAAGAACATCGATTTTTTACACGTATGGAGATTACGATTATTATAAGTTTATATTAGATATAGTATTGGATTACTGAACTTGATCTTTCCTTACTATTTGACTCCAAGAGTATCATTTTCATTTAGCTCTACCGCACAGACTACAGATATTAGTACTGGGTTATTTTATGGTATTTTCGCTGCCACTAGTATTCGTACAGGGTGGAGAACAGGAATAATAATAATTTCCTGGATGGTGCTTTACAGTGCTAAGGCATATTATCTCCCTTGCTTGATCCTTTCCTTCCCTGAGGTTGTTAGCTAGTTATCAATAACCCTGTATGTTTAATCCCAATTAACACTTAATTACATCAATCATCAAATATATACCCTCGATAGCGGGTATATATTAGAGCCTTTTGGGGTTGAGACGCTTAGGAACAGGAGCCCATCGAATATTTAAAGACCTATCAGGGCGACGGGTCGAAGCAACTCGTGACCAAAATGCTGGCCTTTATTTTGCCCAAAGACCATACAACGTGGCTACGGTTTTGCCATATAACGTGGCAATGCTGCCAGCATTTTGGGAACGCTGCCTACTGGAAGCTTGTTGGATTGGTTTTAGTTTAAGATTAGTTTTAGTAATAAATTTAAATTTAAGATAGTTTTTATTTTAATTACATCAATTGAATCATTTCACCTGAACAGGTTTGTCTAGTTAAATCTAGTTTTATCTAATGTTCAAAGATAAAACTAATTTTATTTAACGTTCGAATTAGAATAGCATTAAATTCTAGTTCATCATCATCATCATCAGCCAGAAGACGTCCACTGCTGAACATAGGCCTTCCCCTTTAACCTCCACACTGAACGACAGCCTGCCTTTTGCATCCACTGGATGCCCGTGACTCTCACGATGTCGTCAGTCCATCTAGTGGGAGGCCTCCCTACGCTGCGTCTTCCGGTTGGTGGTCTCCACTCCAGAACCTTTCTTCCTCATCGGTTATCGGTTCTTCGAACGATGTGGCCTGCCCATTGCCACTTCAACTTGCAAATTTTAACAGCTATGTCGGTGACTCTGGTTCTTTGGCAAATATCCACATTTCGGATTTTATCGCGCAAAGAGACTCCGAGCATAGCTCTCTCCATTGCCCGCTGTGTGACTCTGAGTTTTTCCAAAAGGCCAACAGTTAAGGACCACGTCTCAGTACCATATGACCTCCCTGGCAACACACACTGTATTCTAGTTATAGTTAGAACATTCTAGTTGTGACAAAAGCATTCAGTTTTAAGTTGAGAAAACATGTTCTATCTAACCATATTCTAACTAGAAACTGGATTTCACTGGATCATCTACAATACCATCACTGTAACATACACCGATAACAGAACACCGGCAGGAAATATAAATTAATGGAACCAGTTGTTATCGTTATCGTTGCGGAAATCGAATATTCTCGAAGTAATGAGAATATATTTTTGCAAACGCTAAGTAAGTACTCGCAGAATAATAAATTATAGTAAATTCAGCTTATTTAGATACATAAAAACGTCGGATTTCTTATACATACTTTTACTAAACGTCGGCAGTAATACCATACCTTATTTAAATATTACAGTATTGTATGTTTAATAGAAAAATAAATAATGTGTTAAGGGTAATTTTTAATTTAAATTTATAACATCTATGTTATAAATTTAAATTAAAAATAACCCTGTATAAGCATTAATAGAATACGTATAGAATCCCTGACACTATATAGTTCTGACAAAGTAATATTTTATTTACATAAACGATAACTACCCATTACGATAAATTATTATTTAGGTAGTTTAAGTAAGGTATATAGGTGTGTATATAGGTAGTTTGATAGCCTGTTGGTCCAGTTGGTAGTGAACCTGCCTTCTGAGCTTGGGGGCGTGGGTTCGATTCCCACCTAGGACAAACATTTGTGTGATGAACATTTGTGTTTGTTCTATATCTGGGTGTTAATATCTATTTAAGTATGTATTTAATCCTATATATGTATGTATATCAGTCTCTGGCAGCCATATCACAAGCTTTACTTAGTTTGGGGTCAGATGACCGTGTGTGCAAAAATGTCCCGAATATTTATATTTATATATATTTTTGAGTACCTACCTACTTGGTACCTATTTACTCATTTATCAGTACCTACCTATTTCATCATATACAATAAAAAATAATTCAGTGTATATTTTAATAACACATTTTGACACAGAACACACATAATTTTTTGTTTTTTCAGTGTATATTATTAATGTGAAAAAGTTTATGTTTAAATAATTATGTTGTCAGTGTAGCCTCAGTTCAATTCCGTAAAATTGAAAAAAAAAATGTTTCGTTAAAAACTAATTTGAATGAAATTCGGTATGGGGGTAGCTTGTACTCTTTTTATCACGGTAAAATTAGTTTCCATAGTATATCGGGTGAAACCGCAGAGTGTTGCTAGTAAACATATATGTCACCCAGGGATAGTGTAGCTTCGCAACAGTGAAATAATTTTTCAAATCGGTTCAGTGGTTTCGAAGCCTATTCAATCCAAACAAACAATCAAATCTTTCCTCTTAATAATATTAGTATAGACATGGATATCGTTGGTATCACAGGTTGGTATAGACTAACTGACCCGATAGACGTTGTCATGTCTTAGTACTGTCAAACGCGAGAAGATAAAATCGTCGTTAAGTTTTCTGAAATTTTCCAATTTTCAGCGCAATTTTATAATTTTTTCTTTCCGTAAGAACCTTGTATGTTTATAGTATTAGAAAACTTAAAAAGATGAATGAAATCGGAAAATTCGTTCTCAAGTTATGGCGTGACCAATGTAAATAGGGATTCATTTTCTATACTAATATTATAAAGAGGAAAGATTTGGTTGTTTGTTTGCATTGAATAGGCTCCGAAACTACTGAACCGATTTAAAAAATTCTTTCACTGTTGGGAAGCTACACTATCCCCGGGTGACATGGGCTATAATCTATACCCGTGCGAAGCTGGGGCGGACCGCTAGTTATATATACATATATAGATTTAGTGCGATGCCAATCTGGCCTAAATTATAATCTATCAAGCCTATGAACATAAAAATATTAAATGATACTATAACTTCAATACCACGAACCGGAAGACGCAGCTTAGGGAGGCCTCCCACTAGATGGACCGACGACATAGTGAGAGTCGCTGGCATCCAGTGGATGCAAAAGGCAGGCTGTTGTTCAGTGTGGAGGTTAAAAGGGGAGGCAGCAGTGGACGTCTTCTGGCTGATGATGATGATGATGATAACATCAATAAATCTATGCATTTTAGGTTAGGTACAGTGCAACATGGCCTAAATAATAAACGTGGTCAGAAATGGAACCAATGGCACCCATCCCTCATCCTCATTCATTGTACGATATGTCGTGTTCAGAGAGCTAAATATCGTCGTGTATCTTCTGTTCTGTTATAACTATTCAGTATTTTCTGAGATAGTTTTGTTCAGACTACTTCAGAGTTCAGACAGACCCAAAATGACGGAGAAGTGAAATGAAAATGATAAGTAAAATTTATTTATTTTTTGTTCTAGAGCTATGAACGAGACTACCTAGAATCAACAATGGCAGAACCCCCACCTGATGAACAAGAAGATAAAATAATCCATCTCCCACCAGAGTTTGTAATAAAAGCTGAGCCGGATTCACTAGCGGAAGACGATGATATACCAAACGCATACAGTTCAGAGGGGCAACCACCAACAGCACATGGGTCACAAGGACAGCAACCAACCACTTACCAATCTCATGAACAACCGCCAACAGCACACGGATCACAAGGACAGCAACCAACCACTTACCGATCTCATGAACAACCGCCAACAGCACACGGATCACAAGGACAGCAACCAACCACTTACCAATCTCATGTACAACCGCCAACAGCACATGGATCACAAGGACAGCAACCAACCACTTACCAATCTCATGGACAACCGCCAACAGCACACGGATCACAAGGACAGCAACCAACCACTTACCAATCTCATGTACAACCGCCAACAGCACATGGATCACAAGGACAGCAACCAACCGCTTACCAATCTCATGTACAACCGCCAACAACACATGGATCACAAGGACAGCAACCAACCACTTACCAATCTCATGGACAACCGCCAACAGCACATGGATCACAAGGACAGCAACCAACCACTTACCAATCTCATGTACAACCGCCAACAGCACATGGATCACAAGGACAGCAACCAACCGCTTACCAATCTCATGTACAACCGCCAACAACACATGGATCACAAGGACAGCAACCAACCACTTACCAATCTCATGGACAACCGCCAACAGCACATGGATCACAAGTACAGCAACCAACCACTTACCAATCTCATGGACACACGCCAACAGCACATGGATCACAAGGACAGCAACCAACCACTTACCAATCTCATAGACAACCGCCAACAGCACATGGATCACAAGGACAGCAACCAACTACTTACCAATCTCATGTACAACCGCCAACAACACTTGAATCACAAAGACAGCAATCAAACACTTACCGATCTCATGAACAACCGCCAACAGCACATGGATCACAAGGACAGCAACCAACCACTTACCGATCTCATGAACAACCGCCAATAGCCCACAGATCACATAGACAGCAACCAACATCACACAGGTCAAATAGACAACCACCAATAGCACACGGATCACATCAACAACAACCAACAGCACACGGACCATATCAACAACAACCAACAGCACATGGATCATATCAACAACAACCAACAGCACATGGATCACATCAACAAGAACCGACAGCACATAGATCACATCAACAACAACCAACAGCACATGGATCATATCAACAACAATCAACAGCACAGGGATCACATCAACAACAACCAACAGCACATGGATCACATCAACAGGAACTGACAGCACATAGATCACATCAACAAGAACCGACAGCACACGGATCATATCAACAACAACCAACAGCACACAGATTACATCAACAACAACCAACAGCCCACATATCGAATGGACAACCGCCAATAGCCCACGGATCACATAATCAAAGAAAAGAAGATTTCAAATTACAAGAAAACGAAGTTGGGTCTACATCAGAGCTACTGCCCGATTATAGTGACGAGAGTTCAGTAGACTCAGATGACTTCATCAATGTAATAATGCCAATGCGATTTTTAACCTCGCCCTCATATAATATAATGGAACAAGTAATGCAAGCGACAGGACCCGTGCACTTTGTGGCCACTATGCGGCCCTATAGAGAAAATGAGGATGATGATGTGATGGCAGCTCCAGAGGTTGACGAAAAACCTAATCCTGAACATAGTAATAATCCGCCTAAAATAGTCACAGATAAATCTGCATCAGAACATGAACAGGTTAAAGACGGTATAGCCCGCCACGAACCCGAATCATATTCTAATCAAGTTGATTACGCCGCAGGAGCTCTAGAGCGCATGTTTGGAGTGGGGTGTAGCAGTGCATCCATTGCGACGACATCAGCACAGCCCTCACAACAACTGCCAACAATACAATCAGCAACAACAACACAACCACTCAAATTACAACCACTAACCACAAAGCCACAGACAACGCTACCACCAACAACACAACAACAAACATCGCGGCCTCTGCCAACACTAGCTTCTACAACACGCCCCCTAACAACGCAAGCCCAGACAAAGCAGCAACCTACCACATGTCTACCGGTAACACGACCTACGACAAGCTTACTATCAACGCAACCATCATCAACACACCAACAACAAAAGCAACATCAAACAACGCAACAACAAACAACGCGGCCACCGGAAACACGAGCTCCTATGACACACCTATTAATAATTCAATCACCAACAACACAACAACAAACTACGAGGCCATCAGCAACACGACCTTCTACGACACACCCAATAACAACGCAACCACAGACAACAAGACCAACAACAACACTACCACCGATAACTAGATCACTACTAACGAAAACACTGATTACACGACCACTAATAACAAGACCACCGTCAATACAACCACTAAAAGCACATCCAATAAACACTCAACCACTTATAACACAACCTCCTATAAAACAACCACCGATCATACCACCGCCGACACTACTGAAACGAAAAGCGTTAATATTACCCGGAGAAAACTGTTCCAAAATAGCTAGAATGTCTAGTTCCGACACAATTGATCTCACAAAGTCCGATGACGAACATCCAGTTGATTTAATCCAGCCAGCACAACCTTCGACCACGCGGGCACCGCTATCAATAACGACCTTACCTCAGACAGAAGCTCTAGAACTCGTTAAGACTCAAAAAACAGCATATGATAAAGACCAGAACAAAAAACGTGAAAACTAAGCTTTAATATTGTCTGTACTACTGCTAGGTAAGAGAAACTTTTTACTAAGTTAATGAGTTTTTTAATGAGTTTTACTGTGATTTAACCATGTGGAAATTTTAGGTTAAATGCGATAATTTTGGGGAAAACAAGGGAATACATTGCAAATCACTTTGACAGGGTAAAATGAATAACAACATATAATGTTGTATAACATTTTGTAAGTATCTTTATTTTAAGGGATTTATTCAATGATACGCACAATCAAGTACGGTGAAAATATATATTATTATAACACCGGCTTACACCCGCGATCTTGTTATATTGGTAGAGATGAACGACTGGTTGAAATATGATCCATCTCTACTTTACATGTATTACTTAAATTATGATGCTTTTATATTTTTGTAATTTAAATCTTTATCTTATTCTACAGTATTATGATACCAAATTTCATGGAAGTGCTTTGGTCCGTAGAAAAAGTTATGTACAGAGTCACTTTCAAATAGACAGACGTACGAGCAGACATAACAATTTTGGAAGGATTCCTTTTTGTAACTTCTACCATTTACAGAACCCCAAAAAAGCCAAAATAATATAAAGTTTTCCTACGAACACGTAAACAGAGAATATCGCACGCCGTACGTGCGCTGCGAAAAATGAAAATAGTGGCATAATTGTCAATACGTACTAGCTAACGTATACATTTTGTTTTTAGCACGTGATGTTTACGCACCGCTAGGTAACGAGTAACTAAATGCAAACTGCTGCACCAGCGCGTTCTGGCGGAGTTTTAGTTAGTCGGGCGGTTGGTGCAATATCCTCTCTTTATTTGATCGAAGATCTTTTCAATGTGTCAACGCACTTTATACAAGAAACAGTGGTGCTATTGAACTGAATGAATTTACTTCAATTTAAGACAATATTTTTTAGTAAAGGTATTTGGGAATATAAAAATATAATATAGATGCATGCAAAAATTAATATAGACCATGCAATCTACTTACTACCTACTTGGTTTTTAGCAAAATCTAGCTGACCTCATATTATGGCTAGGTCCTGCCCACAATGAGATCCGTTATCTAGGTACTTCTTTATTATCTAGATAATAAATAACAATCAGCGTACGTTTAGCCTTGTAATGTTTTAATAATATTCTCCTGAAAACTATGGTTTTGTCCAAAAGTTACGCCAAAATAGTCTAAGAAGTTACGCCATTTGCAATTTCCACCATGCATACTAATATGCATATAATCGTAAAAAAACAGCTGTTCCATACAAAGCAGTTATTCACACTCTACAAAATGCATTTTTTTTATAACTGTTTTTTTTATATGTATTTCAGGGTTTGTCCCATATTAAAAGTTGTTCCTAATGATTCAATGGACCTCTTTGGCCTTAGTACACCCATTCAGTGTAACCCTTTAAGTGTAGTTAATATATGGTTGTACCTACCTCGAAAAAAATTCCCGCCTTAATATTAATTATAAGGACACTTTCGATCGCCTTGATATTTAAAAATCTAATTTTTCTACGGCCCATTCGCCATAATTTGTCGGAATGATGACCGGTTTGGCTCAGCTCAGTGGTAGCACGGCTGCCTCTTGAACAAGATGTTCCATGTTCGATTCCCAACTGGGCAGATGTTGGCATGTCCGAGGGAATCCTAGTATGTAACGTTATTTATTTAACCTAGTGTAGATAGATAGGTAAAAAAGATCTTTAAAACTTAAAAATCGGTGGTAAGATATTAGGTATGTACGTTTCAACAAATATTTTAAATGTATAAGTAGGACTTAACAGGAAGATCTTGCTTTGCAACATCTTCTCCACGACCCCGCAGAAAGTTAATTACTTTTATTTCATTTTTAACCCGCGACGCAAATGAGTGTTATCTGTGTGTCTGTCTGTGGCATCGTAGCTCCCAAAAGGATGAACCGAGTTTTGATTTAGTTTTTTTTTTGTTTGGAAGGTGACTTCTTCGAGAGTGTAAGTTATGATTTCAGAGTGTAAGTTATGATGGTTAAAGCACTTTAGGTATTATAACATTATACTGAAAAATAATTTATCCCCGATCTCAAAGTCACCTCATGATTAAATTTACGTACAGAAGGTTTTATCCAAAGATTTCATACTTATACTACGTGTACATTAACATTAACATTATTATAATATTTTTCTGTGATCTTTCGTATTGAATGTTTGTAAATACATATTTCATGTACAGTGATGTATTTACATGCAACTGCTGGCGATTTTCAGCACTGACCCAGAAAATATAAGGGGGAATTCCATAGAGCAGGGTTTCTCAAAGTGGTGTTCGCGAACCCTTAGGTTGTTTGAATTGTTTATTTTGCTGCTCCAAGGACTCCTGGGTCCTGGTCTTTGTCAACTTTTACAATTTTACAATTTAAATACTTATTTCTGATTTAAAAAAAAAAACTTCGGTTAGGGGTTCGCCATTTGATGATAGGGGTAAGCGACAAGATTTACGTTACGGCAGCTGGCTGGATGGCAAACTAAGTTTTCTTCACCTTGATGACGAAATTAACCAAAATTACAAGAAACAATGGGTATAAATGGGTAGGCCCATCACATTAATTAATAATATATTTCTTTTTGCACCGTATTTATTACTTTTTATTAACCGTGGTAGCCCATTTGGGAGACCGCTAGACTTGAAAGCGTGAGGTCGCGGGTCCAAACCCCGGGCCCGTACCAATGAGCTCTTTGGAGCTTATGTACGGATTTTCATACCACTGGCTTTTCGGTTAAGGAAAACATCGTGAGGAAACCTGCATACGTACGGAGAAGGAATTCAATGGCGTATGTGAATCCACCAATCCGCACTGGGCCAGCGTGGTGGATATGGCCCAATCACCTTTTCGGGGGTAGGCTAAAAGTCCAGCAGTGGACTGTTAAAGGGGTTATTATGATGATGACGATTAAAATAGAAAAACTTATTCATCATAATATATTTTTTTTGATGGGGTTCACAGTCGCTTGGCACTTTAACAGGGCTACGTGGGGCCATAAGTTTGAGAAACCTTGCCATAGAGCCAGCGAAGGAAGGTGTGATTTTCTTCGTAGTATTTATTATAGTTCCTTGTTTAATTTGAAACTAAGTAGTTATTGTTAGGATAATAATATTGATGTGATATCGAATTAGTGGGTTATGTGTAAAGTTTATAATATGTATGTACCTAAGTTAGGTATAAAAAAGTACATAGGTACCTAAATGTATAAAATGTACCTACTAAAATGTCATTAATAAGGGCCTAGCAATAAATACGTATTTGTAAATAAATGCTAAATGTGATTTTTGAGATAGCTACGTAATTTTATTTCAAACCATTTATCTTACTTTGTCCTACCGATGGGAAGGCTAGTACGTAATATGTATTTAAAGTTTTTTTAACGTTAGAGTTTTTATTTTGTTTCATTTAGGATTAATTACTTTTGAATTTGAAAAGAGTTTTAAGTCTTTTATCGAAACGAGTTTCGGAAGCAGAATTATAATTCTTATTTGGCAACCGGTTTCAGAAGCAGAATCATTTTTCGTTTTCCGAAATTAGGTTTCGAAAGTGGCCGAAGATATCGATTCAACTAGTAATGTGCGCGCGTACCATAGATTATACAACAAACTGACTTAGGTTTAGGCATGATCAAAGAAAACAAGGTCATCTACTCTGACAGTTGTCCCAGAATTACGTCACTGTCCAGTTGCCACTTTATCCAATCAGCTGTTACGTGGTGTATCGTCATCTCTCTCGAACCTGTTGTAAATTGACATCATGACATCATTGCGGGACGCCCACGTGGACATTTTTTCTCGGATTGCTATACCTGGCGGAGTATATTATTATACCATGGGTTTAGGTACTTACTTCCGCGAACGTATAGATATATTTAGATATAAATGTACGTTCACAGAACGTCACAGTCACACCACCATTGGCTTGCAGTGAATGTTCGTCTGTGTTCGCCGTTCGCAGTTACAGAAGCGCGGTTTTCGCCGGGCAAGCGTCTGAGGGTGTAGGTAGGTTGGGTACACGGAGGGTGGGGCGTCCTACTTTTCTGACCCAATTCCAGCGTATTTACTTTCATACCAACTTTTCAACCTCGCCGAGAAATATTTTTAGCAACGCCGCTCTCGTGGGCGTTTCTTGAGTAGGTACTATAGTGCAGGAAGCTGCGGAGTTCATCTTTTTATAGATAAGGCTAAGAAAACAAAAACCTGACAACAAAATGTTATGCCTATGCTATGACACTCCGATTCGATTTCAAGGGTCCCAAAGTAAATTATTCATAACTAGCGGTCCGCCCCAGCTTCGCACGGGTATAGATTATAGCCTATGTCACCCGGGGATAGTGTAGCTTCCCGTCAGTGAAAGAATTTTTCAAATCGGTTCAGTAGTTTCGGAGCCTATTCAATGCAAACAAACAAACAATCAAATCTTTCCTCTTTATAATATTAGTATAGATATATAATTTTAATAGGCTATATAACTATACCCGTGCGGCGCCGGGGCGGACCGCTAGTAGATAATAAACTACAAAGAGTTTAGGCCAACGTGAAAAAACATGACGCTTCATTGCTGTTTCCCTAAACTTGTGTTTTGGTTGGAATAGACTATGACACTCTGAATAATGCAAGAATTCTAACGGTGGTTCTAATTCCCATCAAATTAGGTCCAGGCGTTCAGGAGTTATGATGGAGTTTTTTTTTAATAGTAGGCTTGCGCTTGGCCGCCATCTCTCCTGATGTTAAGCGACGATGCGGTCTACGATGGAGCACGCTTGCCTAGAAGAAACCGATTCACTCTCGACTTGAAGACACCCAGATTGTAACCGACAGGAAAAACCCATTCAGGCAGCGAATTCCACAGACTAGCAGTTCGCACAATAAATGTGGAATCAAAGCGCTTCGTACGGGTTCTCGGAATATCAACCATAAAACTATGTCGATTTTTCGATGTGGAGTTTAAGAAATCCACATGAAAATATCATGAACTCTAAAATAATTACACTGATTTTTGGGCTGTCGTGAAAAAAGAAAACACCAGTGCTATAAATCTATTCTTTTATTTCACTTCTACTACGTACTATGGCTGCGGAAGCTTTTATGATGTCACCGGCATTTTTCTCGAGTTCTGCGCTGCACTCTTGCAGAGAAACGCTAGTTTCTACGGCGATCTTCACCCGGAACAATTTGATTGCTTTGTGCACGTTCCAATTGCTCAACTCCAGGGCTTGCAGGCATTCGTCTGGCGTCACCTGTTATATAACCAAAGGATATATTCAGGGTTGGGCAGTATTTGAATTAGGTACTTGTAATTAAAATACGTAATTGAAATACAAATACGTATTTGATATTTGTATTGCAATTACTTCCTTAAAATGTAGTTTTTAATTCGTATTACAAATACCTAACGCCGAGGTATTTTGTTATTAGTATTTCAAATACTTGAGGCTTCAAAATACATTTTATCATTAAA
This sequence comes from Agriopis marginaria, assembly GCA_932305915.1. NCBI lineage: Eukaryota > Metazoa > Arthropoda > Insecta > Lepidoptera > Geometridae > Agriopis > Agriopis marginaria. Next base: position 13,971,539 of record OW029916.1, on the reverse strand, counting down.
ATACATTTAACCTTATTTAGCGATCGTGAGTGTGAGTGCGAGGCGAGAGTGTAATGTTTGTCTGACAGTACATTTAAAAATCTAGTGTTTATGAAAAGAAACTCTAGTTTTACTGATTAGTTAATCTTGTTTTCTTCTACTTTTTAACCCGTGCTGGTCTAAATTACTTATTTTGTCATTTGTATTTCGTATTTCAATTAAAAAATAAATGTAATTTATATTTCAAATACCTTACTTAAAGATATTTTGTATTTCGTATTTTAATTACTTGCGATACAGTATTTTTTTATTTGTATTTCAATTAAAGCAAAGCATCTATTTTGCCCAGCCCTGGATATAATGACTAATGAGGTCTATTATAACTTCAGATCAGATAAAGTCGGGAAATGTGGTGGCGGTAACGCATCTGGCCTAAAGCAGCGACCTTATCATAGAAGTTTGATTGTGATTGAGATTGCATGCCGTCCCGTTCGCATCTACTTACTCGCACCACGCGCGTAAATGAGATGGCACGCGATCACGATTACAATCCGAATCACGATAAGACATCTATAATAAGGCATCTGGTTAGATGCCTTTGATCGAAGTCACCCAGGAGACGACCTTGTAGCCCTTTTTTGCATGACTATTAGTTTATTGATGTCGCAACAAGTTTCTAAGTCATCATCATCATAATCAGCCTTTTAACAGTCCACTGCTGGACTTTTAGGCTACCTTCGAAAGGGTGATTGGGCCATATCCACCACGCTGGCCCAGTGCGGGTTGGTGGATTCGCATACGCCATTGAATTTGTTCTCCGTACGTATGCAGGTTTCCTCACGATGTTTTCCTTCACCGAAAAGCAAGTGATATTAAAAGCCGTTTGAACCCGCGACCTCACGCTTTCAAGTCTAGGGGTCTCCCAAATAGACTACCACTGCTTTTTTCTAGATTTTTGTAGATGTGTCATGTGTGTGGGTGTGTGCTAGAGGGTGTGCACTTGTGTGTGTGGGTGTGTGGGCAAGTGCTTGTGTGCGTGTGCTTGCGTGCGTGCGTGTTTGTGGGCGGGTTTATTAAAAAGTTAGTTCAAAAAAGGTTCAGCCGTTTCGGAGTTACGATGCTATAGACAGACACACAGATACACACGCTATATTGTAACAGACGGCTGTTTGCGTCGGCGATTAAAAACAATTAGAACTAACCTGTTCTTTAAGCACTTTGTTCATAATTCTGACTTCGTCGGATTCTACGCCGCGCTGCCGGCCGCAAGGCCTCTGATCCGCAAATTCAAGTAGATCCTCTACTGAAACGTGGTCATCGCAATCTGCAAACATCACACTAATATTGTACCGGGTCTAAGTGACACGGTCCTAAAACCGAAGACTGATGATAACTGATACGATTTTGTTTATGCTTTTTTTATTGCACTTCAGTTTTGGGGTGTTAAATACAACTGTTATAAAATATTTCGCATTTTTTTTTTTTTTATTAAATAAATTGGCTGCGCCCCGCTGTTTCACCCGCGTTATATACCTCTTTGAAGCAACGCGGACTTATCCGCGATTTAAAAAAAACCTCCTTGGTACAGACAGCGACCTCCTTTGACTTTGATGACGTTTTTGTTTCTAAGAGTTAATATGTCATCATCATCATCATTTCAGCCGTAAGGCGTCCACTGCTGGACATAGGCCTCACCCTAGTCGGTAGTCGGAGTTAATATGTAAATTACAGTAATTCTGGCCGTTTCACACAAAATGTATACATAATATGAAAACGATGTATAATGTATAATGTGAAAACGAATTTTCTAAATTGATTTTTCCGATTTTTTAATACTTATTCTGCTATTCGGGGCTAAGAGAAATCCAACAAATTAAAGATCATTAATATCGGTCCAGCCGTTCTTGAGTTATAAATGATGTAACTAACCCGACTTTGTTTTACATAATATAGATGTTTAACATTTCTATAACTTTTTAAAATTCGCAATGCAATGCAATATATTCAGCTGATATTAAAGGGCAATGAACGATGTCTGTATGCATGTACAGTCATCGCACATTTTCATACCTACGCGGTGCATTGACCCTGAATTTGGTTAACATTGCTGATTTTCAAAATACTAAACCACAAACAACGCTCGAGCGTGCTCCAACGTAGACCGCATCATCGCTTTACATCAGGCGTGATGGTGGTCAAACGCAAGCCTATTTTTTTTAACTCCTCCCCCCTAATAAAAATACAGAGGGACTACCGCGAACACGAAAAGTGAAGCCACTTTTTGAAACATGTGTGCGTCGAAGTTCGTGTCGTGTAATTCATCAAAATAAGTGATAATATAAATACTAAAGTGTGTAAATCAATAATAACATCCTTCTTCTTATTTACTTTTGTGTTGTTTTTACAGTTCTTAACACTGCAAGAAGTCATTGTTTTTTTTTTAAAACGGAAGTTTTCAGTACGATGTTCTGACAAAAAATTCACGTAGTTATGGAAGCGATTTTGGCGTCACTTTGGCAGTGCACCGTAGGTATTTTTATTTGCACTGAGCGAGTCGATCAGAGTTTTCTGAGCTGAAACCGCTCGTGAATGCTTACCTCTAACAAGTCCTCCAACGTCGTCACTACCGTCATCTGCGGTTTCGTCCAAGTATTCCAAATATTTATCGGAGCTGCGGTCGAGATAGCAGTCGAAAGGGTTCGCAGTGCTCGTGCCGGTTGTGAACGGGTTTGTATCGCCATATGCCATATTACCTGACAACATGTTATAACACATTTGTTTAAAAGTAAGTAAATTCGTACGTTTCACCTATGGCGATTACCGAATCCGAAACGTTCGCCAAAGAACCAGAGTCACCGACAAAGCAAAAAAAAAAACAAGTTGATGTGGTAATGGGCTGGCCACATCGCTCGGTTCTGGAATGGAGACCACGGACCGGTAAGCGCAGTGTAGGACGTCCACCCACAAGTTGGACAGACGGCCTTAAAGAGACCGCAGGGAAACGCTGGATGCAGGCCTCTTCCAACCGGCCCTTTTGGAGATCGATGGGGGAAGCATATGTCCAGCAGTGGACGTCCTATGGCTGAAATTATGATGATGATGATGTGTCATTTTAGAATAATTACCCAGCCTAGCTACAAGGCCGAAAAAACTGTTTGAAATTTGAATTTCCCGCCATAGGTGAAATGTACCACCATAAGTGGCCAGCGGTTGGTGCGGGACAAAGATAATATATAAACACTTCATCGTGTATGATGTCATAATTGCCTTTGCAAGAGTAAAGCCATTTGTGAGTAAGCGTATTATTTTCTCAAAGGAGTAAGCTTTTTGCATTCCAATCTCTTTTATTCAAAGAGGTTGGAATGTTTTAATGCACCTCAAATAGTTAAATTCAACAAGTTTACTATCTTAACATGAAATTAATTATTTTATTGTAAAACAATTGGTTACTTTAGTGTAGTAGACTTATGCAGTATGTACTTACCGTCACATACGTCAACTCCGTTAGTGGATATAGTTTTAGACGTAGATATTGTGGGTCGTTCAGACGCAGTGGGATTTTTGGCTGAAAATGATAGAGTAGGAAATGCGGGTAGTGCGGGTGTGTGCGGGTCTGTATGTGTGTGTGTGCGGGTGTCTGCGTGTGTGTGTGTGGTTGGGTAAGCATTTTGGTAGATGTTTCGGGTGATGGGTGGTTTTGGGGGAGGTATAGCGGGCAATTTCAATGGGTATTTGCGGATGTGACGCGGTTTGTCCACGAGTTTGGGTTTTGTGTTGCGCGGTGGTAAAGGTAGCTCGTTTATATTCTGAAAGACAGAAAGTATTCATTAAATCATTTTCAGCATCAACTGATCAATTATTTCAATACAAGTATAAATTGGACACTTATAAAAATCCCCGGCAAAAGTGCTGATAATCTTATACGGCTGAACAATTTGGGTCGTCTTTTATGATACGTACTGCCCAAGAATGGAACTCCCTGCCGTCCCTTTTGTTTCCTGAGAACTACGATCTAGGCATCTTTTTTTCTTTAATAATAGGCTTGGGTTTGGCCATCTCGCCTGATGTTAAGCGATGATGCGGTCTACGGTGGAGCAAGCTTACCTAGAAGAAAGGCAAGCTTGCCTATTTAAGCCTATATCGCTTTCTTCTGGGTCAACGTGTTTCATCCTCGGCCACACCGTCGCTTACCATCAGGCGAGATAGTGGCCAAAAATAGTTCAAATAAAAAATTTAAAAACAAATTAGATACAGATTTTCTTGAATCATAGCTAAGTGCACTTTAGATTAAGGCATCTTTCAAAAAAAATGTTCTAAATTAAAATCGATTCAGCCCTTTGGGATCTACGATGCTAAACACACACAGATAAACACGTTAAAAATTGTAATTTTTATAGTGTTAACACACGAGACGTACATGGTTGACGAACCGCCGTCCAAACAACGGGTGGGAGAGAGAAAATTTTCTCTTTCTCTCCCGTTGGTTGGACGGCGGTTAGTCAACCATGTACGTCTCGTGTGTTAACACTATTAAACGTTCGTATCAATATATCGTCCAAGATACCACAGTGCCTCAAGACAAAGTTCTTTGACCAGTGTGTGTTGCCAGTGATGACATATGGTACTGAGACGTGGTCCTTAACTGTTGGCCTTTTGGAAAAACTCAAAGTCACTCAGCGGGCAATGGAGAGAGCTATGCTCGGAGTTTCTTTGCGCGATAAAATCCGAAACGTGGATATTCGCCAAAAAACCAGAGTCACCGACAGCTGTTAATATTTGCAAGTTGAAGTGGCAATGGGCAGGCCACATCGCTCGAAGAACCGATAACCGATGGGGAAGAAAGGTTCTGGAGTGGAGACCACGAACCGGAAGACGCAGCGTAGGGAGGCCTCCCACTAGATGGACCGACGACATTGTGAGAGCCGCGGCCATCCAGTGGATGCAAAAGGCAGGCTGTCGTTCAGTGTGGAGGTTAAAGGGGGAGGCCTATGTTCAGCAGTGGACGTCTTCTGGCTGATGATGATGATGATGATCAATATATTGCACACATTGATGGTACTTACACTGTTCGCCACTTGACGATCTGATTCACCGACAGTCGGCCTGAAAAGTAATAAGTACAGCTAGTTACAAAATCTTGTATTGCAAACAGGTTACCGAGGCGTTACCTGAGGATTTCACGAACTCAATTCGATTCAAAATAACAGCTTCTTAGGCTAAGATTAAGAGACAACGGTCCAAGGTCAGTCTTAACCGAGCATTAGCTAAGTCGATCTTAAAAAATTGTATTTAGAAACATAGTTCGTCACAAACTAAGCGCGGTCTTAGCTAAGCTAGCGAAGCTTTGTTGTCTATGGAAGTTTTTGTTTCCAGAGGAACCATTATAATAGCAGTACATCTCTATCTCCACATAGTATAAATTGAAGTCGCTTTCCGCATCTGTCTGTCTGTCTGTATGGCCGCAAACTCCTCCTAAACCACGCAACGGATTTTGATGCGGTAAATTACACCCGTGCGATGCCGGGCGGGCGGGTCGCTAGTAATACATAAATGATACTGGAGCGAGTGAAACAAAAAAATATGATATAAATCAAATGTATCAAATGAGCAAGTGTCAAATGTCAATAACTACAATTTAACTCGCTTGGTGGCGCCACTACTGCTTTAAGATCGGCTCAATTAGTCGATATCAAAGACTTCAATATATTATTCGGTCGATATTCACTACTTAAGCTTAGCTTAGCCTGCGCTAAGTTTAGGCAGTGTTCCATACGTTTCCGAATACAAATATGAGCGTAAACACTGAATTTTGACTTAAGAAATACATAAGGAAGAGTAAGTCCACACCTGAACTCGTCTCTAAATCCTCCTTACCCCCATATTCATAGACGTAAATAGAGGTACCTCGAATCCTCGCGTCACCCTCAAGTGTTGTTTTTATGTCAAAATACCACTTGAGGGTGGTAAAAATGGGCAGGACGGAAATGGGGGGTCATGCAGAGCACACATTCTCCGAAACGTATCCGATATAAAGCAACTTTACGCCGATGCCCAAGACTAACCCCCACAGACGTAAATAAAGGTACCTCGAATCCTCGCGTCACCCTCAAGTGTTGTTTTTATATGCCAAAATACCATTTCACCATACAATGATCTATATCATAAAATAATCATAATCATAAATCATATATTTCCGAAAGAACAGCACATAAAATTCCTAATAGACATACAATATAGAAAACACAAAAAGAAGTCTGCAGTGGGCCCCAAACTAGGCAAAGCCTGTATCTTGGGTACCTGGAAAGATCAGAACATACGTTATTCCAGAGATAGCGCTGACAGTATTTAACATTTCCAAATATTAGTGATTAGTGACTATAAATTAAAACGGAGAAGAGCTCAAATCATTAGTGTAACCCCAAAATTTGTGTTTGTGTGTGTGTGTGTGGTCTGTGAGAATGTGTGTTTGGGTGGTGAGTATATGTGTGTGTATGTGAGTGTGGGCGATTGCTTGTGAGTGAAACTGTGGATGCTTAATATTTAAAGAAGCCAGCGTCAGGAGAATCAAAATTTATCTTGCGCAAAGACCTCTTTGAGCTTCATTTCGGAGAATCTCACAAGTCTTTATGTTTGATCCCCGGATAGCGAGAGAAGCCATTTTTTACAAACAGAGTTATAGGTAAATATATGTACATATTTAGGTAGGCGGGTGGCAAACGTAGTATTTACTCTTGGAGAAGGCACATCACGAGAGCGATTTTGCCTACTAGGTTTGACATTACAGGACAAATGATGACTTTTGGCAATAGCCCGCATGACAAAAAGCTGTCGAACCCTTAGCACCGAAGCTTCTTCGTACAGTTTATCCGTAGGATACCTGCGTGGCTTGCCCAGTAAGACTTTTAGCGCGGCTCTTTGTGCGCGTTCCACCTCGTCTATATTATGTGTCTTAGCTGCGCCGCCCCAAACGCCTATGCAGTACAGCAGAAGCGACTGGCACAATGACTTATAGACTAGCATTTATTATAGTACCTGTTGCTATGCGAGTGTTGTTTCTGCAGAGAGTGAAATTGCGCAGTGACGTCAGCCCGAGGCGCCGGTTTGGGCATGGTGGCGCCGGCGCCGTGTAGCGCCATCTGGCTCATCACACTCGAACACGCCGTCGGCTGCTCAATCAGGCTTGAGTACGCGTGTTTACTTTCCTCTGTGATGCTCGACTGAAACATTAATCAACGCTTTTTTATACAGCTGAGTGAAAAAAAAACCGACCAAGTGCGAGTCGGGCTCGCGCACTGTGTACTAAATATATACCCACTAAATTCAATAACAAAATTACCAGTTATAACTTGGTATTAAACAGAAACTTGTCACCGACTCGCACTTTATGCCATTATTTATTTGCTGTTATACTTTAGAGTGTGTTTTATAATCATGTTAAGTTTGACGCTTGTAAGTGTTACCGTTTTTACATTAGGGCTAATAAAAAAATACGTTTGTTGTATGGGGACTTCCCTTTTGTTTTTAGTTTTAGACTTTTTTATTATTTGTTAGTCAATCCGCCGTAACATTACTGTGAAAATTTCAAGTGACTGTCTATTACGGTTCGAAAGATACAGCCGTTAATAGGTAGGACAGACAGACAGACATCGTAGGCTTAGTAATAGGGACCAGTTTTACCCTTTGGGTACGGAACCCTAAAAACAAACAAGGCGTTCGCTTGATACTAAGCGCCACGCTTGCCCATAATAGTTAAAACCAAAATTTGGAAGCTCTAAAGTTCGAAAGCCCTCGCAACAGTGGTCAGCGCTCGTCACTCTGAAATATTAACTGTTTATGAGGTCTGTAGCTTCACTGAGTTTCACTATTATGTGCAATAGATACGCCTCATGATTTAATTTTTTCTGGGATTAATATAAGATTTAAAAAATAATGTACTTCAAATGCACACCATCTCCATTGAGTTATTATTACTATAGAGAAGACGCCACACAACACACCACTACAGACTGTGTTCTGTACCCTTAGTACAAGTTTTGATAGTATTCGAAAACTTTTTTCGTATTAGAGTGAAGCAATCTATACCGCCGAATACTACCGATTTTAGTTCCTCCACGTTTCCGATAGAGGCGCTTTACTAAAATGTATGGAACAATACGTAAATGAAATAAGTTTTCGAAAACTATCAAATCTGGGAGTAAGCTTACTGTTCAAGTACAGTTCGGCCGCATTTCAGTCAGTTGAACGTTGAACGAAACGCCATGAAAATAACGGCGCTTTCGACTCTTATTGACGTTGTTGAGAAGCGTTGGACTTACGTAGCTACGTTGTAATTACCTGTATATCAGGAACGCTATTGGCTTCTTCACTGAAATTGCGGCGTTCGCTTTTACCTGTTGAAGAATATGTAAAATTAGGCAGAATAAATGACAATACAGTAAAACTCTATATAGCGACACTTAAGGGACTCCGCATTTTATAACGGAATTTATTTTGTGATGTATGTAGAGAAGTAAAATCAGTATTAATTTACTATTTATAATATGTATTTACGAGTAAAGTATAAACAACAAACATTAATATTGGTACAAATAACAACGCTTATTGCGCTATTTAACCGACTCACTCGTTACATTAAGACTCTAACAGGGAACAGTAGTTACAATCTGGGTGTCTTCAAATCACGAGTGAATCGGTTTCTTCGGGGCAAGCGCGCTCCACCGTAGACCGCATCATCGCTTAACACCAGGCGAGTTGGCGGTCAAACGCACGCCTATTATTAAATAATAATAAAAAAACAGTATTCAGGCAGCGCATTCCAGTTAAGAAGTTTCCACAATAAAGGTGGAATTACAGGACTTCGTACGGATTTTCGTAATATTAACTATGTATGGATTAGTTGACATTTATTCGTGAATTTTTTGAAAGTTGTGTTTGTTGTTGTTCATGTTGTTTTTATTTTAAAGTTGGGCATAATGATTATAATGGACCCCTTTCTGTGTAACACTATATACATAGATTCACCATCATTCTTAGATACTTATGGTTATGATACATACCGGTAGGTTCCTTCTCAGGCTCGTGTGGAGCGTTGTTGTGCAGCGTCAGATGCGGGAACTTGAAGTGGAACTTGGAGCGGTCGCTCGGGGAGTTCTGCATCTTGATCTCACCGTCGAGGTCATTCATTGACCTGAAACGAAAAACAATCAACAAGCCGCGTAAAATCAGATCACAATATAGATATAAACTATAATTATAATATTATAATAATCTGAGGTTTCTTTGCGCGATAAAATCCGAAACTTGGATATTCGCCAAAGAACCAGAGTCACCGACATAGCTGTTAAAATTTGCAAGTTGAAGTGGCAATGGGCAGGCCACATCGCTCGAAGAACTGATAACCGATGGGGAAGAAAGGTTCTGGAGTGGAGACTACGAACCGGAAGACGCAGCGTAGGGAGGCCTCCCACTAGATGGACCGACGACATTGTGAGAGTCGCGGGCATCCAGTGGATGCAAAAGGCAGGCTGTCGTTCAGTGTGGAGGTTAAAGGGGGAGGCCTATGTTCAGCAGTGGACGTCTTCTGGCTGATGATGATGAATAATCTGAGGATCGAGTCATTCTCGTCCGTGGGAAGGCACCCATAAATTCAGAAACCCGGATGGTGCTATTCAAGTGTCAACACTGGTGGTAATGACCACCCACCGAACAACGGCGTAACTAGTCGCAGAGGGTAGCGGGATCCGAGGCACGATGCACCGGTGACCGACCGCAGTCAGTTGGGGGCCCAAGTAGTGTATTAGCCACTCACGAAAGGCTGCCCCGCCAACTCGCGGAAAATCCCGGGATGCACCATCGTGCCGGTCGGAGACCGGAGGAAAGGGCCCGATGGACATCCACGGGAGGGTTCGGGCGTCCCCGCAGTCTCCAGACTAGTTTCCTAATGGTGTAGCCCCGCAGCGTATGCTTACTGGTCAGCAGCGTGGAGTCTCGTTCTACTGCCTTTTTTCCCACCGATTTACTTTAAACAACAAAACATGAAGCACAATAACAAAAGCTATATGGTTAAACAGCGGCTGCAATCCGTTTCCCTCAAAGTGCACCTCACCAATATCAGAAGTCTGCACTGCAATCTCGTGTCAGTCCACCATCACCTTGAGACTGAAAAGCCTCGCTCCTGTTCTTTACGGAGACACAGATCAGAAGTCCGTCTGACTTGGGGTACTTGTCTTACCCAGTATATACCTGGAGCATACTTTTAAACCTCGAGCTGGTGTGTACCCGTACGCCCGAGATGACATCTGCTGTCGACGTCTCCGTCAACATGAAGACCCCAGATTCTCTGTGCTTTGGGTCCTGGTGGACACGGGAATAGAGAAAATTATCTATGCCTGTGTCTACCGGTCGCACAGCGGGAATAAGAAGACAACCAGGCTCACTGAATAATTGATTGAAGCGGCGGATGATGCTCAACTAAAGTACCCTACAGCCCAATTAATGTTACTGGGGGTTTTAACAGCCACCACCAGGAGCGGCTATTCTCATACCGGGTCAGACCTTACTCAGCTGGTTTAGAGCTACACAGGTACCTGACGTTGATACTGACACGCCTTATTGCTTGGACCTTCTTCTGATAACCGATCCAGATCGCTACTCAGTGTCAGTTTCCTCTCCTTTGGGCAGCTCTGACCATTGTCTGGTGAAATATGTATCTGTCTATTCCCCGCCAGATCTCAGTCCGCTTATCAGTCACTCGGCGGATGTGGCGATACAAGTCAACGGGTCCTTTTCTTGCGTCTTATCCGTCAGTGTACTTTTCTTCTCGTGATCCTTCGACCTGTGCGGATGCTGTGACGGATTTGTTGCGTCGGGCCATAGAGTACTTTATTCCTCAATCCGACGTGCCTCTATCCTGCAGAACTCGCTTATGGTTTGGGCTTCAATGTAGTCGCGCGGAAGCACGTAAACATGTGGCATACCTCACCTGGTCCAATGCTCGTCACCATAAAGCGAAGACTTTACGTCAGAAGAAGAAAGCCTTTAGCAAGGCTGCAAATCCCTGCAAAAAAGTTCTACAGAGGGCTCGCTTTGATCACATTTGTAGGATAGGGAAGAAACTGGCGTCATAGTAACCGTGCTAATAGTAACGCGCTTTGGTCCTTAGCTAAATCAGTCGAAGCGGACTTCTGCCGCTCTTCACTACCTCTACTGCTGAAACCTGATGGGGCGCTGGCTCACACCGCTGAAGAGAAGGCAAACTTGTTTGTTTCTCAGTTTGCGGAGACTTCGCGTCTTGATGCTGGTAGCGCGATACCTCCACCTGACTGCATTAACGCATATCGGAATGGATACATCTTGGAAAGTAGGAGCCAGTCGGAAAACAGACAGAACTTGAACTTGACCAGGCTGGCATCTCCCCAATCGACATCTTTAAGGGACAAGTTCATGCGTTCGACCATGGCCTATCTGAAAAACAGATTGGATGGATTTGCGGTCCACTAGTTCGTGCTTTAGATATACCTATAGCTCTCTAATACTGTGCTGTCGTCTGCGTACCTAAAGGTTTTTTGGTTGGCTTTAGCAGATCGTTGATGTGTGATGTGGGAAGAGCGTTGCTCCTAGCGATAGGTGCTCTAGGGTGAGCACCTAGCCCTGGGGGACACCGGCATTAATTGCCAATCGACCGGACGAGTAGCCATCAATGACAACTCGAATCGATCTATCCCTCAGAAAGTCCGATATTCTCGAAACGAAACCTTTGGAACGAACGAGGAAAGCTTGCTCATAAAGCCGCCATGCCAAACCCTTCGAGATGTCGAGGGTAACGCAAGCGCTTCTCCATATTTCTCGATGGCCGCACTCCAGATGTGTGTGGTGTGCGCTAGAAGATCCTCAGTAGATCGGTTTCGACGGAATCCATATTGCCGTTCACTGAGGAGATCATTAGCTTCCAGATACGCCAGGAGACTGTCGTTGAGGACACGTTCCATAATTTTACGACTACGAACTAGAACGAGAGAATGAACGTGACCGAGATTGTCCTGTAGATGGCAGAGTCGGTAAGACTACCTTGCTTGGGCACAGGTTGCACGATTGTAAGCTTCCACGACTTCGGCATTTGACCAGTATCAAGCGAGATACGAAAGAGGCGTGTCAGTATAGGAGACAATTCAGGCGCACATCTCTTCAGAACTATGACTGGAATACTATCCGGGCCACTGGCTTTGTTCACGTCAACACTGCGGAGTGTTTTACAATACAAACCTCCACTTCGCGACTGTCTGACTGACTGGCTTGAGCTTTTGAGCGTTGCTCTGTTTTCTACCCTCAACTTTAGCTCTTATATTAAGGACAAGGCTCAATTGGCTGCCAAAAAGCTGGGTATCATAACGAAGGTGCGTCAGTACTGCTCTCACCTTTGGGATGGATCAGCTATGTACCAGCTTGGGGCGTTAGTCTATTGCGTAACGTGTCAAAAGGCTCATCAGCAACGAATCCCTAGTTCAGACTAAGCTTCAGTCTTGAGCATCGGCGCAAAGTTGCTAGTCTATCGGTTTATGTGATACATTTCGGAGTGTGCATTGGATCTACATGATCTAAATCCCTCCTGCCCATTTTTCTATCGGATTGTCAGAGTAGGGTACGAAAAATTTGATTCTACTTTTATTGTGCAAACTGCTAGTCTGTGGAATGCACTGCCTGAATGGGTGTTCCTCGATAGTTACAATCTGGGTGTCTTCAAATCACTAGTCAATCGATTTCTTCTAGGCAAGCGGGCTCCACCGCTTCATTGCGTAATATCAGGCGAGTTGGCGGTCAAACGCAAGCCTATTACAAATTAAGTAAAAATAAAAACTTATTAAACCGAAATCTAATCACGTAATTCATATAAAAATATTCAATGAACACCGAATAACATAAAAGACTGAAAAAGAAAACAGCTTAGCCATTCTTTCTATTACCATCCATACCCTAACAGGGTTATATGTACTACATGTAATTAACGATATACAAAAACATGTTATTGAAAGTGCGTTTGTTTGTTCCTCTTATACGTAGCAACAGATCAACAGTTGAGTAAGTTGTGCTTGGGGCCGGAATGTATACAGGTAGAATACTTTTTATTACGGAAAAATGTATGCGTCCAGAGGGATTGCTCACACTTAGCAAAACCGCGGGACGCAGTATGTCTATTTTACCAATTCGGGAAAAAGCTCGTAATTATTGAACAGCTGGACAGATTTTCATCAAATAAACAACAGATGCACTTTACCCCACCAAAAGAGGCCCCTGGAAAAAAGGCCCCTTGAAAATTTTAAGGCGACTTTAATAAATAAATAAATATACGGGACATTTTTATATAGCAGGTAGTGTATTAAAATACATAAAAAATTACGAATGTAATTTCTCCCACCTAAATGGATAAGTGGGGCAAAGTCGTCTTCAAAATTTTCAAATCAAATCATATTATTTATTTGTCAAGAGCCCACTATGCCCTACCAGGAACATTTGATGGGGCAAAATAGAACTAGCCTCTATAGTAGGCACTGGGCTTTAGTGACAATGAGCTTTACAACACATGAGTACTTACTTCGCGGTGATCTCGTTCGCCATTGCCACGGCCGTCGCAAGAGTTTTCTCGTCGTGTGCAGACATGGGTTTCATAGTGCCGGTGTGGTACAGCTGTTTCTTCTTTTCTGCTTTACTTAGTGTATGCGATCTGAAAAAATTGATTGCTTATTGTATAATATTGTTAACAATTATGACTATTATGACTAATTTTCAAGTTTCCAGTTATCCGAGAGTTACACTGTATTATTAGTTGTACGGCTAGTTTAAAACGTCGTTATAATGGTACCTTTTTAGGTGGATTAATATTTCACCTCGTTAATTTAAATTAATAACTGATAATAATATCTTAAGTATTGAAATTGTTTCGATAGCTTTTTTTATATAAATATTATTTACGGTATCTTTATGCCATCTCTGTAGATTTGTACGCCTAACTAGGCAAAACATTATATAAAGTGACGTGAAACATGATACGTTTTTTTTATTTGTGTATGATTTAATCGTGTTTTGTGCAAATAAATTATCTTTATCTCCTGTATAAAAATTCATAATTCAGCATGTCATGTTTCCACTGCTGGAACACAGGTCTTCTTTCAGAGAGAGGGTGAGCCCTAATCCACTATACTCGCCCAGTGCATGTTGGTGAAAGTCATGTCTTTGAACTATTGAAGTTCTTGGACCGGTTTTCTTTCACCATTTTTGAGCGATGGCATCGAAACTGCACATAATTTATTCAAGTAATAAGTCATTGGTGGAGGGCCGAAGATCGAACCGAGTTTCGTCAGATAACAAAATGCACATGCTACCGTTCGGACACCAACGCTCCTCCATAATCGTGTAAAAAATGACGGCTTATTTAAGAATCGATAATGCCTACTAAATTCGACCGATCTTTATTTAAGCAAGGTATTCGTGTAACAATACCTTGGAAGTAAACTCTACATGCACATTATGTAGAGTTTACTTTCCGAAATCGCTGTTACCCTATAGATTTGAAGACGCGGTCTAGGATGGAGCACGCTTCCCCAGAACGCTTACGACAGTTTTTTTTTTTTAACTGACCCTGGTAGAGACTTTTACTTACTTGAGGAATATACACTTTCTTTTTTATACTTGGGGAATATTCACAATTTTTTCATACATTGAATGTGATACAACATACATCTATAAATAATATATACGTTAAGACTTCCGTAGTGAATAGACGATCAGCTCAGTCTTTCAAATGCAAATTAGTGTCTGCAATGCTGCTCCTAGATGAATATTAGGCTACAAAATAAACTAGGCTACAAAGTAGGTACATAAACATCTGCAATGCTTAAACACACTTGGAAAAAATATTGTTCCTTTACTCCTAGCTGATAACAAGAGTCTTAATTGCTACAATGTTGTTTTAAACACATCAACACGGACGAAAGACTAAGATTCGATAAAAAAATAAGGCATAATTATGTATGGAATGGAAAAAGTCATCCTGCCGTGTGTAAAAACGTACTGCCGGCTCTCGCTACACAATCATGTGCTGCAAATGCCACCCTCGTTAAAATTATGTTCGTATGTACTCCCTCGGAAAGTAATATATTATTTGTATTATTTGATTGATCTAATTTGTGTTATTTCAACTTAATTTATAATTTGATTTAAAAGGTTTGAAATGTAAAATATTTTTTATTTATTATTTGTATGGTTGTTACCTCTTCAAAACCAACGATGCACCGATCTCGATGTTTGAAAAAGAAGACGTGTGCATTATGAGAACGGGCACACGACACTTTATAACCCGGAAAATGGGGATAAGCTACAAATTTAGTTATAAAAAATGGTACATTAAAATCGATAAATTTCATTACACTTTAAAGTCATCACAACACACTGTCACTCAGACTAAAGCTTTCCTAAAGCATTATTTTGATTCCTCAACAGCACAATTACCACTAGTCAAAAGCCTGCACACCTACCTGAAAACTTCACTGTCCACATGTTTCCCCGAGCCACTCTGAAAAACATAAATAACAACTATATTATAAAACTTACGATAATAGAATATAGTTATCGTCGTCCTCGTACAGATTTTTGTATCGTTTGGTCTTTTTCGTCCAGATTGTCTGAAGGAACTGCATGCACGAGCTGATGTTTAACATGACTGCAGCGCCGACCTGGCTGCCCATGTTGATTGATCACCGAAACAAGCGAGCACAACTAAAGCTGTCTCCACACTGCACGGGGCACTTCTACCGGCAACCCCGTACAAACAATTACTCAAATTTAAATTAAAGCAAATAATAGCCAAATCTTACACAATTGAAACAGGTATTACAGCCGAGGCAATTGCGAAATTCGCCTTCGTGCATTTTTGCAAACCTAAATTATTAGAAAACAGTGTCGGCGAAATCGTGGGCTTAAAATTGTAAAGGGTGCAATAACATGATGACAGTTAATGTTTTCTCTTAATTAAGACATGATCTTGGATTTAGTGAACAAACTAGAGTTGTTTGTGTACTCCACATTACAGTGGTTTCTAGGGAATTATTTTTTTAAGTTTACGTAGCAGATATTTTGTCAAAATTTGATTGCTATAGTAAACGCATTATCATCTAAGTCGTCGAGCAATAAACGCCATACCATAAGACCTGTAAGTGCGAGCGAGATAAACAGATATGACATGTGGGTGCCAGCGAGATATAGACAGACAATGATTTATGACCTGACGACTCAGATGATAATGCTTTACTATAGCCCACTAGAAAATAAACTGTGAGTTGAATGGATTAGATCCCCTCATCAATATCCATCGGTCGTTTTAGCATTATATTTTCAATAACTTTGCTCGAAAAATTCAATACATTTGCTTGAAAAAGAAATTACTAAACATTGTTGGATTTAAGCTGAAATTACATGGCGTACAATTAAAATCTATATAACTCAGCAGACAAGCGCAGTTCATTGACATACCGGATATTGAACTGTTAAAGGTAAAAAATTCAGGTGGCCATGCAATGAGCTAGCAAAAAATTATTGGACTTATTATAAATTGTATTCAATTACGCCAGATTTGAAGTTTTAAAACATTATTACCAAAACGCGCATAAATATTTGACATTGGCCAAATAGATTGAATTTAAGGAACCAATTAAGAAAAACACAATAAAGAAAAATTTGCGATTTTGATTGCGTTTTCGAGTTGCCTAAAAAGGAGTATTATGTTTTCAGGGTCCATGTAAGAAAATGTCTATCCCACAATAACATTGGCGATCGATACCCAGTCATTTACCAAAAACATCAATTTCTAACGCCGTCATATACTTAGCAAATTAAAAAACAAGACTTTTATTTAATTTTCTTAAGAAACTGTTATTAAATAAAAGTACGCTCGTCACTCATGGAGCAACCGCGTGCAGTGTAACTCTGCCTTAATGCTTTCGAGATAAACTATGTATTCTCATTTATGCCATTGTTGATTAAATTCTAGACAGTTTATTATCACCGTCATTGAGAGGTTAAAATATTTATTTATTAGGTACATACATTATCTTAACGGTTGTAGTTTTAATGTGAGTGCACGTGAGATACCGCGGGAGCGGGTCGGCAGATTGTGCAAGAGAGAGGGTTCATGATATTTTGACGAAATTTTAAATGTATGGTATGAAATTAGCTGCGAATTTACAGATAGCTATTAATTAAATTTGAGGTGTAATTAAACCAGTCAGGTTAAATAGAAATGAAATAACATTTACTAAAGACGAGTTAATCGAGTTCTAAAGGGTCGGCGACGTATTTGTGATGCCTCTGGTGTTACAAGTATCCATAGGCGACGGTGACTACTTACCATCAGGCAGCCCGTCTGCTTGTTTGCCACCTATGGCATAAAAAAAAAACAAAACAATTACTAGCTTTTTGAAGATGCCTAATTTACAAGCTGTGTGCTTACAAACTTGCAAAAAAATTATACAATATTGACATACACAATAACAATGCTATTGCAATTTTGTAAGATTATGAAGTTTTACGATAGACTTTTTTTTCTTCGACCTTCCCGACCGCAGTTTGATTCTACGGTACGAATCTACGAATGTCTTAATTTCCGGCTAATTTTGAGTACAAAATATAATTATAACAAACAAGTGAAACCCGTTTATTCTTGGATATAATAAAATAGATAATAAAAATATGTAATGTGAGTGTATTCTACACACTACTTTCTACAAATGTTTTGCTTCTCGCGTCAAATCAGGCGCAAACTTGGTTAAAGTTTATTCTACATACATTATTTTATTATTCCGTATCCCAACTTGTATAGCTTACGGATTTCGCGTGCGATCGAGATCCCAACATCGTGTTTTTAAAACAGACATGCTAATATTTTTAGGGTACCTACCTAAATGGTAATAATAAAGAAAAATTTTAGAAGAAAAAAAAACTACTTCAACAGATTGAAAATTATCATTAAATATTTTGCTGAACGGAACCACAAACCAAAACGCCATATGGGTATTAAATTTTTGTTGATTTTTTTAAAAGAGCTTAATCAATTTCGATAAATTTTTTATGGGACCACCTCTGAAGTACGACCTACCAAACAAAATAAGAATCATCAAAATCAATTCATAATTGGCGGAGTGATCGCGTAACAAACATACGAAAAACAATACAGTCGAATTGAGAATCTCCTCCTTTTTTGAAGTCGGTTGAAAAGGAACCCTTTTTGATGTCTGTATATCAGTACTTTCAGGGACTATAAAGGCTTTCGTCTTCTGGTACGGATTAAGTTAACGTTTGCCCACATATTATGCTACAACTATTATTATTTTCCCAAAACTAGGGCCTGAAAAAGGGTAAAAATGCTACCCAATATTATAATGCCACATGAATGGTATTGATTTAGGCTAATATTTTCGATATTTTTCTTACTTAGTCATATTTAATGTAAAACCAATGACCATTGTTATAAGAGTGACCGTACGATCATTGTTTTCCTTTATCTACGAAGTTTCCATTGGGTTTTTTTTTAATTTAGGCAATCAAGGAAAAATAAAAGATTTTTAATTTAAAAAAAAAACAGCATCTTTCACTAGCAAGATTCACTCACGTTTGCGAATTAATTTTGACATTTACGTTGATAGACGACAGATAATGATTACGTGCACATTTCACGTTGTTTATATAAGTAATCACGGCCAAGTTTACACCGGACTGTCTGAACTATGAACTCTGGTGATACGATGGGTAAATGCTTACTACTCTATCTATTAACTAAATGATAAGCTTGCTTTGATACTTCTTACCAATTGTCCATTATAAAGCGGATAAATAATATAGTGTTAAACTGTCGAATGTCGTATTGTTGGATTGTAATTTACTAGATACACGAGTATCGGCGATATGAATATAAGTCGATACTTGATTCGTCGAAGTCCTGTAAATCAAAATTATTAGCTAAAGAAGTGCGAATAGTGCTATCGGCTTAATTACTGTTTTTTTTTTTATACAACAGCGTAGCGGCGTACATCGAAGCCTGGAAGTCTGGATGAAATTAGAATTGACAGACGTGCGAATTATGCACGAATCGCAAAATCACAGTTTTTTTTTTATAGTTTCAAATCTCAGATTGTCCGCTATAAAATGATGATAGTATAGGAATTCAGTTATATATTTAAATACAACACATAATTTTCCTTTGCTGTGGGTTTTGGGGCGAAAAATTTATGGATGCAGAATTTTCTCTTTTCAAAACGATTTTTTCGATTCTCCGTCTAAATTAGTGGATTACAACCCAATACATATAACATGTAACGTAAACAAACTCGATTTTTACGTTGCCGCATGTATTTCGTGTTACATAAATCATGTCCAATAATGTTTATAATAGTAGTAAGCTATTTAAAAAGATGCAACTCTCAGCAACAACCCCAAAATCACGTTTTTTTCTTTCTCCCAGTAACAATTGATCTGTGCCTCTTACTATATACGATTTTGGACCTAGCGCAAACCAAAAAGCGTTGACTTTTCCACGGCTTCATTGACGTCTCTACTCTTTATTCAACGTTGGGACCAATAGTCGTATATATGTACCTATTTTAAACTTTGCTAACGTATGTAATTCCGATGACAATGCAATAATATGGTACAACTGAATTGACCTGATGCTGTAACAGCAAGTGGGTAACGGAACTTGAATGGATACTAGTAAATCCTTAGAATTCGAGCGCATTCGTTTTTTCTCAACCATCCCTTTATGTTGCAAAGCATGTTTTAGTAAGTTTTTTAACTAGATTTTACTTGAAAACTTCTTTAGAACCACCGAAAACAACTTTGAAGATTTTTTTTATCTCACTGGTTATTCGGTATTGGTATTTAGTATGACACTCTTTCCGGGCGATTATCCTTTGCTTTGAAGATAAAAAACTCCACTAATTATCTCATTCACCAGATGATAAATACGTATAATCATACAATGCGCGAGTGAGATAGCCCATACATGCCTACCCTCGCTCCAAATAAGTAACCATATTCACAGATACATAAGTAAATATTCGAGTGGGTGGGTTTTAAGCAATTCATTGCGATTGAATTTTGACGTGTAACGTAATAAGATTAGGTTTCTGCAGCGGGTTCTTATAACGTTATACTTACAGCTTCGTCCCGTCGCCTGCCATCGAGGTTGCGGAACATAGACTCCATTTCATCGAGGAGGCTTTGCCCAAAGTCACCGTAGCTTTTCTGAAATAACACCACGTTCTCTGTGATGATAGGGCTGACACATACACATGCGTCTAAACTAACACTAGTTTAACTTTCTAATGACGCAACAATAAGCGATAACTAGGGTGGCGATTTTTTCCTTGCATACTATACGGGGTGAATTTTTCAAGTTGGCGTAGATGACTAATTCTGAAACTGTAAGGAATAGCGAGAAGTACTCAAAGGAGTCTCGGGCTCGATTTTGATGAAAACTAAAACTGCATCATCTGAATTTTGCCGTATGTAGGTATGCGTTTCTAGAATTCGATCCTTATTAGCGAGTCGAATGGTGTAATAATAGTGGGTTTTTTTTTTCAACATCAACGGGTTCGATTCCTAGGTATATAGATTTTTCAAAAATCCAATGATGCAGTTATAGTTTTCATCTAAATCGGGCCCGAAATTCGTTTAAGTAAATTTTTTTTCGCTAATAAAAAAACACATACTTACCTAATTTCGGATTTGGTCATCCACGCCCACTTGTAAAATTTTCCCTGTATAGCATACGTATTGTCTCTTAAGGGGCGGAACAATCGCAAAATTACCCAAAAGAAGTGTTTTAAACGCTTAGTGTGATGTGAGGAAATTAATTGATCAGATTCAAAAAATACTACAAGTAGAAAAACACTTTTAATAATCTAAACCGTATAACATATTGTTAAATTATCTGGATTCTTAAAAAATACAAATTGCGCGACATTTTTTTTTAATATAAATAATTGGCTTACGTTTGACCACCATCACGCCTGATGTTAAGCGATGACGCGGTCTACGTTGGAGCACGCTTGCCTAGAAGAAACCGATTCACTCGTGATTTGAGAACACCCAGATTGTAACCATCGGGGAACACCCATTCAGGCAGCGCATTCCACAGACTAGCAGTTCGCATAATAAATGTGGAATTAAAGTGCTTCGTACGAGTTTTCGGAATATCAACCATAAAGCGGTGACGAATATATGAATATAAATCAGGTTTTTAAATGATTTACTCTGAATTTTCAGTGACAAATTTTTTTTTTCATTTTCATGACGTCAAACATGTCCATAATCTTCATTACCAATAATATATTTTAATTAATGAGAAATAATATAACACTTACGGGAATGCCAGGACTCTCAGGATTGACAAAGTTTTCCATCCTCGAGTGGTCTGGAGCATTGCTTTCCTAAAATAAATAAGAACTATTTAATTCAATTCAATTTCATATCCTACTAATATTTTTAGTCTAGACAATTAGCATGGAAACTAAATACATAGTAAGAAATCGTTACACATAAGTTGGTAAAATATAATCATAATGAGAAATTTTAAGAGAGACGATTTAAAAAAGTACCTATTAACTCGATAGATGGCAATACAACAGCAACGAAAACCAAGGGACTTTTGGCGCCAACGTGGAAAAAAACATGTCGGCTCGTTGTATTATTTTCTTAAACTTGTGTATTTATGTGTAATAATGGTGATTATTTATTATCAACTCCAGAACGTAGTCGAGTGTGGATAAGTTTGACTTAAGGTGGTTCGATTTGCCTATGGCGGGAAATTCAAATTTTAAACAGTTTTTTGGTCCTAGTAGCCAGGCCAGGTAATTATTTTTAAATAACACAGCGTTTGCGCAAAATGTTGGCTGTTCTTTACATTATAATGTACAATTATTTAACAGTAACGCACCATATTACTTACATTTGTGAATAAACCGTTTAAAACAGCAAAAATTTATTTATTCACAAATGTAAGTAATAATGGGCATTAGAGATAAATAGCTTTACATGATTTTGTAAAGAATAATAATCAATCTGCGCAAACATCATGGTTGTTTACAATAATTACCCGGCCTAGCTACAAGGACAAGAAAACTGTTTGAAATTTGAATTTCCCGCCATTTGTGCAACGAACCACCTTAACCGTTACTTACTTTGGTTGACTCTGACTGTGACTATGACTTGTCTGACGTTATAAGACTACGTAAACATGTTTAATATTACGACTGAAGGACTCTGTGTCCATGGCAACTAAATTAACATAAAAAAACGAAAACCAATGGAAGGGTTTTGGCGTTAACGTGGAAAAACACGTCGGCTCGTTGTATTATTTTCCTAAACGTGTGTATTTTAGAGTGTTAATGTATAATAATGGTGGATTATTGTTTATTAAGTTTTCTTGAACGTGCTCGAGTGTAAGCAAGTGATTAAAAGAGGTGAAACGTGCATTTCCGTTGTTTCCAAAACTCCACAGAAGCCCCTAGTAGTCTCTAAGACTTTACTAGGGCATGACTTGAACTTAACCGGGACTTACTTTGCTTGACTCTAACTGCGACTATTACTTGTTTGACATTATTTAATACCTTGTAAACTTATTGATTATTCTGACAGAAGGACTCTGTATCCATGGTCAAAAATATATCTATAAAATAAAAACCAAGGAATGGTCCTAAATTTTTTTTTGTCTGAGTTGCCTTTTGCACTTTATCCAATTACTTTTTGTGAAGCTTTTAGGAAAGAAGGCCCTAAAAACTATCTTTAGAAATTATTAAAAAAAAAAATGCTGATGACTCAATAAATGGCGACACAACCGAAATCAAATAATAAATTATATATATATTTAAGTCATATTGTTTATTATGCAATTATAGATACGTCTATCTGTTAATTTATAGGATCAATAACATGATATTTGAATTATTGTCATAGTTTCGACTATTTAATTTGAGTCTAGGTTTTTAGATAATAATATTTACGATATTTTTATGCCATCTCTCTATGTACGCCTACTAGGCAAAACATGATACAAAGTGGCTAATATTGTGTAATGCCTATTGTGTCATGCGTTTTCAAATTTGAATAAGATTTACTCGTGTTTTGTGCAAAAAATTTCTTTATTTAAGGTAGGTTCTAAAAGAAACTTAGTTCTACGTTTCCGTTTGGGTCATAATTAACTGGGGAGATGAGTTATAAGAGCCATCAAGGCCTTGAAAAGCTGTCATCGATTCAAGGTTGATTCCTAAGCAACCCACACTGTTTCTGCCCTCCTCACTCTTACAAGTCGATGAGAAAGAGAGAGGTAGAGCTAACAGAAATAAGATTTATTGCCTGAGGTATTCGTATAAAGATTGCAGTTCGTACCGTGTCTGTGTCCGAAATTTCGTGATATTCGTGAACATCGTCAGTTTTGGACGCGGCGTTATCTTCTGTTCGGTTCGACCGTCCAAGTGTCGCAGATTTAACCTGCCATCAAAGAAAAACAAATGCATATCACACTCCAGAGGCCTTACGGCTACCTCTTAACGCGGGCTCGAAACAGCGCAGTGCGAAAAATTACGGGAACGTGAACTTTAACGCGCCCGAGATACGGTTAGCGGTTCAACTTTTCGCATCACCTAAACAGAATCGCTTAAAACAGGTTGCCGTAAGGCCCCAGTATATAGCTGCAGATGGGGGGCAATAAAGGCATTGATTGACGATCGTGAAAATGTTGTCCGAAGCCAGCATACGCGAGTCAATCAATGCCTTATTGCCGCTAAGGCTAGTATATTGATTTTCTTTAGCATAGCGGGGATATTGACGTAAAAATTAATATTTTCAAGTCAGTGTTAGCTAACTGGATGGTTAAATGTTGTAGTTATACTGTGCTTTGTCTTTTTCTCTCTTCAACAGTTAGAACCTGCTCAAAAAAAACAAGGAATCTTCAAAGCTACGCGTTTATCAATAAGGGAAAGGTATACAGATCTTAATCATAAAAAAATAAGGTATGTAGAAAATACTGGGTTACGCGAAAAGGGTGTACTAAGCCAAAAAGGGGACCGTTATACTGATCATTATGAGCAACTTATACTTTAACCAACCCTGAAATAGAGAAAAAAAAATGTCATTCACACTCGGCAAAATGTATGGAACAGCTGATTTTTCGTGATTTCAGGGTTGGTCCCATACTAAAAGTTGTTCATATTAATCAGTATAACGGACCCCTTTCGGCTTAGCACATAATTTCCGCGTAACCCTGTTTATCGGACTTACTTTATTCAGTATCCGTTTACTGGTTGTGGGCTCTGAAACAGATTTGTGTGATTGCTTCTTTTGGCTCTTTGTTTTCGTATCACCATCTGGAAAAAAAACAGCGTGTCATTTGTTATTTAATCGACTTCATAAAAGGATTATGTCCAAAGTTAATGGATTTTTCTTTTTTATTCGTTTATTTTGAGACGTCAGTCGTTTCTAATTGTGGACCAATCCAATTCAATGATTTTAATGTTTTAGTGTAACTTTAATTTCCTGAATTATTTCCTTGTTTTTGTATTATTTTTTTTTGTTTACTGATACTTTCTAGCCAAATTTCAGATATTGTTCAACAGTGAAAAATTACTAAAAAGACGAAGGTCTTAGTTTTTCAAGTTGTAAAACTAATGGACCTTGCACATCATGCAAGTAATCTGCTAAACTTAGAACAAGAGCGCACGTGCGAGAGCTGGATGTATGTAATTTATATGTGCACACTTCTTTAGTTGAGCCGTGTGCAAGATGGACAACTTGTGTATGGGAAAAATTCAGAAATACGGGAAAACCGCGGCACAACTGCGGAACGTAGGAAAATTACTCCTTTTTTTATTGTTAGTGCTTCTTCCGATACTAGTCAAATATATAAACGGCTTTACTTAAAATCTTTAATTAAGCGTGTTAACTTAAATTTGTTGTCTCGTTTACGCACGTGATAATTTCCGTCAGAAGTTGACAGAACAATTTTGAGCATAAATTTATTTAGCCAATGTTTCTGAGTACGGCCGCAAGTGTGAAGCGTTATTGTCAGAGCAAACATATTGATATCACAGTGTTCTGCCTTTGCAATTTACATACTGTCCCTTCGTGATCGCCTCACAATGTCTCGATGGGCATATCTTAATTTCTACATTAATGTTTATAATATTACTCGTATTATGCGTCATAGCTTATAATTATTGTGGATGTGCTGCTGAGGCACTGTTAACACTATAGATAAAATAGGACGACACCTGTAGTTCCGCTTTCGACCACATTTATTATAATCTGTGTCGCTGTATTGTGGGATCAAAAACACGAGTATCTTACAAGCTAAGTCGACTTCGTCGCAGTTCCTGGGGTCGCTGGCCGTCGCGAGCAGCGGGTAGGGCGACCCGGATGCGCCGGAAAGATGGGACGGAGAGTTGGGGTTTATAAGGGGTTGTTGCTCCACGTCTTCGGACGGCTTGTAAGGCGTCACGATCTGACGCGGGGGCTGCTGGAAATAAACCTCAATCGTAATAATTATTATCACTTCACCTTCGTAGCGCATCCGAGTTTGACGATGCATTTCAAACGCCAAACTCGCAAGAACCGATCCAGGTAACAATCTACATAAATGGAATTTAAGCGCCAACGCGAAAAAAAAATGTCACCTCATTGTATTGTTTTCCATTGTAATGTATTATGAAATTAAATTATTAATTCAATAATTTTTACATGAAAACTTATACTGACTTTACAAAATTATCAATAAAAATGTTTATCTGTTGTTTATTAGGCTAGTGATTAACGAGGTGTAACATGTCGTTCGTCTTTTTTGCAAAACTTCATAGACGCGTCTTGTAAAGTGTCCACCAGTTTACTTGGGCATGACTTGGACTAGACCATGACTTGCATTGCTTGACTCTACTGTGACTATAGCTTGGCACATATGCATAAGGCAAGAGACGCCAATAATCCTAAGAGGAAAGAAACAGATAAAAACTACATAAACAGGGCGAGCTAGCTTTATTGCGCCACATTGTATATGTCGCTGGTAGATTTTTGATCCAAACCCTGATTTTATCATAATCTCCGACATATGTATTTGGTTTGGATTTGGCAGACACATCTTATCTTACCCCAGGAAATAACCAGGGTTCGTCGGACACGATGCGAAACGACATAATCACAATCACTCAATTGTTATCACAGATAATTCAAAAATTTGCCAATTAACAGGATCTGAACGTGCTTCGATCGGTAAATGCCCCGTTGTTTTATAAATAGGGAATATGAATGTTTAAAAAACACACATGCATATTCTATTTAACTATGAGCCCACTGCTAAGCGATGAGAATGTTGTGAGACTAACACCCGTTTACTGAAAGACTGATCAACACAAAATTTCACTAACACGTCGTTAAATCTCATTTCAACTGAAGTGATTGGTCGAACGAAAAAACGACAGCCAATCAAGTCACTTGACATGAATTTTGACAATAGATTAAATTGAACAGGCTTCCAGAAACTGGGTGTTAAACCACAGAAATAAATTCCATTTTTGCACAAACCATGCTGATGAGTAAAAATGGTAAACAGTTGAAAGTTATAATTACAGCAAAAAGAAGTCGAAATTTCTCCATGTCCGTAGTTTTTCCTCCCCAGCACAACCCTGATTGAGTTTTACACACTATTTAAACACACAAAACATGCATGTGAACCAAAGCATGAATCGTGAAGGAGCGACTGGCTTTACAGACAAACGTTTCTCCCTTTTAAACCTTTGGAAATGATTACATGTAAAACTGTTCACATCTAGGCATGAGGACCCCAAATACATGTGGAATGAGAAATTTACATTTTAGACAACAACAGAGATAATTTTTCCCAGAACTAGGTCAGATGTCGCAACAGGCTAGATTCTAGGTACTATTAGAATTGTCTGTAAAAGCGGTATATGCTCCAATAATGGTACGACAGATAAATGGATATATCGAATGCTGCATTGATGTTAAATTTAGGATATGGTGGCCGTTTGTCAGAGATTAGAAAATAAATGAAAATTCAACCGACTTCTAAGAATTAGTTTGTGAATTTCTCCTCTTTACTTAGGTATGGTATAATGTTCTGGGGTAACAGTATCAAAAATATAGAAGCTATTAAAGCGCAGAAAAAATGCGTTAGAGGTTATTAGTAAGTTGCAACCAAAAAATAATGGTAAGCCACACTTCCAAAGTTTTTTTAACACTTCTCTTACTATACATTATTTGTACGTAATAACTCAAATTTTTACAGTAATTTAACATCTAAAAATTCCATATAGCCATGAATCAGACAGCATTGCTTAATAACAATGTAATGCTTAAATAGTAGTTTAGTGTGTACGCCACCTCTGATTATAATCATTTGCCAAAAATTTCCAACATATTCTTTGAAGTCGGCTTAGAACAACATCAATGCAGCATTTCCACATGCATGCATACTTACGCCTGCCGTATCGAGAAATGATATATCCCCAAAATAAGCGCCGTCGAGACCAACATGTCCAGTGTGCTTGACGTCGCCTTGCGGGCTTGATATCATGCTCCGCTGAATGGTCCGCTTGCCGGTGTAAGTGTGTCGCTTCACGTCGCTTCGTAGGAGTGAAGAGCGGATGGTCCGAGAAGACTGACGCGTCGGGTGCGGTGATATCGACGCGAGGGTTGTACCCTTCTAGATTGGATGGTGTGGTGCAAGCTTTATTTTGTTCGATTTGGTTAACATTATTTTGATTCAACTCTAAACTTTAATCTCAGATAATTAAATTAATAACAACATAGAGTTTGGGACCCATGAGTTCTCTGGTAAAAATTATTTAGTTTAATTTGATGATGACTATAATAAATTTTGGACTACAATGGTAGTAAAATGGTTGATATTGTAAATTAAAATATCAGTAATTTTGATCGAACAGAATACAGCTTTTTGAATGATATTACCCCATGAATGAAAAGAACACAGTATCACAGGAAGGCAGAGAGATATTTAATCGCACGCCAAGAATATTTCATACTATATTGTTATATATCTAACAAGTACCAACTGCATACAATAGAAAATGTCTGTAGCAGTCTGAAATCCTAACCAGAATATAAGCCAAAGGCAACGCTTGTAGCAAGTACTAGAAGCCGTAAAAAAGGTGTCCGTGACATTATGGTATGACCATGGTATTATTTCATAATCAATTAAAAGATATTGATCAAATATAACAGAAAATTTATGATAAAGTCACAAAAATACTCCGTTCCAGGTTTTTCGATCGAATGGATTATTGCGAGCCGTGTTTTGACTCTCGCAGAGCCTTAGATGAAGGTCTAAGTAGCAATAAAAATAAAACACTGTTTTAAACTATCGCGGTTGTTCACTACAGTTATATGATTATTAGACGGATATTTACCGTGATAAGGTTGTGGACCACGGCACACAACGGCCTTATCACGGAATATATCCCGCTAATAATCATATAAATTTGCTTTAGGTGTAAGTGTAAACTCAAGGGTTCGTCTGAAAACCGGCGCTGATAGTCCTTAACTTTTAGCATTAATGCTGAGACGGACCCTTTCGACACTGATTGTATCCTTTAGATCTAAGTTTTTGTATAGGCGTCGTTTTTTTTTTTTCTTTCTTTTCTATATAACTGTAACAATATACATTTTTATCAAAATGAAAAGGCGCTATGTTAAGGTAATATTATTAGTATTTTCAACTTAAAGAAAATCATTTGGGAACTCATTTTCGGTGAGAGCTTCGCTTCGTTCTCGAAGCGAAGCTCTCTAAACTATTTTGTCTATTCAAGTTTGGAAAGTTTCAATTGATAGAGACATTTTGATGAGAGTTGGTAATTTCTGATGTGCGATTAAATACTTCACTCACACTATCAACTAGCTTTGTTATTAATAGTAAGTAGCAAGGATGATATCGAAGCCAAAGAATATCATTTACAGATGATGTAACAAAAACACACATGGATAACCGCAGAATATCAGATGTAGTTGGAAAGGCCATTTCAGTCGGCAAAATGTGACACATGATATGCAGGGTAAAGATTGAATTTCGTTGGCAGATCGCAGAAACGACCGGATTTTGTATAGAAAAATACTGGAACAATAGCAATTTATATGCTTTATACAAAGTATGTAATCTTGAATAGCTTACAGAGTTGTGTGTATTTAAGTGGCTCTTTTCAACTACTTCTGATGATCCATCTAGATAACACAAAATGAGGATTCTATATCGTAAATAGAATAAAACTTGGATTACTTTAACAGGAGATCAAACTAAAGATAACCTCTTTCCTGACTTGTCGGTGCAGCAGCGCTACAGTATCGGCACGTTTGGTATACGCAGTACCGAAATCTTACATAGCGCCTGTATTTCAATAAAGTGTTTCCTGATAGGTGCGACATGTGTTATGCCGGCGATCACGCGCCGCCCGCTCATGCCTCGCCTATCAGGAAGCACTTATTGAAATATAGGCGCAAGGTAAGATTTCGATACTGCGTATACCAGACGTGCCGATACGGTAGCGCTGCTGCACCAAGTCAGGAAAGGATCATAGCGTAATAAACGGAAAACGGCGAAATAATAAAATTTATATGAAGATGAAGAGATGTTTGTATCATTACGCCTCTAAAGAGCTTATTTTAAGTCACATTTTGGTGTTTGAATTTAGAACACCAATATATTCGACCTCCATCCCAATGCTATACAACCTCCTTGTGCAAAAAATGCTCGATACAAACTCCCTAAATCTATCTTTTTCTCGTAGTCATGGTATAAAGTATAGTATGCAACTCTTGAATAAAACGGATTTATATCGAGTGCCATGAATCACTCGCGTCGCTCAGGATTCTAACACTTGAATCGCTCGCTACGCTCGTGATTCAATCATTATCAATCACTCCCTACGGTCGTGATTTAGTCCTTGATAGAATCTTTCAATTGCTCGTGATTCATCTGTATGTATGTACGATATATCAGTCTCTGGCAGTCATATAGCTTTGCTTAGTTTGGGGTCAGATGACCGTGTGTGCAAAAATGTCCCGAATATTTATTATATTATTATTATCTATGGCCCTCGTTTTAAATTCGTCCTTTATTCATTAATTGAATAATAAACTATTTTGTTAAAGCATTTTAACATTAATCAAACAAATTGTATGGCGGATTGGAGGGAGGAATGTTTCAAAAATCCGTCAACGTCCGTGTCGGTTTTTTTATAGGATCGACAAGTCGCGTTTGACCACCTCACCTGGGCCGTGATTCCGTCACTTTAACACGCACGTAACGCGCCACGTTAAGTTAACCTCTTAAAATTTGGACTCTATTCCCTAGGAATAAAGATCAACTTTTAGAGGTAAACTTAACACGGCGCGTTACGTGCGTGTTTGTAGTTACAGAATCAGGGCCCAGTTCTTGAGTTTGGTCATCAGCGGTGGTGTTTTGACAGTATAAAGTGACAAATAATTTTATTCGACATTTAGCTTTATCACGAAGCACTTAATCCTTGTAAACATAGATACACATAGATAAGGTTCTACTGAAAGTGACCGTAGTTAAGCAAAGTCATCCAAGTATTATTCAACAAACATTTTCCGACTAGAAAACGCTAAGCCTCAATATTTTCCCCTCAGCCGATAGGATCTGCATGTCCATGAGGTGAGGTATGACGTTTTGGTACCTTGTTAATGTATCGGGTTATAACAAAAGCTGAAGCGAATTTATATGTAAAACAAGATATGTTTAATGGTAGGTAGGTTAGTTTTACCAGTTCTGTTGTAGGTTCGAGTTATGATCTTCACACAACCAAAACTTGAAAAGTATAAATAAAGTGACCGGCAAGTCTTAGCTAAAAGCGTAGTGGGGGATAAATTGACGCGTGTACACATACATGCACACACTACATCCAATCACAATTTTGTGCGTCGCCCTCTCCCCCCCCCCCTCGTCCGGGGGGTTGGGGGGTTAGACAAGACCCACTTTCTGTAAGCGTTAACGCCTGCGGAAAGATGAAATTGTATGAAAAGACGGCGCAGCAAAGACACCTAAACTTCGACTAAAGGCTATAGGACTGATAATTGTAGAGCCCATTACTAAAAACAAAATTAAAAGGTGTTTGAGATTAGGATATAAGCATTTAATGTCTTTCTAGACAGAGACTATACAGTAATACCCCGACTTACGCTACCCCGTTTTACGCGAATACGGAGATGTACGCGGTTTTTCATTTTGATTGCCGCGCGCATCGGCTCTCTCGCTCCGCCCTCTCAGTGTTTAGTTTGCGACAGGTTTGAGCGTGTTCCGCGTGGAATTGTTTTACGTGCGCAGTGCGTTTTACTTATAATCTCTAATTATGTCATCTAAAAAAACAAAAAAAGAGTCGTTTGAGCTTAACGGCCGGCTATCCGAATCGCGTAGGCAACAAAACGCTCCCTCAGCCCCCGCCAACTTATAGCGACGATGTATATTGCCACGCTAGAGACAGGACGCCCGCGGGGGGAGTGCAACGAAAAAAACGAACATAGGTCCGACCTCGATGACGCCTGGCGCGGCACTGAACGCGGCGCGCGCAAATTCTCGCGACCTTTTTACGGTTTTAATTTCACTAAAAAACGAAACTATTCACTATCAAAATTCTATCCAAATAATTTTTTTTTGAATAAAATTGCCTTTCAGTACATGCAATTTCCAGGTTGTTACGAGCTTTCATCTATACTAATATTATAATGAGGAAAGATTTGATTGTTTGTTTGTTTGCATTGAATAGGCTCCGAGACTACTGCACCGATTTGAAAAATTCCTTCACTGTTGGGAAGCTACACTATCCCCGGGTGACATAGGCTATAATCTATACCCGTGCGAAGCAGGGGCGGACCGCTAGTTAGAGCATAAAACAAAAAAAAACTGAATCAACTTTGTTTCAGTTTTTTTTTTGATCGAGGAAAGTTTATTCTATCTTGTTTTGAGCCAAATCACAGACTCTAACACAGACGTATCTGTGACATGTATTTTTCTCCAGCTCAAATATTGTAATTTAACTGATAAAAATTTCTTTAAAACCGTCAAATTTGGTATAAGATGCTGTTGCACCCCGACTTACACGGCAATCGCTCGGACCCACCTATCGCGTAAGTCCGGGATATTACTGTACTTACTAATGACGTTACTTATAAGAACTGCAAGCAAACTCCATACTGACTGTCATTTTGCAGAAAAGAGACAGCATCCCTTCCTAATCCAACCAAATACTTGAAACACTTATATCTCAAAACTGTATTAGCCGATTTAAATTATTCATTAAAGGAAATGCGTGTATTTTTTTTTAAATAAGCAACTTCACGGTACTTTGGTTCCGCAATTTTTGTAATTTTTTATTCTTTTTTAACTTAAACGACTCATGTTGTACACTATACTGGGAGATGCATTTAATATTAATTAAATTTGCATTTCTCCTGTCTGATAGCCTATGGGCAAGATTCAATGTCGATTCAATATTGTGTTGCTGTGTGTTTTATAATAAAAAAAAATTATATTTTGTTATAGTCAAGTTTTTTTTTTTATATTTGCAGTTGCCGGGTTTGCCCATTCAGTTTTATTTTGTCATCCGACTTACATAATCAAGAACATGCCATTATAACTGATGTACATAAATAAACGCGCTGCGGGGCGTGTGGTGTCACATCGCTGAAAAAAGCGGTACAGCGCATTATAACCTCTTTTTTTAACATCTAAATTTTTATTTATTATGTGTTTACGCCATGTCCTAGATAATGCGAAACTAGTAAGATAAAAAAACAAACAAAAATATTTACTTTTCAAGTTTTGATCGGCCAAAGTGAAAAGCTTGCTTTGCGTTAATTAAGGCGTGGGTCGACTTACGTCAACTATGGTGTAGGGTTTAGTTTGACTCGGGTCGAACATGCCGCAGGCTCCGCCGTCCAGGACACCATACCATAATGACCTGGAAAAAAAAACAAATAAAATTTGTAACGTATTTTAGGTTATTTTCACATTGACAGACACATGGTTTCATACCACTGGCTTTTCGGTGAAGGAAAACATCGTGAGGAAACCTGCATACGTACGGAGAAGAAATTCAATGGCGTATGCGAATCCACCAACCCGCACTGGGCCAGCGTGGTGGATATGGCCCGATCACCCTTTCGAGGGTAGGCTATAAGTCCAGCAGTGGACTGTTAAAAGGCTGATTATGATGATGATGATGAGACACATGTTATGTAGTAGTGATGTAACGAATATTCGCATTCGCATTCGCGAAATTATTGCGAATGTTTTTGCGTGTATATTTTTTTCAGTAGGTAATAATAGTTAATATAAGAAAATCCAATTCTATAAATTTCTCATGTTTTTTAATGCAATAAAAAGTAACTTAATCTCGTAATCACATTATCAGTCTTCTCTTTATCATTTATTTAAGAGCCTCTTATTCCAAATTTGACGGTTTAAACTACGGAAAAAACTACATACTATGTAGTTTTTTACAACCTACCGGTTTCCTTGTTTCCTGAGAGATATAATCGGGCCCTTTTCAAGGCTTGAGTGAATAGGTATCTTATAAGTCTGCGGGCTTCATTTTCGTCACATAGTCGCTTAACAACAGGCGAGTTGGTGGTCAAACGCGGAACTATTCGCGAGAAAAAAAAGGTAATTCTCGCCTCGAACATATAAAAATGGTCGTATTTTTGAGAATAAACTTTTATACCCTAATTCAAGGTATATATTTCAATACAATGTTAGTCGGATATTTGAGTATTTTAACAACATGTATTCGAGTACGTGCTATGAAGCGGAAGTAGCAGAGACATAAATTTCCGTGAAAGTCAAAAGAAAAAATGTTATCCTTATTCCGGTTAGTCCACGGGCCTGCAGTTAAGAATTATGCCGCTCGATTTTATTTTTATTGTCTAGGACATTAAATATAAAACTACTTGTTCATGTTTATTATTAATCTTCAAATCGCCCGGGTAATGGGAAGGCTTTGGCGGCGTCACACAAAGTAACGATAATAGCATCGCATTGTTCGTTCGAACTCGGGATCAAATATAATTCCCTCCTGCCCTTTTTTCTATCGGACTGCCAGGGCGGACTGCCAGCCATCAAAAGCTGCCCGAATTGGTGTTCCTTACAATCTGGGTGTCTTCAAATCGAGTGAATCGATTTCTTCTAGGCAAGCGCGCTCCTTCGTTAACATCATGCGAGTTGGAGGCAAGCCTATTATTAAATTTAAGGAAAAAAATATTTAAAAAAAACTATGCCTTCTAACGTCTTTTTGCCTGCCGCTAAAGTAACGTGCTATATATACTCACTCTTTGCCAACCACTGTTATTATTTGTCCAGATTTGTATTCGAGCATGTTCGGTCGTCTCCCTTCCTCTGGTCTCACGAAATCGGCTATCGCTTGCACCTGTAATATAAAACACATTTACATGAATATTAACTGTAGACAATCAAGGGAAGCTTTCACGGAACTCAATCCGAGATACTCCCGTAGATTGTTGAATCTATAATTATAATTTTTAGAAAAAAAAAGAACCGACTTCATGACTAGGTATACCTACATTTAAAAACTGAAACTAAAAAGTAGAAAATATTGTTTAATATTACTACTGAAATACTTTGTATCCATGGTCATGAAAAATTTAACGAAAAACAACAGGGCCCGGTCGCCATGGAGACACTTCTTTGTTTTTTTAAGTTCTGTTGTAGGAACAATTCCGCTATGTTTGCTGTTCAGTTGACAGCGTCGCTAGTGGAGAACAAAGTATGAAATTCACCACGAAATAACTGTAGTTCCAATTTTGTCCACCTTAACAGCTAAGTTGGTGACAGTGTACAATGTACATTGAATTCGTTGCTTATCGTCATGTTTTTGTAGATTTTTCAAAAAGCGCTGAATCTATGTCGACAAAAAAATTATGGGACCACCTATGAGATATGACCTACCAAC
Organism: Agriopis marginaria; assembly: GCA_932305915.1. Lineage (NCBI taxonomy): Eukaryota > Metazoa > Arthropoda > Insecta > Lepidoptera > Geometridae > Agriopis > Agriopis marginaria. The sequence continues at coordinate 13,936,512 of OW029916.1, read as the reverse complement.
CAAAAAAATAATCATCAAAAACAATTCTAAATTAGCGGAGTAATCGCTTAACAAACATACAAAAAAAAACATACAGTCGAATTGATAACCTCCTCTTTTTGGAAGTCGGTTAAAAAGGCGACAAACTTCGGCAAACTGTTGTTTGCTGCTGAAGTGCAGATGCGTGGCAGAACAACGAACCACTATCCTCGGATCACCGAGGACGCTCTGGGAAGCCTAGGCAGGCATCAGCGAGCTGCTGGCATTCTTGGAGGAGACCGGGAGGCTGAACTAGCTGCAGCCAAACGAATGCAGTAGTAGTTATAATCAAACGCTTTACTTTTATTGAGCCAATGAATGGCCCAATAAAAAAAAGTTGCTGAAAATGTCCGCTACACTAGTAACAAGTATGAACACTAGAGGCTGTTGTACTAGAACCAAACTAGCTTTTTTTTTAAAGTTTCATCATTATCATAGCGTCCATTTATGTACGTAACTTCTTTCCGTCCAATGGTTGCTGCTCGCTTTTAGCAATAAGGCCGCTACTTGTGACACTAGCTTGTATGATTCTCTGTTTGTATGTAATTTTAATTTATAGAATAAAGAGTTTCCTTTTTCTACAGCCTTCCCTATTCCACTGCTAGGTATAGGGCCTTTTTTGTGCTATGCCATTTGCATTTTACAGCTGGATGGTCAACGCTCCGCATAACACGGCTACCATTTCAGTTGTTTAAGCTTTAAGTTACCGTTTAGGCTTAGTAATAGGGTCCCGTTTTTACCCTTTGGGTACAGAACCCTAATACTTTACATACCAAATAATAGACACTATGGTCGTAACAAGGGGCTTCCTAGAACAGCTGCTATCGAGATACCTACAGGTACTACTCTGCGAACTACTCTAGAATTACCTTGCAATTTTCACTCGTTTCCCTGAGACTCCATGCGATAAGAGACCGATTAAAGGCATCTAACATATTAGTGTTTAGTTATAGGTTAAAGCAGGTGCAAAAACAGATAGTAAGTAAGTACGCGTTTATACTCGGCACTTAATTTTCACGCAACTTTGGCCCGGAAGAACATGAACGAACACAAGCAAGAAATTAAAAAAATTGCAGTTTCCGGAATGTTCTTGGTTATTTGAAACTAGTGGTCCGCCCCGGTTCCGCACGGGTTTAGTTATATAGCCTATATTAATCAGTGATAATGTAGCATTCAAATAGAGAAAGAATTTTTAAAATCGGTCCAGTACTTTTTGAGCCAATTCGTTACAAACGTACATACATATCTTTCCTCTTTTTAATATTAATATATTATATATATATATATATATATACATATATAGTAATATAGTATATATAGTATAGACTAGTAGTGTAACAAAATAAAAAGAAAGGTTTAGTTGTCAATTTTAAGTGAAAATTTGGTGTTCACAGTGTTAAATTTACCTGTTCCGATTTTATTTCTCGTAACTTCGACCCCAGGTCCTTAAATTTGGGCCGCGCCGTAGGTTCGTGAGACCAGCATTCTAGCATGGTGCTGTAATACGCTTCTGGACAGCATTCTGGCCTTTCCAATCTCTGTAATGTACATAATCGTCATCATGCACAGGGCAACACTGGGAAATATGACCTAACCTAGTTTATAGCGCCAACGTGAAAAAAACATGTCGCCTCATTGTATTATTAGGGAGTGTTAATGTAAAATAATAGTGGATTATTGTTTATTAAGTGCTCATGAACGTGCTCGAGTGTGGGTAAGTGATATAACAAGGTGAAACAGTCTTTTCGTGTTGTTTCCAAAACACGTTAGACGCCTCTTGTAAAGCCTCCATTTCTTAACTGGGGCATGAGTATGACTTGACCGTGACTTACTTTGCTTGTCTCTGACAATGACTTCTTTGACGCTATTATTAAAATGAAAACTGTTTAATTTTACGACTAAAGGACATTGAATCCACGGTCATGAAAATTTTAACACATTACACATCACCTTCGTCACTCGCTGGCGCTCAAATAAAGCGCACGTCTACTGGAGTTTCAATTACCCACACATACACTTTAGGATAACCTAAATCAAATCTCAGAGTCAGATTATAATCAATTATAGTCAGATAAATACAACCCAACAAAATATCCTTCACTACATTGAGGTATACTCCTCAACGTATAAGTGTGGTTCAAAAAGTGGTTCATCATTTCAGCCATAGGAAGTCCACTGCTGGACATAGGCCTCCCCCATCGATCTCCAAAAGGGGCGGTGGAAGCGGCCTGCATCCAGCGTTTCCCTGCCTCTTTTACGTCGTCTGTCCATCTTGTGGGTGGACGTCCTATGCTGCGCTTACCGGTCCATGGTCTCCATTCCAGAACCTTTCGGCCCCATCGGCCATCTGTTCTGCGTGATATGTGCCCTGCCCATTGCCACTTCAACTTGCTAATCCGGTAGGCTATGTCGGTGACTTTCATTCGTGTACGGATCTCCTCATTTCGGTTGAAAAAGTGGTTAAAACTGTCTTAAATAATAAATGAACAGCCAGAAAAGAATTTATAACATAAATTTTGACCTGGAAGTTAGGTGTGTCGATGGCCTCCAGTATTTGCTGGCCGGAGAAAGCTGCCCATGGCTGGAACCCGTACGTGAACATCTCCCAAAGACACACTCCAAATGCCCACACGTCGCTCGACGACGTGAATCTAAGGTACAGGATGCATTCTGGAGCACACCTGTAACGACCGATTCACACGCTTAAACAACTTTGATCATAGCAAGCAGCGTATCTAGAATTAACCATTGCTGTACCCTTTATGCAGGGTATATTAAACAATGTACTCTATAATTATAATTTTTAGAAAAAAAAAGAACCGACTTCATGACTAGGTATACCTACATTTACAAACTCAAACTAAAAAGTAGAAAATATTGTTTAATATTACTACTGAAATACTTTGTATCCATGGTCATGAAAAATTTAACGAAAAACAACAGGGCCCGGTCGCCATGGAGACACTTGTTTTTTTTTTTTTTTATATCTGTTATAGGAACAGTTTCTCTATGTTTGCTGTTCAGTTGACAGCGTCGCTAGTGGAAGAACAAATTATGAAATTCACCAAGAAATAACTGTAGTTCCAATTTTGCCCATCTTAACAGCTAAGTTGGTGGCACTGTACAATGTACATTGAATTCGTTGCTTATCGTCATGTTATTGTAGATTTTTCAAAAAGCGCTAAATCCATGTCGATAAAAAAATTATGGGACCACCTATGAGATATGACCTACCAACCAAAAAAAGAATCATCAAGAACAATTCTAAATTGGCGGAGTAATCGCTTAACAAACATACAAAAAAAACATACAGTCGAATTGATAACCTCCTCTTTTTGGAAGTCGGTTAGAACTTAGTTTAAAGAAGAAGAAAGTGTACATATTTGCAATAAAGAATAAAAAATTGCCTAATTATGAAACAACTGTGCTTCGAATTGAAGATAAATGTATCTATACTCCGTTCAGTAAACTTAGATTTTTTTTGTTAACAAATGGGTTATCAGTGCAACAAAATGCTTTTATAATGGTAGTTTACCATATGCGACCAAAAAATATTTAATATTTTTTTTCTAGTCGTAATCTGTTTATCTATAAAATAGAAGTGGATTTGTACTATTTATTTTAACGTAATATCTGTTCTATACAAAATTATGATAAAGAAAAACGATTTTTGTGAAGGACCTCGTTTCAGTGCCGGTTGTCATCACTTTTATATAAGGTAACTTGTTAAATATAGAATATATTTATTCGAGATAAAAGCAGCCTAATATGCAGGTATATTAATCCAGGGAAGATGGTACCTCCATAAAAATTTCATTGAAAATCGTTAAGCTGATACATAAAAAGTTTCGCATTTATTAGTGTTATGTGAGGTGTTAATATACAATGCAAAGCTTACCAGGCCACAGGTAATTTAAGGTTGACATTGTAATTTGTTTGATAATAGTCTTTTCCGACGCCCAATGCTCTTGACAGTCCAAAGTCTGAGATTTTAATGCGATCCTTGCTAAAAACTAAAATATTCCTTGCAGCTAAGTCTCTGAAAAATAAACGGAGCTAGTTGAAATATCATAAAATATAAAGTCTGTCGCACATATTTGAAGGAGATTGCAGCGAGATTACAATACAGGTACAAAATCATTTATTCTGACATAATGCAATGAACAGCAGATCTCAGAAGATAACAAACTAGCCAGAGACTAATAGGCTAATGTCCTAATGGTTCGTTTATCACAATTAACAGGCTCAGCGAAAGATGTAACTAAATACATACTGGAAAAATACACATACTGGAAAAAATATATATAAATTGGCTTAAAAATTTATGAGATATAAGCGTTTAACGTAACGCAGCGTAGGGAGGCCTCCCACTAGATGGACCGACGACATAGTGAGAGTCGCTGGCATCCAGTGGATGCAAAAGGCAGGCTGTCGTTCAGTGTGGAGGTTAAAGGGGGAGGCCTATGTTCAGCAGTGGACGTCTTCTGGCTGATGATGATGATGATGATGAAAGAAATGATAAAGTCGTTCAAGTAACCGAATTACCAGTTATAACTTGGTAATGAACAGAAACTTGTCGCCGACTCACATGGCCATTATTTATTATTTGTTGTTATACTTTAGAGTGTGTACATAATCATGACATGTTTGATTTTTTTACGTAATACCGTTTTTACATTAGAACAATTACAAAAATACGTTTGTTGTATGGGGTTCTTTCGTTATACTTTTTGGCTTTTCTATTATTTCTTAGTTAACCCGCCGTAACACTATATTATATTCTGTGAAACTTTCAACTAGCTATCTATTAAGATTCACAGCCGTTAAAATAAGGACAGAACAGACAGAGAGCGTATGCTTAGTAATAGCGTCCCGTTTACACCCTTTGGGCACAGAACCCCAAAAACGAGAAGAAAACATTAGAGTTATCAGATAAGCACAAAAGACTTATCTGTAAGAACGATTTCTACCAGACACCCTTCATATGAGTAAGTAAAGACTATTTATGGAGCATTGACGGTAGTGTAATTAAAGGAGAAGTGAGTCATAACCACCTACTTATATAAACTAGCAGTGTTTGGCCGTGATATATAAGCTACATTAGCAAATCTGATGTCATGCCTGAATCAAGACCGTACTTTATTTGAATGAATTGATATTAGAAAGATTTAATGTAAAGCATAAATAACTGATCCCTAATTCATTATTGTACTAGATACAAACTTAAAGAGAAAATGCGTGGGTTCGATTCCCACCTAGGACGACCATTCATGTGATGAACATTTGTGTTTGTTCTATATTTGGGTGTTAATATACGAGTAATTATATTTAAGTATGTATTTAAAATTATATAATTACTAGCTGCGGCCCGCGGTTTCACCCGCGTTGTAATGAAAAATGGTGATGATGAAGATGATGATGAAAAGTAGCGTATGCCACTCTCCGGCCCTTGAACTATACCCATGCCAAAAATCAACTCGATCCGTTGCTCTGTTGCTGCGTGAAAGAGGAACAAACAAACCAACAAACTTTTCGCATAATAATATTAGTATGATGTATGTACTCGTTTATCAGTTTCTGGCTGGCATAGTAAAAGCTTTGGTTAGTTTGGGGTCAGATGACGGTGTGTGCAAATATGTCCCGAATATATTTATTAACTCGCCTTTTGAATACCGCCAGTTTCTACATCGCGTAAGGTAGCTCACTCCACATTTTTGCATAGTTAACATCAATCTTATCTCGGGATGTTTATGTCTCTTAAACAATACACATAAACATTGTCCAATAGACCTAACACAAGTTACCATAAACATTTCGTCATTCATTATGCGAGAACGAGAAAGAGGTAATATCCACATTCCTGGGGCCTTTCGGCTACCTGTTTTAAGTGAGTGTTTTACTCTGTTTTAAGTGATTCTGCAGTGCAAGTACCGTTCTTTATCGATGGTCAAATTCGATAAAATGTCATAGAATCGATCATAGCGAGTACTGATCAAATGGCATTTTATCGAATTTGACTATCTCAACTGTCAAATTGACTATCGATAAAGAACGGTACTTGCACTGCAGAATCGCTTAAAACAGGTAGTTTAGATGATGGGAAAAGTGGGAAAGGCGCGACCCAATATCTCGGTGCGTTACGGTTCAAGTTCGCTTAGCGCTTTACGTTCGCTCGAATTAGCGCTGCAACAGCGCTAATTCGAGTCCGCGTTAAGAGTTACCCGTATCGTCAAATTTGACAGCTGAGATCGTCAAATTAGATAAAATACCATTTGATCAGTACTCGCTATGATCGATTCTATGGCATTTTATCGACGGTCATATTTGACATTTGAGATCGTCAAATTCGATAAAATGCCATTTGGTCAATACTGCAGTGCAAGTACCGTTCTTTATCGATCATCAACTTTTACAGTCGAGGTCGTCAAATTCGATTAAATGCCATTATTCCAGTTCTCGCTGTGATCGATTCTATGGCATTTTAGCGAATTTGACGACCGATAAAGAACAGTACCAGCACTGCTGACTATGATCAATTCGATGGCATTTTATCGAATTTGATGATCGATAAATAACGGTACTCGCACTACTGACTATGATCAATTAGATGACATTTTATCGAATTTGATGATCGATAAATAACGGTACTTGCACTGCTGGTTTATTATGTTTACGTACAAATAAAATTGTTTGACAACACTTTTTTGTAGAGTGTGCTAGGTCTGGGGGTATCAAATATCCTGACACAATGTTGCTTAGTACACTAGTTTGTTATGTAAGTTGCGAGAATATTTTGTTTTGACTATGATTTAATTTCACTTCCTGGGCTTGCTTACCTATGAATCAGTCTTTTGTATTCCAAGTAAGTCATGCCATCACAAATTTGTTTCGCGAACTCGCAGAGGTTAGGCACTGGGAAGTTTGAGCGGAGAGACACCTCCCGTAGGCACTCGAGCAGCGAACGCAGCGGCGCCAGTTCCGTCACCTATACATGTAAACGACTGGTAAACGTATGGTACTGAGACGTGGTCCTTAAGGGGACTGTTCCCGTCTGCAGCTCTCTCGCTCACACATTTTCACATTATTGAAGATATAAAATCAATGAGTGTGAATTTCCAAAAAGTAACAAAATCATGTCTTGTGTCTATTATAACATTACAAACAAAGAAATTGTCAATTTGATATACATATTTTAATTTGACACAGTAAAATGTTAACAAGTGATTTTTATTTCTCGTGTCATGTTATTCCGTCAAATTACAAGATATCGAAACAAACATTTCTATGAAAATTCCATATATCGCTAGTATATACATGTATATAAATATATATATATATATATATATATATATATATATATATTTACTAGCGACCCGCCTGCCCGGCGTCGCACGGGTGTAATTTACGTGCGAAGCCGGAGCGGGTCGCTAGTTATATAATAATATATAAACCTTCCGTGAAAATGTATCTAACTGATGGTGAAAACCGCATCAAAATCCGTTGCGTGGTTTAGGAGGAGTTAGCGGCCATACAGACATAGATTTATGAAAATCATACCAGCATTAAAGAATCCATGTGCAGCACAACACCGTACAATCGGACAATATTAGGGTGTTCGATGCTGTGCATTACTGCTGCTTCTTTCAAGAATTCTGTTGAGTTGGACGTCATGCGCTCCTGGCCGAGGCATTTTATAGCTACTTGCAGCTGAAAAACAAGCAACAACAATTACAACAGACGCGTTCCGAATCCACGCCAACAGCACCAAAAACGGCAATCTTAATAAAAACAAAACCTGACAAATGAGCTGATGTTCTTCAAACGGCTGAACAGATATTTTTATTTTTTATCGTAGATAGGCTTGCGCTTGGCCGCCATCTCGCCTGATGTTAAGCGACGATGCAGTCTACGTTGGAGCACGCTTGCCTAGAAGAAACCGATTCACTCTCTCACAGATAAGAAAACTCTCGAAGTCACCTTCGAAACAAACAAAAAAATCATACTCGGTTCAGCCGTTTGGGAGCTACGATATCAGACAGACACATAGATACACACGTTAAACTTATGATACACCTCTGTTTGCGTCAGGGGTTCAAAGCTAACACAGCACTAAGATTTATTTGGACGGGTAGAATCAACTATATAAGTAGTAACATAACATCAGACGAGGTGGCGGTCAAACGTGAAACAATAATAAAAAATGAAAATAAAGTAGTTTCAGGGGCTTTACGGCTTCCTCTTAGCGCAGGTTCGAAACACCACTGAAATAGAGCAGTGCGGAAAATAACGCGAACGTGAACCTTAACTCGCCGAGATACGATTTACGGTCGCGCCGCTTTTCGCATGAGGCCCCCTGGGGTCTTACGGACAACTGCTATTGCGGCACCAAACTAGAGTTACCGCAAACCGTATCTGGGTGCGTTAAGGTTCACGTTCGCGTGATTTTCCAACTGAGCGGATTTAACGTTAGTTTCGTGCCGCAATAGCAGTTGTCTGTAAGGCCCCAGGGCTCTTCAAGTGCTGAAACTGAGCATAGTGGTTTTCGAAAAAACATAAAAGGAAGACACAAATCGACCAGAGTTCAATAAGGTGTAATATTAGTTCATAAGGCATTGTTACCCAAGCCATACTTACTCTTTGATTCCCTGTGGTCCAAGTGCCTTGTTGGACCACACCAAACTGGCCCATGCCAAGTTCTTTGTTAATTGTAATATCTTCAATACATATGATGTGTTTTGTAGGGCCTTTCACTACGTTTTCCGAAAACGGTAGGATTTCCAGGGGTAATGGGTAAGAAGAGCCTTCGCCATTCTGAAAAATAGCATTCATAATAAATAAAATTAAATAAATAAATAAATATTTCGGGACATTTTTCACACACGGTCATCTGACCCCAAACTAAGCAAAGCTTGTGATATGGCTGCCAGAGACTGATATACATACATATATAGTTTTAAATACATACTTAAATAGATATTAACAACCAGATATAGAACAAACACAAATGTTCATCACATATATGTTTGTCCTAGGTGGGAATCGAACCCACGCCCTCAAGCTCAGAAGGTAGGTGCACTACCAACTGGACCAACGGGCTATGTATCTGTTGCCTTCTAATAGCTGAAATAATGCCGTTGATGTTTCATTATGTTTCATAAAAAAGCTCATCATAAATAGAGCCAGATAGCCATAGCCCATCAAGGAAAACAAAATTAAAATCAATAAGTTCTAAGTATTTTAATTTCATGCTAGACAGAGATCGCACTATTATATAGCACGAAATTACGTCAAGTGGTGAGCTCACCACACAAACGCTATACAAACACACGCTTTGCGGGAGAGGGACAGTGGTTGGCGTGGCACAAAAACTTTAAACGCTAAATCTCAGAAAAGCACTAGACATTTTTTTTTTTTCAGTATTTGAAATGTCATCATCATCAACCATTCTCCACCCACTGCTGGGTATAGGTCTCCTCTTCAGCGCGCCATCTTTTCCGGTCCTGTGCCAGCCTTGTCCACTGCTTTCCTAACTACTGTATTTGTAATGTATTTAATTATATTCTTCGCTAAGCCTGATATCTCTATCTCTACATAGTATAAATTAAAGTCGCTTTCTGCGTCCGTCTGTCTGTCTGTATAACCGCTAACTCCTCCTGAACCACGTAACGGATTTTGATGCGGTATTTACCCTCAGATAATTTTTCACGGAAAGTTTATAGAACTAGCGACCCGCCCCGGCTTCGCACGTAAATTACACCCGTGCGAACCCGGAGCGGGCACTGTCGCATTTATAATATTAGTATGATGACGGAATTTCGATGTGAATTTCTTGGTGACCTATTACATATAAGGTATTAAAAAAATGCGAATACTCACAATATCAGATTTCTTAGTAGTAAGCAGTCTCTTTATTTTAGTTAAGTACGGATTAGGGAAATATTTGGAGTATATCTTTTTGTATCTTCTTTGCTCAGGTTTCGACAGTCCAATTTGACCCAAGTCTTCGGTCACCACAAACTTGAGTTGAGACACTTTACTAACTTTCAAAATATCCCTGCAACAAACATTTTGGACAACTGTACGGTGAGCTTATTCTTCTGTAACAAGTCGCTTTCATTTAAATGGACATGGAACTGAAAGGGAGAGAAGCAGCGGTAATGCTTTATGCCCGTTGCAAGTTGCAAACGATGCACAGTATTCATTCGCATTTGATGATGATTCACCACCTGCAATGAACTACAACACTTTTTGCTTAGTGCCAGTGGCAGTGGAAGATGTTTAGTAGTCTCGTTCTAATATCGAGATACAATACATCATCATCATCATCATCATCATATCAGCCATAGGACGTCCACTGCTGGACACAGGCATCCCCCTCAATCTCCAAAAGGGCCAGTTAGAAGCGGCCCGCATCCAGCGTTTCCCTGCGGTCTCTAGAATACATACGGTGGATATAATACATATAGAGTCACAATCGTGCCAAAAATATCTCCGAACCAAAACTCGGCGCACGCTACGAATTCCAACGACTTTTTGGTTAGTTACAAGATAATATAACCGCGATCGGACCACAACGCCGCGCGATGCCAGAGCTACGATGACTAGCGGACAACAAACATTGAACACTATGCAAGCGACATAAAGTCTTTATTGGAGTAAATGTGGCATTGTGAAATATATAATTGACTAGCTGCGTCTCGCGGTTTCACCCGCGTAGTGATGAAAGATGGTGATGATGATGATGAAAAGTAGCCTATGTCACTCTCTGGCTCTTGAACTATACCCCTGCAAAAAATCAGGTCGATTTGTTGTTCCGTTGCAGCATGAAAGAGGAACAAACATCCATACATCTATGGAGACTCGCTGCATTCGTGCGAGCACCACTCTTGCGAGTTTATTGCGCATCGACTGCAAGGATCACATTTAGCCCACTGGTCAACAGTATTAACAATGACAAAGTTTAGTATTCCCATGTACATTATTTTATTCAAATACATTTTATTAAAATTAGTCCTTGCTACTTGACAAGTTTCTTCTTAGTATGCAGTGGGCTTAAATTAGCTGGTTAGCCAGCTAATCTAAGTCCGTTGCTGGACATAGGGAACTCCCAAGTAGGTTACCATCCGTCCGGATTTGTCTGGACAAGCCTCGACTTTTAGACCTTTGTCCTGACTTTGTCCAGCTTTTTTAACTAGGGCGATGTAATACCACTGCAACGACGTGCACAGTTTTTGAATTCAGTGATTTAAATGTCTGGTCTTTTAATTAAATATCAGGTCAGGACTTTTCAAATTTTTATATGGTAACCACTCAGCTCGATATTTGGTCTTTTTGTTTCCCCCCACTGCCAGCCTTAAATACATTATTATATGTAATAGACCGCCATCTTCCTGATGTTAAGTGATGATTCGATCTACGATGGAGCACGCTCCACCACCAGTCTACCCGAAATTATCGGTTCTGCAACAGATAAGACCAGCCCACTGCCGCTTGCTACCCTGAGTAGATGACTTTGGTTCTCTGGCAATTTACTTTGTTCTAGATACAATACTTAAAAGAAAGGCCAACAATGGTTAAATAATTTCGTTTTAAAGTCTTAAGAACCAAAGCTATGCAGGAGAGGCAACTAGGATGTGGAGAAGGCTTCCTCAGCAAGTAGTTGGAGAGGATCGCAAGCTCAAAAGTCGCAAACTATGCTCAGTGTTTCTCTGAAGGATTGTACCTGAAATAAAGTAATTCGCCAGAGAACAAAAGTCGCCGACATAACTCAGTGTATTGTAAGAAGTGGCAGTGGCCTGTCGGATCTGTCGCATAAGAGAACCATAACCCTAGGTAAGACGTATTCTAAACGTAGACGTAGACGTCTAGACGTAGTAAAGATTACTTATGAGCAAACATTATATTATTTGTATAGGATGTGATGATACTAAATGGAGTGACTATATATGTTTAAGCAGTGGCTGGAAGTGAAAAGCCAATGATCACCTGAATGGCATGCTTTGGGTGAGGCCCGCATCCAGCATTAAATTAGGCTGATTATGATGATAGTAGTTTACAAACATTCTTGTACCATAGTTCAAACTTAGTTTGAAAGGCAACGTTACCAGTGAAATCATAGGGAATAATAAGATTTATAGCTAACTAGTTGCGCCTTGCAGTTTTAACCAATATCTCACAGGAACCTTATAATTTTCGGGGTATGTGTTAATCCGGACAAATATTTTATGCAAATCAGTTCAGTTGTTTCAGAGTAAAATAACAAACATACACAACATTCTGGTTGATACTGCCTGAGTAATGGGCATGTGTGGTGCACATACTATCATGTAGATTTGGTCATCTCGACATCAGTTGTATAATAACAATCTGTATTTAGCACAGCACACTTCAGCCAGTAATTCCATGCAACCAAATTGACATAGGTACAGACGGAAGTAATGAATGTAAGTATTAAATTCGTTATGGAATTACTTGCTCAATATTAGCTAAGTTTTTTATGAATGTAGGTATCAGAACTTACACAAAAGAACATTGTAAAAAAAGCAGTCGCTAAGCAAATTCTCGTAATAAAAACTGTATGACTTATTCAGACTTGTCAAATTTACGAAAATGTAAAGTTATAAGAATATTTACGGGATATTTACCGTGGTAAGGTTGTGGATTGAAACAGTGTTTTACGAAAATGTGTTCATAACTGTAGGTAACAGCCGGTGCAGTTATTTAAAACGATAGTTATCCTTACCTAAATAATTCATAATACTGCTGAAGCTCAGCTTCTTCCAAAAATTCATTCAAATTTTCACGGTCTCTGCCTATATTCTCTGAAAATAAGTTGTACCAGAATAAAAATAAGTTTCTAAGTACAGAATCGTAGCTAAGGCACTTATATCTTACTGTAACTAATATTAAGACATACCCATGTTATCGTCCAAACTAACAAAAATGCAAATCAAAGTGCTTTAAACGAGTTATAAACAAAAAACCAAACATTTGTGATCATTTTTCTACTTGTACACTACTTCAACTTCAACTCCTAGTTTGTGGTTTGTGCCGTTTGTGGCGGGTGTCTTTATTGTACATGATATTTGACGACACGATAATGTACGGGAAGGAAAGCGCGACCAATAATTCATGTACAGTGATTCCAAATATCGTGCTGTAGAATACATGTCGTACAATACTGGCCTTCAAGTATCGGCTCGAATCTATCAAGTACGGCAAGGAAAGCACTGCCAGGATTGTACAGAATGTAAGTGAGAAAAGTTAATAATCCATATACGTGAGAAAAGTTCACGTTATATCGAGCTGTACATTATTATGTTGTATAATACGGGCCGAAAATTTACGACTGATAATGTACAACATGATAAAAGGTGGCTTCTCCCGTATTGGCTAATAATGCTGAAATGTGTCTGCTCTTATAGGCTAAATGAGCACTGGCGCTCACTTCGTTTCAGTTGGTCTCTAGCCGTAGGAAGTGCGACACAAGACTATTGTTACATGATAATGAAACATCTGACAAAATAATATGCCTTCATGTGCTTTCCAGAAGTGTAAAAACACAACAAAAAACCACTATTTAGTTTTTGTAATAAATGTTTTATATGGTTATAATTAGGTGTTGAAGTATATTTCCGACGGTTTTGACTCGTTTTTACTAAGCAAGTTCAATGGTTAAGGCCCGTCCAATAATTTTATTTTGGTCGAAGATTCTGTGAAAATCTCAACTGGCTGTCAATTATATATTACGGTTCGAAAGATACAGCCGTTGATAGGTTGGACTGACGTACAGACAGACAGAAAACGTAGGCTTATTAAATAGTAGGGTCGCAATTTTACCCTCTGTATTCGGAAACCTAAAAAAAAAAAATTTGATGGAACATAGCATAAACCCAGCTAAGTGGTCTATCGTTACGTTTCATCAATATCCGTTCGGGCGTTGCAGAATAAGAAATAACGGGCAATGTTTCACTTTTTTAATATTATGTAGTGTGTTACGGAGCGGCTACGTCCATTGTGATATTAGGTTCATGATAGTTACAGATTAAATATGAGAACCATTAAAACTTTTGGTGCTGAGGCGGGGAGAGAGGTACAACTGCAATAGATTTCACTCATTTCGAACCTAACCAACCCAAGTAGGAATCCAAGTGGGCTCCTGCCAGAAGCTCTTGCGGTCCTCCCTTGAGCTTCTGGCTCCCGCAATTTTTATACACGCTCAAGAGTCTAGGGGGTAGGGACCACAATACTAGGTAGAGTCGAGGTGTTCTGTGTTGGTTCTGTGACCCACTACGAACCTAACCAACTCAAGTCGGGGTGCTCTGTGTCGGACCTGTCACTCATTTTTACCTGATACGCTCTACGTGGAAACGAAGCTTCAGTTTTGAATTTTTGTGGTCGCCAATTATCTTGCTGTACAAAATCGGGGTGTACATTATTGAACAGAGACAATAATGTACGGCATAATATTACGCAGCATGATAATTCGTGTAGTTGTACATCAAATATCAGTCTATACATTATCGCTTGTGCATTATTAGGCCGAGCTGCTAATGTACAGCATGATATTGCACGGTACGATATTGTACAACATGATATTCTATGTACACGTACGCCAATTATCATGATGTACATTATTATGCCATACAATATCATGCCGTACATTATCTGTGTCGTGCATTATTGCTTTCCTTTGTGGCTACAATCGTGAAGCAGTCAGTGTTCAGTGCTGCCAGATAGAAAATTGTGCTGCGCACTAAAACTAAAAAAAAGAGCTAGATTATAAGTGCTAAAGGGGAAACTTTAGGTATAACGCTTCCATATTTATTTTTTCTGAGGGCTGTATACCCACGGAACACTACAGTTGACTTTGTCTATATAACTAGATGTCTGGAGCCAAAAGCAAAAAAAAAAGGTCAAATGTCATCAGCATAATGGTTGTTAATGTCAAAATGTAGATGTTGATGTCAAAATGTAGCGTCTATGAGTCTCTATGGCATGGTAGCATTGCTATTATCACGAAAATGTAGCTAGACTGGCAAACTTTAAAATATAATAAATATTAACTGTAACTTTCCAGAAGGCCTCGATGTTATTTTGTAAACACAACTCAAACTCACAATGGAATGGAGGGCTCATTCAGAGCGTAAACTCTGTATCATTTGTGTTGTATCATGTGGTGGTCATATTATAATCTGTTATAAACTAAAATTAAACAGATAATAATATGCTAAGCTAGCGAACCCAAGAGGGTTCGCTAGCAATTGGCTTAATGAGGAACACCGATGTAATAAAATATTACATTATAACATAGCTAACGTATAAGATCATGAAAATTACAATAGTTTTTAGGGTTCCGTACCCAAAGGGTAAAAACGAGAGCCTATTTCCTAGCCTACATTGTTTGTATGTCTGTCTGTCTGTCTATCCTACCTTTAAACGGTTGTATCTTTCGAACCGTAATAGATAGCCAGCTAAAATTTTCTAATAATATTGTATTGTTACGGCGGATTAACATTAATAATAAAGTCATAAAGTAGATATTAAAGGTAATGAATCGGTGACAAATTTCTGTTCATTACCAAGGTAAGCGACACAGGGATGCGGCCGGTACTTGGATGCGTGACCACCGACATGAATTTGTCGTGCACTACTTTTTGTATTTTGTGGTGGTACGGACCCCTTAGCGCGCTAGCCCGACTCGCACTTGGCCGGTGGTTTATTTATTTTTGATAATACACCATATCGATATGCAATAACCATAATTATCAATATAAAAAAGAACGTCTCAAAAAATAGATATTCGATTTCATTTACTTGGATAACATATTTTTTTCAGTTATTTTGGTTTAAAAACCAAACTACTGAACCGATTTTGATGAAATTTCTATGGGACCAACCTGAAAGTATAGTAATTATAAAACAAGGCATGTAATGTTACAGTGGATTACTAATGATATAATAATATACACAGTAAAAAGATAAAAATTAAAGGGAGGTCCCCATACATCAAAAGATTTTATTAACGTATTTTTATATTTGCTGCGTAAAAACGGTAATTCGCACAATTTTCAAACTTGGCATGATTGTTGAATACACTCTAAAGTTAAATAATAAATAATGGCCAAGTGCGAGTCGGTCACAAATTTCTGTTCACGACCAAGTTTAGCAACATCGGATGCAGTCAGTACTTGGATGGGTGACCGCCTACCTAGGCGTGATCATGGTATAATAATATACTCCGCGGCGTGATGTTATCATATTAATAGTGCTAATAGACGTTTGGATTTGGTATAATTCAACCTTACGGTAAGGCTTATGGTAGAGAAAGAGAGGGAATACGTTATTCTCACTATTTCTCACTTTTTATCTCCCGTTCGTTGGACGGCGATCCGTTAACCAAATCCATACGTCTGTTAGAGATCATAATGCATTACTTTTTGTATTTTGTGGTGGTTTGGAATCCTCAATGCGCGAGCCCGACTCGCACTTGGCTGGTTTATTACGGTTTTTGCATGTTGTTCCTGTTAGCGATTGGCGCAGGCAGAGTAAACTTTTAGATCTGGCACCACAGACTAGTGGTTTGAATTTTGATGTTGAGTCAAGTAGAGTGTAGGTTGTGCTTGTGTTGTGGGCTCGATTTGTTCGAAAATATGGCGTAGGATTGTGCAAAATGCAGTGGGAGATATTTTGTACCTGTCACGATTCTACAATTTTTTAAAGACTGTTGCACATAAAGCCTTTTTGATTTGAGAACAGTGTGATAGAATAGAATAGAACAGCATTTTGTGTAATGTGAATTTAACGCAATGTAAGTAGGTAACAGTTTATTTTCATAATGAAATCATTTGAAAATAAGTTACTACAATTTCACGGCTTATCGCTTTGCCATTTGTACATTTGTTATTATTATAAAGGGTACCTATTTTGTTTACGTATTGTCACAGTATTGTGTATGTAACATGTACATTTTGAAGGCAGTTTTGTGCATCTAGGAATGTGATTATGTATTTTGCAATAACAGATCTGCTAATTACTAGATAAGGGTTAATCAAACAATATTCTTATAATTATATATATAGGCAGGATATCTTTGGGCAAGTTGTGTTGTTGAGACTCTAAGTGAAATAAGGACAATAAGTTTCGCAAATGTAAAGTAGACTGAGAATCCTGATCTGCAGGCTGTCAATGATGGAGCAGCAAATTACCAGGCAAGTGTCTTTTTATCATAATTATAATTATCATAATAATTTTGTACGTAGACAAGTTATAGTAAACAAGATAAAAAATTCAACATACAAAGTTTTATTCAGAGTCAATGTTTTTTCCTCATTACGCTGGCTTTATGCTCTAGTATAGCCTAAAAAGTTAGTGTAAGTAATAATAATGTCAACAACCCTAGTGAAAAAGTTGATTGGTGCAAGGAACACACTAAAATGCTAAACGCAGAAAAATATTTTCTATAGGGAGAGTTTTGTCTAACGTTAAATATTCTTTTTAAAAACTGGACTACAGAAGAAGGCATTGAATTTGTAGCATTTTTCTATTAACAAATGATAGTTTTATTGAGTATCTAGTTTCGGTATGAATCTGATAATTCCATAGGTGACATACTCTATATTTGACACTATTTGTGTGTTTCGCTTCCACTAGGCCTAAAGAGCTATTTTACTTATTTCCCTAGGTGCAAAACTATGTTTGTATATTTTATTTTATTAATGAAGACCAACATGATGTACGTCCTTGCTTAATATGACGGAGACAAGACATAAGAAATAAACTAAACGCCATCACAATTATAGGTGCAGACTACATGTAACGAAAAATTTGGAATATATGTTATATTTAAAAAATTCAATTAATTTTTTACTTAGTAAAGAAATCTAAGAAAAAAGAATAACATTACTTCTTACAGCAGTTTGATTGTTTGCTACGAATAAATAGTTCGAACCTACCCACACCACCAGCGAATAAGTCCACTGCATCATCTCGGAGGAAAATATTAAACTCCCTGTCTAGTCTGTTAACAGAGGCATTTTTCAGCTATAGCTTAGGGTCCAAACTATCTTTCTCTAAAAATATGCAGTAAAAATTAAATTATAAGTATATAAAATTCTAAAATAGCAAAGGTGACAAACCCTACATATACAAAATTAAGCAAGTTTTCAAAATTTATTTTTATTTTTCTTGAGTAAAGACTTTCAACTTTCTTCCTCACCTTAAGTATCACAATTACAGTAATACTTTACGTGAGGGTTGTATTCTGGACAAAATGGAATATAATATAAAATACTAGCTGACCCGACAGACGTTGTCCTGTCTTAGAACTGTCAGAAGCGCGAAGTTCAAATCGTTAAGTTTTCCGAAATTTCCCAATCGTCTTCGCAATTTCCTTAATTTTTCTTTCTGTAAGCACCTTATACAAAGTATTAGAAATCAAAAAAAAATACGATTTGAATCGGTAGAGTCGTTCTCAAGTTATGGCGTGACCAAGGTAAATAGGGATTCATTTTTATATAATACTAGCGACCCGCCCGCCCGGCTTCGCACGGGTGTAATTAACGTGTGAAGCCGGGGTTGGTCGCTAGTTATATATATATAAACCTTCCTTGAAAATGTATCTAATTGATGGTGAAAACTGCATCAATATCAGTTGCGTAGCTTAGGAGGAGTTAGCGGCCATACAAACATACAGACAGACGCGGAAAACGACTTCAATTTATACTATGTAGAGATAGAATTAACTAAAAATTCAATACAACTTGTATTCAATTTTTATTCATGATAGGCTTGTTTATCCACATCATTTAGTAAAGCAAATATGCAAATAATTACTTGGATGTAGCATGCTTATATTATTGTTGTTAATTTGTGAATTATTATGATTATTTAGGAATAAACTTGCATTTGACTGCCAAATCGCCTGATGTTAAACGATGATGCAGTCTATGATGCAATTCCATATGTTCATATGTTTGTTTGGACTTGCTCTATCAAATACTGATAATGGTGCTCCAAAGTCAGTGTCAATAACACACCTACTGGGTTATTTAGAAAGTTAGGGTATATTATTTATTATTCTAAGTATTTTCATTTGGTAGAGTACTACAGTTAAAAGGTCTATTAAAATTGTATTGAAACTCAAAATGTATGTATACCCATAACTTTTAACGGCTTGTCCCATTTTTTTATTTTTTTTTTAGTAGGATACGCTTTAAGGGTACTTTTACAGTTAAGTCAAAAACCCAAAGCCGTACTCCGTTATTTTAAGGAGCTCAGTTGGTTTGTGTGCCTACACAAACCCAGCCTTGGCGGGCAAATGCACAATACACCCCAAGCGGGATATCAGTGCTGTTGTTATCACCCCCACCTTAAATTAGAATTAGAAGTGTGCTTTCCCACCAGCGACGTGCGGGGCGTAAAGAAGTGTGCAAGAATAAATCAACCAATACGAGGCGAGGCGAGACGGAATGAAGCGATCTTATTGGTTGTTTTTAGTGTTCCGTACCCAAAGGGTAAGAACTGGACCCTATTACTAAGCCTACGATGTCCATCTGTCCGTCTGTTCTACCTTAAACGGCTGTAACTTTCGAAGCGTAATAGAGAACCAGTTGAAATTTTCACAGAATATGTAATGTTACGGCGGATTAACTGAGAGATAATATAAAATACGGAATGGAACCCTCGAACCCTCAGTGTGCGAGCCCGGCACGCTTTTGGCATTTTGGCGCCCCTTGCTATCTGAGGGCCTAGTGCGAGTTTTTCCAATTCGGTATGTAAAGTTTTTTTTTTGGTATTTTTTTATACTTTTATTTCGTAGATTAGGCCATTATAAGAAACTAATTTCAATATTTTTGTTTTATATTCAGTAGTTATTTTATAATATTTTTTCGAAAATTTGAAACCTATGACGTCACTTTTTTGCACAAATATGTAGTTGCGTTGAAGAAGCCAAAAAAAGCACGCGAGTAAAAATAAAAAGACATTAGAACATACTTTGACACTGACAATGATATCTTATGTCTGCTTGTTTGTTTATGGATTTCCTAGGGTTACTAGCTCACTGATTTGCAATCAACAATATTTTATTGATGTTAGTATTTTATTTGTTCGATTATTAAGGTTCTGTGTTTTTTTTTCTTAGGTTGAGACATCATGTTTGAATATAAATTATTAATCATACATCAAATGACATATTAAAATATGTTTAACATTATATATCGTTGTGAGTACCACCCATAATAAAAACAAATTAATCAGACGTGGTGAAAATTAATTCTATTAAATAGGTGCTTCCAGTAAAAACGTTCTTAATCAGATATTTATTTCCCCGAAAAAACCATTTCACATGATTTTTCCCTACGCTTAGGGAAAAACACCCCATGTTGCAACTCTGAAAAGAAGTAGACTGTATACCACAGATATGAAAGAAAAATATTTTCTGTCTGACGAACAGTGTGTCAAAAGGATTATATTTTTTTATTTCTAAAAAGCACAGGTAAATACACAATAAACTGTTAAAACGTGACGTCATTTAGAGGCCAATAAAAGTGGAATGATTTCTTAGTTTTTTGTTAAAATAAATGGCATCTTATCGTTTTAAAAGGTCTGAGTAGGAAAATAAGGGTTTGTAACATAAAATCTCGAAATGGTTTCGGAATTGGCATAGGTTAATTTTTTTTAGCATACCGACTTGCGTTTACCTACTCAATCGCGTAAACGTTACTATGATTTGTATGAAAAAAGAGCAGTTCCATCTAAATGCGCTCGATAGCGCTGTTCTTATAAATCAGATACTTCACTTCCTATGATATGTACTATGAATTGTGCATATTTTATTATTTGTGGAATATTATTCCGCGCGGTATACCTGTCCCTAACAAGGTATTAAGGTACTGGTAGGTGATAGGGATATATAAGTCGAAAAATTTACTTAGATCTACCAGTAGGGATTGGTGGATTTTTTTTTCTTACTTTCAGTTCACTTATCTCTGCTAAATTAAGTTATTTTTTTTTTAATTCTGTCATTTAGTACTTATTATTTATTAGTAGAGATTGGTGGATTTTTTACTTACTTTCAGTACGCGAGGGCGCTAATAGTTCGAGGGACTAAATAAGTCTTTAACCCCAAGGTAAACACTGTGCTTTTCATTACGAATACAAGGAAACTAAAAATAAAAATATGAACTGATTAAAGAAAATATGAGTGAATTTTATTTTACATGAATCCAAATTTTTGGTGTGAAATTTATTTTCCACTACTGCTTTAGCCTCTTCCCTTGGAGAAAAAAAAAGTTGGAACACGGTCCAATACAAATGTGTAAACAGATTTTTTTTTTTATAATTTGAGTGTCTGTCATTTGTCAACTGTCACTGTCAGTTGAAAGTGAGGCTGAAATGTATTACTTTCCACCCGCTCCTCAGGCAACTTCAGACCTACTTTCCGAGTATGAGTAATGAAAAAACTGATTATATGTGTATTCAATTAACTTTACCAAACTTATATATACATACTTTTAAAAAATCTTACTAGTTTTTCCTTTTAGATTCAGTTTTCATTTCTGTTGTGCAGAAAATAATAAATAAATAAATAAGATATACCTACACATTCCCCGTAGAGACACTTTTGTTGAAGATGAATTGAATACACATAAAATAATTTTTTTCATTACTCATACTCGGAAAGTAGGTCTTAAGTTGCCTGAGGAGCGGGTGGAAAGTAATACATTTCAGCCTCAATTATGTACAAACTAAAACAAAAAGTAGAAAATAATATTTAAATTACTTCAAAGCAAAAAAAATTAAATGATAATCAACAAAATTATTGCTACATAATATATCTATTTACAATTTATAATCAGTTATTTTTGGAGACAACAAAAATTGTTTTTTTTAAGAAGACAACCCTAACGTTACACCTGCCGCGTCAGGAGAGATAGAGCTACGTGATAGAAAGAGAGGGGTGAATATAACAAGCGGTACCCTGAGCGAGTTGAATTGCTACTTTATTGCCGCGTAGATAAAGTCCTTATTAATTTTAATTTCTTTGCGATGTGAACTTCCTGCTCTTTGGTGTATTCTGTGCTTTGGGCACGGAACCCTGAAGCTCCATATCATATTTGTTCAGTTTTTACGGAGTTTAATGGAAACAAACACAAATACTTTCGCATTTATAATGTTATGGTGGGTTTGTATCATGTGATGTAGGTAATGTACATACTTCAAACCAGTATTCAGGGGATTGTTATTGGTTAACGCATGCCGCGTGAAATTACAATCTACCTCGTAATCTCTTGAATTAATACAACGCTTCACCTACTATCAGTTTGAGCTTCGTAATCCGGGGCCACGGGGAGTGTGGTCTAAGTTATAAGTAAAAGGTTAGGTCAGGGGGAAGTAAAATCCACAGTCCTTACAGCAACTACAGTATATTTATATTACTCATAAACTTTACAGCAATTTCTCATGTATTGTAATTTTCTATTACTTTCCACAATTAACTCTTGGTATATAATACATTTTTCACTTCCTCTCTCTTTGGTCGCTCAACAAAACCTCTCCGTCAACGTTGCCCGATTAGATAGATAGATAAACTCTTTATTGTTCACACCACAAATCTCATACACACGATAACAGCTTAAAAACTAGTGCAACAATCGGCGGCCTTACCGCTAAGAGCGATCTCTTCCAGGCAACCTTACACCACCAGATCATATTCATACATCTAGTTGGCTTTGAAATCATTAATCCTCTTTCAATCAGGCAACATAAATAAAAACTCTTAATACATTTTTGTACTTAGAGAAATAACTGAATTGAAGTAATAACGTGCGAATATATAAATCAAATAGTAATAATTGCTATAATACCTAACATAAGAGATACCTACAACATGGCTGAATGAACGTGGTCTTAAGTTAAACTATCTTGGATATAATATACTAGTAGAAGCCGGGATATATAGCCTATGTCAACCGGGGATAGTGCAGCATCCCAACAGTGAAAGAATTTTTCAAATCGGTTCAGTAGTTTCGGAGCCTATTCAATACAAACAAACAAACAATCAAATCTTTCCTCTTTATAATATTAGTATAGATATAACTCGATTCGCCGAAACACCCTTGAACGATGTAACTGTACACAGAAAGCACGGTTCACCGTTGGATGGTAGTACGAAAAAACTCCACTTGGTTAATCGAGTCGGCGCCGCGGCGTACAAGAGGCCGCTCTTCTCCGAATACAGGGCTTAAAATATAGTGTATCATCGTCTTCTTCCTAATAACTGCTGTACTATTTGGTTCCTAGTTGTAGAAAAATAGTCCGCCATTATAGAACCACACAACCAAAACCAAAACAACTGTTCGTAATAAAAACTACGAGAAAAACGGCAGTCGGTCGCTGTCACTTTTGAAGCCGGTCGTCAACATCGTATAGCCAAGCTACTGGTTACAGCGAAATAATGGTTAGGCGTCTGGCGACTGGGGTCGCGGTCCGCCTGTCGCCATCGCGCGTTGCCGTGGTCGCCAAGATCGGAATGCTACATTTAGATTCTAAATTGTATCTCATTTACTAGAGTTCAGAACAGTCGAGACACCGAGAGTCGGTGGGACAATTTTGAACCTACGGTAGGTATACCAAAGTTGTCTTTTCCAGGACCGCCGGGCCCAAAAAGAGAAACACAGTAACAACTTTTTACTAGCGCCAGCTACACATTAAATTTTAAGCTGTCACACGGTACGATTTTGTCAACACGAGCGAACTAACTTGGGGTAACACAAAATCTTCTTTTCTTAAAAATATCGCGTTACGTGGGATCAGCTCTCTTATACAGCCCGACACTCTGTCCTAGATGGTCGTATGCAAAGATAATATAAAGTGACATTGGTCGTATGGTATCTACAGCTTCTAAGAGAATGCTTGCGATTGGTCGTACACTAAAACGCTTAGTCGTATACTCTTAGAAAAGTGATCGTCGATCGCCTGAATGGCCAACTTTGGTTCAAAATGCCTCTCTTCCTCGATTCTATGCATTTTGTGGGAGTGCGTGATCTAGCGCTGTCCACTTTACCCTGCACTATAAAAAATTTAATTGCGAGTAATGTGGCCAAAGTACTTGCGAATTAGTCGTTGATCTTATTGATTCATAGCGTTTGGCCTCCATCATCTATATGCTAAGCCCTTAGGTTAGGTCTAAATTATGTGAAAATTTGCGGCTCTGAGTTAAGCTCTTAAGGTTATTGGATTTGGAAAAGATACTATCCAATGGTAAACAGGAACTGTCGACGCCTTTGAACAAACAAAACTTTGATCAAAGTTTGCTTTTCACCCATTGTCGCTCTACTCTAGCTCCTGTAACTCAACAGCTGGAGCGGTCCTCCCCTAACCATATTTTTTCCACGACTTTAATATCACGCAGATTGTTACAATTTGCAGAACTTTCGTAACCTCCTTGAAACAGATGGAGACTTTCGCTGTGCAAAAAGACCGTTAATACGCGAACCAAAGACACTCCATAGAGTAGATGCGCCACAAAGTAACATAATATTGGACCTCTTTGCTGCACATCGGCCATGTAGCTTCCCAACAGTGAAATAATTTTTCAAATCGATTCAGTAGTATCGGAGCCTATTCAATGCAAACAAATAATCAAATCTTTCCTCTTTATAATATTAGTATAGGCTAGCTGTAGCTTGCAATTTCGCATGCGTATATTTTCACTATTTTTCACTTAAACTTTCAAACTCGAAAAAATCACAAAAAAAACATTTTTCCATATATTTTGTCGTTCCACGACAAGAATTCAAGTCTTTCCTACATTGACATATTACATCATAGAAAAAAAAAACATCAACGAAGGTCGCTGTCGCTACCAAGGAAGTATATAACGCAGGTGAAATCTTGGGGCGCAGCTAGTATAATAAATATCAAAAGGTGAGATCCACGCAATATCTTTCATGGCATAGAACCTATTGACATAGACAGTCCGACTTCTAACCTATGTGTCCACAACGTTCGTTTGCTCTGTAACCGTAACCAGTTTCGTTTCTAACTTGCGTCCTGCGAGTTGAACAAGCACTGATAACCCACTTAGAAGCTTGGTACTTACTAGTGGCAGTAGTGATCGAGACGACATAGGCACACTTTTAAAACTAATCGGTTACGATACAATATAGGGTTACACAGTAAGGTACTAAGTCGAAAGGAATAGAAAAAGTTTTCAGACTAAACAACAATATGGACCAGCCAATGATTATATGAAAGAACTGTATTCTTCGAAATAGAATTTTGCTCCAGTATTGCATGTTACAGAGAATGGAGATTCCTACGCGTATTCCCGCAATCAGAGCATTCAGCTCGTCTGTTCGGCGAAACGTGTAGTTTATTGCTTGCTATGCGGATGCACTCATTTCTTTATTTAGGTATTTGCGGTAGTTGCTCACAATACTACTTCCTCTTGCATAAGAGTGTAAGTTGAGTAACAATAACCGAAACTGGTGCCATCAAAAGCTGTTCGGTCCTATGTTCGTTTCGTCCACTGGCAACACTATTAGGTGGCTCAATCAGTACTCGCTTTTCGACCCCCGAACACTATTTTGATTGTTTTGATCCACTGTCAGTTTTCCCGTCCTGGGATTGATTCTATTTACTTCTCCCGGCTCCATTATTAGAACTACGTTACAAGTGTAATTTACGGGACTCGATAAAACAAACCAAATTATACTAGAATCGCTACCGGGTTGCACGGGGCACCGTTGCCTCTTTTATCCACGTCGCTGCAACAGCTAGACTACTTTTCATCATTACTTACACTACCATCTACGCCAATGGAGCAACTGTGCCAGCGCCCCAGAGTCTCACTCCGATATTTCAAGGAGTTGGGTTGGCTCGGGTATAGGTGCTGGTAGGGGGAAATGCACAATACACTCCAAGCGGGACGTCAGTGCAGGACTTATCGCCCCCATCTCGAAAAAGAAACCAAATTATTACAAACTTGAGGGGTTTACTAGTAGCCATTGAAGATTTCCATATCTACTTCCTGGTTTCATTATTCCAAACTCGAGGGGTTTACTAGTAGCCATTGAATATTTCCATATCCACTTCCTGAGTCCATATTGGGATCAGTTCGATGGTACAAAAACTCGGAATTGTCATCCGGATACATGTAGTACTTGCAAAGTTTTAAATGGATACTACAGCATTAGAAGTAGTTTAAAATCGACTTTCAAGATTTATTTACACACCTAGTTTAGTAACAAGTGAAGCTAATACAGAAGCGTGTTAAAAACAATTAAATTGCGCTATACACAGGTGGATTCTCGCTAAAGTGCAAACCCGAAAGGAGTTTTCTGTACTCATCAATAAAAAGTTAGCCATCACGGAACGCCTGGCAGATGTGAAACATGACGGCATAAGAGACAACATATGACGGCATTCGGCATATGACAACTCGTCCGTCACGGCATACGAGTAGGTTTTACTGCCAAGCCGCGTCAATAGATGTTTCACATCAAATACATTTACTATTATGAAATAACTACTTTGCTATTATCATAATTTTTCTTTAAATTATGAAATTTCAAAAATAATTATAATGATGAGTACAACGACTTTTTTTCGGGTTTGCATATTACCTAGAATCATCCTAGATCAGACTAATGAAAAGGATTTCATATTACATTTAAAGCATGTCGACAAAAGTTATTAAAATTACTGTACTCAGTAGAAACTAATTCCGAGGTTCGACTCAATCAACCCGCGGTGGCTATTAAAGCAAACGATTCCCGCAGCCAAAGGTAATCAAGAGTTATCATCCAATTTAACCCGCACTCCTGACTATTTTTGTCAGTAGTGTATTAATTTGATTTGCTTTCTTAGAATGTATTTTACCAGTTCAGCACTATAACTTATTACTAGACGGTAGTATATTACGTTTTTGTTGGCTGTATTAGGCTTTTTGCCCGACTGCGCAAGAAGGATGATTATGTTTTTCGAGTGTATGTTCTATATCTGGGTGTTAATATTTATTTAAGTATGTATTTAGAAATTTAGAAATATATATGTTTATCAATCTCCGGCAGCCATGTTACAAGTTTTACAATTTGGGGTCAGATGACCGTGTGTGCAGGGGAAAACAAGTGTGAAAATTTTGGCCGAAAGCTCTGCTGATATAGCAAGCTGGTTGTGAAACTCAGTTGGCTAGGCGGCTGGAGGGAGGAATATAGTAATATTTCAATAACTAGTTGTTAGCAAAGTCATACATATTGGTGCGGCGACGAGTGAAGTGAGAACGAGTCTTAGGTTTCTGGTGCACCACAATGCGCGCGCCGAGCAAGCGATGCGAGTGTGCAGCGGCAGCTGCCTGCGACGCGCCAGAAGAAGAATATTAACGGCCGGCTATCCAAGTCGCGTAGGCAACAAAACGCTACCTTAGCCCCCGCCAACTTATAGCGACGATGTATATTGCCACGCTAGAGTCAGGACGCCCGCGATGGAGTGCAACGACAAAAACGAACATAGGTCCGATCTCGATGACGCCTGGCGCGGCACTGAACGCGGCGTGCGCAGATTCTCGCGACCTTTTTACGGTTTTAATTTCACTAAAAAACTAAACTATTCACTATCAAAATTCTATCCAAATAAAAAAATCTTGAATATAATTGCCTTTCAGTACATGCAATTTCCAGGTTGTTACGAGCTTTCATTAGAGCATAACACGAAAAAAATAAACTGAATCGACTTTGTTTCAGATTTTTTACTGAGGAAATTTTATTCTATCGCGTTTGAACCAAATCACAGACTCTAACACAGATGTATGTATCTGTGACATGTATTTTTTTCCAGCTCAAATATTGTAATTTAACTGAAAAAAATTGGTTTAAAACCGTCAAATTTGGTATAAGAGGCTCTTAAGACAATTCTGTAGTCTAAATTTAAGTCATATTATATAGGTGAGACCACGGGGCGATAATTAAGGTTTCGATCTCAGAAGTTTTCGATGTTTAGTTTCGTATGTTTTTTGAAGTTAGATCAAAACATAAGTATGAGTAGTGAATTTTATGTCAAATAATTATTATTTCATTTG
Organism: Agriopis marginaria; assembly: GCA_932305915.1. Lineage (NCBI taxonomy): Eukaryota > Metazoa > Arthropoda > Insecta > Lepidoptera > Geometridae > Agriopis > Agriopis marginaria. Next base: position 13,908,413 of record OW029916.1, on the reverse strand, counting down.
CGGAGTATATTACATGGTAGTATAAGTATGACATCTTTGATCACATGCTTGTTTGTTATTGTTTTTGATTGGTTTTATTTTGTATGGTGTTATAAACTTCGATCAAACGTTTAGTATGTATAATGTATGTGGGATTAAATCAAACTATAATCTCACTTTGTCTAGGTTGTTTATTACTGTTTAGTTTTAATGTACTTTCTCTTTAATTAAAGTTAATTTAAATCATAACTCACTCACTCGCACACACGTTATCGCCATCTTCCCATCGAATCCCTGTCATATCCTTTCGCTCTTTCACACGCCTCATTCTCTCGTTCACTCATATGTTTATTTCACTCATCAATGCTACCATCCTACATGTATTATATAAAATATGAATGTTATATCAAAAGTTTGTATTACATTTGTATTTTTTTAATTACTTACCCAGTTTCCACTTTATCATTTTCCGTGTGTTTCATAATTTATATAATGAGCAGTTTCAGTGTCATTTCTCTCTAGTACTAAATAAATCAATGCTCGGCCACCATCGCTCCTGTAAAGAGCATAGAGCATACTACATGAACGGAATTTTTACCGAATTACATATTATTAGTTTTGTTTAATTACTGTAGGTATGACCTATATTTCTATACTGTAACCACACGTACTGTAACAATTTGAGACGAAGTAAACCAATTTCATCATTATGTACACAACAAAACGAACACGACTAAAATTCGATCAACTCCACCGCGTCTGACGTGTTTACGACACTGCAACCACAATTCAGGCGCCACTATAATCTGTTTGAACTTTGTTGTACTGTTGCCAGTGATCATCAATTAAAGTTCAATCAGCGTTGATTTATATTTAAAAGACTGCACTCGAAATTCGTCATGCAACAGTGTTGATTAGAGGCAGCTTGGATCTATATGACATGTCTCAAAAATCATTTCAGTACTGCTACTGTGCTGCTCAGCTGCAGTATCTGGTGTTTACAGATTTCTAAATGCGTCCTTAACTTCCTTATTATTAAACGTAATGTAGGCTCGGAAATGTTTTTTCTTCATGACCTTTGATACAGAGTCCTTCAGTCGTAATATTAAACAAGTTTACATGGTATTAAATTGCGTCAAACAAGTCATAGTCACAGTCAGAGATAAGCGAAGTAAGTCAAGTTCAAGTCAAACTCATGTATGTCCCAGTAAACTGGTGGAGGTTATACAAGTGGTCTCTTTGGCGTTTTGGATACAACATGAAAATACATGTTTCGCCTCGCCATATGACTTACCCACACTTGAGCACGGTTACGAGAATTTAATAAATAATAATCAACCATTATTACACATGAACACTCGAAAATACATTTAATGTAGGCAAATAAAACAATGAACCAAAATGTTGTTTTTTCACGTTGGCGCCAAAATTCCTTCGAATAGTTACTCCGTTCGTAATTTTAAAGAGCGAAAAATACAAAACTAATAAACAAAGGGAGTACATATTCCAAGGCAAGTGTGCGTTTATTAAAAAGAGGTAAATAGAATGGCCGTAGCTGCAGCTGCCCACCCTACCACCGCAACCCGCCCAGCTCGATATTCGTTGGCAGTTGGCACTACTTGGCTACTAAGCGTTGCATGCGGCGGACTCGTCAAAAGCACAGAATACATAATAGTACAATAAAAAGCAACATTTACAGAGACTAATGCCCGTTTTCATTAACCCTAGGAGTCGCCTAAATCAGATGCCTACATATTTAGGAGTTTAAAAACGTTTCACCAAACTTTTGGTGATAACTAGTGACGTTAGGCGTCACCTAAAGTTACGACACCAAATCAAAACCATAGATAACTTTCAAAATTTAGGCAACTCTAAGAGACCAATTAAAATGGATTGGTGAAACAGAAGTTTATCAAAAAACGTCCGACATAAGCTTGTTTTTAGTTTTTAAGTTATGAAACGAGACTCGGCCTCGCGAGAAAAATATGGCTTGATCTAACCTCAAATTGCAACACCCAAAGGAGTCGTCTAAAGGTCGAGTCTCCCAAATAACCTTGTTCCGCACTACCGCGATCTACGGCTCTTTTATAAAAAGTGAGTGATTATTAGGTAAAACACTCAAAGGGAATTGCCGTCCTACCGGCCGGAGACCTTGCGTCGTCTCAAGATATACCGCACGCGAGCTAGATCTAGGTCTTAACCTAACTTGGCCCAGTGAGGGGTACATTCACATACGATGATCGTCAATTTAGAGGTCACATTATTGTTTTTTCAGGTTCACAAGATAATGGTTCTCTATGACAAGACAACTAGAGGCTTCAGCGCACACAAAACCTAAGAAATTACCCAGAGTCGCCGGTTCCCACATGCAACAAGAGTTTTCTTGCCAAATCTACGCTCTTTTCTTTAGTTTTCCAACAGTTAAAACACAACTCAATGCCGCGTCACGAAGAAGAAGAAGAGATTCTTCTGTCACATCACATCACAATGAAAATCCACGTCATATCAATGAGAACAAAACAAAAAAAAAAAAAAAATGTATCAGCAAACGTCACGTGCCGACTGGTGCAGGGTTTTTCCTACCGTCACTTACACAGGCAATTCAAATTTGACTCATCCACATAAAAGTGCGGAATTTTTTTAATGCCATAGGTGGCAAAGAAGCTAACGAGCCGCCTAACGGTAAGTGATCACCGTCGCCTATGGATATCTGTAACACCAGGGGCAACACAGATACGTTGCCAGCCTTTAAAGGCTCTATTAATAACCCTTTTGAAGAACCCCATGTTATAGTTACTCGGAAATTGAGGATAGGAGGGAGCTCATTCTACATATAGCAGGTGTGAGGCTAAAAAGATTGCGTAAAACGTATAATATGCGATTTCCACAGATCTATGATATGTGGATGAGCTTTCAGACGATGGCGGCTAGTGCGATGATAAAACCGCTACGCCTGCATCAGATCAAACAGTTCTTCAGAACATTCCCCCTTGTAAGTTGTGAATACGATAAAAGATACAGACAGACCCAACGTTTGCGAATGCTAAGCGGCTCTAGGTGTTCGGTGAGTTCGGGTTCGTCGACAATTCTGACAGCTCTATGATCTAGTGTATCAAGAAGCTCAAGCTGATACTTGGGTGCTTCGTTCCAAGGATGGGAGCAGGACTCCATGTGAGGTCGGACTTGCGCTTTGTAATGCAAAAGTCTTTGACTCTTCGCCTTGTTTAGCACATTAAGTTTCTTACAGGCAAGTTTGGCCTTACATGCTATGTGACCCTGGAACTTTACATGAGCAGTAATGTCAGTCCTAGGATTCCAATGCTCTTTGAAACTTTGAAGGGAGTCTCGCATAAAACCCGCGATGGGTCGCGAATATATATAAAATATAATAATGATTTCAAATCGGTTGAACTCTTGGATGTTATTGTAAAGCTGATATATGTTTGTTTTGTTGGTCGTTCTAGGTGCTTAAGTGAACAGGTCAACAGTTCTATGCTTAGGTTGTATTTTCATCATGAGTTATTTTCTCGGGCAGCCTGGGTTCGCGTGTCTGTACTGCATTTAACGTTCGCCGCTATTTCCGCGATTAACGTGCCTATAATAGGCCATTTGGATCGGTCGCCGTAGGGCAGTGCAGTTGTAGCTGCTTTATAATTTATTTAATTTGACGTCGGGTGGGTCATGCCTTTGTAGTCGCTCCGCAACTTAGTTAATTCAATAATTGCGTATCATTAACAATTCTATTAAGAGTCTTTAATGATACTATCTTAGCACAAAATATTTCGCAACATTTTCCAGGGGAAAAAAAACCCTAAAAAGGTCTCTCTAAAGGTCGGCAACGTATTTGTAATGCCTCTAGTGTAGCAGGTATCCATGGGTGACATTGACTGCTTATCTGTATGCAGGCAGCAAGTCAGCTTATTTGCCTCCTAAGGCATAAAAACCCATCTCTGTTTTCGTGATGTATACTACCTCTTTGCTCAAAGTCGCACAACGAGCGATGGATATACGGGTACCCGCATATACCCGTGATACACCCACATATGCGGGTTAGGTAGCGTCAATGTCAGGAACCCGTCCTTGGGACCACTTACACCTTTTAAAATGTACTTATGGTCAACTGGACCAACGTTGGTTTAGATATAGGGCGATTTGTACTACTAAATATTTACTAGGGGTCAAAAATTATGAAAAGTCGCAGAACATACTATGATAGTTACGTCTACATTTTATTTCAATTAAGTGAGTGGTGTTAAAAAATGGAAAAGCGAAAACCCTCGTTTTTTTCCATTTTATAGCATCACTCACTAACTAGTATATTCTGTGACTTTTCATACAACATATTTTAATTTTTTTTCCAGGACCAGTTGACTACTGGTCATTATTCAGTTCCTTCATTCCTTCTAACCTAGATTTCGGCCGGTAGGCTTTGCTTCGTCCGTTGGATAAAAACAAAACCTAACTAGAAAACCAACCTTCTAACCTAGATTTCGGCCAGTTTTATCCGACGAACGAAGCAAAGCCAAAAGGCGTTCAATTTTGATAAATGACGTGTCGATAGATTCGTTTAGGTCCAGGGATAGTCTCGGGGTAGGTGACATCATCATAAATACAATGTGGAACTAAAACAGGGGATGAGAAAATTTATTGCCAACATGTGACTTAAATGAACGTCTTTTAAAATGAAAGTGAGATCGGTACATATTTTTTGTTCTTGTACCGTTTGCGAAATATGATCCGTCAAAAATGTCAAAATAACATTGTCGTATTTTATTGTGGACCTTTTTGTGTTTTCTTATTGCACTCTTCCTAAAATCTATATTTGACAAACGCTCTCGTTGAAACGAAATCTCGTTGAATCTAAGACAAAATTCCACTTGCAATATGTACTAAACTTCTAAACGAAGATACGAGACTTGGCGATCCCTGACCACACTCTTAAAACCGTGGTTTTCTTGATGTCCGACTACCGGTCGTAACTGAAAGCAATCCAATAAAAAACTGGTTTTTAGTACTTTTACTGCTTCTAAATAACATAGTTTTTCTTTGACATCCATCATGGTAAAGTTTTATGCCCTACCCGTATACCAAGACCTAGAAAATCTATGACAATATTAATGATAAGGTATTTGAATGAATGTAAAAAAACAGAGTGAAAAGCTCAAATCAGTGTTACTTTCATATATTTTTTCTATCGAGCGAAATGTCCTCAATCGTGTTTCAAAGGGGTTCTTACATAAAACATTAAATTTTGATATGACACTATTTTTATAATTTTAAACTAACCATGGAAGTAGACACTTAACTAAAATGATCAAAGTTGCTATAAGTCGGAAAAAAGGGCCTTAAGCTATGATGCGGTATTTGTCTGTTGTGTGACGCTAGCTAGCAATTGATCTAATGCATCGGCCATCGGCCAGTGACCGGCTGTTGTGTAACAGCTCGTCCTATTTCTGTAAGAATATTTTAAGACAATCGTATTCAAATCAGATTCTGCACCCTAATTACATAATTTATCTGGTAATGTACTTTCTTCTTTACTTTCAAATAATCTAGACTAGTCTTCATAAAAGCCAGACTGAGCTTCATGAAAACCAGACTGAGCTTCATGAAAACCAGACTGGGCTTCCTGAAACTTAGACCCAGACTTTATTAAAACGATGTCCAACACCTGGAAAGTTACGTAATGAGGCCGCTGATCCTGACGTGATCTATGCGACAAAATCCATATTCCAGTCACCCCATTTTTTTGTGTCTCTTACCAATAAAAGTCGATAACCTGAAAGTGGCGCAATGCTATTCCTACACAATTTTAATAGCGGCAATACTAAAGAAATTTGGAGGAAATACAGAACAGTGGACCCGACTCGAGCCAGGACAGTCGGGCCTAGATACTAACAACACCATACTCAAAAAACCATGAAAATAGTAATAGTAAAAATCATCATCAGCCTAATGAACGTCACTGTGCTCGGACTTCTCCGAACTTCAGCTCTACATCGAGAATTGGAATAAAACTGATTGGAGGAGATTTAAATTGTTACTGTTTGATAGAAAATAGGGATTGTTATGTCTGGAGCTTCTGATTCGTTAATGGAGTTTAAGAATTAAGAATGTAGCTCGTAAACTAATACAGAAAAACGTTTAACGATCATCACCGCGTATTATCCCAATTTACGCACCAACATACACGTGTGAGTCTGTAACTGAAAAGGCAGCCTGTTCTCGCGCGCTCGAGATTGTCTCGGTCATTCTCACTCTCGTGTAATTTTAATGAGGAAGACAGTGACCGAGGTGATCTCGAGCGCGCGAGGAAACAAGCCCAGTCTCGCGATGCGACGACTCCGAATAATTATTTAAGGGTCGAGCGAGCACCCAAAATAAACGCTACTGTGATGTCATGAAAGGTGTTACGTACCGTCGACGGCGACACATCTGACTATGACATCAGTTCAGTCATCTGTTCGCTCGTTGAATTTATTATTTTATTAACCGACTTCATTATACCACTATTTGTGATCTTGATGGTTAAAAATTTGCTCAGTTCGGTATCACAACGGAAAACGAAAAAAAAAGTTAAAATCTCTCATGGTGAGATTTCAGTGTGTCGGTGTAAGTCACTCTTTAGTGTTGCGAAAGGAAAAAAAGCTTGCTTTTTAAATAAGGAACGCAATATTCGTATTTGATAAATTTTATTGATTGATTGATTGATTAACTCTTTATTGTTCACACCATTAAATTTGATACAGAGGACAAAAAACTCTTAAAAAAAAACTAATGTAACAACTGAACGGAACCGTATTGCTTACGGAACTTACATTTTACACGCGTATTTTAATTCTTATTGAATCACAATAATGGCCGATAAATGACCTAGGTAACCTAGGTAACTTCAGTCAATGTTGCCAATATTTCATAATTTTTTGTTTTACTGAACCAGAAAAATAGTAACAAAAGTAGTAAAAAATAGTAATAGTTCTAAAATTTAAGATAAGTATTCAATATAAACTCTTAAACAGCAGTCACATTAAACGGTAACTGCCATACAAATTTGAGAATTAGTACTTTAAAAAAAAAACATGTTCCAGAAAATCAAGGTTTTTTTCAAGACCAAAAAAAGTTTTTTTGCAACACTAGTCGTACCTGATTTTCTCAGAAACATATCGACTTGAAATTTGGCACGAAATTACATAGTGTTATTCCCAACAAATTGCCATAATAATACAAAAAATGGGACTTGAATACTTGTTTTTAAAGTCTGCTAGCTAAACTTTTTGAAACCTGAACCAAACAGTAGGGAAAATAAAGTATTAGTTCGTTTATTATTCCTACTAGCAGTGCGATAAATATTTCTGGGATAAAAATTACATGTTAATTCAGAGCATAAGCTAACGCACCTAACGGTGTGTTCCGGTCAAGCAGATGCACTTAGGAGCCAGTTCCCATTCCAGACTACAGTGTGTTTACCATTTTCATCTACACTGTCACTTAACATCAGGTGAGGAGTGGTCATCGGCACGGCTTAGCGTATTAGCAAGCTGAAGTGGCAGTGGGTTATTCATATGTGTCCCAGAACTCTTAACCGTTGGGGTAAACGCACTCTAGAAACCACGAATCGCGTAGCAAACTTAGCGTAGGACGCCCTGAGACTTGATGGAGTAATGATATACGTAAAGCTGGCAGCGGCTGGAAGCGAAAATACGAAGATCAAGCTGTGTGGCGTGCCTTGGGAGAGGCCTACGTCCATACGACTATGAGCAATGTACTACTGATTATGAAAATGATAAAAGTAATTTTAAGGGTTCGCGTTTTTTTGAGTGAATTAAATAGAACAAACCATCCGCTCTTCTTGTTGGACTCATCCGCAATTTTCAGTCAGCTCGTGGCCACGGCCATTGTTACATGGTCTAAACGTCTAGCGAAATGTACCTTTATTAGCTAAATAAAATAATGCGCGATAAGTCAGGATAGACATTTAAAACATGTGAAGATGATGAGAAGTTTTGGTCGAATGCCTTTTTATGCCATAGCTGGCAAACAAGCTGACGGGCCGCCTGATGGTAAGCGATCATCGTCGCCTATGGACACCTGCAACACCAGGGGTATCACAAAAACTTTGCCGACCTTTAAAGACTCCTATTAACAGCCCTTTTGAAGAACCCCATGTTATAGTACTGGCCCTTAGATAAGGTACATGTCATTCGTCAAAGTAGACCCTAGCCTGTAAATAAAATAGCTTTTATATTTTTCACCATATTTTATCCAAATCTGTTCAGCCGTGACGAAGATAATTGAGAGTAAATATACACATTCACAAACTTACACATTTATAATGTTAGTGTGATTAGCGAATATTTAGGTCATATTTATTGTAAAAGCGGGAATGCGGCAAATAATGCACAAGATGACAGCGCAGAAATATTTGAGCTGTGTTAGGTTAGGCAAGCTGACAACTGGAGTTAATAATATGATGCAGAGTATTCTTAAGCTAAATGTCATTACACAGACGTTGATTTTCCTTGTTGACCTGGTTCTGGATCCGCTTCATTTGTAAAAAAATCATTACTCTAGGAGGTATGGGACAGATTTCAAATTTCAATTTCAAAACATGACAAAATATTACAATTTGTTAGACTGGCTAGTCGAACAATTTGGACACGCAAATTTTATTCCAGATAGAACTACTGATGGTAAAGTACTGTGAAAACAAAAATGTCATACTTAAATATTTTACAACAAAAAAAAGAACGACCAAGTGAAGTAGTGAAAGTCAATAAACAGGATTTATCACCTAATTTTCATAGGGTATGAATATATTTTCATAATATTTCACACCCTTTGAGATGGAATATTTTCACAAAATTTAAATGGGACTACTCGGACTACCTTTGTGATTATTTTTTCACATTTATTATACATTTCAGTAAAAAATAATTAAAATCGGTTCACAATCGGCGAAGATATCGCGTAACTTACACAGAAGAAAAAAACAACACAGTATTTGGCAGAAGTATAAGTACAAGGTTCAAAAATAACTTTTCTAGATGAGCTTCGCTTCCGCACTGTTCTAGCCTACTATTTTATTTGTGACAGGTGACAAATATGGCGACACTTTGATTTGATGGCCATTAAATATTTCTGCCGTGCATTTTTTTTACTGGATATCTTGTTGTGGCCTCCAATTTGCCTGATGGTATGCGAGGGTGTGGCAAAGAATAAAGTACTTCCGATCGGATGTTCTTCGATTTAGAAAAAAAAAATTGTCTTGAGATTTGAAGTTAAATATTTCCTTATGACTCATTAATTTTGTTAGAATTACGGGAATACGCTCAATCTGAGCGCATTCACGGAAAAATGTTTCCTTGGATGATGTATTATTTTTATACCTTGACTTTACTTTTTACACCGTGAGGATATCTGTATATCTAAGAACTTCAAAAGTTCAATGACATACAGAGTGAGGTAGAGATGGGTATTCCCTGATAGTTACAATCTGGGTGTCTTCAAAACACGAGTGAATCGGTTTCTTCCAGGCAAACGTGCTCCACCGTAGACTGCATTATCGCTCAACATCAGGCGAGTTGACGGTCAATCGCAAGACTATAACAAAAAAAAAAAACATGACCTTTACCAACATGCACTGGGCCAGCATGGTGAATTAGGGCCCATCCTCTCTTTGACAGAAGACCTGTCCCAGCTGTGAAAACATGATAGGCTGATAATAATGATGTAATCTTGACTTTAATCGTTTAATTACATCATTCAAAACGTACCTACGTTTGTATCCTTCCTACTACACGTATAATAACCAGCAGTATGCATTATTCTCGCTTACATCATTGCATCGTGTATCCCACAATATAATTTTATCATTATAACGTCTGCGTAATTAATTAATTGTTGTTTTCTACTCGGCCGGACATGGCGAACGACAGACGGACTGACACATCAATGTTTCTTAACAGAACGTATTTAACCGAGCAGCTAAGTAACTTTAATTTGGGATATATAAAAATTACAATGGGTGTGAAAATGTATGGGTGGGTAACTAATGTCGGGTCTCATAATAACCCATTAAAAGTCACCGGTCAAGTAAATCAGTAAATCGAACCTATCCTGGTAAAAACTCAAGTCTGGGTGCCCTGTGCCGGACTCCGGATGGGCCCAGCCATAAGCTCTTGCGGTCGGTCACGGGAGTAGGCTTGCCCCATTCTGTACCACCTTTTAGCTTCTGGCTACTACACTTTTTATATACACTCCAGAGGTAGAGACCACAAGACCAAGTATCGGATGTTCATTTCGAATCTAATCTATCCGAATCCGATCTGTCTCAAGCAAGAATGAATGGCAGGGGAGGGATATAATTTATTATTAGTCGCCAAGTTATTATTTCTCGTGGTTTACCTATACATCCGCTAGTAAACGTCCACTGCTAAAGAAATGCTTCCCTTTTTTCTTTAGCCTTTCTTCGTCCATTTCTGGACATAGGCCTCTTAAAATTTCCTCCATGACCTGCGATCTTCTGCTTTGAGCATCCTGTCGTGACCTGCGTGTCTTCGGATAACATCAACCCAGTGTTTCGGTGGGTGGCCTGGTGTTCTGGTGTTTGCCCATGGTTTCCACTCAAGGATGCGTCTCGTTCAACGGCGACTGTCCATACGAGCTATATGGCCAACACAAATGATTAAAAAATAATATTTTTGTTCACTTGTAGTTTTCACGTGGAAAAAGTCCTGGCGCCTGTGGGAAGGATAGCGTGTCAAACCGCGGGGTGCCGCTAGTAGGTTATAAAATGTAATTTTGTTTAGTCCGGCTATAATAATCGTTACAGCAGTGCATCATTTATCCTGTTATAAATCGAAAACCACTATCGGTCAATCACTTTGAAAATATAAATGAATGAAAACCAAACCTACAAACTGTTTGTTTGGGAATAGCTGCAGTTAAGACCAACTAACGGATTTGTTTTTGCTGAGCCCAACAAAAACAAACCCGAAATTCTGACAGAGGTTGTAAGACAGAGATAATATTTTCAATATTATCTCTGTCATACTTATTTCGCTCTTTCCTACGAATGTCAAATCCAGTTATACCGTTCACCTAGTCATGCAATGAATTAGTTTGTGAACTCGTAATAACGAAGGTGATGCGTCACCGTAGACCTCAATGCCTACACCCGGCGCAATTTTGCGACGCGGAGCTGCACTACGTAACGTTGGTACATAAACAACACAACATGCGGGCTTCGTGACCGACATTGAAGGTTAACCAATCTAGTAGGAAGGTTACCATGAATAGCAATAATACACTCACTAGTAATAAGTGATGGGGATCGCTCTCGAACCGATTTTCGCAATTACGCTAGTGTTTCGTGATGCATGCACCCTGGAGTCAAGCCAGGCCACTCAGACGACCAGCGCTGCTGTGACTCGATCATTCGTGACGCAGCATATTTTTAACGTAACAGAGCGCAGACACACTTGCCAGTGCCAAATGTAAAATTTACTAATGTAGATTTGGCAACGGCGCCTATTTACGCAGAGTGTCTATGGTAAGAGAGAATGATAGCGAAATACAATGGTACGAACTAATTTATGACGCAACATTAATGTTTTATCGAATTTGATTAACTTTTGAAAAATTCTAAGAACGCCAAAGAATACATATTAGTACAAGTACAGAAGATTCGACCGCAAAATTAAAGATATAAATAAGTAGCGACTGTTGCTACTACACAATAAAGAGCAATTCAGGACTTGCGAACGCTAACTACGTACAGCTATATTATCGTAGAAGTTACCTATATATCTTTCGCGTAACTCTTGTCGCGTAATCTCTGCCTACCGCGCGGCAGGTCTGACAAGTCGGCTACTTGTAGTTTCATACCTAAAGAAGTGTGCCACAGGCCTTATACCTACCGCTAGAATATGAAATACACTGCCTGAGTGGGTGATAGATACAATCTGGGTGTCTTCAAGTCGTGTGTTAATCGGTTTCTTGAAGGGGAAGCGTGCTCCATCGCAGACCGCTTCATCAGATAGCAGTGAAACACAAAGCTATTTATATATAAATAAAAAATACAAAGAGAACACATGGAAATTGTCGACACGTGTATAAGTAAATACACGTGGTGAGAGTAGGAAATATTGTTCCCAATTCTACTGATTCTCATCACAGACTCCAATTTCAACAGATCCCAATCCTACAGTTTCCTGGTTTTACAGATTCCCCTTTCTACATATTCTTAATTCTACAAATCCTTAAGTGTACGGATTAAACTAAACAGATTCCTAACTGTATGATTTCTCAATTTTATAAAGACTTAATTGTGCTGATATATATTACAATTACAGACTCCCAATTCAACAGATTCACAACTTATCGATTTTTGTTACGACAATTACAGTACAATGTTGAAAAGAAATGAATTTACTTAAGCTATTGTGCCCCATCAGTAGAACTAAAACTAGTATATAGTATTATATAACAGTAAAGTTTATTTTATTATAAACATACAAGTAACCATGAATTTTGATTAGGATTCTCAATTTCGAATTTAGTCGAATTTAACCTACTTGTAATTGCCTTATCGAAAACTATGTGATCCGGATGACAGTACAATATTTTGTTACCATCGAACTGATCTGATGATGGAGCTAGCAAACATTTCGCTATCGCTATAGGCTATCAAACTGTAAATTTTTTATTGTCTTGTAAAAACGTTGACCATGAATAGAGTGGCTAGCGTCTTACGGCTAGCTGTTTTAAGCAATCCAGTTTAGATGATGAAAAAATGTTGCGCAACCGCAAACCGTATCTGGGCGTGTTAAGGTTCACGTTCGCGTGGTTTTCCGAACTGCGCGGTTTTAACGTTACTTTGAGACCGCGTAAGGAGTTGGCCGTAAGGCCTCAGATAACCGAAAACAACATTGAAATGAGTTCAAAATTGATATAAATTAAATTAATTAAGATATTGGGCATTTTAAATGTCTTGATAGACAGAGAGCGCACTATACTTAAGAAAGACCTGAAAGTCACCTGTTAGTACGCCATATAAGGAGGAGTAACTTAACCTACTTTTATCGACGATATCAACGCGGGTGAAACCGCGGGTCGCGTTCCTTATCGATTCCAAACTACTAGACCGATTTTGACGGGACTTCCACTAGCGGATAGCTGATGATATAAGGAGTAATCCACGCGGAAGCCGCGGGGCAAGGCTAGTTTAATTATATAGAAATGTAGAAGATATATCCTGTAATGATAGAAGTAATGTTTTAATAAATAAATATATAATAATTTTTTTTACTAAGCCTGTTATTTTTAACACCTGTCCGATAGATAGCCTATAGGAGCTCGGTTTTGGTATATAAGAAAGAGAATGTTGTTCGTGTTGATAACATTCTACTTGTCCCGCAACCAGAAACAGAAATCAGTAACTTGATGACAAGGCTGTCACGTGTCATGTAGCGGAATATATTGTGATCAGTAGGTTGATTCTAGAGCAATCGACATTGTTTCTCTCCCCACCATTTCAATGAGAGCGACAGGTGACAAGTCTATTGCCTGAGAATAGACTGCGGTAGTTGTTTTGGCATTGTGTGCCGCCGAGCGATGGCTAACCGTTCATCAATGTGTACCTACAGAATTTATCACATAACCAGCTAAAGCTTTATATATACTTGGATGAAATTATCGCGTGCTATTTTTCGTTTCGGGGCAGTGGTCCAATTGGTCTGTCCAACTAGTTGGACAACGGCCCCATAACTAGACCAGTGGTCCAACTGATTTATTATAATTGTAAATTACATATTTATACACATAAAAAAGAAAAACTATTGATTTGAAAAGCTGAAAATGTAAGTGATCTACCATGAATATAAATAAAAAAATGGTTTAAATTAGAAATTTCATCATCATATCAGTCTATCATGTTCCCACTACTGGGACACAGGGCTTCTCTCAGAGAGAGGATGGGCCCTAATCCACCATCATCATCATTTTATACTGGCTTGTTGATTAAAGCCAACTTTCCTACGTCATACTTAACAACTTTTGTCATAATCTCTGCAGCATTAATTTGGTCTGACAGCTGCGATAACATTGTAATAAGATGAATAAATAAACCGGTCAAGTGCAAGTCGGGCTCGCGCACTGAGGGTTCCATATTACCAAGTTATAATTGTGTAATACTCGAGCGTCTGTAGCAAAATAATTAACTGTGGCTGCGTAGCAATTGCTTCGACTATTTTTGTCTGCGTTATAATAACTGGTAATTCGATTACTTGGACGACTTTATTGTATCTTGTGGTGGTACGGAACCCTCAGTGCGCGAGCCCGACTCGCACTTGGCAGGTTTATTTTTCTATCTCCTTCGCCATTCTATAAAATATCAACACGAAAATTGCTTTATACTATTTGCAATCATATACTTAATATTATAACTAAGTATTATAAATGCGAAAAGTTTGTTGGTTTGTTTGTTCCTCTTTCACGCAGCCACGGATCAACCTGATTTTTTTGCATGGGTAAAGTTCTAGGGTAGGAAAGTGACATAGGCATTTTCATCATCATCATCACCATTTTTCATCACTACACGGGTAAAACCATGGGCGCAGCTAGTGTTATATAAAGCAAAATTTTTTTTTTGTGATAATGAACAGGAAAGTTGCTTGCGAGCGGTTGTTAGCTAGTTATCGATAACCTTGTATACGAAAAGTCGCCCCGACTCTGTTCGATTTTTGTAAACTTCTTGTTGTTCTAATTGGGTTGAACCCAATAAGTGGCTAAAACTTTTTCATTTTCAATAACATACTGACTTACTTTTATTTTATTTGATAGTACATATTATATACAGGGTGTAAGGGGAACACTCGCGAAGCCAAAAGAAGGAAATTGTAATCATTATTATGAACCACTTTTAGTATATACCAACCCTGAAATCGCGAAAAAAAAACATCTGTTCCATACATTGTGTCAATGACCGTTTTCTATAGAACATCTGATATTTTTTTCGCTATTTCAGGGTTGGTCCCTTAGTAAAAGTTGTTCATAATGATGAGTACAATTACCATCTTTTGGCTTCGAGAGTGTTCCTCTTACACCCCGTATGTATTATTTCGTATTGAGATATTTGTTTGCAACTAAGAAATATAAGCTGTTTTTGTAGTACAATCCTACGATTTAATATTACTACTGTTATGAAAACATTATTATGCAATATTTGTGGTGGCAACAAAATAGCTGAATAGTTACTTGCAGGTTACGAGAATTATTATGGATGACGTCACCAATGCTTAGCTTAGCGGTTAGACCGCTCGGGGCGTAAACCCGGATGGTGCAGGTTCGAATCCTGCCGGTCGTAATTTTTTTGTCTGTACCTAACATTTAAAATTAGTAAATTCTTTAGTGTGGAATAACTAGGCATACGTGCTCTATCGTAAACCGCATCATCGCTTTACATCAGGCGATTAGGCGTTCAAACGCAAGCCTAAATAAATAAGCAAAATAAATAAATAAATTACACTTCAAATATAAAAAATTACTTCCAAGAAAACGTTATCGTATTTTGTGTCCCCAGCCTAATTGATGAAAAGGCGTATCATGTAGCGTCATTTCATCCGCTCTATTGTGTGTATGTCAATCATAATGTTACTGAAATAATGTTACATGCAGTTGATGCATAAAATTATTACTAAAGAAAGAGTACCCACTTGCATGCTTTTATATGTAGCTGGCGAGTTTACATACTAAAACAAAACAATTACCAAGTAACTGTTTTGGGTTCAGACCGAAATAAACATCTCTGAGCAGTTCTAATTATAATGCTTCCTAGTGATTACCAGCAGTGGGACAATAAAATTGGTCACTAATGCGACAGCATTATTAATACGCCCACTGCCCGAAAACTATCTTTGTAAAACAGCTCATCTGGTATTTTCTAGTTTGATATTGTAGTCGACATATCCTACTAGAGCGAACGCGTACGGACAGACTTTTAGTCGGCGGAAAATCTTTCCCTTTCGTTCCAATTCGTGCAAAACATTTTCTTAGTTTTTCTCACTCACAGAGTTTTATGGGGCCACCAACAAAAACGTCAACGATTCCCACCACGGGTGTTCCACTCGCATATTTTAACATGATCCAAGAAAAAAAAAACTCTGAGTGGATTTAATGAAACCGATCTGGGCATAATCTTTAGATTTTTTTTATTATTAATAACTAGCGGTCCGCTCCAGCTTCGCACGGGTATATATTATAGCCTATGTCAGCCGGGGATAGTGTAGGTTCCCAACAGTGAAAGAATTTTTCAAATCGATTCAGTAGTTTCGGAGCCTATTCAATGCAAACAAACAAACAATCAAATCTTTCCACTTTATAAGTTTACTAGCGGTCCGCCCCAGCTTCGCACGGGTATAGATTATAGCCTATGTCACCCGGGGATAGTGTAGCTTCCCGTCAGTGAAAGAATTTTCAAATCGGTTCAGTAGTTTTGGAGCCTATTCAATGCAAACAAACAAACAAACAATAAAATCTTTCCTCTTTATAATATTAGTATAGATAAGTATAAGTATAGACTAGCTGACCTGACAGACGTTGTCCTGTCAGAACTGTCAAACACGCAAAGCTAAAATTGTAAATCTTATATTTTTACACCTTGGGTTACATTATTGGAGTTTTAGTAAGGATCCCTATTTTTTTTAATATATAATATAGCTTATGTCACCCGGGGATAGTGTAGCTTCCCAACAGTGAAAGAATTTTTTAAATCGGTTCAGTAGTTTCGGAGCCTATTCAATGCAAACAAACAAACAATCAAATCTTTCCTCTTTATAATATTAGTATAGACTAATATTATAAGGAGAAAAGATTTGATTGTTTGTTTGTTTGTTTGTTTGCATTGAATAGGCTCCGAAACTACTGAACCGATTTGAAAAATTCTTTCACTGTTGGGATGCTGCACTATCCCCGGTTGACATAGGCTATATATCCTGGCTTCGCCCGTGCGAAGCAGGGGCGGGCTACTAGTATAGCAGTATAGGTAATAATTAATGCGTCGCGTGACTAAGATATTGTCGTTTTTATTGCCATTCAGCGTGGTAATGCCGCCAGCAGCTTGCTCCCAACTGATAGCGGGCTGAGCATTTGGATTGTCTTCATAACGGTCTATGGGCAGTCGTAATTGTTTTTTTAGTGTTAGGTAGTGTTAGCTTGTATTTTGTTTAGTTAGTAGACAAACTTGCCACGTTTAAAAACCGGCAAAGTGCAAACGATCTCGTGAACTGAGGGTTCCGTACCATCACATAAATAGTTAATTACTAAAGTATCAAAAAGTGGTGCAAAAAGACAACATCACGCCCAGGCGGTCACCCATCCAAGTACCGAGCACGCCCGACGTTGCTTAACTTTGGTGAGCAGAAATCTGTCACCGGCTCTCACTTGGCCATTATTTATCATTTGTTGTTGTATTTTAGAGTGTGTGTACTATAAATAATCATGTAATTTTTGACGCTTGTTCGATGTACCTACGTATTACCGTTTTTACACCAAAACAAATACAAAAATACGTTTTTAAAAAAGTTTGTTGTATCCTCTTTTAGTTTTTACTTTTTGACTTTATTATTATTTATTAGTTAATCCGCTGCAACATTAAATATTCTATGAAAGTTTCAACTGGCTATCTATTACGACTCGAAAGATAGAGCCGTTAAAAGGTAGGACGGACAGACAGACAGACAGACAGCCAGACGGGCAGACAGCCAGATGGACAGACAGCGTAGGCTTAGTAATAGGATCCCGTTTTCACTCTTTGGGTACGGAGCCCTAAAACAATTTTTGTGTTGATATTTTTAATTTTGGCAAAGGAGACTAAAAATAATACTTTTTTTGTGTTTTTTTACAACCGGGCTGTAAGCATAAGGTTTTGAAAAGATACGTGCTCGAGAAGTTAATGCAGTAATATGATTATTAGGTCTGTTCCTTTGTTCACGTATAAATTAACCTAAATATTAGCTCTAGGCTACTTCAACGATTTATTCCTCATCATGAAAACAATTCGTAAAGATGATATGTTAATGTTAATGCTTGAGATACGAAAACTAGTGTTAATAATACACGTGTGCAATTAACTAGTATCATTTCAGCCTACCATATTCCCACTGCTGGGACTCAGGCTTACCCTCAGAGAGAGAGAAGAGCCGTATACTTCAGATCTAATGTAACATATAAAATAATTGCCTATTACATTAAAATGATGTAGATACCAAGAATTAGAACTATACTTAATTTTTTAAACTGCTTATAACAATAAAGCATTTTATGCATACGATACTTCTATGTAAGCTATAGGTATAATTTCTAATTACATCCTGAAAACCTTCCATCGTAATGTGAAAATCATCAAAAAGTCTCACGGCACACGCATCGCATCTTAAATCCGTCAGTTTTCCCACCTCTTCAATTGAGCGATCTAAACGACGTAAATAAACTTTTTTATGGTCAACAACACTTTTAAAAACGTAAACTGTGTACGCTGCAGCGCTCATAACTTTAGGCCGTTCGTACAGAAGGCAACGTAAGTCAGATATTAGCGCGGCGTCGTCGTTGTCACGATTTTAGTCGTGTGAATGGCATTTTGGCGTCGCTGTCGGTTTGTCGCTCTCCAAGATTCGTGTCGCTGCTCCAGCCATCAAGTATGCAATACAATGGTCACCTCGTGTACGAGCAATCTTATTTTTACCTCTGCCTACGTAAGTAGAGCACGATCAAAGGAGCTAGTTAAGCGTAACCCAGCTAGATTCTTCACTATCGAGGGACTGCCACAATGTTCTTATTAACTACTAATGTTCTTTGATAATCTCACATTTTTTATCATGGCCTATGCTCAGCAGTAGACTGGTAAAGACTGATAGTGGTGATGAAATTGGAATATTACTGATAGAATAGCAAAATAAAACTAAAAGTATATTGTTTTCAAGACCTTGTGGAACAAAATAACAAAATAGGAATCATGCTTTGAGATAATTTTTGAAGCTGGTGATAAAAAAAATTATTGGTAACCTTCCATAGTCCGGTTCCCCAAGGCCCCTTCGTGCAGTAATTGGATAGTTACTATGCAGGTTGCGAAGGCTTGGATCGCGTTACGGATATTGATAACATAGCTGCACAGTTTATAACACAGTGATGAGCTTCTTTACCATCTGCTGGACTACCGATGGCTCGACGATCAACTCTACGATTTCATTCAGCCTTTTTTTTACATCGAACTATGCTAACGTTTGACCGCGATCTCGCCTGATGGAAAGCGATGATGCGGTCGAAGATGGAACACGTTTGCCCAGTAATAACCTATAAACCCTATACTTGAACACTCCAAGATTGTAATGCTGCGGAAACATAGACAGGAGCAAGGCGTTCCATTGTTTTGCTGTTCTAATTAAGAAAGAGGAGTCAAAACGCTTGGTGCGAATAAATGGCATTTCGACCAAGTAAAGGTGATGCCTTGCCGTTCGTCTGGATGTCCGGTAATGAAAAGGTGATGGGGAACAAGTTCGTGAAGTTTCGTTGCACACTCTCCGTAGAAAATCCTATAAAGCCTAACCTAGCCTAGCCTAGACTTTAGAGATTCCATGTAAAGGTACCGACTTAGGTTAGTCTTAACACGATTTCATTAGCTTATCTTGTAACTAAAGCCAGTAAGAGACGATTGGCACTACTCGTACTGTGCATCGCCTGCAACGAGGATTGATACTTTTTGCTAAGTGCCAGTGGACGTTATTTAGTAGTCTCTCTTATTTAATATTAGTCTTCGACTGCACTCCGTTGGCCCATTTAGTAGTGAACCTGCGTTCTACGCTTGGGAGCGTGGGTTCGTTTCCCACCTAGGGCAAACATTAATGTGACGAACATTTGTGTTTGTTCTATATCTGGGTGTTAATATGTATGTATTTAATAATATATATGTATGTATATCAGTCTCTGGCAGCTATAGTACAAGTTTTGCTTAGTTTGGGGTCTGATGACCGTGTGTGCTACAAAGTCCCGAATATTTATTAATTTTAGTCTCGCTCTAAGGAAAAAGTGTTGTCGCTCATTGCAGGCGTAGCGTAGTACTCGCGCGAGCTTACTGCGCATCGTTTGCAACGAGCTTTAGGTACTGATTAAACACCTAACCAACAATGAAAACATTTCTTGGAAGTCGATTTTAACCTACTTCTGAATATTGTATCGATTTGAAACTGCAAGTATATGTAATCAGGATGATAATACAATAATTTGGCACTGTCGAATTGATCCGATGTTGGAACCAGATGCCTTATTATAGATGTCTTATCGTGATTCTGATTGTGATCGCGATCCCGTGTCATCTCACTTACGCACGTGGTGCAAGTAAGTATATGCGAACGGGATGGCATGCAATCTCGATCACAATCAAACTTCTATAATAAGCCCGCAGGAGGTGGATAGTAAAATACTTCAAAGGCTACTAGAAAAGTCCTCGAGTTTAGGTACCTTTGGTTTGTTTAACACATCACCTAAGCGTTGTATGTAGTTTTTTTTTTACTGTATTTTTTATTAGTTAATCTATACTTCTATACTAATATTATAAAGAGGGAAGATTTGATTGTTTGTTTGCATTGAATAGGCTCCGAAACTACTGAACCGATTTAAAAAATTCTTTCACTGACGGGAAGCTACACTATCCCCATAGATAAACATATATACTAGATTGCGTTCTGTCAAAATATTCCCATACAAAACTAAACCTTAACGTCTAAACGTATGGGTTCATAATAATGTGGCTAGGAACATGGAGGTAAAACGAGCTCACTGAGATAGCTACCACGGAGGAAGTGTATCTCTTTCTAAAGATTGCCATTACAAAAAACATATATTTTAGTAAAACTCTGTTTTAAACTATCTCGGCTGTTCACTAAAGTTATAAGATGTTGTGGAATCTCATTCCACAACCACCACGGTAATTATCCCGTAATTATATTTTAGTAGTTTTACTTATTCAATAGGACATACCAGGCAGGCCCTATTTTGGGGTGTAAACATAAAATTACTATCAATAAAATAAAGATTAATTTTTATTTCCATTTTCTAACGGATATTAATGTAGATATATCTAATGTATCATGTACCTATTTCAATTTTATTTTTAAGTAACCATGTAGGTTCCAAGTATAATTACTAGGAACCTTCATGGTTCTACTGTACCATGAAGCTACTGGCAGCATTAACGACATGGCGTTTTTGATTGTTTGCTTATTTTGTTTTTTTATACATGATTTTTGAATAATTATTTTAAGATGGTGAAAAATTGTTGTGTAAAAACTGTGCTAGTGAATCATTCGGTGGCTGCGGCATATCTTTTC
This sequence comes from Agriopis marginaria, assembly GCA_932305915.1. Classification (NCBI taxonomy): domain Eukaryota; kingdom Metazoa; phylum Arthropoda; class Insecta; order Lepidoptera; family Geometridae; genus Agriopis; species Agriopis marginaria. The sequence goes on along the minus strand of OW029916.1, from coordinate 13,887,054 downwards.
ACAGGTAGGTACACAAAGCTTGAAATACAAGAAAATGTTTATTAGGGTGTCCATACTCGTGTGAACATGAACAATTATTTTTATACATTATGTTTTAGCATGACCTAGGGATATTTTAAAGTAATTCGAATTTCGGCGAGTGTGCGCAAAAGCTTCGAGCCCTTGTTCCACCCTCCCCCTTTCACTTAGGAAAAGTGGAACGGCTGCACACTACCACCCCTTCCTAGTGAAAATTCCAAAGATTTGAACTCAACGATTTGGGTCTTCATTTATGATACGTACTGCCCAAGAATGGAACTCCCTGCCGTCCTCCTTGTTTCCTGAGAACAACAAACTAGATATCTTCATGGCTAGTGATAGACATGTATAGATAGATATGAATAGATTTCTAGATCAACGTGTTCCATCCTCCGCCACACCGTCACGTACCATCAGGTGAATAAGTGGCGAAACGTAGATCTAGTACCACCATCCAACGGTGAACCGAGCTTTCTGTGTACAGTTGTATCGTTCAAGGGTGTTTCGACGAATCGTACGGGAATCATTCTAAATATTACATAAAAAATGAAAGTACCTAAATTCATCGCTGAATATATTTCATGTTACAGTATACCAACAAAAGAGGATGTAAGAAAATGTGGTTGGACGTAATTCTTAGTCGAACAGCAAGTATAACAAAAAACTCCAGGGTGTGCAGTTTGCACTTCAACACAGAAGATTTTATAACGACACTAGCGACCCGCCCCGGCTTCGCACGGGTGCAATGCTAAAAATAAAATAATATATACTACAGAATGTCTTTATATACTACGTTCACAGCTTTTTTGTCATTAGGCAAAACAAACAAAACATGTTGTTTTCATAATTGGCCATGTGAAACACGCCGCCGGTACGGGCCTGTTGTGGTACTGGGCACTGGCTGAGGGGCCGGTACCGCCGCAACCGCTATGTCCCTGCATTTAAAATCTAATATCTTAGAAAATGTTTATTTAAATTCCATGCTGTAAACAGCCATATTGGTCTATATTAAATGCATTAAATACATATTTAAGGTACTTAATTGGATAAAGATTTATGCTGTATTGCTTAAAATCCTTACGTAAATAAGCCATTATTTCTCGTAAAAAATAAATAATATAAAATGTTTATTGTGGGTTATCCCTAAGAAATAGACATATACCATCGTGGACTTTTTTGTAGACCTTTTTAATGCAAATCGCAAAAATATTTTGCGAAAGGGCCGAATTAAAGGGCCCAAAAAGGTTGAAAGTTTAGATGAAAGTGTACGTGTACGAAGTCGTGGGTAACGGTTAGTTTATTATAAATGCAAAAGTTTGTCTGATGTATGTGAAAGAGGAACAAACATCCATACATACAAACTTTGGCGTTTATAATATTAGTAGGAAGTAGGATAGGATGCGAAAGTGTGTTTGTTTGTTACTTTTTCACACAACAACAAATCAACCAGATTTTTTGCATGGGTATAGTTCAAGGGATGGAAAGTGATAGCCTACTTTCATCATCATCGTCATCTAATAGGTTTTGCTAACTGATCACCGAATTTAAGCAACGGACTACACGGTCAATATTAGGTAGGGTGATTGCGAGTGGCATTTAGAAACCGAACGTAGGTCGAATGAAAAGTTAATAATCTGGGTGCCTTCAAGTCGAGAGTGAATAGGTTTCTTCTAGGCAAGCGTGCTCCATCGTAGGCCGCATCATCGCTTAGCATCAGGCGAGTTGGCGGCCAAGCGCAAGCCTATTTAAAATTAAAAAAATATATATGTCACGTGACACGTATGTGTTGAGTCGTTGAGTCTTATAACAATAGCCGCTAAGCCATCGCAGAGGCCTTCAGGCGTCCTGGCGGCCTTAAATTCTGACATTAGCGCTCGTCACTGGGCCTATATGAACTTCCTGTATTTACTGAGAGTACCTATATGATGATTTTAGGAATTACCTACAATGTCTTCGTTTCCTCAAAATCATGAACACCCTACAAGAAAAGGACAAATTACTCCGTGCTCGCTTCTCCCTCGGACCGTTTTTTTAGCATGAGTACTCAATCCAGGTCCCTTTAGGGTATATATAAAATCCTTGACTATCCCCGAGTGACATAGGCTATAATCTATACCCGTGTGAAGCTGGGGCGGACCGCTAGTGGTTCATAATTGCAGAAGTTATTATGCTGCCACAGACTGGGATGGCCACGTTGTTTATATAAATAAAAGTTACATATAACTAGCGACCCGCCCGCCCGGCTTCGCACGGTTGTAATTCACGTACGAAGCCGGGGCGGGTCGCTAGTTATACATAGAAACCTTCCTCTTGAATCACTCTATCTATTATACCTTTTTGTAATACAAACATTATTGTGAATTGCAGGACGATTGTTTCCAGTGAAATTACTGGACATAATAAAACAGTTGTTAAATGCCTTTATACATTTAACATCTGCTTTATTGTGAAAACTGAAGTGGTTATCACACATTTTGCAAATATTATACGGGAATTACCTACGTAAGATTAAGCCGGTTATTCTGACTATCCGGTTCCATTTGGTTCCGGTTATTTCCGGAGTGCAAAGCGAGACGGAGCCGTGCGCCTTGAAAAAAGCCGTCGGATGTATTTGACATAACCGGATGAAGTTGTAACATTTCGGAGAGTGCATCGGATCTACATGATCTAATTCTCTCCTGCCCATTTATTTATCGCCTAACCGCCACAGCGGGCACAAAAAATCGACACCGCGTTATCTATATTTCTATACTTTTTTTTCTATACTGATATTATAAAGAGTAAAGATTTGATTGTTTGTTTGTTTGTTTGCATTGAATAGGCTCCGAAACTACTGAACCGATTTGAAAAATTCTTTCACTGTTGGGAAGCTACACTATCCCCGGGTGACATAGGCTATATATATATACCCGTGCGAAGCCGGGGCGGGCCGCTAGTAGTTAATATTCAGAAACCGCGCACGAAGCGCTTTGATTCCACTTTTATTATACGAACTGCTAGTCTGTAGAAAGCGATGCCGAATGGGTGTTCCCCGATAGTTACAATCAGGGTCTCTTCAAATCACGAGTGAATCGGTTTTTTCTAGGCAAGCGTGTTCCACCGCAGACCGCATCATCGCTTCACATAAGGCGAGTTGGCGGTCAAAAGCAAACCTATTATTAATTATGTGAGTACGTCAGTAATTCCCGTATAATATTAACAAAATTAGATTTGACATCTAATATTTCAGGGCGATGACCGCAGTGCATGACCGCCCAGGATCTTGAACTGTAGAAGTACATGGGTAGCACTGAACTGTTATGAGCATGCGTGATGCTTACCATTGTAGGGGAGTTGCACGTCTAAACTACGAGCGAACACTTCTTTTCTTAGGGTTCTGTACCCAAAGGGTAAAAACGGGACTCTATTACTAACCCTATGTATCTTTCGAACTGTAATAAATGGCCAATTGATAGCCAATTTTCACATAATATATCATGTTACGGTGGATTAACTAAGAAATAAAGTAAACAAAAAGTTGTAAAGTCAAAAAGATAAAACTAAAGGGGGCCCATACAACAAACGTATTTTTTTTTACGTATTTTTGTTTTTGCTATAATGTAAAAACGGTAATGCGTACAAGCGTCAAACTTGGCATGATTATAGTACAGACTCTAAAGTATGGTAACCACAGAAAAGAAAATAATAATTGTTTAAATTAGAACGGCTGTCAAGGCATTTTTGTAAGATTTTTTTTGTAGCCAGTTGCACCCATATTAACGAAACGTCAGTTATTTGAAATCAGTTAGCAGCTGTGATGCGGACAAAGAACTTTGAGACGTAATCCAAAAAGGTAAGGTCCAAGTTCTTTGGATGCGGAGTTCGATGCGTTGACATAAATGAGAATGTTCAAGCAAAACTCTGTCATAATACATGGCGACAGATTTTCCTTCTCGTTTCCGTTCTATTTACTTCTCTTTTCTGTGATAGTAACAAATAAATAATGGCAAAGTGCAAATCGATGACAAATTTCTGTTCATTATCAAGTTAAGGAAAGCAGAGCGCGGTCGGTACTTGGATGGGTGACCGCCTGGGTGTTATGTTGTTTTTTTGCACTACTTTTTGTATTTTTTGGTGGTACGGAACCCTCAGTCCGCGAGCCCAACTTGCACTTGGCCAGTTTTTAAATAATAGGCTTGACCGCCAACTTGCCTGATGTTAAGCGATGATGCGGCCTACCATGGCGCACTATGCACATGCACATGCACATGCCTAGAAGAAAGCGATTCACTCTTGCTTCAAAAACACCCAGATTGTAACTATCGGTGATATATTCAGGCAGCGCATTCCACAGATTAGCAGGTCGTATAATAAACGGATAATGTTATTAAATCAAACTGACATGCACTGGACTGATCATAAAACAGTTTATAGGATTGTTTCATCGTGAAAAGCAATAATTTATTGAAGTAACATCAATACTTTTATATAATAGGGGTTTTTTATCGGATACATTTCGGAGAGTGTGCATCAGATCTGCAAGATTTAATTCCCTCCTGCCCTATTTTCTATCGGACCGCCAGGGCGGGCACAAAAAATCGACATCGTTTTATTGTTGATATTCCGAGAACCCGTAGGAAGCGCTATGATTCCACATTTATTGTGCGAATTGCTAGTCTGTGGAATTCGCTGCCTGAATGGGTTTTCCCCGTCAGTTACAATCTGGGTGTCTTCAAGTCGAGAGTGAATCGGTTTCTTCTAGGCAAGCGTGCTCCATCGTAGACCGCATCGTCGCTTAACATCAGGCGAGATGGCGGCCAAGCGCCAGCCTATCTATTATTAAAAAATAAATAAAATAAAACCGCCGAGTTGCAAAGAAATCTCTTAGAAGGTTGCTCTCGAACAATCAGTAATTGTATCGACATAATCTCTCGATTGCCCAAGGCTTGGTCTTGTGTCCTCTTCAAACTAAGTTTTGTAAATATTTTTTTACATCGCTTGTAACTTTTACCCATAAGACTTACATAATAATAATGAACAGAGATGTTGAAAGGTTTGTCTTCTTAAAACATCATGGAGACCCTTTTAGTTGTGAAGGCAACAGTTGAAATCTTATTTAAAAAAAGGAAATTTTAGCGCTTCTATTCTAGATGGGGCTTATACCTATAAATATAGAAACTAGCTAATCCTACCCGTCATGATAGAAAACTTGAATCTTTCATGTGTAATACGTAATACCTAAACAATATAAAGTAAAACACCTTCTGTCGGACAAAGCATCTTTTTTGTCCCCACAGACTAATAAAAGAAAATCTCGCGGGAAAAGCTTATACAATTTAAGGTGCTCTATATAGTGAGATTTGGTGAGCCCACCCCCATATCTCACTATATAGCAAAAAGAAGTAACAATGAAATACGCATATGCGTAGTGTTGATAAAAGAATGGTAGATGTCATCATATGAAGAAGAAAAAAGGGGGGAAGAGGCTACGATGCAAAGCGACATTTACTCGTTAACTTAAGAATAACTTAATAAACACCTATCACACCTATCATAAAATATAGATGATCAAAATACATAGATAAAAATTTACAGAATTTTAAGCACACACTACTTAATTCAAGTATTCTAATCGCCCTCAAAAAGACAGCAATAATATTTTTTTGCTCCTGGCGTCTTTATTAACTAAACATAATACAAGGTAATACTAACACTACAAATACAGTATTAATACACAACCTTACTTATACCACCAAAACAAAAGTAGTTTCTCGTAAAACGCTCACAGGGAAACATTGTTTTAAATTATCACGGTTGTTCACTAAAGTTATATGATTATTTACCGTGGTATGGTCTTCCCGAGAACATGGTGCATGTAACTGCGCCGAAATATCGGGAGCTCATTCCACAACCTTCCCACGGTAAATAATATCCCGTAAATAATCATATAACTTTAGTCTCACAGGGACAGTTTGAGAGTGGATATCGTAAATTTACTGACAAAAATAAACAATTTTAATCTTTTGATTTACATATATTTTATATTCATCTTATGTAAAAGCTTGTAAAAATACGGTAGACGTAAATTTTAAATTATTTTAAAAATATTTTTGCCGTGATTAGTGTTTTAAGTTCAAATAGATTAATACGACTACGAAACTACGTAGTTGCAATGTCTATTCATAGAAAGTTTTGAGATCCTTGAACTAGTCCTTGAGATAAAGCACCACCAGATCGTTATTTGTTAAAATAACTTTCAGTGTTAACATGGATCCTCCGCAATGTTGTTTTAGTAAAGCCACGAGTATTTAAATTCAAATTATTTATTTGTCAGACCATGGTAGGTACACATATATGGTCGTAAGAATGGGGACGTATCTCATGTCCTTGCCTGTTACAGAGTACCTACAAATGTTAGTTTTTTTTATATATATTTTTATACCTTAATTAGATGTTTATTACTACCTATATAAACTATCTAGCTAGGTAGTACTTTATACTATACTAGCGACCCGCCCGCCCGGCTTCGCACGGGTGTAATTTACGTGCGAAGCCGGGGCAAGTCGCTAGTTATATATATGAACCTTCCTTGAAAATGTAGCTAACTAATGGGGAAAACCGCATCAAAATCCGTTGCGTGGTTTAGGAGGAGTTAGCGGCCATACAGACATACAGACAGACAGACAGACGCGGAAAGCGACTTCAATTTATACTATGTAGAGAAGAGATAGAGATAAACATCTAATTAATTTTTAATATTTTATTTTTTCCTAGTACCTAGTCTCGATTTTAAGTCAATTATTTAGTCTACATTACATATGAAAACATTTTTATCATTAAGGAATTCTGAAATTTCATAGGAGCTTTTTTGTGCTAATAAAGTTTTGAGTTTATGTTTAAAAATTCCAATATTTAATTCTCTGATAATTTTAGGAATTTTAGTATATATTAAAGGAGCCATACAGAATACACTTTTTTGCATGAGTGCAGTTTCGGCCGTACGTTTATTTGTACGTTTTCTGTAAAAAAATGTAAAAAGATTTCTGGAATCATTGATTATAAATCAATGATTCCAGAAATCTTTTTACCTGAATGTCGTACGTATATTAGTAAAGTTTCTCGAAAAAAGTGTCCTGAGTATACTACGTACATTTAGATGCATTTTAGAAATACCGACAAACTAATTTAAACTATGTATTAAAAATAATAATTATTATTTGATCGGTAGAAATAGACATTGTACGTTTTGACTTAGCTTTTTTTTTCGGATAATGAATTTTACATTCCCATGCCGTACTTCTTGTTTCGTGAGAACCACAATCTAGGCATCTTCAAGGCTAGAGTGAATAGATTTCTTCTAGATCAAGGTGTTCCGTCCTCGGCCACACCGTCGCTTACTATCGGGCTAGTTGGAGGCCAAACGTAGATCTATTTTATAAATATATACATAAACATTACCCAAGCCAAGTAGGAAAATTGTTAGTAAAACTCTTTATTTGTGTGACTTCGGCTCCAAGGTTAATATTACATCTACTTTTATTTATACACGTAGGTATCGCTTGAGTTTTAAAATAGGTTTTGCTTAGCAAGAAAAGCATGCTACAATTCAGACAGTAAGGAAGACGTTTTGAAATAGGCAAATTTAGCCGTTTTTTTGTCGGTCGACTGCACTCGTTTATTTCTGTCACATAACAATTCTGCAATAGATGATTGATCAAAAAATTAAACTATCAAACAACTAACTGAAACTATTAAAAAATATAACCCGACTGCATTGTATAAATAGTAGGTAAGTTAATGGAAAGTAACAGCGGCGCGCTGCGTATCTCGTAAACTACTGAGTATTTAATAGTAGTGTTATATATTTTTGAAACCTGCTGAGTTAGCTCTACATAATGATGCTCATATTGTATTGTATTTATAATACCTATTTAGCAAAGTTTACTTACTATTTTTCCTTATATTCCTCTCGAATTCTATCTATATTCCATATATACTACTATATTATACTATATCTATGTTCTATATTCCACTTTTAGAATGGGACCAACCCTGAAATCGCGAAAAAAATCAGCTGTTCCATACATTTTGTTGAGTTTCAATGACCGTTTTCTATAGAACAGCTGATATTCTTTCGCGATTTCAAGGCTGGTCCCATAGTAAAAGTTGTTCATAATGATGAGTACAATTACCTTCTTTTGACTTCGAGAGTGTTCCCCTTACACCCTGTATAAGATCTTTGCATTGAATCAATTCAAATGACACCTCAGTCTACCTCACATGCCAAAATCCATTAAGACGTTTCTATAGGGCGTGCAAAAGAAACCATTAGGTATACATACATACACGTACACACCTATAATAAGGATGTTCGTGTGCCTGTAATATGGCAATGTTAGTCGTAAAATTATTATTATTTACTTTTTAAATTACTGTAATCTATTTTGGCCTTATCTTTAATTACTATTGTTGAATATTGTATAGAATAAATAACGCTGTTGATTACAAGAAAAAAAAAACATACCTACATACACCCGGAAAACCGGACAAGTACGAGTAGGACTCGCGCTCTAAGGGTTCCATTGGACAGACACATCAGAGCACGATCCAAACAAAACAACAAAAAATAAAATAAAATTAAATATAAACCTAACTTTTTAGTGGACAATAAGGTTCTTCGATACATACCAACTACAACGTTTAAGTTTGTAATCGTAAAACTATATTTTTTATATGATATTAGTACTTTATTAATTAATATTAATTTTAGATTTTTTCGTTTATTTGTTTTATGAGATCTTCATCATCATCATCCACAGCCTTCCTTATCCCACTGCTGGGTATAGGCCTCTCTCTTGCTATGCCATCTGCCTCGGTCCTGTGCTAACCTAGTCCAGGTTCGACCCGCGATAGTAATAATATCGTCGACCCATCTTGCAGCTGGACGACCAACGCTCCGCCTACCTTGCCTGGGCCACCACTCTGTTAAAACCTTACTCCACCTGTCATCACTGCGCCTAGCAACGTGTCCTGCCCAGCTCCACTTTAATTTCATTACCGCGATTCCGACGTCTCGAACCTTTGTTCTTCGTCGGATTTCGGTATGATATTTATGAGATCTTGCCTCTTGTCAAATTTTGATGATTCTTAGTCTACGGAAAGTACCCTATATATAGGTTTTGATTCCCTTGTAAAATCGCAAAATATGCGACATAAACGGTCATATCATTTTTATCGCATTGACTTTCAAGTTTAATTTTTTCACAGCTGAAAGTGATCGTAGACTCGATTATTTGATAACTTGCAACTTAATACCTCTACGCGTTTTTTAGGAAAGGGTTTTGACAGACAGACAGACAGACGAACAACAAAGTGATCCTATAAGGGTATTTTTTTTCCTTTTTAGGTACGGAACCCCTAAAACATAACCCTCCTTCTTACGCAGTCGGGTAAAAAGCTTGGACATGCAATTCATCTGGAAGTAGTCATACTTCCAGATGAAACGTGTTTAAAACACGTCAAGGCGCGTTTGTTTGTTTTGTCGCTTTTCATCTTTTTCTTTGTGATACCGTGTATACACAAACTAAAACTAACCACATAATTTACTTAGCATATACTATACAATAACTGGTCAAATGCGTGCTAAGACACGTATATGGTAGGGTTCCGTAGCCAAAATAATTGTAGTCACATTCACAGTTTAGAAATGGGTGATTTTAGAAATAAAAGAAAAGATCGATTTAGATGGATTTAGCCAAATTTCAGAGATGTATCATCCCGACCAGACATAACATATGCTTTTCATAGTTTAACCAAAGAAAAACTTTGTTTGGTATTTGGAATAATCATTTTACGAAAAGATTATTGACTTTTGAGCTAGAACGTCTAAAATTCATACGGCGACTTATTGACGATTTTGGTGGCCATATTTCGCAAAGGATACACTTCAAAAGTGATTTTTGGATTAAAAGTGTTCTTTCACACTAGAATCAAGCCGATACGTTTGATAAATAAATCGACCTAGTGAGAGTGGGGCTCGCGCACTGAGGCGATGTCGTAGAGAAACCCCGAGCATAGCCCTCTCCATAGCTCGTTGTGCGATTTTGAGCTTGCTTATGAGGCCCATAGTGAGAAACCACGTTTGACTACCGTATGTCATCACTGGTAAGTGATAACACACACTGGTTGAAGACCAGATCAGGAGGTTTTGGCGCCAACGTGGAAAAAAACATGTCGGCTCGTTGGATTATTTTCCTAAACTTGTGTATTTTCGAGTGTAGTAAATGCTGAATTATTATTTATTAAGTGCTCGTAAATGTGCTCGAGTGTGGGAAAGTGATATAACGAGGTGAAACATGTCTTTTCGTGTTGTTTCCAAAACTCCATAGGAACCTCTTGTAAATCTCCACCACTTTACAGGGGCATGAGTTTGACTTGACTGTGACTTACTTTGCTTGACACTGACTGTGACTATGACTTGTTTGAGGCTTTTAATACTATGTAAAATATAATAATATTGCTAGTAAAGGACATTGAATCCACGGTCAAGAAAATTATAACAAAAAAAAGAAGGCCAGATCAGAATATCAAATATGATCAGAATATACGGTTTTAGTTCACTTTCGTACAATCTGCTGCAACTGTTAAAGCTAATCCCAACGAGGAGGAGTAAAGGATGATTTATGCTAGACCATAGCGGGCACGAGCCGTGACCCGTACGAGCTTTTTACGAAAATTTTATATGAAAGCGTACGTGCCGGGGCACAGCCGAGCGTCGTCCGGGATGCGAGCGACACAAAGTGAACTGCAACATATAAAATGCTCCTGAAGTTTTAAATCCGTGCCTCGTCCGCGTCTCGTACGGGTCACGGCTTCTACCCGCCACGGTCTAGCAAAAACTGTTCCCGTCTGCAGCTCTCTCGCTCGCACATTTTCACATGATTGAAGATATAAAATCAATGAGTGTGAATTTCCAAAAAGTAACAAAATCATGTCTTGTGTCTATTATAACACTAGCTGTTGCCCACGACTTCGTACGCGTAGACTCTCATATAAAATGTCAACCCCCTTTTGTCATCCTTAATTCGGCCCTTTCGTAAAATCCTTTCTTAGAGGACCTCTGCACCCCATAAGGAATCTACCTGTCAAATTTCAGCTTCGTAGGCCAAGTAGTTTTCGAGATTTCGTGTTTAATGAGTGAGTGAGTAGATGAATTTCGCTTTTATATATATAGATTACAAACAAAGAAATTGACAATTTGATATATTTTAATTTGGCAAAGTAAAATGGTAACAAGTGATTTTTATTTCTCGTGTCATGTTATTCCGTCAAATTACAAGATATCGAAACAAACATTTCTATGTTTGTAATGTTACGATAGACGCCAAGACGTGATTTTGTTACTTTTTGGAAATTCACTCTCATTGATTTTATATCTTCAATAATGTGAAAATGTGCGAGCGAGAGAGCTGCAGAGGGTATATAGGCCCCTTAAAGCAGTGGTTTGGTCCGTGATTTGACTTCTAAGAATTTCGACCCATATTCGTATGATGCCCATCTTGATGACTCATGCCAGTCCAAGCGGCGGATGTTTAAATGCTTTTGGTAGGTTCCAAGTACGTTACATTTCTGTGATTCACTGATAATGAGCTCATTGACGAGCGGAATTGGGAGGAAAAACTGGCAGGCGTTATTTTAAAGCATGCGTATTTTTTTTTTTGTTAAAATTTGCAAGTTGAAGTGGCAATGGGCAGGCCACATCGCTCGAAGAACCGATAACCGATGGGGAAGAAAGTTTCTGGAGTGGAGAACACGAACCGGAAGACGCAGCGTAGGGAGGCCTCCCACTAGATGGACCGACGACATTGTGAGAGTCGCGGGCATCCAGTGGATGCAAAAGGCAGGCTGTCGTTCAATGTGGAGGTTAAAGGGGGAGGCATATGTTCAGCAGTGGACGTCTTCTGGATGATGATGATGATGATGATGTATTTTTTATACCATCAAGTTATTATGGAGGCATCGGTGTCCTAAGCGGTTATAGTTGATTTCCAGTGTCATTTTCGGGAGTAAACAAGTTATCCAGTCCTTTACTCTATCTTGCACTAAGATAATTTGTCCGTCACTAAGATGTGCAAAGTTTCAAACAAGTCTTTTAAAAAGCATGCATTCATCAGGGTATTATCTTCATCAGTGGCGTTTTTCATTTTTGTAAAACGTTTTAGGCAACAGATAAACATAAATAATACTAAATTCAAACATCCATACCAATTGTCGTTCAAATCAGTTCAACTATCACAAATTTAAGTACGGACAAACTTTCGCATCTAAATATATAAGAGCGCAATACCACTCATTCAATGACTGACTCAACACAAAATCTTGAAAATTTCGCTTAAATTTGGCTGATTCCTTATTGGGTGTAGAGGTCCGCTAAGGAAGGATTTGGCAAAAGCCAATGTAGGTTGAAATTTTATTATACGCGTACTAAGTCGCGGGCAACAGCTAGTTTGAAATGATATGATGTAAGGTAGGTTGTGGACACAGATCAAACAAACTAGGAGATATTCTTTAGTACAATTATCGTTTGTGTCCAAATGTCGTTATTTTTTCATACATTTATGTCCACTATACCGCTAAACCGCTTACCATGCACAAATGTCTAGGTAAGTACCTACGCTTCATTTACTAATTTTTCACGCACCCTAAGAAACTTGTAGCGACACTTATAAACTAACTAAATAGTCCATATGTTATTTTTTTTTATTAAGGTCGTCTATATATCTCCCTTGTTTGTCTGATCTGTGAATGTGGGCCTAAAGGCGTCTTTCGCGCGTCTTCGTTGATTGGTATACGTACATATCCGTAGAGTCTGGAACGATAACTGCTCTCGATTCTGTTACCATGCCGTTTGTATGCTTCCTATACTTATGTCAGTGTTTCTATATTCTTGCGTGTACTACCATAATACAAACATGTGGGAAAGTGTGAACTGAACGGGCTACGCGCCAACTAATCAATACGTTATACTTTTTTTTGTTAGAATCTCAAGGTCAGATGGAGTGGAAGTTAGGATTGGAAACTGGGGGCGTAATTGTGTAACAGACCACGGAGTTGGTTTGGTACTTATTACACATAAGTGTTAAAAAAGCCTCGTATTTAAAACATTTTAACTTTTAGCTAGCCATAAGTAGGTACAATATGAAATTTGTACTATTTTATCAGTAAAATTAATAAACCTTTCATTACGTGTCTAACCTACCGAATGACGATATAAATTCGGTACAAAATTAATACAGTCTTTAAATAAAACTTGTTTGCTTGCGCAATTTATTTAGAATATGTATGCCTGTATAAACTTCGAACAGTTCTATCGTCGTTTTCTAAACTTTTTGTACAAGTTTCCCACCGTATGTTTATATACGAAAACTTGCGATTCTAGTTCGTTTGCGTGGAAAAATACTGAAACCAACTACAGGACTAGTTGGTCACTTAATTTTCAGGCGCCTTGTTAGATGGAGCTATCGTCGTTACAGGAGTTTTCTCCTGAAACCGTTTCGAGTTACCTTGTAACTCAATAGATGGCGTTGTAAGTGAATCTCCCTTCACGAGTATATTGCCGCCACCTAGCGGAAAAGCTTTATTCCCGTAGTGTCGGAAAAGCGAAGTAGATGGCGTCACCAATGTATAAACGGGCCACACTTGCGTTAAAGATTCTGCATGAATTCTACACTGAATCCTAGCGTTTTTTAGTAAAACTTATATTTTGTATTGTATATATTAGTAAATAATTCCATATATGAAAAAAAGCCAGCTGAATTAAAGAAATACTTGACATTATTAAAAGTAAGTAAGTTGTCTTAGCAAAAATCGTGGCCAGGTTGTACTTACATAAAGTATCGCAAACCTTATCTTTGCTTAATTATTATTAGGCGAGATGGCAGTCAAACGCAAGCCTATTTAACAATAAAAAAAGTGACACTAATTTAAATTTTTCCGTAATTAAGACGAAATATGCTTTAAATTTGACGATTTGACGAATATTCAAAAGTAGACCTTTTAAATCGATTAAATTTACATTATTTCTTTATGTGTAATAAATGTTTCTGAAATATTTTATTCGGATGTGTTCACCATACACGATGAAAGAAATTAGGCTCGATAGAAAAAAATCGTAAACTTTCCTAAAAAACACCCGATTTTACGTTCCCTTCGATGGATGGAATCAACTTCATTCAGTTTCTATAGAAGATATTTTTATTTTAAAAAATTGTGTGTAATCCTAACAATCATACACATACTTTAGTGATCGCAGTTTTTTGTAAAAGCGTAAGATTATTTGTAGAAAATAAAGAAAAAATTATATATTGAAAATATTTGATAGCGCGCACGCCGAGTATGCAAGCATTACCGCCATACAAGTGTACGTTCTCTACCATTTCGCCTTAGTAATAATAGGGTCATAATAGTGGGCTTAAGCATTTGGATTGTCTCCAGACCTTCAACGGTCTATGGGCAGTCTAACTGTATTTGTTGTGTTAGTATTAGCTTGTATTTTGTTTAGTTAATAAAGGCACTTGCCCAGTTAAAGAAAAAGTCATAAAAAAGGTCCTGATAATGTTAGGAAAGAAAATTATTCAAAATTAGTTATCAAACTGTCTGCCTTTCGAAAAAAGATAAATTGAGCCCTGTGTATAGCTAGATATCGATTTTGTGTAATTGGTTGACGATATTCTAGTATTTAGTCGATTTAAATACTGAATCGTGACATTTCCCGAGCAAATTTGCATAACAGATAAATTAACATACATGGCCATGTTCTGTATAACGTTTTCGCGTGTAGTAAACATTAAGGGCTTCTTCAGACTTCGTTATAATTTATTATAGAATTAAATTTAAGCTAACTCATAACCGCTTCCCGTCTGGGTCGCCACCTCGGGGTAAAATCAACATTATCAAAATCTATAACTTAATTCATTCATTCACTGGCACAACGCACACCCTAAGCCGCTGGGTCTGAAGTCTGAAATTGTGTATAAGTATTCATTATAGTTCTCAATTTGTTATAGTCCAGTATCAGGATAATTCCAGGATCCATCCAGTCGTTCCGTGAACATGGTGCACGTAACTGCGAAGAAATATCGGGAACTCCATCCACAACCTTATCACGGTAAATATCCCGTTAATAATCACATAACTGTCGAGAACAAACGTTCTAGTAAAAAAAATACCTTATATATCATTTTCAAAATTCAAATTCAAAATTATTTATTCAAGAAATTTACATTATAAATTGTTACTGGCTCTAACTGCCAAACTGTGTGTTGGAAACCCGTATCTTGGTAGTTAGTTCCTTCCATTATTAGTCATATGCTGAGGTCGTGTACATTCATTGTTACTTTTTAAATAATATAATATTATGTAACATTTACTTCTATTTAACAACTTAAACTATGCACCCATAAATCACTCTTATTTAATTATTTAAGTGCCCCTCAAGTTAATTAAATAATAATAAACATCCCAATATTATTTTTTCCAATTTCAGGTGGACGTTAAGGTTTTTTTTTAAATTATTTTATTGGCGACTTCTATGCATACAATGTCACGGGCATTTATCTAGTTACCTATTCCTTCATCACGGTAATAATGGGCCATTCACTGACGTTAATTCCTTCTGAAATGTGTTTATAATCTGTACGGATGATGCTATATATTATAACGGAGTAAGAGGAGTCCTTTAACTTTTCAGTAAAAAAATAAAGCTGCTGCAATTAAGAACGAGGTAATAATAAACCCGGTACGGTCACAATGCTGAGGTAGCAAAGAAGTGCACGTTATGTGAGCACGAACCTTACGTGCAGTACTGTCAAGGTTAATAACAAATAATAAAACCGGCCAAGTGCGAGTCGGGTTCGCGAAATGAGGATCCGTACCACCACAAAATACAATAAGGTCGTCCAAGTAAGCGAATTACCAGTTATTAACGCCTTCCAAAATAGTCGAAGCAATTGCTACGCAGCCACAGTTAATTATTTTGCTACAGTGACGCTCGAGTATATCACAATTATAACATGGTAATGAACAGAAATTTGTCGCACTTGGCCATTATTTATTATTTGCTGTTATACTTTAGAGCAGCCTTTCCCAAAGTGGGCGATAACGCCCCCTTGTGAGCGCTGCAGGCCTAAAGGGGGGCGGTAAGAGACCCAGAAAAAATGGGGGCGTTGTGTAGAGGCTTGGGGGGGTGATATGTAATTTCATTTAGCTAGGAGGCCTCGTAGACACCAACTGCATGAGCTCTCGATTCTCAACTACAACTTGTGAACATCAACAAAAAAATAATTTATTGTCAAAGTGGGCAGTAGACAAAATAAGTTTGGGAACCCCTGCTTTAGAATGTGTACTGTAATCATGCCAAGTTTGACGCATGTATGTATTATCGTTTTTACATTAGAGCTAATACACAAATACGTTAATAAAATATGTTTGTTGTATGAAGACCGTTGTCGTTTTGACTTTTTGACTTTTTTTTATTTGTTAGTTAATCCGCCGTAACATTACCTACATATACTGTAAAAATTTCAACTGGCTATCTATTACGGTTAGAAAAATACAGCCGTTAATAGGTAGGACAGACGGATAGACGGACGGACAGACTGACAGACAGACAGACATCGTAGCTACTTAGTAATAGAGTACGGTTTTTACCTTTTCGGTACGGAACCCTAAAAACTGAAAATAATGCAGTTTAGTTTTTGTAACATCATTTTCCAGAATTGCTGGGAAGTGTTGCGGTTGATACTTCCGATGAAGGCTGCCACTTCTTTTTCAGCGAAAGCAGGATTCTCACAGAAATATCGCCAAAAATTGACAATGCATTACTTGATGTACAATCACTCATAACACAGTGGTAGTGTGCGAGCACAGTACAAGACGTTTGTACTCATTTAAATTCGCATGGGCGCGAAGATTTTGGCCAATTTTTATGTAATTAAATACATATAATGAAAACCCGGTACCGGTTACCCGGTGTAACTATTACATAAACTATTTTTCTATATAGATGTCTGTGATGCTCATTTAAACCTAACCTGAAATAAAATATTACATAAAAGAGAAAATGTACCTAACCTGAAACAAAAAGTAATAAAAAAAAAAAAAAAAACAAATTCAAAATGGACTTCCGCAAAGTAACGCCTGATTCAATCAGCCATGCATATTATTTTATTTAACGTAGTGTTTGTAACATCACGTCACATTTCAGCCGCAGGTGGAAAATGTTAGAACTCGCGCTCAGTTTATTTTATTCTCGCCCTTTGACTGTGGTACTACCAATAGGACCACGGACAAGTAGCATTGCCTGTATGTAGTTCTACTAAGTAGGGCATTTATTTTTTCCGTGGTTCTACCAGGACGACGGACAAGTTGCATTGCCCGTAGTTTAACTAAGAGCAATATTTTTTCCCGCTTAGCTGTTTATCTCTCTCGCACGTGCGTGTTTTGCAGTACTGTGCAAAACTCGCATAGTTTGGTCAATTTTGTGTTCGCTTTAGCGAAATCTTTAGTACTGTTATTGAAAAGTCGAGAAAAAAATTAAGTCAGAGCAGTATTCGCATAGAACGTATATATTGTATGCGCGTATGTAATGTGTAAACACCTTTGTTGATTTAATTTACGATATCTGTACTTCGCAAATACTGCGATTGCCTGATCCCAAATAGAACTATTTTCTACATCCATTTAGAAACAGTAATAGAATCGGGCAGGCTCGCCCTGATACCGACGGTCCTGGAATTTTAATGTTCTTCCTACCTAGCAGTGATCGATTCTGCTGCTGCTGGTTGTATTATGGTTTTGCCAACAGCGCAAATACGAGTACCGGGATGTTATTTTTATCAGATTTTAAATATAATATTTAATACACTGCGTGACAAGTAACTGGTGTTTTTAGGTTACAAACATAAAAACAAATTAGAACCTCCTTTTTTGAAGTCGTTTATAACAGTTGGATTACCTATAGACCGTTGAAGATCTAAAGACAATCCATGCTCAAGCCCAAAAATCAGAAAACGGTAGCAAACACCTTCAAAACGAGTTGTTATGAATAAGGTTTAAAAGGCTGGTTTCACAGCTGTACGGAAAACCCGCGCGGGTCACCCGGACGGACTCCTGGAGCGGAGACATACGTGAGGCGTTAGTCGTTTCACAGCGATGCGGATTGTTCCGTATGGGACTTGCCTCCGCGTAGATTCCGTCTCTCGTAGTACTAGCATCTTCAATGCTAGAGTGAATAGATTTCTTCTAGATCAACGTGTTCTATCCTCGGCCGCAACGTCGCTTACCATTAGGGGAGTTGGTGGTCCAACGTAGATCTACCCAATATTTAAAAAAACGGGCGCCCCACATGTGTCTCCCGTACAGCTGTGAAATCAGCCTTAGTATCGGTTATCAAAGAAAATGCTATAATGGTTTCAAAAATGATCACACTCTACAAAAATACCGGGACATTTTTGCACACACGGACATCTGACTCCAAACTAAGCGAACCTTGTAATATGGTTGCGAGAGACTGATATATATATATATATATATATATATATATATATCAATGTTTCAGCCAAATTGATTAATCTAGATATTATGTATAATATCCAGTCATTATATATAATAACTATGTTTGTCCTAGGTGGAAATCGAAACCACGCCCCAAGCGCAGAAGGCAGGATCACTACCAACTGGACCAACGGGGCTCAACTGTATTAAAATAACATTTTCGACCATTGATGTAAGTAATTTTATTTTTTTGTAAATCTCAGTTTTCAACAGGAATCCTTGAAATTTTTGTTATATAACCGATTGAAAGTTTATCCATTTAATCGATTTAGCTTCCCTGGCTACCCGAAGACGCAATGAGAAGCTTCATTTGCCTAAGTAAGACACTAACAGACGACAGCCCGCTATTCTTGTGCATTCGACCTTTCTATTCCTGTCGAACTTTTATCAATTCCAATTAAAGTGACGGTGACAAAACAAATCTAATCGGACGTTCTGGAATAAACCTCCAGTCCGGGCGAAGATTCATAACAAAAATCGACTGTCAGCTTGAAAGCTTTCATCTCAAAAATATTTCATATTTCTCTGAGTTTATGTATTTTATACAAGGTTATACGCATTTAAATTGTACTAAGCCGAAAGCAGGTCATTGTACTCATCATTATGGACAACTTGAACTATGGGACCCTGAAATCATGAAAAAAATATCATTCTATGTTCCATAAAAAACGGTCATTGACACTCGACAAAAAGTATTGAACAGCAGTTTTTTGTGCGATTTTAGTGTTGGTCCCATAGTAAAAGTTGTCCATACAATTTTATTACCTCCTTTCGGCTTAGTACAGTCTATAATGCGTAACCCTGTCTATTAAACATGGCGTGTGAAGTTTTAACGTTTGTCTGCACCACACAAAAGAAAAATAAATGTAGGTACTTCTCTCTTCTGTTGTCTGCACTCGAAATTGTGACAGTCGAATGGATTCGAATGAAATTGGGCATGGTGGTAAGCTTATACCTTGGATTAATACTAACATAGGCTACATTTTTATCCCGAATTAAAAGTACAGTCCCTGAGGGAATGTCCATGAATGCTGGTGAATCTGCGAGGCGTAGCTAGAAGGCATTTTTTTGCATATTGCTAAAACGTTACCTTAAATTTTATCTGTCATCTCAGGCCCCGTTTCTATCAACATTCATAATCGTAAGTTTGTACTCATGTGCATTACTTTCACTTGCCAAAATACAAGCCGCTGTAGTGACATCCACGAAAACCTTAGCTATTCAAGATATTTTGGAAGGTAAACCTTTCGTACTTTGAGCATAATCCGGCTTTCAGCTATCTAAAAGAGCTTTTCCGCCTCACGCGATTCTTCTAAGTTATTTTCCCTTGAGTCTACCTAGATTCCTTGCCCCGTCCTTGATTCTTGTAGAAAGAAAACAATATTAACAAGTTTCTTTCTTTAAAAACTCGACAGAGCGTATTTTGACCCCTTGAATGTTCTCATCGTACAAGATCAGACAAACAAGGAAAATATGCTTTAGTACGATTATCGTTCGTGTCCAAATGTAACGTTTCTTCAACTTTTTTGACTACACCGCTAAACGCAAAAACTGTAATTACGGCACACTTACAAATTATTTCACGCACACTTGGAGACTTGCAGCGACACCGATAAACTAACTAATAGTTCACATAAAAAATAATCCGGCCATGTGCGAGTCGGGCTCGCGCACTGAGGGTTCCGTACCACCACAAAATTCAAAAACTAAATTACCACTTATAATTTCGTAATGAACAGAAACTTGTCACCGACTCTTTTGGCCATTATTTATTATTTGTACTTAATATTATTTTATTATTTGTACTTTAGAGTGTGTACTATAATAGGTAGCTTAAGGTTTGACATTTCGGAATCTGGGTGATATCCGGGATCTTACTATACATAAGGCTATAGCATAACTAGATTTAGAGATATGGGGGTTCGAAAGCGGCTCGAAATGGCTCGTGTAAATATACGGGTGCGTCAGACTTTTGACAGATCTACTGTTAATCAACTGGCTGTGTATTTCAAGAACGGCAAAATATATCTAAAACCAATTTTGTCCTCTGATACATATACGACGGTTTTATCTGACTAAATCGCACTGGCGCGTCAGACCGGGGTTCCTATTGATCCTTTAGCCGCTCCGGAAATATTTTTCAACATTTCTCTTTCATTTGTCAAAAGGTCAAGAGCGTACGATTTATCAATGCGATGCGACATACAGTCGTAGAATGTGTGTTTCTTATGTCTATGTAAAATGGTGTATTTCTCTAGCGGACTAATTGGAAGCTAAAAGACGGTTCTTTTGTGACTTATTTCTTCGAAAAAAACCTAGAGATATTTAAAAGGTACACCAAAATACTTTAAATTTTTCCTTTTTTATTGATAGGTTTGCGTTTGGCCACCAACTCGCCTGATATTAATCGAGGGTGCGGTCTACGACAGAGCACGCTTGCCTAAAAGAAACCGATTCACTCTTGATTTGAAGACATCCAGATTATAATTATCGGGAACACCCATTCAGGCAGCGCATTCCACAGACTAACAGTTCGCACAATTAAAGTGCAAAGTGTTCCCAAACAAATCTGCAAAACAAGAAAATTAAACCAATGCAAATGTGGCGTTAATTTGTTTTGGTTTCATTTCAAAGAAAATGTCTGGCATAAGGGATGCTGAAGCCCATTAATAAGCAATACGTTGTCCAGATCGTGTCGAGAAAAGCAGGTTCCATAGACATGTTTTCAAAATTATTGAATGCGCCATTAAAGCACTAAATAGTTTTTTTTTGTATGTGTGATCAAAGCATAATAATTATTATCCACTTCTTTCGCTGTAAAGGGATAGAACTACCAGAAAAACAGTGTCGAAACAAAAAAAACTAAGATCTTGGGTCCTTACTCAGCTTTATTATACCAAATTCTCTAAAAAAACGAAGTTAACTGTCGTTACGAAAAATGTGAACACAGGTTCAGAACTAAAGCTTGAGCTTTTAGCAGTTTTAGTGGTCATTTTAATCTGATATAATTTCAAAAGATATTTTTACAATGATTTGTAGGAAATTTACAAGTTTGTGAATATTTTGATTTTTGCAAACATGGTATTTAATGTGGCTATTTATTGAATAACTCGCTTCCACCAATATTGGATTCCGCGATCGTCGCTACAGTAACATTGATGGCCAATTTTTTTTCACCTCTGTTTATTTCGTACGTGCACGCACGATATTTCAATGTGAAAAGAGATTTGATTGTTTTTCCCAGTGAGCTTCATATCAAAACATT
Organism: Agriopis marginaria; assembly: GCA_932305915.1. Lineage (NCBI taxonomy): Eukaryota > Metazoa > Arthropoda > Insecta > Lepidoptera > Geometridae > Agriopis > Agriopis marginaria. Next base: position 13,865,180 of record OW029916.1, on the reverse strand, counting down.
GTTTTTTTTTCTTCAATAAATAGAGGCGAATGCACAGGGATGCTATGTTAGATTGGAATTCACAGACAATAAAAGCGGAATTGAGAACCTTCCGCTTTTTGAAGTCAGTTAAAATAATTAACATTTTCCAATAGTGTAATTTTTAAAAAAATTTAATTTGGAAGAAGCCTCCCCTCATCTGCTTATAGTCAAAAGACTGATCGCATGATAAAAACATATATCCACGAACTGTTTCAGAAAACTACTATACTAGCCTGGCGGCAAATTACCATTTATGGACACATGTATGCTGATCTCGGCTGTGCCTCGGCCCACATCACGGTCGTCTGTAAACGTTTCTATTGCTGGCCGCTGCAGTAATGTACTATATTTAAAATTACGTTGTCGGACTCATTCCAAGCCTTTCATCATAATCAGCCTTTTAACAGTCCACTGCTGGACTTTTAGCCTACCCCCGAAAGGGTGATTGGGCCATATCCACCACGCTGGCCCAGTGCGGATTGGTGGATTAACATACGCCATTGAATTCCTTCTCCGTTCGTATGTAGGTTTCCTCACGATGTTTTCCTTCACCGAAAAGCCAGTGGTATGAAAAATCCGTACATAAGCTCCAAAGAGCTCATTGGTACGGGCCCGGGTTTTGAACCTGCGACCTCACGCTTTCAAGTCTAGCGGTCTCCCAAATGGGCTAACACGGCTTTTTTAAGCCTTTAAGATTCCAAGCCTTTAAGACAGGGTATATCTTACAAACAGTATACCCGATAAAAATGTTTTACGAAACTTAAGACGAAATTCTGCGGAGTACTTACGTGAAACTATCTAGATGAAAAATCTGCTAGCATTTGTAGAAACACGACCTTGGTACCCTAGATAAAGTGAAGCTTATTTGAAGATAGAACTGGTAGGACCAGATTGAAAATTTAAAAGTCCGGAGAAAAAGTCTGATTTTCATTAAAAAATCCTGAGAATTTATCGCAATTTACAAACTTTCTCACAATCGTAATTCACAAGTTTGTGAAAAAGTTCAAATTATTATTGGTAAAAAACAATAATAATTTGAATTTTTATTTGTTCACTTAGGTATTTGATAATTATATTAAAAAAAAAAAGATCTTATAACAAAAAGATATGAAAAATCTACTCTATTTTATTGAAACTTCTGAAAATCCTGAGATTTACAACATCCGGTCGCAATCCTGAAAAAAACCTAAACACCTGAGATTTCAGGACAAATCCTGATATATGGTAACCCTAGGTAGGACTGACCTAACATACATATTGTATAACATCTGTATGCTTCCTAGCTTCATGTGGTAGTCCACAGACACGAATACGTAGCTACCTATCACTTCTATCAGCTACTTGCTCTGCTCTTAAGAGCCCGCTCATCAACCACAGCTATCTCTATAAAATAAAAAATCACACCGGGAATTTAAAAAGCCGTTTGTGTATTATCTTTAAAATAGCATCGAAGATTTAAAGCAATTTTCAAATAAGTAAAAAAACAAACAAAAAAACTAGAAAGTTAAATCTTATCTATTCTTAATAAGAAATTTTATCCCAGTTTCAGTCCCGCGTTTATCCTGTAATCCAAGCTGCTCCTGCCCGCCCTTTCCGCTCTAGTTGTTCATTCATCCCGTAATCTAATCTATAAACCTACTACAGGCCCGCTGTTTCCGATCCTACTCGGCATCCGTCCCGTAATCCAATTAACTCCCTTTTGCGATCTATCCCGCATCAGTTCCGTAGTCCAATCTAGTTTATTCCTGCCCCTCCCGCTCTAGTCCTGCATCCGTCCACTCCACTCACATACCGTAATCCACTCTACTCCAACCCGCCCTTTCAGCTTTAGTCCCGCATCCGTCCCGTAAGCTATTTCAGTCCCGCCATTTCCGCTCTTGCACCATATCCGTCCCGTAATCCTCTCTACTCCTGTCCTGGAAATTCGTTGTCAGTTCTGCATCCGTCCTTTAATTCCGTCTACTTCAGTCTCGCCTTTTTCGCTCCAGTTCCGCAATTTTCCCGTAATCCACTCTACGAGGGATACACACTACACACAGCTTTCTAAGAGTGGAAGTTTTTTTTTTAAATGATCACTAGTGTGCTGATATTATCCCCTACAAAGATACATACAAAAACTGCAAACTTTATCTCCTTATAATAATATTGTAGATTTAAACACAAAAAAATACTTCGCAAACAACTTTGAAGAAACGGCTAGGATGGCTACAAACTACTAAGTTTTTACGTAGACGTCGCTTTCTCGTCCATTAACTAAGTAATCAAACATTCAGGTTCACATCTTAGTTAAATTTGCTATTTTCTCGCTAATGCAATACTGTATGTTTACCATGGCCCTATTCAACCAAATTAACTATATTTAAAGTTTGTAATAACAATTTATATATCCACATATTTTTGTCCAACAAAAATCACAAATTATAATATTAATGTGATGGAAAATTTATAGAAATTTAATGTAACTACAATGTTATATACAAGATTATCAAATTACAGGAAATTATTTATATATTTGTAAGAAAATCTGGTTGGTTAAAATACCAATCTACTTTTATTAATAAACTAGCGGTCCGCCCCAGCTTCGCATGGTTAAATAGGTTATAGCCTATGTTACCCGGGGATAGTGTAGCTTCCCAACAGTGAAAGAATTTTTCAAATCGGTTCAGTAGTTTCGGAGCCTATTCAATGCAACCAAACAAACAATCAAACAATCAAATCTTTCCTCTTTATAATATTAGTATAGATTATAGATAAGCTTTATTAAAAAAGTAGTAGTTAAAAGTTTCCATTATTGTAGAATTATAATAAAAGTAACTTTTTAGGGCTCCGTACCCAAAGGGTAAAAACGGTATCCTATTACTAAGCTTCCTCTGTCTGTCTGTCTGTCCTACATTTCAACGGCTGTATTTTTCGAACCGTAGTAGATAGCCTGTTGAAATTAACTAACAAACTCTAAAATGCCGGCGGATTAACTAACAGATAACAAAAAAAAATTGAGTAAGAAAGATAAGGACTTTAAATCTCTGTTTTAACTGTCATTTTCAACTTATTAATTTAAGTTTGTACATGTAGGTATGTAGGTATAGCATTGAATTCAGTAATTGTTTTTTTTTCTACAAAAAATATTGTTTAGTTCAAGTTTCACTTTGTCTTTCCTTCAAATGTACTAGTTATTCGAATAACTCATTTTCAAACTTAAAATGTACTTATTTACGAGCACTATTGTAAAAACAAACGGGACGCTGAACTTCAGACAGATTGTCCGCTAAAAGATTGACTGAATAGCTATAGAATTGCAATGGATGCGTTATTTGCTCTGACTCCTTTGTCAGTATCTCATAGAGCACGACTAAGTCTGTGGGTTGGGTATCTGATTTTAAACAAAGCTCAATCATCCCACACGTATAGTAGTATACACAGAAAACTGGTATAGAACACATGACTAGAATTGGTTTTTCTGAGATTGAATTTCACTGAAATTAAACCTCTAAAGCGGTATGAGTCTTCTAATATACTAAACGATGTCGTGTGATAATGTGCAGGTTCACAGATGCTTATCAAAAAAGACCCCGCGAATCTATCTACTTTGCATGTCTTTGACTTGACTTGCCCGCTAATTTTAAAATTTAATTAACACGCCGATGGCTCCGATTAGCACGCTGCATAAGGGTACTTTTACACCAGAGACGTGCGAGATAGCTTAACAGTGTGCGAAAAAAAATATTATAGGAACCAATATAGGATGATACGAAACCAATATAGGAGGCGACGCGAGACGGAATGAAGCGATCTTATTCGTCGATTTTTTCCTCGCGCACCGCTCATCTTCCTCGCTCATCTCTGGTGACCCTAACTCAGGTCGATCTCCGTCGTCTTGGCAGTAGCGCGTGTGACGTCAATACAAAAATATCAAAGTGCGCCATACCTAACTGTAATTTTTTTTAAAAATAATATTTTATAAATTTAGTATAAATAGTTGTATTTTATAAATTTGGAAGCAGATGCCCGTGCGAGTTAAGTTACCATCATCACCATTAAATTGCTCTCGAGACGTTATTGTATCTACAAAAATGGCGGCACGCTAGGTTTTCATACAATTTGACGTGCATGCGGTGTCTATTCTCATAAATGTTTGTGTTGCAGTTTGACTTTTGAATCGTGTGTTACAGAATAAGATATAGTGAGATTAGGGCGTCTGTGTGTGGATTCAATTTGCAGTGAGCTGTTTTTAGATACGTAAGTAGCTAAAGAAATTAGCTCTTTGTTCATGTCCGAACAAAACAAGACAAAGTTACTCAGATTTTACTGACTCAAGTTTTCCGCAGTTAGTTGGAATTGTTCGAGGAGCAATGAAGACTTACTAACAATCAGTACTATGTTACGTCATTACAAGTTGGCAGAGTTCTGCCCTAGACAAGTCAGAAAAGTGCGGTACATTGTCTTCAGTAAATAGGTTGTTGATATTCCGAAAACCCGTACGAAGCGCTTTGATTCCACTTTTATTATCTAACTGCTAGTTTGTGGAATGCGCTGCCGCCGCTGCCTGAATGGGTGTTCTTCGATACTTACAATCTAGGTGGCTTCAAATCACGAGTGAATCGGTTTCTTCTAGGCAAGCGTGCTCCACCGTAGACCGCATCATCGCTTAACATCAGGAGAGTTGGCGGTCAAACGCAAGCCTATTATAAAAATAATTAAAGGCTGTTCAATAATTTATAACAACTAGCTGCGCCCCGCGGTTTCACCCGCATTATGTACTTCCTTAAAGGAACCTCCTTGGCATCGACAACCCTTTGCCTTCGACTTTCCCCCCTTTGGCTTAGATTACAATTTTTTTTTGTCTATGATTTAATATGTCAATGTCACAGGTCAATATATAGGTGATGTATAGTGTCCTAATTTTTATTTAATCTACACTAATAATATATAATATTATAAAAAAGAAAGATTTGATTGTTTGTTTGTTTCTTTGCATTGAATAGGCTCCGAAACTACTGAACCGATTTGAAAAATTCTTTCACTGTTGGGAAGCTAAACTATCCCCGGTGACATAGGCTATAATCTATACCCGTGCGAAGCGGGGGCGGACCGAAAATAAATAAGTTATAAGTAGTTTACAAACAATTAAAATATCATGCAGGAAGGATTGTACGTTGGTTAGCAGTACAACACTTCCAACTATCTATGCGCCATTAATTTCACTAAGTGGTTTCCTTAATCATGCATATGGTGTGCATAGAAATGTAGATATCATAATACATAATGGAGAGTTATTTACAGTTACCTAATGCACGGATAATACAGCCCACCCTTCGATACCCGGTTACTCAATTAGTGCCCCCGGCGCGGGCGCTGACTAACCGCTGATCCGTCCATACCGTCCGACCGTAGATAGTTCATCCATCACGGGTAGCAAGTCTCAACGAAAAACGGTTAAAAAGGTTCAAATCAGAGAAAATATATTTTTAAATTAGAACGGCTGCCATGGCATTTTTGTAAGAAATTTGTTGTAGCCAGTTGCACCCATATAAACGAAACGTCAGTCATTCGAAATCAGTTGGAAACTGTGATGCTGAGTTCGACGCGTTGATCTAAATAAGAATGTTCAATCAAGGTTCACTCATAATGCCTGGTAACAGATTTTCCTTTTCATTTCCGTTCTATTTACTTCTCTTTTCTGTGGTTGAAATATTGATGGACAAACTTAACTTTTTAGTTGGCAAATTGGTGCTTCTATACATACCAACTACAAAATGTAAGTTTGTGATAACAAAAAAAACATTTTTTTAACGTGATGTAAGTTGGAATTAACAACTTTCGGTTTTTTCCCTTTATATGTGCTGTAAGACCTTGCTTCTTGCTAAATTTCATTATTCTAGGTATCTAGGTCAACGGGAAGTACTCAATAGATTTTGATCCCCTTAGTCTTCACAGACGGACATACGGATAGACGAAAGGACGGACAACAAAGTGACCCTATAAGGTTACCTTTGTTCCTTTTGAAGTACGGAACCTGAAAAAATTGTGACATTGAAATCTAAACTAATAGTAGATTATGCACTTAGCCTCACTAAGGGAATAAAACAGTGTCTTACTTCGCGGGCGGCATATTGAACCCTGGGCGTAACGAGGGACTCTAGAGTTATATAAAGTCCTGAGTGAAGCGAGGGGTTCAAGCTGCCCGAGACGAAGACAGGCTTCATTCCAAAGGAGAGGAAATTCATACTCTACTTTTCACACCCTCTGCGAGACAATAAAAAGCCCAATTACAGCACCAAACACCGTCTTTTGTTTAACATTATTTGTAAACGCACCTTTTTTTTTAGGTCTGATTATGGTGGCCAGTTTGATTTTCGAACAAACCTCTTTACAATGCCATTTTTTTACTTAGAGTTTTCCACGAGTTTCCACACGAATTTAATCTTCCAAATTAAAATCACTTTATTCACTAGGGAGTTTCATACAACTTTTTATCTCTTAAGAGATAATGGTTTACTTTACGTTGAGGTTGCATGATATGTAATTGGACATTGTCGAGCAGGTGGTGTGAAAAATATATATTATATCTTAAAACTGCCACTGGCATTAAAAAAATTAACTTATAGAAAACTCAGAGGCTGGGCTGGGCTAGTCAAAATCGAGTCAACACCAGCCGTTAGATTAAGTAGTTTGTTTAACTTGGCTTTGGTTTACTCCTAGTTTAAATTTGGACGGCGTGGCGGTAGACAAATATTCCAACGGGCTTGTTGTTACAGTTGAACTAGCCACATTAAGTACGAAATTCAAAACAGCGCGTTATTTGGCCTGCAAATTAGAAGTTTGGCAAGTAGGTCCCTCAGAGCGTGAAGCAGGCAAGAAAAAACTGGCCAGTTCCGTACAATCTTAATATATATGTCATATATAACAATACATCCGAAAAATATCCTCCAGCTGTTGAGTAACAAGTAAATTGAATTATAAAAAAAATGTATAATCCGACTGCATTGTACAAATAAATAAATAAAACTGAAAAGTAACAACGGCGCGCTGCGTACCTGCTCGTAGTAGATTTAGAGCTCTTTCGTGCCGCTTTATCTCGTAAACTACTGAATATTTCATAGTAGTGTTATATATTTTTTAAATCGGCTGGTTGAGTTCTGATACATAATTTGATCTATTTAGCAAAGTTTACTTACGTTTACGCAACCCAAGCTGACGACATAGCAAAGTGATCAGATAAGGGTTCCGTTCTCACGATATTTTCCTTCTCCGTTTTTAGGCGATGGCAACGAAACGAAACTTCGCAAAAATTATTCAGGTACTAAATAAGTCACCGGCAGGGTCGAGGATCGAATCGGGTGGTGGCAGATTTCAAAGCACACATGCACGCTCAACTACCATCGCTCGTTTAATATCTTGTACCTACTCTTGAATATTATTTTGCCGGAAACGGACGTTCCTAGCTAGAATAAATATAACATAATGCTCTATAATAAAATTTCATCCTGGAATTCGTCAGTACAAATTACATGAATTTATTTAAACTTTCTGAGAAATATGCTCGATTCGAAATACAATGCATGGTATTTTACAAATATCGGTTTGGTTTGTATCGAGTTTCACTTTGTGCAAATTATTTTATTCTGCGGTTTTGGGTCGGTATCGGTTGTGGACTATTCAGTAGGTATTATTTGTAAATAGGTATAGATAATAAATATTATATGGTAATAGGTTCACCATCATCTTTAAAAATACATTTTCTGGGTATAAGCTTCAAAGTTAATAAGCTAATATGCTGTATTTAATTGACCGAGCGAAGAGAGGTCTCAGATTCCAATAAGACAAGCCGGCGTTTCTATGCATAATTTGTTCGATGATTACTTGCGTATCGTTGATCCAGTCTTCATGAAACTTTATAGGCAATACGTAATGCAACTTTGGGTTTCTAGGTTCATTTCAATAAAAAATTTAAGTCCTTATATAGCCGAAATTTTTCAAGGGGTTTCGCGAGGTTACAATTCGGGGCTAACCACTAGTTTATATTTAGGTTAATAAAGTAGTAGTTCGCCCGAACTGAGACCTCACGATGTTCAAGCTTTTACTTCACTTACACTAAGGTACACCCGCGCCATCGTTTTCCTACCTACCATGATCTTGATTGAAAAATATGACAGATAACGGCTACGATTATCAACTGACATTGTCCCATTTAGTGGAGCAAAACACAGAAAAGATTTAAAAAAAAAAACTGTGAGCAAAAACCATGGCGCTTACACACAACCGTCCGTTTCGCTTCTTCTCTTTTTGAGATTTTTCTCATATTTTTCGAAAAGTATAGCTGTAATGTATAATGTACCTATACGGCTCCCTCCATAATTATGAAATCTGTATATTAAGATATCGTAGACATCGTTTAGTATTTGTATGAATCCAATAAAAGGGAGACATGCTCAAATCAGTGTTACATTCATATTTATTTATATCTAGCGAAATGTCCTTAATCGTGTTTCGGTGTTTACGGTTTCTTAGATAAAACATTCCATTTAGATATCACACTTTTTTTATTTTAGGCTAATCATAGTAGGAGACAAACTAAAACTAGAATGACTAAAATTACTAAAAGTGGGAAAAGAAGAAGCCTTAAAGCCTAAAATAATTGCACACTATTCGTTGCTAAACAAACTTATAAATTGAATTTCCTGAAATTGACCTTTTTACCGACATCAAATTCCCCGCGAATTGAACCGAGAGCTTTGGTTACTATTATTGTACGTAAAATAAATTCTAGTTTAAATTTGTACCGAAATCGTATGAAATAAAATTATTGAATGTTGTCGAAATCGCTTATCGTTATAATAACTAAATTAACGTGAAGTGCAAATAATTGCACGATTTAACCATGCGTTATTTTTGCGTTCATTGTGAAGTCTCCAAAACTAATTATTCATGCTAATTTAACTCGTTTGTAGCGTGTGCTGCCGCTATTTAGGGATGCGACAATATTTCGAAGAAAAATATATCGATGAAACGCGTAATATCGAAATGTATTTATTCCTTTCTTCCATTTTTGGCTTCCAGAAAATGTGCGTTTCATTATTTATCAGGTGTATCGTTTGATGTTTTTTGTTCATGCCTTGCTTCTGTTGACAAATCATTTTAGGATAAGTCTTGTTTGACGATGTTTACTAAAACATTAAAACGAACAAACATGACTAAAATAATAATATTTTTTTAATAGATAAATTATCTTACATTTCGTTTTGCGTTTTGATTTTACAACAGTTATAAGTCAAGTCTTGGTTAAAATAGCGGATTGATTGGACAAAATTAGCATAGGACCGGGATGAGTGGCGTACAAGAATAGAGGTCTAAGCTCAGTATTGGGCGATTGCGGACTAAAAATGGTGATGATGAGTTTGGCTAGAATTATATCAATAATATCAAATAGAGCAATCAATATGATAGACATCGATTATTACTCTACTTTGATAAAAATATCGAACTCCATATCGATATTTCTGAAACTCACATCCCACCATCTCAGACCAGACCATGGGTAATATTTTACCCTTGTTACTACCTCATTAGTACTAGACTGTTCTCTCGAATACTCCATATTAATTTGTTTTTCCGATATCCATTGGTTTCATTCAAGAGTTCCGTTGATGAAGGGTCTGATAAAAAAAGCTGAAAGGCCTTTCAGCTTTTTTATCAGACCAGCTGAAATCTACCATATTAGTAATAGGCATGTGTCCCAATATTTAATTTATTATAAACTAGCGGTCCGCCCCAGCTTCACACGGGTATAGGTTATAGGCTATATCACCCGGGGATAGTGTAGGTTCCCGTCAGTGAAAGAATTTTTCAAATCGGTTCAGTAGTTTCGGAGCCTATTCAATGCAAACAAACAAACAAACAATCAAATCTTTCCTCATTATAATATTAGTATAGATAACAGGCTTAGCGAAGTATATAACTAAATACATTACGCATACTGAAAAAAATAATCAAATTAGCAGATAAATATCTGAGATATGAGCGTTTGAGGTTTTAGGTAGGGATAGAGAGGGGATACTCTGTCCCTTTCTCGCAAAGTGTGTGGGGCATAGCATTTGTATGGCGCGACTGAGGCGTGACGTCATAGCTCAGTATATAGCGCTCTCTGTCTAGCATGAAATTAAAATACTTATAACTTATTTATTTTTTTACTAATTTAATTTTGTTTTCGCTGATGGGCTATATTTACGGTCAGCTTTTAAGGTAATAAAAATAATTCTTCATCATACCTATTGTATTGTCGTCGAAACTACATATTTCGCAAAGTTTTAAATAGATACGGCTATTAGAAGTGGGTGTTTGGTTTAATGATGTAATATAAAACGTTTATTAAGTAGGTGGGAAGACCTACCTCCTACAATATATCCCCCCGGGATACACAATTTTAAATGAAAGTAATATAAAGCGTGTAGGAAGACCTACCTACCACGATCAAACAAAACCTCTCACTTTAATATCTGTCAAGTCGTAAAAGATAAATAAATAAATATTCGGGTCATTTTTGCAAACACGGTCATCTGACCCCAAACTAAGCAAAACTTGTGATATGGCTGCCAGAGACTGATATACATACATAAATATTTTTAAATAGATACATGAAGTAATATAGAAAAAGACAGACATACATACTTAAACACCTGAAAAACATTACTTTTCTTCTGAGCATTCGGGTTAAAACTAGTCACCAGTGCAGCGGTTAGTTGGCGTGAACCGGAAAAAATATAATTTTTCGTAGACGTATCACGTAGGCTTCGTAGCATTTCCGTAGCAGATTGCAGTACTTCCCATACAATTCAGTAAGTATCAAGCTATCGGCTAACTTTTAACGGCCTTACTTAAAAACTTTACTTAACTAACCAATACAAGTTAGTTAAGTAAAGTTAATCTATACTTAGAACTGCAATTTCAACTTCTCTTTGACGTTAATTGTTACGCCCAAAAACGACACAAAGCATATTTGGGTTTGTATCCACGGATCCCGATATCGGTTTAGGTATGCTTAAAAGTACCGGTGATTTAAAAAGGATTTGCTCTTAATACAAAAATTAAAAATTTCACGCCCTTGAAATACGTTATATTTTTCAAGTTCTAGATGAAAACTAGCCGCTGAATTATAGCCTTAAGAACTTATGGACGGATTACGCACCCACTTTCTCGCTCAGTTAACATTTTTATTTATAATGAAAATACTGAAGATGATATTGGAAACTTGTGTAGTTTATTTTCTTTATTATGACATTTAAGCTTGCCCACTTGCTTGCACAGTCAATTTTTTTATTTATATTGAAAATAATGAACACAATATTGGAAACTTGTGTACACATTCGCTTTATTTTGACATTTAAACTTTTAATCGGTTAGTGTGGGCAGAATGTTATCAAAGCAGCTGGAATCTGCAGTAGACAGTTTAATTTCAGTGTACCTATTTCATGCAATGGTCGTTTTGGGCAACGATTCGATCGATTACGTATAAACGTGCAAAACTTTACGAGTTCCCGAATAAAACGGATTGAGTGGAACGCAGCAGACCATTGCCCTTTAAATTAACCGACCACGTCTTTATGATGTCATAAAGGCGAGCAAACACAAGGGTTGTCTGTCAATGATTCTTATACGCTAACCATACGGCTTGTTTCACAGTGAACACGCACCTACTCGAAACTGAGTACACAGGACTAATGTGCCTCAAAAATGGGCGCAATCACCAGCGTGGTAATGACCTCCTATGATCTTGTGTGACGCGCTGAGACACCTTCCAACTGATGGAGTGTGCAGTGAATCCGTGGTCATACTACTACAGCGAAACGACCAAAACAGAATTGCTTAATATGCTTAATTGGTACCGAGTTTTCCTTTTGCGCCGAGATCATAGGGAAAGGAAGATACCAGGAGGAAGATACCGGGGGAGCTTTGAGAGTGATACCACAGAATAAATTATTGGTGGTACGTCTAAAAAAACAACGCAACGTCTGCTTGTTTGCCACCTATGACATTAACAAATAAAATAAAAACCATTGAAACTTTCACGTATTTTAAATAGAAACAAGTGTAAAACTTGTTTCATCAATTGATCTAAAATTGTCATCTTATTAGTTTTACAAAATCAAAGACATCTTCAATAAAAAAATATATATATTATATGGAGTAATATTTTTTTTACTATTTTTAGGGGTCCGTACCTCAAAAGGATAAAAACGGAACCCTTATAGGATCACTTCGTTGTCCGTCTGTCCGTCTGTCTGTCCGTCTGTCAAGACCCTTTTTCTCAAGAACGCGTAAAGGTATCAAGTTGAAATTTATACTAAATACTTAGGTCTACGGTTTCTTTCGGCTGTAAAAAAATAAAAGTTGTAAGTCAACGCAATCAAAATATATGAACGTATATGTCGCATACTTTGCGATTTCACAAGGGAATCAAAACCTATAGGGTACTTCCAGATGACTTAGAATAATTAATTTTGGCAATAGGCAAGGTCTTGCACATACAAAAGAAATAAATCTGAAAGTTGTTCATTTGAAGTTATATTATATAAAAAAAAAGAAAAAATTATAATTACAAACTTACATTTTGTAGTTGTTATGATCGAAGAACCTTATTGTCTACTACAAAGTTAAGTTTGTCTTTCAATATTTCAACATCAGTTTGTTTTTTAAATTTTTTTGGGCTCGCGCTCTGAGTGTTCTTTCCAACGGAACCCTCAGAGCACGAGTCCTACTCGTACGTGTCCGGTTTTTTTTGATTAAATTAGAACGGCTGTCAAGGCTTTTTCGTCCATACCGTCCGACCATAGATAGTTCATCCATCACGGGTAGCGAGTCTCAACGAAAAACGGTTAAAAAGGTAAAAATCGGAGAAAATATATTTTTAATTTATGTCAAGACATATTTGTAAGAAATTTGTTGTAGCCAGTTGCAACCATATAAACGAAACGTCAGTCATTCGAAATCAGTTAGCAACTGTGATGCGGACAAAGAACTTTGAGATCTAACCCAAAAAGGTAAGGTCCAAGTTCTTTGGATGCGGAGTTCGACGCGTTGACATAAATAAGAATGTTTAATCAAGGTTCTGTCATTATACCTGGCGACAGATTTTCCTTCTCATTTCCGTTCTCATCTTTGTTGTTGTTTTCATCATCTAGGACTATAGGTATATCCTTGATGACTAGGGGTGGAATCTGACCCCGAAACCGGAAATTTTGTTCCGCTTGGCCTTCATTAAAGTAAACCTAATGGTGTAATAAAATACATTACATTAAATCACATAACATCGCATATAGTTAAAACAAAAGAAAAAAATAAAATATTATGCAATGACTTAGTTTTATTATGGAAACTGACGTGGTTTTCACACATTTAAAACGACACGAAACTATAGTCAAGTAACTCGAATCTATAGTCGGAGTAGCCGATTTAATCTTACGCGAGTAATTCCCACGTTCAAAATTGCTTTTTTAAATTTACATAGACTAGACATAATTTTATGCGTGGCAAAAAAAATACAACATATAATCTATACTAATATTATAAAGAGGAAAGATTTGATTGTTTGTTTATTTGTTTGTTTGCATTGAATAGGCTCCGAAACTACTGAACCGATTAGAAAAATTCTTTCACTGTTGGGAAGCTACACTATCCCCGGGTGACAGGCTATAATTTATACCCGTGCGAAGCTGGGGCGGACCGCTAGTGGTAAATAAAACATTAAATTAAAAACAAAACTGAACTAGTTTACTATTACCTAAGTTTGGAATTACAAGTAGAACGCAAGATTATTAAATTTTAATTAATCTGTACTAAAACCAAACGGTAATTTCATAGGTAAGGACATTATCTAATAATACTTTTTTAGTAATACGCCGCCAACAACCCTGATGTTAAGCGATGATGCGGTCTACGTTGGAGCAGACTTGCCTAGAAGAAACCGAATCACTCTTGATTTGAAGACGCCCGAATTGTAACTATCGGGGAACACCCATCAGGCAGATTAGCAGTTCGCACAATAAAAGTGGAATCAAAGCGCTTCGTACGGGTTTTCGGAATATCAACTATAAAGTGGTATTGTTTATTTTTATCGTGGTTAATCAAAGTCCCCTGAAACTTAGTCACTGAGTTAAGCCCTTAACTACCGTATCTACCGTATCTGATCAACTTGTACTGGTACCTGCGTGTCTAAAACATCACATGTCAACTCGGACCAACATATCGGCGGAATAGAATTCGCCACTATTGCCGGAGGCGGATTTCCCGATCGATATACTCTCGTAGTCAGACAGTACAAATTCAGAAGTACTTACCTATTACGGCAATTTTTTTTGTAATGTTATGATTTCAACATTCTTATGCCCGTTTTCACTAACCCTAAGGCACCTAAATCGAATGCCTAAATATTTAGGAGTTGCATGGGGCAAAAACGTTTCACTAAACTCTAGCCCCCTTACTAATAAACGTTGAGTAGTCTTAGAATAGTTAGGCTGTGTTTTCTCTTTTTCTCTCTTTCAAATTTTGAACTCGATCGAAAAAGACAAAAGACGGAGTAACTATTCCAAGGCTGCTCCACGTTTATTAGTAAGGGGGTTGGTGATTACTAGTGACGTTAGGCGTCACCCACAGACTATAGGTCTGTGGCGTCACCTAATGTTACGACACCGATTCGGGGTTGCCTAACAAAGCTGCCTAATGATAGGCAACTCTTAAACTGACAGCCCGCGCCGCGGTCGCTCACTCACATCAAAACCGTAGATAACTGTAAAAAATGTAGGCAACTCTTAGCTAGGATTGGTGAAACAGAAGATTACGCTTAAGACTGCTTAGATTAGGAGTTCCTTAGGTAGGCGTCGCCTTGTTCGTGGTTTGTGAAAACGGGCATAAGATTATATATTGATTTGTACTTAGCTCCTTAACTATTTACAACATTGGACAAAATAAAAGAAAAGAACATTTTAAAAAATTTCCCATTCATTATTATTCTGTAGATAAAAAGTTACAATTTTGGAAACAAATATATTTACAAGATTAGTTTAAGGAAATAAGAATAAGAAGTGTACATATTTGGAAGCATAATAAACTTACCTAAATTGAAATAAAGACACACTTAACTAAATTAAAATCAAATCTAATAAACCTCTGCCCGTAGGCATCGTTCCCATAATGCTAGCTGCATTGCCGCGTTGGGTTGCAATGCTAACACTTTGCGCAGGATACCGACCAGCATTTTGGTCAGGAGAAGCTTAAACCAGACGTTTAGGTAGTTTAAAAAAAAAATGACATCCGACCCCCATGGACATGATTTATAGTACACACTCTAAAGTAAAACAACAATTAATAAATACTAGCCAAGTGCGACTCGGTGTAAATTTTCTATTTACCACTGGTTCTAGTACGTTAAGCAACGTCGGGTGCGGTCGGCTCTTGTATGGGTGACCGTCTGGGCATGATGTCTTTTTGCACTACTTTTTTGTACTATAGTCGTTTACAATTTATGTGGTGGTACGGAACCCTCAGTGCGCGAGGCTTCCGTACGCGATTCGCACATGGCCGCTCTTATTGGCATCTCTGCTAGAAACGCCGTCTGTACCCGATCCAATGCTTGCTTGAAGTATGCTAATAAGCCGTGCCGCGACGTACCCGAACCGGTACCGTGCAGTGCCGTGTCCGCACCGTGCCTTAGTCTATTCTGTGATAATATCGACTGTTGTAGTGCTCGTGACGTAGCTCAACTAGAAAAGAACACCGAATTTAAGCAAAGGACGATACGGTCAGTCTTTAGAATGTACAACTGAGCGTTACCGTGGGTCGGATGTACATGTTAAATTGTAGGTCCCAGTTGTGTGTCTTATTGCAATAACTGCTAAGTCATGTCAAACGGCTCCGGGCTGCCTAAAAACCCTGACATAAGGGCTAGCCATTCAGCCTATACGAACTTACTTTTACCGGCCGTTGAATATTTAACGACTTTTTTGTGTTCGAGGGGGGAAATCTACTAAAGATACCCAGCTGAATTGAGGTACAGCCAGGTTATGTGAGATTATACCCACTGAAACCCCCTCTGTGACCAGTCTTAGTGCTTGACAAGAGGGTTTAGGGATCTCCAGAGGAATGCACCGGAGCCCTCAGCACTGCGCTACGGCTCTACCCGAGACAACCGTGTTGTCTCAGCCCCTTCGCCCACGACAACGATGGTCACATAACGTTGTCGTTCTCAATCCACTTAGGATGGTCAGAGCCCCAACTTTGACCATCCCGAGCCCGGAGATCACCTTTTACTACAGGCAGGGTGTACCGGGCGCCAGGGCTAATACAACGACTACACAATGAACTTATTTAAACATCACACAGTGCCGTGCTGTGATTGGGACCAGAGAATCCCTGCCAGAAAAGAGAGTACAAAGAAGAGAGTACCGGTGGAATGAATTTTTTTTAGTTACGGTCTGGTAATTCGCGAGTGAATCGGTTTCTTTTAGGCAATCATGCTCTATTGTAGACTGCATCATCGCTTAACATCAGGTGAGGTAGCGGCCACTGTCGTAGATTACCTATCTAAAGAGCATAAACACTATAAAAGACAAATAAGATAGTATCCCGTATCGATATGTGCATGTATGCAATTTATCTCGAACTACAACGATCTTCAAACCTTCAAAGTTGGTTCCGAAGGTCTAATTAAATGGTGCAGCGTTCCAGGGGCATCCAGTTGCAAAGGCAACTTGATCAGTCTCGTTCATGGAAACTTGAAGTAGATTGGCTTGTCTACAGTATTATATAGATTTATAGAACGACTTCGCAATATTGCGCTTTTTTGTTGTTAGCATTTCTATTCAATTAGCAAAGTTTATTGGAGTGAGTCACTACCGGTTCATCGGAAACTTAAGTATAACTTTATTATTCTTGATTGTTTTGTGGCCGTTTTTTTCTTTGTAAATAATTTAGCATTATTTTTCTTATTTTACCTTCCTTTATTTAACTTTGAATTTTTGAGTGCAATTTATAATCTCATTTCACCTTCGCTAAATAACTTTATTTCAACCTGAGAATACTTACCTAGTACGCGTGATGCTCCAGGAAAATAAATATGAATCCAAAAACGAATCAGACTATTTTTTTTCCATAGATTTGTCTGGAAAATACAAAATAGACAAATTAGCTTTAAAGCAAATTTAGTTCAGAAAACTCGCACAGGTGTGGTTATTATTTTACGCTCATGGGTTCCGTCCGTAACTGTGTTATAAATAAATAGCAATCATCATAGATCTCAGCGGACACACGTTTGCGAATTCTCATTTTTTTTTTGACGAGAGTGAATCTGTTTCTTCTAGGCAAGCGTGCTCAATCGTAGACCGCATCGTCGCTTAATATCAGGCGAGATGGCGGCCAAGCGCAAGCCTATTTACTATTAAAAAAAAATTAAAAAATTAATTTTTTTTTACTCTATATAGGGTTATTTTTAATTCACCTATAACCTGTTGTTGGCAGTTACCCTACCTACATCATACCGGACAACTTTTTTTCCATGATGTATTATTTATTTTGTTCCCAAATAGGCCTCTAAATGACAATAATCTTACGAGGTCTCAAATAAAAATGACAAAGCAAAAATTCAAGCGCTGAAATGCGCATCAAAAAATTCAACGTAAAAAAACATTCATAATTTAAAAAAATGCGTAACTTGGAAAGTCACGGAACAAAAGTTGTCAGGTATGATGTAGGGAAGCTGACTCCGAGAGTGATTGAAAATAACCCTGTATATGCATTCACTTGGTCAGCGATATCTCGTTAACTATTTAACATTAGAAAGTCGTAATAATTTAAAAAGTAATTTCAGTCTGTGTGCTGGTAAATCCTAGATTAATATTCAAATTTTAATATTCGACCAAAATATACATCGATGTGCAATCTTGACTCTCACAAAATTCAATCTAAAATAGCCACTTTGACTTATCTCTAATACTTAGAAATAGGACGTGTTTTTTTTTTCAATTAAAACTTTATAACGATTCCAAATTCCTTTTAATGATACGTTTCGAATTATTAGGTATTTTTTTCACTTATGATCAAATGTATATTTTTTATATAACAATAAAAAGTGTGGACGTGTATAATTTTTTTGCGGTACAAGTATTATTTATAGTCTGTGAATGAATTAATGACATGCAGAACGGATGGCCACGGCGGCAAAGCTGTAATATTAGTTTCGTAGGGTTCCGTTTTCCTACGAAACCCTAAAAATGTAAGCAGCGCTTTCTTCCTGCTGATTCATTTTAAATTGAGCTTGCCGGCGTGCAGAACTTTCCTACTGCGTATTTTTCAGGCTCATTGTTAAGTTTCTTTTTTCCCGGCAGTTATTCCTTACTTTAGTGCAAAACTATTCGCAGCAGTTTTTAGTTAATTTGTAGTAGTGTAAGAAATGGAAATCAATATGCAAAGTGGGTTGTCGGTTAGTAGCAATGTGGTGTGGAGGTCACGGGCTGTGCGTGCCATGATCGATGGTGTTGCGTGAGAGACGCGCGGCGCGGTGAGGTCGTACCGCCGGGACACGGTGGATGGCGACCCTCATCCAGTACCGCCATCACATGGATATTCCCTTTGTTCTAAAACGCCGCCTTCGTTGTGGCCACCTCCGAACGCTAGAGACGCGACGCCGCGCCTACCCCGGAGCGCGCATGCTCGCCGCGATTCTCATGCGTCCCCACCACTACGTCATCATTTCAAATTATATGCGGTGCAAAGTAGCGCACATTCTGTCGGTACGTCGTCACTGTTGGAGTAACCTCTGATGCGACTGCTCCTGTAGATACTCCTCCGCCGCCTTTGTAGTCACTCGGGTGTCCCGCCGCCGCCGCAGTCACTAGGGTGCTGGGAAGGGAGCGCGCGGTATCGATCTTTTCGTTTGCCCGCTCGTGCACGACGAAGTCTCGGAATATTCGCCCAGTGGTCGTCGTCGGCGCCGGCCTTGTTGCTCTGTTTACGCGACTCGTAAATTTATTTCATCCGCGCGATCATGCTCGTCTCTGCTAATTGTTAAAGTAACAGAGTTACGTGCGGCTGCAACGTAGTGATCCCCTCGAATTCTTTCAACTTAAAACAGTGCAGGTGCTGAAAAGCCGATCTTCTGGTAAGTATCTCTATCCTAAAGCTTAATTTAAATACATGTTGCATATTTTTTTATTCATTATATATATTTACAAAAAAATATAGTTTAAAGCTTTTCTTTAGTAAGAACCGCTTAATATTTAGTTGTGAAATTGTATATTCCTTTTTTGCGCCATTCTTTTTATATGTTATAAAAACCTAAAGCGTATTCAGATATTTCTATTGAGTGCTGGAGCCGGCCATCTGGTTTATATTCTAAAGTTAGATTGTTAAATAGTAAACCACAGGGAATCATCGGTATTTGTAGACCGATTCGCTCAGTACTATCCTTTATACTATAATAAAAATCTTCGCTGATCGCAGGAACCACTCGTGTGATTTAGGCAAAATTGGGTAGGTATATCTAAAAGCGTACAAAACTCGTCTTACAGAGAGAGCCAAAAGACTTTCGCACGTGATGAACGACAATTTCTTGCTCTTACTGCGCATGTCTTACGTCCGGTTTATTTGTCGAATGAAATATAGATATACCTACTTACCATATTATATCACGAAGGTCGAAATTCGTAACTGTTGATTGGCAGTGCTGCGGTACCACGCAAGTTCACGCAACGGTTACGCGACAGGGTGACGCTTTTGACTCCTAACTTGAATATCCAATTCAGCTCCACCAGCCTGATGTATAACTATTTAATTATTACCTTATGAATTATTTGGTTTAAGCCCATATTAAATATTGTCCGTATTAAAGATTTTGGTAACGAGTACCATTTGTATGAGGTAAGTTAACGAAGAAACGAAGCGATGGTAGCCGACAGGTAACATGTGCGCTTCACAATCTGACGGAACCCGGTTTATTTCCTTGGCCCTACACTAATGACTTAGTACTTAAACAAATTATGTGCAGTTTTTGATGCCATCGCTCAAAATCGGTGAAGGAAACATCGAGAGGAAACCGATATATCTAAGAACCACAAAATTTCAAAGACAAGACATTGACCAAAATGCGATGGGCCAGCTCTCTTTGTGAGGGGAATGTGTCCCAGCAGTGGAAACATGACATGCTATGATATATATTTTGTTGCGATCAACAGCGATATATTATCTATACAATATTCAACTAAAGCTATTAAAGATAAGTTCAAAATAGATTACAGTGATTTAAAAAGTAAATTATAATATTTTTGTGACTAATATTGTCATGGTACAGGCACAACAACATCAATAGTTGTGAGGGTCTAAGGCTTTGTGTATATGTGTTTGTCGTCTCTACAATACACAAGTCCTCGAGAGGCAGAGTTCGCAGATGTGTGTGCGAGGGTATGCATGGGTGAAGGTGTGTATTATGGGTGAAGGTGTGTATGGATGAGGGTGTGTATGGGTGAGGGTGTGTATGGGTGACGGTGTGTATGGGTGAAGGAGTATATGGGTGAGGGTGTATATGACCGTGACGTGTAGAATTACTTACCCAGCTTGTAACAACTATCTTATTTCGATATCAATTCAATTAATTATATATTCAATCTATTGTACTATATTTGTTCCTGACGAAGCTATTAGTTATAGTGTCCACAAGGATAGCGGCACCTGGATTGGCTTAATACTACCACGGCCGTTGGTGGTAGAGTTTGAAAGGTGATAGACATAAATCTTTCCGTCGCCGATCCTCGTGGGCGTATTAAATCCAACCCCCATCTGCGACTCTGGAAAACGCGATAACAAATCTAGGTCTCAAATATTTCGAATCTACTCATCGTGAAGACTTCAAGATCAAACTATCGTACCTACCAGTATTTTGGTAGAAATCATTAAAAAAAAAACTTAGTGCGTTCCTTAAAATACGTACCCAGAATTACTACATCCCATTTAATTTTTGTCCGCGGAAGAGGCTAGCGTACAAAACAGTAAAATGATGTCTAGTGCACACTACACAGCCCGTCTGTAAATCGTTTTCCTTATGTCTTTGAAGTACATAATTATATACTATTACTACATCACTCAAGTTCTCTACACTTGTTCGCAATTCTCTTTGGAGTACTAAGCGCTGCGCTGTTTGCGACCGCCCTTAGAAGGAAATATATATTTATGTGTTGTAAAAATACTTATATATGAGTTCTTCAGATCGGTGATCGAATTTTCTAAAGGTCCTACACATATAAAGTATAACGTAAGTGGCTTGATTTGGTAGAAATCTTTGGTTAGTTCACAGACCTATATCTTAGTTCTGTGGGTTAGTTGACGGGTTTTGTCTAAACCACCAACAACAATTTCCATTTTAGCGAAAACTATATTTTTTTCTCTTGTCCTTTAATTTGTGATTATTCATTTAAAAAAACATTGTCATCATGGATAGCGACGAAGAGGCTTTGTGTTCTGCTTTAATATTCCAGTATATAAATAATCTTTAATATAAATAAACCTTGGTATATGTCTTTAAATCAAGAGTGATTCGGTTTCTTCTAGGCAAGCGTGCTCCATCGTAGATAGCAGCATTGCTTAACATCAGACGAGTTAGCGGTCAAACGTAAGCCTATAATTTAAATAAATCATAAAACCGGCAATCAAGTTTTTTTTCGCTGCTGGTGGATATGTCTGCGCACTGGGCTTGGCGAACTTACGATTGCTTAGAAACTTTTAATGAGACATTCTTTTGCCAACCAGTAAATGCGAAATAATCACATTCTTATTCGCAATTTCGCAAAATTTTTGCAAATTAAAACACAAAAAGTTATATACAGTGTATAAGATCGGTTTGAATTCAGCAAAAATTTCTATTACAAAGATCCTATTGACAAATCCAACAAGAAATATTTTTAACAATAATATTTGGCGGGTGCCCTATCTCATACCATAGACCAGCTTAATACCATCAAGAACTCACCACAATAGCCCAGAATTTTTCGTAGGATAGGTAAATAGGACGTCCACGGCTGAACATAGGCCTCCCCATCGATCTTCAAAAAGGCCGATTAGAAGCAGCCTGCATCCATCCTATACTGTACAATAATTTTATATTCCCTTTCACACATATTTCATAATTGTACTTTATATTGAACAGCCTCTTGGTGTTGGCTTCGGCTCAACCAATGCCTCTCAAATGTCGGGACTAGAACCGATTTTTTAAAAATAAATATTTATTTTAGCAACCAACAAACAATTCTGCTTAAAATTATTTCTAAAGTATAATATAAGAAGCGTTCGAAACTGCAGTGAGAGTACCGTTCTTTATCGATCGTCAAATTTGATAAAATGCAGTAGAATCGATCATAGCGAGTACTGATCAAATGGCATTTTATCGAATTTGACGATTTTAACTGGCAAATTATAAGTTTTAAAAAGAACGGTACTTGCATTGCTGTTTACCTGACTTATAGGATCGCAAGTTCCTACTTTTTTACGTTACCGCGATAACCGGTGGTTATAGGCCGGGTTTTTTTAATGATTTATTTAAACATCTGCTCTGGGTCCGACTGTTAATTGTCCTTGTCTTAATTTATTTATTAAAACCGATTTCAGTAGGAAAGTACTCAATTCGGCGCGTATTTTTATTTATTTTATGTTTTTATATTTTTTTATGTATGTACACATATTATCACTCAGATATGTGTGTAGCAGTTTACGTGATTCTTTTTTTATTATGTAGAGGAAGTTCTCGATGTGGTCCCACAAAATTTTATTAATTTTAGCTCTATCGTTTTTAACCAGCTCTATAATCCCCTCCTGCCCATTTTTCTATCGGAATGCCAGAGCGGGCACTAATAATAGACACTGCTTTATGGTTGATATTCCGAAAACCCGTACGAAGCGCTTTGATTCCACTTTTATTATGCGTACATACTGTGGAATGAGCTGCCTGAATGGGTGTTCCCCCATAGTTACAATCTGGGTGTCTTCAAACCACGAGTGAATCGGTTTCTTCTAGGCAAGCGTGCTCCATCGTAGACCGCATCGTCGCTTTGAATCAGGCGAGATGGCGGTCAAACGCAAGCCTATTATCAATTAGATTTAAAAAGAAATACGAATAACTCTGATCGAATGCCAATAGCAATTGTTATGTTCGACTGCTAATTTTGAAGTCGTGTTTTTATATCGATAATTTTATTTATCGAGCGATTTGTGTCAAGTGCTGTCCTCATACTTGCACATCTCTCAAATACCTCAGTAATTACCTTAGAACTCGTGATTATTGTCTTTACACAAATACGAGTAAACACGTTATTATACCTATGTCCTGTATATTTTCCTTTAACGCGTTATATCGATATATCTCTTGTGTAATATTTATTAAACACATGTTTGATTACGGAGATGACAATAAGCCATAAGACAGAGCCAATAGTAATGGCGATCGTTTATAAACTCTTTTCATGTTGTGATTATGACATGAAATCATATGAAATAAATAATGGCTATGACAGGAAAAGGCGCTTCATCGCGAATGCACGTTCCTGGTATTTTTTTTCTATTCATGGGCGGAAATAATACTGGCGTTTCATGTGTTGTTATTGTGAGTTTAAATTGTGTAACGGTGTACGGAACAACACGTTAAAACTATTTAAACGCGTTAAAATTTACTGTGAAAATGTCGACGGAAATATAGTTACCGTAATTGGCATTCGTTACCGCACAACCGATTTTTTTAGGCCTCTTTCAAAATTTATGGAAATTATCGGAATGTGGTGCAAACAGGACGGCGTCACCTGCCGGCGTCACCTGCTATACTCCGCACGAAACAATTGATTTGTTGCGCCTACAATTTCCGCGCCGCGTCATCCCCTACACGCGGATGTTAATTGATCAGCAAGATATCGCCGGGGGCTCGAAAGAGGCTTTTCCCGTCTGCAGTTCTCTCGCTTGCACATTTTCACATTATTCAAGATATAAAATAAGGTACCTTTAAAAGAAAGATACCTATTTAAAATAGTACTATATATATATATATATATAAATATAAAAGAAAGGTATCTATTTTTGTCTAAATAAAATAATACGTGATAAGTCCCGATAAACATTTAAAACAACAGATATAAAATAACTAATTAATAAAAAATTAAAAACTGACCGAACCATTTTTTACTATCATAATATACCAATACATTTTCGTTTTGGTATATTTTAATTGGATGTTTAAAAATGATAACAAGCAAAAATTTCGGTTGTTACTATTTTTACATTTATTTACACGAAAAATATTGCATAGTATTTAAAAACTATCACTACCTAATTATTTTATACAAATTAAAATATTTGTATATTTTTTTTAAATAAAAATCATTAAAAATACTAATCTAAAAGATGGAGGAAAAAGTGGCCAGAATGCTGGCAACATTTTGGCTAATTTTTTGACCAAAGTAGGCGCCAGCATTCCGGTCCATATTATTACCTCCATCAATGTTACTACAGTCAAAATCTGTTATAACGACATCGAAGGGACTACTCATATTGAGTCGTAAAAACCGATAGTTGTAACAACCGGTGACAGGTATTAATAGGAAAGATAATATGTATATTCATTTTGGTCAATTTAACCGGTATGTTGTTCTAAACGATTTCGCCATAAACGGTTTTGACTGTATTATACTTCGTCAAATTAAAATATATTAAAATTAAAATAGCTTTGTTTGTAAATAGCGTGTCTGTCTTTAGTTATGTTTTGTTTTGTTCATCATCGCTTAACATCAGGCTAGATGGTGATCAAACGCAAGCCTATTATTCATATAAAAAAAAAAAAACGTCTTTTCGATGCAACATGCGACCAAAATGACGGTCTCTACTTTGCTCAAAGGGCAAGTTTTGCTATACAACGTGGTAATGGGGCCAGCATTTTGGCATAATTCCCACTGGTAGTTAGGATTTAATTAGTTCTTCTCAGTTTTTTTTTAAAAGAACTAACAAAAACGTTAGTTATTACAATTCATTTTTGTTTTTGCTATACATACTTTTTTCTTTTATCTTATATATACAGGGGATTTTTTTACCGTAATTTAAATACTGGAGATAGTAAAATTTTCTCAAAGGAAACATTCCTTTATTTTTAAAAAGAAACAAGTCTGCATTTAAAAACGTTCGAAAACTCGCTTGCCACACTCGGTAATCGAACCGGCTAAAATACGAAAAAAAAATATAACGTAACTTTTATGGCATTAATAGATAAGGTCAATCTTCAGTTATTTATGTAATGTAGTTTGGTTATATTTTTTATTTAATTTAAGTTACTTGTTTATTCTTGTTTTTTTGTGTTAAATTAGCTTGCGCTTGACTCCCATTACACTTTCGCTAATCGATGATGCGGTCTACGATTGAGCGCGCTTGCCTAGAAGAAACCGATTCACTCGTGAAAACACCCAGATTGTAACTATCGGGGAACACCATTCAGGCAGCGTATTCCAGTCTTGCGCGTTCCTTCTCGCATTCACAGTGCGGTTCGCTCAATAAAAGATTTATCAAAGCACTTCGTTCGGGTTTTCAGAAAATCATCCATGAAACGGTGTCGCACTTTTGTGCCCGTCTTATAGAAAGGGGGTTTTGTCGTCCGATTGAAATGAGAGAATTCCTAGGGAATCCAAGATATACAAACAGCGCCCGCGGTTTCACCAGCTATCCCAGAGGAGCCATTGACTATTCAGGGACAAAAAGTAATCTGTGTCAAATCAGGTTACAAGCTACTTCCATAGTAAGTTTTTGCTAAATTTGAGTTTAGCTGTGATGGAGTTGCGTGCGGATATACACACACTCAAAGTTTCACACTTATAATATTTAGTGGGATATATATAATTATGTCAATGCACGTAGAAAAGTAATAAAATGATTTTACCCTAACATTATTTTTACAGGCATTTAATTTAATTGAAATTTATTAATTTGTTTTCGTCGTTATTGTACTATTAATTTGACTTTATGTGTTCTCCTTTTAGTTTTTAATTTTTATATTTTTAATGTGTTAAAAAATATGATTATGGCAGACCTATCAGGGCGACTAGTCGAAGCAACTCGTGACCAAAATGCTAGCCTTTATTTTTCCCAAAGAATAAGCATTGCCATACAACGTGGCAATGCTGCCAGCATTTTAGGAACGCTGCCCACCGGTAGCGGATTGTTAGATTAGAGTTATAAATTTAAATTTAAGATAGTTTGTATTGATTTTAATTTAGGTTTGTTATGATTTCTAATATTATGTATCATTTTCTTGAGTTAATAAATACGTTTTTTATTTATAAATTCATTTCACTTAGGAAATTCGTTGTGTAATATTGTATTACAAATTGTCATTAGTGTAATTCGTGGTTTGCGGTACTAATTGAAATAATAATAATACCCCATAACTTTTCAGGTAGACGACCTAAAATATAAACGAATGGATAGGCTTATGCAAAAGTTACTATAACACACCGCATTTGGAACATTATGAAGTCACCTAAATTCATATCGCGCTGACGAAAACCCACGTTTCATTTCACTCAGTTCATTATAAATTCTTCTTATATGGCAGGGGTTATCTTGGTACTTTATTCATATGTCATTTTACTTGACGACCCAAATTTCTATCGTGATTATATACTTACCATAACCACTCGGATTAGGTTCATTTAATCTTCTAAAAGTGAGAACAAAGCTATATATTATACAACACATTTGGGGGATAGAAAATTGTGGTTTGAAAAAGTAAACCACATATTTAATGATTCATTACATAGGTGTATTTTAAAATGTTCATAAAAAACTCTATGTGGCAAACCCAAAGTATATCGAAATGAAAGAATTTAGCCTGAGAAGGTTCTTAAGAGTTGATTATGTCGTCAACTTGGGTTGCTTTGTATCAATTAGGGGCTGTTTTAGTACAACAGAGCAAACTCGTATTTTAGTTATAAATTATTGAGGATATTTAATTTCATATCAAAAAAAAAAAAAACTATTTTGCGGAAAGTTCAACGAAGTGGGAGCGGGATTCATCCTCTAATTTTCAACCTTTTGAAGTGGAATATTTACTTATATTTAGCTCCTCGAGATAAGCTTATTAAAAAGAATCATTAAAATAATTTCACAATTAGCGAAGATATCGAGAAAAATGCAGTCGAATTAACTCTTTTTTGAATCCAAGACGGTTGAAAAACCATAAAAGCTGAGAGATATAATCTGGGCCTTTTCCAGGCCAGAGTGAATAGGTATCTTCTAAGTCTGCGTGAATATCTTTGACCACATTGTCGCTTACCATCAGGCGAGTTGGTGGTCAAAAGCGGACTTTTTCTAGTAAGTGCTCAAAATCCTAAGGCAACAACGGAATAATGTTAAAATTCGTATATAAAACTATAATTGGTTTTTTAAATATTCGAACTAAAACTAAACATAATTTCATTTGGAAAAGCTGGCTAGACTTATCTCCCCTCCCTTCCCCTCTGCTGACACGGGTCTTTTGCGACTAGTTTCGATTTGCCGTATCAGCGGCCGACATCTTTGCCTGACTGTCTTATTGATGGTCTACTCTATTGTATATTACTACTCATAGTAAACAGAATAGAACAAAAGCCATAATATACAGGATGGAAACTTTACACTTAAACAGGAATAACTAAGGGCAGCTATCATAGCTTTTGTTAGCTAGATGAAAATGTCCGAGAAGATATTTTGATGAGTAAAGATTTAGTCAAGATTTTAGAACAAAATATAGTCAACGAAATATTGTTTTTCTAGTCTTGTGATGTCGCTCGATACTGTTATTTGAGTACTTACTAGATACTACAGAAATCAAAATACCTATTATTATTGTTTCTAAAGTCAATTGAATGTTTTCCAGGGACTCGATTTTTGAATGGCTTGTACGATTTTGCTAGAAAATATCATGCGAAATGAAAAAAAAAAAATCTAGTTCAAAATATTTTATTACGGACAACTAAAAAATCCATTGGGTTAGTACAAACAAAACTTAGAACTATTGTTAGATAAAATACAAAAAAAAAAAAACATACTAAAAGAAAATAATAATATTTTTTCACGCTAATGATAGAAAGGAAATTCGAATGTTTTATTTATATTACACGGGAATCACTCACGTGAGATTAAGTCGGTTAGTCGGACTATAGTTTCAACCGCATTAGGCGGTCTTTTACAAGGTGATTGCGCGCGTGCGTTTCGCTTTATCGCTCAAATTCGAATGGTTCAAACCACTCGTTGCATTAATAAGTGATAATTAAAAAAAAAACGTATGTTTGCCGTTTCGTTCGAACGTCAGTCATTTATATAGCCCGATTCGATTTCGATAGCCCGTTGGTCGAGTTGGTAGTGAACCTGCCTTCTGAGCTTGGGGGCGTGGGTTCGATTCCCACCTATGACAAACATTTGTGTGATGAACATTTGTGTTTGTTCTATATCTGGGTGCTAATATCTATTTAAGTATGTATTTAAACCTATATATGTATATATATCAGTCTCTGGCAGCCATATCACAAGCTTTGCTTAGTTTGGGGTCAGATGACCGTGTGTGCAAAAATGTCCCGAATATTTATTTATTTATTTATATTGTCGTGGGAAATATCATACGGCCGATTAAAAAATAAAGCCCCTGGACCGTTTTCATGTAGCTATAACGATTAAGATGCCCTTAACGTCCCTATTAAAGAATCCAGCCCTGTATATTATGTTTATCCTTTCTTCAGTTGAAATGGCAAATATACGATAACGAACATTACTTATTTAGACTAGCTCTGTATTATTAAGTACCGCCGCACACTGACCCACCGCCACAAACACTGAGCAAAACTTTTCATATATTTGTATGCGGCATCGTAACGTATTGTAACTTCCAGTTTTTGTTTATCTTTATAACGTTACGTAATTTTCTATTAATGTTTGGCTAAACAAGGTTACGCATATATAGACTGTACTAAGCCCAATGGAGGTCATTGTACTCATCATTATGAACCAATTATACTATGGGACCAAACCTGAAATAGCTAAAAAAACAGCTGTTGCATTAAAAAAATGTGCCACCATTTTCTATGAAGCGTTTTAATTAATGCATACATAGCTGCGGTAATAAAATGAATACAATATTACAAATAAAAAATCCTATCCGCAGCGTAGGTAGACCTCCCACTATATGGACCGACGACATCACGAGAGTCGCGGGCAACCAGCGGATGCAGATGGCAGGTTGTCGTTCAGTGTGGAGTTCTACAGGGGCGATGATGATGAAAAAATCCTTTGTTTAAAAGGCCTTTATGCCGTCTGCAGCTCTCTCGCTCGCGTATTTTCACATTATTGAAGATATAAAACCACAGAGTATGAATTTGCAAAAAGTGACAAAACCTGACCTCTTGTTAACTTTCATAGCATTAAGATAAATTTTTTGTTATGTCTTTTAATTTGACGGAGTAATACAGTAACAAGATTTTTTTTACCATTTTACTATGTCAAATTAAATGATATCGATACAAAAAATATGTATAATATACATGCCCCTTGATATTGGGACCAATAATATATTTTAAAGTACATCTATTAACAACTGTACTGGCGCTGCATGCTTCTTTCGAAAGATGCTTGCTTTACATAAAACAATTTTTATTCGTCACGAACACGAAACGGCTGTAAGCTTTTCGAGCGTAGGTATTTCAAGTTTCTTGTTATTCCGCCGGCTTACTTTGTGTGAGCTTTTCCTTGACAAAG
Source organism: Agriopis marginaria (assembly GCA_932305915.1). Lineage (NCBI taxonomy): Eukaryota > Metazoa > Arthropoda > Insecta > Lepidoptera > Geometridae > Agriopis > Agriopis marginaria. The sequence continues at coordinate 13,835,375 of OW029916.1, read as the reverse complement.
GGAAATTGAAGGTGACCATGAATTGAGTGACTTGAGCGGCGAAACCAAAATGTAATGTAGGGTGCGTATTCGCTTTTCCATTTTATTAAAACCTTGTGATATTTAATTCAATTTGATTTCTAGCTTAGGTTTTGGATTAAAAATAACTTCGTTAACCTATAGCAGTATTCTAATTAGTAGAAACTAGACTTTAAAACATCATGAAAATATTTTCTTAAAACATTTCCCCGGAGGGTTAAACAAGAGACAAGACCCATTTTCTGTTAGCGTTAATGCCTGAAGAAAGATGAAATTGTATGAACATGACATTAGCTTGAGATAACATCTCTCAAGCTAATGTCATGTTCATACAATTTCATAATTTCATTCAAAACATTTTCTTAAAACATGTCCCTGGAGGGTTAGACAAGACCCATTTTCTGTTAGCGTTAATGCCTGAAGAAAGATGAAATTGTATGAAAATGACATTAGCTTGAGATATCTCTCATGACATTAGCTTGAGATTTCTCTCAAGCTAATGTCATTTTCATACAATTTCATCTTTCCCCAGGCGTTAACGCTAGATTAGCTTGAGAGATGTTATCTCAAGCTAATGTCATTTTCATACAATTTCATCTTTCTTCAGGCATTAACGCTAACAGAAAATGGATCTTGTCTAACCACCCTGGGAGTACAACAGTAAGTATTAAACATATGTTTTTTTTGTGGAACATAGCCTTTTTATAGCGTTGTCATACAACTTACTTGGGGTAACAAAGCGCGAACGAAAATGCTACGAACAAATGTTTGTACCTGTTTCATCTTCCAAAACTTTCAGTCGTAGTTAAAGTATACACAAATACACATATTAAAGAAAATTTTATTTTAAGGACTCTACTTTGAAGTAACTGGCGGCACATTTTTGTCTCCAACACCTTGTTCTCACATATTTCTATGTGCAAACAGGTTGCATTACATTTTCTCACAAAAAAGAGGCACAGAAAATATGGCTAGTATTGTCTAGTGTCATGTGTTCGGCTCATAGTACATTCCATACCCTTTTTTACTTTTTATTCGTGTTATAAATTTTGTGGCTAAGCAATGTTTAAATTTAATGTGATAACCACTAAAATATTTATAGATATTTTTACCTGAATATCCCCACAATATTTAAGAAAACTACCATAAAGGCCTTGGCGGCTATTTGGCATTTATGGACTCACTCCCTCGGTAGGCCTATTCTTGGATAACTTTGAGAGGTATACGCCTACTGCTCAGCATTGCTTGCAAGTCTTATTTAACCATCATAAATTAATTTAATTTATTCATCATAAATTGAGATATGTTTTAAGACGTATGAAAATAGTATATATAGCTTTAAATGTTAAATCTTTCTACGAAAAAATCTTTTTTGGCCCACGTGTTTCAATTATGCAGTTCATTAGCGCCGCATGCATAATAGGAAAAAGAGACAAGGACTGACATTAGTGGGTCGACGGATTTAAAATCGGGTTAATAGTTTAGGATTATTATGCAATAATTTCACCGATCAAGTTTAACTGAAATTTAACGATACACATTAACAAAAATTTGAGAATCTATTTCCTATGCCATAACAATTCTAAAGATAATCCGTCCAACCAAATGCGATGTCAGTCCGTTAAAACGACATCATGTCGGCAGATTATCTGCAGTACCAACAACCGCTTATAGCTTCCAACGATATGAGCCAATTTATCGCCAAATTCAGTTCAGTAGCTGTGGGCAAGTGTCACCTACCGGCGTGTGGGAAACACACAGCTGCCGCAAAAATCTATGTGACATAAATATATGCAATACAACTAGCTGGCGAAGACTAGCTAGCATACGAGATCGCTTACTTGTTTTTTTTTACCATTACACAACATAACTTTGCTTTAAATAGGTACTAAACCTTACAAATTACTGAATTCGTTTATGATATCAATCGACCATTTTATGACATTCAATTTGTATTCAATTTGAGGTTTTTTTGGGATCATTGAGTATCCAAGTACGGTCTTAAAGCGACATACATACTCGTAGTTGTAGTAAAATATCAACAAACTATTAACGTGACTAAGATTAAAGTAATTATTTTTATTTGAACTACCAAATTGGACGACATGACATTTGCCTTCTCTTTCACCTGGTCTAAGGGTTCTCTATGGCAGTTTGTAGTAAACTAGATCACGTGATGTGCGGCTCGTTGATTGCTCAAAATGGCGTCTTTCACTAGTGATGTTTATTGTTTTTGACAGTTATTGTACCGCTTGGCAGGTATGCAAACATGGCCGATATGCCGCAAGGAGGTCGTACATTATGCTACCATAGTAGATAAATAAGCTAAAGCAGTGACTTTAAAGAAACGCCCGAATCGAGTGACGTACTCAAACAAGAGTCCGTTCCGGCCCGCTACGATACTTCACGGTACGCTCAGAAAGATAGTCGGGTGCGGTGCGCCTTTGAGATTCGCCGTGTGTGTCGTCAGCGTAGAGGTAGCGTCAGGCTTAGGGCACTCCGCACTTTAGATATGAAGCTATCAACCCTAGCCCTGTGACCGACAGTAGGCATTGAATTCAAGGACACGTCCGAGTCAAACTTCTGCTTTAGCTTATAATTATGTGTACTATGATGCTACTTTGTGGCGCGTCCACTCTTAAGCATCCTTGATTTGGACTATTTATGCTATCCTTGGTTACGACGTATCCTCTGCCCTTACATTTTATTCTATTATGCATGAATTTGTCATGTCTTGTGGCACAATATGTTGCCTTGTTTTGAGAAAACGTTTTAAAAAAGGCTTCCATACCAATTTTTTTAATATATCGTGTCACAACATTATTACGTCAAAAGTTGTTTATATTGTAATTGATTTTACACCAAGCTTTTTTTCTCAGTTAACATATAGTAATTATTATTACTGTCACTCTTTCGCTAACATTCTCCAAAGAATGCTTTATAAAAAACTACACCTAGCATATTCTCAACCAATAGATATTATTATTTCTAATTGCCTATCTAATTTTATCGCGCATTTATATTGTTAAGGTAAAATACCATTCGCTCGATTACGTTTCGACCACGATTCCCGAAACATTTGTTTAAATCGCGAAAGGTTGAAATAGTAGATTATATAACAAGTGAAAAGAAAGGAATTTAATTCGAGGGACTAAGTTGGCCTATGTTATGCATTGTCTATAATATGTTATCATATTCTTAGTTGCTCAAAAACTTTCAAACGGTGATTTGTATCAATATCAATGTTCGTTGTTTGTACATTTTATTAGTGATCAAATGAACTTACCCAAGTATGTGAAGTTCGATCACTATTATATGAAGAACTTCATTCGACGTGATTTAATATAAAACCCTCCCATAAATTAACCCAGAACCCTAAAAATTAAATTAAAAATAAAGATATGGTATATTCGAATAGGTAGACTAGGGTTGAACCTACTTTAAACATAATGAATTGCTGCCGAGTGAGACGTCTGAAGTTGGCATGCGTAGTGTTGCCACTCCGGGTTTTCTTTTTGTTATTTAGATATCTACTCTAAAAATTCTGTGTGGAGCTGAAGCCTGGGACTCAGCTACAATATGTAAATATACTAGAAGAAAGAAAAATCGCGTCGAATGAAGTCGAATATAATACATTATTAGTTTTTCTCGTAGTCATGGTATAAAGTATAGTATGCATTTCTTGAATGAAACGGATTTATATCGAGAGCCATGAATCACTCGCGTTAGTCAGGATTCTAACACTTGAATTACTCGCTACGCATGTGATTCAATCATTATGAATCACTACCTACGGTCGTGATTCAGTCGTTAGAATCCTTCACTTGCTCGTGATTCAACTATGGCCCTCGTTTTAATTCGGTCCTTTATTCACTAATTGCATATTATACTATTTTCCGTTTCTTGCTTCAACCGCGTGGTTGTTTCGAGTAGAAATGGTAAAAACATTATTATTCGAAAACATCTCCGATAGCGAATGCCCCTAAAGGACTTTAAAATAAGCACACAGAGTCCGCAAGCATCGATCCCAGCCATTCATAGAACGCTACCAGATCGAGCCATCCCTGAACATTAATTATGCCTCCACTGTAATCCGCCAATTACTATTATCGACACTGTTGGTTCAAAATTACACGATGTATTGTAATTATTGTACACCTGATTTCAATTACGTCTGCTGAAACATGCATATAATTAGAAACTAGATACGTCGTTGCGGTTTTAGCGGCAATTATCCAGTTTCCCGCGTATTCCGGGATAAAATTACATAATTACTTGCCTGTCCTCACTTAAAACATAGTGACAAATGAAATAAATTACAATAGGCTTGTGACCTAATTTTTATTCAATATCTGATAAAAAATACCTGATCTTTGATTGAGCCCATCAACAAAAACAACATTAAACTTGTTCAAAAATAAATGAGTTAAGTATTTTAATTTCATGCTAGACAGGGAGCGCCCTGTAGCACGTGATGACGTCAGGTCAAATTCAAATTCAAAATATTTATTTGTCATTCATTGGTCATCGCTTAATTATGGTTTAATTTCTTATTTAAATTTAGTAATTATTGTATACTTTGTTACTTATTAGAATACCATTATCGGCAAAGACAAATTTCTGAAATCCTACTAATATTTTAAACGCGAAAGTTTGTATGAATGGATGTATGGATGTTTGTTCCTCACGCAAAAACTACCGAATGGATTTTAATGAAAGTTCACAATAATATAGCTTATACATTAGAATAACACATAATTCGGCTGAGCTCTACGCGTACGAAGTAGCGGGTTGCAGCTTGTAAAGAATAATCTTTATTTCAGAAATTTGTCTTTTTTGTTTATAAAAAATAAATCCACTTATTGATAGTATTACACTGATAAGTGGATATTTCAGCCGCATGGCGGAATTCACATCGCGTATGCAAAAGGCGTGTGGTGCGAAGCCGTCGCCTTTCATGTCTGGTCCACGCCCGCTATAATTACAGGCGACCAGAGTACACAAGGCTCGCACACACCCCTTGCAACCACTGTCACTTGTTAACAGAAACGCTCGCCTCGGTAACACTTGTAGATTTACCACAATAGGCTATCGGACTGTTTTTAGGGTTTCGTACCTCAAAAGGAAAAAACGAAACTCTTATAGGATCACTTTGTTGTCCGTGTGTCTGTATGTATGTCAAGACCCTTTTTCTCAGAAACCCGTAGAGGTATCAAGTTGAAATTTATTTCAAACACCCGAGTATTTGATATAAATTTTAACTTCACGGCGTGGTTTCTACGTTCTCCTTCAGGTGTGAAAAAATCAAACTTTTAAGTAAACGCGATCACAAGATATGACAGTTTATGTCGCATATTTTCGATTTCACGAGGGAATCAAAACCTATAGGTTACTTCCCGTTGACCTAGAATCTGACCTAAAATTTTTAGGGTTCCGTACCCAAAGGGTCTAAACGGGACCCTATTACTAAGCCTACGCCGCCTGTCTGTCTGTCAGCCCGTCAGCCCGTCCCAAAAAAAACTTTTGACACTAAGAAAATAACTATATATATATATAACTTAAAAAAAGATAATAAAACTATAATTTAATCGATATAAGTCGATTAAATTATAGTTTTATTATCTTTTTTTATTATACTTAATAACTTCTCAAAAAGAAAATTAAAGAAAACTTAAATTAATAAATATATATACCTACATGTATCATCATCATCAGCCAGAAGACGTCCACTGCTGAATATAGGCCTCCCCCTTTAACCTCCACACTGAACGACAGCTTGACTTTTGCATCCACTGGATGCCAGCGGCTCTCTCTATGTCGTCGGTCCATGACCATGTCGGTCGGTTCTGGAGAGGAGACCATGAATCGGAAGACGCAGCGTAGGGAGGCCTCCCACTAGATGGACCCACCCACAATGATGTTATTATAATGCACCTAGACATACATAGTTTTAGAATGGGATACAGATCGATTTAATGTAAATTCAATATTATTTTAAAATTATTGCATTCTGTTTTGTATGTTATTGAATAAATGAAATGAAATGAAATACAATAATTTAAACCCCTTTTGTTTGGACTCAATTGGTTGGTTTTAACGAGTCCCATACCACGAGTTCCACTTTCCACATCCCAGCTTCATCATCAGACCCTCGCAGATCACGAGGTATAAAGATCCCTGGAGTTAGCAATATTTTAGTTTTGACGAGACATTGACGTTTTTTAGTTTTTAAAACTAAATAATTGACCGAGCGAAGGGAAGTCTCTGATTCAAATGCTAATTATCGTTGGTAAGATCTTCATGAAGTTTTGTAACCATGTAGTTTATTTCAATATTTTTGTATAGTTAGAATATGGGCGAAATCGGTCGAGGGATTGCAAGATATAGGAGTCAACAACTATATAGTTGTTTATAAATCGAGAAACGAGAATCGGAGAATCGGCTTATGTTTGAACTTACCTTTCCTCGCTGAAGTGTAGACAAACTCTGTAAAAGATACCTCTTCGTTTGAAATCCCCAGATTGTAGGAGCTCGGAAATAAAGCTGCAGGAAGCGTTCTTTCAACAAGTATAAATGAGAAAATCCCTTGACAAAAGAGCGAATGATATATAAACGGCTGAACAGATTTTGTTGAATCATAGTTAAGAACACTAGCAAGTCATCTAGAACTAAATCAAAATCGTATCAGCTGTTTGGGAGCTACGATGCCACAGACAGATGCACACATTAAATTTATAACAACCCTCTGCTTGCGTCGGGATGATAATTCAAAACATGACAACTCAATTTTTGGCCGATAATTGGATGAACACAAGTAAACTAAATACTACCATGAACTGAAACTAGATACAAAGTAAACTGGCGTTTCATTGTAGAAAAAACTGATTCTACCGAGTACTTATAAACTATTCACGCCTGTGATTAATTATCAAAAAATAACTACCAACTTCGCTTAAGGTCACGGTTGTCTTATAACTATATTGAATAACTAAGGTCTTTTACTGGAAAAGGGATTAACGCATTTTCTTCAATTATACCTACAATTTGTTGTCTCCAAGTAGATAATGTAGATGTAACATGATTTTACGAGTATGGTGTTTATATTATAAGTACTCATTATCTCTCTGCCTCCCCTCGTCATGGCTACATAATTGTATTGTTGGAGCGTTGTAAAGTTTATTCAATAGATTACGTACGAAGACGGTAAGAGAATCGCCCGGAAGGAGTAAACTTTTCGCCCACCGCTACGCGTAACGTTATTGAAAATTGAATAGAAGCTATTGCGCAATACTCGCCAAAATGTAAGCTAACTTCCAGCACTACTGGGTGAGAAATTGATAGTTAATATCCACGTAGACGTGCTCCATACTTTTAATCAAAGACTTTCTATAGTAGCTTTACCCAGTCTGTGTTTTCAATACTTGCTAACATTGCATGTTAGAAATTCAGAATCTAACCGGAATCGAAATATTTTTATTTCTTGGCATTTTCTCGATCCCCATCCCCAGCCAGGTAATCCGGTGAAGGCCAGCACCTGCCGGCATATCCATTATTTTTCGGACACTGCATTTTTTTGCCATAGATGGCAAGCCATCTTATTTGCAGCCTGATGGTATATAGTTTTAACTTCGTTTTAAGCAAGAGTTGAGTTTTCCTCAATTGATTCTTGTAGCTTTGATATGATTTTATCAAGAGGTTATTTTGCAGCTGTGTTAATGACTTTTGATCAATGTTTTCTTTCAAAATGGGTTGACGAACTAATGTGTGTTTATAGCAGCTATAAAATACGGTTTACTCGGTCGGGGTCGTTAGACTCCCAAATTGTATCGATCGGGTACTTCAAGACACCGGTAAGCGAAATGTTGAAATATGCTAGAACCACAGGAATGTTACTGTAAAATTTTCATCGTTTATTTCTGTTGATCTATTGGTGCTCCAGGCATGAGAAGTTTTTTTTCTCATATCTCGAAATTTAATTTTCTAGAACACGAAAGATAAAAGCGACTATATCGTCATCATCATCTCATTTAGCCCACTGAAGGACATAAATAGGGCAGGGCCTCTCCTAATGCATGCCACACAGCTTGGTTGGCTGCGGTAAGATCGTTACGTGTAGCCCTCACCATTGGGCGGATAATCTGCTTACGTTGGAGTCTATTGAAATATACCAAGCGGCTAGTAAGCAATAAATCTCTGGTTCAGACTAAGCTTCTTAGTCTAGAGCATCGGCGCAAAAGTCACTCTGCAAAAAGCGGTTGAAAAACCGCTTTCCTCCACATTCCCGCTCAATGACGTAGGCGCACAATAGCGTAAGTGCTCTAACAGGCAACGTACAGTGGTCTTTTTTCAAAATATATACTACACTTGGCGATACAACCCGTGAGTCACCGAGTTTTTTTTTTCTCACTACAATAGCGTTGCAGCCCTAACTCCAGTGGGACTCCTTTTTTAAATCGTTTTTACGTTAAAACCTTTAAATCAGGTTGTTGGTTATTACTTCGTCTGTAAATTTTTTCAAGAATATATATCTGGAAGGATCAAAATCAGTTAGTACTGACCTTTAATATGTAACGTGGTCGTATGAAACCTCGTGCTGGTATAAATCTTTGAATGCGCCCCTCTCTTGACCGTTTTATTGACTTAAACCGCTTCCTGAGCTCTTTCATTTCGCTTGAGGCTTTTCTTCACTATCCGTAGTAAGTTTAAAAGTATGAAAGTATATTGTGCAACCTTGTAATTATCAGAAAATCAGAAATCTGAAAAGTTTATTTTGCGACAATGAAATCAAAAACAAGAAATATTAAATAGATGAATTCAGGTACATTGTCACAAAACCCGGCCTCAACTCAGCGTGTTGCTGGTTATACACAACCAGCACTGGTATTCTGTTGGGCCCGGCAAGTCACGATTATTGATTTAGCGACCACTTCCAAGTTTCCAATTGAACTCATATTTTACAGGTATTTGTGGTTCCAATGCTATTGATGGTTATGGCGTCTCTGGCGCCGGAAGAAGGGCAATGGAACGTCCTAGTAGCTAGTGATTAGACAGAATTTGGGTTCATTTTAACCCCCGACCATCGAGATACAATTCCTATAGGCAATCTGTCAGTGAAAACAGTCAAAAAACGTCCGAGCGTCAGTGTACATTTCTATCAATAGGCATGGTCCTAATGTTTAATTTATTACAAATAACCGGCTAAGCGATGAACATAACTAAATACATTACACATACTGAAAAAAATAATTTAAATTGGCTGATAAATCTCTGAGATACGAGTGTTTAAAGTTTTAGGTGGGGATAGAGAGGGGATGCTCTAACCCTTTCTCGCAAAGCGTGTGTTAGTATAGCATTTGTATGGCAAACTTGAGACGTGACGTCACGGCTCAGTATATTGCGCTCTCTGTCTAGCATGAAATTAAAATGCTTATAACTTATGTGTTATTGAATTAATTTTAACTTTGTTTTTTTTTTTTGATGTGCTCTATTTATGATCAGCTTTTTTATGAAGTATTAAAAAAATATTAATCATCATGCCTACTTCACAATGCCACATGTACTCCAATTTAGACCTTGTGTCGCTTGCATAGTGTTCAACGCTGGTCCGCTATGTCATCGCAGCTTTGGCATCACGCGGCGTTGTAGTCGGATCGTGGTTACCTTGTAACTGAACTGACAGAAAAGTCTGCGCTATTTGAGGCGTACGCCGAGTTTTGGTTCGGACTTTTTTTGCACGATTGTGCCACGCAAAAAGATTTTTAAGTTTAACTTATAAGCTGTTTAATTTTTATTCTTTTTTATAAGTTTAACTTGTGTATCTGTGTGTATCCTCTGTAGCATCGTAACTCCCAAACGGCTAAACCGATATTAGCATTTTTTTGTTTTAATAGTAACACGATCGAGATTGGTCTTAGCTATGGCAAAATTTATACTTTTTCTATCAAAAGTACTTTTCATTACAAACGATGGCAAGCAAAAATCTTCTTTTTAAGTTATATTTTTAGAAACAAAATTGAAACTTATTAAAATTTATGAAATTAATCTTTTTTTACAATTTCTATATTGTCATAGTACAATTAATAAAGCCAAATCAGTATCTTTATTTATTTTTATTAGATCGTAGAAAGGATCGAAAATGTATGAAATTATACTTTTAAAGAAAGTTCAATGTATTTGTTAATTTTTATTAGAACGTAGAAAGAATTGAAAATAGATGACATTATTATTTTAAAACAATTTCAGTTACAAATTCAATTTCTATATTGTCAGAGCACAATTAGGTTCTACGCCAAATCAGTATTTCTGTTTATTTTTATTAGAACGTAGAAAGAATTGAGAATTGATGAAATTAATATTTCAAAGCAATTTTCAATTTCTATACGTAGCTCTTCGTTATGACTTGATTGTTTATTGTTTTCAAGTGGCTTAAGTTTCTTAATTAAGTATTTTTTTATGTTTATGTACTACAATGTTATGCGATATGTTTGCCGGTTATGATTTTATATTTATTTTATTGAATACCTAGGCTATATCCAGATCTAGGCCGTAGTCTAGTTTCGGATCTAGTCCGGGGGGTGCCTTGTATCAGGACGGGGATGGGTAGTCAAAGCTCTAGCGGTCGACCCTGAGTATCGCTTAGCCACACACAGCTTTTGACTTTCTGGCTCCTGCAGTTTGTTATAACCTCTATCGGTAGGGACAACGAGACTAGGTACATCGAGTGCTTTGTGTCTGTTCTGTGACTCGTTTTGAACCTTACCTATCCGAGTCAGATCTGTCTCCGGCAAGAATTAATGGTAGGATCTCTTAAGTCCCCTGGGATATATTTTAATATTAGTCGTTCTCGTAGTCTCTCTATAATTAAAGTTAAATTGTTTAATATATTCCTTACTTTAATTTAGCCGTAGTTTGTAAATTTTTATGAAGCCTAGTTTTAGAGAGTTATGCAATGCTATACTATCGACCCGCACCGGCTTCGCACGTGTGTAAGTTTTATTATATGAATAAACCTTCCGTGAAAAACTAAACCGCATCAAAATCAGTTGCGTGGTTTAGCAGGAGCTAGCGGATATACAGACAAATGCGGAAAGCGACTTCATTTTATACTATGTGGAGATAACTATTGTAAAGATATAAATGTCGCTGCCAGGTAAATTTATTAGATGCTCACTTTTAGTCGCCGTTTGATTGTCGTCTGTAAAATAATAAGCCTTAAATGTTTAGATATTGCAAAGGTACACCAGTGTACTTCATCAACCCTGGGTTTGAGCGACCGACAAGCCAGTTTCATTGTACTTCAATATATTCACAGAAATTGTAGGCAGTAGTTACTTCTAATATTACGTCTTGTCACGAGAACGTAAATCAATTTTGCTTTCCTACGGCGGGACTTGAATTTTTTGCTGTTTTTTAATGACTAATTCAGCGGATCAGGCTATTTTAACAACACAAAAACCTCTACCAGCAACGTGAATACAGTATGCAAAAGAAGCATTTTACCTATTTTTTATATATAATTTTGATCTTATTTGTATATAAACCTAAATTACTAATCATATCATACTATACTATCATCATCATCACCATTTTTGATCGCTACGCGGGTGAAACCGCGGGGCGCAGCTAGTATATTATAAGTGAAAAGTATGTTGTTTTGTTTGTTCCTCTTTCACGCAGCAACAGACAACGGATTGACCTGATTTTTTGCATGGGTATAGTTCAAAGGTCGGAGAGTGACATAGGCTACTTTTCATTATCATCATCATCACCATTTTTATCACTACGTGAGTGAAACCGCGGGGCTCAGCTAGTATCAAATGAATCACACAAAATATTATGTACTTACACAAATTTATGGAAACCTGTACCTTCAAAATGTCAGTTGGCTATTGATGCAGACTTTTTTAGAGAACATTCATTTCTTGCACCGTAGATCGTTATGCATAAGTAGGTGTAGCAATTCTACCAACGTCCTATAAGTTCGGTCAAGGCTTTTTGGCAATTTAGCCTATTCCGACGGCCAAATCGTGAACATTAAGGTTGTGCTAGCTACGCCGACGTCAAGACAACTCAACATAAGCATTAGGTATACATATTCAGCGCTATCCCGTAAACCTCGACCCAGTCACGGTATCGATGGCTTTACAGTTATGTCCTTAGTAGCTAACTCAGACGACTAACTTTTTGTTCGCGATGGACTCTTTGGTTCAACGCACTGCAGAGTCGACACGTACCTAACTCAAGACTTAGCCGATACTTTAGTTGCCTGTGAGTACGTACAAGCAACCTTAGTCGTGGTCATAGTCGTAGCCGTGTACTTATCCTAAACCTACTTCAAATAGTAATTTTTAAACTTCCGCGATTTGAACACACATTTTAATTTTTTATCGGAACTTCAAACTACTTCAAATAATTATCAATTTAAAATAAACGTCTTCATAATTAGTAAATACGAGTACGCAGTTTCTTTTACCTGGATGACATTTTTTTGCAATAATTTGATTTAGAAACCAAAATACCGAAACGATTTTAATGAAATTTCTATGGTACCAATCTGAAAGTATATCCTTTCAATAAAAACAGATTTTTCTAATTAGATTTATAAATGACGGAATTCTAATGTAACAAAAAAAAAAGTAAACAACTGAATTAAGAACCCATTTTTTTAAAGGCGGTTAAAAATCCGTACTAATATTATAAAAGCGAAAGTAACTCTGTCTCTTTGTCTGGATGTTTGTTCGCTTTTCACGAACTGACACGAATTTTTAAACCGCTAAGCCGATCTTAACGAATTTTGGCAGGATGATAGTGTACATCATATGGCCGGACATAGGGTACTTATTCTTCCAAAAAATGCGGGAAAATTGGAAAATCGCGGGTAGCACCGCGGGATTCAGCTAGTGTAGTATAAAGTACACAGCGGAATAAGGCTGCTTCGTATTCACAGGGAACTATAAAGTATCAGCTACGGCTTCAGTCACTTGTCGACTCTTTCAGTGCTTTTACATGAGTCATATGTATGTTGGCGACGTTGCCATACAAACTCACAACAAGAGTTGCGATTAGGGTTACCATCCGTCTGGATTTGTTCGGACATGTCCGGCCTTATAGACCTTTGCCTGGCTTTTTTCGCTTGTAGTGAATACGAGTAAATCTGATTAACGTTTCCCTAAATCAGAGAACTGCTAAATCGTCTGCCCGGACTTTTATTGACTTATCCGACTTCAGGTCCGGACTTTAATTTTTTTGATATGGTAACCCTTGTTGCGATGCTACTTGCGTTGTCGATTTGCGTCGTCTTTTATACTACTGGGTTGTTTCGTCTTCTCCCTTAGGTCTGATGCCCGTTACAGACCATGCAAAGTACAAGTAGCAAGTTCACGTAGCAAGTACAAGTAGCAAGTACAGGTAGCAACTATTAGTAGCAAGTACACGTAGCAAGTACACGTAGCAAGTGCACGTAACAAGTAGGAGTAGCAAGTACAAGTAGCAAGTACGCATCGTTTGCAACGACCTACACACTTTTGCTTAGTTTGAGTGGCAGTGGAAGTGCTTAGTGACATGTATGCATGTATGTAGTGGCACTGGAAGTGTGTAGCTACTCGTAGCTCATTGCAAACGATGCGTAGTAGGTACTTGCTACTTGTACTTCGCACAGGGCTTGAGGCTGTGTGGGGTAGGCAAGAAAGATTGTGACTGTTAATTTTCTAACCCCATGCGTCGTACGTGCTAGCCTAAAAGTTTGGCACAGCGAATGCTTCGCGCTCAAGTCTCATATCTCGGCGTGTAGTTTCCCGTAGACTGTCGGAAGAACTATAAAAGTCGCGCTCATATACGTTACCTATAAATGCTCACAACTCTTTGTCCTCATAGCGCAAGTTGGCAGATACGAGATACAGCTCAAGCCACGTCGTGTGTACATAGAGAATAAATTTAATCGAACGCTTTGACGCCGCTGGCGGTATTTTGCAGCTTCCGCCCTGATTGGAGTTCTTTTGTTTGCATTCATGCGACGCCGGATTCAATTCATACAATTTCAAAACGCTAGGAACAGTTTGTATTTCTTTCAGAGCTCGGTGTCGTTGTAAGCTATAGCGGGTGGGGATTCAAAATCGTAAAATCAACTACTATAGCGTTATAACAACGCAGGTATATTCTGTTTCACGTATCTAAAACAAACACGCATAAAATATACCATTATGTTTATGACTATGTCGCACATTTTTTCTATTGCAATAATGTCAAATTACCTTTTGGTTTTAATAATGATAAAATTAAGCGGTCTAGTTTTTAACCGAATTCAAACAAGGAGGAAGGCTCTCTATTCGGGCTGTATTTTTTAACAATAAAAATCCATTAAAAAATTACCTAGTTTTAGACGTATATACTTGCCCGCATCGTGAGCATCGTACAGATCGGATTCCGCCGAATTAACATTAACTTCTTACCAACCTGTGATAAATTGCCACAGATTAATTAGTTCGCAAGTGTTGCGTTGACGATCCGATCCGTCTCATGCACTTGATGCGGACAAGTGGATGCCTACCTTTTGCTTGACGGTTCAAAAATGTGTCTGAGGTCTGAACGTAAGTGTACAAGCGGCGATACAGCAAGATAACAAAGTTGTGTCACAACAAAATTAGCTCAAGCTCGTAACACATGCTCGAAAAGGCAAACGACGTAATATATGCTAGTCACAACATAATTAATGTTCTTACTTTAACCTAGCCTTTGAACCTGGCTTTGCTGTTCTCGCTGGCCGGAAGAAGACCATGAGGTAATCTTTACTGACAGAGGATATACCCGTATTATCGAAGACTGTTTTATGACGGACGTCGACAGAAATAGCCTGGTCTGTAATAATGTTATTTGACGACATGGCGTAGTTATTAAATAAGTTATTGGCGCGGTTATTATGAAATATGCTAGGTTATGTATGCAGTTTTGCGTCACACACCTAATAGTATCTTTAATCTTGATTCTTAGGTCGTGGAGGCTGTGCATAAATTTTCTCTATCTCTAAATTACGTGGATTAAATTATTGTAAGCAAACCATATTTGACCTTATATACTGCACCATGGAGAGCACTGGGAAATAAATACTTAAGTAAAAACTTAATAAACTGTGAACTCACTCGCCACTTTTTTCATAGCTTTAACTGACACATATAGCAAAATATATAGGCACTTTTGTTATATGGGGACCCCCCTTTCGATTTAACTTTATGACTTTTATTATTTCTTAGTTAATCAAAATCAAATCAAATCATTTTATTCCTTTAAACATTATACAAAAAGTTACATCTTATTTCCGCCGTAACATTACATATTCAGCGAAAATTTCAACTGCCTATCTATTACGGTACGAAAGATACAACCGTTAATAGGTAGGACAGACAGACAGACGGACAGACAAACAATGTAGACTTAGTATTAGGGTCCCGTTTTTACCCTTTGGGTACGGAACCCTAAAAGTAGAAAAATTACGGTTAAAACAGACTAGTATGAATAATACGAGAAAATGGGAATGAGGAAAAGTCAGGCTTCGGTTTTCACAAAATTACAGACCAATTCGTGGCGTCTCTCTTAGACGACGGTGTTAAATTACCGTAATTACGCATATTTATGGTTTACACGCTTACTGAGTACACATTTACGGTAACCCAATCAAATAATGATGTCCGCGCAATCAATTTTCCACTTTGTTGGTTAAATCCGTTTTTGCTGGAACAATTAGTAAAGATCAATTATAGAGATGGTGACCTAGTAGTTAATATGCGATATTATTCATAGTTTTCCATTGTTCATTTTAGTTTTATCATAGTATAGTTGAAATTAGAATAATTGTGGCAAAAAGTTTTGTCTAATAACCGTAAGACGTACAATATGTTGAAAATCTTATCTACTCAACATAATGTAGTCACTAACCCATTTTCCGCTAAATACTGTTTGTAGCATCTCTACCGAAAGTTATCATAGCTAAAAGTTGATAATACGTTTAACCCAAGCCAAATTATTTACGCTGTTATAATTGTAATAATTATAATAGCGTATATAAATATTGTGAGAGTCGCGGGCATCCAGTGGCTGCAAAAGGCAGGCTGTCTTAAAAACGTTTCACGCCAGGTCCTGACACAGTGTAACTTGTTGGGATTTTACCTCCCATGAAGCTTCCACCTTTCTTCCATAAATTATGAAAAAATTATGAACTCTTTATCTCCGATGGCTAGCAATCTCGTACAGCACATGTTGTACAAGCTATGCGTGTGCGCAAAAACGAACATAATTACGTCAGCTCTGAATTTTGTGTTTTGTCTACTAAGGCGGGGATGTAAGCACAGCCATATCCGCGTCTCGCCCTTCACCCCCCCGCACGATGCTCTGTCTAGACGGTTTCGTTGGACGACTGTATGGATTTACAGACTGTGCTTTTACTGAGAAAATTCGAGTACCTGACTATAGAAAGCTCTACTCTATAGACAATATCGTGGAATTAGCATTGAATATCGATAGTATCCTTAGGAAGCCGCTTTCCCACAGGATAATGCATTATGCATGGTCTCGATGCGAAGGTCTAGTCTATACCGCCCCAATTGGAATTATCGACACGCTCGGGTTGCATAGATATCGCAAAAGGGGGGGGGGGGGGGGGTGTAGAGTCGAATCTGACGTGGGGGGTTATTTATACTTTTAATAATGAGCAAATAAAGGCAACGATATTGTCCATGGTAAAAATGTATCTATAGAATCTCACGTCTCCCGTCGTCGTCGTCGTGAGATATATCACGAAAAATATCACGTAATTTTTTTCTGCAAGAAAGAGTAAAATTTCTGGTAGCTGGGTTAAATAAAGTAAAACAAAGCAAAAGTAACAGCAAAGTAACGCCTAATTCAATCAACTATCGAAGTAAAACAGGTTTATCCACTAAAATATGGCTAAATCCTACACAACGTAATACAGATTAACTTATTTACACAAAAAAACGTATATACTTAGAATAATCTCACGTGAGATTAAGGGGTGGGGGAGGGAGTCAAGCCAAATATCACGACATCTCACCAAGGGGGGGGGGGGTCGAAAAATCACCATAATCATCTCACGTAATTAATGGACGCCCCCTTAAAAATCTTTTCTGGAATCTATAAAAAACTGTGTGACTTTTTCTCTCTATTCAGGAGAGCGCAGGCAAATCTCGGCAGCTCAGAGCTTATGGCACGTATACTCAACGTAGTTTCATTAAAACTGCGGCGGCCCTCTTTCTCGTCGAAAAGCCAGCGAATCTGTTCAGGCGCGCTTCACCCCGCTCCGAGCCGCCCATTGACTTATTTCCGTGACCGCAAAAGTGCCGAATGCGTCATTTAACCACATTTTTGTAATACAGTACCTCAATAATTAACGGCTGGTTATCCGAGTCGCGTAGGCAACAAAACGCTCCCTCAGCCCCCGCCAAGTAAGAGCGACGATGTATTTTGCCGCGCAAGATTCACGAGGCCCGCGGGGGGAGTGCAACGACAAAAACGAACATAGGTCCGAACTCGATGACGTCTGGCGCGGTACTGAGCGCGGCGCGCGCACGTTCTCACGACCTTATTACGCTTGTAATTTCACTAAAAAACGAAACTATTCTATCAAAAAACTAGTCATAGTTATAGTAGTCATAGTACTTTATTGGTAACAAATTACAGGTACACTATCCAAAGTTTTTTTTTATAGGATTGCCTTTCAATACTTGCAATTTCCAGATTGTCACGAGCTTTCATTAGAGCATAAAACGGAAAAAATGACATATTTTTCAGATTTTTTTTTGATCAAGAAAAGTGTATTCTATCGTGTTAACTGTTAACTGAATAAAATTGATTTAAAACCGTCAAATTTGGTATAACCGGCCGTTAAACGCCCCTCACCCGAGGGGCGTTCCATAAAAAGTGAGAGCACGGTACAAACTCTATGGACGTTAAAAAAGTAAATACTGGCTGGCAAAGCTGGATTATTGGTTAAATCTATGTATATAAATAAATATTTAATACTGTTCATTGGTAAACGCATCATTAGAGAACGGCTGCATGGGCCCTTCTGGCAATTTTTGTTATAATTTTTTTGTAATACTATAATTAGTTTTTTGTGGAAAGAACAATATGAAAAGTTTTAAATCCTGGGAAACTTTCTAATTCAGGAAAAACTGAACGCCCTTTTCTCTATGTGATTTTTATATGAACAAAAACTGTAATCACAATTCAACTGAAAATAAACAAATGAAGATCGCAAAAAATATATTTAAATAAGCAAAGAGTCTATCTGAATCTGAAACTGAAACTGACTCTCGGGCGCATTAGAAACAAAACAATTCACAGAACGATCACAAACAAATTTATTTTGGACAGGACAACGTCTGGCGGGTCACCTAACACAAAACAAAAAAATACGGGGCGAATTGAAAACCTCCCTTCTTTTTCGAAGTCGGTTAATAAACAGTATTTTTTTTTTTCATTAAAGGAATTTTTGCAGTCTGCTGTAGCGTGTTGGCGACATAGGAAATAAATTAACTACGCGCTGTTTTAGTATCGGTATTGAGAAGAATTTTTGTAGGAAATTCGTCAATCAATATTTAACTTGATACATTTGGGGTAAATGCTCCGCCATATATACTGTGTACAGGCATATTGGTGCGCCAAATTTAAAAGGAAGGACGCGTCCCAAATATGCTCTCGCTCAGGACGCCCTGCAACGGGAGTGACAGAAGAAATAGTTAAAAAGGTCGAAAAAAACCATTTCAGTAGCTCGTCGTGTCACACACAATTTTACAATTTTAGAATTTTACTGAAAAAAAAATGTTACGATGATTTCGAGATGTAGCATAGTGTAATTTTTTTACATCTATACTAATATTATAAAGAGGAAAGATTTGATTGTAGAAGCTACAATCTAATGCTACATCTCGAAATCATCGTAACATTTTTTCTGCAGTAAAATTCTAAAATTGTAAAATTGTGTGTGACACGACGAGCTACTGAAATGGTTTTTGTTTGTTCGTTTGCATTGAATAGGCTCCGAAACTACTGAACCGATTTGAAAAATTCTTTCACTGACGGGAAGCTACACTATCCCCGGGTGACATACAAACGCACGACAAGAACCAAAGAGTCCATCGCGAACAAAAAGTTAGTCGTCTGAGTTAGCTACTAAGGACATAACTGTAAAGCCATCGATACCGTGACATCATCTTTCCTCTGTATAATATTATAGTATAGATGAACGCATGAATCAATCATCATCATCATCAGCCAGAAGACATGAAGTAATGGTCAACAACTTCGAGAGTATCGTTCCCAACGACTACCGGGAAGGGTTCAACATGGACATTGGACATCATTTTTGTCTAAAATGGCGGTCATAGTGATTAAATAGCACGCGCCCCTGCACTCGCTGCAGCTGCTCTGCGGTGTGACGGTCTCTGAGTTGATCACGTGCAGCTTATGCTTTGTGCTGCTACGGAAACGCTTTTAGACTGTAGAAGCCTTCAAGGCTCAAACAAAATTTTCGAACTGATCAAAGCTTCGTGAATGATTCATATATTCATTCATATCCGAGGCAGATGGCATAGCAAGAGAGGCCTATACCCAGCAGGGGGATAAGGAAGGCTGTGGATGATGATGATGATGAATGATTCATGCACGAACCAGAAGATGCAACGTAGGAAGGCCTCCCACTAGATGGACCGACGACATTGAGAGTCGCGGGCATCCAGTGGGTGCAAAAGAAAGGCTGTCGTTCAGTGTGATTAAGGTTAAAGGGGAGGCCTATGTTGAGCAGTGGACGTCTTCTGGCTGATGATGATGACCGCCATTTTAACTCTTCACACCACCACCGGGAGCAGGATGCCGCTGCACTGACAAGCTGTTTCCAGTATGGTGGCATTCACATAATTATATAGTTATGGCGGCTATAGTGATACAAGGCGCGCCTGGCACACGCCGCAGCTGTTTGTTCAGGCCCGTGCTCACGTTTGGTGTATATATCAGTTCCTTGTAGTACAAAGACGCGGGCCTGCGTTCAGGCTGTGCTGCTGGTGACATGCTTTTGGTATATAAAAGCCTTAAATCAGTAAAGCTCCAAAACTCAATTAGACTCGCGCTATATATACCATTTACTGACTCAGGGGCGAAAATGAACGTATTTCTATGCGGCCCGCAGTTTGTTTTCACACGCGCCTGCTCTTTTATAGTGCTTATAAATGCTGAATCAGTAAATGCCTTAGTTTCCGCAGATACCGGGTACACATGACAGCCATTGTACGATCGTAGATTGTAGGTCATGGAGAGTATTTTCTACACGTTGCTTTAATATTCTGTAGTTCACCTTCAGTTACTTCATACTTAAAATAAGCATAATTTAATGTACCCGGGGAACTAAAAACCATTAAGCGCGGGGTTTCGAATACAACAGAACTTTGTGGTTTCCCGCTTCAGTAAAAGTACGACCTTTTACGAGGTGCAAGCGGGTGATTTTAAAAGGTGTGCTCTCAAAGTGTCAAGCCAACAATAATTCGACTAAATACAAACGACTGGCACTTGACCTGCGTTATGATACTTCACACTAACTCTCTTAATCGGTTATTGAGGCGCGAGCTGTGACGTTCGAGCTAACGAGATGCCGGCAGCGCAGCGTTCTATACACACAGATGTCAATACCTCTAAACACCGAGCAGAGAGCTATCTATTGTGTTGTGACCTAGTCTGCACAAAGCTACTTATGTAGATACAACAGGTAGCTGGAAATCGGATTAATAAATAGCTACATTAGCTACCTCGTGCCTCACTATGACCAGAACTTACAGCCTCATTGGGTATTTATTACTGGACTGCGGCATAAAGGTGCTACATCTTATCATCTTTTGGCAAATCAGGAAGGAGTCTTCGAACGTTTTTAGAGTATCTCGTGCTCAGGCTACACTTCGAACAATTTCAACATAAAATATCGTAGCCCGCATCGTCGCTTTACATCAGGCGAGCTGGCGGTCAAACGCAAGCATATTATTAAATAAAAATAAATAAGTGAGTATTTTTTTTTATAACAAATGTTTAATGGCGCATGTTTTAAACCAAGTTTTGTAATAATATTTTTTTATTCATTTGGACGGAAAAAACGAAAAAAGGTTTTTTCCTTCTCCTTCGCCAAAACGCTTGATCATATTTTTAGTTTTCAATGGATGATTTTACATATAACTTGAAAAAAAAAATTTATAACCTCGCGATCGGGATAGCTTATAATGGGAAGCGTTACACGAGCAATTTTTTCAGCAATTGACAGTCGCCGGGAATAGTGGAGTAATTACTGCAGCAATCTGGTTCAATTCTTGGCAATATTGAGTTCATTGAATGTATTGGCTAGTTAAGTAAGTTGCTCATTCGCTTAGTATGGTGTGGCGGTATTTCTAGTAGCTACAACCTATGCTACAACTATGACATGCTGGCATCGCAGTAAATTGCTCGACATTTCGTAATGTCATAATTGGCAAGTATTGCCTAGGATTAAGCAATTCAATAGCCATCTCAACACACAATAAAAATAAATATATATATGATTAAAAAAACAATTGCGAATTACATAGAAATAACCTATGGGTATGTTATTCACATTGCAAACGTTTCAAAGCTATTTTCATGATTTTATCTTTTATTCTGACCGTGGAAATTAAAATATAATATTTTTGCGATTATTTTTTTCGATCTCCTCGGGCAACTTACATTTAAATGTTTTACCTTGGTGAATACGATTATATTGGTCAAAAACGTTTTCGAAATCGTAGTGTGTGGGTATTTATAGCGAAGTCGGGTTTTAGTGAATCGCGCGTTAGCTTGTATCGATTTAAATAATAGTGGGTTAGTTAAAAAAACGAATCCTTATAAAACCTGTATCATTTAGTAGGTATATACAATATGAGAAAATGAGAAATAAATATTAAAATTATTAATCCTTCGCTTTTACCCGCCTGCTTTATGTGGTGTAATTATTATGTATGTTTCTTTGTTCCTATGTGACCTCCAGACTTTGGAGTGCGTTGAGTCATTAGCTTCGTCTTTATGTCCGGAGTGTTATCTACACTCATAATATTAAAGAGTTAAAATATAAAACACTGCTTTAAACTATCGAGGTTGTTTACTACAGTTATATCATTATTAATGGGACATTTTCCGTGATAAAGTTGTGGAAGGAGCTACCGAACAATCCGTGAACATGGTGCATGTAACTGCGCCGAAATATCGGGAGTTGTAAATAGCTCATCAATAATCACATAGCTGGGGTAAAATATGTAAGTTTATGTAAGTAGGCTAGCTAGTGTTGAATACAATACGGGATTCAATTCACTTTTCTATAATGAAATATGGGTTAGCGCTAAAAACCCAGGCAATAGACAGATAATATACCTATCAATATTATCAAAAACATTTACAAAGATAATCATCATCATCATCAGCCGGAAGACGTCCACTGTTGAACACAGGCCTCCCCCTTTAACCTCCACACTGAATGACAGCCTTTTGCAGCCACTGGATGCCAGCGACTCTCACAATGTCGTCAGAGTCACACAGCGGACAATGGAGAGAGCTATGCTTGGAGTTTCTTTGCGCGATAGAATCCGAAACGTTGATATTCGCCAAAGAACCAGAGTCACCGACATAGCTGTTAGAAAGATAGCTCAGCCCAATTCAAACTAGAATATACTAGTCTACAATTTCCAATAAAAAAGAGGAGTTACACACGGTGATCCTCTATCTCCAAAATTATTAACCGCTGACCTAATATTTTTAGACAAATGTATAAACAAAGTCGTGCTAAACCACCTTGATTTGCAAATGACTGGTGAACAATGGCATACAATGCCGACAAGCTCAAAAAAATGCTTAACGACCTATCAAGAACAAGTAGGCCTCACAATGAATAATAAAACCAAAATTAAGTTTATGATAAACAGAGAACCAAAAATAGTAAGAGTAATAGATACAAACATTCACTTCGTCACCTCATGCGTGTGTCTTGGTTAATTTATTTCATTCACGAACCAGATGTATCAAAATATACGAGTAGCACAGTCCTGGAAAGTCAAAATTTGGCACCATATTGGTGCCAAAATAATGCTTCTTGACACCTGTATTCCACGTAACTTAAGGCTGTAAAACGTGGCATAATTATGTACAGAAATAAGACCATGTCAAAGATAACTTAATCTTCCATGCTTGGAAAGAAGTATGTTAGGCATTCTTATGCATAACACTACTTGACATAGTAAAAGCATTCGACAAATATAAAATGAATTGACGGGCCCAGAAGGAGCGCATTTTTGAAGATTACAAAATGAGCGCTGGTGCTCATTTCGTTTCAGTCGGTCTCTTACATGAAAACAAAGCCTGTCAAAATTATGCCTTCGTGTGCTTCACCCAAGTGTAAAAACACAACAAAAAACCGCTATCTATTTTTGTAAGAAATGTACTGTATATGGTTATAATTAAGTGTTGAAGTATATGTCCAACGGTTTTGACTCGTTTTTACTGAGCTAGTTCAAAGGTTAAGGCCCGTCCATTCATTTTATTTTGGCCGTCGGTAAAAGATATGGTCAAAAGAAATAAAACAAAAGTAAAAAAAAAACATACATAAAATAAAATAACAAAAATTGAAATGGACTGGTCATATGATTACAGATAAAACAATATGTAAACAAAACCTACGCGAGGCCCAGATTCTTTCAAGACCACAATAAAAGAAAAATTTATTTTCTTTTCTGTGTTCAAGACAGAGCATGATGAAAAAAAAAAACTGTACTATTTACGTCTACACACGTACCTGAAATCGATGTACAACAATGAAAATGTTTGATTATGCCTTAATACAAATATTTGTAAGGAGTAATCTCTGGAACTACAGAATCGATTCTGAAAATTGTTTTACCACTAGAAAGTTACACTTTCCCTGTTAGTCATCGTTTCATTCACAACGTGGGAAAAATATACCTAGTATGCTTGCAAGCGTGCTCCAACGTAGACCGCATCATCGCTTAACATCAGGCGTGATGGTGGTCAAACGCAAGCTTATTATTTATAAAAAAAAAATGCTGTACTTTGCAATCGAGTTTTTTGTTAAAATTTTAACAACACATTAAATTTGTAATTGAAGAGGTTACTTCTCGAATTGAGATTTTTAACTTCACAATTATTAAATCGAGTGTTAGCAAATTTTGTGCAACATCTCTTCGCCGTGGCTTTAGTTACCTAATTGCAACAATGATGTCAGACGGCAGGCGTTCAGGAATTGTGGGACGTGACTGACATACCCTATGTTCACAACATCCATTCATTAAGATTGAAGGGTCGTTGCAACCTTCCATTGTCACTCGTGCTGACTACAAAACGTAAAATTAGCACCGCTTAGCCTCTGAGCCAGCCACATCGTCCCTGGCGAAATTTTGTCTTATAATTTATTTTTAATGGAATAATATTTTCGGAACAAGTGCAATAACAAAAACAAGTTAATTACTTTTTCTTAGTATTACTAGCAACGCACCCCGGCTTCGCACGGGTGTAAATCTTATTTTTTTTACACCTTGGGTTACATAATTGGAGTTTTAGTAAGGATCCCTATTAAAAAAAAATATATAGCTTATGTCACCCGGAGAT
Organism: Agriopis marginaria; assembly: GCA_932305915.1. Lineage (NCBI taxonomy): Eukaryota > Metazoa > Arthropoda > Insecta > Lepidoptera > Geometridae > Agriopis > Agriopis marginaria. Next base: position 13,810,688 of record OW029916.1, on the reverse strand, counting down.
AGTGTAGCTTCCCAACAGTGAAATAATTTTTCAAATCTGTTCAGTAGTTTCAAAGCCTATTCAATGCATACAAACAAACAATAACATCTTTCCTCTTTATAATATTAGTATAGATTAGTAATAAAATCACAATTTTCTTCCTTTCAAAAAATACATACAATCTACCGTATCTACGTAATCTAATTAGCGCACTGCATAAATAACGGATGATTATTGATTGATTTCTTAAGTACAATGAAATAAGTACCTACTTGTTTCTTAAGACGTTTGTTTGATTCGGGACATGGACCTTTTGCACACACGGTCATCTGACCCCAAACTGTGCAATACAATACAATTCTTTATTAATAACTCCATAGTTACATGTCAAACTTCTCCAGTACACTTTCTACAACGATGTATATAAAATTATATAACATTTTATTTTAATAATATTATTATGTGTACATAAAATTAAATTATAAAATATTTAATTAAAAATATTATGAGCATAAATGTTATACAATATGCCAATATGTGTTTCATTACAATATATCAATTCATTCATCAATAATAATTATTGCAAAACTTTTAATATGGCTGCCAGAGACCGATATACGTACATGTATATTTTTAAATACATAATTATATAGATACTAGTTGAATTCCGCGGTGCTACCCGCGATTTTCCGATTTTCCCGCATTTTCTGAGAGAATAAGTACCCTATGTCCGTCCATATGATGTACACTATCATCCTGCCAAAATTCGTTAAGATCGTCTTAGCGGTTTAGTCATGAAAAGCGAACAAACATCCAGACAGAGAGACAGAGTTACTTTCGCTTTTATAATATTAGTAAGGATAAGGATTAACACCCAGATATAGAACAAACACAAACGTTCATCACATGAATTTTTGACAATTTTTGATCAAAGGAAAAAAAACATTCTTAAGTTATTTGTAGGCTATGAGGGCTTCTCAGATATAATGATTTGTGTAAACAGCTGCTAAAATTTCAAGATCACGGAAAGCTGTCACGTGTTCTCATTAAAAATCTTTGAGCTTTGGTAAAGAAAATCAGTAAAGTAGACCTCGACGCACATATACACATATACAGATACATTGTCCGGCCTATCGGCATTGAATGAAACAAAGTCTCACCTCGGATCTATCGTAAAGCTATTTTAGCGTATCGACAGCTCAATGCGCGTAAATCACTCGTTATTTTTCGTTGGAAACTTCTTAAAATAACTATTCGACTAAATGTTTTGTGACGTATTGAGCACTTAACTGGTTTTATGCAACAGTTTCTATTAGATAGTAGTTGAGGGTTTCCTAATCCAGTTTAATCTATCATTTAAGTGTAGAAGAAGATGCAAGTTTTTTTGGCGTTAACATGTTAGAAACATGTCTCGTTGTATTATTTTCCTAAGCGTAATAAGAGTGAATTATTATTTAATAGCTGCCCGATTTCAGCCGCGTTATATACTTCCTTAAAGCAACCTCCTCGGTAGCGACAGCAACCTCCTTTGACTTAGATGACTTTTTCCCCAATGATGTACTTTTATGTCAATGACTTCAATTCTTGCCGTTTCATAAAATGTAGTTATGGGAAACAGAATTTTCTTCATAATTTTAATTTTTTGTATTTTTCCGATTTACTTTTTCTGCTATTTGGGGCGGAGAGTAATCTATCAAAACAAAGATCATGAAAATCGGTCCAGCCGTTCTCGAGTTATAAATGGTGTAACTAAATCGACCTTTTTTTATGAGTTTTTAACCGGGCAAGTGCCTTTATTAACTAAACAAAATACAAGCTAACACTTACACTACAAATACAGTTAGACTGCCCATAGACCGTATATTTAATATTTATATAGATAGATTAAGTGTTCGTGGAAGTGCTCGAGTGTGGGCAAGTGATATACCTCTGTGAAACTTGTATTTTTAAGTTTTTCAAAGCTCCATAAAAGCCATAGTATAGTATAGTCTCACCACTTGATTGGGGTATGACTTTGACTTAACGTGACTTACTTTGCTTGACTCTAACTGTGACTGACTTGTTTAACCTACATATCATCGAACTTGATAATATAATACTTGACACTGGCAAATGTACAAGAGTGCGACGCCAAAATTTTCATAGAGGAAATATTAGAGAAGTAGATGTGTTATAGTTATAGTAGTCAGACTCGCGTCTATCTCTACATTTCGCAGTCGGGTTTTTTGTTTTTCTTTAAATATAAAATTGTAATAGGTAACTAACTCCCCGCCCGAGTTGCTCTCTCTCGGGACTAGGTTATTGACCGTCTACTTTCGTACGCGAAACTCTCGGCTTGGATGTTAACTTATCTTGATTTAGAGTTTCTTTGTAGTCATTCTGCGTCCTTAATTAGCATAGCAATCAACATGAGGTGGTCTGTTTAAGATTTTCTCAAACACACTTGGATTTTAGTTAATTACTGTAGTGGTATTTCAGTCAAAATCTTCGTTAACCATGTACGAGAAAAGTAATGTATAGGTAACGCATTTATTTTGTTTGCCTCAGCTTTGGTTTTTACCGCCTTTTTTGTCTTCCGCGACAGGAATGGGCTAATATAGGTAGGTAGGTGTAGGTAGGTAGGTATGTTGTTGGGATTTGTAGTTTGATATTGAGACAGAAATAGAAATTACACGCGATACGTTCAAAAAAATTATTAAATAATAACGTAAATTTCGGAGTCATCGAGTGAAGCCGCAAGGCGGTACCGGGAGATTGCCTCAATATAACATGTCTAAAAAGGGCATGTCATGGCTCCGTGATGGTGCGTTTTTGCTCAATGCCCGCCGGTTTTACATTATCGAATTTCCTTTCGACGCCCTCTGAAAGCTAGCTTCATTAAGGTAATCATCGGCTGGCACCAAATACAACCCGCGATTCCTTCAATTTTGCTGCGACAGTGTTCTGCTTAATTTAGCCCTGGCAATAACTAACTCGATCAGCCTTGGACGCTGGCGATATTAATTAGATTATTCGATGCTCACAAACGAGGTAATCGTTTGACGTTTGATAGAGACAGTGTTCTATTCTAGATAGACAAATATTTGTCAAAATTTACTACCGCACTAGCAGCGTGGGACATCACTACGAGAGCCCACCGATTGTCTGGGCATTTGACGGTAGAGGTGCCGTGCAGATGGCAGTGTCAATCTTTACTCTTAATAATAACTTACTTATTATAATCTATTTCTACTCGTGAGAACCTATAATTGGCTTCCCATCGTTTTTCCATTGTATATTTTAGTGTAAAAAGCTGTTGGTTTTCCAATAAATAAATAAATAAAAAAATAAATAAATTAACAATAGTTAAAAGTGAAAGATTTGTATTCGTATTCTCATCCTACTAACACTAAAACTGGAAACTTTAATAGGGCGTCTATTTCCGATTGCCACCATCGCCATTGTTGGCAATCGAGAAAAAAATATCGAAGACCGAGAATTTTACATTCCCAGTTGTCACCAGCTTCGCCACCAGTGGTGGCAATCGAGAAGGACAGTGAATATGTATGGGAAAAGTTTTTACGATTTCTGAAGTTTCTAGATATTTAATCATAGTTTGTCCCATAGAGACTTTTGATCCTTGCAAGGGAGAGGATTGAACGGCATCAAAAAAGTTGTTTGTCCAAAAATCATTTTCTAAATAAAAAACATCTCTTAAATTCATGGAAAGTTTTTATGTAGCTAGGAAAGACAAGGTAGATGCCCTCATTGTCCCTATTAAAGAGTCCACGCTGTACTCACTTCCCCATCTACTCACTCGTATTCAAGGCGAAGTAAACCAACCAAATGATGCCAATAAACCCGGCAGAGCCAACGAGCCGATGAAAAATATTGAAACAAAATTTCACACAAATTTCAAGTTTTCTTTTTTATTAAAGTTCAACTTTATGAACAGGAAAAAAATCGTGAATAGGTTTGAATTAACTCGGAAAACAAAATGGGTAAGCTCCACGAATTCAATAGAAATAGGCTTTTGTTTAATTTACGTTGAAATTTTAGGTTTTACTGCCGCCGCCGGGTGCTGTAAATTCGGCCAGTTACACCCGCCCGGTAGACAATGAAATATTACAACTTTTTAGGGTTCCGTAGAACAAGAAACCTTTATATGATCGTTGTATCCGTCTTCCGTCGGACGATACACATGATCATAACTTCTACGTATATAAACCTACACGAAGTTTGATATCATAACTCACGTTATGGTAGCCAGGTCTAATATATATATTTTTAACCTATGCTGCCCTGGGCAAAATTCTCCTCCAGACAGAGCGATTTTCAGGCACCCGCTTTGTGATCCTCTGGGCCCATCCTGGCCATGTGTCCCGCCCAACTCCACTTTAATTTGGCAGCTTTGATGCCAACATCATCGATTTCAGTAATTGAACGCAACGTCGTGTATCGGACTCGGTCCATCCTTTTTAAAAGAATAAAAAAAAAAATCACTTTAAGGTTTGTTCACATACTACTAAAATTAAATGTGAACACGTTTTTCTTTGCTCCCCCTCCTGTCCCATACACTCAAATATATATAACTCGATTATGCGCGCGACTTCGTAGGCGTAGACTTTCCTTTAAAATTTCAAGCCCTTTTAACCCTTGATTGGCCCTTTCGAAAAATTCTTGCTTATCAAATTTCTACACACCATAAGGAATCTAACTGCCAAATTTAAAAGCTCCGTCAAGTATTCGATCGATCGATCTTATTAATACTCCTGTTGCCTGTTGTCCTGTTGTTGTCCTGTGTTTGTTGTCTTACTTGCTGTGGCTAGATGAGCTAATTTAATATGAAAAGTATAAAAATGACCTGACCTGATCCCGCCTAAAATAACGGATGATCCGGTCAGCCTTCGACCGTGACCGTGAGTGGCATTTATAACTGACTACTAGCGTATGTCGGATCTTAATGTTAAGTTGTAGATTGATTTGTTTGTCTTAATAACAACAACCACCTAGTAATGTAAGAAGCCTCCGGACGGCCCAAAAACTCTAACAATAAGCCACTCAGCCCAGACGAACTTACTTTTATTACACCGTTTTATTAAGCCGGGTACGTACGTACGAAAAAATATGTTGCGTTACATGATACGCAACAACTTTGTTTGCACGTACGAGGACCATACACTATGTTCGTGAAACATGTTCATGGCGATTCAATTTGTACGTTCTGGGCCCTAATTCCGTAACTTTAACACGCACGTAACGCGCCGTGTTAAGTTTACCTCTAAAAGTTGGTCTTTATTCCTAGGGAATAGAGTCCAAATTTTAAGACGTTAACTTAACACGGCGCGTTACGTGCGTGTTAAAGTTACGGAATTAGGGCCCTGTATGGATTTTTTTGAAGCAGTGGTAGCTCATTTGGGAGACTGTTAGACTTGAAAGCGTGAGGTCGCGGGTTCAAACCCCGGGCCCGTACCAATGAGCTCTTTGGAGCTTATGTACGGATTTTCATACCACTGGCTTTTCGGTGAAGGAAAACATCGTGAGGAAACCTGCATACGTACGGAGAAGGAATTCAATGGCGTATGTGAATCCACCAATCCGCACTGGGCCAGCGCTGTGGATATGGCCCAATCACTCTTTCGGGGGTAGGCTAAAAGTCTGTAAAAAGGCTGATTATGATGATGATGATGATGGATTTGTTTCGGCGAACTTTGATAAGCGTTACGTTACAACATGCCATACCATAAGGAGCCATGGTTATTGATACTGAGAGTGTGAGATGATGGCGGTTGTGCGCGAACCAAACTGTGTTCGGTTCGAGTCCGAACTATGTCCGTGTTCGCTTCGCTTTGTGTCCATGCGTGTGAATAAAATGTTCGAATATTGTGAAGTTCTTGTACTCGATGTTTGTTTGTATATACCCGGCTTTACACGACCTACCCGTACCGACTAGGCGTACCTCATGTTTCGCAATATCACGTAACACATTGCTTTACAAAATGGACATGCACCGGTTAAATTAGACGGCCAAGTTATTTGAAACCATTAGCACACTTGGATAAATGTTTCGCAACCCGGGTTTAGTTTACAAACTGGCCTGTGTTGAGTTCGGAAATGTTGCCCGGAAAATTCGTGAAAAAAGATTTTCATAAGAAGTTTACTCAAATTACTCAACACCACATTACTCAAACAAAATTGAAATTTGGATAGAATAACGTCTGTCAGGTCAACTAGTCTTCTATCTATCTATCTATACATATAAAAGGCTGTGTCCTGAATGACTGACTGACGGATCAACGCACAGCCTAAACCGCTGATCGTAGAGACCTGAAACTTGAAGGGTGTGTTCTTTGTATGACGTAGACATCCGATAAGAAAGGTTTTCCGAAATTCTACCCCTATAGAGGTGAAAAAAGGGGCAAAGTTTGTATGGGACAACGTGATTGGTCCAATCTACTTCAAATTTTGCTTAAACCTTTTTAAACAGAATTGATGGAAGACGTGTTTCGTATTTTATTGAAATTCATCCCCGTAACGTGGTTAAATAGGGGTAGAAAGTTATTATGACGGTGATTTGCTTCGAAGTTGATATCAATACTCCTATTGTTTTTGATTTAAATTACATTTCATTTTAACACATCCGATTTTATTCAAAAAAGGATGAACTCACTTAAAAACATAAGCATAAGCAAATACTCTTTACACTTGGAATGTCTCGAAAGTCACCGTATTATATTAGTACCTCACATCTCTCTCTACGGTACCTCATTTGAAGGTTTCTAAGCTTAAAGCGGTTATGCACTTTTAGGACACGGACTGCCTTTTAGGGACGTTTGTTGTGTATACCTACTATTACTTATAGTTTTCTTTTATTTTGTCTTAGAAGTTTAATTTAGTGTATTGTTTTTCGCAATTTTTTTAGTCTGTGTCTTTTTTTTTTATGGGAGCAGTGTTGGTTAACATCTATGGGAAATTAATCTTCTATTATATAAAAGAGAAATTCACTCACTCACTCATCACGAAATCTCGAAAACTACTTGACCTACGAAGCTGAAATTAGGCAGGTAGATTCCTTAAATATTATATGAAAGTCTACGCGTACGAAGTACGCGTACGCGGGCAACAGCTAGTTTATAATAAAAATGCACGTACTCGTAAAGTTTATCCTTGAGATTTCGCAACCAGACTTCTTTTTAGCCAATTTAATAACTACGATGAAAATATAATTGTCCGCCTGTATATCTGTTTCTGATATCACAGCTGCTCTTACATCAAATTTATCGATTTTGATTTACTATTCATACATTTATAATATTTATTGATCAATTGAATTTTTAGATTGGCTGTAGATTGGATGGCTCTACAAGCATTATGGGATAATTGCGTTCATTTGCGCAATTGCGGGGGAGCCCTTAGGTGTTATCGGAAAGCAAAGAAAGGAAAAGGAAAGCAACGGAGTTAGATAATTGGGGAACTTTCTTAAGAAAACTCCATCTGGTCAAATAGAGTTTAGCTACCAAGATGGACAAAACGCACATGTTTCTTGGCTTTGTTCAAAGGAAAACCATTTTGTTCGTAATAGCGTAATAGTAAGAAAACCCTTATTAGTAAGGCCGATAAACTGAGCTTTCTTGATATTATTATTATTTCTCTTTTTTGTTTTATTATACAAGAACCATATTAAACATGGTAGGTATATAAGTTGATATCTCATTTTAGATAAAACCGATTGTTTGAGTAAACGTCGTTCCTTTGAGTACATTTGCCAGCGGATGAAAGATGGTATTTGGTATGACACAGGTTAGGGGCGACGAAATGTCATGGACACCGCGGCGATAAAGATAAACTAAGGAACCATAGCACCCCCTTCCTCAGGCCCCCGTCGTTCTACGCCTAATATTCGATTCTATAGTTTCCCAAATAAACCCAAGATTTGAATTAAATAGAAAACCATTTATTTTCTTTACTACTAACTTAACTACGATTTTAACTTCGCGCTTTTGACAGTTCTAAGACAGGACAACGTCTGTCGGGTCAGCTAGTTAGTCCTAAAGCTAATTTATTTGCATAAAACATAAGTAAACCATACAAACATTTAAAAACACGCACGCCATGCATTCAAATTCTAATAATAATAAAATTGTGGATCAAATTGCTAGGTCATGAATCGGTAAAACGCGTCTATTTTGCATTGAATTTTGCAGATGTACATACTGTACACATTCCCTGTTTCTGGTGATTGCAGTACTAGCTTATTCATCCACGCTCGTTGCATATTATCGCTCATTCCGCCTAGATGAATGGTCATTACCTACTCGTATTGATAGCCAGGAAATGCCGGCATAATCCTCTCCCAACGGAAAAGCAACATATTTGTGCAGCTATTAGCGAGCATAATCAAGGGAGCTGTGCCCGTGTGCATTTCTTTTGTTCGCACTTTCTTTTAAATTGTATAATAGGCTTGCGTTCGTCTGTGGTTAAAAGGCAACATTACATACAAATAAATGTTGTTTGAATTGACAAAGTAAAATGGTAACAACCAACATTATTGCTTTTACTCCTAAGCGCGCGCGTTAAATCAAATAGGAAAATCTACTCCACGGGTCTCCAAGAGACCGGCCTAGCCGAATTTGTGACCCACTGTTAAGTCAATTATAACCTATGTTAGACACAATTGATAACTATATATAAGTAACTACGATGTGATAATGTAAAAGCGTTTCAGAAATAAATATTTACTTTACTTTACTTGACTTTGCTTGTTATTCAGTCAAATTAAAAGATATTGAAACAAAAATTTCTTTGTAATTTATTTATTTATATTTATGGTTATGATAGTCAGCATAACTTGGTTTTGTCACTTTTTGCAAATTCACACTCAGTGAATAATCTTCAATAATGTGTAAAAGCGCGAACGAGAGAACTGCGGACAGGAAGAAACGCCTTAACCTTAATAAAGTCACGGTGCTATCACTTATGTTCCTTTTTATTTGTTTCAGAAAAGATGGGCTGCTTTGTGAGTAAAGACAAGCTGACAAAAGAAGATATGGACTTTCTAAAAACTCATACGTCTTATGATGAGACCACCATCAAGGAGTGGTACAAGGGTTTCAAAGTAAGTCTGTTTATTTACCTATTTTTTGTGCTATTTGCGTGTTTATTGAAAATATAAAAACCAAAAACAACAAATTCTGATATATCATTGAAATATCTGAAAAAAAAAAGGATTCGTTCTATTCGAATAAACGGTCCGCTTGATGAACAGCGACAATGAACCGTGATTGGAAATTCCCGCAAAAATTCTAGTGACTGTCTGCTCAGAATTTATTGCAGCGCGCAGATGTAATAAATATCTACAATGTAGATTTCCTTGATGTTATACTTTTCTGATTAATAGGTAATAAGGTTATCTTTTATGTTTCATTTTATGTCAGTGAACCGGCTGACTCCGGTAAAACGAGTATGACGTAGAAAACAGTTGTGCTTTTTCCCTTGGCTTCAATCAATTATTAATAAGCGATGACTTCAAGTTTATTTCATTTAAATAACTAGACAGCGTAGGTATATAAAATAATTTTATCAAATCAAAATCAAATTTGGTTGTTTTTTTTTTAAATCTTTATCATCATTGTTCAGATCTTGTAAAAATCAAACTAACTAGGAATTAAACTTTTTTATATTTATCTTCTTCTTACAGCAAGACTGTCCTAATGGACGGTTGACCCCAGCGAAGTTCGTCGACATGTATAAGATGTTCTTCCCCTCCGGGAATGCCGTCGAATTCTGCGACCATGTCTTCCGCACATTCGACATGGATAAAAACGGATACATCGACTTCAAGGTAACACAGCGGCCACACTCAGCGTAAGAACAACTCCAGTTGACTGAGACTAACTCAACTTTTCTGTAGAGAGAAAGTTCAAAACTGTATCATTACGGCTAGCGGCATCTAGCGTGTCGGGCTAATTAGTTTGCGGTCCCTCCAACTTATCACCGGAGAACAAAAAAAAAATAAGGATCTTGAGCTTAGAGCCCCGACACAAAGGAAGAGTGCACAGAGCTGGCGCTACGTCCATTATGTTTGTTCGTTTTGTGTAAAAATAGAAAGCTTATGCCCGTTTTCACCAACCCTAGGAGTCGCCTAAATATTTAGGAGTTGCCTAGGGCAGTAAAACGTTTCACCAAACTTTAGGTGGTAACTAGTAACGTTAGGCATCACCTAAAGTTACGACACTGATTCGGGTGTGTCTAATGATAGGCAACTCTTAAACTTACAGGCAACGCCACGGTCGCTCACTCACATCACAGCGCTCGCTCATACTCACATCAAAACCATAGATAAAATTCAAAGTCAAAAATTTTTGCAACTATCTTAGCTTAGGAGTCACTATTAAAAATGGATTGGTGAAACAGAGGATTACACTTAAGACTCTGCTTAGATTAGGAGTTCCTTAGGCGTCGTCTTGTTCCTGGTTAGTGAAAACGGGCATAAACAATTGATACATAAAAATTTAAGTCACAAAATTTTGAGGTAAAATTCACAGTCATCATTACAATCTAATAATCATTATACCGCAATAAAACCTTGCGTATCTTCATATACGAAATGTTCACTTTGTCAACAGTACACACAAACCCGCTAATTATCACGTATCGTTGATACCAAGCTCGCGCTATCGATCTAGAACGTCATTGTTATATTTCACTCGTTATCCACTTGTGAGAGCGGGTTAGTGCGCTACGATGGTCGACAGTGACGTTATGTGACGCAGGTGCGACTGATCCCAGCCTTGGCTTTAAACGCAATGCGATTTCCTGTGGCTAAGCGTAAAGTTAGAACATTAATGTCCCAAGCTTAGTCTCGGTATACATCGAGATGCTGTATTGTTGTAGGAGTTTCTTCAGGCCATCCATGTGACGTCCAGCGGCACTCCTGAGGAGAAGCTGAAGTGGGCCTTCCGTATGTACGACGTTGATGGCAATGGCGTCATAGACATTCAAGAAATGACCAAGATAGTGCAGGTGAGACTTTCTTTCAAGTACATTAGTTATAGGTGTCTGGAAGACTGGAGACAGAACTCGCCGGTATCTACATGTTGAAGGCAAGTACTTTTTGAAATATAGCCTCCTACTCCTGGACAAACGAATACATAATTATAATACAAACATGTGCTATTAAAACGACTAATAAAAAGCTACTTGTATGTGATTCTCTCTATACAAATTTTTGGATGTTTAAATGCACTGGTGGCTTGTTGGCATAAATTAAATTGGCACTTATTGCATAAATGATACAAAAACTGCATATTTATTTTCTCAATAAGAAATTACAAAATTAGAAATTAATTAAATTAGTAACTAGTTATGCTTCGACTCGATTAGATTGGGTTCCACATCCTGATTTCAATACGTTTAAGGTGGTACGATTCACCTATGGCGGGAAATTCAAATTTTAAACAGTTTTTTGGTCCTAGTAGCCAGGCCAGGTAATCATTTTTAAATAACACAGTGTTTGTGCAAAATGTTGGCTGTTCTTTACATAATAATGTACAAATATTTAACAGTAACGCACCATATTACTTACATTTGTCAATAAACCGTTTGAAACAGCAAACATTTGTTTATTCACAAATGTAAGTAATAATGTGCATTAGAAATAAATAGCTTTACATGATTTTGTAAAGAATAATAATCAATTTGCGCAAACATCAGCTACAAGGACAAGAAAACTGCTTGAAATTTGAATTTCCCGCCATTTGTGAAAGTTTGATCTCTAGCGAGAGAGATTTTGTTGGTAACAATATGCATCTAACTCATATTGCAGTTTGATTGGTACTCGTATTGGCCGCAATCGACTGTCGCTGCCGAACGCAGGGATATTTCTGCGGCTGCCTGTTCCTAGTCAACCATTTCACGTTCAATTGTTCACTGCTCATAGTATAAGTGAAATTAATCACGCTATAAACCCAATTAAACTGTCATACTATGCTTGATTGCTATCGACGGGATAGGTTGGGAGCTTTTGCCATGCAGCGGCCTCAACAGGCTTAAAATATTAAATAAAAAATAGATAGTTTCAAAATATATATTTTTTTAACGGACGTTCAATCGATATTATTATTAATAAGGGGTTACGTGGAAAGGGCGTAATAAGCCGAAAGGGGTATGCTATACCTACATTACACCTCATTATGAAAATGTTTACTATGGGACCAACTCTGAAATCGCGAATAAAAAATCAGCGAAAAAAAAGTTGTTACATAGAATAATATTACTAACGCTCAACGAAATGTATGGAACGGCAATTTTTTTTGGTGTTGTAGTGTTATGGCTCTCTAGGGGTTTACTGGTAGCCATTCAAGAGTTCCACTATCCACCTGCTGCTATACAAACGTCATCAGTGTATATCTTTTTTTTTATTTTTTATTTCAGCGTGCTCCACCGTAGGCCGCATCATCGCTTAACATCAGGCGAGTTGGCGGCCAAGCGCAAGCCTACCGATAAAAAAAAATTTAAAAAAAAATATTCTCAAAAAGCGCTGAATCAATTTCGATAAAATTTATATGGGAGCACCTCTGATGTTTGACCTACTAAACAAAAGAATCATTAAAATCAATTCATAATTGGCGGAGTGAACCCGTAAATAAAAAAAAACATACAGTCGATTTATAAACCTCTTCCTTTCGTAGGTTAAAAAGAAGAAGTTTCTAACTTCTTCTAACGGTTTTAAAAGATTAAGACGGACGGAAAGACACAGTACGAACTTATAAAGATTCCTTTTAGTGCTACGGAACCCTAAAAAGCGTGTTAAAATTCTATAGTTAATTTCTTCGGGCACGTAACGAGTTGTGCAGTAGTTTGCTTAAGCATGCCAATTCTTTTTGCATACGCTGCCCCGTATAGGGTTACCGGATGGAAAATTTAAAAGTACGGAGAAAAAGCCTGAATTTTATTGTTTTTTTTTTTTAAATTGTGTCGCAATTTGCTAGTTTGTTGTTTTTGTTACTTTATAATTTAAAATAACTGAAAAACTATATATCTGCCTCTATTTTATTAAAAATTCTAAAAATCCTGAGATTTCCCGATATTTACAAAATCCGGCCGCAATCCTAGAAAAAGCCTAAAAATTCAGAGGTATCAGGACAAATCCTGTGATATGGTAACCCTAGCCCCGTAGAGCTCTGCGTGAAATATTCATTAGCTTACGATTGTCGTGTCTTAGTTGCGCTATAATGAGATGGAAATCGTTGCAAAAACAATTATGCAACTTAACTACAATGCGGTAAATGATTGTTATTATTAAATAAGGTACACCCGCTCCATAGTTTTCCTACCTACCGAGATCTTGATTGAAAAATATGACTGTGACTACGATAATCAACTGATAATTTTCACTTCAGTCATATTGACATTATTTGTACAAAATAAGTTCATTTTTGATTCATTAGGAACTCCTTCCTGTTACCAACGGTATTTTATAACTTTTTTATTTTAATAGCTTTATAACCCCTGCATCGATTAACTTATATACGAACTATTTTTTTTTTAAATATTTTATAGGCTTGCGTTTGAACACCATCACACCTGATGTCAAGCCATGATGCGGTCTACCGCAACCGGTACTCAAGTTATCGTCAAACAAACACAAAAAACATAAATTTGTTTAAACGCCGATCAGTTCCACTGTAAACTCTTAGACCTTACTTCGTTCGGTTAATAAAAAAGGTCTTTATTGCTAGCCCTGTAAATGCTAGTCTGTGGAATGCGCTGCCTGAATGAGTGTTCCCCGTTATTTACAATCTGGGTGTCTTCAAATCACGAGTGTATCGGTTTCTTCTAGGCAAGGGTGCTCCATAGTAGACCGTCCATCAGGTGAGTTGACGGTCAAACGCCAATAACAATATAAAATAAAAATAAAATAATAACCTCTAGAAAAACACGCATTAGTTGTGCACTTGTCGACGGCAATTTCACCACGAATAGGGGAATTTTTAACAATAACTATGACAGCACTGTTCCAAAATTTCTTGTCAATCTATCGACAAATTAGTTATCAATCTTCTTTAAAATTTCGATACAAGTAACTTTATTAGTAATTGCAGACCGATGCTATACTACGATTGTCAAATAAAGCTTTTGCATACCGACCTGTCATGACTTTGTCGCAAATTTTCAAACTTTATTAGCAACTCCTGCAACACGCTCCGAAGTAAGAGCGTTTAAATAGTTCTGACTAAGTTGTGCTGACATAGCATTAGGCGCTTGCCTATGAAATTGCTGTTTTTCGATATTTATGTTAAACAGAATTTAAATATATTATATTGAAATTATAAAGCTTGTACATTTTTAGGGTTCCGTACCCAAAGGGTAAGAACGGCCCTTATTACTAAGCCTACAATGTCTGTCTGTCTGTCCGTCTGTCCGTCCTACTTTTACGGCTGTATCTTTCGTACTAACATGGAAAATAAATAATTGGTGTCAATTAAAGAACACGACAGTGTCAATTAAATAACGAGTTATTTAATTGGAAGTAATAGTCGTATCGATTTGAAACTTTGCTAGTACATGAAATTTTAATGACAATACAACAATTTGGTACAGTCGAACTGATCTGATGATAGGGCTAAGACGAGGATTGTGGAAATCTTCAATAGCTACTAGGAAACCCCTCGAGTTTAAACCATGTTTTGCTTTCTATCATGACATACTAAATAAATTTTGGCGCGGTCTGATCACGATTTCAAATTCGTTTTTTACCCGCTCACGCCATGATCTATTTGCTATCTAAAACGGCTTTGCTTAAAGTCGAAAATCGTATATCATCATATTTGATGATGATGATGATGACTTAGTGGTTGTGTTTATATTATTTTGAGGGTTTTTATTTAATTTATCAAAATATATAAATGAATTTTAACAATTAACTGGTTAAAATGTCACCCGGGGATAGTGTAGCTTCCCAAACAGTGAAATAATTTTTCAAATCGGTTTAGTAGTTTCGGAGCCTATTCAATGCAAACAAACAATCAAATCTTTCCTCTTTATAATATTATACTAGCGACCCGCCCGCCCGGCTTCGCATGAGTGTAATTTACGCGCGAAGCCGGGGCGGGTCGCTAGTCATATATATAAACCTTCCTTGAAAATGTATCTAACTGATGGTGAAAACCGCATCAAAATCCGTTGCGTGGTTTAGGAAGAGTTAGCGGCCATACAGACATACAGACAGACGCGGAAAGCGACTTCAATTTATACTATGTAGAGAAGAGATAGAGAAGAAGAGAAGAGAAGATAGTATAGATAATATGATAATTGTACGAACTGCTGCTAGTCTGTGGAATGCGCTTCCTGAATGCGCTGGTTGTTTACAACCAGCATTACGCTGAGTTGGCACCGGCTTGTGACAGAAACTATTATTTTATTGTGTTTAACTCCTGTCTTTGTATCTTTTTTTTCTGTCATAAATAATTATTTTTCTTTCTTTCTTTCTTTTCTGACGTTTACACGGCTATTGTTTCATTGCCATGTATATGAAAATGGCATAACGCATGATGCACCATGCGATATGAAGGAATGTTCGGGCGTGCTTTCTGTGTACTTTTATGGTGGACTTTTAGTTGATAAGTGATGTAATTGCATTTTGTTCGTGCAATCAGCGCCAGCCCTAACCTTTGATCAGGGTAGAGCAAGATTGTCTTTCGGCGCTCTTAATTTCTGAAACTAACGTACAGGACTCGATTCCGGGATAAAAGTATGCCATGTGCTAATCCAGGATATAAACTATTTCCACATCAAAATTATATGCTGTACAATTTAAGAAAGGGCGCCTCCGCCCCGATACTCCATATATTTTTTTAGCTTTTCGATTTTGGCGGCCCTTGCTATCTGCCGCTTAAAGCGACCGCTCCTTTTGTTCTACCCCAGGGCCGGCACTACGTGCAATATAATAATACTTGTTTCGCGTATCTACGCTTTCTGATATTGTACTTGACGCTTCTGTAAACTTTCCTAATCGCTTGTTAAGCGGCTGAGTGCCATGACTCACCTCAAGCTTACGTTACACCGGTGTATTTTTATCTCTGATCGGACTAGCCGGGTTTGTTTAGTCGACAATCAACGCGTATCCGTAACAAAAGACAGCTCTTTTAGCACGGTTGTAATTAAGCGATACCTAGTAATAGGCTTGTCATAATATTTTTTTCATGTCTCATAAAAAAAATTATCATAAATTGAGCCCATCAACGAAAACAAATTTAAAATTCGTTCAAAAATAAATTAGTTAAAAGTACTTTAATATTATGCTAGACAGAGAACGCACTGTAGCACATGATGACATCAAGCCGTGCGCGCGCTATACAAATTCTATACTAATTACTAACACACGCTTTGTGAGAAAGAGACAGAGCATCCGCTTTCTATCCCCACCAAAAACGTTAAACACTCATAGCTCAAAAATTTACCAGTAATTTGTTTATTTTATTATGAATAATGTATTTAATTATGTCCTTCTCTAAGCCTGTTATTTGTATTATAAATGAAACATTAGGACACAAGTCTATTGTGAAATTATTTAGGTGTCTTCAAAAGCCCGATTGAATTGATGATTGCTTCTTGACGCTGAAACGGCGGAACGGGTTTGGATGAAATTTGGAATAGAAATTTACTATTTGACAGATAGCGGGTGAAAATACGAGGTGCTACTAGTTCACCCTTTCGGGGGTAGGCTAAAAGTCCAGCACTGGACTGTTAACAAGGCTGTCTATGATGATTGCAATATTAATTATTTGATATACGTACAATTCACTAATCATACCACAGAAAAGAAAATGTTTTGTTACTCATACCTATGTTTTGATCGAACTTCAAAAAACATACGAAACTAAACATTGAAACCTTATTCTGAGATCAAAACCTTAATAAAATTATCGCCTCGTCGTTGCACCTATGTATGACTTAGCCTTAGACTAGTCTTTTATGATGAAAAAAGAAATGCATTTGTTCTTCTTCTGTGCATTGTCGTGCAAAGTAACCTAACTTACCTAACACTCCTCCTCACTTCGCCCGTCGTCGTACCTATGTATGGCTTTGCTAACAACAACTAGTAAATTAAATATTACTACAATATAAAACAAATATTATTTAACGGAATTATACCAAAACTACAATATATCAGATCATCAATGTATTATAAAAGAAAATTATGTAACTTGAACAGTACCTATATAACATTAGTAGTATATAAGAAGATAGTATTTCAGTAGATCGATATATCAAATGCTGGTATAGATTATAAATAATATACCAACTATAACAACTATTCAAAAGAATCGATCGTTTGTCCTATATGGCAAAAGACATTTCATACTTTCATTTAATTTAATTTCTTTACATTCATACTTAGTAAACGGTATTAAAATAAAAAATAAAAAGTTAAATGAATTTCGAACAAATTATACGCATCCGTATTTTAACGTCAATATCCACGAAATGAGAAACGTATAGTAGGGTATGAGTAGGTACATGGTTATACGGTCGCAGAAACATGTTAATAAGTGTACTAAATAATGCTAGTGGGATTATTTCAGTATTTTAATTATAAAAACAAGGTTTAATTCAGTAAGACATATTACAAGGATGTTTACTTAAATAATGCATTTAACTTAGTCTAGATTATAAACACTAAATGGTGTGCCTAGACCTTGAACTAAGCGAAACCTATGTTGCAGAATCTAGTCTCTTTCGTGTTTACTGTTTATGCAAGGTCATCATCATCATCATCAGCCAGAAGACGTCCACTGCTGAACATAGGCCTCCCCCTTTAACCTCCACACTGAACGATAGCCTGCCTTTTGCATCCACTGGATGCCAGCGACTCTCACTATGTCGTCGGTCCATCTATTGGGAGGCCTACCTACGCTGCGTCTTCCGGTTCGTGGTCTCCACTCGAGAAAGTTTCTTCTCCATCGGTTATCGGTTCTTCGAGCGATGTGGCCTGCCCATTGCCACTTCAACTTGCAAATTTTAATATCTAATTCGGTGACTCTGGGTCTTTGGCGAATGGCCACGTTTCAGATTCTATCGCGCAAAGAAACTCCGAGCATAGCTCTCTTCATTGCCCGCTGTGTGACTGAGTTTTTCCAAAAGGCCAACAGTTACTGTTACTGTTTATGCAAGGCATAAGTAAGAAAAAGAAAAGTAATCGAACTAAATAATATTTAAAGTTTAACCATATTATGTTCCTGGCATTGGAACACCTCTGTGTTCTAACGCCTGTATTCCTTGCAATATTACATAATTATCACTTCAGTGGCGACAATACAACATTGGAATTAGTGCTGTGGAACTATCGCGACTTAGGTCGACTGTACTATCGCTATAGCACATTTTTTTAAATTTTGAACTATTGAACATCGATAGTCACTAGACTGCACTGGTGATACTATTGAAGCTATCGATCATATTTTCGATCGTGGGGGGTTATACAATACCCACTTTTACTGTTAGCGTTAATGCCTGCGGAAAGATGAAATTGTATGAAAATGACATTGACAATGACATTAGCTTGAGAGATGTTATTTCAAGGTAATGTCATTTTCATACAATTTCATCTATCCACAGGCGTTAACGCTACAGAAAGTGGGTCTTGTCTAATCCCCCTGGGCCCTTATTCTCTATCTCACGTGAGATTCCTTGCCATAAACGTCACGCGTTTATGGCAAAAAACAGTAATTATTGTTTCTTGCCATAAACATTATATTAACATGAAAATGTAATTGAAAAATAGAATCGGGGCTCTCTGCCCGTATTCTCTAAAACCACAAAAACTCGTTACGCGGCCGCGTTACTTTATCTACGTGGAATTGTCAATTTCAAGTTTGCTAACGCGATGAAGAGCGTAATGCGCTTGTTTTTAAGTTTTTAAGTAATGTGGATCTAGTGGTAGAAAGTTTCTTAAGAAAATATAGTTTTTGGCCAACAGACAACAGGGAATTTGTTTTCGATGAATCTATCAGTTCTTCATACTTAAATATTTTTAAATGCGAATTAGATCCAACACTAAGAACGAAATCTTCGTGTTTTCATAATAATGTAAAATATAAATCAATAGCAAATACAAATGTTACATTTACTTTTTAGGGTTCCGTACTCAAAGGGTACAGGGTAAAGGGGCTGTCTGTCTGTCTGTCTATCTGTCCTACCTATTAAGGGCTGTATCTTTCGAACCGTAATAAACCGTAATAGATAGCCAGTTGAAATTTTCCCAGAATATGTAATGTTACGGCGGATTGACTAACACATAATAAAAAAGTAGAAACGAAAGGGGGAGTCCCCTGATAACAAACGTATTTTTTTACGTATTTTTGTATTAGCTCTAATGTAAAAACGGTAATACTTACAAGCGTCAAACTTAACATGATTATAGTACACACTCTAAAGTATGTATAACAAAAAATAATAAAAAATGGCCAAGTGCCAGTCGGTGATAATTTTCTGTTCATTACCAAGTTATAACTGGTAATTTCGTTATTGAATTTGTGTTGGTACGGAACCCTCAGTGCGCGAGCCCGACTCGCACTTGGCCGGTTTATTTTCGTTGATCTCCTTTCGGCGGAGCATACCTATCCAACTATTCTATCCTATCCAACTCTATTGACATTTTGTTGCAGTCTTTCTCAATACTACTTATGGAATTTATTCATTGGCATCTATGAAAAAACATTTTGGAGTACTTTGGTATTTATTCGCTAAATACCAGCTAGAGGCTATGGATTCGATACGAGGTAAGAGGCTCAAGAGGGCAAAGCTTCCCTTGCTAAGACAAAACTTTATAACCTAGAAATCGCCGCATTCAGTCTGTATTTGTCTAAACTACCTATATTATAATGTCTTTTACCGGATACATTTCGGAGACTGTACAATGGAACTGCACAATCTAATATCCCTACCTTCCTTCCACCAACAACCAAGGAGAGCTTCGGTGAAAAGACTGCGTTTTACTGTCGAAATTCCAAAGACTCGCACAAAGCAATTCGCTACCTGAGTTATTGTCTTCCGAGAAATACAACCTGAAAGTTTTTAAATCCAAAGTAAAAAGCTCCTTTCTTGATAAGAGTGCTTCACCGCAGACCACAGTGTTGCTTAATATGAGACAAACAAACCTGTGTCCAAGTGCGAATAATTAGTCAGCAGGGATGGCAATCGCGGACGAAGTCGTGTGTATAGCTAGTAATAAATAATGGCCAAGTGCCAGTCGGTGACAAGTTTCTGTTCATTACCAAGTTATAACTGGTAATTTCGTTATTAAATTTTGTGGTGGTAAGAAACCATCAGTGCGCGAGCCCGACTCGCCTTTGGCCGTTATATTTCCATTACTCCATACATAACTTGTGTGTAACTTTTATTCAGTTGAGTAGATACTTATATGAAATAACAATAAAACGAAATTTAAAAATTGAATGTCTTTTTTTAAAAGATAACAATGACTACTTATTAAAACGTTTCATAATAGTTAACTAGTTTAAAATTTAGGTAACTTAAACTAATAATCACAAAAAAATAAGATGTCCGGCCGTATTACTCATTATATATTTTTTGGGACAACGTATTTTGAATTTTTTTTTGTTATAATTTTCATGACCGTGGTCATTGTCCTTTAGTCGTAATATTAAACATGTTTACATTGTCTTAATAGCGTCAAACAAGTCATAGTCACAGTCAGAGTCAAGCTAAGTAAGTCACGGTCAAGTCAAACTCATGCTCCTGTAAAGTGGTGGAGACTTTACAAGAGGCTCCTATGGCTTATGTTGTTTTGGAAACAACACGAAAAGACACGTTTCACCTCGTTTTATCACTTGACCACACTCGAGCACGTTCACGAGCACTTAATGAATAATAATTCACCATTTAGAACACATTAACACTCGTAAATACACAAGTTTAGGAAAATAATCCAACAAGCCGACATGTTTTTTCCACGTTGCCGCCAGAACTCCACGTATTTTGACAGCTTTGCCGATATTGCCATATTAAAGTTGTCAAAATTCGTTATGACAAAAATTGTGAAAATTCGTAGCCCAAGACGACAAAAGGGATTACGCGGATAGCAGGCGGGGTGGCCCACTTCCCACGCGATCTCCTTTGTTTTCTTCTTCGCACACTCTGTAGCGTCGCGGGCGAACCCTGAGTCACGCAGCTGGTCTATAGTTTAGTCTTTATTTTCATTTTTAGTAATTATATTTCTTATACTTGTTGGAATACAATCAAAAAAATCAACTGAAAACATTCGTAATTACGTAGGTTTACAGGTTTTATTTGCAGACGCTTGTATCTTTGCACTTTAACAAAAACAGGTACATAGTAATGGCGTCCCGGTCATCGGGTCGTTTTCATACTTTTCAGACAAACGTACTAGGTATTTTTTGGGAAAGTATTTGTTGTTGTTGACTTTATTGAAACTGTAAGTATAATAACTGGCCAAGAGGTTGGATTCCGTTTGACTTTCATTTTAAAAGACCTGTTCAACAATATCCCACACAAGAGGGTGCAGCGAAAAAAAGGCCACCCCGATAACGCAAAATTATAAATTTTTTATAATTTTGAAATTGAGATCTATATTAAAACTTTTATTGTGCAAAGTTTCATACACTTGCTTTAGTAAATTTAATATAGAAGTTAGAAGGTTCTAAAAAAATTCGGACGGACGGACAGATGGACATAAGAACTATATAATAACGAATTTATAAGGACTCCTTGTCGGGCTACGGAACCCTAAAAATGAGCCGACGAGACAGGAGTGGTAACCGGGATAACAATAATGATTATTAAGCCTCTTCAATAATCATTGTTACCTTCTCCGGTCCCGCATCTTCTGCAACACGATCTCCATTGTTGGGACTGTTGTCCCTTATTTCCACTGTACGAATAAGTTTTTGTTTTTTTGTGGTTCGTCGACATACTAGGTGTTTGCTGCAATTTAGGAAGTTTCATATCTTGCATTTTCAACAATTGATTTAAAAAATGCGTCATTATCAGAAATTGTGTAGGCGGAGTCGCAATCGTGAATCAGTTCAAAAAATAGATTTAGTAATTTTTTATATGATTTGATACTTATTTTTGTTCCCTCGCCTGTAGTACAACTTGACCATGAACACTTTGTCAAAAATTCCCGGGTGAAAAAAACATCAATTAGTTGGTGAGCGCAATTGACTCCTTTTCCACGTAAACATACAATAGAGTACATACTCTTGAACCGAGATCTGGCATGAGCGTCATTTAATTTATCCTCAAGATTTTCTAGTTCCATTATATTTTTTATAGGTTTCAAACAGAATGCAGAATTCATCGTTTTTCCCCTTATTCTTTCATCAAACACTGTTACTGTTTCTGGGTGTTTGTGAAGTTTTTGGCTCTGTATGTCAAGTTTTATAGAAATATCCGCCAATTTTAACATTATTTCATTTTGGTTCTGAATAATAAGGGTTTGGTTTTCTGCAATAATCTTTTGATTATTTGCGAGGTCTGCAATCGAAACTGTATTTTCTCCAATAGTTTCGTAATGCACATTATTGTATTCATCAGGCATTACAATGTAGTCTGGAAGTTCCAATACTGGATTTCCAATACCGTCCATGGTGGGAGCTATAGCAATAGTTTCAGTAAAGCATGTGTCATTTGTAGACAACAGACTCTGAAACAAAAGATTTTAGAATATAGAACAACTACAAAAACAATATTAAATTTTACTTGACATTGCTTAATCTATGTTATTATGTTCTTTAAGCAATCAGACAAGAAACAAATACCAAAGCATGAAATTGAATTTCGGCACGACGCGACTATTGGAAGCCATCTGTCCCTTTCTTTCGGAATAAAGCAATTCACAGATAGATCTGTGTAGCAATTAGTATCATCAAAATATGATGTTGTTTGACAACGTATTCGAACATATAGTATTACTAGCGACCCGCCCGCCCGGCTTCGCACGGGTGTAATTTACGTGCGAAGCCGGGGCGGGTCGCTAGTTATATAATTATTTAAACTATCCTATCTCTCAAGTTGGATCGAACTGCACATGGTGTGCGAATTTTATTATAATCGGTTAAGTGGTTTAGGAGTCCATTGAGGACAAACATTGTGACACGAGATTTATATATATTAAGATTTTGTAATAGGTACATTTTGTAGGTAAGTTTATTTTTTGTCCAGTCTGGTTTTGGTAGGGAATATTCAAATTAACTTTTTTTTTCTTTTGCAAATTTTTTTCGAAGTCAACTCCTTCTGTTACCCAGGCAGAAGGACAAATTGACAATTGTGGCGTTCCATTCTCTATGGTTTTTAACCGACTTCAAAAAAGAGGAGGTTATCACATTCGACTGTTTTTTTTTAATGTTTGTTACGCGATTACTCCGCTAATTTAGCACTGTTTTTGATGATTCTTTTTTGGTCATATCTCATAGGTGGTCCCATATAAATTTTATCGACATTGATTCAGCGCTTTTTGAAAAAATCAACAAAATCATGACAATAAGCAACGAATTCAATGTACATTGTACAGTGCCACCAACTTAGCTGTTAAGGTGGGCAGAATTGGAACTACAGTAATTTCTTGGTTAATTTCATACTTTGTTCTCCACTAGCGACGCTATCAACTGAACAGCAAACATAGAGGAATTGTTCCTAGAACAAAACTTCAAAAAAAAAAACAAAGAAGTGTCTCCGTGGCAAGGAAAGGGTATATACAAAATCCTTGCTCCGTGGCGACCGGGCCCTGTTGTTTTTCGTAAAAAATTTCATGACCACGGATACAAAATAATGCAGTCGTAATATTAAACAATTTCATATGGTGTTCAATAGCGCCAAACTACTTTTTAGTTTCAGTTTGTAAATGTAGGTATAGAGCCATGAAGTCGGTTATGTTTTTTCTAAAAAATATTATTATTTTGAATGGCATCCTGAAATTTGCATTGCACTTTGAAACAAAATATAAATACTTAGCTGACATTAAAATAAACATATTCGACCTTACTTCAAATAATCTGGCTAAATAATATTAACAACCTTTCAGCTAATTAACTCTTAAGCATTTAATCAAAGTTCAACTTTTTCTCATAAAAAAATTAGTTTGCTATTGCTTAGTTGAGAAACGAAATACTGACTGACTATACAGTCGGTACTGTTGTTACGGTCATCAGTCGAGTTATTTATTTCGCAAATTTTAAACATTAAAAAAAAAAAACACCGAGTGAAAAATTAAAAAACTCGATTGATTTCGATAATCGATCCTTAGAATAACTATCAAAATTGTATCTAACTGATAATATTGTATGTTAAATATTATGATAGACAATAAAAATGCTTACCTTATCGTATTTGTACTGGAAATACGGATCCCTAATTGAGTGGCCGTAGAAATCTATAAGAGAAAAGTAATAGAATATTAAATCATTTATACCAAAATAAACGCTCTACATGGAACCTAAACTAGGAAAAGGTTTATTATTAATACTAAACGCTGCAAAGGGGAAATATTAAAGTGAAATTTATAATAACCTTCGACTATATCACGAAACCGCCATGTTTTTATTGGTTTTGCAATCCTGAACTATGATTTCAAGTTTTGACAAGTATTTCAAGTTTTCATATATACATACTATTTCATGAATACCAGCATAATTAACATAATTATAGAAACATATCTATCATTAGAAATCAAACTCAACGTGTTTATTGTCAAATCATTATAAAATTACACGTAGCACACAAATTTCATCAACCATTTAAATTTACATAAAACATAATCATATTTCACAGTAAATCGAGATGCGACATACTTTTTCTGCCTAGGCGATACATTATTAGCAAATAACAAAATGTACTTACCAATTAACAAATATTAAATTGCGTATTCCTTTGTTCAATTAACATACGTTACTATACTGCCGCCCTGAAATTTAAATAAAAAGAACTTGCTTTTTTTTGTTAAATATTTCATGACCGTGGATACAAAGTCATTTAGTCGTAATATTAAACAAGTTTACATAGTATTAATAGCGTCAAACAAGTCATAGTCACAGTCAGAGTCAAGCAAAGTAAGTCACGGTCAAGTCAAACTCATGCCCCAGTAAAGTGGTGGAGACTTTACAAGAATATGGATTTATTTCGGCTCGTATTATTTTTCTATACTTGTGTATTGTCGAGTGTTAATGTATACTAAATGGTGAATTATCATTTATTAAGTGCTCGTAAACATGATCGAGTGTAGGCAAGTGATATAACGAGGTGAAACATGTCTTCGTGTTGTTTCCAAAACTCCATAGAAGCCTCTAACTTTTTTTTTGTTATTTTAGAAAGGAGACTTTCTAAAATAACAAAAAAAAACATTTTACATGTAAGTAAGGAGGGAATCGGTAATTTTGGTCTAAGGTGATTTTTTTAGCAAAGCGCATTGGTATTCTACTGCAATATGCCATAAGGAGAAAATCTACGACCATATTACTACATAGATACTATTTGACACTAATTTACAGGTATAATAGAACTTTGTAGGCTACATTAAAAGTGCCCTTATAGCGCCATATCTGTTGTTAATGGTCTGTAGAGTGGTGTATAGCGCTATCACTTATCACCTTTAGTTACAAACGGATTGGCTCTAAAGCTTTTATGCAGTAATTTTTAGTTGGGCATGCAATTAATTCACGAAATATTGAGAGTCGAAATCGAGGCCGAAATCAAACTGATTATCTCTACATAGTATAAATTGATGTCGCTTTCCGCTTCTGTCTGTCTTTATGTCTGTATGGCCGCTAACTCTTCCTAAACCACGCAACGGATTTTGATGTGGTTTCCACCATCAGTTAGATACATTTTCAAGGAAGACTTATAAATTTAACTAGCGACCCGCCCGAGCTTCGCACGTAAATTACACCCGTGCGAAGCCGGGCGGGTCGCTAGTCAAATATAATTTTTGGTGTGAAAAATAATTTACGCGAAGTTTTTCATGATAAAGTTACTATCGAACACTAACGAAGCTGTAATAACTTCTGCAGAGTGCCACGAACTCTCCGCCCTGGCTGTTAAATAGCCATTTACCAAGTTATGCGTCGTTGCGGTATCTACAACTTCACCCATTTGCCTCTCAAAACACGAGCCTAAGTTGCAAAGTCTTGTCGTCAATTGGCTAAGAATGTTTCATCCTGCAAGGAGTGTTATAATCAGTGTACGATCTACTCGCCACGATTCTGCATATTGTAAAACGTCGATCTATTTGCATCAACTGCGTTTGTTTTATACAGGGTTATTGACAATTATTTGCCTCTCGCAAGCAATTTTACTACATGATGCTTAGGAAATCTTGTTCCAAGACTTTTTATAAAACTTAAAAAACTCAAATAAAAAAAAACTGTAGATGCAAGAGTTTGCCTATTTTCGCCCGACGCCCTGTTTTTTCTTGTTTAAAATGCGTAAAGCTATAATTTTTTTAAAACAAGTTTCTTCGTTTTCTCTTAGAAAAAACCCTTTTATATGATACCCATATCATGATGGTAGATATAAGAACATTTGGCCCGCCATCTCGGGGCGTCCGCCAATTTGAATTTATCATCTAGGACCAAAGCGTTTGGGAAGACAAATCCAACGAACCTAAACTCGGCGGGGTTACGTCGTTTCGTTTATGAGTTCCTATGGCCACCTTCTGTCTCCATCATCAGACCAGCTCGATGGTACCATAACATTGCATTGTGACAGAATTTACATGCCTAATTTCAGCTCAATCGGTTGAGGATAACTGGTCTAACATTCAGTTGCAAGATTTGTCCCACACAAACCGCGAACGTACAAAGATACAAACTAACAGGGCAAGTTGAATAAAAACTTGTAAAAAAGAATTACCTACTAAGAGTCATAGAACTAAAGTTGTTCGTTATTATGTAGCCATGCTGCCAGCGAGAGGTTTTTGGCGAATTATCCATAACATTGTATATGTGTATCAGCGTTGCCAGATTTTATTTTTGCCAAGTCGGGATTTTGGAACTTTTTGATTCTGTCTTCGAAAGCGGGACAGTAAAAAAACGTATATAATCAGAAGTTTTTAAATATTAATCTTTTTATTTGAGTTCAAATTATGTTTACGTGACAATAAATAGCAAAAATAGCCATAAAAATGTATTATAATAAAAATATGATATTTTAGATCAGATTTACCCTATCGTTAAATAGTTGAGTCTTAGCGCTTATTTTCATTACGCGCCGGGCGGGCGGGCGGCCAGTCCACACTTGTCTGTGCCACCCGCCCGCGCTTCCTCAGCACGCTGCACACACGGTCGAGTTATCCCCGAAAAGCGGGACTGACCCTGTCCCGCGCCGGACATTTAATTTTGATAAAAAAATCAGCGTTGCCAGAGCAACGCTGATGTGTATGGCCTAAACCATACAAATCGCGTACATAAGCATTATCATGCATTGTTTCTCTAAAAAACATAAACGCTTGCCCTAAAATTTACGCCACTGTGCTCGAGCTTCTTGGTCAACTTTCTGCATCCAGTTTTTACCCGTGGCTTTACGGATTTTTGGGTTAAGGTCACAATACAACTCTTAATTCAAAATAAGAAAAGTTTACGTTTCTTGTTTTGTTTTGTAAGCCTATTTATTAGTTTCACAGAATAAGGTTCTGAAAAATTATAAGTAAAATATATGGGAAAAAAGGGCACGCCTAAAACAAAGTAAATATACTTTTTATAATCTAAGTTTGAATTTTTATTGTTTTGTTAGTTAATTTAATGTTTGCATAATTATCTCTGTAAACTACGCTTAATGGCGCTATAATACTTACCTATTTATACTGTGTTTTCTCAATAAGTGAATTTGTAAATTCTTTTGAGGAAATAAAAATTTTTGTACTTTTTAAGTTTCGGTTGGTTAAAGTTGCGTTTAAATCTGAGTTAGGCAATTTTAAGGCATTTTTAAATGTAGAAATATGTCAATATGACCCCGGATTAGACGCATGATTCCCTTCGGTCTCCAACTCGCCACTCTAGAAGTCGTATCCTCCAGAGGTCATAGGTTATTTGAGTAATTAAGGCCAGTCTGGGGTTGTTGCTAAAAGCAGGTTTTACATACAACTAAAATTAGGAACTTGCTCATAATTGTGTGAAATTTTAGAAATAATTTAAACTGGTTTCGATTCAATTTAACTCTTCAGATGGACTCTATTTGTTGTTAATGTTCCTCATTTGAGAAGGGGTCATAGTTCATATCCTGTGCATTCTCTGATAACGGGAGCACACAGGTCATCCTCTCCACCGGATCTCTCCCGCAGGACCTGCCACGACTGACTATAATAATGGTTATATCTTTATAATCAACTAGATGCACCCGCTTCTGCTTCATCCGCGAGTTAAAACCGTCGTTAAGTTTTGTAAATTTTCCAATGTTCTGCGCAATTTTCTTAATTCCGTAAGAACCTTCTACGAAGTATTAGAATGCTTAAAAAAAATTAATGAAATCGGTAAAGTCGTTCTGAAGTTATGGCGTGATCAAGGTAAATAGGGATTAATTTTTATACATATAGATAACAAAATCTTCATGCGAGTTTTAATGGAGTTTTGATGAAGTCATGTAGATAACGGTCAACAATAAAAGCAAAATGTAGAATCTACCTCACACAACGATCCTCTTAGAGAGCCTCTAATAAGAAAAGTTCTATTGCCTTGGTGATAACATTGATGAGCCTACCTATGCTGGCTACGCATCATCATACATTTTATTGAATTTGTTCATCATCGTCTTTTTGAGACACGAGTATTTTTCTTTTAGAGAAATAGAAAATCTTAAGTATCCTCTTAAAAGCCTTTCAAAGGATCCTTCTACTCACATGATATTAAAAAAGACGGTTATTGTAAATACTACAAGTGCACCCAAAATACTAGAATAAGTACTACATTATTTTTTTACACGTGACACTACAACGTCGAGAAAGGACTCCTATACGAAAAGTCGTTTTTCGTTATAATTATACAGATCCTAGTTTGGCCACCAACTCGCCGTGCTTTTCTGGTTTTCGCAATACTACTTACCAATAGAGAAAAACTTGTTAACTTGTTTGTCGTTGATGTAAAACTTATGACGTTGAAAACATCTTGTACCACCGGTTTTATCAACCACACCACATCTTACCAAAAATACTAAATTTAGAAAAGATTCATATTAATATAGATCGGGCAAATAATATCAACATCTATGAATAATAAAGAGTGAATCAATGAAAGCTCTGAGCGTAAAGACAACTCGTTTGTCAGCTCGTCCTACAACAAATTCGTGCACCAGGGGAAACTTAAAAAAAAAAAAAAACTCGTTGTTTTATCCTTTATTTCTAATCTTTAAA
This sequence comes from Agriopis marginaria, assembly GCA_932305915.1. NCBI lineage: Eukaryota > Metazoa > Arthropoda > Insecta > Lepidoptera > Geometridae > Agriopis > Agriopis marginaria. The sequence continues at coordinate 13,781,353 of OW029916.1, read as the reverse complement.
CTAATGTCCATACTTAGAATAGATTCATTTATGAAGTTATACTTCTTATGCGACTTGCAACAAGGTTGCGTTAAACGTTTAACGGTACCATGGAGGGGGAATTTTTCTCTCTCGTATGGTTGCGAAATGCGTATGCCTATATACCTTTTTTCGCGTTGCGACTAGCAGAACCGGTAGTGTAATGGTGTCGCTAATGAATTGAGAAGCCTAAGGAGCTAGGTTCGAATCTCGAGAAAAGCATGTTTTTAAATTGTGGATATTTTTGCCCTGGTTATAATTTTAGGGTTCCTTGTTGAAGTATAACTTCTTCCGCGCGGAGGGACTCCACACTATTTTTTTTTGTTATTTTTAATCACGTGGGCACGAGCCAATAACGCCTGTTATCTCCATCATGCTCAGACTAACTATCAAGTCGCGTAGCATGGATGATGAGCAAACGAAGTTATGGCTCGTCAGCCTAGTTGCATTTGCCGTCGATATGATATCATTAGGGTGCAACGCATCGAGCTACTCCATGATATTGGTGTCGATTTTGTGGTAAAATTTTATAAACTAAACTTAATTTGTAGGCGATAAAATAATGACTTTGGGTAAAATAATTAACTATTCGTCTTTTTAATAAAATTTCTGTTTGCGATATATCTTTAACTAGCGTTGCCCCGAGGTTTCACTTGCGTAGTGATGAAAACTGGTGATGATGATGATGAAATTTAGCCTATATCACTTTCCGGCAATTGAACTATACCTATGAAAAAAATTACGTTGATCCGATGCTCTATTGCTGCGTGAAATAGGAATAAACCAACAAACTAACAAACACACATTTTCGCATTTATCATATTAGTATGATTGTTACTTAACTAGTGGATAACAAAATCAAAGACGTATTCTTCTCAAGTTTTCGGAGGTAATACATGTAACAAAACAAAAAATCAGGCATCGCAAAAATATAGGTACTTTTGAAAGAAAAAAGATGAATGAAAGACATGGACAAAAGTTATTTAGGCGAGGTTTTCTCAATTTTAAGCCACGCTTGTTACTACATATGAAGATGATTTAGTGGAGTAAAACCATGGCGCTTACACAGTCGTGCGTTTTGCTACACCTATTTCAGAGATTAAAAAAAAAAAAGTTTTGCTGTAATGTAACTTTATCTTTCCGGTTCCCTGCATAATTATGAAATCTGTATATTAAGATATCGTAGACATCGTTTAGTAAATAGGTATTAGAAAGTATTAAAAAAAACAAGTGCCAATCAGTTTTACATTCATATTCTTTTTTATTGAGCGAAATGTCGTTAATCGTGTTTCGGTCCTTATGGTTTTCTACATAAAACTTAATTTTGATATGGCACCTTTTTTACAATTTTAAGCTAACCATGGAAATAGATAAACTAAAACCATCATCATCATCAGCCAGAAGACATCCACTGCTGAAAATAGGCCTCCCCTTTTAACCTCCACACTGAACGACAGCCTGCCGTTTGGATCCACTGGATGCCCGCGACTCTCACAATGTCGTCGGTCAATCTAGTGGGAGGCCTCCCTACGCTGCGTCTTCCAGTTCGTGGTCTAAACTAAAACTAGAATGACTTAAATTGCTAAAAACGGGATAGGCCTGAAATAGTAGGAAAACTGCCAGCGAGAGATTTTTGTCACATCGAAAATAACCCTGTTGTAACGTCTCTAGCTCGGTAGGAAAAGGAAACTAGGAGATTACTATATACAACATTTATTTATTAACTAGGAGGTAGGTAGTAGGTACACATTAGAAAAATATAAGTAATGAATTTAGACAAGTAGGTAGATAAGAAACTATAATAGTCAGGGTCGTGGATTTACACTCATGAGCTAAATTACGTTCTACTACTGAACGACCCACTAGCCTTAGCGTCGGCGTTGGAGAAGCACGGTGTAGCGGTGGCAGCAGCCACCAGGCAGCAGTAGGCAGAGAGTAGGTACGCAGCGGCGCAGCGTAAACTACGAGACTGAGCTTCCGGGGGCAGAAGACAGATGGCGCCACTGGTTGGTTGGAGTGGTAAGGGTGAACCCCAATATAGGTACACGGGGTTCACAATTAGTATAAAAGAATTAGATGATATAGCATAAAACTAGCGAATTATTACATCAGATAGATGAATTCGAGGCAGCAGATAATTTTTATGCAGAATGCAATCGTACGATGTCGTATCAATGTGTCATGCGTACGCTCGCTCAAACGTCAGGTGATCCGCACCGGTAAAGGTCTGCCGCTTGCTCATTGGCTGATACGCGCGGTAGAATTGTGTGCAAAAACTAGACTATATTTACGAATCTTATGTTAGTGATTATAAGACTTTTAATTGAAGATAATTGTATTTGAATATAATAGGATAATTAACCTTAGTTATGTAACGAACCGTTACATACCCCCTTTTTTAGGTTAGGATTTTTCCTATGAAAAATCCAGTATAGCTAAATAGTAAGCTTAAAATCTTTGACATGCCAGGCGCCTAGGTTGTGACCTGACATGTCTTCAAGTTCGTAAACAAGTTTAGACCTTTTAAAAACGATACGACATTTCAAAAACTTTGGAGCTAATTTTTTTGTGAACTTGTTATCCTTGCTGCTTTGAAAGAATGTTCGCTTCCAAACTATGTCTCCAACGTTAAACTCAACATTTTTACGGCGAAGATTATAATTAGCACTATTTCGAGAGTGTGCTTTAAGAAGTGCTAGCTGTACTTTATCGAAAATTTTCTGTAGCACACCTAGATTTTCTGCGTAGCTATCACGAGGGACAAACACAATTTGATTTCCTAAATCAGGATCAATATAATGCGAACCGTCACTTGGCAACTCTCGGCCAAAAACGAGAAATGATGGAGTATATCCTGTTACTTCATTTACTGCGCTGTTCAGGGCAAATTGAATTTTAGGGATGTTGGCATCCCATGACCTATGGTCGTTCTCGACAAAGGTGGACACAGCAGTAATTATAGTTTTATTGTAACGTTCCACTGTGTTTACCTGAGGGGTATATAGTGGAGTGTAGTACACGTTAGGAATGTTGTAGGAAGCAAACAAGTCACGCATGATATTACTAGTGAACTGCTTTCCGTTATCCATAAGTATTGTACTAGGGATACCGTGGACAAGGAAGACTCGTTCTTCCAAGATTTTGGATATGATATCTGAAGTTGCTCTTCGTATAGGAAAGAGTAAGCTATATTTTGAGAAGCAACAAGTAATTACAAGCAGAAAGGTATTCTGCTTTCGTGAAACTGGCAAGGGGCCAACCAAATCCATGCTCAGCATTTGGTAAGGACGGCAGCAGTCCTTTGGTCTACCCATTGTCCCAAGAGTAGAGTGGTTTGGATATTTGTATGATAGGCAAGTTTCACATGTTGTAATGAAATTTATGACATCTTTATGTAGGCTAGGCCAGAAATATTTTAGGCTAAGACGCTTATGTGTTTTGAAAATGCCAAAGTGGCCAGACGTAGGTTCCGAATGGTTTTTGGAAATAATTTCCTGTCGGTATTCCGTCGGAATTACCTCTTTCCATTCGAACTCTCTAGTTAGTGGGTTAAGAGATTTCATGTAGCGAAAGAGTAAACCATTGGTAACGCGATAGTTTAGAAAAGACGTAGGGGAAGTCTGGCATCCGTTAAAAATAGAGAGGTACCAGACGTTGTTAGTTTTCTTAGCCGGCTTGTCTAGTACAGTGTCAATGGCAGTAATTGGAACAGAGCGACTCAAACTATCTGGGACAACGTTTTCGGTGCCTTTTCTGTGCTTAATTTCAAAGTTGAATGCAGAAAGGCGTACACCCCATCGAGCCAGTCTTCCAGTAGGATTATTTAAGTTTAAAAACCACTTAAGCGAGGAGTGGTCAGTAAAGACAGTAAACTTAAGACCGTTTTCAATATAGCAACGCCAATGCTCGATTGCAATAAGTACTGCTAACGCCTCGCGTTCCGTGGCACTATAGTTCCGCTCTTGCTGCGACAAGGATTTGCTCATGTACGCTATAACTTTTTCCTGCCCGTCTAGTGTCTGAGTGAGCACCGCACCAAGACCATAATCACTTGCGTCAGTGTGTACCTCAAATGGTTTTGAGTAGTCAGGGCACGAAAGTATAGGTGCTGAGACAAGGCACTTTTTAAGTTCCTCGAATGCCTTGTTAGCTTCTGGGGACCATATGAAAGGTAGAGCATTTTTGCCTTGTGATGTGAGTTTATTTAGTGGAGCGGATAGTGTACTGAAGTTGGAAATAAACCGGCGATACCAAGATGCAGTACCTATAAATCGCCTAACTTCTTTCCGATTTGTAGGAGTAGGGTACTTGACAATTGACTCCACTTTTTCAGGGTCTGCGTGAAGGCCATCTGAATCTACTGAGACGTTACATTTGGCCCCACGTTGGGCGCCAAATGTAACGTCTCTAGCTCGGTAGGAAAAGGAAACTAGGAGATTACTATATACAACATTTATTTATTAACTAGGAGGTAGGTAGTAGGTACACATTAGAAAAATATAAGTAATGAATTTAGACAAGTAGGTAGATAAGAAACTATAATAGTCAGGGTCGTGGATTTACACTCATGAGCTAAATTACGTTCTACTACTGAACGACCCACTAGCCTTAGCGTCGGCGTTGGAGAAGCACGGTGTAGCGGTGGCAGCAGCCACCAGGCAGCAGTAGGCAGAGAGTAGGTACGCAGCGGCGCAGCGTAAACTACGAGACTGAGCTTCCGGGGGCAGAAGACAGATGGCGCCACTGGTTGGTTGGAGTGGTAAGGGTGAACCCCAATATAGGTACACGGGGTTCACAATTAGTATAAAAGAATTAGATGATATAGCATAAAACTAGCGAATTATTACATCAGATAGATGAATTCGAGGCAGCAGATAATTTTTATGCAGAATGCAATCGTACGATGTCGTATCAATGTGTCATGCGTACGCTCGCTCAAACGTCAGGTGATCCGCACCGGTAAAGGTCTGCCGCTTGCTCATTGGCTGATACGCGCGGTAGAATTGTGTGCAAAAACTAGACTATATTTACGAATCTTATGTTAGTGATTATAAGACTTTTAATTGAAGATAATTGTATTTGAATATAATAGGATAATTAACCTTAGTTATGTAACGAACCGTTACACTGTATACAACCTGTAAGCACAAGTAACGTGTTTCCGAATGAATTACTTTCAATAAGTGGCTCGATTTTTCACAAAAAATATTAGGCCAAATGAAATATTTTCTATTTTTTCGAATGGGTCACATAACTCGTTGCGTTAGCGAGTAAATTGATTACTCAATTTCTTTTTTTTTAAACTTCTTTTTATTTGTTATTTATTATTATTTCCTTTATTTGTTATACTTCTCGGGTCTAGCCCGGACATTTGTTAGGCATTGGTGAGGCCGAAGCCAACACCAAGAGGCACGTTGAATATAAAAATACAATTATAGAATGTGTATAAAATGAAATATAAAACTATTGTACAGTATAGGATATTAAAAGTCTGGGCTATTGAGGTGAACAACTTGTGGATGGGTTAACAGATCTATGGTATGAGGTACGGCACCTGCCAATTATGCCTCATTTCAAAATGCTAAAGCAGGTGATGACTTGCCACCCACTTAATGGGCCCCCCATAATGGCTGCCGCATATTGGCACCGGAGGGTCAACATTGGCGTGGGTGGCTTAGGGTGTAGAGAGGTGTGCTGCACTTTCACTAAGAGCTACTCGCGGCGTTATGCCCTTTAACACTTCCACCCTGGAGCTTAGGTTCTTAGCTCTTGCGGTTTCCACCCCCAGGCGGCCGATTAAGGCAAGCCAGGGGTCAGGGTCTCTGGGGTTTAAGACCCATGGAATCGGGGTACGCGGTGTCGCCACTCACCGACGGCTCGCCATAAAGCCGCCCCTGCGTTTTATTATTATAATTATTTTTATAAATAATAGGCTTGCGTTTGACCACCATCACGCCTGTTAAGCGATGATGCGGTCTACGTTGGAGCACGCTTGCCTAGAAGGAACCGATTCACTCGTGATTTGAAGACGCCCAGATTGTAACCATCTGGGAACACCCATTCAGGCAGCGAATTCCACAGACTAGCAGTTCGCATAATAAATGTGAAATCAAAGCGCTTCGTACGGGTTTTCGGAATATCAACCATAAAGCGGTGACGATTTTTCGTGCCCGCTCTGGCAGTCCGATAGAAAAATGGGCAGGATTATTATTTATTTCGCTCGAAATTAAGTCATTTCGCACGATTTCGCGATATTTTCGTTCTCAAAAATTGAGCCAATGGTCGGTTAAAGTCTCATCTCATGCAAGCACTCCAAAACCGAATTGAGCCGCGGCAAAAATATTTTTGGAAGGATCCTCCATTTTTTCATACTCGATATCGGCAACACCCAATATATTATTCAACACCCATTTTAGTCGCTTTAAATGCCCACATAATTATGTGTGTAGTTGTTCATGGCACGTGATTTTACAATGTGAACCGCTTGTCCACTGCTTCTGCGGTATGTGAACTGTCGGAAGCAGCTCGAGTGGCTGGGAATGCTGAAGCGGTGCTTTACAAGTAGGTGTAGAGGAATGCCAGTACCGCAAGTTTCCTGCAGCCAGCATAATTAGGGATTTGTGGAAACGCTAATAAACCAAGCATTCACTTTAAGTAATCATTCTTGCGAAGTTTTTTCCGAGCTTTTTTTATGCATCTTTAGGACCAATTGAATAAATCACATTTGAAACTTGACCAAAATTCAACAATGTAACTGTATTATGTATTATTTATTTTTTCAAAGTTAGAACTGCACACTTGCTTAACTTTTTTCAGTTAAAAAGTACATAGTAATAACAAAAGTGGCCATTCTTAGATTATAAGCCATTATACTATTTACTTTGACATAATAAACAATAGACTAACAGATGTCAAATGTGATCTATTAAATTCACAGATATACACAACAGATCTGTGATTAAATTCAATAAATTATTACGAGATCGAATTGTGTTGTACAAGTCGTTTGACTGATGAGAAGCGTCACACTCGAAAGATTTTTTAAAATATTTGATGAAGTGTTGTTTTGCATTGTCTATAACAATTAACGGCCAACGTTAGTCTAAGGAAAATCCCCAATGTGTAGGTGGTCAAACCTACACATTGGGGATTTTCCTTGAGTAGGTACCTACTAAACGTTTTGTTTCTACGATTCAAATCCGTACAGCTAAGGAATGTGACAACCTGCCGCTTTCCTTGTTTCATGAGTGATCTAATCTAGGTTCTTTAAGGTTGTCGTTCTATAAAGTGTCTTCTAAGTGTGCGTGCTTTATCTTTAACCACGTCTAAAGCCTTTAAGGAGAATAAATAGACTTTTGACGAGCTAAATGCTCGTCAACAGTCTATTCTCGACTGTTTTTGAGAATGTTCGATATAGTGCTCGTATCGATGGTTGGTTCTAACCTTGTTCAATATATCATTACAAATGAATGCTCAGGTCGGTTGCTGAATTCGAAATGAAATATAATTTTATCTGTGTACGTTAGTACAAAAAGTAAGGTGTTATTTGTACCTGTGTGTGTGAGTGGAAGGAGGGTGTGTTTGTGCTGAGGCATCGTAGCTCTAAATGGGACCGATTCGAATGCGGTTTTATTTGAAAGCAGGTTTCATTGTGGTGTATCTCTACGCCTGCTGAAAGTATATAAGTTATGTGCCCTTTTTCATTTTCATACAATGGATAGAGCAGACAATGTACGGCTTGGTACATGAATATGAGTCTTTTGAAACCTATTCACGCAATAGATAGGGATCGTTTTTGTATGTAGGGAAATGTATACTTGTTACTATTATTGTAACAATATCATGAGCAGGCATAATAAAATTGTAATTATGACGTTTCAGGCGATCTATGACATGCTCGGCGCATGCTCAAGTAACCGACCCGCGGATTCGGCTGAAGAACGCGCTAAGAACATTTTCGCAAAGATGGACGAGAACAACGACGGACAGCTGACGCAAGACGAGTTTCTCAAGGGCTGTCTTCAGGATGAAGAACTGTCCAAAATGCTAGCGCCTTAAGCGCCGTGTCGTCTACTTTTACCGCGATAAGGTCATTTCGGCCACAAGATTCCACCCCCTTCCTCGCCCCCGCCTGTTGCAACTTCCATCCTCACAATTAAACTAAACCCGACGGCGTCCTGTCCCAAGGGCAAGTGACGATCAATAAATTTATTTTTCTGGCAAAAGTAGGTATACGATGAACCGCATTCCGGCTAATCAAGTTCGGATGTTAAAATATAAAACACTACCGCTAGTTTCCATCGGAGTGTTTATAAAAGCTTGTGGTAATTAGGTACGTGATAAAAATTAAGACTTTTTGAGAGCGTTTTGAAAGAGATCGAGTGACGTCATTCTCGTATCGGCGGCACAGGCGCACAGAATGCGCAGGAACTACTAAATACTGTACGCGGTCACATATTTGATGGTCCGCTATGTTCGACTCGCGACATCCTACGTCTGCATTATGCACACAGTTGCGGCTTCTGAATTTTACCGCAACCTAACCGTATGCGTGAGCACAGAAATGTGCTCTACAGGCACAAGTTATTGCCGTCTGTCCAATGTCGCGAGCTCTCTACACAGTGATCGAGAGATATAAAGTAACGTATAAAGGGCCGGAATACCGGGCGCAGCGATATATCTCGCGCATTTGATGTTTTTTTTTTTAAATGGGATAAATTTCCCATTTATTCTTGTAATTATAAAAAAATACTAAAACCACAATTTGTTCTAAATATTTTTAAATATGAACCTCGCAAAATGACCGAAGTACATAAAAAAAAGTAGACAGTCATTTTATATCTTTAAATAACATTAAATGCGCGAGTGAGATAGTGGCGCCCCATATTCAATGCTATACGCGCGCGGTAATTTGAAGCGGATTGGAAGTTTAGGCAATTTTTATAAAATATACCAGCTAGCTTTATTAGTTTAACAAAATGCTCGTGCAAGGCTTCTGAAAGAACCGAATATTGATTGCATCTGAGTGCGATATCTGAAAATCACGCCTCGTGACAAGGCTACCTGAAAGCGCGAGCGCTCCTGCGTACATCTCGACACAACCGATGCAAAATAAAGCTGTGCTTCTGAATCCTGACGTCGTATTTTTGTCGATTATTAAGTGAAAAAAGTATTTTTAAATTTTAAGATAATTCTGATAACGAAAATTAAAATCAATCGGGTAAATAATGTCCATTTCTTTAATATTTTTTTTGTGATAATCACAATTAAAATGTGTCTGTCGCTGTTGGATTGTCCACTTTTCTAATCGAATATAAGTATATGTCCAAACCATTATGACTTTAGAGAACCTACGATTTCCTCTAAGACACCTTGGTCTGTACCCTTATTGTATCCGACTAAGGATCTCTACGATGCTGCACAATATAAATTCTATGTCAATCTTTAACTTTTACTATTAAGATAACATTTAGTGTAGTATTGTACGAACGGAATCGATCAGATTGATATATTACCACCGGAACCAAGCACGCATCACTCTATGTTCCGTACCGTATACGCCACAATCTGGTCGTTTCTGTACATTCTATTGAACTATGTGAAACACTGAATTTTATAAACATTATAATCAATTTTACCTTATTATCGTTTGTGAAATCGGTGTTGTTTATTAAGTGTTCGGTGTTATTAGTTACTTCGTCAGGGATCTGGCTTCTCCCGTTTCATTTCGTACGCTTCCTGTTTCCTTTCCTCGATCACGGCTTTAGTAGCTACCTTTCCGATCCCTAATTAGTTTGTTTTGATATTTAAGAACACGCGTCATTTTCCCACTAACTGTGCCTTCTAGTTCTCTCTGTAAATACTTTACTGAACCATTTATCAAAGGTCAATGCTCAATATTACCCCCGCCCTTGCCGCTAACGAGTCCTTTCCCAATTTTTTTACGTTTTATAATAATGATTTGACATAGACTCATCAGGGCCCTATTTCATAAAACTATAGTAGATAAATGTCAATTTGAATGCAATATGACTGACAATCACCAGTTGTTGATTGTTTGATATATGAAACGCAGGTTTGGCTTATTCGACTGACATTTGTAAAGTTTTATTATGATTTGTCGCTTTATGAAATAGAGCCCTGATCATCAAAATCAGTAACAAACTTTATTTGAAACCAATCCTAGATTATTTTGGAGATATTTTCCTTTCTACGCATAACTAAAATTATTTCAAAAAATAAATATGTAGATGGTACATTGGTTTGAAAATCACACTTAAGTCAAATTATTATTAAAGTACTTGACTTGCGTCGAATTGTTGATTGAAAAATGCTTAAAAATTGAGATTGGGATTCCTTTATTTATTGCCTGGGCTGGGTTAATAATGTATGGATCTTGGGCATTCACCTTTCGTTTAACCTAGGCTTTTATTAAAATACTTTGCATAATAATTGAATGTTGTTTCAGTTTTGTTCGCCAGAGTGGCCAAACTTAACGAAAAGCAAATTGTTTAGCGAGCCCTAGTCCTCCCACGTTATTTAGAATGTAATATTTGTTAGTTCTTAGTAGTTGTGCCACCATTGCGTTTGTTAATTTGTAAATGGCCACAGCACTTTAAGGGTCGCGATTTAATCCATTGTTTAATGACGGCTACTTAGGTTATAAATTCGTTTTCAGTGCATTATTTATTATATTAGGTTAAAAGATAATACGAATTTTAAAAATTAGCGAGCTGAAACGCACAATTAAAAATAAAGCACAAAAAGCTTTTTGGAAGTTTGCTAATCGCACATACCCCCTTACTAATAAACGCGGAGTAACCTTGGGGAAGTTACTCCGTCTTTAGTCTTTTTCAAAGGAGTAAAAAAATTGAAAAAAACAAAACACGGTGTAACTTGTTAAGCTACTACGCGCTTATTGATAAGTGGGCTAGGATTTAATTTTAGTTAATTTAGAATTGCTTATATCTTCAAGACATGTACTAGAACCTACGACAAGTACATTCAGATGTACATTAAAATGAACATAGCCCTTTGTAAAAGTAATTTTATATATTATCTGGTAACGTATCTGCACTGGAAACTAAAATTTGATTTTGTAGTGTTGAAACATTCCATAATATTGAATGCAGTATGATATAGTTAGTAATTTTAATATTTTAATATTATAACCTAATAAACGTTTATTTTTATATCCCTTCATTTGTGATGTGATATTGTTCCCAGAATAAGTTATATTTTCTTAGCACATGTGTATTATTCCTGTAGATATATTCTATTAAAATTCGCAGTAATTTACGTGTTTTGTAACGTTTTATTATGTATTTTTAATATTACTCAAATTGGCAGGTAAAAGTAGTATGTACTATCAAAACTGAAGACTACATAATTACATATAGGTATTGATGTACTTACAAACTCATGTAGAAAGTCAACAACAAATCGACTGAATTTTATACAAGTAGGAAAGAGGGATCAAAGAATACTCATTTTGGGCCTGAACGTAGCTTTCGCACACAGGGTGTTATTGAAACATATCACAAAATTAAAAAAACCTTCATCGGAATTTATAAATCGGAAAAGGGCATTTAATTTTAATTCTAGGTTCCTTAATCACGTCTAAGACGTCGATCTCACGACAGGTAGTAGACCCGTCAGTAGGCGTCAACCTCGAGGATCAAGCGATCGACTCGCTCCTCGGTCTTTGTAGTCAATTATTGCGTTCAGTTCTTAACGACCGTCGTTTGTTATTGTTTCAACGTGCCGCGACCCAGGCCTATGTGTCAGTTGCTATTTATATTGTATGTGGTTACTTGGTAGCCGATAGTTATTAGCGGTAACACAATTCCCGCTTAACCTCCTTAATCATTCTCAGCGTCTTTCCCCCAAAACTAGCGCGCACATTTGACTTTATAGTAATTGGAATAACACTACGTAGTTCTACTTTTTTTTAACTCTACGCTTTACGATTTAAATGCCATGTAGTGATTTCACTAGAACTTTTTAAAGTCTAAATTCTATTGTCCGCTATGGCCTTCAAATTTTTTTGGGATAGGTATGACTTGCCCTAGTTATTACTTATTTTGTTTTCTGTCTCGCCGTTTATAATCTCAACAAATCATTTCCATAAAGGGACTATCACTAATCTATTATTATTACATATTGTATTAAAATAAAATTGTGTATTTGTAAGTTTATCATGTCAGTATAAAAATAAGTTTCAAATGAGTTACCATTTGTTCAGTTAAGCTTAAAAAGCTTTGTTAATACGTGTATCTATTTTGAATTGTTAAACATCAACGTATTACGGAGTTACCAGTACTTTCTCATTCAATTATAGTTTATAGATTTTGTAGTATTTTACTTAATAGTAAGCTTGGAGCACTAATAATTTTAAATGCGATGTAATCTATAATTTTTTTTCTATAGTACGTGTACTAGATAGGATTTATTCGTAAGATATTACTGTAATCTAGTTGCAATAGGCGCACAACCCGTTAGATTTAACTCCATAGAACGTGTCCCCGTAGATTTTCCAATTCAATTGCAGTCATAAATTCAGGCACACAATGTCATCGTCAATACTGTTAATCTAATTACTTCTCTTTGTTACGTTTTCGTGGGTCTCTGCCGAAAACTGTTTTGAATTGTTTTTATTTGAGTGGGGCTTATACACAAGTTTGTTTAATAAAGTACATCTAAAGCTACGTTTTCACTAAGTACGTGCGTTTAGATTGTGTGCCCGACCCCGATTTCAGAGTTTCAAGATTATTTACAAATATACTCTGAGCAAATGTTCCGAACTACAAATGTTTTTAAAAGAGCGTGAATGTGCTCGCTTTTAGCTGCTCGGAACATTAAGGCGCAGAATATAGCGCGCCATTATCTCACTCACAAATGTGATGTATCTTAAGATATAAAAATGTCTCTACTTTTGAAAAATGTGCCTCGATCATCTGAAGCTTAATCATTTGAAGTTAATATTTCAAAAAAATTAGACCAATATGTTTATTATTGCCACAAAAATAGGATAAACTGTTTTTCCTATTTATTCTGGTTATTACAAAAAATATTAAGACCCACTTGCATGACCGATATAATTCTCGATTTAACAAAAAATTCGATACCTAGAAAAGATTAGTTTTTTTTTTCCTCTTTTTTTTCGAAATTAAAATGACAAATCGTATGGAAAATTTAGTAAAATCTTGATTTAAACCACATTTAATTTGTTGTGCAAGCCAGCTTAAAACAAATATTTGTCCTAAATATTTTGAAATATAAACGTCGTAAAATTACCGAAGTGCATATTTTAAAAGTAGACGCTGTTATTTTATATCTTAAAAAAGAAATCAAATGTGCGAGTGAGATCGCTGCACCTGGTATTCTGGGCTTTATGTGGAAACATAGCTTAAGTTGACTGCATCGTACGACGTACGTATGAATCCTGTTAACAATACAAAGAATCTCCAAGTCTGAGTCGTTTTGTTCAAAACTTAAAATTGTAGTTTATATTATACTCATAACTTACTGAATATTTATTTTTATTGTGTATTTAATCGCCATATAAGGCATATTACACGTGTAATAGATGGAACAACACTGTCCCGTAGTCTGTTGTATTTTTAAGAATACACCATTTTTAATAATTCACATTTTGCCTATTCATGTATAATTATAAAATTATAAAAACTAGTCATTATTTATTGGACTCGTCATTTTAGTGCTCACATCGTTATATTCAGTATTCTTAATTACGTTTTCTTCTAATAAGAGAATTCGCATCTCCTTGACCAAACCAAGGAAGATATATTAAGAGAAAAGACAATAGCGGAACATTAGAGCGTAGCTCGGAAATTTGCCCAAAAACTGTATAATCTTAGATGTCGCCGTAATTTGAGCGTGATATAGGTTGTCTTGAACGCTCTAATGTTCCACTTTACTCTTAGTATAATATCTCCTTGACCAAACATACAACTGTGTCATTCCTTACCATATTCAATACTTGATATGAGAGAGAGCAAATAATATTAGTATTGTTCTGTTAGATTAAATAGCCTAGAAAAAAGTTCAACAGAATCGAAACCAACAATAAATCGTTGATTGCGCTCTCTTTGAAAACTGTGTCTTGATTTAGTCAATGTACCCATTAACACCGTTTTGTCAAACGTTAGGTAATTTACGACAGTGGTATGCAAACACATTGTATAACGTTCATGAATATGCATACAATGCATTCCTATGAATATGCAGACCAGTGGAAAACCGTCAACCGCTTGATTTTGTATATTTTTTTTTACATGTGTATGAAATTTGAACTGCACTGTTTCAGTACTTTTGCAAACCCAGTGATATTCAAGTGTTTCGTGTACGAGTTAGTGCTTTGTACATTTTATTGGTAAATTATGTCATATAGACTCAACGTCTACGAACTATTTCTATAATATACAGTTTTAATAATTTGATTACAAGATACAGTTTAAAGAAAAATCAATTCCAAAACTATCGCTATTCTATAAATCCAATAAATCGGGACTGAATATATCGTTGTGAGCTGTTACCATTTAATTTATTTGCTTTCATTTCAACAAACACAAAATGGTAAAGCGATAATTACGAATTAAATAGTCATAATTTTACATTACTTGAGGTCTTAAAAGGTTAGGTATAGATAAAGGTGAGTAATATTTGTTTTGTACTAATAGCCGGATACTTTATTTGCTGTTTATGTTCTAGGACGCAACAGTTGATTGACTAAAACAAGAAAAAGTTGTGCTGCACGTTGCTACGTCCTGGAATACGAAAATAAATTAAAACCACAAAAATGGGTAAACAAAACAGCAAACTGAAGCCAGAGGTTCTAGAAGACTTGAAGCAAAATACTGAATTCTCAGGTTTAGTAAACGTGTTTTTATCATAATTTTACCCGCTACAGGAACCTGCACGTGTAAGCTGCGCTCCGCAATAGCACCCGCGTGCGAATTCCCTTAGGAGCTGTATATTTTTTTTCTGGATAAAAAGTATTCTAGTTCATAACTATCACTATGCAAAAAATCACGTAGATTTGTTGCTGCGTGAAAGTGGAAGAAACAAACACACTTTCGCGTGTATAATATTAGTATGATTAACTATTAAACAGATGCGACATATTATCATCAAATACTCTTGTACCCGATTGACGCTTGCTAGAGAGGCACTTCAAATTGTATGAAGTTCAGCAAGCCGCATTTTTTGTACCTACTATGATGCCACGAGAGTAATTTAGTGTTAGTTTAACCGCACAGCCAACTGCTTTTAAAGAGTTTATTCAGTTTACTTTGGCGCAATTTGTACTTCGAAACTGCATGATATAATTCCTTCCTGCTAATTTTTCTATCGGACCATCAGACTGGACACGAAGAGCTGAATGGTCTCTGGACCTCTGAATGGTTGATATTCCGAAAACCGAAGCGCTTTGATTCCACTTTTTTTCATTTTTACTCATTTGTAGAATGCGCTGCCTGAATGGGTTTTCCGTGATAATTACAGTCTGGGCGTCTTTAAATCGTGAGTGAATCAGTTTCTATCAAGCGTGATCCATCGCGTTGGGCGAGGGGGCGGTCAAGCGCAAGCCTATTATTGACTGCTGTCGTGCTACTGCCGAGACGACAGAGATCGAACTGAATTACACGGCGTGCTAGTTGGAGCATTAATCCAATATAAGACAGGCCAGAGACATGAAATGTGGATAAACTCGCGGTGTCTATCCTACAAAGGCCTGTGCCACAGACAGACAAAAGCGTTATACTTATAACACTCCTCGTTTTTCGACTTCGGTGGTTAACAACACGTTTTCAATATTGCAGATGCAGAAATACAAGAGTGGTACAAAGGATTTCTAAAAGATTGTCCCAGCGGGCACCTGTCTGTTGAAGAGTTTAAGAAGATATACGGGAACTTTTTCCCATACGGCGATGCCAGTAAGGTATGAGATATTCTTTTTTAAATATATACTCGAAGATTACTTATTGTAGGTGAAGATAATACCTAAAATTTAAATTGCATTGTAGTATTGGATTAGATAAAATTTGGTAGTCATCGAGTTGTGTCGATTTAATTGTTTACAAAAATAGTAGGCAAATTCGTAGGCTATATCGACTCAAATATGGTTACCATGCAAAGAGGCTTAAATCCATGTACTTACCAAAAAAACAAACGCACAGAAGCTACGTTCGAATGTCAGACTAAAAGAACTGTCATTTTAGGGTGGATTGTAATTGGTCGGTTACGTTTATACGTAGATTGTTGGAAACGTGCAGTAACACAAATTAAAAAAGTCGATAGTTTGGTAACATGGTTCTATCTATTTATAAATATAAAAGCATTTAACCACTCACTCATTTATTGAAGGACTGACTGACTTGACTCATTACGACATTTTGAAAACTACCTATGAAGCTGACATTTGGCATGTTCCTTGTGGGATTTTGAGGGCTGCTCAAAAGAGCCCGGGGCATGTGGAGGTTGAAAGTTTATATGAAAGTATGCTCACAAAGTCGCGGCCAACAGCTAGTTTCCAATAAAATGGCCATATAGTAACCAATTCATTACTCCGTTTAGGCATTAATCGTTACATGTGCCTCAGACTCAACCTTACATCCTTAGTCCTTGACTTTCAGCATTTATGCCGAGACGGACCCATTCGACACTGATTGTATCCTCTAGATATAAGTTTTTTGTAAAGGTGTCGAATAAAAATTATTTTCTTTCTTTCTTTCTTTCTTTCTTACATGCTACTACAGTAATGTTTTTTTTTGTTAGCCTATACTGTCCCACTTCTGGGCAAAGGTCTCCCCCATCTCATTCCATAATAATTATATTTTTATAATGTATTATTACTAAACAATTTCTCCTCGCACCAGTTTGCAGAGCACGTTTTCCGGACATTCGACGCGAACGGGGACGGCACGATAGACTTCCGGGAGTTCCTCTGCGCTTTGAGCGTCACCTCGCGCGGCAAACTCGAACAGAAGCTCAAGTGGGCCTTCTCAATGTACGACCTCGACGGCAATGGATACATCTCCAGGCAGGAGATGCTCGAGATTGTCACTGTGAGTTACAATATCAGTTTTACTAATTATTCGCCTTTGCGCGCTTTCTCACTAAACGACACAACAGCCTACACGACACGATAAAATGCGGTGACGACCTTCGATCAAAATAAAATGAATGGACGGGCCATAACCATTGAACTTGCTTAGTGAAAACGAGTCAAAACCGTCGGACATATACTTCAACACCTAATTATAACCATGTGTTATAACAGTACATGTGTTGTTTTGTTGTGTATTTACATTCCGGGAAAGCACACAAAGGCATAATATTGTCAGATGTTTCGTTATCATGTATCAATAATCTTGTATTGCACTTCCTACGCCGATAGACCGACTGAATAGAAGTGAGCGCCGGCGCTCATTTTGAAATCTTCATAAATGCGCTTCTTCTGGGCCCGTCCATTCATTTTATGTTGGTCGAAGGTGACGACACTGGGTGCCATACATTTATATAGATCGTTGTCTCACTCAAAGACTACGCACGCGAACGACCTCTCGGATAAAACGTCGGTGCCGCTGAATCGTGACGATTTTTGCTGTGACGAAATAGCGGCTGTAGGAACAAGTATGAAGTTGCTGACGACGCACCGCACGATCGACATCGCTTCATTAGGCACTCGCTTCTGTGGTAATTTTTACTTTTTTCGCTTCTATTTTTTTTTATTTTTATTATAAATAGGCTTGCGCTTGGCTGCCAACTCGCCTGATGTCAAGCGATGATGCGATGCCTACGATGGAGCACGCTTGCCTAGAAGAAACCTATTCACTCTCGACTTGTTTTGATTGTGTGCAAGTAGCAGTTGCCGAATCGTCATTCATGGGAAAACGTACGACGACGGGTCGTTTGCAGTGTGTTGTCGCGTATCGTAACCACAAATCGTGTCGTGCGGTGACTCGTGTGGAAACGCGGGGCGTTCCAACCCGCAGGGTGTGCATATAAACCCCAAAATTCTAGTTTAGATGCGTTTACCACCACACCGCCACTTAACATCAGGTGAGCTGAAACCGAACGCCTAGCCTGACGACCTTAAAAAGCATTAGTTAGTAAAGTTCACGGGTCAAGCTATATCTGACAAATAGTAGCGACAAAAACTTGCAGTACCTACTAATTTAACAATATTTTTTTTGGAAAAAATCATTATTTATTTTAATTAATATTTAACTTAAATTAGGATTATAATTAATTACTTTTCTATTTTTCTTTATTCTTGACTCGACGGACGTTTAAAAGGCATTGGTGGGGCCGAAGCCAACACCAAGAGGCCCTCTGTTTAATATAAAAAACAATTAATGATAAAGTGGAATATAAAATTATTAGTAGGTGTGTTAAGAGCCAAAGAGCCGGTAAGGCTGTTATTGTTTAAACCTGTTAATTGGTTACTCGATACCTACCCCGGAACTGTGGGCTTACTCTTGACACTCGATTTCATCGTAATTTGGGATTGGGATCGAAAACATGCAATTTTGGTACTCTTGAATTCTAAACTAGCGCACGATTGGAACCGATAATAGTGGAATTTAATGGAACTGAATAAAATCGACTCAACTCGACGTTTTCGGTACTCCTGACGCGATTGAAGAGTACAAAATGGCATGTTTGCAATCCCAATCCCAAATTACGATTGAAATCGAGTGTCAAGAGTAAGCCTACTGTTATCTATTTTGAACGCGCCATCTAGGTCGATTAGAGCATCTCTTTACAAGCTTTAAAGCTGCTCCAACTGTAAAACGAATCAGGCCAAAATGCTAAATATAACAATACAATACAATCCTTTATTAATAACTCCATAGTTACAAGTTCCAACTTTCGTTTTATATCATGTAGTCTGCACTGCACCTATAATAAAATTGTAATGAAGTTTGTTGTATTATTATGCCTTATTTCCGTTATGTAATGCAATGATGTACATACTGTAGATGTCCGTTAAACAAAATAAAATAAGTACATCATGTAGATGTTCATTAAACAAAATAAATCGCTTATATTTGCCATCTCACTCCAACTAGCGCCACCTGTCTTTAAAATAAGGAACGTCTTCCCCGCGTTTCAGGCTATCTACAAAATGGTGGGGTCAGTAATGAAAATGCCGGAAGACGAGTCGACACCCGAGAAGCGGACCGACAAAATATTCCGCCAGATGGACAGAAACAAGGACGGGAAACTCTCGCTTGAGGAGTTCATAGAGGGAGCTAAAAGTGACCCCTCGATCGTTCGCCTGCTTCAGTGCGACCCCCAATCTCAGTGATAAGTAAGATGCTAAGCTCGTTTATACGAGTTCCTATACGGTCTATCCACACCTACGAACCTATTGGAATATCCACCCTATTACCATGCTTGTAAGAGCTAGTGCGCGATGTGAAGCGTTAGTTACACATCTAGACATGACGTTTGTCTTGCTGTCTGATTGGCTACTTTCTGCTACTCTCTAATTTAGATTTAATTAACATAACATCTTTAAAAGCTGTTAATTAGAACACAATAGCAAGCGCTTAACTAAGAAAGTGCTGAAATATTATGACAGTGCAACTTTCGAGCGAAAAGCATAAATAAAAATGTAAACTTTGAAAGATGTGATTTTACATGTTAATGCTAATTATGGCATTGATACAGTTTTCATATAGAAGACTTGTGTTAAGGGCTTAAGGTGGAACGTTTTACCTATGGCGGGAAATTCAAATTTCGAACAGTTTTTTTGTCCTTGTAGCTAGGCCGGGTAATTATTTTGAAATGACACAGCGTTTGCGACAATAGTTGGGTGTTTTTTACATTATTATGTACAGTTATTTATTAGTAACGCACCATATTACTTACATTTGTCAATAAACCGTTTGAAAAAGCAAAAATTAGTTTATTGACAAATGTAAGTAATAATGTGCATTAGGGATAAATAACTTTACATGATTTTGTAAAGAGTAATAATCAATTGTCGCAAACATCATGATCGTTTACAATAATTACCCGGCCTAGGTACAAGGATAAGAAAACTGTTGAAACAAGAAAATTTGAATTACCCGCCATTTGTGAAACGTGGCACCTTAATATAACGGCACTTTTTCACCTACCGGCAAAATTCGAAAGGTATTTTATTGGTTAAAGTTTTTGTTAGTCTACATGATTCACATACGAAAACATGTTTTTTTAAACAAATTACACTACTACTTATGTTTTCAGTTCTTTATTATGTGAAACTGTTAGGTTAGAAAAATAAAAATGTATATATGCTCTTCGAATTTCTATGAAAATTAGTCGCTGCCTTAAAGAATAATCTATGTGATTGTACAATCCGACACCAAGACAAAAATGTGAAACTTAAGTGTGTATAGTGTTAAAATGTTTCCCAATGGTAGTAGTAGTTAGGTTAAAATTCACCTTTAAGCCCTCAGTCGTTTTGCCTCTTTACTATAAATAAAGCGGGACCATTATAACTCTCGGAAAGGTAGCGTTCGACTATTAAAATGTTATATGTCATAAATTTAGTAGACTTATAATGTAAATGGCTGTGTACTTTGTTATTCAGTGATTCGATATGGCCGTGATAAATATTAAATTATATCCGTGTATGAATAACGTATTTAAGTATTAACTAAACGTCAATTTGATAAATCATTAGTCCCTTATAAGCTGTTGATTGATCCAGTAAATGTTTCTAAATATCGATGTTTAAGTGCTATTACAAGCCGAACGCAATCTTTCAATAGTCCCGCTTTTATTACAGCTAAATTTTTATCAAACTGTCTTCTTAATATTTCAAATAAAAATGGCAAATATTGTACGTTTTGATAGTATCAAAGGAATGTGCTCGGATGCGCGTGAGCATCGATTGCATCGCTTGGTCTCGGTCCCTCGAGACCCGCAGCCTGATTACGTTAGGTCTTACATTCTGCCGTGCACATGATCTTATGTTCCAGTGTAAGTTAACCCCTTATATTGAACCATGATGTTGGTTTGTTGTTTTTAGCTTAAGGTGAAGGCAGTGTGGGAGTGGCGCCCCTCTAAAAATTATAACAGGCATACTAAAAGATAAGCAAATAACAATTTGACTCCGATAGTTGGTCGAAAATGCAATGAAGCACATTTAGAGTACTACTCCCAGCAACAACATATTACATAGGTTATAAAGCGCAGATTAGCTAAAAATGCTGTTTTGGCGGTAATGACTTTTATTACTAAATGTCCCATGTCCCCAAAAATAACAGTTCAAAAAACACTTGATCACCTTCCCGAGTGACTAAGGGAGTCGAACCCTCACTTGGTCATGTTATAGTATACCTGTAGTGCCTTTTCCCAATGAGGGCGCCACTCCTACGGCCTTTTCACCTTAAAGTACTGCAGAATTTATAAACGCGCCATTTCCTCGCGTAATTAAAACAACGAAACCAGGCTGCCGGCCGATGCACACAGACTCGCGGCGCCATCTTCGTCTGTTCATAATAGGCTATCGGACAGGTATTATAGGATTTGTTAAAAATTACAGGCTTAGCGACAAATTTAATTTCTTTAAAAAAATGTTATGCCATAACCTTGTACATAAAGGAAGACATTATTTAAATCGGTCAATATAGTTCTAATGTATAAAGGTTTAAAGTTTTTGTTCGGATTAGGAAGGGATGTCTGTTCCTTTCCCGTAAAGCTAGTGTCAGCATGGAATTTGTATGGCGTACTTACAAATGACGTCATTTGTGAGTATAGATTCAGATTCAGATTATATTTATTGTTCAACTGTGTTACATGTCAGGTCTTAATTAATGCTTATAAGTATCAGTGCGCTATGTGTCGAGCAAGACATTAAAATGCTTGTCTTCCTTAATGAACTCATTTTATTTTTGATATTGGTAGTCGGCTCCATTTGTTGACAGTTTTTTAAATGACGTCATAAAAATAATCAGTCCGGTAGCCTGTTGTTGCTTAACTTCTTTACTAGTTGTAATAGTAAGCTAACGTCGCAGCAATGCGGTATTCATGCGTATCATTGCATCTGATTATGTGGTATTGTTCTCTGATGTTCGATTAGCGATAGGTGGTTGTGCGGTCTCGCTGCCAGGGTGTTCCGGTTATTTTTACAAGTTTTTTTTTTTGTTGAAACTAAGGGCGCCTTTCGAATCACGCCTACAACGCTAATAGGATCTAACATGGTATGAAAATAATTTATTTGTACCATGTTGGTTTTCGTGCGCGTGCCCGTTAGCGTCACAGTTTTTAGTTAACTACTAAATCAATAGAGGACACCACGTTCTGTGCGGCTTAATAACATCCCTAGCAGCGTGACGCACGCAGATGGCGCTGTACAGCTTGTACGAAGTTTTTACCGAACGCTGTCTTATCAGTGCTAACGTCCACTCTTGATAACACGAGTGCTAATAAAAGGAATATTTAGGGGTGTCCCATAAACATTGAACCTCTTATTCATAAACGTTCGACTAGATAATTATATGCTACAAAGTGCAGTGTAAACTTCTCGCTGGCGGTATTGCCGCGCGCGATTTTGAAATAACCTTTTCGTTATAACAGTTTTATTAGACGTTTCTGAATAAGACCGTAGTAGAGACCTCATATACCCTATAATTATTCAGATTGATAATGAGCCATCTACACAAGGCCTTTCTACTAAGCCAAGCCGTTATTGGCGTTGTGTAAATAGAGACAACCCCTTACATGAATAATCGATTATCATAATCGATTGGCTTAGCGGCTTGACTTGGTAGAATGACTCGTCAATTGGCTTAGTGTAAAATGGTCCATAAGGTTCAAAGGAGATAGAAGAGCCTTTTAATAAAACCCTTTAAATGTTGCTGTATATTTGATTTGTCATTAACTAATATTATATACTCGTATTTCAAAGACGATAGATCTGACAAGACAGCACTTGTTATATAGCACAATTATGAAGACATACGCAACAAATGATACAAAAAAAATTAATAGATATACAATTAATATAATTTTTATAATATAAAATTGTTTATGCTGATCTATATACGCGTAGCTGATATTATTAAGGTTTAGTTGTAATAATGAAAAAACAAATAAGTAATTTATTGTCCTGAGTCAGCCGAAGTATTATTATTCAATTATTTTGTTATGACATGATTTATAGGGTTTGAAAAAGTAACTTTTAGTGTCAAAATTAATCATTGACGGTAGTTTAAGGTTGGATTTGCTGTTGCTTTGAAAGAAATTGAGTGGAAACGTTGACTACAGAACAGACAGACCGTCATTATTATAATTATTAAGTGAGAGACGACAGCCAGAAACCAACTAAACACATTTATGTTTGCTAAACAGACCAATTGTATGTTTCTGAGTAAGCCCGTTAATTTAATTTTTATTTAATGCGATTCACAATGAACACATATCTTGCGTTCATATTTGGTAGGGTTTTTGATAATCCAGTGAAACCAAATTAGTGCAATTTGGTTTCACTGGATTATCAAAAACCCTGGGGCACCACAACCGCAAAAACATTCTTTATTAATATTGTTACTATTAATATTAATACATTGAGCTTTGTCTCGCTCTCTCGGATAATGAGAGAGCATGACAAAGTTTAATGTAAGGTTATTATAAGAATATTTTTAAGGTTGTGTATCCCATCTGAAAACCTAAAATATCGGACCTGGGGTTTTTGTAATCGGCATGTATTTTACTTTAGTAATACATATTGTCCTCGCAAGAAATGTTACTTTTGCTTAAATATTTTTTAAGAGTAAGTTTGCACGTAAGAAGTACAGTGACAAGCGCCGTTTGGGTGAAAAAGTATTTCAACATATTTTTGCTGCATTTTTGTGGCGAGTCAGTTCAAGCAGTGTTCGTAACTTGTAAAACTTTGAAAAAAAACCCACGAAAATAGACGTCTTTGAGCCAATGGATTTTGGGGGTTCCACAATCTTACTGACATGCGGTTTTTTCTCGCTCCATTTACATTTAGATCGATAAAAAGTTCAGAATGCTTAAGACATCGTGGTGGTCTCCTGATCTTGGTGCTACAAACACAATTTTTAGAGCATTAGACCGAGCACCACTGTACTAGTTAGGTGTAACCTAGGCAGAGACTCTGCTTAACTTTTTTAAACTCCAGTCGTTATTTTGTTTCATATAATTTTATATCTAACTTGACATCGAACTGTATTATTGCGTTAATTTAATATTAGCACGTACCCCTATATTATAGGCATTGTAGATCTAATTACTTTTATAAAGGAAGAAAGAAAGTCGGTAATATTTGAGATCAGTGTTTATTGAAATGTACTGAACGGAGTACATTGTGCTTGGCTGCGATAATCATTCATGCCTTGCCTTATAAGCAATTAGCAATAAATTATATAGTTATTCCATTTATATCGCAATAAATAGATAATAAATGAAATTTGATTATTTATCGTATAATATAACTTTATACAAACAAAGAAGATTATTTCCATCAGAGTAAAAGACAGGAAATAAACTTTTTAATTACTATGTGCAAGAATCGCTGATTCGGATCTGATTCTTTCCATGGTGTAAAGTCGGAAGGCCCGTGAGCATATCCGTGTTTGTATGAAGTTATAGGACGCGGTCACATCAAGCATTACTATAGTACTACTAGCGAATCACTGTATATATGCTATATTGGATTGAAATACAGCTGAATATTACATTACTTTGCTTAGTAATCTTATGACCACTACTGTGTCACAACTATTTAATTATCTATTTATTGAAATAAAATTAATTCAGGCGCAGTACCATGTGTGAACATTTGTTACTGTTGAAAATTTGTGTGTAACCCATCACCGCTTGCATGCTATTGTAGCTAATATTAGCAAGGGTTAGGAACGCTACGCTGACTTTTATATTTTATTTTTGTGTGCTAGTTTATTATACAGATCTGATATGACATAAAATCAGTGATTGTCTGAGTTTTATACGTTAAGTTTGTTCAACTCTTAGTAAACAATCCCCAGGTAAACAATCACTGATTAATGTATTCTAGAATCAAATCCTTACGGACTCGCAAGATGATTGTCACTACTAGTGCCGCACTACAAACTAAACATTTACTACGTTCTTATTTCAATATCACAATAATATTCTTCTCGCTGTCTCTCTCTGCAGAAGACAGCGGAAGAACATTTAAGTATGACTGAATTAACAATGACACATATAAGAAATAGTGGGTCCCAAGATCTCATCATAGCAGTTGCAATGGCTTGCGAGACCGATATGTTTTCGTCATTGTATTGTACTAAGTACGTATGGCAAACATTTTTTACGCATTACTAATATAATCAATTATTATTTATGAAAGACATAATCGCTACTATTATATAGTTTTTATATACTAACGTATTGTTGTGAATACTGTACCTAAATTGTTTTTTCACGCTCTAATATCACTCCCAAAAATTATTTAATTTTTTGGAATCGATGTATTATGATTTTATTCAGTTTTATTATAATTTGGTTATTAATTGTATTGTTATTTTATTTCGCTTCTCTTATAGCTGCCTCGTTATGAAACGGAATATGAATGCACAATTGTTTTAATTTTATTTTGTCGCAAAATTTGATCGTGCAATCTTTCACTGCCATATCATTACTACATTAATATTATCTGGAATTGACACAATGTAATGTACACTACACTACACTATTACACGGCATATTTTACAACATGTAACTATAACTTTATGTGTTGCTGATTTAATGCATTCAACTCGAACGTACGTACTCGTAGTGTGCAGCTTACTGGGCCAGAGCAGACGTGATTTGAAGATATCTCTCATGAGAACTACATATATAGTGTAACTTATATTATTGTAATCACAGTGGCGATAAGAGTGATTGTCCCCTGACATTCGATCGATCAAGTAGCTAAAATTTATGATATAATTGAAACAATTATTTTAGAATTTAGCTATGTCTTCCGAATAGGTTACATTAAACTAGTGTCCGTATATATCACAGTAGTATCTCTGGTTTATTAAAAACGAAAGACAATAATTATAATTTTTAATTCATTAATTATTACTTGTGAAAGCAAATAGAACAGTTTACATTGTGATCCTTTCATTGAATGAAGCACACTACCTCAGTTAAATAATTTACCATGCGATTAAGTATGTATACATTAAACTACCTAAATTAAATAATATTCAATTCAATAATGCAAAGCTGAAATATTTATTGTAAAATTATTCACAATGCCTATGGTAGACCGAATATGATAACAATAATCCTTAAAACACCTCCAAATTAATTATATATAATTTAATTATGTACATAAAATATAATGTGTACTTAGCTTTAGTTGCGGTTAGTTAGCGATTTCGTTGTGCTAGTTTTGCTATAGTTGTTTCAATTTTATAGACCACGCAGCTTTTATGATCAATTTATACATGACTATTTGACGAGCCATTTGGCTAAGCCAAACCATTATTAGCGTTGTGTAAATAGAGACAATCTATTATGTGGCTGACTGTCGACTACGGCAATTGGCTGGTTTAGTGACTTAGCTTAGAATGGCATGTCAAGTAGTTGTACCTAATTTATCTATTTCTAGGGTTGAAGTTGTATCTATACGATTAAAGGAGCAAGCACATAATGATTCAGCAGACCTAAGTAAGCAATCGATCAGATACACCAATGCAATTTGCATACACACATAAGACGTATCAAACTAAAATCTTCCTACATAGCAACAACTAAGTAAGGGACCACTTATGTACGACAGGCCATTTAACGATCCGTTCTACTAAGCCAAGCCATTATCGGTATTGTGTAAATAGAGACAATCAATCATGGTTGGCTGTCGATTGCACCTGGCTGGCTTGGCTCTTCAAGAGCTTGGTGTGAATGGTTCATAAAGCATACTCAATACATCGATATAATTATGGGCATAGGTACATAGTTTACACATATCGCTAGCTGACGCTTAAAATCCATTTCTGTGGTAGTATTAAAAATTCCGCAATAACGAAATTATTCTAAAAATATACATAAAATAATATAATTAGAGGTATCTGCATTATTATGTAATATACAATTTTAATAGATATTGACAATATTGTGTAAAATATAAGGTGTCATCAAAATTTGTTACCTTTATGTGAATTATTGATAAAATATTATTTTCTGCTAATTTATAGGCACAAAGGTGTTACAGTAGATTTTGACCGTCAACTAAATAAGACATGGAAATGTTTGAACCACATTAAAATTATAAAAAGCATAAATTAATATTATTATGAGCATGAGAATATTATATTATGTGTCATAATAATATTAATTTATGCAATTTAGAATCTTAATGTGGTTCAAACATTTCCATGTCTTATTCAGTTGAAGGATAATCAAAACCTACTGTAACACCACCTATGTGCCTATACTTTAGCTGAAATAATATTTCTTTCAACCAAAATAACGTACACTGCAGGCTTATAATAATGTAAACCGAATAAGTAACAATTCGCAAACCTGTACGTCACTTGTTTCAAGTGGTGATTGCGAAAATTGCGCAACTGCAAATCGTATCTCGGCGCGATAAGGTTGATTTTCCGCAATCATCTAAACTTAATCGCTTAAAACAGGCTGCCAAGACCTCATCTTCACTGAATATATGGAATTTATTATATAGATAGGATCATATAGATAGGTATGAAATATACAGAATATATCAGTATATTTCATAACTATCTCAAATCGCAAGCAAACTTAAGGTTAAAGTAATATATTATCAATCATAAGTAGCGAATAATAAGTTAACACATTCTTGAAGCCGAAGTTACCTAAAGTCGTATTTTTTACCGACTTCAAAAAAGAGGTTGTTCCCAGTTCGCTTTTTTTTGTTTGTTACATCAGATCTCCATGAATTATAAACCGATATGGAAAATTCTTTTTTCATTTGAAAGGATATTTACTTCCAGATTGGTCCCATAGAAATTTCATAAAAATCGGTTGAATAGTATGGTTTAAAATCGAAATAACTGAAGAAGAAAAAAACAATGTCATCAAAAATAAACAAAATTGCGTATAAATTTACTAATTTTGAAGTCGGTTTTTAAAATTTATATACTAAATATCTACCTCTTTTATTGGCATAGGTATGTATCTTCCTATTGTAATTAAACATTTAGCGCGAAACTAAGTAAAACATCTGTAGATGGAGCGCCTGCGTTGCCATTGTTAATGGCTTCCAAGAATTCATGTTATAATAAGATGAATAACAAAAGATAACTCTTTGCCGGCGCTGTTTCCCGAAAAATGCAATCAGGCCAAGTTCATGAGAAAGTATAATTATCTTGATGTTGGGTTAGGACCAAATGTACACTTTGCAATATGTGCACAACATTCAAAGAGAGCATTTCTCACAAAATGCATTTCTCAAAAGAAGCACTTCTCGATATGAGCACTTTTCAAAATAGGCACTACGGAAAATGTGCACTTTTCTTATTTAATAAGCAAGAGAAATAATCTTAGTTATGTTTTATTAATTTAGTTATATCAATCATCATCATCATATCAGCCATAGGACGTCCACTGCTGGACATAGGCCTCCTCAATCGATCTCCAAAAGGGCCGATTGGAAGGTCCTCCATACAGCGTTTTCCTGCGTTTCCAAGTTCATGTTATTAATGATTTATTAATTTAAACGTGTTTTTTTTTTTTGTAGTTTTCGTTTCCTTTAACAAATTCAAAAATGTGCACATTTAGTGATTTTTAAAATGCTCATGTTGTGAAGTGTTCATTGTGAGAAATGTAAATTGTGGGAAGTGCACCAACAGAGAAATGCTCATTTTAAAACTTGTGCACATTTTTGCAAAGTGTAAATTTTGGACCTAACCCACCTTAGCAATAAATGTAGTACAAATAGACAAATACCGACACCGACAGTGTTGTCTGCTAAGTATTATTAGGTATCCAGTGATAGTAGAATGACCATATGCAAAATTATAATTACATATTAGTAATTATGAGGTCTCCTATAGAGGTCTCCAGGCGCATACAGCTTGGATGGGCAGCATTTAAAAAACTGTACGACATCTTCAAGTCACGCCATATGCCACAATGTCTAAACCTCGCCTCTTCAACCAATGTGTTATGCCCACCATGACTTACGGTGCCGAAACATGGACTCTCACACATGAGGCTGTCCATAAAATCAGAGTAGCACAGAGAGCCATGGAGAGATCCATGCTAGGCATCAAACTCCAAGACCGAGTTCGTAATACCGAAATCCGACGAAGAACAAAGGTTGGAGACGTCGGAATCGCGATAATAAAATTAAAGTGGAGCTGGGCAGGACACTTTGCTAGGCGCAGTGATGACAGGTGGAGTAAGGTCTTAACAGAGTGGTGGTCGAGGCAAGGTAAGCGGAGCGTTGATCGTCCGGCTGCAAGATGGGTCGACGATATTATTACTATCGCGGGTCGAACCTGGACTAGATTAGCACAGGATCGAGGCAGATGGCATAGCAAGAGAGAGGCCTATACCCAGCAGTGGGATAAGGAAGGCTGTGGATGATGATGATGATGAATTATAATTTTGGATATGGTCATTGTGCTTCAAGTACTGCTCGTACTTTTTTATCGTAATCGGTGCACTTTTAATAATTTGCATTGTAAAATGACGGCTCGCGAACGAGTCATAACGCGCGATTCATTCGCGAACTAACTTATTTTGGTCATTAGAACAATTATTGTTCTAATATTATTGTTTCTGATTTCAATCACTTTTCGACTTCAAAAAAGGGAGGGGTAAGTACTAAATCCGGTTGTATTTTTTAAAAAGTTTGTTACCTTAGGACTCCTTAATTTATAAACCAATTTGGATAATTATTTAGAAAAAATATATTTACAGTTCCATATAAAGTTCATCAAAATAAGTCCAGTAGTTTGGTTTTTAAATCAAAATTACTGGACAATTTCTTTACTTGGCATTATATTTTCATCCAAATAAACAAACCTGCGTAAGATTATACTAATTGTGAAGTCGGTTTTTAAATTGATAATTATAGTAAGATTTTTCAAAGTGAAAACCTAAAAAAAAAAATTTTATTTCTAGCTGTTAATCATCATCATCATCAGCCCTAAGTGACTCACTGCCGGGTATATAGACCTCCCTTTGTTTATGCCACTCTCGCTATTCGCATCCACTCGTTCCCGACAGTATTTTTGATACTTTTGATTTTGATTTGATTTGATGTTACGCCAACCTAGTTTAGCTGTTAAAGATAAACAATAATTACAATATTGACATTGCTTGTTACCAGACCACCTACTGCCACGATTATTTAAATGGATTACGTAGTTTTTTTACGTGGGCACTGACAATTTTCGTTTATCCCGTTATAAAACCATTGAAATTGTAGTGCACCACTTATAACCAGTTTTATTGAGTTTCTGCTTGAATCGAATAACAAGTAAAACGATTAGGTTACTGTCTTCCAGTATGATAAGCAATAGAAAACTACAATAATTAGCTCCAGATCTTTATTTATACAGGGTTACTGGTAATCAGGAAGGCTTTCAATACAAATAGACAAATTTTGTAGAAATTTTGAAATTCGCGATAAAAATCTGCTGTTTCATACATTTTGTCGGGAGTGAATGTTATTTTTGTATGGAAAGACTGATTTTCTTTCGCTTATTTCTAAATATTTTAGAGCAAAAGTTGTTTGTTTTGGTGTAGGTAGTGCGGCCATCCGTTAAATGACTAACAGTAGCCCAGTATACTAATATTATTCAGTAATCGTATTGAAATAAGTTTTAATCATTGTATAGATAGCGTTTTCTGATCTAGTTATTACTAGAGTTAGCATTATTATATCGGTGCTACATGTACACACGTATCTACATCTTCCTTTATTGAATTGCAGCATTCATATAACATTGAGAATATACTACGAAGTTGATAGTGTTAGTCAGTTTGCTCCTTCCACTTGAGCTTATATTTAAGTTTGTAATAAATGATACCCACATATTGTAATAACAATTAATTATAATATATGGTGCATACAATGCTAAAGTAAATTGTTGAATATTTTAGATATAAATTAATATTTTTTTGTGGTTGCCGTTTTCTTGTGATACTCGTAAAAACGAACAGAACGTATCAGTATAACGTGAAAAACATTTTTTAATTACAAATTATTATTATTTTTGTTACAATTAATAACCTACTCTTGATTAACTCTTATTTTTAAAATATAAATTATATCAATCAATGACTAGAATTTACTCTTGTACAATCATTTTTTAAACAGAATACATATATGCATTTTTTGGAACACTTATAAGAATCTACATACAGGGTTATTTGTAATGTATCTAATCTCAAGCATCTTCCCTATATCATACCTAACAACTTTTGTTAAAAGATTAACAAACTTAATAGATACATAAATAAAAAAGTAGTTTTGCATTTTTGCGTCTCTTTTCTTTTAATTTAAGACAGTGTAAAGTTATTACCATTTAAAGCTTTAATTTAAACATTTGTTTTCTTTTTGTATAAAATTATGAAAAGACGGGCTTAAGTCATGAACTAAAAGTTGTTAAGTATTATTTAGCTAAGCAGCCTGCGATAGGTTTATGATACATAAAAAAATAACCCTGTATATAAAAGTGAAATACCACTCACTCACTGAATCACTAAATTCGAAAACAAGCATGCGTAGCTGAAATTTGACAGGTACATTCTTAATGTAGTGTACGCATCCGGTAAGAAAGGATCTACGACAGGTATGAATCAAGGGCGGTCAAAAGAGGGTTGAAAGTTGATATGAAAGTTTATACGAAGTCGCAGATAACTAGTTATTATGTTTCGTAGTATTTTTCACGAACTGAAATTTAATTTTAAAGACCGTGTCCGACGTTTGCTATAAAATATTTAAGATATCACTAAATTGTTATTAATATAACAGCTGTATGTGCGGTGATTATTAAAACACATCGTAATATGTCTTGCTACCTAAGTTGGTTACGGGCTTTGACGGTTCTTGTCAAGTTCTTATTATCCTGAACAAACAACATCCATGGAATGTGTATGTTATGTTGCACCCTGTAGATATGAAATGTCAAACGTTTGTTACTTATAAAGGAGTGAATCATTTAAATAGCTGAGCAGTTCTTTAACTCATAGGATGGTTATCCTTAACTATGGTTCGCTTTTATCTACTTTTTTAGCAGTTTCAATGATTTGATTCGCCACGCCTCGATGTTTTGGTCTATCTTACTAATTGTGTCATTAGTATCTTTTATATCTATAAATCTTAGGGTGCTATTGAATTAATAACCAAAAAAAATATGAATAAAATATATAGTAAATATATATAATCCAGTAATCCTATAATGGAAAAAGACTTGGTTTTCACACATTTTATTTATATGACACGGGAATTACTCACGTATGATGAAGCCGGTTACCCCGGCTATAGTTTCAACCGCATTCGGCGGCATTTTCAAGGTGAATGCGCCCTGCACTGAAACGCACTGATGCGGTTGAAACTATAGTCGGAGTAACCGGCTTAATCATCCGTGAGTAATTCCCGTGTCATATAAATAAAATAAATATAATCCTGTGATTACTAAAAATAAGCGATCATTGATTACTAATCATAACAAAATTCATACCTACGCCAAGATTGTCTAAATATACTTAAGTAGGTACCTACTCATAACAAGTTTATTTGGCCAATTTTGACTTTGAACATCTAAGTAGGTGTGTTCTTTCAAGTAAAATGCATTTTTCAATCTCTTTAAAGATAATAAATAGGTAGTGTGTCTGGCGAATAAAAATATAATAATAAGCTCATGTAGTTTGAAGGATAAACACCAATCAATAGGATAGGACCAAGAGATTATTATCAATATCTTTACATGTAACAAATTTGCTCCGGGCGTACTGTATCGCGCGCAAGGACGTTCTATCGTGCGTTCTATATTAAAATAGAGGTTTTCACGTCAAAGTTGTCTAAGGTCGCTTTGATTACGCGCTCTCTCGCTTGCACAACTCATGTTTTTAATTAATTGAATTATTCAGGGTGATATTGTAAAATATTTTATGTACTTATATTAATTAGAGTCCTAAAAATAAAATATTTATTTTTATTAATCATATAACCCGCACTGTGCATATGGCACAAAAGTGCCCAAAATACTAGCATTAAAATAGGACTATCAATTCAATACAGGCATTCCCAACACTGATTGGCAATGGCCAGCCTTTGCAGATAAAATGAGCCAGAGCGGTAATCACCACCGTATATTTTATATTCATTTTCCTAATTATAGTACAATGTAATATATTTAAGACGTATATTATACAAGACTAATTTTCGTGTTGAACCAAACAAGTTTTCATTGTTTTAAATAAATGTTTTTTTTTCATTTGTTATGTTATATATACCTAGGTATGTTTAATAATAATAACAAAAGTATAAGTAGATAAAGTTTTTCAATATCATCATAAAATTAAAAACGTTGACTGTGTGTCGGTGTTCTTGAAATGTTGAGTAATTAAAACATATCATCTGAATGTTCTCGATGTTCAGTGGTTTTCTAGACGCGTTATGGTTCGACTTCTAAACTTAGACATTGATAGATTCTTCACGTCATGTTTACCTAATAGCACCCTGCTCTTTAGCTATGTAATCCAATATTAATATACTTAACACACTTTATCCTTACAATTAATTATTCTGTATAATAATATTCTATGACTTTGAATGTAAACGCTCCATTAATAAATTGATACGTATTTCAATGAATACTTATTTGTACTGTGTAGTCGTTAATACCTAACATTTAATTTAAAAATTTACCTTCTAAATCTGATACTCTGTTTTAGATTTAAAGTTATAGGTATCTATTTATTAAATCTTTCTTCCTCTCAAATGACGTTTTATTTCGCGATCTGCTTAACTTACCTTCTTTTCCTTTCTATGGTCGAAGTGAGGAGTCACAGAGTCTTTTGGAAGTAGACTTGTACGCATAACATAAAATAGTGGGTAATTTGAATTAATTGTAGCCGAAGTCTTGGAGTTTGCAGCAGTCCACAAAAAAGTATTAGCATTGAGTCATCATAATTAAATTTACTTTCTTACAGCTCGGCTAGCTAGATTCCTACCTGAAGTCGAAAATCAGTCGTCGATCAACTAATGATATCCTAACTTGAGAGCCAGTTTCCATTCCTTTTAGGTATGTTTCATCATCATCGGCCCGAAGACGTCCACTGCTGAACAAAGGCCTCCCCCTTCGAACTCCACACTAAACGACAGCCTGACATCTGCATCCACTGGATGCCCGCGACTCTCACAATGTCGTAAGTCCATCTCGGCCTACCTACGCTGCGTTTTCCGATTAGTGGTCTCCACTCGAGAACCTTTCTTCTCCATCGGTTATCGGTTCTTCGAGCGATGTGGCCTGCCCATTGCAACTTCAACTTGCAAATTTTCATAGCAATGTCGGTGACTGGTTCTTCGGGAACAACCACGTTCCTGATTATATCGCGCAAAGAAACTCCGAGCATAGCTCTACACTGCCCGTGCCAGCTTGTATGGCGCCTAAAGATTTCATACTTATACTACATATATATCTGTGATGGCGCCTCAATCCGATATACCGACCTATCTATGGATTGAGATGGCGCGCTTTCAATTTTAATGAATTTTAAGCAATATGTATAAGAATTAGAAGCTCTTTTCTAGATGATGCTGCAATAAATTGAGCCAGTTTACCTAAATAAAGCTATTCAATCCAAAAAATCTAAAAATAAAATTATTGTGATTTTATGATTTTCTGCTACCTTTTACCTACCTGTGGCCTCCTATTTTTTTTTTTTTTTACATCGGACTAGGCTAACGTTTGACTGCGATCTCGCCTGATGGAAAGCGATGATGCGGTCGAAGATGGAGCACGTTTGCCCAGTAGTAACCTATTAACCCTATGGCCTACCTATGGCTTCCTAAAGGGGTAAACCAAATAAGTAGGTATGCCTATATTTATTAGAAATTTCTACTAAATATTTAGATATTATTGGGTACAATGTCACAACATACTACTTTTGGCATAACTATTACTAGTAGTGCTTATAATCTTCTGAAAAAAAAACTTGTCCTTATAGTTCTTATGCATATTCATTTATTGCGTAATTGTTATTTACATGTAAATATTGTCATATGTAAAGATGACTACTTGTTATTGAAACAAAACTCGATAAAAAAGAAATTGCTGGGGCCTTACGGACAACTGCTATTGCGGCACCTAATCCGCTCAGTTGGAAAATCACGCGAACGTGAACCTTATCTCGCCCAGATACGGTTTGTGGTCGCGTAATTTTCCAACTGAGCGGAATAGGTGCCGCAATAGCAGTTGTCCGTAAGGCCCCAGGTGGCTAAAACTCACCAGCAATGAAATTCCATATTTACAACTTTGGTGGCGCCTATTCGAGTTGCGCAAAAAGGTAGACTTTGCTCAAAGAAGACACACACATTTCAAACATTTTGAGTAAAATACCTTAGTCACAGGAACACTTAGGCACTAAAAATACCACCATTATTACCACAGAAAGAGAAGTAAATATAATTGAAATGAGAAGGAAAATCTGTTACCAGGCATATGAATGAACCTTGATTGAACATTCTTATTTAGACCAACGCGTCGAACTCCGTATCACAGTTGGTAATTGATTTCGAATTTCGAATGACTAACGTTTTGTTTACCTATATAGGTGCAACTGGCTACAACAAATTTCTTACAAATAGCCTTGACAGCCTTTTTAACGAACAAAAACAAAATCTTTCCTGTGATATACACACCAATACTCGAAACTTAGTAGGATCGGTAAGTTATCTCATAAAGGACTTAAAAAAAAATATTTGACAAGGAAATAATGCCATCCCAAAACCTGCACATAACGGGAAAGACAATAGATACCTACAACCAATGACTGTTTTAAAAAGGGAGAAGACGCGTGACATCCAAACATTGTACCGTGATTGTACCCAATAAATATGGCTCTGTTTCGGCTCGATTCAGCGGCGACGTTGACGTCTACACTGTAAACGTCAACTTCACCGCTCCACTAGACCATGGAAGTGACATACAAAGTAAATTAATTAATTTGTTTTTGAGTATTTACGAGTGAAAAGTAATGCCGTGAAACTTGTTTTTTGTCTTCGAACTGTTGGTACACCTTGTGAAAGCGCAGGAAGTCATTTTTGCTGCTTTATTTAAACACAATTTTAACAGGGTGCTATCAAAAAGGCAGTTTAATTGTGACTGAAGTCGATTGGGCCCGTGAGCCTAATTTGTGCGGTCCACTTCAAAAAGTTCGTCCCGTATCTTCCCCCTATTTACTTAAATCAATGCCTACAACTCGTATATTTTGCAGGTTTCATTACCTGTCTCGAACCTTTGTTCTTCGTCGGATTTCGATATTACGAAATCAGTCTTGAAGATTGATGCCTAGCATCATGTTTTTTATATACCTAATAAATGGGCTTACGCTTGGCCACCAACTCGCCTGATGTTAAGCGATGGTGCGGTCTACGATGGAGCATGCTTGCCTAGAAGAAACCGATTCCCTCTCGGTTGATTGATGCTAGCATCATGTTTTTTCTATACTAATATTATAAAGAGGAAAGATTTGATTGTTTGTTTGTTTGTTTGCATTGAATAGGCTCCGAAACTACTGAACCGATTTGAAAAATTCTTTCACTGACGGGAAGCTACACTATCCCCGGGTGACATAGGCTATAATCTATACCCGTGCGAAGCTGGGGCGGACCGCTAGTATGTAATAAATGGGCTTGCGCTTAGACGCTAACTCGCCTGATGTTAAGCGATGATGCGGTCTACGATGGAGCACGCTTACCTAGAAGAAACCGATTCACTCTCGATTTGAAGACACCCAGATTGTAACTAACGGGGAACACTCATATCGTACCGTCACATGTTTTAAGCGATTCTGTTTAGGTAATTGCGAAAAAAACCGTATCCCGGCGCATTAAGGTTTATATTCGTGTTATTTTCCGCAATCACCTAAAAAGAATCGCCCCAAGTCTGTGGTAAAAGTAGGTTAGAAACGAATAAGTACCTGATTCGTTTTGGTTCTGGTTTTATGGTTTCTGTTCCGTAAAACAATTATTTGTTGACTACTCAGATACTAGACTAGAGCGATGGTAGCGGGGCGGTAGCATGTGCGCTATCTATTAGGGTTCGATACAACTCATACAACCGTTAATGGGTAGGACAGACGGACGGATGGACAAACAGACAGACAGACATCGTAGGCTTAGCGTAGGGTCCCGTTTTTATCCTTTGGGTACGGAACCCTAAAAATGATTTGGAATTATCTTTAGAATAACATTGCAATTAAGATTGTAATTTTCTTGATGATACCATAGAGAAATATACTATACTAGAGATGATACGTAATGGATGGCGAAGATGTTTTTATTTTCAGTCGCTTGCAATTTTTGTAAAAACTACTATCATCATCCCCAACTGCCCACTGCTGGGTATATGCCTCCCTTTGTTTATGCCTCTTTCCCCGATCTCTCGCCAGTCGCATCCACTCGTTTCCAACAGTTCTTTTGATGTCATCGGTCCACTTTATCCTCGGTCGGCCCGGGCTCCGCCAACCTAGGCTCGGCCACCACGAGGTTACTGCTCTACACCGGTGATAAAGCAGTACCATAAAGTAAAATAAATAAAAAAATTGGTAAAATTTAATATTTTTGCAATATTGTACAATAAGTTTTCGTTATTTTTTTTCTTTCCTTAATTAGGATTTTGGTGTCGCACTCTTATGCATATGCCAGTGTAAAGTATTAAATTATCATCAAGTGTGATGAAATGTTATGTATTAAATACTTAAGTTTAAGAAAACTAGGCGACATGTTTTTTCAAGTTGGCGCTAAAACTCAAATGTTTAAAAAGGTCAGCTTGGCAAAAAAATCTCGACACTAAAACTTTTTTCTTTTTAGATTACTAAATGAAAACCAAAGATCTTATATATACCCTAGGATGTAACTTCCTCGAGGAAAACACGTGAGTGGAAGAATTTAATCTAATCATATTCCTCAGATGTACTACAGGGTTGCCAGTATTTAAAACAATTTGCGATAGTGGCGCCCCTTTAATTTCATTTTTTTTTGCCAAGCTGCATATCTGAATTTGAATTCTGAACTTTGTTACTGCCATAAGGTGAAATTTCTTTGTTTACATCTTTACATTCTATAACAGTAATTTAAAAATGTAACCAAGCATACAATTTTATAAAAAAAAATAAAGGAAACATCGTCATCGTCCCAGAAACTCATCAATATAAAACAATAGCAAACTTAATTAGCGAGGTCCAAATTAAACTAGATAGATAAGCCAAATAAAATTACAGGGCAAATTGATTTAAGCTCCTCATACATAGCTGTAACCAACACCTGCCTGCGTACGTATAGAGGTGGGTTCTAAATTGCGTATTTAAATAAGTATCTATATAGGAATACATGAGTTTATAGATGTTGGCGCCGAGTTACTTCTCTGTATGGTGTATACTATAAGGTGGGTCCAGAGGGGGCATCTCCCGCCACCCGCGGGGGGCGAGAACGCCTAAGGGGCCTCGTCCAGAGAAAGTAAAATATCCTGGTATGAGGGAGGCTAGTATTGTCAAGCCGACGTATAGGTATAGCTTTAAACTATATATCGGCCCTCTATACTACGGACGTACTTATTTACATACGTTTCTATAGGTATAAGTTTATCTATTATGCAGACATGGGAATTGAGCAGGCTGGGTGGACGGAAAATTTGCGTACCCATTGGACGTTATCCGAGACGACTGGTACGTTCATATCGATATTGGACTCGAATCTAGAATCACTTTTGTCTTTTGAACTTAGGCTTGGAGTTTCTGCTGGACCGGGATACTAAATCATCATCACTATTATGTTCTCACTGCTGGGGTCTTCTCTCAAAACTGGAGACTGGACCCTTGTCCACCATGTTTACCCAGTACATGTTCATAAATGCCATATGTTTGTGAACTGTTTGACGTTATAGGACGTTATCCCTTTTTCCTCACGATGTTTTCCTTCACCGTTCTTAGCGATGGCATCGAAACACTGCACATAATAAAATGTATTTAAGTACTACATGTGTAGTGCAGGGCCGAGGATCGAACCGGGTGCCGTCAGATTGTAAAGCGCACATGCTACCGCTCGGCCACCATCACTATAGTACACGTAGATCGTTGTAGTGGGATACTAAATGACTAGAAACAACTAAGCTTTTCATGAATAAATTATTATCTATATAATTATATAATGTATATACGTATATAAAAATGAATCCCTATTGGTGACGCCATAACTTAAGAACGACTTTACCGATTTCATTCATCTTTTATTTTTAGTATTAGATACTTTGTAGAAGGTTCTTATGGAAAGAAAAATTAAGAAATTTGCGAATAAAATTGTTTTGTTGTTCAACAGTTTTACCTTCGCTCGTTTGACAGTTCTAAGACAGGACAACGTCTGTCGGGTCAGCTAGTAGTTAATAAAAATGCTATCGAAGAGCTCCCCTATCTGTCTCCCGGCTCCATCATCAGACCCTCGTCACCAAGTGTAATGTATCATCATCATCATCATCGTCATTTCAGCCGTAGGACGTCCACTGCTGGACATAGGCCTTCCCCATCTCCAGAAGGGCTGGTTGGAAGCGGCCTGCATCCAGCGTTTCCTGCGGTCTCTTTTAGGTCGTCTGTCCATCACGTGGGTGGACGTTCTACGCTGCTCTTCCCGGTCCGTGTAATGTATGGGACTCGTGAATACCAACGAAATGTAACTAAACTCGAGGAGTACTATTAGCCATTGAAGAGTTCCACTACTTAAATACCTCCTGGCTCCATCATCAGACCAGTTCGATGGTACTAAATTATTGTAATGTCTTGTCATTAGTTTTTTTTTATTCTGTCTTATATGAGGTTTTTCGCGTCGCACTTTTTATGCATTTGCCAGTGTCAAGTATTAAATTATTATCAAGTTTGATAACACATGATCAAACAAGTCAGTCACAGTCAGAGTAAAGCAAAGTAGTAAGTCACAGTCAAGTCAAAATCATGTCCGAGTAAAGTAGTGTAGACTTTACAAGAGGCTTCTATGGAGCTTTGGAAACAACTCGAAATTTGTCGAAAATACTTGTTTCACCGTTTTATATCCCTTTTCCATACTTAAGCACGTCAACTAACACTTAATAAATAACCACCATTATTTTGCATTAAAACTCGAAAATACACAAGTTTAGGGAAATAAAACAACGAGCCGACATGCTTTTTTCACGTTGGCGCAAAAACTCTCCGAATTACATTGCATACCTACCTACCTACTACATGTGTAAAGCTTCAAATGGATACGACAATGTTAATTACAAATAGGTCAAAATCCATTTCCAATATTTGTTTTCTTATTACATGTGGAGCAATTATACCTAAGCGTGTTAAAAAAGCTATCAACTAGTTACAAGACGCGGTCTGATCACAATTTTTAAACTCGTTTTTCATCTGGTTACGCCATTATTTATCTGCTACCTAAAACGGTTGTGCTTAAAGTCGAAAATCGTGTATCATTATATTTGATGATTATGATGACTTTTGCTTGTGGTTATAATATTTAGAGGGTTTTCATTTTATGAATCGTAATATAAAAATGAATTTTAACAACTAACTGGATAAAGTTTACAAACACTAGCCTGGCTGTACATTTCGTAAAAAAATGTTGTTGTCGCTAAAAATTCAATAGTATTTCATTTCCAAAGCTTTTTTAGTTGCGCAATTTTTATAAGAATCCAGATAGTTTAACAAAATTTTATTCATTTAAGATTATTAACAGGTGTTTTTTCTACTTGTAGGTAGTATTTTTTTGAATTTGATCAATTAATTTCGTCACATCACACTAAGCGTTTAAAAACACTTCTTTTGTTTAATTTTGTGTTTGTTCCGCGCCTTAAGACGCGGTACAATCGCAAAACTTACCAAAAGAAGTGTTTTTAAACGCTTTGTGTGACGTGACAAAATTAGCTGATCAGATAAAAAAAATACTACAAGTAGAAAAAACCCCTTGGTAATAATCTAAACCGAATAATTTTTTTAAAAATTGTCTTGACTCTTAAAAAAACATATTACAAATTGCACAATAAAAATAGCTTCTGAATTGAAGAACTCTGAATTTTCAGCGACAACAACATATTTTTTTGTACGAATTGTATAGCCAGACTAGTCTTTTAAAACTTTAACCAGTTAATTGTTGAAATTCATTTATATAGTTTGATAAATTAAATAAAAACCCTCAAAATAATATAAACACAAGCACAAAGTCATCATCATCATCAAATATGATGATATACGATTTACGACTTTAAACAAAGCCGTTTTAGATAGCAAATAGATCATGGCGTGAGCGGGTGAAAAACGAATTTGAAATCGTGATCTTACAAACTTAAAGAATAATCCGGAGCCTTTTTTAAATACCTACTACCAAACTAAATAAAAAATACTAGTAATAATACTTACATATTGTTAAACCCTATTTAGGAATTCTTAAAATTGCTCTGTCTCGTTTTGCGTGAAATGATAATTTTCATCAGTCAGAAGTTGACATACCAATTTCAAGCGTCGTGAGCATGAGTGGGAAACGCTATTGATATTGTTTGACATAAAGTAACGTTTCTATGAAAACCATTATCTACCAACTGGCTATTGAAGCAACGAATACGCGCTATCCAACGTTCTTTTATCAATTAAATATTTTTTTACATATTATCCTCTTAAATGGATTTTGGCTTCGCACATCTTGTGCATTTGCTAGTGTCAAGTATTAAAATTTGAGTAAGTTTTATGAAATATAGTCAGACAAGTCATAGTCACAGCCAGAGTCAAGCATAGTAGGTCACCGTCAAGTCTAAGTCATGCCCTAGTAAAGTGTTGGAGTCTTTACTCGGGGCTTCTATTGAGTTTTGAAAACATCATGAAAATAATTGTGTCACCTCGTTATATAATTTACCCACACTCGAGCACATTCACGAATTCTCAATAAATAATAATCCACCATTATTACACATTAAACACTCGAAAATACACAAATTTAGAAAAATAATACAATATGGCGACATGTTTTTTTTCATGTTAGCGCCAAAAACCCAAAAACCCTAATGAAACATTTACTTTGTCAACGTCAACCTGAAGCTACTGGCTGGTAATTAGACTTTTTTTTCGAACTAGGTACTAAAGAGTCCACCATTAAGTAGGTTAGGTTCTAGATTAAAGCCATGAACTTCTTATTAATAACGTTGTAGCCTTCTTGTAGTAGTTACTTCGTCTTTTTCAGTAGAG
Source organism: Agriopis marginaria (assembly GCA_932305915.1). NCBI lineage: Eukaryota > Metazoa > Arthropoda > Insecta > Lepidoptera > Geometridae > Agriopis > Agriopis marginaria. Next base: position 13,738,885 of record OW029916.1, on the reverse strand, counting down.
TTCATAATTTGAAAAAGTGAAAAAAAACAACACTGCGTAACTATTCCAAGAGTACTACCAAAGATAATGTAAATACTACGTAAACTATTACGCGTTTAGTATTAGGCAAAGAGCATATAACCACTTGGTATTAACACGCTTATTAAAGGGTAAGACTTATATTTGCTGCTCTTGTATTACTAAACGCTGCAGGTTTACCTGTGATTACCTAGTTTTCCCGCGTTCTCTGAGATGAAAAGTACCTAAACCCAGTGCCGGATTAACCACGTAACAAGAGTAGCAATTGCTACGGGCCCCGCGCGAAAGGAGGCCCACGATTTAAACTCACTCATATCTGCCTGAGTGTAATTTTTTGAGTGAAACTTATTAAGATGTCATAATTATAATTATTGAATTTACTTGATGTTACAAAAACGTGATACGTTACAACTTTTCCTACTAAGACAATCCACGTCAGACAGTCAGTAAATAGAACAAAGAATTTCACACGGTAAACGCACAAGTTCTACAAAAAGTTGCTTGCATAAACGTGTAGAATTTCAGTCAGCCTGTCAGTTCAGCTCTACAAAAAGTCTGACGTATGCAAGTCCAGACACGAGAAAAACTTTTTGTACTTGTCAGAGCCTAGCAGTAACTACAGTAAATTACTAGACTATTAATTACCCACAAAATTGTAACCTACATATGCCAAAGGAACGTATTGAGTATTGAATTGATTTTTTACCACTTTATATGTACTTAAGAACCCATAGTAGATCAAGGGCTCTTTGAAAGAATTTGCTACGGGCCTCCCGCTTGCTTAATCCGACACTGCCTAAAGTAGGTAAGTATCTACTCCTTGTAACGGTGCGTAGTGTCCAATTGTGTCTCATGAGCACTTGGACCTCAGGATTCACACCCTCACAAAATATTTTTAGCGCACCTATATAATTATCTACACCAGATAAGGAATCAACTTGCCAAAATGTCAGCTTCGTAGTCACAAAACTTTCAACACAAAATGAAAGCCACCCCATTTTACCTCTATTCTTTTTGGAAAAGTCTTACTACAGTATTTATTTATTTTAAACCATTAACCTGAATACCAAGTTGCACGTCCGTAATATCAAATACAAAAGCCTTTCATATAAACTTTCAATCCGCATTTTGCCTTCCTAAATGCGGCCCTTTCGTTAAAATAATTTCTTAGCTGATGTCTACACCATATTAGGACCCTCTTTAAGGTGGTTCGTTTCACAAATGGCGGGAAATTCAAATTTCAAACAGTTTTCTTGTCCTTGTAGCTAGGCCGGGTAATTATTGTAAACGATTATGATGTTTGCGCAAATTAATTATTGTTCTTTACAAAATTATGTAAAGCTATTTATCTTTAATGTAAATTATTACTTACATTTGTGAATAAACAAATGTTTGCTGTATCAAACGGTTTATGTAAGTAATATGGTGCGTTATTGTTAAATAGTTGTACACTATAATGTAAAGAACAGCCAACATTTTGCGCAAACACTGTGTTATTTAAAAATTATTACCTGGCCTGGTCACTAGGATCAAAAAACTGTTTAAAATTAGAATTTCCCGCCCTAGGTGAATCATACCACCTTAAACCATTGCTTTAAAAATCTTACAACAATATTTGTTCGAACCGAACATGTATTGTCCTAAAACTGCGACCAGAACCACCGTAGGATAGGCAGCAGCATCCTATTAGTACACGGTGAACTTACTGAGATCCCCAAGCCGCCTGCCAAGCATGGGGATTATGGCAACACCCCTCTTTAAGAGGGAGGCCTTTGTCCAGCAGTGAACGTTTGATGGCTGCTGATGTGATGTGTGTGATGTGAACATGTATTACGCCTGTCCTGTCCAGTCCTGCAAGGTCAGCGATGACCCACTTGCAAGCAGTGGCAACAACCTTGTGGGTCATCGGATCGGTGCGCTTGTACAACCAAATTTTATTTTCCTAACATAAAAAAACAGGATTTTCATATAAACTTTCAGCCTCCATTTGCCCACCTTAATTCAGCTCATTCGCAACATTATTTCTTAGTGGACTTCTACACTCCATAAGGAATTCACCTGCTAATTTCAGTTGTTGACGTGTCGTGTTCACGTATATCGTCAACGTAAAAATAATTGCCAAAACCTATTGTAGAATTTTGATCAATTGTGTACCCAGAAAAAATCGTATAAGTATATATCTATATTCTATGAAGTATATATCTATATTCTATGAAGTATATATCTATATTCTATGAAATATATATTCTTGTATATGAAATAGGTTACGTAAATATGTAGGTAGGTACAGGTACACTAAATATACTTATGCAGCTGTACTATCATGACTAAACCTTCATTACTAGGTACTTAGTAATGCTTAAAGTTCATCTGTGTACCAAAAGAAGTGAACAACTAATCAGCAAATTGTGCTATTTGCTAAACTCAGCAGATGTGTGACTCAGCAGTGCGTTGTTTGTCATTAAATTTAATATTTTTACAAAATAGAAAACTTTTATCTCACATCAGCTGATCAAAGCCTATTTATGCGACTAAGCACATTTAACCTTTCTATACCCGCGCCTTGGTCTGTGAGACCGACGCAACTCTTTTTCACACATAATTATTTTTTCAGAAATGCTATATGTTTGCGTTTTTTGCCAGTTGCATAATTTTTTGCTAGCTTCATTTTCGTAAGTATAATATAGTTGTAAGTATAAGTGCGGGTAGCACGTGTCGGCTTATTTGGCGATAATCGGTCCATGAGACCGACGAGGGTAGGTATATGTGCAATATTTCATGTTAGTCGAAGACATGTGAGGCGAAGCTTTATCCTAAGTAAGATTGTTTTATAATTGTCAAAAAAACTGTAATCCTTACGAATCATAAGGTTTTTTAATGTTTTTATGTGAGAAAACATAATTTTGCTAGTTTTCGTACAACATAAGCAAAAAATGGTAAATTTTGAATACTTTGGAACTAGAATAGACACAAAATAATAAATAATGTGTGTTATTCATGCAATCTTTATTTTGTTCTTTTATTATATACTCAGGTTTTAAGAAAATATAATATTTATGTAGGTTTGCTTGCTAAAATAAAAAATAAATGGGTTCCGAAGTTTCGGTCTGTGATACCGCGCGCGGGTATAGAGGTGTTACAAAATTTGACGCGGGTATAGGAATGTCAATGTGCAGATGAAACGAAATAAAAATACAAGTTTAGATTAGTTAAGAGTTATGTCGATAAGTGTTAATTTTCAACTGAAATAAATAATTATAAAAAAAAAAACAATATAAACAATTTTTAAAGTTTCCTGGCAATGAAAAGTTGAACGATCACCACGCTGGCCCAGATGCGGGTTGGTGGATTCACATACGCCATTGAATTTCTTCTCCGTAAGTATGCTGGTTTCCGTACGATGTTTTCCTTCCTCGAAAAGTCGCATGAAAATCCGTACATAAACGCCAAAGAGGTCATTGGTGCGGGCCTGAGATTTAAACCCGCGACCTCACGCTTTCAAGTCAGGCGGTTTCCGAAATAGGCGGCCACGGCTTTTTTTTAAACCATGACAAGTAGTAAATCTTATAATATAGCTGATAACTCGTTGGTCCAGTTGGTAGTGAACCTACCTTCTGAGCTTGGGGGCGTGGGTTCGATTCCCACCTAGGACAAACATTTATGTGATGACATTTGTGTTTGTTCTATATCTGGATGTTAATAAAAAAATTGGTATGTATTTAAAACTATCGAGTATGTATTAATATCAGTCTCTGGCAGCCATATCACAAGTTCTGCTTAGTTTGGGGTCAGATGACCGTGTGTGCAAAAATGTCCATAATAAATTATATATAAATCAATAAATTGCATAAATGGAACCAGCATAGAGTATACTCTGGCAGAGCAGTGGCGGCCACGATATCGTCATTGAAACTTAAAGAATAGAACCAGCGTAGAGTATACTCTGGTGGAGCAGTGGCGGCCACGATATCGTCATTGAAGCCTGAAGAATGGAACCAGCATAGAGTATACTCTGGTGGAGCAGTGGCGGTGTGCTGGCGGCAGCGTCGTTCAGCACATGTAAATCGGTGCGACGTACCACACCGGCCGGAACCTACAGCCGCAGTACGTAGCCTACATCGGGTGGAATGGAAAATATATATCAAGCCGAGCGAAAAGTCCACTACACACCCAGAGGGTGGCGGGGTCCGGACGTGCGTTCGATTCAAACGAGCCGTGGCCGCCCCCGCGCCCCGGGCCGGCCGGGCAGGGCGCGCGCGTGCCGCGGCCGCGCGCCTCCAGAGGAGCCCCGGGCTCCGCGTGCTTCGGCGTCGTGCCCGCACCGTAGCCGACCACCTGCCCACTCGACTCTCGACATCCCACCTTTTCAGATGTAATTTCAGTTTTCCTCGAGAAATGCCCGAGAAAAATAAATATGCTTAAACCCGACCCTACGCAGGAAAAGAGGAAAAAATATTAAAAATTAAGAAAATATTTGTTTTACAGTTATGTAAACATCTCTAATTACGGCCTGTTCAAATTATTATTTTTTTCTTTGCAGCCGGCGTGCCGGGCGGCGTTCTAATTAACATCTATTACAGGTATTTCTGGAAGAGAGGAGTATCATTCGGCGAGGGTGCTGAGTACACTCAATTAAACGAAGCTGCGCCCCTGCGCTGCGTGCCGCCACCGCGCCGCCACCGCACCGCCGCACCGCCGCCTCGCGCTGTTCAACCGACCGGTGCTAATGACGGTCCGCGGGCTACTATTCAACGCTCGGTACATCTCACTAATTAGACCCGTATCTAGATTTCGGCGGCTTAGGTTTCAGGGTTGGTGTGCCGGGCCAGCGGGCTGGGCTGACCTGTTGCGCCCGGAGTGCGGCGGGCCAGGGCTGACCGTGCTGGCTGCAGCCTGCAGGCTCGGCCGAGGCGCGCGCTCGAGCCGATAGCGGCACGTAAGTCCGGCCATCCGACACACCGGGCCGCCTCCCCGTGGTCACCCGTTCGGAACGGCTCCCAGCCCACCGCCCGCCACCCTCTTTAAAAGCCAGTGGCGAGCTTCAAGAGAAAGTGCCGCGTGTGTGCGCTCACATGCGTAGAGCCATCTTTGAAGCAGGGAGCGGATTACGTGGAGGCGACGCCCGCGCCCGCGCCCGCCGCCTATGCGTAAGTGCGTTCACACAAAGCCTTCCCACATACATTTGCATAGTGACATTGTACGGTAATAATGTATGTGACCACTCGCCCTACATACTCGTTTCCGCTTCCAGTAGATTCTCTAGAGCCGTTTAGAGCTTCTCCCGGCTCAAGATCAGGTACTGAGTCAGAAAAACGCCATCATTTTGGTCTCGCGTTTTTGTCATACAGCGTGGTAGTGCTGCCAGCATGCTGCGTTTCTGCCTATTGGTAGTAGGCATAAGCATTTGGATTGTGTCTAGATCTTCACGGTCTATGGGGTATCCAACTGTTGTATAGCAGGCCAAGTAGTTATTATATAGTTATATAGTATTTAGTGTTAATGAGCTTATATTTTGTTTAAGGTAATTGCCAGTCGAAAGAAGGTACTGGATCCATTAGTACTCTCGAAATAAATGTGCTTTAGTGATAACGTAATCTTCAAGTGCTTAAACAGTATATATTTAATATCGTGTTTGACGATTTCCAAGTTAGTACATATAATGGCAATTTGTAGATCAAGTTTTTTTATGAGAAATCAAGTACCATAACTGGATCACGGCCATTGCCGTAGCGTTCGTGAGTTCTACGCCAATACTCGTAGCTTCAATCTCACGCTAGGTTTTCTTCCAAGCACAGCCAGATAGATAATTATGTACTCGCCCATTACATACGTAGGTACTGTCCGACAAATTCGACGAAAAGAAATTGAATGTATAATTTTGATTTACATATGTGAGTAGGTACACATGTGCGTATAAGAGGATTTCTTGAAGTTTCGTCGATATAATAGAAGGGTGGGGGAGGCCGCTCGGACACCCCGCGCGCGCTTGTGTGCGTATGTCTCGGACATGCACGTTACGCAGATTTCTCTAACGATTTTCCCGGAGTGTGAAATGTAAAATAAGGGGTTAGACGAGGCTCTCGGCCCCCGCGCCCCGCGCTCCCCCGCGCACCCCTCAGCTCGCCAAATTGATGACCGGCCACCCTTAGGGAGATCTGTTCAAATTTAACACATATCGTATTTAAAAGTAAAACGCTTGGCAACCTTATCCCCACTCATTAATATTCCCTTGCAAATTGTTAGAATATTTCGTCCGAAGTAGAGTTTATTTTTTAATTTCGTACGAAGCATTTTGTGAGAAGAAAGTATTTATATAGCCCGTTGGTCCAGTTGGTAGTGAACCTACCTTCTGAGCTTGGGGGCGTGGGTTCGATTCCCACCTAGGACAAACATTTATGTGACGAACATTTGTGTTTGTTCTATATCTGGGTGTTAATATCTATTTAAGTATATGTATTTAAAACTATATAATATGTATAAGCCGGTTTCCGTAAAGGCTGGAGCACCATAGACCACATACACACGCTCCGCCAGATTATACAGAAGACTGAGGAGTATAATCGGCCATTATGCCTAGCGTTTGTGGACTATGAGAAAGCCTTTGATTCAATCGAGACCTGGGCAGTATTGCAGTCCCTCCAGCGTTGTCATATCGACTATAGGTATATCGAAGTGTTGAAGTGTTTGTATAGAAACGCCACCATGTCGATCTGATTACAGGACGAGAGCACGGAACCAATCCAATTGCAGAAAGGCGTGAGACAGGGAGATGTTATCTCTTCGAAACTGTTCACGAACGCATTGGAGGACGTTTTCAAACTCTTGGACTGGAACGGATTAGGCATCAACATTAACGGCGAATACATCACTCACCTTCGTTTTGCCCATGATATAGTCATCATGGCAGAGTCGCTGGAGGACCTAAATACGATGCTCAGCGACCTCAGTAGCCTTTCCCAACAGGTGGGTCTTAAAATGAACATGGACAAGACAAAAATCATGTCGAATGTCCATGTTAAACCCGTGCCGATAGTCGTTGGGAACGATACTCTAGAAGTTGTTGACCATTACACCTATCTTGGACAGATTGTTCAGTTAGGTAAGTCCAACTTGAGCAAAGAGGTCGCCCGAAGAATCCAACTCGGATGGGCAGCGTTCGGGAAATTGCGTGACATCTTATCGTCCAAGATACCACAGTGCCTCAAGACGAGGGTCTTTGACCAGTGTGTGTTACCAGTGATGACATATGGTACTGAGACGTGGTCCTTGACTGTTGGCCTTTTGGAAAAACTCAGAGTCACACAGCGGGCAATGGAGAGAGCTATGATCGGAGTTTCGAAATCCGAAACGTGGATATTCGCCAAAGAACCAGAGTCACCGACATAGCTGTTAAAATTTGCAAGTTGAAGTGGCAATGGGCAGGTCACATCGCTCGAAGAACCGATAACCGATGGGGAAGAAAGGTTCTTGAGTGGAGACCACGAACCGGAAGACGCAGCGTAGGTAGGCCTCCCACTAGATGGACCGACGACATAGTGAGAGTCGCTGGCATCCAGTGGATGCAAAAGACTAGCCTGCCATCTACATCCACTTGTGATAAAGATAAAGATAATTTATCTGCACAAAACACGAGTAAATCATACACACATTTAATAACGCATGCACAATAGGTGGGTTAAAATATATGTCACTTTGTATTATGTTTTGCCTAGGTTGTAGGCAAATCTACAAGTACAGTACAAATCTAGAGAGATGGTATAAAAATACCGTAAAAATTATTTGTTTAAATTAACTGTCGAAACAATTTCAACGCGACTCTCACGATTTCGTTGGTCCACCTAGTGCGAGGCCTACCAACGCTGCGTCTTCCGGTTCGTGGTCTTTTGTCAAGAACCTTTCTGCCCCATTGGCCAACAAAATTAAATAAAATTGAAAAAAGCGTAAAATCGGACCTAACATTCTTATATGTCAAATGTCATAGGAATCCAAAAATATATGACAAGTGGCGATTTCAGTAATATAGTAATGAACACCGGCCAAGTGCATGTCGAAATCATGCATCGCATGAGCACCCAAAAATGTGTATTATTTCATTCAGTTCGTGATGTTTAGCGTACGCTCGAACCGCTCTTGGCTGGTGTTTATTATTTGTTGTTTTACTTAGAGCGTGTCCTATAGTCATGCAAAGTTAGACGCTTGTACGTATTAGGGCCTCGTTCATCATCTCAAAGTAAAGATTCAAGTAAGCTACTCGGCGATTAAAGTGGCAATTATCGGTATTATTAGTTTCATAATGTCCGAGTAGCGCTACTCGTCACATAAACTGGCATGTAACTTACTTGTTACTTCATCTGCCCACTAGCGGGGTTAACCGGCGAGTAAGGCATCATAAACTTGTGACGTGTATTGTTTTTGTAAGTAATTTGTCAAAAATGGATTTGTTCGAATTAATTAATGACCACGTAGAAGAATTAGAACGTCTTTCACCACAAAAGGTTCTGTGAATCCGCGTTTTTAAAACTCGTGTTAATTATTTTAACGATCTTTATGAACAAGAATTTATCACTAAATTTCGACTATATAAAAATGGTGAAAACGAGTACATGACCTAATAAAAAATTAAATAAAAAATTAAACTCAGGTGTTAATACTTATTTACTTAATGTTTTATTTTATGCAAATTTACTTTTAAACAATTCACTAATCAAAATTAAATCACACGCTTCAGTTTCTTTCTTCTCGCGGCACGTCAGCCGTCCGTCAAACTTGTCAATCATCAAAAAAATCGTTTTGACTTTTGACGTTTATGACAGTAGTGACAACTAAATTAGAACGAACGTTGAACATTTTCATACATTCATTCGGCTAACCACCACGTAGTTACTCGGAGCTATGATTTCATTTGTGAAACTGACAAAAGTTACTTGGGACTTTTACTCGCCGAGTAGCACTACTCGGAAAGTAGCTAATCAACACTTTACTTTGAGATGATGAAAGAGGCACTTAGAGTTTTTACTCTAGAGCAAAGACAAAAATACGTTTATTGTATGTTGCCTCCTATAGGTATTCATCTAACTTTAAGATTTATTTATAATTTTTTATTTAATCCACCGTAATATGTATTTAATTATTAAGTAACAAGTAATGCATGCTGTGCTTCTTTTAAAAGGTAACACATTTAGCTAAGTAAATTTATAAGATTTCAGTGTATGAAATAATGTAGTTATCAATGTGAAACCTAAATAAAAAAATAAAAAAAGAAGTGATATTAGATGTTCTGTGTAAATTTCAACTACAGACAGACAGCGTGGGCTTAGTAATAGGGTCTCGTTGGCATCCGCGTGGGACAGAACCCTACAAATGAACAATTGGAATCTGAATTTCGTAAAATTTACTATTGAGGAGTGTTCAATTTACAAGTGCCTTAAAAATGTTTCAGTGTGGCAATTATACTCGTATTTACAATCTTCATAGTTTTCTACATGTTTATGCCAAACTATATCTAGTTTTTCGTTTCTATGTTTTATGTTTAGAGAATAAAATCTCTTGCCAAAAATATTAAACACCGCGTGGTAGGTACTAATCCAAAACCGCCTCCAAGCCTTACGTTTCGTTTAAAGTTGATTTCCTTCTCGAAATAACAGTGGTTGTTCGCTCAGGGGTTGCTAGAACCGGTTATGCGTCGGCGCAGCTAACTGTATATTATCTGTTTTTACGCAGCATTCCTGTTCTATAATACCCTTGGATTCTTCACAGTTTCTGTTTTAAGGGTGGAAAGAATGAGAATGAATTTAATTCATTAATAATGGTATTATTATAATATTTTAATAAGTATATTAATATAACTCTTTATTTCAACGTATACACGGGTCTAGCCCGGACCTTTGAGAGGCATTAGTGGGGCCAAAACCAACACCGAGAGGCTCTGTTGAGTAAAAATTTTTAATATAAAACTATTGTATAGTAAGTGCCATGTTGCCATGTATGATGAGATTTGGCGAGCGTCTGTGGTGGGAAGCCTGCGCAGGTACAGTCGTGAACTAGTTAGCCAGATTTTTATATCTATTCAGTTATTTTTCAATAACTTTCGGATATACATACATAAGTGTATAGCAATAGTATATTACGTATAAAAAATCTTTCTAATATGTTGTCAAGCCTCATCTCTGGTTTTCATTAATTAAGTACAGATAATTCCCAGTTCACAGTTAGTAACTTTATCATAACAATAATATTTAGAAGATCATCACACCACACGTCGATCCGCTCCGCAATTTGTTGCGATACGACCAGGGATCTTACGGACAACTGCTATTGCGGCATCTAATCCGCTCAGTTTGAAAATCACGCGACCGCAAACCGTATCTGGGGGCGATAAGGTTCACGTTCGCGTTATTTTCCAACTGAGCGGATTAGGTGCCGTAATAGCAGTTGTCCGTAAGGCCCCTGGGCCATGTTGCCTGTATGTGAATTTCATAATGCGTAATAAATTATTGTGTACCTATAATAATAATGTACTTGATCAGTATCTTCTGTCTTCCATCTTAATCTCTATAATAGGTACTTAAGAAACTAAACTAATTGAAGATCGTTTATACTATCTATAAGTAACGAAGGTCTATAGATAGTTCAAACAAACAATATTTAATTTCAGGCAGTGCCCAAAATGCTGGCCGCGTTGCCTCGCGTTATTGCGAGGCTAACTTTCTGACCAAAATACAGGCCAGTATTTTGGTATGTACAGCCATTATGTACTTAGTTAATTTTGTACGTAGATCCTTCATAGGTATCTACTCATAATCGAAGAATATATTAAATTAAAATTAATGTTAATAATAAGGTACTAATATTATAAAACATTACTTTTATAGCTATATTTTCTTTATTCATTATTACTCTATGATTATCCTACGAAAATATTGATTTGTAATTTCACATCTTTCTTAATTTATCTTATAATACATGTCTTACCCACTTCTTAACTAGGTGGTACCTAAGTCTTTCAACAAATGCCTCCATCGTTAAGATTTAAACAAATTACGGGTAAAGAAGATCAATTTTATCTAACCTAAATCACACAACAAGAGAAAGCTCAAAACCAACCCTCGAAATTGCATGACAAAATTCAAATCTCCAATGAGATGCGCTCGCGCATTGTTTTCTCGACGCCATATTGTTGCACCGAGCTACGATTTTTTTTCCTTGATTGCACACAAACGCACCCCTCAACGTGTGCGTCAAAATTCTTAGAAATTTCGTCATGATGAAAGCGTTTGCGCTGGTATGCGTGCAAGTTGCGTACACCTGTTATATTTTACGTCTGTGTGCGTTGCAGCGGGGGTGCGTGCGACGTTGCTAGATGCGTTTTTAGAGCCTTGCTCCCGCGCCTGTACATTTGGCAACGTCGCGCAATTTAAACGCACCAATACACCAGTTTCGAAAGCTCCTTTTCAGATGGTCGTAAAACGCATTCACTATTACAAAAAAACACACATGTTCTGTGAAAACTTCATCTGGCCATCTTTTATGGGTCGAAAGATACAGCCCTTAAAACGTAGTGTGACGGTCAGACAGACAGCTTAGGCATAGTAATAGGATCCCGTTTACAGCCTATGGGTAAGGAATCCTAACTATTACCGACTATCCTTTCAGTTGTTGGATGGGTGAACGTTAGTGGCATTCACAACTGAGCGTTACCGTGTGTCAGTTGATACGTATTGTATTGTAGGTAGGTCCCGGCTGTTTGAACATAGCAACACCGTTAGCCTTATCAGATACGTTTAGGCGGCCTAGAAACTCTGACATTAGGGCTGCCCACTCTGCCCATAGGAACTTTACATAGAAATTTGTTTTATCATTTGTTACAGGCTTTTATTAACTTAACTAAACACTACTGAATTAATATTATGAATATGAAAATTTGGTAAGAATATGTTTGAGCCCACAAGCTATTTGGTTTTGAGAACTATTTATTGCATTTTCATTCATCGTGATAAGTACCTAGATCGCAACGCAGTTCAGCTGTCTGTCGGTAATTCGGCAACAACTATTTCGTGAACAACGCTAATAAACGATGAATAATCACAATATAATAACACGTCTGCGCAAAGCTAAGGCTAAAAACGGGAGCGTTCTCCGAATCCATCCAATGTGACCCCAGAGTCAAAGCGGTGATCTGACCAAACGTCTGATTTATATTTATCTATATAACATATCCGTATTGGCTAAATAGTGTAAAGGCCTTCAACTAAATCTACAGCTAAATGCCAGTCTCTTAATATAAAATAGCTATCCTAATATAACAGGGTTATCGATAATTAGCTATATTTCGCAGGCAGTTTCTCTGCATTATAATTATCAAAATTTTGTTGATTGGGTTTTGCAATTTTTTTCCTTCATACAATACATGGCAATAACTTTGCGTTGTTACAAATAAGTAATATTAGAAGCAAAGGCCCGGGGAAAGCTTAAGAAGCAACACAAGCATTTACAAAAATTAAACTTAAAAAATATAATGTATGAAAATATTAGTTTGTAATTTTATTTTGGTCGAAGTGTATATTATGTTTTGTAAAAGGAGATGTAAAATGTAACAAAAGTGGTTAAGAGTCCCGATACTACGTCGTCAGCTTAATAAGTTTTGCCCTTGCACGAAACAGTGACAAATTCTACGCCTGCAGGAAGAGATACGCACGAGTCGGCGCCCGTCTAAAAACTATAAAACAAAAGCGACATAATGACAAAACTTATTAATTAAGAACTATTTTAATTTAAAGTAACGAATTTACACATAAAAAACATTACATAAATCGCCATTAGAATATTACAGAATGACGAATTGTCCAGAACTTCTAGTTTTGACAAAATATTAGAGAAAAGCTAAAAAAGTCTTTTAAAAGGTCTATTTCCACCGAGTTACTATATCCAAATAAAAACACACACACCATGTTTCTAAAGTTACATTAAACTTATATATTTCCATATCCATAACTAATTATAACCAAAATACGAATTTGGTATTGTTTGCTATAACTTCGCAAATTCATGCATCGCAACCCAAGTTGACGATCGCGGACAGGAAACTGTCCGCCAAAAGTTGTAAGCTAAGTATATTATTTAATTGCAAACAAGGAGTACTAATTCGATATACATACTAATTACCAGTAGCCCTGTATATATATATATATATATATATATATATATATTATATATTTGTCCCAAGTAATATATATAAATGTTTTATTTTATTTTGTAAAAAAAGTATGACAAACAAGCAAGCTTGCTATCTGATGGTAAGTGAGCATTGCCGCAAATGGACAATTGGGCAACTGCAACACCAGAAGCGTTGCCCAGGTACACACGTGCGTGTTTACATCAAGTTATAGCTTTCCTGGAAGGCTTCTAGTTAAAATTATCAATTAATCTACAAGCGCAGAGGAACAAACTAAACTTGTAACGTACGAACTAATCAGTATGTTAGTCACCAATGTCACAAAATAAAATCATAGCACATGTAAACAAGGCTCTCTGCGGAGTACCTAAGTTTATTTTGGTGTAAGCACTTACTCAAAGTGCAAAGTGATACCACTGATCAGACCAATGATTAGATTAGACTTCTTGTTCCTGTGTGATGTTAATCATGTTATAGAATAAATAATAGTTTTTTAAACTGACTTCAAAAAGGATAAGGCCACAATTCGATCCGTATTTTCATTCGTAGTTACATGTCTCCATTACGTAACGAATTTTTAAGCCCGTTTAAAATTAAAACCAGACCAGTATGAGTGGGACTCACACTCCAAAATCCAAATTAAGCCTGAATACTCAGAAAGTTAAATACCTGTAACAATCTTTTGTTCTAGAATAAGCTTCGGTTTTATTGTTTCTATGAACCGCAGTAGTAAGCTTCTAAATAAAATAATACAATCGATTTTACATTCCAATGTCTTATCTCTAGTCAGAATAACTTAGAAAAAGAACGATTCTTTGTTTTTTTAATCAGCAGTAATTATACCAAAATAACTTGTGACTTGTTAAACATTTTACTTACTTTTTAATACCTATCTTTTTTTGGCGCACTCAAATACTAAATATTATGCCAATTGTACCTCTAGACGACGGCGGTAGATCGTGCGACTTCCAATCCTACGCACCATGGTTCGAATCCGCACAACCCCGATGACTTTCTCTAGTTATGTGCGGAATTTGCACTCGTTCTAAAAACGGTGAAGGGAAAACATCGCGAGGAAACCGGCATGTCCAAGAATATCACAAATTCGAGGACATGTGTCATCCACCAATCCCAACTTTGCCAGCGTGGTGGATTATGACCTACACTCTCTCCAAGTGAGAGAAGGCTCGTGTCCCAGCTGTGGGAACATAATGGGCTGATGATGATGATCTCTAGATGACTGACATATTCGAGAATATCTTTATAAACGACTTTTACTATAGGACCAACCCTGAAAATCCTGAAATCGCGAAAAATATAATCAGCTGTTCCATACAATGTCGAGTGTGCATGACCGTTTGCTATAGCTGATATTTTTTTCTTGATTTCAGAGTTGCTCACATAGTAAAAGTTGTTCATAATGATGGATATTATAAACCCCTTACGGTTTAGTACACCCTTTCCGTGCAACCCAGTATAAATAGTATTTTTAATTACCAGACTCAACAAGCAAAAAGCGTGTATGTATTGATGAATGTATGCTTGTATATCGCACCTACAGCGCCTGAATTGATTTCGATAAATAAGGTGTCGATAGATTTCTGTACTTTCAGGGATGGCCACGAGGTGGTGACGTCGCGTATAGTAAAAAAAAATTAAAGTGGAGATGAAAAATAATACTACACCCCTTCATTGTGACGTATAGAGGTTTGGTACATAATTTTTCGTTCAGGTGTACCCACAGATATACAACTCTGTGGGTGTACCGTTTGCGAAATACGATCTGCCAAAAATACTAGCAAATTAAACTTTTAAAACTTCAATTCGGTTGTATTTTTTTTAATGTTTTACCTCCGTCATTTATGAACCGGTTTAAAAATATTTATTATTATTTTAGTATACTATTTTTAAAGGATATACTTTTGGATTGGTCCCATAGAAATTTAATAAAAACCGGCTTAGTAGTTTGACTTTGAAATTAGAATAACTTGAAAATTCGGTAACTTCCAAGTGACCAAAATGGTGTAATTTTACAAATATCGGTTATCTTAATTGATATTTATAGAAAAAGTAAAAAAATCGTATAACTTTGTAAGTCTCGACGTTTGTGAAAATAGGATAGAGGGTACTCACCCTCTATCCTATTTTGATCTATCCTTTTATTATTTATTTTTATTTTGATGATGAGAATTATTTCATAGCCACACTAAACTTTCTGCCTAGCTGTCATCATCATCATCATTAGCATGTATGAATGATGAGACTCATCTTAAGGCCGCGCTCACCGGTCACAACTATCTATTTTGCAAGTTTTCAATATCTGTGAAGATAAAAAATCACCGAGTTGTTATTTAAAACTACCTTCTGGGCATTATCTTTAGAATAACATTTAAAAAGGTATAAATCAATTTTTGTGTTCATCTTTTATTATGTTATTATAGAGATAGAAATTTAAACTTATTTTTCTGTCACTTGCTCTTGCTATCGAGCGAGACCTTAATAATGGTGATGCGATTAGTTTATTATGCGATCAGCATGGTTGATATTCACTGATATTTTTATTATATAAACAGGGTACTGGTAATTAGCACCTTCACCACATCAAAACAAACACCTATTTGTTCTACGACATTTGTAAATCGTAAAAAAAAAACAGCTGTTGACATTCTGAAAACCTATACGAAGCGCTTTGATTTCCCTTTTATTATGCGAACTGCTAGTCTGTGGAATGCGCTGCCTGAATGGGTGTTCCCCGATAGATACAATCAGGGTGTCTTCAAATCAAGAGTGAATCGGTTTCTTCTAGGCAAGCGTGCTCTATTGTAGGCCGCATCATCGCTTAACTTCAGGCGAGTTGGCGGACAAACACAAGCCTATAAAAAAAATGGGACTCTAAGGTCGCTAAGATGTTATGCAAATAAAAAACTCCCAGCACACACTTTCTGTTGTCAGTAGTCAGCTTTCCGAGCCGACCCTAGTCCCAGCGTTTCCGCGCGAAAGTTGTCGATCTCAACTTTGTTTGTCGCCGTGTGTTTATTGCTCGTCCCTCATAAAATGTTATGAATGATACAATTCTCGAGCAGGGATTAACCGTTTAGTGTACCGCTCGGTATCCATTATACGAGTACCTAATTCCCACTGTTTTTGCTCGAATGAGAAACGTTTACAAAAGTTTAGTTATTTTTGCGACTAGTTTGGTGTTATTTCGGATTCAACGAATTCAATAGATAAGTATCTACGAGGAAATATTTGTTTTCGGACAACTTTGTGCTTAAGCCGAATTAATTTTATACTGAGACAAAGTTTATTTTTATCCAACGATGCAAAGCTAATAGGAGAGTATTGTAGTTACGGGAATGTATGTATGTTGGTATTAATGTTATTTAAAGATTTAGATACTTTGCTAATAAAATTTCCAAATTTTTAAATTATGATACATATTGATAGATTTTATCAGTTTTACCGCATCATCAAATTAAACTTGGGTATATTGTTTGGGCATAATATATGTATATTGTTGTATTGCGGGTATATTGTTAGGGGCTGTGTTTGTTAGATAAGGCATATTTATATAACATTTATCTAGTAAAAAGATATACTTGTGAATCTTTTTTAATAAAAATCGATGTGTGTATGTTCCCTATGGACTCCGAAACGGCTGGGCCGATTTTGACGAGACGTTCACTGGCAGATAGCTGACGTTTTAAGGAGTTATCCGCGTGGGTGAAATCGCGGAGTCCACAATATAATCCATATTGTGAATTGTTTTTTTTTTACCATAACTCACGTTAGTAGAATTTCAAAACTGAATAAATACTATATCGAGATAAAATATATCCACGTGTCGTAGCGTAGAAAGCAATTTACCGATCAAAACTAACTGATCGTAGGCATTTTTCAGCAGTAGATCATCGTCGTCATTCGTAGAGCAAATATTTTAAAACAGACATACCAAAAAACAGAATAAAAATCGATACGAAACATGCAAGTGTGAAATTCGTAGCGAGTGTCTTCGCGCGGAGGAAGCTATCGGCCCAGTCCGAGAAAATCGATGACTTCCCCCTCATAGTTTGCATGGACGGTGTCCGGCAGACCCCTGCCGGTACCGCCCTATACCTTGCCGAAACGACGCACAATCGCACAGACCTACAACGCTCGCTCAATGTTACCATTTCCTAGACCGGGTTAAGTTTAGTTAAAGTAAAAAAAAAAAAAGTGTTCCAACAAGCAAAATTTCTAGACACTTCCTGAGTTTGGCAATTCTGTCTACACACCGTTTGCTTACAGGGTTTGCCTGTTTAGTTAGAATTTATTTTAACAACAACTTTTTTCGTTTGGGTTTCATAATATTTCTGTGGGGATTCGAGTGAAAATTTAATGAGGATCTTGTTTTATGAGCAAGTAAATCACGTCAACTGTGTAGTGTTTTGTTGCACTAGACATAGGTACATATAAATCAAGACACATCTAGATTTGCATAATTATTTCGTTTGTCGAGAGTGCTGCGTTGTTCCGATCCGGTTTTTGTACCCGGTCCGGCTGACGTCATATGCAGCATGTGGCGATTATAAACACTACAGACTGAACGTTTTACATTATAAGAACATAAATTATTTCTAAGTTGGTATCATCATAGGTATTCTACGATAACTGAAAATTTAAAGATATACATATCCAATTAAAATTTTCTAAAATTATTTTTAAAAAAAACTGCAAGTAGATAAAACACCACTTAATAATCTTAACCGAAAAAAATGTCTAATTAACTGGATTCTTTAAAAAAACATTACAATTGGCGCAACAAAAAGAGCCTTTGAATTGAAATAAGTACTCTAAATTTTCAGCGACAACATCTTTTTTACGATATATAGTGAGACTAGTGTTTTAAAACTCTGACCGGTTAATAAAATTGTTCATATTCATTTTTATATTTCGGTCAATTAAATAAAAACCCTCAAGATAATATCAACAAACACAAAATCATCATCATCATCAAATATGATGATATACGATTTTCGACTTTATGCACAGCCGTTTTAGATAGCAAATAGATCTTGGCGTGAGCGGGTGAAAAACGAATTTGAAATCGTGATCAGACCGCGCTTTAAATCTAACTTACCTTTTTATGGCTTAGAAGAAAATGGAGTTTTTTATTACTACCTCATCAAGTTTCAATTTTCATTTTAATAAAACGATTTTTTTCTTGTTAGTTCGTCATTTATATTTCTTGAAAATGCGGTCATACCCTACCTACTTACATTCTGTAGGTACCTGATCACCTGATAGCTATTTTCCTTCTAATGACGTTTTTGGCAATTTTATTTTATCATATTTATTTCGGTTATTGACTTCGCACAAGGAAATGGCATTGCTCGTCATGCAGTAGGTATTTCGAGTTAGCGTCAATAAGTGGGTACGTGATACAACTCGACTCGTTTTCTAGATTCAAAGGCGATAAAAAGGTTAACATTATTTAATTTGAAGGTGACTGCATCGCTTGATAAATAACAATGCTACCTTAAAGCATATTTTTTTATAAATATTGTATCCAAATTACATTTCTTCGGTAAAATAAAACAAGATTTAAAATTTAGAGAATTTCGTCGCAGGGCTCTGTCCGCCCGCATTGTAAGGGTGGGTGCTATCGCCGTCCTACTCGGACGCAGCATCACCGGACATTTCGACCGGGCATTTCAATTTTGAGAAAGAGTAGGACCAGCCTCGCCGCCCGCTCCCCGTCCTCCCCCCGCCGGCCATCTCGCTTGCACCAAGGACACACAAAAGGACGCAGGAGCGATAACTTCATCACCGCTCGAGTGTCTCGCTCGCACGCACGCTTCGGTGGGGGACGACGTTGCGAATTGTTATTGAAGTCATGCCCCCGAAGGCGACTTCGGGAAGGCTGTCAGTCGCTCTCTAGTAAACGTCCGCAGCGTCCGTACCCGGATGAGCCGCATCACTCGCGTGTTGCACTTCACGCTTCGCACAAACTATACCTACCGCCGGCTTACAAACAAGTGCCAAGTTTTTTCACCGTTAATAATTCTGTGATTTTAATATAACGAGACTTTTTAACAATTCTTTCGTTCGTAGACTTGATAAACTTTGTGGTGTGACAGTATCGGTGAGTGTGTTGGCCAGTGTCCGGTGCAAGTCGAGCCGCGCCGCGGTGCAGCGCGGGAGGCACGCACCCTGTGTTTACGCGCGCACGTGGCCGCGCCGCTACTACGCGCGCGGAAATGCCGCGGAAAACTTTCTTTCAAAACATAACTGTGGCATAAAGTTGAGTCGTGAGGGGAGCGCGCCGCGACCATGACTTTAACCTGTAGCGTCTGACTCGCGTGGACTACCTACATGAACGTCGACACGAGAAGTGCTGTTTTTTTATTGTTTTTTTTTCGTTGGAGGAGACGGTGCTCTCCATGGGATTGATGATTTAAATGGATAACAGCAGCGCCGTATCGTCGACTTTACCATCGAGGGATTATCACTGTAAGGTTTGCGATCTCTACTTAAACTCCGTCGACTCATTAGAGGTGCATTTGCAATATCATAAAGAAAATTTATACGTGAAGTGGGGCACGCAAAACTCACAACATGATACCGAGAACAATAACGGTACGAAAGTAAAAAGCGAGACGACAGTGTCGGCCCCAGCCGACTCGAGCGACAATATGATCACCAAACCCAGCCCCGAGTTCCAACAGCGGGCCACGCCGGACACCTCGGCGCAATTCCCGCATCCCGCGACCCCGCAGAGCTACCACTCGGCGCCCTCGCCTTACCAGAACCCGGACCAGACAAATTTCTCGCCTGGCGCACAGTTCGGCAACAGTTACTCGCATGCAGGCTTCCCGCAGAACCAGCACTCTGACCAGATCAACTGGGAGCAGCAGTCGCAGTACGGCCAGGAGTACCATCATCACAAACCTAACCGCTTCCACCCTTACAATATGCAAGAGCGCGCGTCGCGTGTCTCATCCTCGAGCCCGCTGTACGGGCAGCCGTTGAACCAGCCGACGCCATCGCCTTCGCCGAACCAGTGCGACAAGTGCGGCTTCGTGTGCGACTCAGCGGTGCAGCTCAACGAGCACTGCAACTCCGCGCATGCCAGCAGCGCAGCACCGTCCTCTACCTCGCTGCCTTTTCAACAGTTCTCTGGTAAACAATACAATAATTCCGGTTATCAAAATGAAAACACTAAAATCAAAGAAGAACAAGAGGAGTCGTCCGATATTTTAGACTTAGATTCTCAAAAAGTTGTTTATCAAGGAAACGAAGGTGATCAGCCAAATGCTTCCTACGAAGAATCTTCGTCACAAGGGCGCGATGTTAATAGTCGCTCAGTTCCTATGATGCCATGGGAAACGCAAAAACTATATGGTAGTTCTCAACTCAATGGCGATGTAGCTTTATTTAAAGAACAGAAAATGTTTTCGGAACAAAAAACTTACCCATCAGATGTGAAAATGTTTCATCCTGACCAGAAGTTTTCGTACCCGCAAGAGAAGTTTCTCAGCGTTCATCATGAGCAGAAACCATTTATGCACGTAGACCAAAAGATTTACCCAGGAGTACAGATGCCCCCACTTACTGATTATGCAGGACCGGTAGTTTCATCTAATCCCGACATGAAACCTCCATATCGACCGTATGATTCTCCGGCACCACCACAGATATCAAATTCCCAGCCTTCTAACCCTACCTCTTCAACACTGCCAACCATCGGAGGTAAGGGAGCGAACTGGAAGTCTAATGAAGCAAGAAGACCAAAGACATACAATTGCACTGCTTGCAACAAATGGTTTACGAGCTCAGGCCATTTGAAGAGGCACTATAATACGACACTGCACAAGAACGCAGTACGCTCATCGGGTCAGCCAGATCCTGCTTCCATGCCTATATCCAGCCACCACCACCCGAGCCGCGACGCGATCCAGCGAGGGCAGCAGCACAGTGCGGACTCGAACACACAGAGCCCTGTGCCATCCGAAGACGCCCGCAGCGTGGAGGACGCTGCGCTACAGTCACCCTACGCATCGCATCGGGTCGTGTCCATGCAGTCCAAGTCGCCGTACACGCATTTACAACAGGGTAATTTAGATAATAATTTCAGTAATAATCCTTTAGCTAATCACCCTTTACAGCATCAGGTCGGTTCTCATCCGCTCAATATAAGTAGTCAGCCGCCGGGATTAGGGATAGCGAATGACAGTAGCCATCAAGGTAGTAAAGGTGTAACAATTTCAACGGCTGGGAATCCCCCAAACGGGGAAGCAGGTCCCTCTGTTTCACAAAATCACCATATGAGGGGCCTGCTATCAGTGTCAACCAGCAATATTTCAACTGCACCCCTAACGCAGAGTACGCCAGCGCTTACGCCGCACACCCTGCCGCCGTTCAGTCACTTGGGTGTCAACCCGTACAGCCCGAGGTCTACGGATCCTTTGGGGCCTTCGGTGCCGGACCCCACGCACACCCCATTATATTTGGGTCAGAATTTTCAGCAGACTATAGCACCGAGTTACCCAAACGGGATGGCCCCCCACGTTATGGATATGGCTATCAACAATCTGCCTATAGCCAGTCCGGCTACTTTTGGTGAATCTTCACCGGAAGAGGCCGACATGGAACAAGAAACGTCGAACCAGCCTGCAGGTGGACGCTTGCCAAGCTTTGCGCAGCTCCAGACGCAGAGCTTCAGCGTTTATGTTTCCAATTATATCACTCAGCCTAACGTGGGGGGTCAAGTCGTCGTTGACGAGGCGGCCGCCGGCTACATTATCGTCGATCCGGTCAACTCACCTCTGCAGTACGCTAATACCGATATTAGCGGCCAGAGCGTAGATTACGAATTTAGTGCGAATTCTAAAAATATCAAAGAAGGCATCGTGACTTACAGTCCAGAGCATGTAAAGTTGTACCCATACGGTTATGCGGTAGGAGGGAAAACGATAAAACGCGAGGACGGTATTATGCAAAATACGCATTCAAACGAGCTCCAAATTTTGGAGATAGAAGATATCATGGATTACGCGAATAAGGAAAACTATGGTTCCCAAATGAAATCCCCAGCCAGTCCGGAGAGTGCAAAGGCCGAGTGTGAAAGCCGCAGCGTCGTGTCGTCCACGTCGTCTGCCGTGTCATCGCCGTCAGCAGTCTCGTCCACGGTACCGAGCTCACCTCTCACTGAAAGAAACCAGCTCAAGAAGTCAGCTCCGACCACGGTACACAAATGCTATGAATGTGATAAGCTTTTCAACAAAGCTTGTTACTTGACGCAGCACAATAAAACTTTCCATTCGGGGGCTAAACCTTTCAAATGTGATCGATGCGGCAAACGATTTTCTGATGACGTCTCGTACGAAGGGCATTATTTCAAACACACTGACAATAAACCGTTTAAGTGCAGCGAATGCCCGAAGTCCTTCAACCACAAGACGGACCTGCGGCGGCACATGTGTTTACACTCGGGCTGCAAGCCTTTCGCGTGTGACCACTGCGGCAAGGGATTTATCAGAAAAGATCACATGGTTAAGCACTTTGACACGCATTTCAAGAAAAATTCACGTTCTTCTAACTCGACATCGTCATCTGCGTCGTCGGTGTCGTCGACCTCAGCGACCTCACCTTCGTCGACGGTCAACCTTACATGAAGCGTTCTTTTCGAGTTCTACTTATAGTTTTCGCGTGCGGCAAAACATTTTGATTTAAAATGCAAATCGGAATGTTTCACTATAAAATAACGTATGTCCTCAAGGGGCGGCGTCGGGTGCTCCGGCGCGTTCAGTTTAGTTCGCACATTTTTTTTGTTGTTCATTCAACTTAACCTTGTCCGTTGCAAGGTGACTTTACATGCCTGGGTGTTTGGGCGTTGAACATATAATTGCTTGACGTTAGAGTAATTTTGCGATATCATTTCGATCGAACCATATCATTTTTACATATTCACTTATGAAGAAATCGTAAAGTTTATTGAATTAGGTAAATGAAATGTGTCGTTACTGCGGTAATCGGTAAATAATGTATTTTACATATCTTAATTTCTATTGTAATTTACTCGTAAAAACATTGGATGTTTCTGGGATTTTATTGAATTTCTTTGTTTTGTCTATTACTGTTAAAGTTAAGGTTATTATTATATTACTTTGAATGGTTAGAATAATTTTTGTTATAAATAGGTGGGGAAAGAGCTAGAAGTATTCTTGCAATGAGCTTTGAAATAGATATGTTTTTTTATAGAGTTTATTTTCTCTATTTCTCGTACTAATCGGTAATTTATTCGTTAACATCAATCAGTTGATTGTCAAACACTTGATGAACTCGGCTCAAAGATACTTTATTTCTTGTGTATAAAATCTAACAAAATTTTACTATCAAAGCTTATTTTCCCACCTTTTATGGGACATGATTGCCAGACATAAAATTAAGTAAATGCGGACAAAATAAAAATTATGCCGAAGGAAAACATACAAAAGTGAATTATACTATACGTGTATAGGTAAAAGATACTTTGATAATCAAGTATCTCGGAGATATTTTTGATTTATGACCTAGTTGTAGGTGGTTACATATTTTGCCTGAGGGCCATTTCGATAATAATTTGTTTGACTTTAATTAACTATTGCTTATTGACAATGAAGTTTAATTTACTTGTTTAATGTTAGTGGGTATGATGCCGAACCGAACTACTCAGACTCGAGAAGCAAACTTCGATACTTTGTTCTTTATTAAATTAGGAAAACCTTTTCATTATTATTCGTAATCATAATTTCCCGGTGCTTCCTATTATTATTTTGTCTGTTGACTTTATGTAGTTCGTTTGTTTTAAAATAAGGTTACCTTTGTATGGAATTTGGAATGATTTCCAAAATATACCTTAACACTATGTCCTATTAAGTTACCAGTAGTTATTCGACGAATTTAGTTTTTACATTCCTGTTTCGTTAGTGGTAGAAAAATAGTCTTCCTAAACGTTGCCAAATTTATTCCGCCAACTGTGTGTTGCGAAACATTTTTTGTTTTTAATATTTTAGGGTAATGTAATGAAATTCTCTAGCAATAATTTAATATAATGTAAATGTTTTTGTATAGAATAAAAAGGAGAAGTCACGAGTATTGATTTATTAACTAAATAAATTTTAAGTGAAATAGGTATTTGTAAATATTTATGTGAGAAACAAAAGCATTTTGTAGTACATATCCAGACCGTAAGCGCGCGCGCAGCCGGACGTGGCAAAACAGTTTCTTTACATCAATATATTTAGCGCATCTTGTTACGAGCCAACATTTAAAGCAATATAATTAAATAAGTTCATATTCGTAAAACAAGATGGCAGTAATATTTTGACACGTCTCACCGCGGTGCGTCCATATCATAAGGTCCTTAACACTATGCCGAATATTAATTCATTATCACGATATTCGAAAACTGTGCAATAAAAACACGATGTCGACTTAATTTTTGATAATGTTTGTATTTGAATGTTGACTATATTGCAGAAATATTTTTATACACATAGAATAAATAGAACTTACAAATCTTACATTAATTAACTACCTCATCAGTGTCTACACAAGTGAATACAAACATAAATTGTTCGTACAATTTAAATAAAAAGCATAATGAAATCGTTTACAAAAATATATATAATAGCAATAGAAAAAAAAAATAGCAATATTTAAACGTGAAATATTTTTGATTGAATTGGCCTACCTCTTATGAATTTAAGTCGAAGTAATGTATAAAGTTTGTCATCTTTCACCTGCGTTCATATACAACTTGCCATATAAACATTAATAACAAATGCAGAAGTGTATACAAATTCAAAGCTATCTCAGATATGAACTTATACAAAATAATTTATATAACAAGAATATATCTATACGAAATGTTCGTGCGTACTACGTATGTTAAAATAATAATAAAATTGTTGACAAGTATGATTGTATAACAGAAGTGTTGTCTTGATAGCAGTAACACAACATGCGGAACTAAACTACCTCAAAAATCGAGTAATAGGTTAGTTAGAGCGAGGTAGCATCACCCGCACTTCCTCTTGCCTCAGAAATTCAATACCTAAAATATGCCTTCCATTTTTAAGTTTATACAAGTTGCTAATAAAATTGTTTATACATGTTGCTATCGTCGAGCGGACCTGCAGGACAAATGCTACCTCATAATATCATATATATAAATATATATATATTTTAGACGACATATTTGTCTTTCTCAAGTTTAAAGCACAGAGTAGTGTATTGATTAACTTATGTAAATATAACAGTTACGACAATTTGTTATTTATCTCTATTATCGAACTCATCGATAGACTTATTTTGAAATAAGTTAAACGTAGAAATTTCAAGTTTATAAACGATAGATTATAAAGAACGTAAAGATGTAAGATTTCTTGTGATGAGTTTATTTGTGTATAATGTTTTAATTTAATTATTAGTTACCAGATAGTTTCTGTTACATTGAGTTGAGTAAAATTGGAAGCGTTAAAAATACGATAAGATGTTGTTTTTTTTAAAGGAGTTGTACCTTCTTCCGTTTGAAATTAGACTGCATGTTAGTTTCGTTTTCTATTCGTATATCAATTGTTTTATTATAGAGGTAGCACAAAAAGAGCCGAGGATGAAGGCAGTCGGATGAAGAAATCTACAATTTCTATCTAAGTATCTAATCACGTTTACGATTATTGTGGGTATTTTCAACTGGCCGTTGTCTGAATCTGTACTAGAGTAAGCTCTTGTAGTAGGTAAGTACCATAGGATAAGCAGCAGATCTGTCACACCGCTACGGCGAAATTTTTACTGCTATGCGATTCAATTTGTTTACGTATGCACCTGGATTCTGAAATGGTTCAAAGCATAACTCTAATGATATAATTACATATATCAAACACACGAACTTGTATAAAAGTTTTCGGAAAGGTTCTCACGTAAACTTATCGTACTAGTATAAGGTTGCGAAATATTATTTATTGTAAGCTATG
Organism: Agriopis marginaria; assembly: GCA_932305915.1. NCBI lineage: Eukaryota > Metazoa > Arthropoda > Insecta > Lepidoptera > Geometridae > Agriopis > Agriopis marginaria. The sequence goes on along the minus strand of OW029916.1, from coordinate 13,712,698 downwards.
CGATTTATTTTCTATGCATATTCTTGCCTATCTCCAAACCTAGGTTATTACAATTTTTAGAATCGTCTCTTGGGCATGGGCAGGACATTGCAGCTGAGTATTTGCAATAGATGCTAAAACGAGACTCGCAGTAAAATTTACAACATTATATTAACATGTTGTCTACGATTTCCGAGGTATATGCATCTGTTGTGAAGACGAGCCTTCTTATACCTAATGATGAATCGAAGCTGTAGCTGTTGTTATCAGATCTGAGTTATCTAATATAAATTTAATGTGAAACGATTGTTGTTTTATTTCCCTAACTCCGCCGAAGCGAATTTAGTTTCTAACAAATATTTTATTTTCTAAATTATAACATAGGTCATGTGTGATGTCTCCTAAAGTCTAGGTAAGTACATAAACCTACCTAAACAATGTAATGTGCCATTAAAATTATTATTTCAACAGCTTTTTAGGCCAAACCAAATAGTTTTGTTTGAAAGAGTTTGACATTTTTACTGGCTTAGTACCAATCCATTTTTTTTTTTTTCAAAATTGCTTTGCCTATTATACTTGTGTATTTGAATTAGGAACATAGATAAACAAAAAAATCAGGAACATAATGTTCCAAAGTGTCACATTATGGAGATAATTGAACATAAAGATTTCAAAGTGACTCTAAATATTTTTAAATACTTTGTGTTCAAAGAGCTCAGTTAAGCGATTCATTCGTTTAAAAATAATATACTAGAAGCAGTAATAATAAGAGGGTCTAATTTAACTTTATAGGTAATCATACACAACCTAATCTAACCTCATAAAACTATTATTACTTTTATTTTATTGATAAAATTACGCTATATTTATCACTGCACTTGCTATTTTAAACTAATACAACACTTCGCAGGGGTTTTCGAAAAAAAGTTTTGCTTAATATTGTCACTTTTCAATATTGATGTTAAATTATCTTCATAACATGGCACTTTAGGACATTGTGTATTCCGATATTTTATGTTCGCCTATATGTTCCTAATCCAAATATATAAGTTTCATTGCGCGACGTGATTTTGACGAAAAAACAATATGCCATAGTCCCTACTATGCCAAAAAAACAAACCCCTTTTATAGATTTTGCTCACAAACAAGTTTTAAGCAAGAGGTACCTAGTAATTTTTTTATTTCTCTGTTATCTTTTCAAGGCACTAACAAGCTAATGTAGGTAACATTTGGGCACACAGTCATTTTCAAAGATCGTGTAAAGATAGGTTAAGGCGCGGTATAATCGCAAAATTAACCCAAAAGAAGTGTTTTTAAATGCTTAGTGTGAAGTGACTAAATTAACTGATCAGATTTAAAAAAATACTCTAAGAAGAAAAACTCCTGTTAATAATCTTAACCGAATAAAATATTGACAAATATTTAGGATTATTGCGCAACAAAACTTGCTTTTGAATTGAAGTATGTACGCTGAATTATCAGCGAGAAAAATATATTTTTTGTACGAATTGTATAGCCAGAGTAGTATTTTAAAACACTAACCAGTTAATTGTTAAAATTCATTTTCATATTTCGGTAAATTAAATAAAAACCCTCAAAATAATGTAAACAAGCACGTAGTCATCATCATCATTGTTAAAAATTATGATATACGATTTTCAATTATAAACAAAGCCGTTTTAGATAGAAAATAGATGAGCGGGTGGAAAACCAGTTAGAAATAGAGGTTAAACCGCGCCTTAACACAATAAAAATAGATATCTACTTAAGTTTTGACTAATTTTCAAAAATTGTTCTTTGTCACTTGTTTTAATCTTTATAGACTATAGTAAAATGACATTTCACTAACTTGACTGTTGGTGAAAACTAATATATTGAGATATTGGAGTTAGTGGTATCTCTAGAGATTCACAAAACCGGTCATTTCCCCGCGACACTTGTAAAAATGTTAGTTAAATAATGACATACCTAGGTAGGTAATTAATATAAATAGATAGTAGGTAGGCAAATGAAATAAAACATAATGCATTAAATAATCATCATCACCACCAGTATAAAGTAGATCAGTCCACTGCTGGGCGTAGGCCTCTTCCAAGGCACGCCACTCAGCCCGATCTTCGGCTTTTCGCTAACAGGCACGGCTCGTATATCTTCGTTCCAAAGAGTTTTAGGGCGTCCTACGTTCCGTATGCCGATTCTTGGTCAACGTCTATCCCAAAGGTTACCGGTTCAGCGACTGATACGGCCCAGTTCAGTTAACCTTATATGCTGCGTTATATTGATAAATTTGGTTCTCTGGCGAATAACTTCGCTTCGGAGAAGATCCCTCAGAGAAATACCAAGGAATAGCGCTGTCAATAGCTCGTTGCACCACTTTGAACTTTTACACCGATCCAACTAAAAATGTTCAAGTTTCGGCATCCTAAATCATGGCAAGCACCAGTAGAACGCCCTTGAGCATGTGATATTGTTTTTGTCATTCATACTTAATAATAAACCTAATAAACGTGTCAGTGACAAAACGAATATAGCAGATCATGGAATAACCCACCTGTGGCCTTACGGACAACAGCTATTGCGGCACCTAATTCGCTCAGTTGGAAAATCACGCGAACGTGAACCTTATCGCGCCCAGTTACGGTTTGCGGTCGCGTGATTTTCCAACTGAGCGGATTAGGTGCCGTAATAGCTGTTGTCCGTAAGGCCCCTGGTCTCATCATCATCATCATCATCATCAGCCAGAAGACGTCCACTGCTGAACATAGGCCTTCCCCTTTAACCTCCACACTGAACGACAGCCTGCCTTTTGCATCCACTGGATGCCCGCGAGTCCCCTGGTCTCAGTATACATAAAATAAGGAAGCGAGATAGAGGAAAGTAAGGAAGCGAGGATATATGTACACAACAGCAGTGCACGAAGGCAAAAACTGCAGTCAACTGGCAGCGCTTGATACAGTTGGCCCCCAAGGCAAGTATATGTAAGTATATCTAAGTATAATTTTTTATTTTTTTTGATATTGTAAATTTTTAGAATCGAATATTTATTATTGCATAAACCTGGTACGAGTACGAATAATATAGGTATCACAGTATTTAATGTTGCCCGTTTTTCATGTAACAAAAGATCTTCTTTATAATAGTAGGCCTCTTTTTCTCTTTCTTTCTCGCTCGCACATAAATAAAACAAGGCGCAACCTTTTACCTACATCAATGGGCGCAACTAGGTTTTTCAATTTCATGTTCAGTACTTTTTTATATGCTATATAGAAAGATCGCAGTTCGTGATAGCATTTGATGTATGTATTCTCATACACATACAGAAGTACATACGAAAGCTTGGTATATTTTTTTAATGGACACAATTCATCTGCTGTTCAATGATGGTGATATCAAAGATGGTAACACACCTAAGCAGGAATGGAAACTGGCTCTCAAATTAGGATAACATTAATTGATCGGCGACAGATTTTCAACTTCAGGTAAGAAGCTAGCTAGCCGAGCTGTAAGAAAGTAAATTTAATTATTTAAAAAAACAGACATTTTTTAGATTAGATAACAAAAAAGTAACATCAGCGCGCTGCGTATCTATCTATATATAAACGTAGTAGATACAGAGATCTCTCATACTGAATTTATCTTTCTAGTTTTTTTAAGTATTACTGTTATCACTCTACTGTTATAATATTATTGACGGGACATTTACCGTGATAAGCTTGTGGATAGAGCTCTCAATATTTTATTTTTATTATATTTCGATTTAATATTTTTAAAGATTACCTACATGATACAAAAGCACAAAGTAACAAAATTTATTTCATTACAATGTAAAGACACTTGCAGACTATGCGAAGTAGCTTGCAAGTACAAGTAGGCGTTCAAACTTAAAGTAGCCAATCACGCGGTGACGCGCACAACTCGCGTGCGAGTTGTGCGAGTGTTCGATCGAGACGAAATGCGCAGTAGGCGTCGCATGAGTAGCGCAGATAAACGAAGCTTCACTTGCACAAGGGACAGCGCAAAGTTCTACTAAGCACTTTCACTGCCACTTGCCCTAAGCATACCGTTGCAGACGATACGTAGTAGGCATTTGCAACTTGTACTAGCTACTTGTACTACGCATCGCATCGTCTGCAGTCGGCTTTACTGCAGATAGTGTAGATGATAAAATGTAGACACAGCTTATTTGAATAGATATTTCCATTAAGATAATAATTTTCTGATACATAAAGTATTACAGTATCTACACACAATATACGCTTTACCTCGTAGGTGTGTCTCCACAAACGCGCCCTATAAAAGACATCAACGGGCTACAGTTTTGGTTTGGAGTCACGTTTTATTTGTTACTATATAAAAAACTTATTCAAAAGGCCAGTTTTAAAATACTTCGTTTTGTTGATCATTAGCCTGGTACTTCATATATTTACGTTTAGAGGAAAAGAATGTAAATTCCTGGGAAAGAAGGATGAGTCAATAAACAACAGTTTTTGCTTGAATCAAATAATGCGGCAAATTCCAAAGCTAGAAGTTGTATTTTCAAAATATTAGCATGCAATACAGATTTGTGATTAATTTAAATAAAATATTTTTTTTTTGTTATTTTAATCGACAATTAAGGCTGCGTTTACCGCCCACAGCACTCTTTCGCACGTATTTAAATATTTTGAAGATAAAATATTAATGTGTAATAATTAAATTAAATAAATTATTGAGACGACTTTGGTGTGAATGATGAGAATTAATTCTTTATTTTTCCGTATCATAATGAGCGGAAACGCGTGTGACGTCACTAGGCAAGTAGGCACTCTCATTGCGGCGCGACAGCCGTCATTCAACTTAGGTCAAAACGGTCAAAACCAATTAAACAAGTAATCTGAATGAATGTATCTTATATTAATTTTAGAAAACACAAATGGAAACTAAAACAAATGAACCGGCCAAGTGCGAGTCGGGCTCGCACACTGAGGGTTCCGTACTACCACAAAAATACAATAATTTTTGATATAAAAAAACAAGTTCAAAATTAGTAAAACATAGCATTTCGATTCGGTGCAATTCGGTCGAGGTTCGAAAGATATGGTCGTTCAGTTACAAAATTACCAGTTATAACATGGTAATGAATTGAAATTTCTCGTCGACTCGCACTTTGCCATTATTATTTGTTGTTATATTTTAGAGTGTGTACTATATTCATGCCAAGCTTGTTACTTTACTTATTACCGTTTTTACATTAGAGCTAATACAAAAATACGTTTTTTTTATCGTTTATTGTATTATCCCTTAAATTTTTTACTTTTTGACTTTTTCCTCATTCAAAACTAGGCTGATTTCAATATTTTTTTAATAAGTAGTTGTGAAAAGGATTGAACGATGCTTTTGTCATTTATTTTTGTTTTATAAACACGTCTCTGAACATGACGGTAAAATACAATTTTTGGGATATTTAAAGGCTCATATTTCTTATAGTAGTTAACTTATAAGAAAAAAATAAATGATATAAGCATGACAATAGAGGCGAAACATTGTATTAAAAAATTACAGTTCTAGCGGTATTATCCAGGGAGGAAACACGAGAATGCGTTTGTATGAACAAAACGCTGCCCATGTGCCCACTTAAGTTCCCCCTCCCCTTAATATCTACCTCAATATCCTAGGAGTCCGTGGCGCATGCGAGTGGGTATGAAAGCGAACGCTGTCGTGTCTGCCGGACGGTCGCTGGAGGCGCGATGACCTACACCGGTTTCCCTTTTGTCCGAAGGTCACCAGTGAATCAGAGTCAACGCGGACTGGACTGCAAGCTTCCACATATCGACATCGATGTCTAACAAAAGATTTGGTGCATTAGCGTCGCGGCTTTTCCGTGAATTTTCTATGTAGATATATTATATAATATACATGTGTATGTATTATATAGTAAATATGTATATGGGAAATTTTTGCAGACACGGTCATTTGACCCCAAACTAAGTAACGCTTGTAATATGGCTGCCGAGACTGATATACTTACATATATATTTTTAAATACATACTTAAATAGATATTAACTCCCAGATATAGAACACTCACAAATAATCATCACATGAATGTTTGTCATAGATGGGAATCGAATGCCCCCATGTGCAGAAGGCAGGTTCACTACCAACTGGACCAACATTGGGGCTCATTTATTTTTTATTTTTTATAAATATCTTTTATCTTGTATCTTGGCGGCAATTAGGTAAATATTGATAATCATGTTATTTTACATTCAACTATCAAAGTCTTTTCCAAACTAAAACTAAATTAAAAGCACGCAGAAAGTACACTAAAAGCGAGGATTCAATTTCCATGTTTTTATTATTTTTTTAGTAATAAAAAAACACCATGGAAGAAAACCCGCGGTTTTATGTGTAACTTCAAAAACATGTTATTTCAATAACAATGTAAATATGTAAATTCTAGCACCTAATATCGATAACAACTTGTGGACTCGAGGACAGCACTGACCGCCAATATTGTCCAGAATCGGAACACAAATAACAACACAATTTTATTAAGCATATACTTGTGAAACTCTCGGCCCAAGATTATTTGCCGTAGACTATTAGGTACGTTTTTATTTGCTAACTGCTGTGATTTTATTGAGAGAATATACGTCCAACTATAAAAAAAATGTATTAGGTACTTTTTTATTATTGAAACGGACGTGGTTTTCACACATTTTATTTATATTACACGGGAATTACTCACGTAAGATTCAGCCGGTTACTCCAACTATAGTTTCAACCGCATTAGACGGTCTTTTTCAAGGCGAATGCACGCGCACGGCTGCGTCTCGCTTTGCTTTTGTTAGGGACTATTATCTAACTAATGGCTTACAATTTTTAATGTATATACTTTTTCGGTTCTGTGCTAATCTAGTCCAGGTTCGACCCGCGATAGTAATAATATCGTCGACCCATCTTGCAGCCGGACGACCAACGCTCCGCTTACCTTGCCTCGGCCACCACTCTGTTAAGACCTTACTCCACCTGTCATCACTGCGCTTAGCAACGTGTCCTGCCCAATAGATTAGCACAGGACCGAGGCAGATGTCATAGCAAGAGAGAGAGGCCTATACCCAGCAGTGGGATAAGGAAGGCTGTTGATGATGATGATGATGATACTTTTTCGAAATAATAAGGCCCATCGCGGCGACTCGCAGCGTAAAAACGACCGTGGAAAAGCCAGCGTTAGGCTTAATATACTGATTATTACTGATTATTTGTTATCATAATCATTTCAGCCATAGGACATCCACTGCTGGACACAGGCCTCCCCATCGATCTCCAAAAGGGCCGGTTGGATTGGAAGTGGCCTGCATTCAGCATTTTTCTGCAGTCTATCGGTTAATCTGACTGTAGTTAGTACTAACTTAGTCTTATTTTACACTCTGACTCATTATGATTTATATCTACTTTAGATAGTATATCATGCTCACAAATTTAATGAAGGTGTGTAGTCAGATTGTATTGGTAGGTACTTACGGGTTTTTGCCGGCGGCAAGCCAAAGTTCTTGTTTAAGAAACCACAAATTGGTTTCAAAGAAGCGGCATTATTGATTTGAAATAAAAGATCTAGAGAGAACAACAAAATGGCTCTGAGACAAGGGGAATATGTGACGGATCGAAGATACGCCGTGAAAACAACGCGCCATATTGTACCGTACTTTGTAATTCATAAAGAACCCAACTTACAGATAAAACGCTTATCAAAATAACATTGTAGTAACCTTGATGCAAGTTGATCTCTAGATAACCTATGAGAAAAGACTATCGTTCTTTATACAAGCCTATATATAATGCACAAAGACTAATGATTTTGATCAATTTTGCACAGGTTAATAGTCCTGACGGATTGAATTCATTCGGACTTTAAAGTGACTTAGGATATAATATCTTAGAGAAATAAAACCGGCAAAGTGTGATTTGGGATCGCGCACTGAGCATTCAGTACCACCTAAAAATACAATGATTATCAATTAAAAAAACCTACTTCCAATTTAGTAAAATATGGAATTTCGATTTGGTAAAAGATAAGGTCATCCAAATAATCAAATTACCAGTTATAACTTGGTAATGATCAGAAATTTGTCACCGATTTGCACTTGGTCATAATTTATTGTTTATTGTTATTACTTTAGAGTGTGTACTATAATCATGCCAAGTTTGACGCTTCTATGTATTACCGTTTTAACATTAGAGCAATTACGAAAATGCGTAAAAATTTATTTATTTGTGTTGTTCAATACCCTGTGAAAATGTCAACTGGCTATCTATTACGGTTCGAAAGAAACAGCCTTTTAAAGGTAGGCCAGATAGACAGACAGACAGCGTAGGCTTGGTAATAGGGTCCCGTTTTTATCCTTTGGGTACGGAACCCTGCAGATAGTTTCATTCGGGTGTTGAATTTTGAATCTCAGTTGAGCCGTCTTACATTTTTTGACGATAAAGCAACGAAAACTGGATTTTTGGCGTTTTGGTTTTACAAAATAGAAATATTTTAATCTGGATGTCTTCAAGTCGAGGGAAAATCGGTTTCTTCAAGGCAAGCGTGTATCAGGCGAGTCCGCGGCCTAGCGCAAGCCTATATTGTTTTTTTTAAACACCTGCTATTTTGCGCTTTCTTTCTAGCATGAAATTAAAGTACTTATAACTTATTTATTTTTGAATAAGTTTTAATTTTGTTTTCGTTGATACGGCTGTATTTATGATCAGTTTTAATGAGATATTAACTAATAATTAGGACACAAGCCAAATATGTACTAAGTATTATGTTCGAAATATTTTATACATTATAATAAATACGAGTCGGTATATATCATTCAGGAACAAAAACATATCAAATTATATTTACAAAATGTATTTTATTATTCCAACAGTGCCCAAAACAACATGATTGCGAGAAAATTAGTTATTCTGTATTGCTGTAAGTGAATTAATTTTAAACATCAGATTACAAAGTTGTTTACAAAGTAACCAATGACATTCGGACAAACTAATGATTAGTTTTACGAACTCTTCGCAATTATATAATTAATGTTGATTGTGTTATAAATCTCCTAATAAAGCTGCCCAATGACTGAGCGTAGCGAAGGTATCCAAAACTATGGGAACAGACAACTATTTAAATTTCAGTTATCGAATTTAAATCAAAACGCAACTTTTATTGATATACTAGCTGACCCGACAGACGTTACCCTGTCTTAGCTATGAATGTCCGTCCAAAAATAAAAATAAAGCTGTTGTCTGGTAAATCCTTATTCATCAAACGCGCAAACTTAAAAAAAATTATTCAAAACCATCCTTAAGTTTTCTGAAACTTCCCAATTATCTGCGCAATTTTATAAATTTTTCCTCCCGTAAGAACTTTCTACAATTTTTTTTATTTTTTTTTTTAAATACTGAAATCGGTGAAGTCGTTCTCAAGTTATGGCGTGACCAAGGTAAATAGAGATTCATTTTTTACAAGGATAAAAGATCTATTTGAAGATTCTATATAAAGATAAGATATATTGATGTACACATTTCAAGTTTATTTTAAGGCTTGTGTAGTTTATCTGGTATTTAAATTATTTCCGGTGTGGCTTACACGTATTTATAACATAAGTTAAGCACTGTGGGCGGAGGCTTTGTAGTTAGCCAGTTTTATTTTGGACTCGTTGTGGTGAACTTGGTGGTAATTTCGGGAAATGATCCCTCGAACATAGGTTGGTCTCTCGCTCCTCTTCGTATCCTTCGTTTTGGTACTGGTACTACTGTTTATTATTCTGTTGTTTTGGCTATGATTCTCTGCATTCTTTGCCGTCAAAATTTCTTGCGTGATTCTGTAACAAGATTATTTCTTTCATAAATTATTATAGTGTAAAAAGGTATATTTTATTTTACACGGGAATTACTCACGTAAGATTAAGCCGATAAAGCATTAATAAAATGTGTGAAAACCAATTCAGTTTCTAGGCATATTTTACACTAGTCAATAAAATAATGGATAAAGTTTTTACCACGTATTGAGATTATGCAGAAGGAAAAACAAACATACTGCAGTGTTGCAGCGGGTTATGGCATTGATTGAACTTAATGTCTTCATTATTTCCTATCACTGCAGGGCAATTGTATCAATTGGCAACAATGGAGTAGGATTGGTTCTGATTAAATTGCGATCTTCCTACTTTGTCTATTTGTTGTCGATTCTAGGCATTCGACATAATATCTATTCTGTCCCCGACACTCCTACATACATGCATCTCTGTCTTATTGTATAAAAATAAGCTAGATGGTGATATTTTGCAAATTACCTAATATTGGTAAATATTCTTCTTCTGCTCATATTATATTTTAAAAAAGTGTATGTTGTTGTAAGAACGGTTGCCTGGAAGAGATCGTTTTAAGCGATAAGGCTGCCTGTTAAAAGCTTAGATCATTGTTTTATTGTTATGTATAACGTTGTCCTTTTTTGTGTTTTTTTAAATAAAGATTACGCTTATCTAGTTATTTGTGTGTGTGTATGTTTCCTATGGATGCTAAAATCTTATCTTATCCGCTTGCGGTAATTAAATTTATGTTTCAGTTATGTTTTAATTTTTATAGGTGACAAACAAGCTAACACGCCACCTGATGATAAGCGATAACTGTTGCCTATAGCACTAGAGGCATCACAAATACGTTGCCGACCTTTAAATACTCTTATTAGCAGCCCTTTTGAAGAATCCTGTATTAGTTACTCAGAAATGACGCAGGAGGAAGCTCATTCTCAAATTACAGGCGATTCTGATGGTTATTATCTAGTTAAATTTTTCTATAAGTGAATGAGAAGCGTTTTTAATTCATAATTTCACTAGCCCAGCCTTGAATCGATCGAACGATTTTTTTGAAAAACATTCAAACCGCTACCAGCCATTTCATTTGTCTAAAACATAGTTGTCTATAACATAAAAACATATGTTTTTATTTTTTTATCTGTGATCTAGAACTCCTGTCATGTCCTCTAGTCTCAATTTACGAATACCTCTTTTGTACCTACTGTTTGAAACACTACAGGAAAATCTGAACATGTTATCAATGCAAAAAATTAAAGATCCATCAAATGTTTTCATTTTTGACTTTGTAAAACATGCTAAAAGACCTAGTAATAGAAAGCACGAAAGTAGCCCTGATACTAAATACTTCGAAAATTAAAGTTTTCCATTAGTCATATTAACAGATAAAAAAGAAAAATGGAAAAAAGACAAATGGAAAAGAAGATAATGTAACAGTAGAAGATGAACAAATAAAATACGTAAATGAATATACTTAGCTATCTATAGCTATTCAAGACCAAACGGAAAAGAAAGTAAATAAAAGTATTGGCATAGCGTGGAAGAAGTTCTGGGGATTAAAGGAAATAATGAATAACAAAAATATTGGTATAGAAATCAAGAGAAAGGTATACGACATTGCCATACTATCATGCCTCATAATTATTATAAGGTTACCAGACCTAGAATCTAAGAAAAGAAGACGAAAACAAGCTAGCGGTGTGTCAAAGAAAAAAGAAAAGAAATTTTTATTATGCTGGGTATACAGTTATCTGAACAAATAAATAATATTAAAATCAGACGAAAGATCAAAATAAGAAACATAATTGAAACTATTAAGACATTGGAATGAGGTTGAATAGAAGACATTTGTAAGATCGAAAAAGACAGATGGACCAAGAAAGTTACAGAATGGATAACGAGAGGAGAGAAAAGGAGAAAAAGAAGGCCGAGCAGACGATGACAAGACGTGTTTAAGCAAATAGTTGAAAAAAAAAATGGGTAAGGATAGCTAGAGACAGGAAAATATGAACAAACAAGAGGAAACCTACGCCAAAGAGTTTCCACATCTACACCAAACTAAATTTATGAGTTAACATACAATTGTTACACGACAGAAACAAAGTAAAATGAAATGATGACATGCAATATAATGAAATGAAATGAAGACATACCAGTGTAATAATAATGAAACTAACAACTAACTATCATAACTTTGAAATAAGAATTTGACAATGAATATAGACAGAATAATATACATAATTTATAAGTGTATATGTAACATAATAATGGGTAGTTGAGTTAAGCCTCCTTTACTTTTACTTAGCTTTGTCTTTGTAAAGACTGTTCAATTTATTTTACAAGCTGTTACAAAATAGTGGCTGTATTATTTTCTAAGTTTTTTGACCAAGCTGCACATGCATGCAGTTTCCGATTTGAATGTGTTATTTTAATAAAGAATACATTCGTTTTCTTACGGAATGGCGTCGCTTGATCATGCTAACGACCGATCGTACTTGAAAACCGAGGTCAGTGTCGCCTCTGACGCCTTCACGTTTTGCAATTATAACTTAGATGATCTGCTGTTTCGTAAATCAGAACAACACTTTGTTAGGTCAATGTGCCGATGTTTAAACTATAGAATGTAACCATTATAAACAAAAGGCAAATGTTGCTATATTTTAGAGGATTTTTTTTGAGACTCGTTGGAGTGTCGTTATACGTAAGGCAGCTGACAGTGGCTGAAAAAGAAAAGTCGAAGATCTGGCTGAGCACCGGGATCGGGACTGTTCCTTGGGAGAGGCTTATGTCCAGCAGTGGATAAGTATATATAGGCTGATTATGATGGTGGTAGTACCCTACCACCATCATTATCGGGTCGGCTGATAAGCTACAACCATCAAGTTGATACGAACATTTTGGTAGCCTCACAGTTTTCCAGGCTAAGTCTGTATTTTAAGCCCTGATGCCGCCGGGACAATAGAATACAGCACCGCTATTTTAAGTGGCTTCTACAAGAGAATCTCTGGGCTCGGGATGATCGAAGGTGGGATTTTGATCATACAACCAAGCAAGCCTTGGAAGAGGACGACAACGTTGTGTAACCGATGTTATCGTAAGCGGAAGAGCCGAGACAACACGCAGTTGTCTCGGGAGGAGCCATAAAGCAGTGCTGAGGGCTCCAGCACTGTATCTATGTTGTTAAGCAGTAAGGCGGGAACTGGCTGGGGGGTTTCAGAGCATATAATTCCACTTAACTTGGCTGCACCTCAATGCAGCCGGGTGGGCATCTTTGGAAGATTTCCTCTTCAATAACAAAAAAGGTATGTTTGCCGTCATCATAAAATCTGAATAATTCTGGTGAAATTCCTAGTCTGATTACAGAAAAAAATGCTGTTGGTTTTCCAGTAAATAAATAGTAAAAAAAGGGATCTATTTTTTGGGGAGACCTTTTTCTAGCAGTGGATTGACGATGATGAATAGCAAAGTAGCTTCATCATGGCTAATCATTACATAGGTGCGACTTAAAAATAACATAACACGTTCTTAAGCTGGATACTCTATCCGTGATGACCTGTAACTGGCTTTGTGCATCTATTTAAGTTTATTTATAAGACATTTGTAACCAAGCTGTTGGTCGTCCTTTAAGCAAAAAAAAAAAAAACATTACGACACTAGCATGAAATTTGACTACAACTTAACGCACCTAATGTTAAATGACGGTATAGTCAAAACCACGCACAACTCTGTTAGATTAGAAGCTGCTTCTTAAATGAAACTGCATAAACACAGCTGTAGTGACCAGGGTAATATTCAAGTTAGATGTGGTACAGCCAGAAGACCTTAGACCGCTTGAACTTTGTAATTTGGGAAGCGCCCGATTGGATACTTACTTTATCTTTCTCTCAAAAGAGATCGTTGATTTCACGTAGATAAATAAATAAATAACGAACTATTTATAGTTCACGCCAGAAATGAGATATATAGGACAAAAAGGATAAAATATAGGATATGTATAGGAGAGGATATTTATAGGATAAAAAGACTTAAAACGTTATAGTTACAAGCAGTCTCTTTCAGGAAAACTTAACCCACGCCTCAAGACATCTTTTTCAAGAGCTCGAATGAATGAATTATAAATAGGTCAAAAAAGAATGCATCAAGGCCGTGTAACTTCTACCCCTTTAACTTTCACATTGGGCGAGTTTCTGGAGTACAAGTAATGGAATCACGCCAGCCGTACGCCATCAAACATTTTACGATCTTTTGAATTGAGGAAACCTAGGGTCTTTTTATTTTTATTAAACTTCGATTTTAAACGACGTGTCTTGGCGCTGTTGAGATTTAACATGCCAAAAGAAGTGAGCGTTGAAAAATTATATTTGTCCCAAAGACTACTGACGAGAAGAGTACTGAGACCACTGTTGAAATAATAACGAAGAATACAATAGGTGTCTCTGACGCGCGTACCACAATTTTATTATCTATAGCAACGATATTTAAATTTGTCCTTGTTGATGGTAGATAACCCCAGATGGGTGGTCAAGCAATACCTACAGCGTAAATAAAAATGATTTGATTTGGAATAAAAAAAGCAGTATGCAAGCAGTGGTGACTGGCCGTGCGCTTCAAGGAGGCTGCAAGGAGACGCGGTCCTTGACCTATATTGAGATGTTTTGAAGTAGACTTCATAAATCTACCTTTTGTCACGTTTAAGGCGTTTTTTTGCGAGTTAAATAAATTCCTTATTTGCTAGAATCGCGAAAACATTGACTATAAGGACTTTAGGAAAATGTCAATTTGGTCATTGAATTCTGCTGGTATTTGAAGAGTTTGGTTAAAGTAACAATAGGCACAACCGTTACTTTGGTTTTCACAAAAGAAAGTGAATTTTTATACAAAAAAAAAATCTATGCAGTAGATACAAGTGTAATATAAATTGACCAATTCACTCTAGAGCTTAATCAAAAGAAGTTTTGCCGTACGTTTGTGTGCGATTTTTGAACTTATGTGCAGAATAAAAGTTCTCACTCAATATTTTGTGTTCTGTCTAACAGAATAAAAGTTCTTACACAATATTTTTAATACACATTAAAATGTAAATGTCACTTCGACTGTATAAACATGGTATAAACTGAGTCATTTCTATAATCAACCTATTTCCTGGTTATTAGCTTTCTTCTATGGTACGCAGTCAGCCCGATCTTCGGCTTTTCGCTAAGCCACTTCCAGCTTCCTTACGTTTAGGTATCGTCACGCTATCAATACTCCAGGTACCTACGCTATTTGGTCATACAAAAAAAGCCGGTTGACTTGAGAATCTCATCCTTTTTTCGTCGTTTAAAAAGAGATAATATTATTATATCTTTGCCAAAATCCAGTTTGCTCAAATTCAAGTCCGTTATCACTTGAAGTGATTATTTCTACCCCATGAATTGCCGCATCGGTTTCCTGGTTGAGCAAGCCACTATTCAAAACTATCTAGTGGAAACATATCCGTTCAATACTACTGAGAGCTGCCCGTTCGTCTGTTCATTGACCGATTTCAGTTGGACTACCCGCAGGAACCGCTGAAGCAGACAGTGTATCTCAACTAGAATGATGATAGAGGTACCTAGTATGAACTTAAAATTATATTTGCCTTTATAATCCAGGTGGTTTATCACAGAACTTCATACTAATGATATACAGGGTTATGCGGAAAGGATGTACTTACCCGAAAGGGATCCGATATACTCATAATTTATAAACTGCTTTAATTATGGCGCTAACCCTGAAATCACGTAAAAATATAACCTGTTCCATATATTTTGTCGAGTGTCAATTACTTTTTTTTTATGGAACAGCAGATTTTTTGCGATTTCAGTGTTGCTGCAATAGCACAATATGTTCATAATAATGGGTTCTATGGACCCCTTTTTGCTTGGTACATCCTTTCCGACGAGAGTAAATTTGTCTATTTTCATTAAAGATATTTAAAAATATGGATATTGGGTTTGTTCATAATGACCAAACCAAAAGTAGTTTTTTGTAGGTGTGGTTCTGAATTAAATCTAGTACAGAAGTAACTTTATACCCTGGATTACATTACATTACAGGATATATTTATAATTATTATCGCGCATCATCGCTTTCCATCAGGTGAGATCGCGGTCAAAGTCATAGTCCACTGTAAAAAAAACAGATACTGAAAGATAGCACGTAAAACCGTGGGGCGCTACTAGTACAAACTATTAGGGTATTCTGTACAGTTACTTTACATTTGTTGCAAGCTGAATTAGACATTGTTTTAACGCAACATAGGGTTTAAATGTGATTGTCGGCGCTTAGAAAATTTGTATAGGTTGACTCAGAACCTTTATTCGTGTTTTTTTTGCAAGAATTTTTCAGTTATTACGTTGCTTATTTACAACAAAATAACTGAACCAATCTTAATGAAACTAAAACTTCGCGGGTAAAACTATAGGGTGCAGCTAGTACATATTTACATAATTCTGTTTGTCCTAAAAATTAACCTATCAATATAATTGATATATCCGGAATTTTTTGTCTTAAAATAATTCTATTGCGAACTAAATTTAATAAACCTTTTATTCGTTTTGCGAGCGTCGTATAAATATCACGGTCCCAGCAATTAAAGTGCTTGTCCTTGGATGTCAGACGACCTCAGTTAGGACTCGCGAGCTATGCATAAAGAATCAAACACTAAATCTGGTGCCAGACAAAAACTGGTTGGACGAGTCCTGTGATGACGTCACCGGCTCGAATCGCGCGCGTTTCCGACCTGTAGAAAACGATAGGGTATAACTGTTGATGGCTAACTTTGAGCCTTCGAGCGCAAACAGGCACAAGGTTAGGCATAGTTACCATGCGAGTTTCACTTTCGACTCTTTTTTTTTGGTCTAGGTCTTGGGAGCTCAGTCTAGACTATCATGGCTAACGGGGTATGATAACCAATTGCCTGACGGTTAGCACGCGTTCCGGCTCTTGTACGCAATGAACTTTAAACACTTTAGTTTTATTGAGTAGTAATTAGGTATAACCCAATTTTTGAAACGAGTTACTATGAGCTGTCAAGGTATATCGTGAGCAGAAACAAGTTTTTTATTTGGCTTGTGGATTAAAACAGCGGTCCAAATGGTCAATAATCAGCCCTGCGACATAGTCGGGGAGATCTTTGCGTAATATTAGAGGGCAGCGGGTGGGTCAAACAGAATTTTTATGTCCAGCTGTTAGCTAAGATATGCTGATGATAAAGTAAAATTATAATAAACGAAATAAAAATGTCATTTAATCAACCTAATACTAGTTAACTAACGGATGCGGATGGGAGAGCGATGGTGCCTACCGGTGGCATGTGCGCTTTACAATCTGACAACACCCGGTTCGATTCTAGGCCCGCACCAATGACTTATTAGTACCTAAAAAGTTATGTGCAGTATCGAATATTTCGATGCCATCGCTTAACAACGGTGAAGGAAAAACATCGATGAAGAAACCGGTATGTCCAAGAAGTTTAAATACATAATGACGTTTACCAACATATGCACTGGTCCAGCGTGGTGAATTAGGGCCCATCCTCTCTCTCTGAGAGAAAGCCTGTGTCCCAGCAGTGGGAACGTGATAGGCCGATAATGATATCATCATGATTATATGCCAATACGTAACAGACCTACTACTCAGAACATCAGTCATATTTTTATGTACTACTAGTATTTTTCAAGAAAGTTTTCTTTTTGAATTTTTAGGCTTTTAATGATTTTAATACACGTTTTTATTAGCTTTATTCAAGGATTTTATATATACCCTAAAGGCTTTATTTCATAGCTGTCAGTTTCGTAACAAATAATATGTCAATAAATCTAGAAAGTGGATTTTAACCTATTTCTAACTAGGTCGTACCGATTTGAAACTTTCTTTTTTTTTCAAATGGAGACCTAGAATTGTTAAGCGCAGCTTAGGGCGTCCACCCACAAGATGGACAGACGACCTAAAAGAGACCGTAGGGAAACGCTGGATGCAGGCCGCTTCCAACCAGCCCCTCTGGAGATCGATGGGGGAGGCCTATGTCCAGCAGTGGACGTCCTATGGCTGAAATAACACCACCACCACCACCACCACCACCACCACCACCACCACCACCACCACCACCACCACCACCACCACCACCACCACCACCACCTATGGATACTCGTAACACCAGAGGCATCACAACTACGTTACCGACTCAATCGTCCTAACTAACCCAATTGCAACTTAGCTGCAGATTGATACTACACATTTTCCACGTAAGCCAGCATTGCTGAATATACAGGATTACGTATATAGACTGACTATGCCGAAAGGAGGTTATTATATTATTTGTATTGTACTCATCATTATGAACATTTTTTACTATAGGAACAACCCTGAAATCGAAAAAAAATCTCCTGTTCCATACTTTTTGTCGTGTCAATGGCCTTTTTCTATGAAACAGGTGATTTTTCTTTTCGCGATTTGCATTATTCCCATGGTAAAGATTGTTCACAATGATGAGTACAATTGCTTCTTTTAGACTTAATACAGTCTATATGCCCTGTAACCCTGTATTAAAAATAAATTTTAGTTCGTTTTTTATCACTTAAGGGCGTTAAAAATTATTGATATTATTCGATAAGAATTTAAAATACTTCCGGAGTTGCGGTATGGAAGTGGTCAAACTACAAAAGTGCGTCGACGCAAAATTCGCAGGATTGTGTAGCATGACTACGATTTTCTAAGAAAATATTTTTTTTTATCTATATCTTTTAGGTTTGTGACTTAATTTTTGTCTTAAACGATGTTAGTTCAGTGATTGCCAGGTTAGTTCGAATTTCAGACCGTAGAGTGTAGATTCAAATCTCAGATCAGTCAAACAAGGGAGATATGCGTTAGTACGATTATAATTTGGGTTCAATAGTTTCCATGTTTCATAAAAAAACACTATATCGCTAATGTAAGTACGGCTCTCTTACTAATTTTTTACGCAGACTAAGAAACTTTGTAGCGACACTAATGAACTAAGTAATGGTCAACATGCAAAAAAGGGCAGCAATGGCGCAGCTGAAGTCAAACGCCAAAAAGAAATAATGCTTATTCATTTCTCTAACCAAACACAACAACAATAGTAATAGAATTTAACCATTCTATGTACCTATTCCAGATTTCAAAACGAGTTTTTAGGAGTTGGCTAACAAGGCAATCTTAAATTTTGTACGAAATAAATTAGGTATGTATCTTTGTTTTTTCCACCACAATATAATTTACCATCTTGTATAAGTATTTGGTGATTTTAGAGATATAAAATACCATATGTATATTGTATTCAAAAACACGTCTCAGTGTTTGCTGATCGGGTAGTGACCCTAGCAGTCATTTTTATTTTTTGTTTCATATAAAAAACGCAGTTACTCATAGGTCAATGATGCGAAGAGACCGGCTTCTTTGTTGGTCTTTCGCAAGCAAATAATTCATTTAAATGTATTGGCGATGGAAATAACTTTATATTTCTTAGTATTTGGATTAACTGGTCGTTAACTGTCCAAGATTTAGCGATTAATGGCCTACCACTTCATAGGTTTATTGAAGTAATCTACTAAATCTATGATAATCTACCAGTCTTGCTCCAGTAACTCTACCAGTGCTTGCACATTGATAAATTACATTTTCTATACACAGGTCAACACCATGTGTCATCTCTCAAAAGGTTTAGGTTTCCTAAAAAATTTAGAGATTTGGTCTGGCTCAAAACTTCTGGGCGGCTTATTGCTAAAACGCAATTTTTGCGTTTTTTTGCACGTTCAAAAAAAAATCCCACCAGCTCCAAAGTTTATCACAAAATGTAAGTTTTTTTTGCCATTTGTGCTAAATAAGTTAACGGGCCGTCTGGTGATAAGCGATTACCATCGCCTATGTATACATGTAACACCATGGGCATCATATATACGTCGCTGACATTGAAGACTATCTCAACGAGGTCCAAGAATTAACAGAGTAAACATTGCTGACAAAAACTACATATTCACTCGACGACCCCCGAAGAAGGGTTGTGTTTTTAAGTGTCGGTGTCTATTTTTTTAACAATTTTATTACTAAAAATTAATTAATAAATATATTTTTAACTAACCAACCGTAAAGTAATTTTTAACTAAATAATGGCTGGTCGTTGCAACACGTGATCAAAGCGCTAGCCTCTAAGTTGCTCCAAGGGTAAGTATTACCATACAACGTGGTAATAGCGCCAGCATTCTGGGAACAATGCCCATGCCCACTGGTAACGGTTTAATAAATTAGTTTTTTCAAAGTATTTAGTTGTTAGGATTTAATTGGTTTCGGTCGCTGTACATACCTTTTTCTGTTATTGTAAATAATCCCTTTTTTTAGATTGATTTATAAAAAAAAAACTGAATGTGACCTTGTTTTGAAGTTATATAATTATGCAGTGTCTAAGACAAGCTTCCAAGACCTACCACAATAACTTTCACTTTAAGTCAGACGTCCATGTGTGAATGTATAAACTGGTCTTCGTTATTTCGTGCACTCGTCTCGAGTATCTCATAATTATTATTATTTATTTCTTCTGTAAATGCAAAATATTTCATCAGGCCACAAAATATAAATATTTATGATTCCTTACAAATCCGAGGCGGTAGGTACTTAAATATCATTATTTTTTTTACTAATAGGTAGTGCCTATATCGTAGTTTTTAATTTAATCTCAAATTGAATGATTAGTGCTTCAGACCACACAGACTTGATTGCGGCGGCCTGTTTGATTTGTAACCTTTAAACATTATTATACGTTGATAGGTTTATGATTATAATGCATTTTTATGCAGCTGTTTTACCACAGCGTAATTTAATACTTTAGGATTTAAATACTATTGGTGTGTAAACTTAAAGCTTCTAGGACAAAAACCAGAACCATTCTTGGTTAGTACTAGAGTTATTAGAAATTGTTTTTGTTCCACTTCATTCGCACCTTATGTATATTGTATTGTATATTGTAGGTGTTCATGCGCAAATATATAGTTTAAATAATTTGTAAGAGAAAATTCTACCTTACCTTATTAGTGACCTAGTAATAAAAGCGATTAAGACAAAAAACAATGTCCGCATTGTGCCTTGAAATGTTTAATAGATAGAGTAACTTTCTTCTGAGATCGTTGGAGTTACCAGAATGCCAACTATAAATAACACAATTTTGTGTTTAAGTACTGGCAGATTTTTCGTTACAATGTATAACAACGGAATTTGGCAGCTTTGATATACTAAAGTTGTCGAATTCCGAAAATTATGAATACCCCTGAAATTGGAATGTCAGGAGCACGTCTCGACTGATAAAATATAACACATAAGTGTTAACCATCGATAAAATAAGGTGTAAAGAATAACCTTTCCGCATTTTGCATTTGCACACCTTGTTTACCACAAACACTGCATTAGTGTATATAACGGTATTAAATGAAACGTGATATTTAGGAATTTTATTGCAATAGCCCGTGATTAATAGATGTTTACAAACATATTATTACAGGTATCATCATCAAAGAAACTAATGACTAACCTGTTTAGAGGTCAGAATGAGATCAGATTTCGGAAAAAAACAACAACAAAAAGAATACCAGTTAAGGGCACTTGTGCCCTGATCCGATCAGATAAGGCAGAGCAAACTGCATAATTACTGTAAAACTTAGTGCGACTGTGTAGTCAGGTCGTACCAGTTCGAAGAAGCTACCGATAATGATAATAATGGTGTATAGACACGCGTTTCTGGATCTAACAGAGATTTTGTTATCACCTTATAAACCACTAACCCTGCGATATTAGGCCTAAAGCACTTCCTTGTGGTACTCCAGCTTTTAAGTCTTTCAGTTCTGAGTAAGCGTCTTTTTGTCTGATTTTAACTACTATTATTTTTATTTTTATTTTTTTTATTTTTTTTCTATACAAGTATATCAGTAATGACTATATCATTGGTATACTAATTTAGCAGCATGTTTTGCAGTTTGCGAATCAAGCCTTTGTTCTATATTTTGCCAAAAGCTTGTGCTACAACTAAAAATACAGTGGAGCATACTTTTTGTTACTCAAGTTTTTTTCCATCATGTTCGTAATCCTATGCACTTTGTCGAACGTTGAGCGCTTTTCTCGGAACGCAAACTGGCGTTCTGGAATGAGATATTTTTTTTTAAACTGGTTTTGTTCTGCAAACTATTTAGATTTTTGTTTGTTGTTTCTAGCTCCCATAACTCTTTAGTGACAAACTATTCTGCTGCTGTGCTTGCGGCCGGCCCTCTAAAATCATCATCATACCTTTAAACTACGAAACAGTTTTAGCCATTTGTAAAACAGGTAGCCGTTACATTAGAAACTGAGTTCTAAACTCAGTTTCTAATGTAACGTGACGGTGTTGAGGTAGATGATGGACACGCATAGCCTGGAATAGGGGCGACTCTGCGGTAACATAATGCTCTTTTTACCAAACACACCGATAGGTGCTTGCTATAGGCAACAGATCATCTGCTTGTTTAGTCCTCTGCTAATTAAGTCTGATTAGACTTAATTAGCCACTAGAAACTGCCTCACAATAGAAATAAGGTTTCCTCACGATGTTACGGCTTTCGTTTGAGGAACCAAAAGCATTTGTTGGGATTTGAAACCGCACCCTGCGGTGTGGCATCCAATCGGAACATTAACTGAACTATCATCACACACTATGCTTGTGTCCACCATTAATAATTTGGATGGATTAGTTTCTAATTACTATGATATTTATGTAGATAACAAAACACAAAAATTTTTACTATAAAAAATAAAGATTATTATTGTTTTTCTCTGCTATATGTCTGGGCCTTTTTGGGCTAACGCCCCTAGTAATCTTAGTTTACATGTTGATATGTTCCATACATTGAGTTATTTAATTCTAGCCATTAATTGATCTTATTTGTTTAGAAACAAAAAGCGTAGCCCGGCCCTTTTGGAGATCGATAGGGGAGGCCTATGTCCAGCAGTGGACGTCCTATGACTGAAATGGTGATGATGATGATGATTTGTTTAATCTCTCGCACGTAGAGAATACTATGTAGGTATACGTACTTTTGGTTGCTTGTGCGAAAACTATTGCTATACTTTGGGTGGGTCAAAAAAAGTACACGACGTTGTGAGAACGTGACTTACAGCCTCTCAGCGGCTATTGAAACAAAGTCGAGAATAAAATAAACTAGGTGTGGTTTTTGTGTAGACCACGTGCAAGTGCGATTGTAATGTACGAACCGCGTAATGGATAATCCAGGCATGTTGAGGAATAGAATTTAGAAACGCGATATCGCGTGGCGCGCGCTGCACCGATGCAATAATTAACGCCCGGGGTAGACAGACGGCTCACGTCACTGGTTTGATTAATCGTGCCGTCAAACAAATTGCCGCAATTTTTTACATAGCAATAATTTGCAATGCCTTTTGTTGAACTTTACAGTAGGTACTATGTGTCAGAGATATTGAGCTTAAGGCAAAGTTTTCCCACTTTTAAGGAACGCTTGTTACTTCAGATGACCATAAGGATGATCCCTAGTTCAGACTAAGCTTCTTAGTCTTGAGCATCGGTGCTAAGTTGCTAGTCTATCGGATTTTCATCGGATACATTTCGGGGAGTGTGCATCACAACCGCATAGTTTAATTCCCTCCTGCCCATTTTTCTATCGGGCTACCAGAGCGGGCACGAAAATTCATCACCGCTTTATTGTTCATATTCCGAAAACCCGTACGAAGCTCTTTGATTCCACTTTTATTGTGCGAACAGCTAGTCTGTGGAATGCGCTGCCTGAATGGGTGTACCCTAATAGTAACAATCTGGATGTCTTCAAATCACGAGTGAATCGGTTTCTTCTAGGCAAGGCTTAATATCATAATAAGTCCTCCGTTCAGCCCGGAAAACCAGCGCCACATTAAATATGATATTTTAAATTAAAAAAAAAAAATTTACGAATCTACAGTAGAATAATATTTTTTGTTATCTCACTGTTCACTATGCTCTCTATGTCTAAATTATTTAATTCTATTTAATTAAGTTATTTTAATTTATTATTATTTTTAGTTTAAGTACATTAATTCAGGCTTTTCTTTGTTCGTGTACTGACATAAAGGTTTTTTTTTAAATTCTTCATCTTCTTTATTGCACGGAAAAGGTAGTCTTTCATGAAAATAAAAAAACACAGGTAACTTATAATTTTATATTCTTCCTAGCTAGGCAATAAAAAGTACCGCTCAAAATTAGGTAATGTTGTCAATTTTACAGCAAATCAAATCGACAGCAGTGCCACCTACCGGGTCTTATTATGTATGTTCTGAAACCATCCAAGAACCCATTTTCATCCAAATCGGTCCAGCTGTTTAGGAGGTGTTAGGTGTCTGGCACATGCACGTACAGAAGAATTATACATATACATATATCAAGAAGAGTCGCGTTTAGTGGACCAAAACCTTGGCGCTAACACACAGTCGTGCGTTTCGCTACTTCTATTTTTGAGGTTTTTCTAATATTTTTCGAAAAGTAGGTATAGCTGTTAAAAAAAATGTACCTTAAAAAAAATCTCGGGAAAGAAATGAGTACTTACACAACTTGAGAATTAAGTTAATTTTCAATGCAAAATATTACATCAAAAACAAGAACAATCTTTTTTTTAACGCGACGCGTGACCAAAATGCTGGCTTGTTTCTGGCTCAACGCATTGCCATTCAACGTGGTAATGTCGCCAGCACGCTGGGTACGCTGCCAACTGGTAGTGGGCTTGATCATTTGGATTGTCTTTAGACCTTCAACGGTCTATGGGCAGTCTAACTGTATTTGCAGTGTTAGTTTTAGCTTGTATTTTGTTTATTTAATAATAGCACTTGCCCATTAAAAAGAACTATCTATCTACTGCTATATTTTTTTATTCTTATACTCGACTAGCCTTGTCAATAAATAAATCGTTAAAAAAAGACCACCCCAAAACAGCACAAATAAATGGTTTTCAGACGAATAAGAGTGAGATAGCAAACAGCTTGATGGTGAGAAAGAAAGAGACAGTTTCCGGAGGTTCGAAGTGGGTGGTCGTTTTTTCTTACAATTTTAGTCTACAATCAGTTACTATTACTTTTAAGTCAACAACAGGTTACAATCAGTACTCACCGATTCCTACATGGTTTACCAGATTATTAGGTACTATTAATAAAATAACTCTATTTACTCCACCGTGAGAGCTAAAGGAGGGTGTGTATTTAACGTGTAGGGAGGGTGTGTATGTATGTGTATGTTTGTATGTTACTAGCTACATTATAGAGACCTCAACCAATTTTGCTAACTCATATCATCATTTTAGTCATAGGACGTCCACTGCTGGACATAGGCCGGCATCGATCTCTAAAAGGGCCGGTTGGAAGCGGCCTGCATCCAGCGTTTCCCTGCGGTCTGTTTTAGTTCGTCAGTCAATTTTGTGGGTGGACGACCTACGCTGCGCTTACCGGTCCATGGTCTCTATTTAAGAACCTTTCGGCCCCATCGGCCATCTGCTCTGCGTGCTATGTACCCTGCCCACTGCCTCTTCAACTTGCTAATCCGGTGGGATTAACAAGTATAGCTTGGGCTATGTCGGTAACTTTCGTTCGTCTACGGAACTCATATACCTATCTCATTATACACTTATCTATGTATTGATAGATTCCATCTCAGATCAGACAAACAAGGGAGATATGGTAATGTGGCGTGGCGGGTGCGAACGCGTCTAACCTTAATCAGATGCCTTTTTTTAGTCAAAAACACCGAGCAGGGCGACCTTGCCGCCCTTTTTGCATGCAGTGCAGACCATTAGTTAGTTCATTGGTGTCGCTGCATTTTCTTAGTGTTCGTGAAAATATTAATAGATGGGTTCTTACAGTTTTAATGATATATTGAAAAAAGTGGATGAAACTAGGAGGAATTTGAACACGAACGATAATTGCACTAAAGCAAATCTCCCTAGTTGAATACTTGATGGCGACATGTAGAGTGGGAGAAATAAATAAATTTTATTGCCCCTTCATGTGACTTATCATTGAATAGATCTCTTTGAACGGAAGTCATCGTTTTTGTTCAGGTGTACCAACCGTTTGCGAAATATATTCCACCAAACCGTTATCTGACTTTTAATATTTTTAGACCGTCAGCGGTCTATGGGCAGTCCGACTGTTTTTGTATAATAAGCTAAGTAGTTTAAGATTTTAGTTTTTTGTTAGCTTGTATTTCATATAAATGTTCCTAAAATCCATAGAATATCTTCTCTGTAATTTTTTAACTTTCGCGATTTGAACACATGTTTTAAATGTTTATCGACTTATCACGTATTATTTTTTAGGTAAAAATATGTACCTTTCGCTTGACGTTTCGACCATGTTATAATAGCCGTAATGGTCGCGAGCTGACCACGAGCTGAGCTAAATAAAATAATACGTGATAAATCCCGATAAACATTTAAAACATGTCGTTTTCATGTAGGTTTTACTGTTAAGCTGCCCTCACTGTTTCTAATAAAGTTTTCTAATAAATAAAGTGTTTTGGCGAAGTTTTAGTCGCAAATAGTTATTTTTAAACAGGGCAAAGTTAAAGTTATTTTTTAAGTATGTACATATTTGTAAAGATGTCTTTCGACTCACGACGATCCCAAGCTCACCATACATCTAGAGATGCTCTACATGCGCAGAGACGTTGGGTCTATCTGTATCTTTTATCGGTTCTACAACGGGGAATGTTCTTGAGAACTGTTCTATCTGAATCGTCGCGGTTTTATCATCGCACTAACCACTACCGCTTGAAAGCTTATCCAAATGGCATTGATAAGTGGAAATCGCACACTGCGATTTACGCGATCATTTTTGCTTCACACCATGTGGATCAAGCTTCCTCTCCTGCGGCATTTCCTAGTACATGGGGTTCTTGGAAAGTGCTATTATTAGAGTATTTAAAGGTAGGCAAAGTATCTGTGTCGGTGTTACAGATATACAGATATCTGTTACAGATATATACAATTTGCATTACAACGCAAATTGTACCTTTGCGGTTTCTTTCATAACTATGAAATCTGTATATTAAGTTATCGCAGAAATAATTAAATAAATAGGTATTCGAATGAATCCAAAAATACAGGGAGAAAAGCGCAAATAAGTGTTACTCCATTTTATAATATTTTCTATGAAGCGAAATGTCTCTAATCGTGTTTCGGTCTTTGGGGGTTCCTAGATAAAACATTCCATTTTGATATGACACCCTTTGTATAATTTTAAACTAACCATGTAACCATGGAAGTAGGCACACTTAAACAAAAATTACCAAAATTTCTAAAATTTGGAGCCTTAATTTAAAATGCAACTCCTCCGCATCAGACTTCTAGCGGACCCGCGCGCTAGAAGTCTAGGTGATGGGAGGAAGTAAGATGACTCCTAGTTGGAGGTGCTAGCCCAGAACCGCCGCGTGCAAACAGGCGTTATAAGAACTTAGTACCGAGATTAAGTCAAATTACGTCTCGGATATTTTGAGATATGGCTAAGTGAGATGAAGTCATTAATTTGGCAACCTAGCCATTCTAATACTAAACCATCTCACCAACGCAAGAGTTATTTGAACTCCTGACGCTGCTTAAATCTATACAATATTATAAAGAGGAAAGATTTGTAAGTATGTTTGTAACAAATTGGCTCAAAAACGACTGGACCGATTTAAAAAATTCTTTCACCATTTGAATGCTGCATTGTCCCTGATTAATATAGGCTATTTTAATAGGCTATATAACTATACCCGTGCGGAGCCGGGGCGGACCGCTAGTTATCCGATAAAGACGAAACAAGCCTATGATCATGATGATGTTTTTTTAACTATGTAAATAATCTATGTAATATATACCTACATGCGAAATACCACTCACTCACTGACTTACTCGACTGACTCATTACGGAATTTCGAAAACTATTCGAGATACGAATTTTGTTTTGTTTGAATTTGATAGGTAGATTCCTTATGAGTTTATGAGGTGTAAAGTTTCACTAAGAAAGAATTTTATGAAAGGGCTGAATAAAGGGGTGCAAAAGAGGGTTTAAAGTTAATATGAAAATCTACGAGTATACGGGTAACAGCTAATTATGTATATACTAGCTGCGCCCCGCGGTTTCACCCGCGTAGTGATGAAAAATGGTGATGGTGATGATGATGATGAAAAGTAGCCTATGTCACTCTCGGGCTCTTGAATTATACCCATGCAAAAAATCAGGTCGATCCGTTGTTCCGTTGCAGCGTGAAAGAGGAACAAACAAACCAACAAACAAACACACATTCGCATTTATAATATTAGTCTAATATATATAAATCTCGTGTCACAATGTTTGTCCTCAATGGACTCCTAAACCACTTAACCGATTATAATAAAATTCGCACACCATGTGCAGTTCGATCCAACTTGAGATATAGGATAGTTTAAATAATTATATAACTAGCGACCCGCCCCGGCTTCGCACGTAAATTACACCCGTGCGAAGCCGGGCGGGCGGGTCGCTAGTATGATATATATATTTGTAAGCTCAGTTAACGGCCAGAGCTAATATTTAGATAAAGTCTTAAACATTACTGTTGACGATCTGTGGACTGTATGGATGATGGTATGGGCACAATGGTGGTAGAAAACTTGTAATAATTTAAATCATAATATTTACACAACGTATATAAAACCATTGCCTTCTTCATCCACGTCACCACAGCAGCTGGACTGCTTTTCATCATCATTATTTTCACTACCATCTACGCCACTGGAGCAACTGTGCCAGCGCCCCAGAGCCTCACTCCGATATTTCAAGGAGTTGGGTTGGCTCGGGTAGGTGCTGGTAGGGGGAAATGCACAATACACCCCAAGCGGGACGTCAGTGCAGGACTTATCGCCCCCATCTCGAATAAGAATAAGAATAAGAATAAGAATGTATATAAAAGCTACAAATGAATCAATCTCAACAAAACGTCAATAAAAAACAAAATCAACATTCTTTGTATTTAAAAATAAAAAGAAAACTAGCCTTTAATCGGCCAGTCGCCAACATTTACCGTATCATTAGGTCGTATCCAATACAATAAAATGCCTGAAACCCAGGCAAAGTAACTACAATAGCCGTTTACGTGCTGGTTATCATTTATGGGGTGAATAAATCACAGCTATGACGTCACATGGCACTTCTTTAGATCAAGTTCAGCCTAGCACGAGAATAGTACATAAAATGAGCTATAAGAAAGTAGGACACCTTTTGTCGTAGAAATGTGGCTCCGCACGCCATACGGTAGAGTTCACACAAAATAATCATTCACGTTTCATTTTAGGTTCAAACGTGGGCGTAACCAGGATTTAATTTAGGATGGAGCAAAAAATCAAACCCTAGAGTATGTACCGAAATTTCTTCAATAAAACAATAATCTTAAAAACACCCATATCACAGAAAAGGTTTTTTTGTTTATTGTTTAAATTAGAACGTCTGTCAAGGCATTTTTGTAAGAAATTTGTTGTAGCCAAAGGGTATAATTATCTATATCTATACTCTATACTATTACTATACAATCTATACATACATATATATATTATATATTTATATATAATATTATAAAGAGGAAAGATTTGTATGTAAGTATGTTTGTAACGAATTGGCTCAAAAAGTCATCACCATCATCATCATATCAGCCATAGGACGTCAACTGCTGGACATAGGCCTCCCCCATCGATCTCCAAAAGGGCCGGTTGGAAGCGGCCTGAATCCAGCGTTTCCCTGCGGTCAAAAAGTACTGGACCGATTTAAAAAATTCTTTCGCTATTTGAATGCTACACTATCACTGATTAATATTGGCTATTTTAATAGGCTTTATAACTATACCCGTGTGGAGCCGGGGCGGACCGCTAGAATATATATAAAATCCTTGGTTGTAGCCAGTTGCACCCATATAGACGAAAGCCATTCGAAATCAGCAACTGTAATGCGGACCTAACTTCGAGACCTAACCCAAAAAGTTAAGGTCCGCGTTCTTTGGATGCGGAGTTCGACGCGTTGACATAAATAAGAATGTTCAATCAAGGTTCTGTCATATTGCCTGGCGACAGATTTTCCATCTCATTTCTGTTCTATTTACCTCTCTTTTCTGTGACCCATATACTAACATTGAAACTTTCATGTGGAACTAACCCGCGAGGGTTCTGGCTGAATCTTGTCCGAAATACAGTTTCTGAAATTAATTTTTCGCTTCTAGAACTATTTTTCTATGCACACTCATACAAGCCAATAAGCCAGCTTTATGTCGTTGTTTACCTTAACCAAGTTTGGTGATCATTGTAATCATTGACGCCACCTTTTTGAAAAATTCCAAAAAGTAGGTTTCTAGAACACGTTCATGCTTTAGGCTCTATGAATACAAAGAATATGAACGGAAGAAAGGAAAACCATCTTAATTATGAGTCTGAAGTGCTGTAAGTATGAAAAAAATAGGTTACCCCAAGGTCATGTCAAGGCCAGTCAGGCCAGCCAAGTGGGGCGCTTGCCCCAACGTGCTTGCACCCATGGGTTCAAACTAAAACGATGTTCGCCCTGACTACGCGATTACTTAAAATTAAGAGTCCATACTTCGAGTGCATGTCAAAATTTTTGATGATATCATAATTTTTTTATGGCACGTGCCTTTATTAACTAAACAAAATACAAAGATATAAAATGATATTTTTTTACTGACAACTGCCTTAATTAACTAAACCAAAATACAAGCTAACACTACAAAAAATAATTAGACTGCCCATACAGTGTAGAAGGTCTAAAGACAATCCCAACTCTCAAGCCTACTACCAGTTCGCATTTTGGCAGCTTACCCAACATGCTGGCGGTATTACCACGCTGAATAGCAATGCTTATGCGTTGTGCCAGAAAATGGATAAAAAATTAAAATTATTGAATGTGTGATTATAACATACGAAAATAACATTTCAAATATATATACAATATAATTTAAAAAAAAACAATTCCGATAAAATTATTTTTCCATAAAAAAATTATGTCAGAAAACTTGTTTGAAATAAAAAAAATATTAATTGAACATTCGCAATGTTATTTTTTTTATCTTTCTGCTTAGGTAATTTTCGCGTTCTGCATAGGTTTCACAAAAGTACATTCATCATTCAATATCTACAAACAAAAAAAAATTATGCGTGAGAAAATAGAGGACGCAAAAAGCATAAATTTTTTATATTTTTGACAGTGAGCGTTTTGTTTCGTGTTTTGGTTAGGTGATTGTCAGCATGTAATATTAATAAACCGGCTAAATGTGAGTCGGGCTCGAGCACTAATGGTTCCGTACCACCACAAAATACAACAACTAGGTTAGTGCAAAAAGACAACATCACGCTCACCTCGCACTTGCCAATTATTGACTCGCACTTGGCAATTATTTATTATTTGATGTTTTACTTTACAGTATGTACTATAATCATACCAAGTTTGACGCTTACACGTAAAACTGTTTTTACATTAGAGCAACTACAAAAATACGTTTGTTGTATGGACCAGTTTTACTTTTTGACTTTATAATTATTTTTAAGTTCATCCGCTGTAACATTACATATTCTGTGATAAATTCAACTGGCTATCTATTACGGTTCGAAAGATACGTCCGTTAATAGGTAGGACGGACAGACGGAAAGACAGTGTAGGTTTAGTAATAGAGTTCTGGTTATACTCTTTGGACACGGAACCCTAAAAATCACTGTAAGTAGGATAATAAATAAAATTAATGCAGTTTTGATGGCATCGCCTAAAAACGATGAAGGAAAACATCGTGAGGAAACCGGTATGTCAGAGCACCTCAAAAGTTCAATGACATTTGACATTCACCAGAATGCACTGGGCTAGCATGGTGGATTAGGGTTTGTCCTCACTCTCTGAGAAAAGGCTGTGTGCTAGCAGCCGGAGCATAACACTGTACGTTTACTGTACTGTAAAATTGTAGTTATCAAATGTCACATGCTAGTAAAAACTGTCGCAAAAGACTGGTCCACATAGTACAGAACAGAAGAGCGAAAAAAGGGAATGGAGATTGCAATGGGACGACCACGGCTGAAATCTATCTATGCAAATAAAAGGCTTTGTTCTGAATGACTGACTTAAACCAGGTAGCCGTAAATCCCCAGGGATGGTTACTGGGTATGTGACGTCATCCTATATACAAGATGGCGACATGTGCTCTGTGAAAGTGGGGATGAAAAGCAAATTATTTCACCTCATCATGTGGCGTATCATTGAATAAATCTTTTAAATTTACGTGAGGCTTGGTACATCTTTTTTCGTTTAGGGGTTAAAAAATCTTTAAAACAGTAAGAATACCCATGCTTGGGTTTTTAAAGAAAGAAACACGACATGCCTGTGGAAATGCAAATGTGCAATGATGCCGTATAATTTAGTTGCCAATTTTTTTCGTGCATTGCCGACACGTTCTCTGCAATTTTAGTCAATTTGTATATTTGATAACTTTTACACAAATACTAGCGCAGTGTGTATTATTTTGTTTACACATTTATTGACCAAGAAACAAAAGTCTTAGAGTTATACAGATTGGCGTTTGTATGTTTGTTGTTCAACGATAGTTTTCGTACTGTTAGTCAGTTCTTCGTAAAATTTTGTCGGCAAGTCATAATATCAGTACAATTTTTAAGTTCCAATATGACAAAAATCGATCTAGTAGTTGCGAATATAAAGGCCACGCAGGTAAATTAGACCCGGATTGGACCCGGGTATGTCCTAAAACTGCGACCAGAACCACCGGAGGATGGGAAGCAGCGTCCTGTTAGTACACGGTGAACATACTGCGATCCCCAAGCCGCCAGCCAAGCGTGGGGATTATGGCAACACCCCTCCACAGAGGGAGGCCTTGTTCAGCAGTGGTCATTTAATGGCTGATGATGTGATGTGATGTGAGGTAAATTAGAGTAGGTATAACATGGTATTGTTTTGTAACTCGTCATCAGATTGACCCTAGGGTAGACCACCATTGAGATAAACCTTTAAATCACATACGCATCATTAGCCATTAAAGTTCCACTGCTGAACAAAGGTCTCCTTCTTAGAAAGGGGTGCTTCCATAATCCCCACGCTTGGCAGGTGGTTTGGGGATGGCAATAAGTTCACCGTATACTAAAAAGACGCTGCTGCCCATCCTCCGGAGTCTCCGGTCGCGGTTTTAGGACATACGTCCGGAATTTGATATAAAAAACTTCATTACTATTAGACGACCCAAAAAATTATAAAAATATACGCGTCGAGCAAACTTAATTTTTGGAGTTAGGTTTAAAACTTTAAAATATTTATTTTATTTTAACAAAGTTTTAAATACTTATATACATATTTAAACCTACTTAATACTTAATTGTTTTTCGAATCGAATTTCAAATTACTAAGGTAATCAATATATTATGTTGTACGGTTTGTACAACTGATTAATGAAATAAAACTCGCTACGAGCTACGACGATCTACGACTACGCTACGAAAACCTTCCCTTGTCTAGACTTCACTCGTAACAGTAATTATTATTACTCGTAGATAAGTAAATTCGAAAGTTAGAAGACAAAACGTAGCACTAACGTAGCCGCGCAGTAAACGTAGCATAGGAATCAAATATGTTGTATACCATAGATTTGACATTTGTGTACACCCGTGAGGAACGCTTAGGGAAACATATCCAACAAATTAAAGGTTCTGCCGCTCGCATTATCACATTATTGTATATATATATATATATAACCAAACAGTGTGAAATGTCGTCAAACAAGTCAATCACAGTCAGAGTCAAGCAAAGTAAGTCACGGTCAAGTCAAAGTCATGTGTTAGTTACAATCTGGATGTCTTCAAATCACTAACGAATTGGTTTCTTCTAAACAAGCGTGCTCTATCGTAGACCGCATCATCTTTTAACATCTGGCGAGATGGTGGTTAAACGCAAGCCTATCTATCTTCGATATATAAAAATAACTATTTATATAAAAATGAATCCCTTTTTATCTTGGTCACGCCATAACTTGAGAACGGCTTTACCGATTTTATTCTCCTTTTTTTTAAGTTTTCTATTACTTTGTAGAAGGTTCACACGGAAAGAAAAATTAAGAAAATTGCGCCGTAAATTGGAATTATTCAGAAAATTTAATGACGATTTTAATTTCGCGCGTTTGATAGTTCTAAGACAGGACAACGTCTGTCAGGACACACCCACACATCATCAGCCATTAAATGTCCACTGCTGAACAAAGGCCTCCCTCTTAGAGAGGGGTGTTGCCATAATCCCCACGCTTGGCAGGCGGCTTGGGGATCGCAGTACGTTCACCGTGTACTAACAGGACGCTGATGCCCATCCTCCGGTGGTTCTGGTTGCAGTTTTAGGACATACCCGGGTCCTAAAACTGCGACCTGTCAGGACAGCTAATATAAAAATGCCCTAGTAAAGTGGTGGTGACCTTACAAGAGGCTTCTATAGAGGTTTGGAAACAACACGAAAATACATGTTTCACCGCGTTAAATCCTTTTCCCACGGACAATAAAATTAATATACAATAATACATCATTATTACGCATTAACACTCGAAAATACGCATGTTTAAGAAAATAATTCAAAGAGACGACATGTTTTTTTCACGTTGACACCAAAACCTCCAATGAAGCAGTATTTATTCCTAATCCATACTTCATTAATAAGGGGTTAGGTACAAAGCGACTAAGCGGCGTCTAATTTTCCGTCTTGTATTCCTCTGGCCCCATTTTGGACGAGCCCTAGCCGGTTCAAAGGCAGTTATTACACGATATTCGCGCCGTAGTCGAGCTGACACCGGCGCAGCGGTCGGGTGGCAACCACCGCGGGAAAACTTCACTAGGTACCTATTGTTATGCGATATTTTCCGTGATTGTTTTGTTTTTGTTTCGCTAAGTAGGCAGTGTCCCTTGGATTCTTGTTTACTTCAACTTTGTTTCCATGTGACGTTTTAGCACTTTCTTGTCTATTAGATTTATGTTTGGCGAGCTTGGCGATTTACATTTGCACTTATTGTCTGTTTAAATAGCATTTATTGATGTTTGCTTTTTACATATTGTGAAGCATGGACTTTATACACTTTCCTTTTTATTACACATTTGATACAGACGTTATGTTTACGTCATAACTTTACTATTTAATGTTTTATATTTAAATGATACTTGAAAATAAATATCATTGCACCTAATACATTTTTTCATTCAATAAAATCTTCTGTAACACATTTATTTATTATCAAAAACATCATTAGTTCTACATAACAAAAAATACCTCAGAAATCGGTACATTTACACTCGTATATTGCACTAAGGAGTGGAAAACACCTTAGGAATTAGCTCATCTGGTTTTAGGTGTGGAAAACACCCGTACCTTAAGAATTAGGCCATCTGTTTTATAAACCATTTTTTTGTACACTTGTCTTCGTCACTGTCATTTGACTTAAGTACATAGTTTTAAGCTAGCTTGCACCACAAATTAAATCTAGTTTAAATCTAGATTTTACTAGATTTTCCAAATAATTTGACATTTGAATTTCGTTAAGTAGAGATTTAAATTGGTCGTGCAAGTGGGATTTAATTTAAGTAGTTATTAATTGTTATTTATTTAAGGTAAAAGTTAGTCTAAAGTTAAGGTTAGAAAATCTTTTCTCAAATATTTGAACATCGATTCTTACTATATTGCTTTTTAATAAAGTGTGACCTAGTTCGACTAGGTGTTCTCAAAAGATCATTAAGGGGCACCTAAAGACCCGTTGCTATCTCACTCGGGAGTTAATTCCTTTACTAAGAAAAAAAAACTCTGAGAAAGAATAAAAAATATATTTTTGGGCTTTATATTTAGAAAAATATAGCAAATAAATAAATAAAAAGTCGAGTATTTTTCCATATTTTCCGCCAATTTATAACATGAATAGTTTTTTTTTGTTTGTTTCAAAACTGACTTGATCGAAATTGTTCTTAGCTATGATTCAAGAAAATTTGTTCAGCCGTTTGTAGATTATCTGCTCTTTTATCGGGGGTTTAAAAACATTACGATTTATACTTTTTACTGTATCTTATAACTCATAAAAATTAACAGTTCAAACATCTGTCGTAAAAATACGAATTCCCAGCAAGGAATAATCCTAGATTGTAAAACTGTATATTATGCTATTTGTATTTTTACATAGAAATGTATCTAATGTCTTCAAGGTAATGCGTTACGTCGGCACCTTTTGTGTTCACAGAGACACCGACAAAGGCACCGAAAGCAATATTCTAGCAGACACTAAAGCTACTATTGTTAAACTTAACTACGTAGCGTCAAGCAATTAATGAACAGCTTTAACTGCAAGCGACATTGTTTTATTTACAGAACAAGATATACTTAATTTTTTCCTGCAATACTGCGATTACTACAGCAAGTAAAAATGTTTTGTGTTGTCAAGTATACCTAATATTAGGGTTCCCTATCCGTGGTTCACCTAGGTAGTTCACCTGGGTATTAACACTGACCTTTAGTCCACTTGGGTGACATACTGGGTACTGGGACTTGGAAAGATTCAAATTAATACGACAATTGATACTAGTACTGATTAAAATCTACTTTCAAGATTTATTTACGTAGTTCATTAGTTACAAGTGAAGCTATTATAGACGTGTTAATAATAATTATCATTAATTTAATTTTATAGACAAAAAGGCCTCCAGTATTGGCATTGGCCCCACTGATGCCGTAGGTCTATAAGGGCCCGGGCTAGACCCGTGAGTGTAAATAAATAAATTATCAAGACCAAGACTAGGTACTAGAAAAAAAAAGTAATATAGGTAGTCATTAACATGTTTCTTCTGTTAATTTAGGTATAAAATACAACTAAATCAAAATCATATTATGTTTTTAACATTATTCTAACAAATACATAATTTCGTTTTTTTTAACTTTAAACTAAAACATGCATGCATTGCGATACTGACCCAATGAGGTACAGGTACTTAGTACGCAAACATAGAAGAAAAGTTTTATTCTCCATGTGAAAACATCAAAACTATAATTTGATTTTTTTGTCATAATTTATTAAAAACTGGGTTACTCGATACGAAGCCTAAAGGATGTCAATATACACATCGTTATGAACAACCTCTTGGACCAATTCTAAAAACACATAAAATCTGCTGTTCCTAAATAAACAAATAATATGAAATATTTGAATAGTCTATAATATTAAATCATAAAGTATAGAACAACACTTCTGAAATAAAAAGCTTCCTAAGTAATTTAAATTTCCACAGAAAAATATCATTCACACTCAACGAAATCTATAGACG
Organism: Agriopis marginaria; assembly: GCA_932305915.1. Classification (NCBI taxonomy): domain Eukaryota; kingdom Metazoa; phylum Arthropoda; class Insecta; order Lepidoptera; family Geometridae; genus Agriopis; species Agriopis marginaria. The sequence continues at coordinate 13,675,489 of OW029916.1, read as the reverse complement.
ATCTTCGCAATTTTAGGGTTGGTCCCACAGTAACATCTGTTCATTATCAACTAATCAATAATGAGCGCAAAAACCTCCTTTTATCTTAATACCTCCTTTTCGTGTAACCCTATAGGGTATACTAATATGCTAAAATCTATGATATACTGAGTGGCGTACTTTGGGAGGGGTCTATGTTCAGCGGTGGGCTTAGATAGGCTGATTATGATGATGTTACAGATAACAGAACGTCGCCCTACAAAATTATTATTTCGATAGAATATCAGAATACATTGAATCGCCTATCATATTCATGGTTCTCGTCAAGATTGTCTAGCGAACAATTTTAGAAAGGGACAGACATACATTTTTTTGAGCGACGAATATTATAGTTCCCACAACGATTACCTTCACCTGAGAGCGAAGGGAAGGAACTCTACTTATCGATAAAGTATCGACTATAGACTAATTCGGTAAAATGTTTTAGCACATAAGCCATTTTGCGTGATTTAGTTACAAATAAAAATAAGCATCTAAACTTCTGCTATATGCATCCATAGTATAATATGTATCCATAGAGACAAGGCTTTATATATATTAAAAAAAACGATACCTACGAGTGAACAGTAAAATATAGATACATGTATTTTAGTTTAAGTGCACTAAAGGTAGACGTACGCGTCAACAACTTTTAGAATTGAGTAAGTTCCCAACTGACATTAGGGTAAACAACAGGGATATTAGACATAAACTTTGTCTTATCCATGTTCATGATAAGCCCACCCGTTGGGAGACTCGATTGAAACCTTCGAGCATCATGCCGATATCTTCCAATGATTCTGCCATGACACTCGACACTATAATAACTTGTGATGATTCTTAATACAATAATTTGGTACCGTCGAACTGATCTGATTATGTGTAGAATGTTAAAAAAATGCCCATATATTACCGAGGTGTCGAGGGTCTGACGATAGAGCTGGAAAGCGGATAATGAAACTCATCACCAGATGTCTACCAGTAAACCTCTCGAGTTTAGACTCATTTGGTTTGCTTTAAAGAGTTACACAAGCGTGTTTATATCGTTTTTAAACTATACTAATTCATTTATTAAGTATAGTTCTCAAGCTATCGATAAAATTTGACAGTCTTTTCCCTCCCTAACAAGAATGCACCTTGGCAGGGCAAAAGGGAAATAGTTTTTTTAATCACATCGCCGTACAATATATCATCCCTTTATTTACACTGCTACATATTCGCGTAGACGGCTTTGTCTGCATTCTCTATAGCTTCTTTACTATCGTATACATACCTTTGCAAAGGGGTCGTTCGATATCCTATACAAAATAGGACCATCGATTTATGCAATGTCAGATGTCATTAACTGGTTCATTCATTTGCTATGGGAATTCTACGTGAACTGTTATAATAATACACGGCTTTTTGTTTGAATTAAAACGAAATTATACGGAATATTTAACTGATTTAAATAAATATAGCTGCCAAAGGAGTGGACATTAAACTACGCAAAGACGAGATGTCTTCACGATTATTTTTCCTACATTATCCTATGAACAAAGATATAAATGTCCAAAATAGAACTAGACTAATACCACAATCTAATCAGTGTATTTATTATACTATTGTGACAAGCATTTTTTTAACGGCAGTTCTTAAATTAGTACGCCAATTTTGTATTTAAATGTATATATGTAGTTAAAACTTAGTTATTTTTACTTACTAAGTAGTATTTTAAATTATTTATTATAGTATTATTTTACTATTATTTTTTTATAATTGGACGTGTAAATTGGCTTTATAAATAAAATGACTATGACTATGACTAAAATTCAAGAATTTTTTTCGTGTATTTAAATAGACCCGGTCCATGTGCTTGTAAATCAATAATGACTATGAATTATAAATGAAAATTTAACTACCACATTAAAACACTAAACAATAGTGAAAGCAATAAAGATAAATCAGTCAAAATCGCTAATACGCCGCAGTGCGAGGCGTGGTCCAAAGATACATTTTGTTGCCGACTCCCGGGGGGTCATCTTTTGTAATGGTAATGCAAGAACGGTCCCCGGCCTTCGCTCGCCAAGATTAGGATGCGGTAGTGTAATCAATAGCTGAATAGAGCCAATAGGGCTGATAGAGCCGGTTTTGTATGGTTTGACCTGGACGCAGGTTGTATTGTGGTACTGCCGGGTAGCCAGGTTGGGTCAGAGGTCACTGGTCCTTTTCACAGGTGCACTTATAGAAACCTACTATACAATCAGAAAAATGTGCCCAATAAAAATATTACAAATGCATTTATTCTATTGACAATGTGAAATGAAGATTGATGATAGAATAATACGATTACCTACTTAATATATTAACACACTTCGGAAATAGGTAAATCCTTTTCATGAGTGAGTGAGTGTAACCAAATTATTATATTCGCATAATTTCAGCCATCCATTATGACTTTATTTATTTCATCGCTGAACTGTTGTTGTTATCGTACAACTGTGATAATTTTGCCAAGTTTGTGTTTACTTTTGCGAAAACTTTAGGTTTTAATTAAACACTGTTTTAAACTATCACGCTTGTTCACTACCAATTATAATATATATATGATTATGAACATGGTGCATGTGACTGCGCAGAATTATCGGGAGCTCTTTCCACAACCTTACCACGGTAAATATCCCGTTGATAATCATATAAGTTTAGGATTTATTGCAATAAAGTCGAGTATAAAATAAAACATTTTAGCGTAGAACGCGTGTTATTGTGCTTGTAGTGTACGGACGGTTTAAATATAGGATAAGTAGGTATTTGATCACAAAGAAAAGAAGTAAACAAGTATAAATAGTTTTCTTAAATCCCCGATAAAAGATTTGATAATTTTGTAAAGGGTTAACTGATTTTCATGAATATGTATATAGCTAAGAATACTCCTGATCAAGTTACCTTTTAAACAAAAAAAAAACTAAATTAAAATCGGCTCAGCCGTTTGGGAGCAACGACGCTACAGACAGACACACAGATGCACAGATACACAGCTATGCATATTAAAATTAGAACTTTAAATTTCGAACCTCTGTTTCGCCGGGGGTAAAAAGATTCCAACAATCGACAGTATAACTAATAATTCGTATAACGTATTCGCTCAGTCCATCTAGTGGTAGGCCTACTTACGCTGCGTCTTCCATCGGTTACTGGTTCTTCAAGCGATGTGGCCTGCCCATTGCCCGTCGTCGATTTGATCATCAGTGGATTTCCATCGTGAGAGTCGTGGGCATCCAGTGGATGCAGATGGCAGGCTGTCGTTCAGTGTAGAGATCTAAGGGGAAGGCATATGTTCAGCAGTGGACGTCTTCCAGCTGATGATGATGATGATTCATACAGTATTAAGTAGTGCGGCTGTAGGTATTACCTGGAACATTGGACTTCAGCCAATTCGTTTAAAATGCGAGTAAACACTAATTTTGCTTTTGTCTGCCGTTATAAGCTCCTCATTGTTTCTCGATTCAAAACAAACGAGTTAGTGGAAATGGTAGGAACAAAAACTGGGCCATAATAAGCTGGCCATCCTTTTGTTTGAGAGTTCTAACTGAAGTTTGTTTCTCGAAGTCATCTTTACAAAGATTAAGTTTACTCCTGTGTATTCGTATAGATCGACGCTAAATAGAATCTGCTTTAGATTATCACCAAATGCTTGAAATAAATAATACGTAAATTAAATTAATTGATAATAGAGCTAATAATTTTCAAACGGCTGAATATATTTTCTTCACCTGGAACACACTAGATTAAAGCAGCTTTAAAAAAAAAACAAATCAGCCGATTGTGAGTTTCTATGTTGAGTTTTGACTGCCCCGGTGGCTCAGTTGGTAGTGAACCTATCTTCTATGCTTGGGGGCGTGGGTTCGATTCCCATCTAGGACAAACATTTGTGTGATGAACATTTGTGTTTGTTCTATGTCTGGGTGTTAATATCTATTTAAGTATGTATTTAAAAATATATATGTACGTATATCAGTTTCTGGCAGCCATATTACAAGCTTTGCTTAGTTTGGGGTCAGATGACCGTGTGTGCAAAAATGTCCCAGATATTTATTATTTATTATTTATGTCACAGACAGAAAAACAGAATACACGTTACACTTATACCAATGAAATCCTATGAAAAACAGCGTAAAATTTCAGGTTCGTGCTTCGGATTAGCGCGTCTTTAGACATAATTATTAGTATTCGATCCGACAAGTTTTTTCATTGACGGCCCATTCAAAAAGTTTTCGCAACAGGGTGCGTCGCACCAACGTTCTTCGCAACTACGTAGAACTTCCACTTATAGCACCCTCTGTTTGCGTCAGGAGTTCGTCATATTCATTATCATCATTTTAGCCATAGGACGTCAACTGCTGGACATAGGCTTCCCCCATCGATCTCCAAAAGGGCCGGTTGGAAGCGGCCTGCATCCAGCGTTTTCCTGCAGTCTATTTAAAGTCATCTGCCCATCTTGTGGGTGGACGTCCTATGCTGCGCTCACAGGTCCGTGGTATCCATTCGACAATCTTTGGGCCCCATCGGGCAATCTGTTTTGCGTGCTATATGCCCTGCTTATTGCCATTTCAACTTGCTAATCCGGTGGGCTATGTCGGTAACTTTCATTCTTCTACGGATCTCCTAATTTCGTATTAGATCTCGCAGGGAAACCCCGAGCATAGCCCTCTCCATAGCTCGTCACACATCAGAAAGATGCGTGTTTTAGTTTCTTTTAAATATTATTAACTATTTTCTAAAGTGTGGTATTACTATTCCACTAGTTACGTACCAAAGTTTTGTACCAATGTTTAGATGAGTGCCCAAGATACTTCCTACTTGCACCATCAGGGCTGGGCACTATAAAAGAGGGTAGTATACTGAGTATAACTTACTGAAATACTAAGTGGGCGAAAGAATGTAGGTGAATACAAATATAGAAAATGGCTCACATTATATTCAACATTTTGCATAATTATATATTATTTTAAGATTGCTGCGTTATATCATAATCAAGATAACATAACTGATTGAATTCCAATCTGCCCTGTCTCACTCGTGCTATCAGGCTTTACACATGATATGTGGTCGGTTTGTACCAGGAGTTTAATATTCAAAACTCATTTGATAATACAGTCGCCCACTCTAATTCCAGTCGGTCACTTAGATTTTTAATATGCATTATTTTGCAATTGGTAATTTTTAGTAGGTAAAAGTTAGGTAGGTTATTTTTCAACTTTTTCACTTTTTTTTTTATCAATATTAGTCGTCTGTTTCAATCGTTCACCAACAGTATCGTGAGTATATTTTTCCGTGTTACTACTAGCTACTCCAGTAATAACATGGCAAAATTTATATTTTCCGTTTATTTAACTTTACGCAAAGTATTTTTTTTTCGTTGGTCTATGATAACCCTTTAAAATATTATAAAAGTCAAACCCAAACCATTCACAGGGTTTTACTTACACATCAACGTTTCGTTTTAGAGTTTGACAAATTAGGTATTTCTATCATTGAGAAGTTATAAGCTTTAATTAACGTTTCTAAGTTGACCCGATAAAGTGAATTGTTGTAAATGTTTAACTAAAAAAATATCTACAGACGCTCTCTTAAATATTATATTTTTCCATCTGCAATATCTTAATTACACTAAACGTGCCTAAACTAAATTCAAGAAGAGATGGTAAAACTCTCAACGTAACATAATCTCACGCGCATCCATTCGCTCACAAAATTCTCCAAAATTCGAATTACGAAGACACGCACTGCAACGTGCATTTGGCGCCTAGCGAGATACGTTACTTTTTTTGGAAAATTATTAAACTCGAATTCCTCAACATACCACTGCGAACAACAACTGACTCTAACCCAACTGCATACTGCATATATTGCTGTAAAAAGATACAACTTTAAACTAAAATCTATGTTAATCGTTAAGCTGTTTAATTTTTTCTGATTTAGCTCCTTTTACGCAGGTAATAGAGTTGAATTTAGTGTCGTACACTAGCGGCCTTGCATCAGAATACTCGTAGTAATAATAAGACGTTTTTTGTTATCCAAGATGTCCGTGTGCGATGCACCAAAGAGTGTCTATGTGTGCAACTCTAGCCTGTAGCAGCTGTGCCTATTATTTTGACGTTGTGTGCGATTTCGTACCGCGACGTAACACATTTGATACGTTCATAAATAAATGCTGAAGGGAGCGATTATGTCGTACAAAATTGCGTGACAGTCTGACGTTTAACTTCAAAAGTAGGTATATTCACTGCGGCAGGTAAATCAAGGGGAAATGTGTTTGTATTTCGCTACGGTAATTATGCAAAGCGATAATAATGATTCTGTCGAGTCACGATTAAGCTATTTTTTCGGGAAATGAGTTTTTTAGGCCATTGTGTTGTCTGTATGTAGATTTATATTTATTTAATGACAAAACATTTGACGAAGTGTTTCTGTTGATAAAACTAGGTTACAAGGAACGGCGGTAATAAGCCGAAAGGAGAACATTGTAAAAATATTACTAACCATTTTGACTATTGCACCAAACCGAATAACGCGAAAAAATTTGCTGTGACTTATATAGGTAGGTACATTTCATCGAAAGTGAAGGAGATTATCTTATCTATAAAACAGTGATTAGCTATTTCAATGTTGGTAATATAATAAATAGGAATTTATTTACCTGTGGCTTTACCCGCTGTCCTACAGGAAACAAACTTTTCGGGTCAAAAAGTTTGCTTAAGTGTTTATGCACAGACCACAGTGTATAAAGCTACGACTATCTCCATCCATACCAACTTTCATTCAAATCTTATCTGTTATAAGTGTTATAACGGAGTTAAGTGTTTAATTCTCTTTAAGACTTTTTCACATTCATTATTAGTGTAATTATTTTATACTAGCAATCCGCCCCAGCTTCGCACGGGTATTATTGGAGTTTTAATAAGGATCCTTATTTAAAAAAAAAAATAATATAGCCTATGTCACCCGGGTATAGTGCAGCTTCCCAACAGTGAAATAATTTTTCAAATCGGTTCAGTAGTTTCGGAATCTATTCAATGCAAACAAACAAACAATCAAATCTTTCCTCTTTATAATATTAGTATAGATATGGCCTCAAAGATGTTTTATTAACACCTTTGATCATAAATATAGTTTGGGATTGCCTTAAACTTGAGCTAGTACCGAAAAAAGTCTGCCATAAACTGAAGGAGGCGAGGTAAATTTGCACAAACTGACATATTCTCAATACAAACGCACACTTTAATATTGAACAAGCATTCGTATGCTTGTTGTTGTTTGATGATATTTTAATAATTTCGTAATTATTAAAATATCATCAAATGGACGACCTAGGAGTGTAAGTGTTAAAGGGGAAACTGTAGGTAGTATAATTTTGTTCTGAAACTAACACAAATTTTTGAACTTGCAGTACGTACCTACCTATAGTCTAACGAAGAATTAGGTTCAAAAAATCATCATCTTTAAAATAAACAGATCAAAACTACTCCATCCCTGTACTTTTTTTGCATCGCTAGCGAAGCTATTCCCAAGAACATGTGGACCGCTACGTCGCATCGTCGCTAGATCAAATACACCATCCTGCCACCATTGTAGTTCCTTTATCAATACTTTCCAAAAAAATCTTTGTTCACCAGCTGTCTCTCTCTTACCGTGGGATTTTCTAGCGTCAGAAAGAGACAGGTGTAGCGAAATCTTTAACCATAATTACTACAAAATTGACAATACACCGCTCCGTGAAGTCCGCTGTCCATTTTGGACGCATTTAATAAAATTTTGAAAGACAATAGTTGCGATGTGATATATTTTTTTGTACTGATATAATACCTACCAAAGACATTTAAAACTATTGATAACTATCAGAGGGGAGTTCTCAAAAGTTACTGAATTAAAAGTGGACTAAAATCTCGTTTGTCTAATCTGGTGTCTCGTTTGGTCTGAGACTAAAATTATACCAACTTGTGCATTAAGTTTACCTACGTTTAGTTGCAAGCTAAATTAGACATTGTCACAACGACATGGGATTTAAATTAGTATGTCGGAATTACTAAATGTATCTATTTTAATCAATATACCTATAAATAAATAAATATTCGGGACATTTTTGCACACACGGTCATCTGACCCCAAACTAAGCAAAGCTTGTGATATGGCTGCCAGAGACTGATATACATACATACATAGGTTTAAATACATACTTAAATAGATATTAACACCCAGATATAGAACAAACACAAATGTTCATCACACAAATGTTTGTCCTAGGTGGGAATCGAACCCACGCCCCTAAGCTCAGAAGGCAGGTTCACTACCAACTGGACCAACGGGCTATCTCATACATATAGGTGAATACGTGACACATAATTATGTGATCTGCCTGAAAGTTCATCCACATACCTAATAGGTATCATTGATCTGTAGATATCGCACACTGTACGTTTTACGCGATCTTTTTTGGCTCTCACCTGCAATTTGTGGAATGAGCTCCTGTTGCATTTCCGAGTACCTAACTATAGCATAGGGTATAGGAAAAAATGACAGACCGTGATAGTTTAAAACAGTGTTTTATAGCATAGGGTTCCTCAAAAGTGTTGTTAAGGCGCGGTCTGATCACGATTTCAAATTCATTTTTCACCCGTTCACGTCATGATCTATTTGCTATCTAAAACGGTTTTGTTTAAAGTCGAAAGTCGTATATAATCATATTTGACGATGATGACTTTGTGCTTGTATTTATATTATTTTGAGGATTTTTATTTTATTTATCGAAATATAAAAATGAATTTTAACTATTAACTGGTAAAAGTTTTAAAACGCTAGTCTGGCTATACAATTCGTACAAAAAATATGTTGTTGTTGCTGATAATTTTCAGCGAATCAACTATTTCACTAAAGCAAGTTTTGTTGCACAATTGTTTTTTTTAAATCAAGTTCAAAATAATAAAAATGGTTGTATTATGTTAAGATTGTTAACAGGTGTTTTTACTACTGATAGTATTTTTTTTGGATCTGATCAATTAATTTCATCACATCACACTAAGCGTTTAAAAACACTTATTTTAGTTAATTTCGCGATTGTACAGTGGCTTAATAGTCTGAATCTGTGATGCCCTCGGTGTTACAGGTATCCATAGGCAACGGTGATCGCTTACCATCAGGTGGCCCGTTAGCTTGGTTGCCAACTATTACATTAAAAAAAAAACAGATACATGTGTGTTTATGTACCTACTAACGTATTTGTTCAAAATGCCGCATTGAAAGTACATTTCGAATCAACCAGTTCATACTTATTCTACAGACATCTACATCTCCGGAAAACCATAAAGAAAACAAATAAACTATCAACGTGTACACAAATAGACAAAATGTAAGTTTTCGTGACCGACCTTGGAGGAGCCCATTGAATGGTCGAGAATTAGAAATGATAAGGGTTCTTTATCAAGGCCAGTTAGGTACGATGTGCACGAGAATTTGAGCACGGGTGGGTATTGTTATGAGTGCTACGCATTTTCATTGATTGTATCTTGAAATGATATTGATTTATGTAGATTTAGGTTAGAGCAGAGACATCATCATCATAATCAGCCTACCTAAATCCACAACAAGACATAAAATATGTCTCTACGAAGGCACGCCACTCAGCCCGAACTTCGGCTTTTCGCTTCCAGCCGTAGCCAGTATTACGTACATCGTCACTTCATCGAATCTCGGCGTCCTACGCTACATTTGTTGAATCATGTTAGACGTGTTCTATGGTGGACCTAGAACACATCTAACACGTCCAGACGGCTAGCAAAACCTCAAAAACATTCTTATAATAATATTACATTGATCCTTGTCTCGCTATCTAGGTTAATGAGAGAGCAAGACAAAATGTAATGTAAGATTATCATTAGAATGTGGTTTTTGTAGTGTAGTTTGTGGTAGCCTAAGTACTATGGTTCGGATAGACCCGGTTTCGACATTGCTAGGTTGTCAACCAATAAATATTATCGACAGCTCTAGATTGTAAGCAAATAAACATTATGGAATAGATCTGGTTTTGACAGCGCTAGGCTGTCAGCAAATAAATTTTATCAACAGCTCTAGATTGTCAGCAAATAAATTTTAGCAACAGCTCTAGATTGTCAGCAAATAAACATTATCGAATAGACCCGTTTTTAAAGCGCTAGGTTGTCAGCAAATAAATATTTACGATAGCTCTAGATTGTCAGCAAATAAACATTATCGAATAGACCCGGTTTTAAAGCGCTAGGTTGTCAGCAAATAAATATTTACGATAGCTCTAGATTGTCAGCAAATAAACATTATCGAATAGACCCGGTTTTGAAGCGCTAGGTTGTCAGCAAATAAATATTTACGATAGCTCTAGATTGTCAGCAAATAAACATTATCGAATAGACCCGGTTTTGAAGCGCTAAGCTGTCAGCAAATAAATATTATCGACAACTCTAGATTGTCAGCAAATAAACATTATCGTCAGTGCTAGGTTGTCGTATTATTCGAGGAGCCTAAAACATCCAAAGCTGTGACCCACGTTGTGTGATTTTTTATTAACATTATTTTTTATTAAGTGTACCATTTTATCACCCGGACTTTTAGATTAGTTTAGTTTAATGTATATTTATTTTAAGTAGATTCAGGTTATAGTTTTAGTTCATATTGTATGTTTATAGTGATAACTAGTTTCGCAATAAAAAAATTACATTGTAAATTACACGAAAAAAAGAGAAAGAGCTCGTTCTGCATTAAAGTAAGTTCAAATTACTGAGGCTAGCCCTGATAACAAGGGATTTAAGGCCATAGCTCAGATCAGACAAAAAGCAGATATGATAAGGTGGAGTGTCGGGTGCAAACGCATCTGGCCTAAATCAGGCTAAAAATGTAATCAAATTATTTTGTATTGACATTAAAATATTGCACGCACGTAAAATACAATTATAAGAGACAAAAACTGCCATCATTTAAGTTACTAATAATTAGTCGAACGCACAAGATAATTAAAGAATGGAAAAATTAGCCACCAATTAACCTAACAAACCTTTAAAGTTGGTCATATTTCCTCCAATAAATCGCGGGTTCCTCCAATTATGGACACATTTATTACCATGTTTGAGAAAATAATATTTTTATAGCCATTGTGTAATTAACTTATTAGCAAAGCAAGACTAAAACATTTTTTTTTTAATCTTGTGTTGATTTCCAAGTTTCAAAGCCAATGACTTCCGAACTATTTATCACTGGCTTCCTTTCAACTACGACTGCTTGAAGTAACGAACGATTTCCATACTAATAAATAAATAAATAAATATTCGGGACATTTTCGTATACACGGTCATCTGACCCCAAACTAAGCAAAGCTATATGGGTGCCCCAGACATATACATACATACATATACACATATATGAGATACATACATATACTTTTATTAAATAGGCACATACTTAAATATTAACACCCAGATATAGAACAAACAACATGAATCTTTGCCCTAGGTAGCAAAGGACCATACTATAAGCTAAAAACAGCAAGTGAATTAATTCAAATGATTCAAATGTCCTTGGTGTGGCATACTCTATAAGTTCAGCCAGACCCTATTAATTTTCGGTTTATATCCCATAGGTTTCAGATTCCGAATATTTATGGCTGCCATACTGTGCAAGGTAGAATTTAAACTTTATTAGGTACCTACATAGTACATAAGCCGTGGGGTACCGGCAAAGTAGAATGGTAATAGCAGAGAACAGTATTCAGGCAGCGTACCTATATTCCACAGAAAAGCGGTTTTCACAATAAAAGTGGAATTATAGCGTTTCGTACGGGTTTTCGGAATATCAATCGTGAATCGAATTTCTCTCTAGTATCAGGTGTACCAGGAGCCAGCTGAGGTAATTAATGGTGTTTCTGATCTCAGTTTGCAACACCATGATCATCATCATCATCATCATTTCAGCCATAGGACGTCCACTGCTGGACATAGGCCTCCCCCATCGATCTCCAAAAGGGCCGGTTGGAAGCGGCCTGCATCCAGCGTTTCCCTGCGGTCTCTTATAGGTCGTCTGTCCATCTTGTGGGTGGACGTCCTACGCTGCGCTTACCAGGCCGTGGTCTCCATTCCAGAACCTTTCAGCCCCATCGGCCATCTCTGCGTGATGTGTGCCCTGCCCACTGCCACTTCAACTTGCTAATCCGGTGGGCTATGTCGGTGACTTTCGTTCGTCTACGGATCTCCTCATTTCGGATTCGATCTCTTAGAGAAACCCCGAGCATAGCCCTCTCCATAGCTCGTTGTGCTACTTTGAGTTTGCTTATGAGAGCACCACGATCAGAGAAGGAAAACTCGGTAAAAGCCCAGAATAGCACCTGCTTATGGCACGTGTCAGGTCCTTCAACAAGCCCGGCAGTACACATAGTGATGTGTCACTTTTGAAGGTTCTTCTTGTAGTTGTAGTTATGTAGCGGGCAATTTCCGCAAGTAGGCCATTCATTGGCCCATTTTGCGTCACCCGGCTGCAGTTAATTTAGCCACCCGGTCTCCTTTAAGAAAGCCAGCAGCTCGCTTATGCCTGCGTGGATCCTACCTGTCACGTCAAGAAGGCATGACTGTGATACCCAAATCGCATCCCTCTCAGCCGATCCCTCTTTTCCAACTTTTAGCAATTTTGGTCATTCCAGTGTTAGTTTGTCTACTTTCATGGTTAGCTAAAAAAAAAATCATATCGAAATAATTTTTTTATCTAGGTAACCGTAAAGACCAAAAGACTAAGGGAATAAGACACTCGATAGAAAAAAAAAATACTTAACACTGATTTGCGTTGTTCGACTCTATTTTTTTTTTGGATTCGTTCCACTTATACATATTTTGAAATACCTATTTACTAAATGATGTCTACGATATCTTAATAAACAGATTTCATAATTATGGAAGGAACCGTAAAGGTGCATTTTACATTACAACTATAATATTCGATAAATATGAGAAAAACCTCAAAAATAGAAGTAGCGAAACGCACGATTGTGTTTAAGCGCCATGGTTTTGCTCCACTAAATGCGACTTTAATACAATACATTAAGCCTTATGGTCATAGTAACATCTGCAGTAACAAAAGTTACTTAAAAGTGAGAAATACCTCGCCTCAAAATGTGATTGCAACTGTGGCCCCCGAATCAGCCAATTAGGCCATGAGCACAGATCGGACGCTACATAAAAATCATCTCTTGTGGATACATACCGATGAAGATGATGATGATTATGACATAAATCGTATGGACTCGTTGGCAAATAAACAAATCAAATTAGAAAAAAGGATGACGGTTAGATGTTTTTCTTTACAAATCTAAGGAATGTACTACACTGCTAGGTGTTTTCTTTGATTAAAACGCGAGTGCGCAATATTGCTCGTGATTAACCAGATTATCTTAATGTGCGTGTGCATCATATTACATAGATAATTATAACGACTGAACTATCATGCTGCTAGCGCTAGAGAAAAAGCGTGGTGAGTCTTCGTGGAATCGTAGCAAGTTTAGGGGTAGTTTGCGTGTCGCTTCGACGGAATTTACTATAATGCCACCACATTTGATGACAATAAAAGTTTTGAAGTTTTTAAAGCTCTCACGCAACTTAAGTCACTATCGAAAATCATTAACCTACTTTAGTGACAAAGGTATAGTTTAGCGGTATAGGTTTATCCTATATAGGATTACAAAGAACGGTGTACTAAGCCGTAATGTGGTCATTGTGCTCATCATTACGAAAAAAAATACTAGGGAATCAACCCTGAACTCTCCAAAATATATCAGCTGTTCCAATTGTAAACGTTCTTATAATGATAAGTAATGAGGAGAACCAAGCGTTGCAGTGGGTGGAAAATGGTTGATGATGATGATGAAACTAGATAAACTTTACCGTCAACAAATCGTGGACAAAAAACACAACCTTAAAATAGTAAGCAATATACAGTCGAATTGAGAACCTCGTTAAAAAAACTGATAAATTATTAAGTTTCTGTTAGTAGGTGCCGTTAAGGTGCTAAGGTGGATAAAGTAATTAATATCGTGATTTATTTCAGTTTCAGTATGAATTGCGCCAGGCTGCAACTTCAAGACAGGTTTAAGCCCAAAATAAAGTCTGATCCCCAAGTGAGCCCAGCCGTGGACAACCCACGTCGGTACTGTCAGAAGCGCATGGTAAACCCTGAACACGAAGAAGATCCAAGATGGACTGATGTATATGAAAGGTAACAACAACAAATCTAATATTTACAAAAATAGCTTCTATGAGGAATTAATATTTTATCAAGATCACAAAGGTTATACGATAAATACGTAGTTTTATGTTTTTCACCCTTAGCGAAAATGGAAATCGAACAAATTGTGACCAATTTTCGCAATGGGTTCCGAATCCCAAAACAAGTATATTTTTCTTTAAAGAATACCTGACAACGGTATTTTGACGGTGCCCATTTTGCAAACCTGAACAAACATGATGTAACAAATCTATTTTTTTTTTTTACTATGATTGGCCATTTACATGAGTGGGTCGGACATCATCCCCACTTTACATGTAAGTGAGCTAGTTGCTATAATTGTATTTATAACGACGTCACCTACTTAGTGACCGTCCCTGAATTTACAGAAATCCATCGATATCTTATTAATCAACATCATTCAAAGCTAGGCTGTAGGTGAGAGTGTATTAGCATAAATAAATCCACGTTAAACATTTTTATTACCTATAATGCCTTTTACTGCATATAGTTGCTTTGCGTCATCTGATAAAAATGAGTTCTAAATAACTATTAGAAGTGAGAGAATAAAACTAACAATTTTTTCTTAACTACTAGTTTTTTTTTTCTGTCATAGATATCATTGCAATGCAGAATTCAGCCGACTAAACACACTTGAAAGTGCAAGAGGAAATCATGATTCTTCAGACCTATTCCTTACGGTTCAAACTTTAAGATTTCAAGGTGACGTCGACCAAACAAAAAGATCCCGGACAAGTTTCAAGTACAAGATACCTACCGATGGCGCTAAGCACAGAATGTTTGTCAAACAAGCTGTCGATAACGAGTACAGCGACGAGGACCGGTCATCGCAACTAACCTGCTACTATTTCGACGACTATGTCAAATATTTGTTCAATAATGACAAATCGAGACCCAATTCGGGAAAATCCAGTATATTTCTCCAAGGGTTGAGCGATAAAAAAGAAAATAAAGCTACACAAGTCGATGGTGAACAAACGGGTGGAGGTAATAAAATATCGCAAAAACACGATTCTAAACTCAAGAGCTTGTTCAAAAAGACCCATAAACAAGAGATCACAGATGAGATAAGCGACGATGGTGATGTGGAAGACACGAAAATAACTTTCTGCAAGTCTGGTAAAAGAAAAAGTCTAACAATATCAAGAACTCAGAGTCCGGAGACCGTGCATGTGATTAGAGTAGACGTGGTTTGTAATCACAGCAGTAACTCTACCCACTCCGATTACGAAGAGAAAAAACTAGATTGCAACTCCGACATCGACATTGAAAACATAAAAACGAAACGATCCCATTTCTCAGACAAATATTTGCTGACAAATACGATTAAAAAACTGGATGAGAGTCTGTCCGGCGCGAAGGTGACTCTGCTCTGTAAAACTTTTAAATTGACAGCTAGAGCTAAAACGAGCTCTACGATTCAATCTAAAACAAATACACATGATTCACTCATACCCAAAGAGTCGAAAAAAAATGTGAAAAACAAAAGCAGTAAAGCTAAAGTTCGAAAACAGATTCATTTTTTCTAACCTTTTCTTAGCTGTACCTAATTTTTTCGTTAGACAAAATAATACTGCCATGAAAGAAAATATCAGTTAACTATTTTTTAAATAATACGATTGTTGATAGTGACGACAATTTGGACTGACACAGATACCTGCGAACCCCTGGCGTCACTCTGGCGCCACCCTTATATCAAACAAACGGTTCTCAAAGTTTTAATATTTTTTAGTAGTCGAGAAAATTTAAAAGTGCATTTGGATGTATACTATAGAAACCATTGATGATAGTGTGCTAAAAGGACTAACTATAATATAATTAAATTACGTATAAGAATAATTAAACCAAAAATCAAAGAACCTTTTAAACATTATTATTACTATTTATTTCATTCATGTTTTTATTTTAAAAAAAGTAGAACGTACATAACATCAATATCAAAAATGTAGTGGTAATGTCACTAGCACGCTAGGTACGCTACCAACGGTAAAGTGCGTAATCATTTGGATTATCTTTCGACCTTCAACCTTCAACGGTCTATATGGGTAATCTAATTACTTTTGTACAATAGGCTATGTAGTTTAGGTATTATAAGTGTTAGCTTGTATTTTGTTCAGTTAATAAAAGGAAATGCCCAGGGAAAAAAAAGCAGTTACATATTATTACGTAGAGATTATACGGCTGTTAGAAAATAAATAACTGCATCTAATGTTTGTAGGTACGTAAGCACCATGCGACAAAGTTTGAGAAATTCTGGAATTAACAAAAAATAACACATAAATTTTTCACACACCCTGTGATTTGTGAGACAGTTCAGATCACGATCAATTTTGTATACAAAAAGAACTACTTAATTTGGTAAGTGGACTGAAATACGTTTTATAATCAATCTTTATTTTTTGCGTATTCTCAATCATCACACTTTATATTATAAATGCGAAAGAATCTTTGTCTTTAAGTGTGTCTATCTGTCTGTTTACCTTTTCATGAAGTCGGTGAACCTTAACTTGATGAAATTTGGCAAGGTGTGTTCATCATGAGCTAGGGTGGATGCGTGGAGCATTAAGCATACATAAAATAAATGTGAACTACAATGCCTCCTTTTAGCGTTGCATTGTCAATGAATAACTACTCCCTTTTAGCTTAGCATAGTCAGGTTATTATTAAATGTTATCTTCCCGTCTACATTTCTCTCAAACGTACGTTATCACACATTATTAAAGATATAAAATCACTGAGTGCTTTTTCGAAAAGTGACACAGTTGGTAGTAAACCTGCTTTCTGCGCTTAGGGGTGTGGGTTTGATTCCCACCTATGACACACATTAATGTAATGTTTTTCCTGATTATTTATAACATACCAAATAAAGACATTTTCGTTTTTAAGTATAATATATCTTTTAAGTTGACGAAGTAAAATGGTAACAACATAATTTTTTTCTTATCGCAAGATAGGCTAATTAAAATAGGCTAAACGGCTCTTCCAGATCACAATTCTCTCGGTCTTGCGTTTTTAAATTATTGAAGAAGATATAAGATAACTTTTGATTTTGTGTGTATGTTGTATTTGCAAAAAGTGACAAACCTAATTTTACTGGCTAATATAACATTAGAAGTTTATGTTTCGAAATATTTTATTAACTTGGTAAATATTCTTACCATATTTCTCCGTCAAATAAAAATGTATTTGTTCGAAATGTTATGATAAAAAGCAAAACATGGTTTTGTCACTTTTTGGAAATGCACAATCATCATTGATTTTATGTCAGCTCCCGAATTTTTTACCCTATTTTTTAATGTAACTTTTCAAGCTATCACAATGCACCTACCAGTACATTTTCAATTAAATTTTCTTGAGGAACGAGTACTATTTGCAAGTATTTGTTAAAGTTTATTATAGTTTGGTGTCTGACGCTACCAGGGACCGATAGCTTTTAACTTAATTACTGGTGGATCGCGTGCTTTATAATTATCAATGCGCTGCGTTCACTTGCCAGCAAGACACAGAATATTCAAACAGTAAAGCCTCTTGCAGACGATGCGCAGTAAACTGGGCTGAGTAATACTTGCGCAAGTACTGCGCATCGTCTGCAACGGGTACTAAGCAACATCCACTGCAGAAAGTGTTGTAGCTCGTTTTAGACGATGCGCAGAAAACTGGCGAGAGTTATACTTACTAAAATTATAACTAGGGCAAAAATATCAACAATTTCAAAACATGCTTTTCTCGAGATTCGAACCTAGCTCCTTAGGCTTCTCAATCCATTTGCGACACCATTACACTACCGGATCTGCTAGTCGCAGCGCGAAAAAAGGATACGCAATTCACAACCATACGAGAGAGAAAAAATCCCCCTCCATCCACGCAAGTCGCATAAGAAGTATAACTTCAATAAAGCTGAGTTATTCAAATACTTCCATTAGTTCGTAAATTTTCTTTGCGTGACCAAAATGCTGGCCTGTGTTTTGATCAGAAAGTTAGCCTCGCAATCCAGCGAGGCGGGCAGCATTTTGGGCACTCTGTCTGAATAACTGTCTATCTGTTTGTCTGTCTGTCTGTGTGTTCGTTTGTGTCTTTAATTAGTTATTTAGTACTTTGACTCTGTATATTTTTTAATTATGAATACTACCTATTTATTAATTTCAACATTACATTTCTCAGGTTTTTTTTTGCGCACTCTGTCGCCGGACCGCAAACTAAACAACGCTTGTAATATGGCTGCCAGAGACTGATATATATATATATATATATATATATATATATGTTTAAATACATACAAAAATAGATAAGATATAGAACAAACACAAATGTTCATCACATGAATGTTTATCCTAGGTGGGAATCAATCCCACGCCTCCAAGCGCAGAAGGCAGGTTCACTACCAACTGGGCAACCGGGGCAGTCAAACTAAACAAACTTTGTCTAAACTATTTGCACATTGAAACATCGGACGCAAGTACCCACAATATTTGAGAGGAGACACCAACCAACCAATAACTCCTTAAAATCCAATTTTCGTAGTAGAATCAAGTAGAATGTTCTTCAAATATGAACACCATAACAATTTTACGCGATAGCGCGTTACATAAGCTGATGCTAGCGTCATCACTTGCATATTTAAACCGACTTCAAAAAGGGAGGAAGGTTCTCAATTCAATACGTATTTTTAGGATAAAAATACGGAGTGTGTATTTTAAAAACCCAGTCAGGCATTATCTTATATTAAGACTAGCTGCTGCCTGCGACTACTCGAAAGCGTAAGCTTATTTTTATTTAATAAAAAACCTTTACAAACGGAAAGACAATTTATTCTATAAAAACTACAATTAAAATTAAAACTATAGTAAATATAAATATATAACTAAAACTAATAAAAACTATTCTAACAAGCCGCCATCAGTGGGCAGCGTTCCCAAAATGCTGGCAGCATTGCCACGTTGTATGGCAATGCTTATTCTTTGGGCAAAACAAATGCCAGCATTTTGGTCACGAGATGCTACGACGAGTCGCCCTGATAGGCCTTTAAATTTTCTTTATAGGTCTTTTAATTAAAATATGTTTTTCAAGAAGTAGTTTTCCCCATACTTTCATCTAACTTTTCCAAGCATAGATGTAGATTTCAAGATACGTGTTCCGCAGGTCTAGTACATAAAAAATTTGCGCCATCTGTCGAAATCTCTACTAACTACGTCGCATCGCTCTCAAGTACTATTATAACCGCTCACCAACGACGTCATTAAGCAACTGGGTTGGGTTCACATTGAGGGCCTGAATGCTTGGGCGCACCACTGAGTCGGTCCCATGGGCCGGTCCTTGCAATTTATAATTATTTATGTCAACGTTTTTAAGATAGACAAATTAAAAGTTTATTCTCTTCGCTTCATAACTGCCCGAGAAGTTTAATTTACTCCACATGTTGATCTTTTGTTTCTTTGTTTAGGTCAAATGTTGTTAGGCAATTTGGGAACCTTTAAAACTTAACCTGCTTACATAATTATTATTATTCTGTCTGTACCACAACACTAAAGTCACGTGGCTTAGATTGTTATGTATTTATTCAATAAGTGAATGATGCTTAAACGTAGAATACATATTAATATAAGGCTTAAAAGTGCATATAAAACGAACTACGCAATAAAATATACAATTCCGGCAATTTTGCCGGAATGTGGAGTGGTGGTCTGTAGTGGTGATTACTGGTGATGTGGTGATGTTGAATAAAAGTAAACGGGAAAGAGTGATGTTTACAAGATTTAAAAATAAAGAAAAAAATACTTATAATTTTTTTCATTTTCAGTAAACGGCATATCCTTAATTTTGTGGAACTGGTAGGATAGCAACATATAAGAAATAAAGGCCAAGAGCATGTCACGACACGCATATTGCATATGCTAAGGTTCTGATATACCTACCTAATTAGACTTTTCCTAACCAAACCAAGCCTGGAACCAAGCTATGTGGACTTTTGAGATGTAACATCCCGACATAACATATACTTTGATGGCTTAGACAAAAAGAAAATGACTTAGAGAACTCTTCTCTCTCTCTGTTAAGATAATTTTTCGATAAGATCAATCACCCTTGAGCCAGAATGCCTTGAATTTATTTCAGTTTTATCGCTGTAACTCAAAAAGTTGTGATCACAATGCCAGTTTGGCGGACTATAATAATATTTCGCAAAGAATACATACACTTAATAAAAAGATGTTGTATGAAACTTTCATTTTAAAATACCTATTCAACGATAACTCACACAGTGAGCAGCGTAAAATACATTTTCATCACCATTTAATTAGGACGGACGGACAGACAGACAGACGGACGGACAGAATGAATTTATAAAGTTGTAATACTACGAAACCTTAAAAAGGTTTTCTTTTTAAGCTTGAAGGTCAAAGTTGTATGAGATTTAGGAGCTAATTAATGAGGCCTTACTAACACTGTTAATAAAAGTAAATCGTCAAAAGGACACAATAATAAAGGCTTCGTTACACTTAGGGCGGGTCAAGAGCGGAGCAGCGCGTTAAAGAAGCAGGCAACCAGGACCCTTATTCACTAAATAAAACACGCACGTAACGTGCTGAGTTAAGTTAACCTTTAAAAGTTTGGACTCTATTCCTTAGGAAATAAAGCATAAAGCAGTAATTATATTCAGCAGTGGACTTCTTCTGGCTGATGATGATGATGAACTTTTTTTTACTAAAGCACCGCCAATGTTTGGAATCATTTTTGTTTTAGCCAAAATTGTAATATGTATATCTCGTGTGGCGGGCATCCAGTGGATGCAAAAGGCAGGCTGTCGTTCAGTGTGGAGGTTAAAGGTGGAGGCCTATGTTCAGCAGTGGACGTCTTCTGGCAGATGATGATGATATCTCGTGACCGCTGTGTATATTCCGACTGGCACAACGGGCACTGAATGTTGCCAGTTAGTGCTCTTACGCCATCATGCGCCTACGTCATTGCAAAAAGAGCCTCAAAAGTGATTTATTCCCCAAAGATACACTTTCCCCGTAGATACTATTTTGGAAAAGTTTCGCTTCTGTTCCTTAGAGATCCACTTTCGGCTAATACACTTTTTAATCCCTATATAATTTTTTAATTTTTCCCTAGAATAAAAAAACTAGACTCCACCAAACTAAAACTAATTTTCTTTAATACGTGGTGATGGCCCGCTCGTATGAGAGCTTATTTCCCTTTTTTAGTAAGGACGAACTAAGTTCTGGTACACGTGCACCAGAATTCCCAGAACTTCCGCATTATCCATTCCCAATTGGTAGTTCATTATTAAAACAGATCAAAATAATTATTGAGTCTATTCCACTTAGATCACCTGGGTGATAAAGAATTAGGCAAGCTCATGTCCCGTAGCAATATAAAGGTACTGATATGTATGTAGTTAGGTAACTGATCTAATGTTTTATTATATAATTTCAATTTTAAACATTTATGTATTAATTATGTTATATAATGTTCATTTATATTAGATCATTTGTTCTGAATATATGTAGTTAGCTGTTTCTAGATTTTGATGGTTTCACTTGCCTCCCGATCCCTTCCTTACAGTCAGTTTTATAAACATTATAAAACATTTTGCTTCATAATGACACACAAATCGCAATTAAGTTAGTAAATACAGTGAGAAAATTCCAAACACAAACGCGTCTGAAATATGTCCCATTTACTTGTAACTTGTTCTTCTAGGCAAGCGCGTTCGACCTTAGACCGCATCATCGCTTTACATCAGTCGAGTTGGCGGCCAAACGTAAGCCTATTAAAAAAAAAACAAAAAAAAAAAAAAGACCTGTTGACCAAAAATGTTGACGATCGGTGGACTGTATGGATGCTGGTGTAGGTTGAGGATAATGAGAAGCACGGTGGTAGAAACTTGTAATAATTTAAATAAATCTGAACAACTCGTAAAAAAGCTACAATGAAAATCTGACAGATATCAATAAACAAAAAGAATATTATTTGTTTTTCAAAATATAAAGAAGAAAACTAGCCCCTTTTCGGGTTAAATCAATTGTTGTCGGTTTTTTATATAACTACTACATAATAATTATAATAATTAACTTTTTGTTTTGTTTTGTTAGAAAACTATACCTAGTAATTTTTAAACTTTCGCGATTTGAACACATGTTTTAAAACTATACCTATTAATTGTGTGTATCTTGTATGCTGTATGGATGTAACTGTGTTTAAACTAGTGCCTTGTTTTACTAAATTTGTATACTACAACATGGGGTTCTTCAAAAGGCGAGTTAATAGAGTCCACGTATTAATTTGTGATGCCTCTGGTGTAACAAGTATCCATAGGCGACGGTAACTGGTTACCATCAGGCGGCCCGTCTGCTTGTTTGCCATCTATAGCATAAAAAAAACTAGGTATGACAAACACAATTAAGAGTTCAAGAAACCATCAACATTGAACTGTGAAAAAATCTCTCGTCCCTTTGAACGTAACTAGGTAATGTAGGTACTTCCCTTCGGCCCGGGTTGAAATTGCGTCGGAAAAAATGACGGAAGGGTTGTTTAAATTTCTGTTGGACTCTTTTTAATCGTTTTAATTTTGTTATCATTTGTCGTTTACTGTAAGTGAAAAACGGACGTTTTTTGAATCGAGCCAGAAAAATGTTTTATGAGAAAAATATCGCAAAAGCTGTTTTTAACTCCTGACGCAAAAAGTGGGGAGGTATAAGTTTAAAGTGTGTTTATGTGTGTTAGTAGCTCTCAAACGCCTGAAACGATTTTTATTTTTTTTGTTAAAATGGTCACTTGATTGAGAGTTTTCTTAGGAAAATCTGTCCAGCTGTTTGAATAATTATTATCAGATATTTAAAGAGAGTTAAAAAAAAACAATTTAAACTTGTTGCATACTTATTGAAAGTCAACTTTTTTTTATGTAGTAGATAGGCTTGCGCTTGGCACGATGGAGCACGCTTGTCTAGAAGAAACCGATTCATGACAGAATTATTATCGCACCAATATCAAAAAACTTGTTTTTGCTTAAAAATACAGAAGTATAAAAATCCCAGTGAACGTTAAATCTAGCGGTACAAACGTTGAAAATAATAATGTTGTTTTGCAAACACGCAAACTGTATATCTTGAGTATTAAGAATATAAGCAGGAGATAAAAAGCATGTTGCGAATTAATACGGGCGCCTTCGTATGAGCATTACGTATTTTTTATTTTTTGTAACAGGTTCTTTACGCCTACCTGTTTTAAGCGATTCTGCTTAGGTGATGACAAAAGTTGCGCGACCGCAAACCGTATCACGGCGCGTTAAGGTTTAAGTTCGCGTGATTTTGCGAACTGCGCTGTTTCAACGCTAATTCGAGCTCGAGTTAAGAGTTAGCCGTAAGGCCCCTGAAATCCTGGACCGATTTTGATGTGAATGACATCGTTAGGATCCGCATCAGGAGCTAGCCGTAAGCCGTGTTTTGAAGATGGGTGGATCTTTTTATTCAGTCTATCTGGTAACAGGGTAACGTAGAATGATCCGGGCGCAAGGGAACATGGCGTGCCGCGGGAGTCCATCGGCAATGGGCAAGATCACAAGCAGGAACCGTTATGATTAACGAGCCGAACGGAAGCGTTTCCGAATATTAATTTGTAGTGGAGGTCACCAGCCACCACTGGTTGGTAAGTGTGACACGCGGCGAAAGGATTGGCACCCCATGGCCCTCCAACCCCCGCGATGGGGTGAAATGTGTGTGCCGAATTTATAGGTGTGAGAGATGGAACTTCAGGGTAGCTAAAGGGTGAGGAGGACTTCGGACCTCCCTCACTTGGGGGGTTTACAACCCCCCGATCTGCCCTAGTCCGGCAACCCCGCCCGCGGCGCCCGGTCCTGTCCAAGCGATAAGAGGGAAGAGGGGAGAGCGTCAAATGGACGTTTTACGCATAATTTAGAGAAGCAAATGGATTCGAACAGTCTCCATACACCATAGGTACGTATATCGCAGCATTAATGTGTTGATTCGCCCGGAATATTGGCTTGGTTACTTTGAATTTGAGACCATAAAATACGACCTAAGTTTTGCTCTCGAATTAACTTGCTGCCATCTACGTACTTGTTAATATTAAGATAAAATCTTGTAAGTATTGCTAATAATGTTAAGGAACATACTAGCATACGAGCACTTTACTGTTTATGAGGCAGGTGTAAGTTTATGAGTAAACTTAAGTTTGTTTTGTGTAGGTATACATTTACTTAGTGTAAATCTACTTCATATTTAATGTGTTTTTTTTTCTTTCATACTAGGCGTGATGGTAGTCAAACGCAAGCCTATTATTTATATTGAAAAAAAAACTATATAAATACTTATTTCACCCCTTTTTAGTTTGATTCAGTAAGTGATAACTACCAACAATTCGGCAGGGACTTTACAGTTACCAGTTACGTCGCGTGTGTAAAACAGTGTTTTTATGTTTCGTAGCTGGTAAAGAAACGCTGAGAACTAACAATTGCGCAAAGTTTACTAATTCAGAGAAATGTCGCCTCTTTCGACACGATCTTAAGAATGACATTGGAGTGTGGATTTATATTTCACAAAAGTAGTAAACTCGGTAGGTATGTAGAATGTATTATGCGATAGTAATATTTTTATTATATTAATGCAGTGTTATGCGAAGTGTTTTAGGATGCTTAAAGTATTATAGTTTGCTATTTAACCAGCTGATAAGTAAAGTTGACCTTGTAACGATTTGGGTCCTTAATACTGGTCGAAACTAAAGTACGAAAGTTTAAATTCGTATATTTTTGGAACTACCAACAATAGGTTACCGTACTGATTTTTATCTTACAAAAAAGTGACCATAAATAGAGACGATTGCCAAAAAAAAAAAAAAAACTAAAAATCTTATCACATTAAAAAATAAAAACGGCCAGGTGCAAGTCGGGCTCGCGTACTGAGGGTTCCGTACCACCATATAACTTGTTAGCTACTAAAGTACAAAAAAGCTGTGCAAAAAGACAACAATCCATCAACGCCCAGGCGGTCACCCATCCAAGTACCGACCGCGCCCGACGTTGCTTAACTTCGGTGATCGTCCGAGAACCGGTGGTGAAAATAAATTTGTCACTGATTCGCACTTGGCCATTATTTATTTTTGTTGTTATATTTTAGAGTGTGTACTATAATCATGCCAAGTTTGACGCTTGTACGTATTGCCGTTTTTACATTAGCGCTAATTCAAAAATACGTAAAAAAATACGTTTGTTGTATGGAGACCCCCGTTTGGTTAATACTTTTAGACGTTTTTTTACGATTTTTTAGTTAATTCTGTATGTAATTAATATTAATATGTAATGATACGGCTACCATTACATATTCTGTGAAAATTTCAACTGGCTATCTATTACAGTTCGAAAGATACAGCCGTGTAAAGGTAAGACGGACAGACAGACGGAAGGACATGTACTGACAATGTAGGCTTAGCAATCGGGTCCCGTTTTTACCCTTTGGGTACGGAACCCTAAATAGCACTTTAATGCCTCGCTAGACAGAGTGCTCACTATACTTTCAAACTACGTCACTAGTACGGTATAATATAATTATGTTTATCTATGCTAGTACCTATATTAAGTACGCTATACAACTCCATACTCCAACTACTTCAATACCATACATTCACTTTGCGGGAAAAGGACTAAGCATCACTTCCTAATTCACAAATAAACACCAAGTTTAAACACGATATAAAAAAAAATCGGCCATTACATTTCAAAGATATAATCACTGAAATGTAATGGCCGATTAAAATATTTTTTTCGGTATACATATTAAATTTCTAATTAAGCCCAATATTTTGAATCAGTTAAACAACGGTCCGATAGCCTATTATTCATATATTATTTTGTAGTTAAAAAAATACGTTTTTCCCACCACGTTGTTTTTGTTACTAGATTTTCCGTGAATTACTCATCTAGTAGGGTAATAAGTAAAAATATTAATTATTAGGTATTGAAGTACGTATTCATACCAAGTAAAGCTTGAAGTCTTAATAAAAACTAAGCAGAAGTTAAAAATCGTCCACAAATTTATTAGCTTCTATTCTCAAAATGTACAAGAAAAAAAATCTTGTACAGCTTGATGGTACGTGTTATCTATACTTCTATACTAATATTATAAAGAGGAAAGATTTGATTGTTTGTTTGTTTGTTTGCATTGAATAGGCTCCGAAACTACTAAATCGATTTGAAAAATTCTTTCACTGTTGGGAAGCTACACTATCCCCGGGTGACATGTAGGCTACATTATATTTAAAAAAAATAAGGATCCTTACTAAAACTCCAATAATGTAACCCAAGATGTAAAAAATAAGATTTACACCCGTGCGAAGCCGGGGTGCGTTGCTAGTAGGCTTATACTTTAATTAAGTGATACATTAGTTCAAGAATGGCTATCCAGTTGGGTAAAATTTTATGATAATTAAAAAACATCCACTTTTCTATGATACAAGATTTCAAAACATGCTTACCTAAATATCCAGCTGTTGGGCGAAGGGTTCTCGAATGGAGACCACGGACCGGCATGAGCAGCGTAAGACGTCCTAAAAATACCGCAGGGAAACGCTGGATGCAGGCCGCTTCCAACCGGCCCTTTTGGAGATCGATGGAGGAGGCCTATGTTTAGCAGTGAACGACCTATGGCTGAAATGATGACGATGATGATGATACTTAGGTACTGATTTACGGACATTTCCTTTCTTGAGTCTAATAAACCTTAAATATTGTCCTCATCAACAAAACATTTTTATACTCTATACCAAATTGTCCAAAAACATTTACTGCAATTTGAAGATCCAATACAAAAAGTATTTTTTTTTCCACTGCTGGGACGCAGGCCTTCTCTCAGAGAGAAAGAGAGAGAGAGGGCAGTCCCTAATCTACCATGCTGACCCCGTGCATGTTGGTGAATTTCATATGACTGTATTTTTTTTTATTCTTGTTCATACCGGTTTCCTTACGATGTTTTTCTTCACCGTTTCTGAGCGATGGAATCGAGACGGCACACAATTTATGTAAGTACTAAACAAGGCATGTGCCTTTATTAATTAATCAAAATACAAGCTCTAACACTAACACAAAAAAAAACAGACTGCCCATAGACCGTTGAAAGTCTAAAGACAATCAAAATGCTCAAGCCCACTATCAGTTGGCAGCGTATCCAGCATGCTGGCGGCATTACCATGCTGAATGGTAATGTTGAATGCGTTTAGTCAGAAACACGCCAGCATTTTGGTAACGCGTCACATTAACCAGGTGCTACGAAAGATTTTTAAAAATGAGGCGAGTTGCCGGTCTCCAAGGACGAAAATAAGTCATTGGAGAAGGGCCGAGGATCGAATCGGTTGCCGCCAGATTGTAAGGCACACATGCTACCGTTTGGCCACCATCGCTCACATACATAATCTCTAAAAACACAATACTCCTTATAGACAATAGTGTAAAATACCTAGTCATTTGATTCTAAATTTTGGAATCAAAGTTGTATAGACTATCGTCTCAGTGAAACAGCATCGCCGCAAGAAGCCCAATACATGACGTTCACAACCCGCTGAATTTTTAACAGCACGGTACCCTTTTCAATTACGCATTGAAAATAGGGTTACTTTGCTGTCCAACCTCGGTTGACAATCCTTTTTGCGCCGTTTAATTATTCAGGTAAATTTCTTAATTTAGATGTGAGAGCAAAGTATCGTCTGAGTGGCAAACGCTCGCTATCAAATTTTAGACTAAAATGACAAATGAAACAAACAAAATTACGCGAAAGTAAGTTTTGGCGTGAAAAGGTTCATGATTGATGTGTGCATAAATAATATGGGCATTGTTTGGTTAATAGTTGAAATTGTCCATCGAGGATAGAGCGCTAAGTTTTGATCAGTAAATAAAAAAGAAAATTATTGATTTCATTTAGCACGTAAAGGAAAAAAAAACGTTCTTTGCCATTAGCACGAAATGATAATGAGGTTGATGATTTGGTATAGGGTTTTCCTGAGTCTAAAGACTTTGTCTATAAAAGCTTGTTGAATATTTTTTTTTACTAAAATCTCGTTGTAATGTATCTGACACATACGAGAAAACAGGATAGAGCACTCTACATTGTTATTTAAAAGTGCAACGACTCTCGCTACATTTATTTGACCGACTTTACTTCTGACCCGAAGTGGTGTTGTTTGAATTTGCCAGGCACAGTGGCCGCTGCCAAAGACTTCCTGCGCCAGCATTTTACCCTTCAGTATTAAAAATCCCCTGCCCGCCACATAATTACTGGCTTCGGAGGCCAGATCCACGCGTTTAAGAGATACATATTAATACGAAAATTTAAGCCGGGCCGAGCATCGCAAGTATTCTGCCTCCCTCGCCCCGCCCGCCTAAGTCCGAGTGGGTCTCTGTACGGGTGTGTGTGTGTATGTCCAGCTTGTATGTGTGCACAAATTTCATAATAGGTGTGCGCTGTGTTGTACTCCGTTCAAATTTTACATCTCACATCTCTTGCGTACAGGATGATGTCCTGGCCGAAGATTTCATTTGGAACGTACTATAGAATTTTGTTGTGTGGTTTAGTAGTATTATAATTGAACTAAAGTTACTTATAAATAAATTTATTTTAAACTAAACAAAATACAAGTTAAAACTAAAACTACAAATACAGTTAGACTCCCATAGACCGTTTAAGGTCTACAGACAATCCAAATGCTCAAGCCCACTACCAGTTGGCAGCGTACCCAGACTACCCAGCATGCTGGCGGCATTACCACGTTGAATGGCAATGCTTATTTATGCGTTGAGCCAGAAACACGCCAGCATAAAAACTACAGTTAATAAATAAATTCTAAACTACAGTTAATAAAATAGAACATTTTACAACAATTTTTCTAGAGTTACTAAATAAAAACCTAACTGTATTAAATTAAACTGTCTACCCAAACTATAATTAAAAACTGCATTGCGGTCGCTGTTTTCGGGTAAGCTGGCAACATTACCACGTTGAATGGCCAAACTTATTATTTGGCCAAGGTAAGCGCCACCTCTTTGGTCACCCGTCACATCTACGAGGCGTCTGGACAAATTTTACTCTTTAACCAAACCCCGAGCGACCGGACCCCAGGGTCCCATGGTTTCAACTCCAAACGGAAGAAATAAGTATCCCTCGCCGAGATTCATATTTCTTCCGTTTGAGGCTTTCCGCCACTTCCGCTGCTGCACCAGCCGCTCTTGATGTGCCCTGGAGGTGAGAGGGCGCCAGAGTGTCAGCGCAAGTTGCGTCCCACATTAATGGCCTCCCACGACTACAGGGAACTAGTTTTGAATTGTCTGTAACAATTAGAGAGCGGAACGATATTTCAAATATATAAAAATAAAAAAAACTTTATACTTCATCGAGAAATCTTTCAGAAAAGAGCCAAAAAGAGGCCGAGGTAGCGGCCAGAATAACTTTTCACAGACAGTTAAAACTAAATGTTAACTAAACTAAGCTAAACGTTAAGTTGGACAAGTATTAAATTAATGGCCTGTTATACCAAATTTGACGGTTTTAAATCAATTTTATTCAGTTAAATTACAATATTTGAGCTGGAAAAAAATACATGTCACAGATACATCTGTGTTTGAGTTTATGATTTGGTTCAAAACACGATAGAATAAACTTACTTTTATAAAAAAAAAACTGAAACAAAGTCGATTTAGTTTA
This sequence comes from Agriopis marginaria, assembly GCA_932305915.1. Taxonomy (NCBI): domain Eukaryota; kingdom Metazoa; phylum Arthropoda; class Insecta; order Lepidoptera; family Geometridae; genus Agriopis; species Agriopis marginaria. The sequence continues at coordinate 13,645,481 of OW029916.1, read as the reverse complement.
TTTTTTTCGTTTTATACTCTAATAAAAGCTCGTAACAACCTGAAAATTGCATGTACTGAAAGGCAATTTTATTAAAAAAAAAATGATTTGGATAGATTTTTGATAGTGAATAGTTTTGTTTTTTAGTGAAATTAAAAGCGTAAAAAGGGTCGCGAGAATTTGCGCGCGCCGCGTTCGGTACCGCGCCAGGCGTCATCGAGGTCGGACCTATGTTCGTTTTTGTGGTTGCACTCCCCCTGCGGGTGTCCTGACTCTTGCGTGGCAAAATACATCGTCAGTATAACTTGGCGGGGGCTGAGGGAGCGTTTTGTTGCCTACGCGACTCGGATAATAGGCCGTTAAGTATCAATGAGCAAGTGTATTCAAACCAGTAAGTATCTTGATGCCCCAAAAAGTAAGTGAGTTAAGATAATGTATTAATGAAATGGAAATACCGATAATCAATTTGGCGTAGCTAAAAAGCTACGCCAAATAACATTTAGAAAATGCTTATGTGCTACGAATCTCGTAGACGTATGCTACGAATAGCGACGTGTACTTACTTTCATTTCCCATTGCAGTTATCAGTTCAATAGTTTTCAGGGCTCCGTACCCAATGGGTAAAAACGGGATCCCATTACTAAGCCTACGATGTCTGTCTGTCTGTCCGTCTGTTCTACCTTTAAACAGCTGTTTCTTTCGAACCGTAACAGATAGCCAGCTGAAATTTTCACTGAATATGTAATGTTACGGCGGATTAACTAAGAAAATCAATAATAAAAAAGTGAAAAAGTAAAAATGTATGGGGGATCTCCACACAGCATAAGTATTCTTGTATTAGCTCTAATGTAGAAATAGTAATACGTACAAGCGTCAAGCTTGCCATGGTAGTACACTCTCTAAAATATAAGAAAAAATAATAATAAATAATAGCCAAGTGTGAGTCAGTGACCAATTTCTGTTCATTACCAAGTTATGACTGGTAATTTTGATACTTGGACGACCTTATCTTTCGAACTCCGACATTTTCACCGAATCAAAATGCCATATTTTACTAATTTTGTAGTCGTTTTTTTAAATTGATAATTATTGTATTTTGTGGTGGTATGATACCCTCAATACGTGAGGCTGACCTGCACTTGGCCGATTTATTTATATCACGAAACTTATATCAAACTAGCTGACCTGACAGATTTTGTCCTATCTTAGAACTGTCAAACACGCAAAGTTAAAATTGAAAATCTTATTTGCTTACACCTTGGGTTACATTATTGGAGTTTTAGTAAGCCTATACCTACCTATTTATACCTATTTTTTTTGAAAATATAATATAGCTTATGTTACCCGGGGATAGTGTAGCTTCCCAACAGTGAAATAATTCTTCAATACGGTTCAGTAGTTCCGGAGCGTATTCAATGCAAACAAACAAACAATCAAATCTTTCCTCTTTATAATATTAGTATAGAAGTATAGATAAAATATTATATAGTATTGATTAGATACTACTTTGGTACTTTTGTTTTGTTATGATTTAGAGTTTATAGTGACCATCAAACATTTTGAGCAAAACGCGACCTAGAACGCTGGGGGAGGATGGTGTATATATACGTACTCACGTACGTATGTGTACATATTACAACCAATTGTGTGGACTCGTTCGGTCAAATTCTTCCAATACCCGCTCCACCAAAGATACCACTAAAATTTACTATTTCGCAGTCAAGATAATGTTTTAGTTATTTTCCGGTATTTTTACCTAATAACAACAATTAAGTGCGTACACAATTACACTTACAAAAAACTGATTTTTATCAACCTTAGGATTTTTAGCAATGGATACCATCATTTAGGCAGAAATTCACAAAAATCAATAAACCGGTCGCCAATCGGAACACCCTGCGGCCAGTGTACTTATGGACATGCGTGCGCTACCTACCCATAGCCATACCAGCGCGTTATTAATTTATCTCTACAGAACTAACCATCGCCCAAGAGGGCCCACCCCCCGACCTACCTCGCTGTTTAAACATTGCCAAATGAGTATGCAGAAGATTCTACCTAACATATGGCCGTACACACCCAGCCCTCTAAATTACTTGAGCCTTAATTAAAAGCGTAGCATTCTGTTCATGACAAGTATTCCAAGCGCGGACCCTGTCGTGACCTCCGATAGTGCCGCACCGAGTGAATTTCGCTGGTGACGGTTTGCAATTACAGTTTTGGATTTCATTCGAATTACATGCGAGTGTTAAATTGTGAGGGATAGCTTATGGAAGACATGGGAATAACTTTTCACATTGCTGAACGTTAACTTTGGACAACTAGCGTTTCAGAAAGTTTACTAAGTTGTTATATAAATCGGTATAACTAGATGAATGACCCGAAGAGTAAAATATTTATATACTTTTGTGAAGTATCATCTAGATATCTTATTTACATGCGAGTGTTTAATTGTAAGGGATAGCTTATGCAAGACATGGGAATAACTTTTTACACTGCTGAACGTTAACTTTGGACAACTAACGTTTCAGAAAGTTTACTAAGTTGTTATGTAATGCGGTATGTATTGATGAATGATCCGAATAGTACATAATATTTATATACTTTTGTTAAGTATTGTCTATCTTAAATTATATACGAATGTTGATTTGTGAGAGACTGCTTGAGGAAGATACTGGAACAACTTTTCACACTGCTAAACGATAACTTTGGACAAGTTAACGTTTCAGAAAGTTTATTAAGTTGTTATTTAAGTCAGTATGCCTTGATGAATGATCCGAAGAGTATATAGTATTTATATACTTTTGTAAATAATCATGTATCTTAGACTACATGCGAGTGTTGAAATTAGAGGGACGGCTTAAAAAAGACAATGGAATAACTTTTCACACTGCTAAACGTTAACTTTGGCCGAGTAACGTTTCAGAAAGTTGTTATCTAAGTTGGTATGTTTTCATGAATGATCCGAAGAGTACAGAATTTTGTATACTTTTGTGAAGTATCGTATGTCTTAAATGTACCCGAATTTCTTTCTACGTTGACGTCGGTTATTGGAATAAGTCACACGTAGCAACATGCATAATATTTATAAGTTATTGGTCTAGTCAAAGAACCAGACTCACCAACATAGCTGTTAAAATTTGCAAGTTGAAGTCGCAATGGGCAGGTCACATCGCTCGAAGAACCGATAACCGATGGGGAAGAAAGGTTCTGGAGTGGAGACCACGAACCGGAAGACGCAGCGTAGGGAAGCCTCCCACTAGATGGACCGACGACATTGTGAGAGTCGCGGGCATCCAGTGGATGCAAAAGGCAGGCAGTCGTTCAGTGTGGACGTCTTCTGGCTGACGATGATGATGATTGGTCTGGCAAGTGCCTGATATTAATGATTTTATTTTACATATTTGTGATAGGTATGCCTTTGTGGAGGCGTTGGGTGTCCAGAGTGCTGGCTTTTATTTCGCCCAGAAATTGAGCAAGTGACCATTTGCCATTCAACGTGGCAATGCTGCCAGCATTCTGGGGACCTTTCCCTCCACTTAACATAACATTTTCAACAGTGGAATAAGTGCGGGACAGCAGTGGAATCAAGTCAGAAAGCAGATGTGTGGCGTCATTTCTATTGAACTTTCTGTAGCTTAGTTTCAAGTGAAGTATACATACATCTGAAGAAGGTACCTACATAAAGTAAGAACATACTTTAATCCCGGTGAAAATATAAAATCGACCAATTACAAAATATACTATAATATATTATATATAATATACTGTATATAATATAACTATATATAATGTACTATACTGGGTTACTAAGCCGAAAGGAAATCTTTGTTCTCGTCATTAGAGTTTAGTTTATTATTAGAGCCACTTTTTAGTTTAAGACCAACCCTGAAATCTTGATAAGATATTTGTCGTAGCCTTTGCACCCATATAAACGAAACATAATCAGTTAGCAACTGTGATGCGGAGTTCGACGCGTTGATCTAAATAATAATGTTCAATCAAGGTTCACTCATAATGCCTCGTAACAGATTTTCCTTCTCATTTCCGTTCTATTTACTTTTCGTTTCTGTGATAATTAAGTATATAATTTTATGAGCATCTAAACTTTACATTTTTTTCCCTCGAGGATTTAAACATTGCACGTCTTGTGCGTTTGCCAGTGTCGTGTATATGACATATTTTCTAGTTTTAATAGATATCGTCAAAAACTTCATAGTCACAGTCAGAGTCAATTGAACTTAAGTCGAAGTACATTCTACCACTTTAGATTAGGCCTTCCTTGTCTGTGGTGGAGACATTACTAGATGCTTCTATGGCGTTTCGGCCTCTTTTGAAACCAAGTTTCGAAACTAGTTTCGGGAAACAAACAATGATTCTGCGTTGTATTGGAAACAACACAAAAAGGCATGTTTCACATTCAAGCATATTCAGGAACATTTTATTCTCGGTTCAAACATGTAGTTGCCCCACGGATAAATTTGCTCTGACAGCTGCAACTAACATTGTTAAAAATCTAAATCATCATCATCATAATCAGCCTTTTAACAGTCTACTGCTGGACTTTTAGCCTACCCCCGAAAGGGTTATTGGGCCATATCCACCACGCTGGCCCAGTGCGGATTGGTGGATTCACATACGCCATTGAATTCCTTCTCAGTACGTATGCAGGTTTCCTCACGATGTTTTCCTTCACCGAATAGCCAGTGGTATGAAAATCCGTACATAAGCTCCAAAGAGCTCATTGGTACGGGCCCGGGCTTTCAACCCGCCACCTCACGCTTTCAAGTCTAGCGGTCTCCCAAATGGGCTACCACGGCTAAATAAAAAGCTAAATGGAAACCACGAATTCTGATCACTTTCGTTTATTGTACGTAAGATTGGGGCAATTACCAAATATATTTAAAAAAATATTGTTTATTCAGCATTTAACAATGCAGCTGCCAGAGCAAATAAATGGTTACACTGAGATTTTTCAAATCCCATAATACTATTGACCCCCAACTCGCCTGGTGGTGGTCTACGATGGAGCTCGCATGGAAACCGATTCACTCGTGATTTAAAGACACCCGGTTTTAAATGAATAATAATCCAACATTATTATACATTAATAACTCAGAGCAAATAAAAATACAGAGGGACTACCGCGAACACGAAAAGTGAAGCCACTTTTTGAAACATGTGTTCGTAGTCGAAGTTCGTGTCGTGTAATTCATCAAAATAAGTGATAATATAAATACTTAAGTGTGGAAATATTTCATCCTTCTTCTTATTTACTTTTGTGTTGGTTCTACAGTTCTTAACACTGCAAGAAGTCATTGTTTCTTTTTAATACGGATATTTTCAGTACGACTTACTGACACGAAATTCACATAGTTTTGAATGCATATGTGTGCGTGAGTCATGTATTTATAGGGAATTTACGTAGTTTTGGAAGTGATTTTGGCGTCACTTTGGCAGTGCGCCGTAGGGACTCTGTATTTTTATTAGCTCTGAGATTAATACTCGAAAATACACAAGCTTAGGAAAATAATACAATGAGACATGTTTTTTAACTTCTCAGTAATTTAGTAAAGTCTGTTTATTTAGCAATGATAAAAAAACTCATTGCTCTTAATTTTTCATATTCTTTTTTATATTTTTAACTAGGCAAGAAGCGCAGGTAACAGCGATCGAATCATAAACGAAGTAGTAAAACTATTAACACCAGACATAGCTAGCTATACTTTCGACAATCGCGAACTTTGTCTGAATGAAACCAAGTCAATGTCCGCGGGAAACGTTCACAACAAACAACCTTAATAACTCGAGTGAACCATTCACGAGTTAATCTTTGCAGACTGAGACAGAAACTGTTTTTGGCTTCGTGTATTTGACTACTTAACGCCCAGTGTTATTACCCGCTATGACCTGTACATGTTGTCGGACTACAAGTATTGCCCTGTGTATTCAGTGTACTAAGGTCGTGTATTTAACTATTCGCTGCGCAGCGTACTTTTACCCGCTATCTTACAGGAACTGTGAATGTTTCCAGGATAAAAGATCCTCTGAGTATTTAATGTCTTGTATTTAATTGTTCGCTGAGCAGCGTAGCTTTACCCGCTATCCTACAGGATCCATGCATGTTTCCGGGATAAAACATCCTATGAGTATTTAAGGTATTAAGATCTTGTAATTAAATACGCGCTGCGCAGGGTAGTTGAATCCGCTTTCTTACAGGAACTTTGCATGTTTTCGGGATAAGAAGATCCTCTGCGTAAAGGTCTTGTACTTAACTACTCGTTGCGCATCGCAGTTGTACCCACTATCTTACAGGAAATGTGTTTTTTTCCAGGATACAAACAGCCTTTGCGTATTTAAGGTCTTGTATTTAATTGTTCGCTGAGCAGCGTAGCTTTACCCGCTATCCTACAGAAACTGTGCATGCTTCCGGGATAAAAGCATCCTCTGCGTATTTAAGGTATTGTGGTCTTGTAATTAACTAATCGTTGCGAAGCGTGGATTTACCAGCTATTCTACAGGAACTGTGTGTGTATGTTTCCTGGATAAATAGTATTTTCTGCGTATGGTATTAAGGTATTGTATTTAACTAATATTTCCGCAGCGTAGTTTTACCCACTAATCCCACTATCCTACAGAAACTGTGCATGTTTCCGGGATAAAAGTATACCCTGCGTATTTAAGGTATTAAGTTTTTGTATTAAGAGCTGTGCACGTATCGACTGTTCAAGACTGATGTAAAAAAAAAACAATTTTGAACATAGCGTAAACCGGAAAGAGTTGACTTTCCAAGGTAGCTGGTACGCCGCGAACACCCACGACGCCCCTCTACTCTTTAGTCGGCGTTGAAACTAAGATTCGTTTTTAACAGAGACCAGACAAACAAAGGAGATATGGTATAGTGGCGTGGCGAGTACGAACACAACAAGCATAAATCAGTTTTATGCTTTTAATCGAACTCACCCTGCTGATGAACTTGCCCCAATTTTTTTATTTCCGTACCCAAAAGGTAAAAACGGGATCCTATTACTAAGCCTACGACGTCTGATTGTCTGTCTGTCTGTCTGTCCGTCTGTCCTACCTTTAAACGGCTGTATCTTTCGAACCGTAATAGATAACCAGTTGACATTTTCAGAGAATATGCAATGTTACGGCAGATTAGCAAAGAAATAATAAAAAAGGCAAAAAGGAAGAAATAAGGGGGGTCCCCATACAACAAACGTATATTTTTGTGTTAGCTTTTGTACAAGCGCCAAACTTTGCATGATAATTGTAGTACGCACTCTAAAGTATAACATCAAATAATAAATAATGGCCAAGTTCGAGTCGTTGACAAATTTATGTTCATTACCAAGTTATAACTGGTAATTCGGTTATTTGGATGACCCTATTTTCTTTCACCGAATCGTAATGCCATATTTTACTAATTTTGAAGTTAGTTTTTTAAATTGATAATTATTTTATTTTGTGGTGGTACCCTCAGTTCGCAATCCCGACTCGCACTTGGCCGGTTTTATTATTGCATCTGTAGTTAGTTCATTGGTATCGGTGCAAGTTTCTTACTTACTGTGCGTGAAAAATAAGCTATAGTGCAGTACTGAGATGGTACTGAGACGGAGACATTGGAACAAGAACGATTATTGCTCCATAGCATATCTTCCTTGTTTGCCTGTTCTGAGGGTGGGACTAATCATCATAGCACATTCTCAGTAGAATTATCAGACTAATTTCTTTGGATCTGAAACTTCTCATCCTCAAAGACAGCATCCGCTCACCTTAGCCCTCTACGAGACAATGAAACTAGCAATGTGCTCTATCAACCGTAGAAACGGTTCGTTTTACTAAGTTACTAGTAGGTACTCCAATTACTTCCATTGTTTTTGTTGGTAGGTACGCATATCTACGTAAATTAGGTAAGATTATTTTTCCATCTTTAATATAAAGCTCACAAAGTCCTAAAAAAATGCAAATACTTAGGTATTTACCTACACAAATTGTGTCTTCTTTCAAAAAAATAATAAAAGGGCTCACTAGCAGCATTTTCAAGCATTCAACATTTTGCAAAGTTGCGAAATTCACGAAATGAACCTAGATTGATTTGCCAATTTTACAAGTAGGTATAAGAAAGCTACTCAAACTTTCGCAACATCTTTAACTTAGACTGCAAGTACCTATTGCTACAACATTGACTTCGCAAGTATTGCTACCGGTACCAAAAATGTCGGAATCAGCTCGTTTTAACATGTCCACTGAGCACAGAGCTGGCCAGAAATTGTATAAAACGTGGTCGAACACAATTTCCATCGCCGAGGGAATTTGCACAAGGAGGAATAAGGAAGATGCGGGGGCACCCCTTTCTCTGCGGGGTGAGGCGGGCGGGGCAGGTGGGGTCGCAGGGGGGCATGGAACGGACCCTACATACGTAGGGTAGCCTGTTTACAGCCAGGCACGCACGCTGCTCTGTTCTACAGAATCAGGGCTGAGCCGGACACCCAGGGCTGCCAAACGCACACATACTTCGAAACTAAAAAAAAAAGATATCATTTTATTAACATTGCTGTCCTTGCAAAGCATAACTCCTGTTTTTTTGTGTGTTCAGATTAGTATCATTCAGTCTATAGTCAAATACAAATCTAATTTATGTTTTCATATCTTCATGATTATTGAATACCACTTGAATACCACTCAATGAACTCAGCATGAATTGATAACGTCAACAAAGAGGCTTGACTACAAAATACAAAAATAATACTGTGCCTAATTAATTGGACTGGACCTTCAGGGAATTAGACGCCACGAATTTGACTCAATGTAGCAGAAGCATAAACTTCGACGAGTACTTACAAGACCCTAGAAACGAAACTCTAAAGAAAGAAAGTAATTACTCATTAGTTTATATTGATTATGATGTCACAGCAAAATTCGGCCTAGGATGGACTACACCAAAATTAGTTTTAGCTTTCTGTAGGTATCTCCAAAACCAAGGTGACATTTCCTATCCACTATGTAAAAAAATATTTTAAAATCCAATTTAAAATATTCAAATAGTCTTGAATAGTTCGAATTAACCCTAGCGGGCTAGTCGGTAGTAGATGACGCAGGGTGGTAGGGGCGAGTTCCACCACCGGGCGGCAGGGGGAGGCCCCCCGCCCCCCGCCCGCCGGCCAACGCGGCCGGTAACACGAGTGCCTATGCGAGGCATGTATCTTGGACCAGATATAACAGAGAAGTAGCCCCAGTACCAAGCTTGGGAACTACGATTAGGAAGTTGCTCCACTTTAAAACTTTCATTTTCATTCACTTTATCGATTATACCCAAATTTTTCTTTCTTTTTGACAGAAATTACTAATAATTCATCATCATCATCATAATAAGCCTTTTGACAGTTCACTGCTGGACTTTTAGCCTTCCCCCAAAAGGGTGATTGGGCCATATCCACCACGCTGGCCCAGTGCGGGTTGGTGGATTCACATACGCCATTGAATTCCTTCTCCGTACTTATGCAGGTTTCCTCACGATGTTTTCTTTCCTCGAATAGCCAGTGGTGTGAAAATCCTTACATAAGCTCCAAAGAGCTCATTGGTAGTGTTTGAACCCGCGACCTCAAACTTTTTTTTTAAGTCTAGCCTATTATGCCTTCTGTGGTCTAGCGGTCTCCCAAATGGGCTACCACGGCTACTAATAATTGCTGCAAGGTAAATAAATTTATTTAGAATTATCGATGAGGTTAGCATAAACCTATGTTCATGTGCAATAATGGTCATGTAGAAACAGGTAAGGGGGGGGGGGGGGAGCTTAACGAGTATGGTGTATATGAACGCAATCAACATTTATTAATATGACTCCGTTGGATGTGCAAAAGTTCAAAATCAAAGAACGAGGCTATAACGTTTCTAGAACTAAATCTTTCAATGGCACCGCCATTTACGTTGACACACAGGAAAATGTAAGAGTTCCCTGCACCCCACAGATAGGCAGGGAACCTGCGCCCGGTTTACAGTCATTTCAAATGTAAATGCGCATATTCGGGAGCCGGTGAGGCGCCACTTATCTAGTTTTTGCTCTCCCACAACATCGTATACGCGGACTTAGTTTATGAAGTTACTAAAACAAATAAACCAGCCAAGTGCAAGTCAGGCTCGCGCACTGAAGGTTCCGTACCACCACATAAATTGTTGACAACTAAATTCCAAAAAAGTTGTGCAAAAAACAACATCACGCCCTGGCGGTCAGCCATCCGAATAACGATCGCACTCGAAAATGTTTGTTTAACTTTGGTGAACAGAAATTTGTTACTGACTCGCATTACTGATTTACTTTACTTTACTTTACTTGGCCAGTGTTTATTATTTGTTGTTTTACTTTATAATGACAAATTTAATGATCATGTAAAATTAGATGCTTGTACGTTTTACCGTTTTTACACTAGAGCAGATATAAAAATATGTTTAAAAAACCGTTTGTTGTAAGAGTATTTCCTTTTTGAGTTTATTATTATTTTTTGTAAATTCACCGTAACAATACATATTCTGTGAAAATTTCAACTGGCTCTCTATAATGCTTCGAAAAATACAGGGCACTTAAAAGGTAGAACAGACAGACTAGCAGGGTAGGCTTAGTAAATAGGGTCCCGTTTGCACCCTTTGTGTACTAAAAACTCTAAAAGTACCCTATGCCACGACTTTCGGCAGCAATTTATCCCACTGCGAGTTTCATAAGAAACGGTTTTAGTTTAACCGACAAGACGTAACAAACACACAACCAGACTCTATAATATTACGAAATCTCGTACTGACACAATGGCTTGATTTTCGAATTATTTTAACGATAAAGATGGTAAAAATATCAGAGAACACGATGACTTTGATTACGAGAGCGACAACGACGACGACAGTCAAGTATTATTGGGAGTTAAATAAAAAAAACCTACGTACTGTTATATAGAGTTCATTGTAGTTTTATTTGACCTTGTTCTAAAATCTAAGCTTGCCACAAAAACAGTCTTAAAATAGGTAAGTATATGGGTTGTTCTTGCCCATTATCAGCTGTATAAGTTCGAAACGGTAACTCAAAATTGTAAATATTTATCAAGGCCGGACTTCAGATGCTCTTAAATCTGTATAATGTCCTCATTTTATAGTCTTACTCTTTCTTATGCAATGGAGCATAGTATAAAACATGCCAAAATGGTAATAATGTACCACATTATATATATGGTACATTATTACCATATACCATAACCTAAATGGGATAAGAAGGATGGGATGGGTATTTTTGATTTATCACTGCTCATAGTAATGGCGGGCTTTCTTTAAGAATTGAATTTTAGTACCTACAACGACGTAATTGAGAACAATTTCACGAAAAGAAACGGTAGCCTCTTTTCTAATTTCAATGTCCATGGGCGACAGGACTTTTTAAACCAGACGCAATAATATTTTTTTTTTTTTTTTTTTATAATAATAATAATTTTATCGCAGTATCGATAATCTATAGTTCCTATTGTTTGGAATTTCAATATTATTTTAATCTGAAAATCAAGCACGTTATTCTAAATTCAGATTTTCCAAACTCAAGCATTTAAACTTTCATAGGCACTTCCCCTGTCAAAAAGAAAGAAAACATTTGAGATGAGTTTATAAATCATAAAACATATATTTCCAAAAGAACAGCACATAAAATTCCTAAAAGACATACAATACAGAAAAACACAAAAAATAAGTCTGCAGTGGGCCCCAAACTAGGCAAAGCCTATATCTTGGGTACCCGGAAAGATCAGGGCATACGTAATTCCAGATTAGCGCTGACAGTATTTAACAGTTTCCAAATATTAGTGATTATTTAAATTTTATTATTTTAATTATTAAAGTGGAGCATACTCCAGCGCGTCTCGCAGCTATTTTACATGTGCGTTGTGGACTATAGCTGGCCACCCTACGTATCAGTAGGTAGGGCGCCGTTGAAATAGGTTTCCAACGAATACATTTTCACCGGCTTGTGTGCCTTAGAATACGAACTTTCCATTTCTACAGGAAAATTGAACTTGGCGTACTTCACTCTATTTTGGCGATAAAGCGAAAGTTAGCAAAGCACAATGGAAACTTGCTCTGCATTTATTTTTTATAACCTAAATAAATGTAGAAGCAATTGCTTGAAACTGTAAAAACAATCTGAAGTCCAACTTTTATTAAAACCAAAATAACATCTTATAGTATAGTATAACATCTTATAACATCTTATATATATGCAAAAGTAGGTACATAACTATTTTGTATTTTTCAATTGCTGAAACTAGATGAATTTTGGCTAAAACTTTATATGGTTAATATAACGCATCGTCGCTTAACATCAGGCGAGATGGCGGCCAAGCGCAAGCCTATCTACTATTAAAAAAAAATTGGTTGAACGGTGTTTGACTACAACTCAACTGATGCTAACCCTACCATGCTAACTTTGCCATGGTTTCTTCGTGATATTTTTCTTCACAGGTAGCTTAAGCTCATTGTTGGGATTCAAACACGCCTGCGGCGGCTTGGAAGTCCGACGCGCCGACTACTAAACAATCATCGCTACAAAAGTACCTATTTGTCAACGCTGGGCCCAAACATAAGTATTCAAAGTGGATTATTGTCTTCTGACATGGAGGAAGATTTTTTGGAATGGTGGATGGAACTGCCGTACGCAGCTAGCTTTTTAAAATCAAGTAGGTATATTATTATATTATTCTTATATCTATTGTTATCAAAGCTGTATAACCGAAGAAGGAGATCAATTTGTTTTAAACCGACTTCGAAAAAGGAAGAGGTTCTCAATTCGGCCCGTATTTTTTTATTATTTTCTTATTTATGTACATCGATTACGCCGGCGTCTGTAAACCAGTTTGCGTATATCTTTTTTATCATGTAGAAAAACCTCTCAAGGTGGTCCCACAAAAAAAAAAAACATTAATTGGCTCAGTAGTATTTAAACCAGCTCGAATAATATGGATAATAAAATTTTGCGCGAGTGCTTACGATTTCGCGATAGCAAATATATATAAATGCACTACTTTTGTTCAGGCGCTTTGTTCGAGTCCAAACAAAGAGGTATTCATGCAAGGAAATCATCATTCGTGTAATCGAATCTAGAAAAAAAATAGTAGTTCACCCCGACCAAAGTTAAAGAAGGTTTTAAGCATTCCACTATCATAGGTCGTGTTTCACTACAGATTCTAAAATAAACCATCTATTAAAAAAACAGGACAAGCGCGAGTCCGAAAAAAGAACTAACTGAAGTGGAAAGATTGACATACAAAGTTAACTTTGTAGTTGACAATAAGGTTCTTCCATACATAGCAACTACAAAATGTAAGTTTGTAATTGTAAAACAATATTTTTTATATGATATAACTTAAAATTAACAACTTTCAGATTTATTCCTTTATATGTGCTGTAAGACGTTGCTAATTGCCAAAATTAATGGTTCTAGGTCAACGGGAAGTACCCTATAGGTTTTGATTCCCTTGTGAAATCGCAAAATATGCGACATAAACGTTCATGATTGCGTTGACATACAAATTTAATTTTTTACAGCCGAAATAAACTGTAGTCCCAAGTATTTAGTATAAATTTCAACTTGATACCTTTACGCGTTCTTGAGAAAAAGGGTCTTGACAGACGGAAAGACGGACAACGAAGTGATCTTATAAGGGTTCCGTTTTTTGAGGTACGGTACCCTAAAAACCGACTTTAACAAAAACATAAAATACAAATATTTTAAGTTAATAATACCACTACAAAGACCAAAATAATATTTTGACATACATTTTTAAATTGGGCGGGAACAACTACAAAAAAAATTATATCTAAGTTTGAAAAATATAGTTTCCTTCAAAGAATTCAATAGATCGGTGATTCCCCACCTGCAATCAAAATCTGTTAAAAAAATATAGTTCTTTGTAGTTGATATATTAACCTTAAAATATTAGTATTTTGTGGTTTATTATAGTCGGGTTTTTTAATGATAATTTATCATAGGTTTTAGGTTTTAAATATCTGTGTTAAAATATTTTTCGTGTAAATAAACTTCAATTTTTCATAGCCCTAATTATCTTATTCCGTAATCAAAATATTAACTAAATATCAAAAACACAAAACACACACATCCACTTTATTGTAGGTTAGGTTCGCTTGGACGAAAAAAATCCCTGTATTTTGAGCAGACTGTCACCCTGAAATAGGGCGGAATAAAAGAACGCAAAAGAGAACCCTGTTTTGTGTTACGTACAGCTGAGTTTGACTATAAAAAAATATAGTTTTTAGAAAAAAAAAAGAACTGACTACATGACTATACCTACATTTACAAACTGAAACTAAAAAGTAGAAAATATTGTTTAATATTACACTGAAATACTTTGTATCCATGGTCATGAATTATTTTAACGAAAAACAACAGGGCCCGGTAGCCATGGAGACACTTCTATGTTTTTTTCTTTGTTTTTTTTTAAAATAAGTTCTGTTATAAGAACAGGGGCCTTACGGACAACAGCTAATTGCGGCACCTAATCCGCTCAGTTGCAAAATCACGCGACCGCAAACCGTATCTGGGCGCGATAAGGTTCACGTTCGCGTGATTTTCCAACTGAGCGGATTAGGTGCCGCAATTAGCTGTTGTCCCTAAGGCCCCAGTTCCTCATGTTAGCTGTTCATGCAGTTTACAGCGTCGCTAGTGGAGAACAAAGTATGAAATTCACCAAGAAATAACGGTAGTTCCAATTTTGCCCACCTTAACAGCTAAGTTGGTGGCACTGTACATGTACAATGTACATTGAATTCGTTGCTTATCGTCATGTTTTTGTAGATTTTGCAAAAACCGCTGAAACAATGTCGATAAAAAAATTATGGGACCACCTATGAGATATGACCTACCAAAGAAAAAAAAAATCTTCAAAAATAATTCCAAATTGGCGGAGTAATCGCGTAACAAAAATACAAAAAAAAACATACAGTCGAATTGATAACCTCCTCCTTTTGGAAGTCGGTTAAAAAGAAGTTGAAGTTCACCAATAATTACTTGAAGGGCGGTGCCACGTTCTAAAACCGCAAATGTGTGATTTTTATTACTGTCATTTATATTTTAATTCAATTCAAAAATTATATTTGATGATAACATATAGATCACATTTGGTTAGTATGTATTTACAAATGCAAATGATTGCAAATTATTTAAAATTTGAAGAGTATCTCGTTAAAGGTTACTTTTAGAAAAGTGGCGGAGAGGTTTCTGTCGTGTTTTGGAAACATTTTATTTACTCAAAAACTCGTTCAAAATAATTTTGATTAAAGGTTTTTAATATGTCCGACATAGCTGTTAAAATTTACAAGTTGAAGTGGCAATGGGCTGGCCACATCGCTCGAAGAACCGATAACCGATGACGAGGAAGAAAGGTTCTTGAGTGGAACCGGAAGACGCAGTGTAGGTAGGCCTCCCACTAGACTAGATGGACCGACGACATTGTGGGAGTCGCGGGCATCCAATGGATGCAAACGGCAGGCGGCTGTCGTTCAGTGTGCGGGTTAAAGGGGAAGGCCTATGTTCAGCAGTGGACGTCTTCTGGCTGATGATGATGATGATGAATATGTCTTATCAGAAAGGCAAGATTGGCAAGGTACAACTTTCTATCCTACTAATATTATAAATGCGAAAGTTTGTATGTATGCATGTATGTATGTTTGTTCCTCTTTCACGCTGCAGCGAAACAACGGATCGACCTGATTTTTTGCATGGGTATAGTTCAAGAGCCAAAGAGTGGTTACATAGGCTACTTTTCATCATCATCATCACCATTTTTCATCACCGGGTGAAACCGCGGGGCGCAGCTAGTATCCTATAGTTTAGAAATCCGGGGAAACTTTTTGCCACTTTGGCGGCTATATTTCGCAAAGGTTAGGCATACACTTGATAAAAAAGTGATCTATGAAACCTTACCTTCATTAAGCCTTCATTTTAATAGACACGACACTCAGAACAAGGGGATGCAGTAAAAAAAAATCATCTTTATTTCACATGTACCAGAACAAACCCTTATATATTTATAGCATATGCATATGCATATGCATATTTATAGCATATGCATATGCTATAAACATAATATATGCATTATTTTTAATTTTAATATATGCATTTTTTTTTTTTAATTTTAGGATCTTAAAATTAATATTTACATTGTGTACAGTTTCATGCATTTATATCAATAAATACTTTATAAATAAACCGTCAAAGTACGAGTCGGGCTCGCGCACTAAGATTTCCGTACCACAACAAAACACAATAAGGTCATCCAAGTAACCGAATTACCAGTTATCATAACGCCTTCCAAAATAGTCGAAGCAATTTCTACGCAGCCACAGTTAATTATTTTGCTACAGGCGCTCGAGTAACTTGGTAATGTACAGAAATTTGTCACCGACTGGCACTTGGCCATTATTTTTTGTTTGTTTTTATACTTTAGAGTGTGTACTATAATCCTGCCAAGTTTGACGCTTTACGTATAATTATCGTGTTTACATTAGAGCTAATACAAAAATACGTAAAAAAAATATGTTTGGTGCATATTTCGCTTTTTTATTATTTTTTAGTTAATCCGCCATAACGTGACATATTCTGTGAAAATTTCAATTGCCTATCATTTACGGTTCAAAAGATACAGTCTTTAACAGGTAGGACAAACGGACAGACAGACAGACATCGTAGGCTTAGTAATAGGGTCCCGTATTTACCCAAACGTATTTGTGTGCGGAATCCAAAAATTTTTATATTTTAACACGAACGATATTTTGTACTAAAGCATAACATCTCCATTGTTTTCTGATCTGAGGGCCTTTTCATATCCAAGGTAGGTAATAGCCGTACTAAGTACTAACGTTACTTCTCATTCGATGATAATTACCTGCTAGATATAAACTTATCGAAAGAAAATGGTAGGTATTTAAGTTAATTGCGTCAGTAAATTTTAAATGACGTACTAAACTGTTTGTGAAGACTCCTTCCTGTTTCTTACGCCTACAGATATAACGTGGGTCACGTGTCCTTCTGTTAATTATGTTAAAAACTAGTTGCGATGCGACCTACTCCTTACTTGCAGGTTTAAGAGAACTTTCATCGTAATTTTTTAATAAAACTTATGAATTTCCACAAAAAATAATTTTACCACTTCTTTATTGAGTTACGCGGAAAAGATGTAGGAAACCGAAATGAGTACCATTGGGGTGGCAAAATTTTGGTCTAAAAACTTAATTGGAAAACATAATAATAATTTACGAAACATCAACTTGAAAGAAGACCGAAAGGGGTCTATTGTACCCATCATTATGAACAAGATTTACTACTCTGAAATCGCAAAAAAAAAATGTGCCATAGAACGACCATTGACTCTCGATAAAATGTAATAGAACAGCAAATTTTTAACAGATCCTCTCGGTTTATTACACCCTTTCTGCATAGTCCTGTATTTAATTTAGTACTTATACTACAGGGATCTTGAGTAATATTAGGTACATATGCTGTGGACCCGGATATGTTCTAAAACTGCGACCAGAACCACTGGGGGATAGGCAGCAACGTGTTATTAGTACACGATGAAAGTACTGCATTCTTTAAGCCGCCTGCCATGCGTGAGGATTATGGCAACACCCCTGTGAAGAAAGCCTTTGTTCAGTAGAGGGCGTTTACTGGCTGATGATGATGATTATATATAGTTGGTATTTTTTTTTCGTTGCAGCTATGAGTCACTTATTAATTAGTAGCTTGAACATTCTCTCTGGAACTGTACGAGTATTTTATCCGGGATAAAAAATCCTATATGTTACTTTTCGGCCGTCTATTTGGTTTATTAGGTGCAATGAACTGTACGTCACTTTGGGGAAAGTAGATACAGATTTAAACTCGTGTGGATTATGATGGCCCTCGCTGCGATCGAGCTGCAAATGCCACCTTCGTAAATAAAACCGGCCATGTGCGAGTTGGGCTCGCGCAATGAGGGTTCCATACCACCACAGTAAAAATAAAAATATCCAAAAATAAAACATTAAAAAGTTCAAGTAACGATAAGGTCGTCCAAGTAACCGAATTACCAGTCTTAATTTGGTAATGAACAGAAATTTGTTACCGACTTTCACTTTGCCATCATGAATTATACGTTTGTTGTATGAGGGGGGGGGGGGGGGGGGGGGGGCTTTTGTTTTTACTTTTCGACTACATTATTGGTTATTAGTTAATATGCCGTAACATTATTACATATTCTGTGAAAATTTCAACTGGCCATCTTACGGTTCGAATTCGAAGGATACAGCCGTTTAAAGGTAGGACAGATAGATATACAGACAGCCAGCGTAACTTATTAATAGGGTCCCGTTTTAACCCTTTGAGTACGGAACCCTAAAAACTAGGTATGAGTGATTTAATGGTTTTTAAATATATTACTCAGCCTTGTACCTTAATCTAGAAATGGAACTAGCCTTTTGCATACTGCAAGTTTTTGTGTACAACCACATCTAATTAGGTAAGTATCTGCTTAAATCCCATCACGTTCTCATTCTAAATTTCCTGAACAAAAAACTTATCAAGGCTATAAAGAGCGGCCATAAAGAGTATAGTAACAAGGGCTCCTATAAACAGCGCTGGGCGAGCGGCGCGGGCGAGCGGCGAGCGTGCGTTCCGAAAGGCAAATCTGTAAATTCAATTAAGGGCTGAGCATTTTTCGGACACGGCCCTGCCGGCCGGCGAGCGCTCAGCCCTTCTGCCGCGGGCGCTCGCCCCCGCATTGGAAAATTTTCTCTCGAAAATTGAAGATATTTCGTGCTTCTCCCTGGGGGCGACTCGTTTCTCGACACTTATGGTCGGCGTCGTCCGGGTGTGCAGGAGGCTTTTTACATAAAGTCCACACGTATAGGTATCGATCGGGCCGCCGGACAGGGAGTACGCAGATGACGGCCCCTCTAGGGGGAGCCTTAACCACCTCGCTTCCCCCTTTCATTATGTAAGTGCGTACCGAACGCGTGTTCGTGCGGACCTGATTAGAGGGCCTCTTTTTTAACTGACCCCCTCACTTGGTGCGATTAAACTTAATTTGAGTGTGGCCTGTTCTGGAGACTATTAGGATTCTCTATGCTTCACGATGTTATGATGCACACTCTTATACCACATCATATCGTCAAACTTTGTCAAAGAGACAAAATAAATACCAATTTAAAGTAACGACTTCTTTTCACAATTACTTTAAAACCACTTCACTGAACTACCGAAGGGTAATCAAAATTCTGTAAACATTTTCTTAATATTTATTCCATCAAAGAAATAAAATATATAACAGAGGTTTTTCATTGTGCTCGTTCAATTTACCTGAACTGGCTTCAAGCGAAAGTGATTCTCATTGGCAGAGTCCCAGCAGGCATGATTTCCGCTGGCCGAATCTTAAAAGAACCCGAAAACTTCTCGGAAAAGATGAAAAGGGGTATATCTACATTAAGTATTCTAAAAGAGGAATTGTACAAGAAAAGCAAAGTCCTGTTCTGAACGGGTGGCGGGGGCTTATATTGAACTTTCCCAATGGTCGGACAAGGAGGAATTTTTGAATATAGATGTTTGGCGCATCTTCTATCATTTATATTTTAGTATTCAAGACAGGAAATGCATGGAGTCTACGGTGTCTTGGTTTTAGTCATGGTCACAGAAGACATATGTTAATAGCACAGCTTGGTATAGCATAACGCATTCAGAAGTCAAAGTGGACATGCGGAATTATCCTGTTTGAATTGAAATCAAATTTATTAACGAAGTAAGAAAATAAATATAGCCAACAAGTGTCTTGTTGGGATCATTTTGATGAAAGTCAACCCTACCTAAGTGGGTGGTCTTTAGAGGAGTTTTTTTTTACTACAGTGTTTAAACTTGTAAACATACATACTTATAAGAAAATAATAAACACGTGATACATTATTTTCGTGAAAAGCCGTGGTAGTCTATTCGAAGACTGCTAGACTTAAAAGCGCGAGGTCGCGGGTTCTAATCTCGGGCCTGTACTAATGAGCTCTTTGGAGTTATGTTTTCGGATTTTCATGCCACTGGCTTTTCGGTGAAGGAAACCATCGTGAGGAAACCTGCATACGTACGGAGACGAATCAATGGCGTATGTAAATTCATCAACCCGCAACTGGGCCAGCTTGGTGGATATGGCCCAATCACCCTTTCATGTAAGCTAGAATAATAAAATTTCGTAAATATACTAACAAAATTACAAGTAATTACTAAAATATTAAAAACGTATTACATTGTTTAAAAAAACGTGTGAAACGGTATGTTATAATTTGTAAGGAGTAGATTTTTTTTCATTAAGTTTTTATAACTAGTAGGCCGCCCCTGCTTCGCACGGGCGAAGCCGGGATATATAGCCTATGTCAACCGGGGATAGTGCAGCATCCCAACAGAGAAAGAATTTTTCAAATCGGTTCAGTAGTTTCGGAGCCTATTCAATGCAAACAAACAAACAAACAATCAAATCTTGCCTCTTTATTATATATTAGTATAGATAAAATTTATTTAAAAAAAATTATAATATAATAATATAATTTATATATATTTTTTTAATTTATGGTATAGATGAAATTTTCTAAGCAAGAGAAAATAAACACGTGTTTAAGAATGGAATAGATATATAAAAAGATGTCATTTCAAGGTTTAGTTATGACAGGTCAAGGTATAATTTGACTAGATACAAGAACAAATAATTAAGATAGCTGTTTAGCATAATTCGTACGAGTAGACTTTTATGTAAACTTTTAACTCCCCCCTTAAGTCGGCCTTTTCGCAAAATCCTTTTTAGTAGTTCTCTATATAGGTGTGGAGGATTTATAAAGAATTTTAACTGCTCATTCAAGATGAGTCAGCTAGTAAGAGAATTATTATATAAAAAACCAAACAAACCTGATGGGAAAATAATACAATCTACAAGCCCAACGATCACCTAACGAAGGCAGCTCCAAAATCCGACAAGCCGTTTAGTCGGCAGATGTAATCTATACTTATCTCTATCTTCTCTTCTCTATCTCTTCTCTTCTCTATCTCTTCTCTTCTCTATCTCTTCTCTTCTCTATATCTTCTCTACATAGTATAAATTGAAGTCGCTTTCCGCGTCTGTCTGTCTGTATGTTTGTATGGCCGCTTACTCCTCTCCTAAACCACGCAACGGATTTTGATGCGGTTTTCACCATCAGTTAGATACATTTTCAAGGAAGGTTTATATATATATAACTAGCGAACCGCCCCGGCTTCGCTCGTAAATTACACCCGTGCGAAACCGGGTGGGCGGGTCAGTAGTACTTATTTATAATAATAATATAATAATTAATAATAATATTATAAAGAGGAAAGATTTGTATGTAAGTATGTTTGTAACGAATTGGCTCAAAAAGTACTGGACCGATTATAAAAATTCTTTCACCATTTGAATGCTAGTATTGAATATTTTTTATGGTTTCAAAAAACTAAAAAACCCGTTTTGCTATTGAAGAATTTCACTGTCCATCTCCCAACTCCATCATCAGACCCTTGTTATCAAATGTAATCCATTAGTAATGGCACGGCTCCAGTAGCCATAGATAATTTCCACTATCCACCTCTTGGTTCGATCTTCAAAACAGATAGAACCAAATTATTGTATTGTCATCCGAATACATAAATACTAGCGTTTCAAACCGATCGACCACCAAATCGACTACCAAGTTACAGTAATATTTTTACATATTTTTAGGGTTCCGTACCTCAAAAGGAAAAAACGGAACCCTTATAGGATCACTTCGTTGTCCGTCTGTCTGTCCGTCTGTCTGTCTGTCTGTCTGTCTGTCTGTCCGTCTGTCAAGACCCTTTTTCTCAAAAACGCGTACAGGTATCGAGTTGGAATATATACTAAATACGTGGGTATACGGTTTCATCCGGCTGTAAAAAAAAAAAAATGTAGTCAACGCAATCAAAAGATATGAACGTTTATGTCGCATATTTTGTGATTTCACAGGGGAATCAAAACGTATAGGGTACTTCCCGTTAACCTAGAATCAAAAAATTTGGCGAGAGGCAAGGTGAGACCTAGCACATATATAAGAATAAATCCGAAAAACACAAATTTGAAGTTAAAACATTTAAAATTAATAATTTTGCTATTACAAACTTACGTTTTGTAGTTGGAATGTATGGAAGAACCTTAATGTCAACTACACAGTTAAGTATGCTAACCTCGGCAGTGGTTACATATTTGAGGCGTTTGGGGTCGAGACATTGGGCCCTTGGGGACCGGGAGCTCACCTCATTTTCAAAAATCTTTCAGAGCGCCTGGTTAATGCGACGCGTGACCAAAATGCTGGCGTGTTTCTGGCTCAACGCATAAGCATTGCCATTCAACGTGGTAATGCCGCCAGCATGCTGGGTACGCTGCCAACTGGTAGTGGGCTTGAGCATTTGGATTGTCTTTAGACCTTCAACGGTCTATGGGCAGTCTAACTGTATTTGTAGTTTTAGTTTTAGCTTGTATTTTGTTTAGTTAATTAAGGCGCTTGCCCAGGAAGTTAAGTTTTATCTTTCAATATTTCAACTTCAGTTAGTTTTTTTTTGGACTCGCGGTTCCATCCAACGGAACTCTCAGAGCACGAGTCCCACTCGTACTTGTCTGGTTGTTTTATATTACTCGGGAATTAATCACGTAAACTCTGACTATTGTTTCAACCGCATTTGGCGGTCTTTTTCAAGGTGAATGCGAGCGCGTTGCTGCGTCTCGCTTTTGCACTGGTAATATAAATAAAATGTGTGAAAACCACGTCAGTTTCCATGGTAAAATATTTTTACACCTTTTAATTCAAAACAATATCATTGATTTACGGGGACTCATCAGCAATTGTTTTAGGAGAAAAGTTAAAAAAATTTTATTTTATAAAAAAAAACATAATCTCTACAGTTTTCCCTGTTGCCAGTGTTCCCACTGAAGTCCAGGCCCCAAGCGTATCTCTATAGCTAGCTATACTGGGCGTTTGTAGGTCGTTTCTGTACTAATTAAACATCTTTGGAGACGATATAATTTTTGTACTCTGTACAAAGTAATTAGGTAGGTATGTCTTCGAATCATTCGTCAGTAAAAAAAACTATGTCCGAAAAATAAGGATAAATAAAAAAGTTGCCCGTCACGGGACGTCTGGCAGATGAAAAACATGAAACGAGACATAAGAGAGCGTCATGTCGTTTGCCGTCACGCCATACCAGTCGGGTTTACTGCCTAGGCGCGCCAATAGATGTTTCACATCAAAATGTAGAAAGCATTGCCAGAGTAGGAATGTTCCCATCAGATACAACCTTTTTAATGTTGAACGGCTACGTGTTTGACCGTATCTCATCTGATGATGCGGTCGAAGATGATAAATACGGTCAGCTTGCAATAGAAACTGGCTCTCAAGTGATACTGGCAGAATACTCTGTTAGAGGCTTGGCGTCAGTTTTCCATTAAGATTGCGGGTGAAATATTATAATATCGTGTGTCATACACAATCATACTAGGATTATAGTTAAATGTGAAAATTTGTTGGTTTGTTTGTTCCTCTTTCACGCAGCAACAGAGCAACGGATCGACTTGATTTTTTGCATGTGTTATAGTTCAATGGCCGGAGAGTGACATATGCTACTTTTCATCATCATCATCATCATCACCATTTTTCATCACTACGCAGGTGAAGCCGCAGGGTGCAGCTAGTCAATTAAAAATACCTACATGTTATTTATATCGAATTAAAATAACAAATAACTTATTATATATAAAATATTACAAACAAATAAGTTTTGGATACTTGTAAAAAAGAAATGCTTGTCCGACAATCTGTACCTACACTATTTAGTTGATATAGGTATAGTTATAGGTCGATGTAGGTATATACGTGCTACTTTTAAAATTATTAGTGGAAACTTTCATTTTCAACCGACTTCAAAAAGGATTGGGTTATAAATTCGGTTGTAGGTATTTTTTCCGACCTCCGTCAATTATAAACAAACTTTTATTCATTTTTTATTTAAAGGGATATACAATACTTTCTGATTAGATAATTATATGGATAGATATTACATCAAAATAGGTTTAGTAAATTGGTTTTTAAATCAAAATCTATTGTAAAAAAAAACCTATTTACATTGGTCACGCCACAACTTGAGAACGACTTCATCTTTTTTTTTAAAGTTTTCTGATACTTTGTGGAAGTTTCTTACGAAAAAAAATTAAGAAAATTGCGCAGAAAATTAGAAAATATCAGAAAACTTAACGACGAGTTTGACTTCGCGCGTTTGACAGTTCTAAGGCAGGGGCTTTATGGACAACTGCTATTGCGGCACCAATCCATCCTGCTCATCCATCAATCCAATCTGCTCAGTTGGAAAATCACGCGAACGTGAACTTTAACGCGTGCAGATACGGCTTGGGGTCGCGTGATTTTCCAACAGAGCGGATTTAACGTTAGTTTGGTGCCGCAATAGCAGCTGTCCGTAAGGCCACAGGACAACGTATATATAGTATAGTATGTATAGTATATGTATGTATAGGTATGTTTGTATGTATGTATATGTATAGGTCAGCTAGTAACTGATAAAAATATATCATTCAAGTAAATTAAATGGCATATTTTATTTACTAATAAAAAATATTAATATTAAATGTTTTAATAAGGCTTTAAGTGCCTGCAATAAAACATTTCATCATAATATTATTTATAAAAAGTTAAGAGTGTGATACGCATAACTTATTTCAGTGGCCTTACGCCCAAATCCTTACGTTACGTCGGAAAATTACGTGAGCGTGAACCTTAACGCGCCTAGATACGGTTTGCGGTCGCACAACATTTTGTCATCACCTAAACTGAATTGCTTTAAGCAGCAAGGCGTTTAATTCGTTTATGCAATATTAGCACTAATTCTATGCTTTATTCCTTTTTCTGATTTTTTTTTGTTATCCTAAGCAATCAAGCGTCTGAACTTTAGCCGATGACCTTGACCAAGCACAACAAGGTTGGTATATGAGTCATCTAGCGTCCATCGCCAGTACTTTGATGTCATGTTTAACTCTCTGTGGCCAAAAAATCCTTCCTTCGGCAGTGGTAGAAAACGTTCCCAACATTATCACCATACCCAGTTTATATTAAGTAGTAATAAACTACTCTAATAAGTATATTATTACTATAAAAATATATAGTTTGTAATATAATGTGACACTAAAAATTCGTTCACTGAAGAAAGAACTAGGTAGATACTTGCACTATCCCTGAGTATGATTACGGTAGATAGGTACCTATGTTTTGTTCAATACTGCTTCATATCAGATATAATAATAAATTAACTGGGTACCTACTTACATGAAACTATAAGCTAAAAACTTCTAAGTGATAGAGCATAGAAGACATAATAGTGGGTACAAGGTGATAGTAAGGATAAAAAAATTGTATTATCGCCCTTGGTCACAGAAGACATATTGGTGATAGGTGGGTAGGGAGGTAGGTAGATACATACTGCAACTGTGATGTATGGTTTACTGAATGGCGCTTACCTTGAGACTTGATCGTCTTTTCATTGTTTGAAACACATCAAAATAGGCTGGTATGCCAATTTGCTAAATTTACTATAATGTTTGAATAAGGTAGATACCTATATACTTACCTACCTAAAAGCAGACTTAGAAACGTATTAACTCTATATATTTTAGGGAGAGGAGAGGTGTATCAGTAAGTTTCATATAGTACCTAATTTTGTAAAAACTTGAATCTTCTGAATGTCCTCATAACAATACCATAAACATAGATTGGAAAATGCAGTCATAATTATTCATTGCACACAATGATACTGATTTTGATCACTAAGCACTATGCACTGATAAGGACAGCTAGTATAGTAATTACTAAATATTATTAGTAACTACCCACAACAGGAATAAAAAGCATTATCAGGAACCGAAAACGGCAAAACGAATTAAACTTGTGTCGCCATCTTCCGTATCACATACGAACTAATAGAAAAAAAGCACGCTGTACAGTCTACAGCCACCGAACCTAAACTCTGCTTTGTTAGTGCAACCAACTCGATCCAAATATCACAGATGGCGCTGTATCCAAACGCAGATTATTTTTAAGAGGCGAATTTAAAAAAAATATATCCTTGTGTTTCTCATGCTCAGATTTAATTGCAAATATTATTATATATTATTATATTATATTATTATATTATATTATTATATTATATTATTATATTATATATTATTTACGGGATATTTAGCGTGATTAAGAGCTCCAACCTAGGTCCTATCGACCTGATTCTGATCATGGAGTTGGAATGTGGATAGTGGAACTCTTCAAGGAGCCAGTGACAAATAAACAAATTCGGCACTTAAATGTTTCCCAAGTAGTTTTAGCTTTGGCTTAGCCATAATAAGAAGGAATACATCTGTGAAGTTCAACTAAGTTCACCGTGTTTCGTTCGTTGGATTTTTTATAACCGTACATTTTTGAAGTATGAATGTGACCACAATTATTATTATGGCTTTGGCTGCAAAACCCTAACATATGCGTATCTTGACAGGCTCTTTGTGACTATTTTGAGGCGATCATTCTATTAGTCATGAATTATATTAGTCTCATGCCGGCTTCACGATTTTGCCATCGTACTAGCCGCCACCGCCTGAAAGTTCATCCACACATCATAGATCAGATGGAAATCGCATACAGTGCGATTCACACGATCTTTCTTGCCTCATACTTGCAAAATGTGGAATGAGTTACCTTCCGCGGTTTTTCCAAGAAGCACATATTATATAGGGTTCTTCAAAAGGCGAGTCCTACAGGGTCGGCAAAATAGTTGTGATGCCTCTGGTGTTACGTCTGGAGGCCCGTATGCTTCGTTGCCACCGCATAAAAAAATTACTCGTCTCTGATGAGTGTGTTACATAATTTCTCTAACGAAATCACGGGTCTATAGATAAAGTAACGCAGTAGGCGGGACTACTCATCCGTCACTGCTTGGTTTATTCCCGCCGTCTCGCGTCACCTTGGGCCTTACGGACAACTGCTATTGCGGCACCTAATCCGCTCAGCTCGAAAATCACGCGACCGCAAACCGTATCTGGGCGCGATAAGGTTCACGTTCGCGTGATTTTCCAACTGAGCGGATTAGGTGCCACAATAGCAGTTAAGGCCCCATGTCTCGAGTTTACGACGCTTATTGTTATGCTAATTTTATTGTTATATTAAATTCTTCTATATAATTATACTGCTTAATTCTTAGAATAAAAGTTATTCTAAGGCTTAAATCTCAATATTTTTTTCTGGTAGCGGGTATAAGTATAACTCCGTCTTTGGGTACCATTTTCTATGGAGAAATCTTCCAAAGATATTCGGCTGCATTGGGGTGCAGCCAGGTTATGTGGGATAATACCCACTAAAACTCCCCCGGAGACGAGCCTTAGTATTTAACAGAAGGGCTCCGGGATCTCCAGAAGAATGCACGTGAAGCCCACAGTACTGCGCTACGGCTCCTCCCAAACATGTAACTTTACAAAAAAATATCAATATTTATTTACATAAGCTAATTGAGAACGTCGACGCAGCAACCAAAAACCGAGTTTCGTAAGAAACAAAAATGTATTGGTTCTAGTTGCTTTAG
The DNA here is from genome assembly GCA_932305915.1 of Agriopis marginaria. Lineage (NCBI taxonomy): Eukaryota > Metazoa > Arthropoda > Insecta > Lepidoptera > Geometridae > Agriopis > Agriopis marginaria. Next base: position 13,617,799 of record OW029916.1, on the reverse strand, counting down.
CATGGGTAAGTTGTCAAATAAAAATAAAAAATACAAATGAATAACAAACTTTTGATATAACATTCATTTTCTAATAATACAACATGCATAGGTATACTAACCGTTTGATCGAAATTTAAAACACATAATAACAAAATAAAAACATTCAAAAACTATATCAAACATGTGATATTCTCCGCAAATGAAGTAATAATTATTTGGTACTACACTACTCATACCTATGTTTTGATCGAACTTCAAAAAACAAACAAAAACCAAACACCGAAGCCTTCTTCTTCTGAGATCGAAACCCTAATCATCGCTTCGTTGTCGCACCTATAATATTATATGACTTAGCCTTAGACTACAAAAACTTAGATGACAAAATAATTCTGCTGGCGCGTCGCTGGCCGCTGTTAATACAATCTTCGATATACATAGGTATATTATAATAAGAAAGAACGTATCCAACCCAATTGATTCTTTTACTAACCATCAATGGTCCAACCCTAATATTCCTGAGCAACTGGTGTCAAGTTTATTTTTAAAGTGTCTTTTTAAAGTGAAAATTACTATTCCAAATATCCTAATAAATTGTGTTGCAGGATTGTGGTGCAAGTGCAATAATGTGAGAATCGAGGACCGTCTACCAGGAGTACATGAGAACCGAAGACATTTAGATGAAGTTGACGCAACAGCAGCTGACTCGTGTCATAAAAACGTTTAGGCATAACATAGCAACTAACCCATGGACTATATTTTGTCTTGTAAACTTCCATAGGGACTAATATGTTTCTTGCAAAATTTCATCTTCATGACGCGTCCAAAAATCATTTTAAAATAAGGTTTCATTATTTATATTCTAGAGTTCGTCACATCACATCAGTTCCACTGCTGAACAAAGGCCTCCCTCTTAGAGAGGGGGTGTTACCATAATCCCCACGCTTGGCTGGCGGCTTGGGGATCGTAGTACGTTCACCGTGTACTAATAGACACACCGTGTACACTAGAGTACCTACGCACTTATGCTTAATGTATATGAAATTTATTTGACAAAAATGTTAGGTTAGTTAAGTTAGTATTAGACAGCGTACTAGCATGTATTTTGAATAAAATGATCTATTTTATCATACCTTAACGTTTAAAGTAACAATTTTACACTCATATTTTGGAGGTCTAGGAGAGCCGCCAGATTGAATATGGCCCGGACGACATACGTAGCATTTTTGCCCGGGAAACATAAGCTAAAATAAACCGGCCAAGTGCGGCTCAGGCTCGCGCACTGAGAGTTCCGTACAGTTACAAAATACAATAATTATCAATTAAAAAAACTGGCTACTGGCGTGTCGAGGCTCGAGACACGCATATGGTAGGGTTCCGTTTTTCGTGCCAGTCATAATAATTGTGGTCACAATCATCATAGTTCGAAATTGGTACTCACAAAAATATTCGAAAGAACCAACGAACTCAAAATAGGTCTTTGGAAAGAACTAATTTCTGTGAACTTAACCGAATATCAGAAGTTGCAAGAGGTGGAAAAGAAAACTACTTTAGAAATATTCTTTGTAAAGACAATTTTACGAAAAGGTCAATGACGTTTGAGCTAGAATGTCTTGACTTTATTACAGTTTTATCGCGATATCTCAAAAAGTTTTAATCAGGAAATGTTAGAAATATGAAGGTTTTTAATATTACCTATTAGCACGGCAAGTTACAAGTTTATATGTCTAATAGTTTAGGAATGCAGGGGGAGACCAACTTTTTGCCACTTCGGCAGGCCATATTTCACAAAATATACACTTGATAGAAAAATGATGTATGAAACCTTGCCTTCATTTTAAAAGAACTATTTAACGATAACCCAGACGAGGGGTGCAGTGAAAAAAAATATTTTATCCCCATTTCACACGTATCCCATAAATCGCAAAATGATATTCTTTTATACTTTTAAGATTGAGATCTATACTATGGCTGTAATTGTGCACTTGCCTTAACAACTATAGAAGTTAGAAGGTTCTAAAAAATTAAGATGGACGGACAGACAGACGGACAGACGGACGGACTTGAAAAGTTCGACAAAAAAATTCTAGGATATGCAACGCATAATACGCTATAGGTGCAAGCCGATGGAGATATCAGGTACAGAAAACTGACGCTGCAGACGGAGTTTGACCTATAATAGTACCTATACTAGCTGCGCTCCGTGGTTTCACCTCTGTGGATTAGTCCTTATAACATCAGCTATCTACCAGTGAAAGTCTCGTCAAAATCAGTCCAGTCGTTTAGGAGTCCATAGGGAACATAGAATAGAATTGAATAATACTTTATTGTTCAACTGTGAACAAAGGTCTTAGGCTTATATTTTAGTAATTAGTAACAACAGTTGTGTTCATATAGAACATACAATAGAAATATTAGAAACACATATTATATTAAAATACTACATAAAAAATATTAACTACGATTATTATAAGCGCAACAATCGACCACGGGGACTAGACATAGACATACATACACACATCGATTTTTATGTTATATATATATATATATGGATAATTGACTTCTGAGCGTCACACTGTCTTCCATAGGGTTACGAATTAATTAAATCATCACTATTCAAGCAAGCCCTTTGCAAGTTCACATCGGAAGTATCACAATGGTAAAACTTGCGTCGCTCCTACTAGGTTCTCATGACAGCCTAGGAAGACTAGTGCCTGTTGTGTTGTGCCTAGCGCTTGTTCGTCATTTCAGCAGGAAATCCAGTGGTTAAAAAGAGACCTTCCGTGTTGGGCTCTTCCCCTTATATTACATGAACAAACTTTGCAAGTGTGTGTTTCGTTTAAAATCAATAACTTGAACACTAAATGACTGCTATCTGAACTTTCAATCCGCTCATAAAATATTTATAAGCGAAAGTTAACTTTGTATTTTTTAACAGGAAAACGCATTTTACTGAATTTTTGTTATTATGCCAATTATAAAGAATAATTATTATTATTAATTATAAGAACATTTAAAAAAGTATATCTTTTGACTATCCTTTGATTTATCACGAGCACTATGTGCGCGCATGCTAAAATTATTGATCTAAAATGCACCGCCGATACTAGGATATCATGAAGTAAGTGAATATTGTTAGGTTCACGCGTTGTATTTTGTCTCTCTCTCTCTCTCTTAAATGCATTCACATTAGAGATTTTGAATGGAAGGTTAAGCCTGGGGATACACAAGGGAACTAATTGAGTGACGTATTGTCCTGGAACCATATCTTGGATAGATAGGATTGCAAATTTTTTTTTCATGCAACTCACAGAATTTTTTTAAGCAGTTTCTAACACTGGCGTCTCTATATCTTTGAAGAAGCATGCTTCGTAAAAACTAACCTTAACTATTTTCCCCTATCACATAATTTATTTGAATGAGACAGTAGACGTGCCAAACATAAACTTCTCATAGATAAAGCGTAAAAAGAAGCTAATTATTAAAAGCATATTCTGTATGAGGCCTGTAATTTACCAAGATACCAAGACTCTTAAAACAATCGACATCAATCTGTTTAAAACTAAATTTAAAAAAACTCTGTTGACTAAATGTTATTACACTGTAGGTAGGTAGTAGATCTGAGACTGTAGGCGATTTTGTGAATGACAAAGGAATAAATTCGGATACTAACATTGACTAATCGAAGTGATATTGTATTAAGAAACTTGACATGATTATACTAAATTGACACTAAAAGACATTATATTTTTGTATTACTAATAATAATACTGATAATTGTTTTTGCATTATTATTTTGATTATAAATATTAAATAGCCTTGAACAGCCTACGCTGTTCAATAATTGTAAGTGAAATTAAAAAGTATTATTATATCATTACCGACATAGCCCACCGGATTAGTAAGTTGAAATGGCAGTGGGCAGGGCACCTATCACGCAGAACAGATGGCCGATGGGGCTGAAAGGTTCTGGAATGGAGACCACGGACCGGTAAGCGCAGCGTAGGACGTCCACCCACAAGATGGACAAACGACCTAAAAGAGACCGCAGGGAAACGCTGGATGCAGGCCGCTTCCAACCGGCCCTTTTGAAGATCGATGGGGAGGCCTATGTCCAGCACTGGACGTCCTACAGCTGAAATGATGATGAATATTTAAAATATTCCCCACCAGCCCCAATGCATTTAAGCATTCAACCAGCTTTCGAAACATTTAAAAATATATCTTGCGGGAGGTCGAAAAATAACCGCCGAAATTCTTCGACGGCCTCTTCTGCAGTCTTAAATTTTTTCTACCGTGGGAAATAAAAACACATGTAGCTAAATCTGGGCTGTACGGAGGATGGGGTAACATTTGTACCCCTGAAGTATTGAAATAGTCCATGGTTCTAGCAGCTGTGACCGGGCGCGTTATCTTGGTGAAAAATAATAGCATGGACACTGCTCCTTGGTCACTCGCTATTTATCTCCCCGAAAGCTTGAGGCAGATAAACTTGGCAATACCATTCACTAGTAACTGTTCTAGAGTTTTGGCGCAAACGTGGAAAAAACATGTCGGCTCGTTGGATTATTTTTCTAAACTTGTGTATTTTCGAGTGTTAATGTATACTAAATAGTGAACTAATATTCATTAAGTGCTCGTAAACGTGCTCGAGTGTGGGCAAGTGATATAACGAGGTGAAACGTGTCTTTTCGTGTTGTTTCCAAAACTCCATTGGAGCCTCTTTTAAAGTATCCACCACTTTACAGGGGCATGAGTTTGACTTGACCGTGACTTACTTAGCTTGACTCTGACTGTGACTATGACTTGTTTGACGCTATTAAGACGATGAAAACTGTTTAATATTACGAGTAAAGGACACTGAATCCACGCTCATGAAAATTTTAACAAAAAAAAGTAACTGTTCTACGGTTTCTTAGTGGAATTAAAGCTACTGGTCCACTGCGTCGGAAAAAAAACGCTATACGCTCCGAGCGCGAACAACTATTGTGGGAAACTCGTTTTCTTCAAACACCCATTGCATAGATTATTGCTTCGTAAGACTTAAGAGGATCGTAGTTGTAGATCAATTTTTTTCGGTTTTTTGCCACTTTAGCGGGTGATATTTCGCAAAGGATAGACTATAAAAAGTGATGTATGAAACCTTACCTTTATTTTAAAATACCTATGCAACAATACCCCGCACGATGGGATGCAGTGAAAAAATACATTTCATCCTCATTTCACATGTACAAGAGCCACCCTTAAAACGCAACATAATGTATTTTTTTTACACTTAAAAAATTTAGATATATATATTACAACTATAATTTTGTAAAGTTTCATGCACTTATCTTACTAATTATAGAAATTAGAAGGCTCTAAAAAATTAGGATGGACGGACAGAACGAATTTATAAGTGTTCCTTGTAAGACCTTGTCGACACGTGATTCGCCTCTTCCCGAGGAATCCTCAGGACGTGTTGACTCTATGAGCGCGATGCCGATGCAGAGGATGCCTCGTGAAGAGGCTAAGCACGTTTCGACAAGGTGCACCGAGGAAAGAGGTTTAGGTTAAAATTTGCATCACAAATATCTATAGAGAAAAATAATTTATCCCAAAATCCTAATTGTCCTCGAAGTGACGTAGAAGCAGAATTGCACTATACTAGAGATTCGTCTTATTCAAATAAAATTATAATGTCAATTGTCAATCACCATCCTTGTTTTAGAAAGTTTAAGGTACATAATAATTATATGTGAAAATAGCTGATTTAACACTACTACAAAACACGGGAAAACTATGCACTATGCACGACGAGACTTCGTGACACTGGTCGGATTAAGTTCAGGTATTCTGAGCACAGAGTTATTCCGTAGCACGTAGTTTACTCGTGGAGTTTACAAACTTTGGTTTCAAAAGTGTGAATTCACTTTTATGTAAAATGTGGAAGAGCTGTAAAGCCGCATGCTGGATATGGCATAATATGCCTAGTACAAGGGCGGATTTGGTGCCAGGGGGGGGGGGGGGATTCACATAGTCGTAGTTAAGTCAACCTTAGTTAGTAGTCCACCTAGGTCCTGGACTCAGCCCAGAGAAGGGGGGGGGGGTCTAGAACCCCATGACCCCCCCCCCTCCGGATCTGCCCTTGGCCTGGTATCGAACGCCATGCGAGTCAACTGAAATAAGCCAGAATTATGCCTAAATCTTTTATTTTCGTGAAGCAAATTAGTATTTGTTTCAACTTTTAACTGCGACTTATAAAACTGTGTAACACGGTTTTTAATATAATAAATTAATGTGGCTGGCTCAGATTTCTTCGTATCTAGTGCAAAGTAATTCTAAATTGTATATTGACATTAAGTACTAATTTTGTTTTCCTTAGAAGAATAATGCTTAAGGACGCGGTACGCGTTTAATTCTGCTAACAAACAAACTGGAACTTTTTGGTGGGAGAGATGACACAAAATGAAACGATCGCAAAGCACACAAAAATGATTTGTGTTGTCAGTTACGCACACAATTACAAATCTACAATCCTTATTTATGTTATCGTAATAAAACACTCACGATCATGGCCCTTACGGACAACAGTTAATTGCTGCACCTAATCCGCTCAGTTGGAAAATCATGCGAACGTGAACCTTATCACGCCCAGATACGGTTTGCGGTCGCTTGATTTTCCAACACAACGGTCACACATTGTAACATACAAGAGACCTAAATTGTGTTGCCAAATGATCATTTTGTTATGTCTCATACCTTATCATAATTGACTTAAAGTATGTTGTCATAACTGTATAAATAGTTTTTTTAACTGAATACTTAAATACCTATCTCTTATTTTATTAATACCGATAATAACTCTTATTTTTTTTAATCTTAACTAGTAAAATTTTACATTAATATATTTTTATAACGTTATTTTATAGCGTTTTCTTTGATAACATATTAGTTTTTATTTCTTTTACATTACGATGTGTAACATTGGATTATAAACAAATATTCGGGACATCGGGACATTTTTGCACTTTTTGCACACACGGTCATCTGTCCCCGAACTATAAGCAAAGCTTGTACTATAGCTGCCTAAGACTGACATACATGCATTTATATTTTTAAATACAAGATATTATAAATGTTTATTTTTATTTTTATAGAATAAGTGGCAAACAAGCTACGGGCCACCTGATGGTAAGTGGTCACCACTGCCTATAGACTCCTACAATACTCGGGGCATTGTCAGTGCTTTGCCTATTCACCCTTTGTTTGAAGCAGTCCAAATTATACTTCGGAGGAAAAACCGAAGGTGGTAAGCCATTCCACAACTTACAGGTACGCGGCAGAAACATACGATCAACAGTTATTGTACAGGTGAAATTGTCAGGTTGTGAATATTGACAGGGTGTTTTTTTTTTCCGCTGCACTTTCTCGTGTGGTTTATTGTTGAATAGATATGCATTTTAAAAAGAAGGCAAAGTTTGTTTGGTCACTGACCCTTGTGTTAAATATGGCCCAACTCAGTAAAGCCCTTTTTTGTTAAGAAAGACTGTAAGAGGTTTTTGGTACATTATAAATAACCCCATAAAGATGTCCAAGTAACACTGTATTATATTCGGTCAGTTCCGACGTGGGCTGTTCCCATCGAGATACAATTCCTAAAGAGTCACAATCTCTCAGTAAAAACAGTCAAAAAACGTCCAGGCGCCATTGTACATCGTACATACATTGTATCAATTAAATTCAAATTAACAAAATAACTCCAATGTCAAATTAACTCCAATTTAGACGTTATGTCGCTTGCATAGTGTTCAACGTTAGTTGCTCGTTATGTCATCGTAGCTTTGACATCTCGCGGCGTCGTAGTTGGATCGCGGTTACCATGTAAATAACCAAAAATTCTGCGCAATTCGTAGCGTGCGCCGAGTTTTGGGACGGACATTTTTTGCCACGATTGTTACTCTATGTGTATTATATCTCGATGGATGTTCCAATATAAGTTAGCTGTTCCAGAAGTTGAAATTTCTGGAACAACTTCACATGTACCTACGTCACCTGAATATTGCTCCCATCTTTGGTACGGTGCACCCAAATATCAACTTGAACCCCTTGATACACAGCGTAGAGCCGTCAAAATTGCCGTGATCCCAAGCTTACCGAAGGCCTAGAGCCGCTTAGGATACGTAAAGAGATAGTATCTATCTGTATATTATATCACTTCTATAACGGGGAATGTTCTGAAGAACGTGTGGATCTTAATATGCCAGCATCACAGTATTATCACCGCACTAACCGCCACCGTCAAAAATGTCATCCACTTGTAATTGATTTGTGAAAAACGCATACTATGGGATACACATGATCTTACTTACCGCACATTTGCAAAAAGTGGAATGATCTACTTTCTGCGGTGTTTCTGAGGAGGACATGGGGTTCTACAAGTTAGGAAACGCATTTGTGACGCCTCCGGTGTTACAGGTATCCATAGACGACTGCTTACCACCAGACCAGTTACCATCGTCTGCATGATTGCCACCTATCGCATAAAAAAAGTAAACCAACAAAATAATAATACGTACATGAAAATATGTTATTTACTACTTTTCTAAGTACAACTATTAATTTATATCTACATCTACACTAATATTATAAAGAGGTAAAGTTTGTAAGTTTGTAAGTTTGTAAGTTTGTTTGTTCTGTTTTAACTCCGAAACTACTCATCCGATTTTAAAAATTATTTCACTAATAGAAAGCTACACTATTCCTGAGTGCCATAGGCTATGTTTTATAATGATAAAGTTTAGTTTTCTACATTAAATAACCGTATTAGTAAAACATGTCGGAGAAAAATTAGCTGATTGGCATCTTTTTCGGCGTACGCTGACCTAACGGTTTGAGATAAGTGAGTACTATGTTTGACAAAAATGTAGTTCTTAAGTAGTTTAAAAAAAAAGTCCGCGGTAGCATATATCTAACTCTTATAAGAAAACCACAATAACGATAATAACCGGTTATTGTGTTCAGAATAAAAATTAAAATTATAAGGTCATGTTTAGACGCAGTTTTGTAATCTAATTTATGAATCTTTACAAAAATAAATTAATTTATTATCAGGAGTACTTAATGTAGATAAATTTTGCCGTTTACAGTTTCTGGTTTAGTTGCACAGTTCATGAGATAATGTAAAATTAAAATAACGCGACCATTATAATCCGCGCAGCGCCTTCATACTGCACATTATTATGTGGTTAGTAGGTAATATAATAAAATAATCATTATCAACACCATAAAAAAGATATTACAAAAAGATTGCATTAAATACGGGAACAAAAAAAACGGCCTTATCGCTATGAGCGACCTCTTCCAGACTACCTTCAACAATGGTGTGCTGCGGTGGAGCGGTGTCACAGGTATTATTAACCGACTTTAAAAAAGGTTCTCAGTTACGTGGTTTTTAGGGTTCCGTACCCAAAGGGTGTTAAACGGGACCCTATTACTAAGCCTACTCTGTCTACCGGTCTGTCGTACCTTTTAACGGACTGTATTTTTCAAACTGTAATAGATAGACAGTTGTAACGTTACGGCGGATCAACTTGGAAATGTAATAATAGTAAAGTCAATAAGTGAAAGGGGGTCTCCAACCCCCATACAACAAACGTATTTATTTACTAATTTTTTTATTAGCTTTAATGTAAAAATTATAATACGTACAATCGTCAAACTTGGCATGATTATACTACACACTCTATAGTCTAACAACAAATAATAAATAATGGTCAAGTGCGAGTCGGTGACAAATTTTTGTTAGTTATAATTGTGTTATACTCGAGCGTCACTGTAGCAAAGAATTAAATATGTGACTGCGTCGCAATTACTTCGACTATTTCAGACAATAACTGATGGTTGTATTTTGTGGTGGTAAGGAACCCTTAATGCGCGAGCCTGACACGAAATGCGTATTTTACTAACTTTGAAGTCGGTCTAATCACTAATGTTTTTAGTTTTACATAGATAAAAACTATAGTTTTGTGCAAAAAAATACTATAAAAGTAGGCATACCATTCAGGTGGAAAAGGTGGGACTAAACTAGAGTGTATTACAGGACAGATGCGGGACTATTAGCGAAAAGGGCACGATAGGAGTATATTGGATTACGGTATGGGAGTGGAGTGGAGTCGACGGCTGCGGGACTAGATCGGAAAGAGTGGGACTGAAGTAGATTGGATAAAAAATACAGAAAAGTTACGGAAGTTATTACGGTACTGATGCGGGGCTGGATTGCAAAAAGGCGGAAAGGGAGTAAAGTGGATTACGGGACGGATACCGAGTTGGATCGGAAAGGGTGGGACTGTATTATTAGAGAAGATTATGGGACAAATGCCGGACTGGTGCAGTAAGGATGGGGCGGAAGAAGAGTAGATTTCGGGACGGATTCGGGTCTGGAGCGGAAAGAGCAGAACAGGAGTAGAGTGGATTACAGGATGGATGCGAGACTGAAACTAAAAAGACGGGAGGTAGTAAAGTAGATTTCAATACTACGTGAGCGAAGCCGCGGGCAACAGCTAGTTTCGAATAAAGTAGGATGGAAAACATTAAAAAAAAAAATTGCGGGATGTCAAAAATTAATCACCCGGAATTCATCAAGTTCTTACATTTTCTTCTACGGAGCATTTTATTTTAATCGCACGGGGTCTAGATCTGTTTTGTGTAGTAATTGGACTGTAGTGGCAAAAAATTCCATTGTTCTTGCGGCCTTGTGAGCTGGCACATAGTCTTGATGAAAAGAACGCCCCGAGCTTCGCTTCTTAGGAGATTTTCATTCAACTCTGCTTAATAAGTCTGGGCCATAAGCTAAGTATATAGGTACTTCTCCCTCTTCGAAAAACATCGCTGAAAGACAGTAACCGTTCTACGATCTTCTAGTGGAATAATTGCCATTAGGCTGCGACGACGGGATTTAACGACAATTTTTTTTTAATTCACACTTTGCTTGCGAATATTTTTGTGGGTAAGTCTTTACCAACAAAAATATTCGCAAGCAAAATGTGAATAAACAAAATATAATTGTCGTTAAATCCTGTCGTCGCAGCCTAATGGCAATTATTCCGCTAGAAGATCGTTCTTTAAATACCTATTGAGTGGATTGGCTTAGGCAAAAGATACTAAGGTCTGAATCAAAGATTTATCGATAGTTATAACTTGTTGCGAAGTATCCTTCGAGTTTTTCTAACAAACCTGCGCCAATTATAATGACTCCGGCTCAAGGACTTTGTATATTATCTCCGGGTACAAACCGTCCACATGTCATAATGTGTAAAGTAAAGCCTCAGATAGCACGAGTGTCAAAATGTACAAAATGCCATGTTTTTTATGACAAAATGTTCTGAGTACAAAAATCTTCACAACGGAAATTTTGCTCTTCAAATAGAAAATGAGGTATTCACTTGAAGCAACCAGGAAGGTTGCTTCAAGTGGATACCTCATTTTCTCTGAGACTCTTACTATTACTCCGAGAAACTATGGTGACAGAAACTGACTGTGGTCAAATTTTTGTTTAGTTTGAATCTCTCGAATGATGCTCCTTTAAAAATCACACAGTTAGATATATGGTTGATATTCAGAAAACTCGAACGAAGCTTGGATTCCAACTATAAACCTATATATTGTGCCTATAACCTATATTCTGCGAACAGCTAGACTGTGAAATGCGCTGCCAGAATGTGTGTTCCCCGATAGTTGAGGGGGGGACCCATCATCTCACTTTAGCTTTCACATTTCAGTTAAAGTACCGGGTAGGTAAAAAAATTGTTGCACCATCTGACGATTTTTAAAAGACGTCATAACTTTAATTGTTAACCGTAACTGCCCACGCTTCGCTGTTGTTTATTTTAAATATCTGTCAGATGCTTAAATATAATTCCTGCTATGCATCTGGAGTAAATAAGGCCTCATTTGACTTGCAAACCTGGTAACTTTAACTGTGCTAGTGAATACGGTGGTGCAATGCATTTCACAGTAACTGCTAAAGTCAGCGTTACTGTTATTGTCAAATTTGTCATAAAACTTAACTTTAATTACTACTATGGTGCAACCAAGCCTTACAATCTAGGTGTCTTCAAGTTCCGAGTGAATATGTTTATTTTAAGCAAGCGTGCTCTATTGCGAGCTGGCGGTCCAAAATAAATCCTATTAATTAATAAAAAACATTAGCTATTAGCTAACCGATGGGGAAGAAAGGTTCTTGAGTGGAGACCACGAACCGGAAGACGCAGCGTAGGTAGGCCTCCCACTAGATGGACCGACGACATAGTGAGAGTCGCTGGCATCCAGTGGATGCAAAAGGCAGGCTGTCGTTCAGTGTGGAGGTTAAAGGGAGAGGCCTATGTTCAGCAGTGGACGTCTTCTGGCTGATGATGATGATGATGATGATTAGCTATCCCAGCCTCTTTTAAATTCTATGAGGGCATAACATAGAGGCTAGAAGAGGAAAAGACGCGCCAAAAGCACCTTGCTAAATAAATTTTCATGAGATTCCCCTTCGTTTATTAATAGTAGAAAATCATGGCACGAAAAGATTCACGTGGCGTTTTTTTATTCATTCCTCTGTGATGATTTTGGCGTCGTACTCTTGTGCATTTGTCAGTGTCTAGTAATACATTATTATCAAGTTTTATTCTTATCAAATTATAAACAAGTCAGTCACAGTCAGAGCCAAGCAAAGTAGGGCACGGTCAAGTCAAAGTCATGGCTACCAAAGTTTTTTTTTTTTTTTTTTTTTGTGTTGTTCCGTCTATACTTCCTCCGACACATGCCGGAGACATTGTTAGACCAAACATTGCTTAGCAGTTTACTATATTTTTTTAGATTCTCGGCGATGATCACCTTTCATATTATAGTTTGGCTAGATTGATATAAATATTTATATAACTGATGCATACGTATATATTTATATATTTAAATACAATACTTAAATATATATTTTTTACTGGGCAAGTGCCTTTATTAACTGTACAAAACACAAGCTAATACTAACACTACAAAAACATAATCAGAAATATATACTTAAATATATATTAACACCCAGATATAGACCAAACACAGATGTTCATCACATTAATGTTTGTCCTAGGTGGGAATCGAACCTACGCCTCCAAGCGCAGAACGCAGGTTCACTACCAAATGGACCAACGGGGCTATCAATTTATTCTTAACAAACAATATTGGTTTGTTGATTTTGGTATTGTATCTATGATTACTCTGTGTTACGGCAAACCAAGTCTCTCCAAGAAAGGAACATAAAATACTAGAATTATGATACGACTAGCTGAAACCCGCCACTTCGTACGCGTAGAGCTCGGCCTTCGGCCAAGCTACTACAACCCGTTATAGCCTATGTATTATTCTAATGTATAAGCTATATAATTGTAAACTTTCATTAAAATCCACTCGGTAGTTTTTGCGTGAAAGAGGAACAAACATCCATACATTCATACATACACACTTTCGCGTTTATAATATTAGTAGGATTTAACGAGCCTCCTGTTAACGTCAAAATTTCCTCATCCCACCCTACCGCTACGACCCCGTGAGGGTAAGATTTGAAAGCACCAAGAGGCTCGTTAAAAAGACGTACAGTGTTATTCTAACCCAACATGTGATTGCTACGGCGTAGCACTCTACAACGTGTTGCGTAGCGACTGCTGGCGTAGCTAATTTAGTTCCACACGAACGAGTGTAGAAGTAAGTTTATGAAAAAAATATAAATTAAGATTGATTCAAATCTATTTCGCCATTAAAATGTTCTTTTTCTATTTCAATGAGTTTCTGAACGAGAACTGTAATATGACCATCGATCGTGTCGCTGTTGAGAATGGGCAATGAGTCATCATCATCAGCTGGAAGACGTCCACTGCTGAACATAGACCTCCCCCTTTAACCTCCACACTGAACGACAGCCTGCCTTTTGCATCCACTGGATGCCAGCGACTCTCAGAATATCGTCGGTCCATCTAGTGGGAGGACTACCTAAGCTGCGTCTTCCGGTTCGTTGTCTCCACTTAAGAACCTTTCTTCCCCATCGGTTATCGGTTCTTCGAGCGATGTGGCCTGCCCATTGCCATTTCAACTTGCAAATTTTAACAGCTATGTCGGTGACTTTGGTTCTTTGGCGAATATCCATGTGTAGGGCAATGAATAGTTAAGGCGAAATAGGACTCTAAGTCTAACAATTCAACAAGAAAAAAAAATACGATATAACTGGTAAAAATAAAACTCTTATTAGGATACAATTGTAAACAAATGATATTTGATATGGATAGTAGATAGCGTAATTTTCTTAATTTCTTTATTGATTTCAATATATTTGCTCGTCTATGTGTGCGTGCTTGCTGTTAAAATAGCTCTCATTTGAAAATTAATGCTGATCCAAATCATTCATTTCTCCATATCATTCGTTTTGAGGGCTGCTTCCTATTTGAGTCCTCACATTTTGACAGCGGTGGTTTGCGCGCCGGTCGGCGGCGCAGCGGGGCACTAGGGCTCGTGGGGCGGGCGGGAAGGCAGGACTGCTTAAGCTGCGCGCGAGGTCGATACGCAGTGTGTCAGGGCGCTTCGGTTCGACCGCATATTCGCTTGGCACCAAAGGTTCGCGAACGACTTTAAATCGTGTGGAAGCTCTGTTGCTTCTACTGAGTGACTCTCTCATTTACTGCCGCGCCGCGCCGGTCTTCACTCTACGGTGGATCCCGGCGTCATGTAAGTTTTCTTAGGTATTTTACCAGTGAGACAACCTGTGGGTCGTCTCATCATTGTGGTTATCGTTTTAAATTCCAATAATGTGATATTGGAATTTAATAAGATAAGCGGCGTACCATTTCCTCCGCGGAACCGAATGGTTGCTTTCTACCGTGGTTACGTTAAAAGACGTAACTTATCAAACAAAATATTAAAATTTAACAATGTAGTAAACGGTAATATAAAGAAAAGATATTTTTTGGTTAGCCACACGTTCAACCGTCGCTGATCACCGTTGTTTAAAATTAGAGAGGACTTGAAAATGATTTAATCAATAATATAGAATGCTTCTACCGGATTTGAAGATTACATATAGCATCTATCTCTTGTGGTGCCACGTCTGTTTTAGATCTTTGTCTATGTCTGGCTCGAGGTCTTTTTAGTACGTTTTTACTAACTCACTTTCTTGTCTGTCGGTTTGACTATTCCAAGATTGTTCGGTACAAATTTTAAAACTGATTTTAAACTTCCTGATGAGGTAGATAGGTACATAAATAGATAGAAAAACTCTTTATTGTTCACACCACACATTTCGTACACATGATAAAGGTAGAGAGGTAGAGGTCTGGAATTTAAAATATAGTTCATATCTGGACGACAATAAAAATTAAACCAGGGGGAATCTCATGAAAATTTTGCAGGCTGCTTTTGGCGAATCTTATCTTTTGTTAGCCTATTAGTACCTACATATAATTTAAACGAGATTGCGATAGCCCAGAAGATGATGCTTGGCCAGGGCGACCGCCAACTACGGTTACCCATGAGAACGTCGTCAGGGTTGTTTTATTTCTATTTTTACTAGTTAGTAGGCTTGCTTTTGTCCGCCACTTTGCCTAAAGTTAAGCGATGATGCGGTCCATGATGGATCAAGCTTGCCTAGAAAAATCCGATTCACTCGTGACTTGAAGACATGAATTGTGACTTGGATTTATTCGGGTTCACGGTTTCTTACAAATTTGCTTTAAAATTGCTAAGAATGATCACCCAAACATAAAATTAAACCATAGGAAAGCAATTTGACTGTGAAGCATCTGGAACAAGAAGCGCTAAACACGTGCGTTTTCGAAATTCAGCGTTTATCGGTGTAAATTTGCTATTCCTAGAATAAAGAAGCATTTACTGTGATTTCTTGTATACCTTTTATATAAAATCTTTTATGTTAAAATCAAACTTTTGCACAAAGTTTTTCCCAAGTTGAGATATCGTAGTTGCTGAAATGTTCGCGAAGTGCAGTGCAATTTGCATCTTAAAGGTTAGCTGAGTGGAAACTACTCCCACATTAATTAACCCAGAACAGAAAGAAAATTTGTGGTTAAGGATCGTTATGACAGAAATCTGCGAATAAAAAAAACCTCAGCGGAGCTCGCTGGGGCCCAGTGAAACTATAAAAACTAGAAAGCCCGTAATCGTACAAAAGAAGACCTGACCTGTGAGAGCGGGCTAGTTAGAAAAGCCAGAAGAAAAATGTAAAAAAAGTTAGTTTCAGACATCAACAAAAAAATCACTGGTTTAGCAAAATTGGTTTGTCTTTAGACCTTCAACAGTCTATGGACAGTCTAACTGTATTTGTAAAAAAAAACCGCTTAGACCCAACGACATCAACTCTTCAAGGAACGAGATTGGACGAATGTGGTATAGTCCGGTGAATCTAATATTGAAGTAAGTTTTTTTACAAACTTTTTTAACAACCTTAATGCTTACTCTCATTTTGCTCTGGAATTAAGAAAATGACAATTAATAATTTCACTTTTTCGCAGTCATTCGGAACACCGGGTGTGAAAACCTTCGTGAGACGGCATATCGGCGAAGAATACCCCCCAGATTGCGTGGTACGAAAAACGAAACACGAAATAAGAAGTATCATAATGAAATGTTTGGTTGTAAAGGCTCTATGCGCGGTAAAAAGTACCTGAACGTATTGACACGATACGGGGTCAAAAATCAACAAGGTAATGCCTAAGTGAAGTATATAATTAGTAAGTATAGTAAGTAAAAAAAACAACTTTATACTTACATGTAGAAACTTAAACTAAAATAAACCAGCCAAGGGCGAGTCGGGCTCGCGCACTGATGGTTCCGTACCACCACAAAATACAAAAAGTAGTGCAAAAAGACAACATCACGCCCAGGCGGACGCTCATTCAAGTACTGACCGCGCCCTAAGATGTACAGAAATTTGTCACCGACTCACACTTTGAAATTATTTATTGTTATACTTTAGAGTGTGTACTATAATCATATTAATGATTTCAAGTAAGACGCTATTATACATAATTTTTACCGTTTTTCCATACGTCACATAACAGTTAATAGGTCGCCCCCCATACAGCAATATTAATATTTATTTATTAACTTTATTATTATTTCTTAGTTAATTCGCCGCAACGTTACACGTTCTTTGAAAATATGAACTGGCTATCTATTACGGTTCGAAAAATACAGCCAAAAATATAGACGGACAGACAGACATCGTAGGTTCAGGGTCCCGTTTTTACCCTTTGGGTACGGAAGCCTTAAAAGTGGAAATATTACAGTTAAAACAGAAACTGAAAGTCCTCATCATAACTTTTGCTGAAGGGAACCAAAACGTCACGTACCTATGTTTTTTTTTTCTTCAGAAAGTGCTTAATCAGTTTCGACAAAATTAATATGAAACCATCTACCATTCAAAAAAATAATCGAGTATAAAACATACAGTTGAATTCATAACCTCGTCCTTTTCGAAGTCGGTTAAAATAGCAAAGCGCAGCATTTTTTGTATTTTTTTTTATACTAGCTGATCTGACAGAACTGTCAAACACGCAAAGTTAAAACAGTAAATTTTATTTTTTTACATAACAATAATGTAACCTTGGGTAACCTTGGGTTACATTATTGGAGTTTTAGTAAGGATCCCTATTTTTTTTTAATATAATATAGCCTACGTTACCCGGAGATAGTGTAGCTTCCCAACGGTGAAATATTTTTTCAAATCGTTTCAGTAGTTTCGGAGCCTATTCAATACAAACAAACAATCAAATCTTTCCTCTTTATAATATTAGTATAGATAGTATAGATGAACAAAAGGCACGCTGGGTTGTCAACCACAATGCCTGAATAAAAGTTGAGAGCAAAGGAAATCCTGACAGGCGTGGAGTACTCGTAACAACTCTGACGTAATGGAACCTGGCACTGCGCGCCGTGTGCTGAGATGTTTATTATTTTAATAACAAACTATTCCGCTGAATCAACAGTGATGCCGACATAGCTGTTAAAATTTGCAAGTTGAAGTGGCAATGGACAGGCCACATCGCTCGAGAAACCGATAACCGAAGGGGAGAAAGGTTCTTGAGTGGAGACCACGAACCGGAAGACGCAGCGTAGTTAGGCCGCCCACTAGATGGACCGACGACATTGTGAGAGTCGCTGGCATCCAGTGGATGCAAAATGCAGGCTGTCGTTCAGTGTGGAGGTTAAAGGGGGAGGCCTATATTCAGCAGTGGACATCTTCTGGCTGATGATGATGAATAGCGATGCTGTTCGCATGTAAAATACCTCCTTACACTCTTCATTATTAGCATCAGCCTGTAGTCCACTGTCGGACATATATGCCTCTCCCAGTGAACTCTCGATCTTCGATTTTTACGCTACGTTTGCCAACTGCAGTTCCCACTATACAGTTTTATAAGGAAAGAGTATGTTAAGCCGAAGGGGGTTCGTTACACTCATCATTTTGATCAACTATGGGACCAAACCTGAAATCGCGAAAATAATCAGCAATTCCATACATTTTGTCGAGTGTTCCATACATTTTGTCAATCACCGTTTTCTAAGGAACAGGTGATAAAAAAACCAGTGTTGATACAATACTAAAAGTTGGTGTAAGTTGTTCTCTCTGACTGACGATTTCACATCACGAAATCTACTCGACCGACAAAACTGAAATTAGAGAGATAGATTCCGGGGTTCAAGGTCCGCTAAGAAAAGATTTTGTAAAAGGGCAAATAAAGGTAAACAGTTTAAATGAGTCTACGAGTGCGAGTCGTGGGCAATAGCTAGCTTATAATATAAAAAACCGTTCTAAAAAAGGAATACATTTGATTTGGTAGATATCTTAAGAATAACATGGCCAACGTTTTAAAGTATCTTCTTTTTCCCAGCCTCCGTAATCTTTCAAAGTGAATAATTGAAATTACGTAGCGGTTATAAATAGCGTTACCAAGAAAAAGCTTATACACGTGGGCCCATGTTATTTTCCGTAAAATGGTTTTCTTGTTTATTTAGCTCGATATTATAAAGTCACGACAAGGTAACCAGCCCCTAACTGACAGCAAATCTAAAGTCTATGCCAACTGACAGGGTAACCAGCCCAAAACTGACGCCAATATCCCAGGCCCTCTTTGAGTACCAAAAGGGTCGATATTATAATCTACGAAGTAAACCTCTATAAACCTTATATCCTCCTAAATTCACAGGTTTCTGATTCCCTGGTCGATTCGAGATCGGCTGTATTTTTACTAAAACATGGTAGCATCCAAAAATAGCTCATCTACGCTACTAATGGCCTACGCTACTAATTTGAGGTGTTTGGGGTCGAGACATTGGGCCCTTGGGGAGCGGGAGCTCACCTCATTTTCAAAAATCTTTCAGAGCGCCTGGTTAATGCGACGCGTGACCAAAATGCTGGCGTGTTTCTGGCTCAACGCATAAGCATTGCCATTCAACGTGGTAATGCCGCCAGCATGCTGGGTACGCTGCCAACTGGTAGTGGGCTTGAGCATTTGGATTGTCTTTAGACCTTCAACGGTCTATGGGCAGTCTAACTGTATTTGTAGTTTTAGTTTTAGCTTGTATTTTGTTTAGTTAATAAAGGCGCTTGCCCAGGTGTTTAGTATATAGCAATGACCAAAGACCAGTTTCACTATTGTACCATGGACACCTTACTACCTTGTTTTTCAAATTTTAGAGAATACATAAAAATGTCTCGACGGAATTTCTCTTTTTCAACGGAAAAGTGTGGTTTTATTCGAAACTCGATTTCAAATGAAATTTTATATAGGAAAAGAGGTGTTTTTGACAAGGTTTTACTAACATGCTTCAATCAATTTATCATTTTTTGCCCAAAAAAAAAAAATATTTCAAAAGTGGAAAAGTGAGGTTTTGTTCTTCACCTCCTCAATTGTAATTGGAAAACTATATATAATTTTTTTTAATAACAGGTGGATTTATGTCCATTCAGAACAAATAAAGTTAGAATTGACTATTAACACTCAACATTTTATGAAACCACAATATATGGTACTGGTGTAATTACCATCCCTAATGGCTCCGTTGGCTACTGTAAAATCACTTCGTTAGTGCCAAAGTACAGTGTATTAAAATTCTCTGCACCTGGCAGCCATTTCCCTGGTTTTAATATTACCGATGACTTTGTTGTAGCGTTGACAAATTGAACTTATTGTTCATAATGGTGTGTTCCCTATTAAACTAAATAACATGACAAACCTGGAAAATATCGATGCTGACAAGGCGGCAGTCAAGTCTCTCATAGACAGTCTAAAATCAATTGAATTGCATCGGCAAACTACCAAAAAATACGAAACACACTATTCTGTAATGTCTATTATAAATTGTAATACTGATTTGTTTATCTGCCATGTATTTTGGTTATAAGTGGTTTTGTAAACCTGGCTGCAACCGCCGTTTACGCGTATAATTTAATTGGACACCTCCGTCTGTGAACTCACTATCCTGCACTGTAGACCTGCCATGCAGGTATACGTATGAAAATGAAAGAACTTCCTGTCGCAGTGACTCCCATCAGGTGACAAATCTGATTGTAGACCTAGACTTGCCTCATGTCTCCTTAAAAAGGGGGAGATGTTACGCTCGGGTTTAAGAGGTTTTATTGCTGCCTTGGCATTCCTGCGTCAGGAGTATGAGTTCAGTGTCAGAGGGCCTATCTGTCGGATAATCAGTCTGACGAGAACCTTCATCCGAGACGGTTGCCTAAGGGTATTTTCTAAATATTTGTAACAAGGGAAATAAACTCCTTTGCCCTTAAAAATTGTTTTTTTTTTACCTTTTCAACACCCGCTGTGTAAATGTTGCGCCCGCACGCCCGCTGCCGGTGGTGCAAGGCGATGAGAAGAGACGTTGTATCGCCTTAGACTCCTTTATATTGCTGTGAAGATCATTGTAATATAAGTACATAAGTGTTTCATAAGGAGGTACTTAAATCAAATTTGTTGTTTGTTCACGACTCTCGACTTGTGTTAGTTTATCTCCAGAACCACTACACCTTTTAGAAAAAATCTTACTAGCTATTTGAAAGCTACACTATACCAGATGGACATAAGCTATGGTATAGCCAATATCTACTTAAAATATACAATTAATTAAGCTTGACGAAGTCGGGGCGGGCCGCTAGTTGTTTATAAAATAATAATAATATAATATCTTAATTGCTTTTATTTTAAATATTTGCCATAAAAACAGATAGCTTTTCTTATAAAATCTATGATTACTGCAGATTTTAGGTTATGTTAAACTATCTCGTATATTAAATAAATAAATAATAAATAAATATTCGGGACATTTTTGCACACACGGTCATCTGACCCCAAACTAAGCAAAGCTTGTGATATGGCTGCCAGAGACTGATATTTATACATATATAGGTTTAAATACATGCTTAAATAGATATTAACACCCAGATATAGAACAAACAACAATATATAACAACTTATAACAATATTCCACCAAAACCATGAATAATGGTAACTAATCAAATATCTATTACTTATTTACTTTGCAACTTTTACTTATCTGAGTTCAGTAGACGTGAAATCTGAATTAGATGCGAAATACGTGGTCATCATAAACGCATCTACTCTTGGCATATTATCGCGCTTTGACATAACTACTTTCAGTTATTGTTGTAATCACAGTTTTTTTTTCTGTTGTTATAATAGCTCAGTGACTTCTTCACAAGGACCAACTACGTTAATGATCCACAGAATGGATTTATAATTAGGAACAAACAAACACAAACCAATACAAATTCCCGGCCAAAACTTGTTGATATTGTATACGGTGACATCACGTTCGTTCCAGCCAATAGTTTATAATTCCCGCGCATATATACAACTTTCTTATAATTAAATTAGACAATTAAAACACCATTAACTACAAAAATAAACGCATAGGCAGTGAGGTGTAATAATAGATACGTTATAGGCAAACAACACGGCTTTAAAAACTAACTAAACGCAGCATAAATCTCTACTTACCTTCGCATTTTGTGAAACAAGGGAAATAATATGAAAGACTTTTTACGCTATATCAGTTGTTGGAAAGACAAAAATACAATTTGTTATGGACACTCGCAGTGCGTGACTGAGAGACGGCTGAGCGAAGTCGGGCAGGCAGCCTTGCATTCTTCTAGTCAATATGGTGGCGGGCACAACCTATCTACAGGTAAAAGTGTCTTAGCGTATAAATATAACTCTAACATACCTATAGCAATAAAGTACACAAAAAAATTGCCACAAAGTTTAATAAGTAAATATAACATTAAAGGAAAAAATTTATATCGAGAAATGTAGGTACAATTTTCCAACCAAACTCCTACAAGAAATAGAAGAGTAGATATTATCAATTTCATATCAGTTGTTTACTTACTCAACTGGCACAAAACTGTCACGGACTGCACTGAGAAATAATTGGCAGCAAGCTCCTATAAACACTCTGGATGCTTCAGTGAACAGTTTAAGTACGACTAAAAGTTTGTCTATATCCTAGTTAGTTTTTGTTTAAGTACCTACTATTATTTATGTTTTGAATGGGGGCTTAGCCATGCTCGGCATCAAATTGCATTATCAAATCATCCGAAACACTGAGATACGACGTCGCACCAAAGCTGCAGACGTCGTAAATAGGGTGAAGGAACTTAAGTGGAACTGGGCAAGACACAAGGCCGGGACGTAATGATGGCAGGTGGTGTACAGCAGTAACCGCGTGGTGGCCGAGACTAGGTTGGCGGAACCCAGGCCGACCGAGGATGAGGTGGACTGACGACATCAGAAATACTGTCGGGAACGAGTGGATGCGAATAGCGTGAGACCGGGGAGAGTTGCATAAACAAAGGGAGGCCTATACCCAGCAGTTGTTCACTCAGGGCTGACGATGATCATGATTTATGTTTTAAATGTTTACCTATTTTTACCTGAATATAATAATACATGATAAGTCCCGATAAACATTTAAAACATGTGTTCAAAACGCGAAAGCTTAAAAATTACTATTAATATTTATGTAGGTAATGGTTTCATGATGACGTTCGCTACTCACGCCACCTTACCATATCTGTCTTGTTTGTCTGATCTGAGGCTTGAATGATAATCCAAAGCATGATTGAGCATTCAGTTCTCGTTCCCGTTATCGAGGCGGCCCTTATTTTCCCTTCTCCCTTGTACATTTAATAATATTATACCTACTTAGTTTCTTTTTGTGCTATGGCACCAAATTATTTTAGGGCAAAGAGATAAATTCATCCCTCAATGATTCTGCGCAGTTTAGAGGTCTGATCTTTTTGTAATTTTTAAAACATTGTTTTCTTTACTGTTTATATACTTCTGGAAGGTACTGAGACGTTCGAAAACAAAACTGCTATGTTTAAGTTTTTGGGTAATATGAAATTCCACGTGTTATACCTGGGAGATAATGACGGAGTTTTACCTAACAATAAAACTTATATTAAAATGCTTAACATATTAGAAACCTTCCATATTAGAATGACGTCTTGTTTTCTGTCCCGAGGTGGTACAATACGTAAGTATACGCCTCGAGCACTCTATCCACTAGGCTACGGCCAACTTTATTGTATAGTATTTTAGTTACAATTGTGGACCCCGTCGGGCACAGCTAAATGATATGGAAGAGAGTAACCTTTACCGTAGATTCATAATTTTACCGCCCCAGTTACGCACTAGCGCCACTCTAGTAAATAATTAACAATTCTAAACCCATTACAGTTCTACTTTTTCTCGATTGCTTGTACGCCGCGTCCGCACCGCCTGTACTCTCCAGTGGCGTTAGACCTAATTTTATTAATTTTCTGCAGGGAAAGACTGCGGGATATTGACTGGCTGTCGCTCCGCCGAGATTGTCATCATGTCTTTGCAAAACTTATTCGCACCAAAGATCCACGAGAGACTGACAGCAACCAAGAGATTCCGGTCCCGCCTAAAGGAAGGCAACGACTATCGGTATGTGCCTTACTTTCTGAGAAAAGCATGTACTTAATGCACTTGACCTGAAAATTAATTTATGTAAAATACTTCTTGCATTTTTTTCGATAGCGATGCCTCACTACCGTAGACCTCACATCACTGGGAGTTGGCTCGTGTGTTGGCACTGGCATGTACCTCGTGGCTGGAATGGTGGCACGCAAGTATGCAGGCCCTGGAGTCGTCATCAGCTTCATGATTGCGGCACTGGCTAGCATCTTCTCAGGTAATTACGACGCGCAATCTTAGACCAAAGACTTACTGGAGAGTCAAGGCGGCGGCATCGTAGCGTACGCATATCGTAGGCAATCGTGGAAAGTGGAAAGTGGTCATCTTGAGGTTTAAAATATGTATGTTCAAAATTGTTCCTCATTTACTAGAGTTTTGAAAAGTCGCGTGGTGGAGGCGCGACGCTACGTGAATCGCAATGGGTAAACCGGGAAGAGTTGAGTATTAATTTTTCCACAGCAACATGAACGGCACGACACTGCCGTCTCGACTTTCGACTGGGCGTTGGGCCTCACGTCTTATTGATATAACACTACTTAAAAAAAAAATTGGTCGCTGATCACTTTTGAAGTTTAGTTCAAGATCAACTGCCTGATATAAAAATATATGCATAGATCTTCTAAGTTCCAAGCTTTCGTCTGTAGCATCACCACGGAATACAAAATAGTACAGTAGCATTACTACACTCCATTGCATTATTTAGTGGAGAGGCGCGCAGTGAGATCCTTATCAATATTTTAAATTATATAGGTAAGTAAAGTAAAGGTTTTCACCAAGGCTGATTTGAAACAGCAGACTGTGCAAAGCCCGAATGGTTTCATTACAGAGCGACAGGCCCATTAGTCATACCTTGCGCAGTATTAAATCATCAGATATTTACTTACCACTCAATAAAAGAAACATCCGGGCTAAGAAAGCGATTACCCACTTTGATAAGGCGCGTTTCATGGACGCAACAGCAAATCCAATAGACCCGTACATCGTTTTAGTCGGTGTAAAGTCTCTCTACCCTGCTCTCACATAAGCTAAATTCGTCTCCCATCTTTCACATCATTATCAAGTTTCTATCATCATCATCATCATTATCAGCCTATCTGTTCCCACTGCTAAGACACGAGCATTATTTCAGAGAAAGAGGATGGACCTTAATCCTTGCTGGCCCAGTGCGTGTTGGTGAATGTCATAATGTCTTCGAACATTGGAGGTTCATCGGTTTCTCCACGATGTTTTTCTTCACCGTTTTAAAGCGATGGCATCGAAACGGCACATATTTTATATAAGTTACTAAATAAGTCACCGGTGCAGGCAAGGCCAAGGATCAAACCGGTCGTTAGACTGTAAAGCGCAGATGCTACCGCTTGGCCACCATCGATCGCTCTCAAAGTTTCGATGAATTACAATCAGAAATAACTTATTGTCAATCTGTGTAGGTATATGTAAGATCTTAAAAGAGTCTTAACAGCATCACATCATCGGCCAGTAAACGTCCACTGCTGAACAAAGGCCTCTCTTTTAGAGAAGGGTGTGCTCACGCCTGGCAAGCGGCTTGGGGATCGGAGTACATTCACCGTGTACTAATAGGATGCTGCCCATCCTCTGGTGATTCTGGTCGCAGTTTTAGGAGATACCGGGTGAAACTTTATATAATACTAACCAATTAAATTCACATTCGTTTAATAAAATGTCAACTACCTACTTCAAAATAATAACATACGTGGTTTGAATAAATGTTCTTCTTATTAGGTGCTTGCTATGCAGAGTTTGGCGTCAGAGTGCCGAACACTACTGGCTCTGCGTATACCTACTCCTACGTCACAGTGGGAGAGTTCATTGCGTTTATCATCGGCTGGAACATGGTGCTGGAGTATTTGGTAAGTATCATGTCTAAATTCAACCAGTATCTCGTTTTTCACATGTTGTAACCCGGTTTTAAGGTGAGTCGCCTGTTTATGACAAAATGTTTACCTTCTCATCAGCCTACCGCTGAGGTCTCCGTTTAGAGTGGATTGAAACTTGGTTTGACTCATATAAAATAAAAGGAGGCCAATTTTTATCGCTCGTATGATTTTTCGCACGAAAATAACACGCAATATTAGTAAAATAACTGACTTTCGAATTAAATTCCAAACGCAAGTCGCATTTTTAGGATCCTATAATAGGACGTAGTAGGTGAAGTAAGAATGTTTCTCAAGTGGTTTTATTATTGACTAAACCATAAAAAACTATATGTTATGTAGGTATGAAATTTGAATAAGTCCAGCTTCGATCTCCAGATTTTTTCTGTAACCACCAATTTCAGAACTATAATTGTGACCACAATTATAAGACTGGCTACGGAAACGGAATCCTATCATATGCGTGTATCGACACGCTCTTGGCCAGTTATTTAAATAATCAAATCACTCGCTAACGCAAAGAGTGGTTTGGACTATTTGAATTTGCTCTCGACCAATAGAAAACCTTTCATTTTGAATGATATTATCGTGCCAAGTCCTACAAGCGATTCAAAAATCAATTCCGTGGTTGTGTATGCGCATTGTTGTAGCTGTATAAATACCAGAACTGTACTTTTGATGTGGTACTCGTGAAGCGGAAACACTTCTTTGTTGTTTTGAGGACTTCATTAAGAGGTATCAAAGAGAGAAACATTTGACTATCAACTATGTGTGTGATGGCTAGAGCTACAAGTCTCAACATTCCTTCGATGACGGCGATGCACTGTTGGCTGACGTGATCCCTGTACCGTCCGAGATTTTAGTACCTAACCTAAAATTTCGCCTCTACAAGGACCAATGTTTGCTATACTCTCTTCGTGGAATAAATACAACCAATGGACGGAAGAAAAGCTTTTACGTTATGTATCTACTTTGTCTTCAACTTGTGGTAAGAAAATAATGGTGCCATTCTTTATTTTTGCGTGTTCGCCAGAATATTGGATGAGATATAATAAAAATGAACTCAAGTGATCACCACTCACATTCATAGAACTATGTTGTTACATAAAATAATAAACGTTATTATGGCTTCTTTGAATTAAACATAAACAACCGTTCATCTATGACACAAAATATATTAATTGTTTGGGTCGCATCGCATACCGCTGACCTAACTGACCCGCACTTCAGTTCACGGTAGTCGTTTCACTTCTTGAAACGTAAATAGGTACAAAAGCAATACCAGATAATATACCACCTAATTTTTTAACAAGCTTTCATTTAACTTGCAATTTTGAAGCAGATATCTTCAACTGATTGAGCAGATTTTTTGTAACCACTACTTACTACTTACTTACTTAACTACTACTTACTAACAAAACTGTACAACTTACTGAAAAAACCACATACAGTCGAATTGATAACCTCCTCCTTTAAAAAGTCGATTATAAAGTTGAAAATGACAGTTAAAACAGAGATGAATGATGAAAGTCCTCATCTAAACTTTTGCTGAAGCGAAGGGAACCACGTTCGAAGAAAGAAGACTTTATAGAACCAACACGCCAATTATAATTCGAAGAAAGAAGATACTGGAAAATTACCGTCGGAGCCATTGGACCAAGTACCTCCTAGACTTGTAAGCTCGTTTATCGATCTCTAGGATCGTACCTAGTCCAATGTTTTTGACACTTCAACAATTCACATGTTCCTCGAGTGTCAATGGGTAATAATGGTGGATTCTTATTCTTATTATTAGCGATCGAGTGAGGGGAAGTGAATAATTGAGGCAGTTAAATGTGTATTATCGTGTTGTTTCTAAAATACCATAGAAGTCTCATGATTTTGCGGAGTGAAACTTCTGTGCTTGTATTAATATGTTTTCTATGGTTTGGGTATTTTTTTAATATGTCAATAATGTAGGCTAGGGTGTTTTGACCACAATCTTACATGTGACGATATTTTAAAAGATGTACGATTAATAAAGGTTTTTTTTTTACTCTAGATTGGGACCAGCGCCTGTGCTAGAGCTCTAAGTGCCAGCTTTGACACCATCATGAACGGGGATATCAGTAACGCCTTGGCCAACTGTTTTGGTACTATTTACGGTAAGTGTTTTACTCGGAATTTTGTAAATAATGTTTCTAAAACAGCTTCTGCGAAGTAAGTTTAATGTTTATAAACACTGTGTAAGAAATTTCTTTGTCATCATCAGCCACTCTGCCTTCTTTTTATAATGTAAAATACCCTCTCTGTACTTCGCACTTCGAATCAATTAAAATTTGGAAGCCAGCCCGCTCTAGATAAACAAAATTTAGAAACGATGGTCAAAGCGAAAAGATGTGTTATAATAAAAAAGAATGCAAAATAGGCAGATGATTAAGAAGTTATCCCTTGAACTTAAATAAAGACGAAAGTAATTCGGTCAGCACGGATTATTTTGCAGCAGAATTGCTGTTTGTATAATTCGCCACAGCACTTTGAATGATTGACATCATTCTGTTGGCCTTTAAAAGTACCAACTTTGCAGCAGTTTTAGAACCGAACGGTCTACTGCAGGATGACGGCAAAAAGTCCGACGGAATGACTCTCATTCGTTGAAAGATGGGACGGCCTTTAGTGTGAGACGCTTTGGTGGATACGCTGGAGACGTTTCACCTTCCAGTCTCACTTTCTTTCTCGCCGGGGGCCAGGTGTTTTAGGATAATTAAGAAGTAGTGAGGGAAAGTGGAGAATTCTTTACGTGACCAAAATGCTGGCCTTTACTTTGGGCAGAAAGTTAGCCAATCCAGCGAGGCAACACGGCCAGAATTTTGGGCATGTTGCCTGAAATTGGAGATCGTTTATACCATCTATTAGGTCTTCATTGTTTCCTCAAATTTATCTACTATAAACGATCTCTAATTAGTTTTAGTTTCATTGCTAAGTTTAAATCTGATTAGTTTAAATATATTAATTTGTTTTAATAGATAAATTAGTTAACATATATTAATTAGTTTATATAGATAAATTATTATTAGTTTAAATAGATAACTTTTTAGTTATTTTTTATAATTACTTATTAGTAACTAGCTATATACAGGGTTATTGATAATTATGGCTACCTCTTAATGGCAGCTTCTCTACATAACGCTGAACAAATTTTGTTTCACAACAGTATAAAACTGAACGAATTCACAATATTTTTAATATTTGTCAAATGCCAAATGTTTGTATTGTCAAAAAAGCTTTTAATAGCTTTTAAACGTTGGCAAAGTATCGGTGATGCCTATGGTGATACAGGTATCGAGGTGGTGGTTGATAGGTGACGGTGATCGCTTACCTCCAGGCGGCCCGTTAGCTTGCTTGCCGTATGGCATGAAAAACTTGTGTATTTTGTTGGTGATGGTTGGTAGCTTCCTCCGGGCCCTCGTTCCTTCTCATTTGATACCACGTAAAGTGTTTGAAACTTGAAGCCATTTGCATATTTATGTCATGGAAACAAAGTTCGGTATGACGTAGGGCTGCTGCCTGCGAGAGGTTGTTAGCTAATTATCAATAACCCTGTGTAACTATATTCTTAATTTTCTCAATTATATTATTGTAGAACGTTTGTATAAAAATGGATGATTGTCCGATTTGGGCACTAATATTATTTAAAGAAAAATAATTAATTAAGCGAACGTTTCAAGAAACTGCCACAGCGTGCATTGCGAAAAAAAAAATGAGCAGCATACTATACAAGTATATTTTAACGGTTTAGGCTATATTTGACCGAGCGAAGCATAGCTCTCAAATTCTACACTGGAGTCTACAGTGCAGTGGACGTCCTATGGCTAAAACGATGACGATGAACTTGAATAACGATAATTCGATCTTCATAAAAAAATTGCTAGACCAAATAAACCCAGGACCCTATTATTAAGCCTACGATGTCTGTCTGTCTGTCTGTCTGTCTTTCTGCCTGTTTGTATGTCTGTCTATCTGTCCGTCTGTCCGTCTGTCCGTCTGTCCGTCCGTCCGTCCGTCCATCCGTCCGTCCGTCCGTCCGTCCGTCCGTTTCCGTCCGTCCGTCTGTCCGTCCGTCCATCCATCCGTCCGTCCGTCCGTCCGTCCTATCTATTAACGGCTGTATCTTTCGAAACGTAATAGATAACCAGTTGATATTTTCACAAAATATGTAACATTACGGCGGATTCACTAACAAATAATAAAAAAGTAGAAACGAAAAGGATACAACAAACGTATTTTTTATGTATTTTTGTATGAGCTCTAATGTATAAACGATAAAACGTACAAGCGTCAAACTTGGCATGATTATAGTACACATTTTAAAGTATAACATCAAATAATAAATAATGGCCAAGTGCGAGTCGGTGCCAAATTTCTGTCATACAATTATAACATTACTATGTTATAATTGTGTTATACTCGAGCGCCTGTAGCAAAATAATTAACTGTGGCTGCGTAGCAATTACTTCGACTATTTTGGGAAGCGTTGTAATAACTGGTGATTCGGTTACTTGGACGATCTTATTGTGTTTTGTGGTGGTACGGAATCCTCAGTGCGCAAGCCTGACTCGCACTTGGTCGGTTTATAACGCTAATTAATTACGGCACATTTCGACGCAGTCAACAATACCATGACACAGTTGAATGTAAAAAGTTTGTAGAGTATAAAAAGTTCATAACAGAAAGTTTCAGGAAAAACTTATTGGGAACCACTGCTCTAGTAAACAAACTCAAGTCTTTTAAAAATAATATTTGATACTTAATTTAAGAATAACATGAAGAAAAACATGAGTTAAAAGTTACAGAACGAGACTGGAATTCTTTGTCTCATCGTCACTTGGCCCGGTCTAGATGACATTGAGACGTGGTGGAGCACAGAAAATTATTTTTTTCTTTTCTGTGGGTGGACGTATATAATATAAATAATTAAATCAATAAAAGTTATATTAATAATTTGTAGACCTAAAAGATCTAAATTTTAATGTAATATAACCAAATTGTATTACACATAAAATATTTAGGTAATTATTTTAAATTTACCCACCTTCAGCAATTTGAATATTCATGGGTGCCTATGCCAAAAAACAAGGAAAATGTATGGAATAGATTTGTCAGATTATGTAGTCTGTAAGTTCTAAGATTAAGTAAGAACCTATTTAGTTTCAAAAGGGTGTAGTTAATTGGAATAGCCGTGGTAGCCCATTTGAGAGACCGCTAGACTTGAAAGCGTGAGGTCGCGGGTTCAAACCCCGGGCCCGTACCAATGAGCTCTTTGGAGCTTATGTACGGATTTTCATACCATTGGCTTTTTGGTAAAGGAAAACATCGTGAGGAAACCTGCATACGTACGGAGAAGGAATTTAATGGCGTATGTGAATCCACCAATCCGCACTGGGCCAGCGTGGTGGATATGGCCCAATCACCCTTTCGGGGGTAGGCTAAAATTCCAGTAGTGGACAGTTAACAGGCAGATGATGATGATGATGATGATGTAGTTAATTGCTGGCTAATTAATAGCGGGCCATCCATTTACGTTAATTCTTGCCAGATTCTAAATTCAAACAAGAAGTCTGTTTACTTTAATATGCGACCTATCCAATGCAAATTCATTACATTCTTAACATACTGTTATACATTCAGACAGGAATTAAGGTCAGTGGAAGGCCCGCTAATGTGTTAGGACGTAATTTTCTAATAGCTTTGCGTATGTTACTTTTGTTACTGAGCCTATGTTATTTACTGTAAACTCTATAATTTATAATATGCTGTTTTCATCTTTGCACTGATGTCTCTGCAACTTCTTGCATTGACATCACGACAATGATATGCCCGGAATCTGTATACAGAAGCCGGTTTTGGGTTCTGAAATAGTCTCCGAGATTATAAATTAGGTATATTTAATTTTTCCCGTAAGGAATATCATTCAGAGCATGGAGTTGAGCATGAACAACCCGGTTGTTTTTCAATTATATATTTCTTCATGAGTGCCTAGTGTATAAACTCAGTAACTATGAAAATAAAAAAATTAAAAAATTATAAACTTTTATATGCTCTAGTCGAAAAGTGTTGATGGTGGTAAAGCATTATTATGACGATAATGTTAAAGAGTGCGTAAAACTTCCAGATACAAAACATACAACTTAATTTCGCTCATAACTCGGAATATCGCTAAAGTATCATCCTACAGAGTGTGTATACCAAAGACTCTCCGGGGAAATTTATCCATCTCCTTCCAGCCTAGCATCGAGAAGATTTCAGGCTGGCGTAAGTTGATCGTTGCAATTTCGCTACTTCAGACACTTTGCTGTCATTATGTCTGATTAGACAAGACAATTAACAGATAAACAAAATATAGAGCTTTCCTAAGCTTACTTTTTACGTGCTTTTTACGCATACATCGTTTCGTTTGTTCAATTCAGGATGTCAAGTCATGACACCCGCGAGGTTGTGATTTTCGGTATCGTGATTCTGTTTTTATCATATTTTCCCCGTTTGTATTAAATTATTCAAAACATCCAGTTTAAAAATAGCGTAATCTCAAAGACAAGCTTACAAGGTAGCTGGATTTAAATGCATAATAGATACACCAGACCAGAGTGATAACAGAAAGTAAATTCAAAATTACACACGATGCGCTTCTTACCTGCAAGTTCGTAGTTTCTAATAGTTCGTAAATTTTTTGAGGACATTTTGATTTAATTTGTGTTTATTTTTTTACTGTTTACTAGGACGTCTTTTTGACTCTCGCGGATCAGACAAGGCACAATACAGTGGTTAAAACTTACTCTCGCACCCGTGTTCACGGGTGCAGCCAGGGGCGTTGTGGGGTGGGGGTTCTACCTACCCGAAATATTCTAGATATTACATTAATATTACATTGGAACCCCCCATACTAAAAGATACGCCTGTGCTCTCACTGACGGTCATCCACTCGAAGACTGATCGGATCATCTGTTGCTAACTTCGGTGATCGTTTGGGAACACCGTTTTTTCGAAGGGGAAATCTTCCAAAGATACCTGGTTGAATTGGCTTGCAACCAGGTTATGTGGTACTATTATACCCACTAAAACCGCTTGACAAGAAGGCTCTGGAATCTCCAGAAGAACGCATCGGAGCCCTCAGCACTACGCTACGGCTCTTCCCGAGACAACCGTGTTGTCTCAGACCGTCCGCCCACGACAACGTTAGTCACATAACATTGTCGTTTTCTCCCTGGGCACGCTTAAGTGGATGGTCAGAGTCCCAACTTTGACCATCCCGAGCCCGAAAGTCCTCTTTTAGTAGCCTCTTAATACAGGCAGGGGGTACCGGTGCCGTATTCTATTGCCCCAGCACCAGGACTAAGAAACATAGTCGAGTGTTTCCTAGTATTTGTGATAGTAACTACTGGTAATCATGATCCAATAAAACAAGGTCTGATAATCCGCGATTGACACATGCCTACGTCACTGTCGACGAGTCCACTACGTCCAGTTGCCACTTTATTGCAACAAACCATTGAAATTCATTGGAACGAACACAGAAATTGGGAAACAAATCTGTTAATAATCTATGAAATATAATGCAAAAAGCACTTCAATGAAATTTTGTTTGTCACCTCAAGCGAAGCAATTCAAGTTAAACACGGATTTAATGTACTAAAAATCGATGACGAAGCTTGTGTCACACGTGACCTTTGCGTCTTGGAAAAGCATACCTGGCAGAGCTGGTAATCTTGTTGACGCTATGTCATTTGAAATCATCTCACTTTACACATATTACAAATGCGAATGAAAGTAACTTCACTTCAGTGGAGATGCGTATACTGAGTATGTGAGTGTTGTGTGGGGACAATTCAATATTGCCGTAAATAGCTGCAAAAATTTACAATTTTAATGTTAACTATGTTATTTATTCTACTTACTAATACTACATACATCAAGATTTAACAAATCTTGATGAAATTTTACAAAACGGTAGTGTGCATCAGGGCAAACATAAAATACTTCCCTTTCCCTGAATAGCACAGGAAAACTGTAAATTTTGAGTGAAATCGCAGACATATCTAGTTTCTAATAAAATGCTAGCGAATTTCGCTGTAAAATCCTCGTAAACCGTCTAATGGAAGGATGCGACGCGACGTGAGCTACATAATTATCACAGTCTAGCAACCAATATGATAATAACTCATTAATCAAAGACCACACACACACACAAGGAAATTGTGTATTTTATTATTCTAGAAATATTAAGAGTTTGCTTAGTAATGTACAATTTCAAATGAACTAAAACTAAAACCTAAAACTATTTAATAATAAGTAACTTCATCATCATTTCAGCCGTAGGACGTCCACTGCTGGACATAAGCCTCCCCCATCGATCTCCAAAAGGGCTGGTTGGAAGCGGCCTGTATCCAGGGTTTCCCTGCGGTCTCTTTTAGGTCAACTGTCAATCTCGTGGGTGGACGTCCTACGCTGCGCTTACCAGTCCGTGGTCTTCATTCGAGAACCTTTCAGCCCCATCGGCCATCTGTGCACCTTCATTGTTAGTTTTAGTTTAGGGTAAAATAAGTATACCCTAAACTAACACAAGAATAATTGTATCAATCATTTTTGTCAATATAAAACACTGTATTCAAAATTAGTAAAATACGTAATTTCGTTTATTTGTATGACAATATTTTTGTCATCCAAGTAAACGAAATTTCCAGTTATTTTGATTTAAAAACCAAACTACCGAACCAATTGTAATGAAATTTCTATGGGACCAATCTAAAAGTATACAGGCTGTAAGGGGAACACTCTCGAAGCCACTTTTAGTATGGAACCAACCCTGAAATCGCGAAAAAAAAACAGCTGTTCCATACATTTTGTCGAGTGTCAATGACCGTTTTCTATAGAACAGCTGATATTTTTTTCGCGATTTCAGGGCTGGTCGCATAGTAAAAGTTGTTCCTAATGATGAGTTCAATTACCTTCTTTTGCCTTCGAGAGTGTTCCCCTTACATCCTGTATACTTTCAAATAAAAAAAATATCCGAATCGATTCATATATGACAGAGATCTGAAGTAACAAATATTATAAAAATATATAAAATAGAATCGAGAACCTTTTTTGAAGTCGGTAAAAAAAACTAAAAACCCCTTGGTGTACGGAAAAGTTGCCAGACTGGCAGTTGACGTTGAATGGCAATGCAAGTTTTTTGGCTAAAGTAGGCGCCAGTGTTCCTGTTACCAGTCGCCACCATTAAAAGTTTGGCCAGGTCCCTATACAGTTCGAAAACGGGTGACGCCACGGTCCTAAAGTCCCGACCCCAAATGGCACAAACATGTACATCCTGCCTAAATATCCACATTTGAGCCGTTTGAGGTTCTCAGCTTTACAGCAAGGAAAACAGATACATTACAATCAAAACTATTATCTAGGCTAATAATCACTGTTGTCTAGACAACACTAGACCAGTGATCCAAATCACAACCAACTTCTGATACAAATAAGTATTATAATAAGAGGCTTATTCCACCGTAAAGCCCACTAGTAAACTTGTTGATAGACTTTGGACTTCAACAAGTTTACTAGTTGCATTCAATACTTGCGTTGGTTTCGTCGCTATAATTTCATGAATATGCCAGTATCTTGACTATTTCAAAATAAACAATACGGAGTAGAAACTTTTACTTGTTGGTTTTAACACAGAAAAGAGACGAAGAAAAGAGGAGTAAATAGAACGGAAATGAGAAGGAAAATCTGTTACCAGGCATTATAAGTGAACCTTGATTGAACATTCTTATTTAGATCAACGTGTCGAACTCCACCCCAACTACACTCGATCCCCAAGCCGCCTGCCAAGCGTGGGGATTATGGCAACACCCCTCTCTAGAGGGAGGCCTTTGTCCTGCAGTGGACGTTTAATGGCTGCTGATGTGATGTGTGTGTGTGTCGAACTCCGCATCACAGTTGCTAACTGATTTCGAATGACTAACGTTTCGTTTATATGGGTGCAACTGGCTACAACAAATTTCTTACAAAAATGCCTTGAAAGCCGTTCTAATTTAAACAAAAAAAATATATTTTTGTGGGTGTTAAGAACTTCATGTACCGTACCTACATATTATGTCTGTAATAAAGTATTGAGTATTGACTTCGACCACAAATAAAGCAATCCCGTCCAGTTGTTTACTCGCACGTGTCCTCTTTCCTGCTCCGATCTCACACCTTTTCCAGACTTATTCTACTCCCAGTCCCTTCCCACTACTGACCCAATCCCACCTCGTTTTTCACGGAAGTTGCTCCCATTTCATTTCAACTTCCATCCCGGTTTCTCCTCGTTACAATTCAGCTCCCGTTCTCATTAAATCCCCCTATTGTCCCCTATTGTACAATTTGTACATTTGTCAAAGCCGGCGGGCTCACTTAGGTTCTATCCGGCACCTATTTTTTTGCCTCTTTTTGTGGAAAAACTAAATCAAACCTCTTTGTAAATTGAAAAATATTGTAAACACTGTACGTTAGTACATAATATAAATATCGATGTAAATAAGAACTTTAAATTTTTTGAGGAAACAAAAATTCACTGCCAAATAATTTAAGGTCGAGGCTATAAGTCCAATTTACGTATATTTCGTAATTTTCTTGGAAAATAATTGTGAAAATTTTCGGAGATTCATTAATTTTTTATTTAGTATGGAATGGGATGACGTACAAATAAATACGTAACGCAAAAATTTCGCATGTTGGTCAAAATATCATAAAATAAATATTTTTTAAGTAAGCAGAAAGCTTATTTAATTTACGGCTTTCTTTTCAATGCTTATATAAAGTTTTCACAAAACTAAAGCATGCAGTGACATAAAAAATCGAACATAACACATACAACTAAAATAAAGGCTGCGATAAAATCACTCAATGCATGGAACGCATCACGTATACGAAGTTCGTTCAACATGCCAATAACATGCACGCTGTCTGTTCAGAATCGAACAGGATTATTTGCGAGTAGAACCTTATATTTTCAATGCATATAATGTAGGGTTGAAACGTCCAGAATTTTCTGGACATGTCTGGAAATTTAAGCTTATGTCGGAATGCGAGGGAAAATTTTAAACGTCCGAAATTCTAGAAATAAAATGACAATGATAAAAATAAATAAAAATCAATGTTCTGGTCATCACAACCATCCATATAATTATGTCTTTTTTTTCTGGGCAAGTGCCTTTATTAACTAAACAAAATACAAGCTAAAACTAAAACTACAAAAACAGTTAGACTGCCCATATTTTTGAAAATGAGGTGAGCTCCCGGTCCCCAAGGGCCCAATGTCTCGACCCCAAACGCCTCAAATATTTAACCACTGCCGAGGTCAGCATATTTGCGTCGTTTGTGCTGCTCTGCCGAATTGGCAGCCGCGCCAGCCCTACCCCGTGTCTCAGGAAGATGTGACGGCGCCAAAGTATCGACACAAGTTGCGTCCCATATTATGTCTTTGAACCTTTGAGGTTCTTGGACATACCTGTTTCCTTACGATATCCATTTATTTTATTCCATGGTTCTACCAGTAGGACTACGAACAAGCAGCATTGCCCGTAATTATTTTGAACTAGGAGTAATAAAAGCAGTTATTTCCGGGTTCTGTTCTAATTATAGATTTTAACTTTTTATTGATTTGACAGTCGCTTATTTTGGTTGACATTAGTATGCATTAATCATTATCCGTGTAATTAAATATTAATTTCATGTATGCTAAGTGATGCGGAAGTGTTTGTGGATGCTAAATTTAAGTTAAATTTAATAACAATTTTACTAGCAATAATTTTTTATGGTAGTCATCATGATGTCTGCATACCATTTCTAGGTAGAAGCTAGAGCAAATACAACTGTTTTGTCACCTATGTACTATATTCACCGATGTACTATATAATTACCTAGGTTCACAGTCTAATAAAGTCATTGTATCATTATTGTTTTTTTTTTTTACTTTAGACACTTCTTTTAGTCGTTGTTCTGAAGACAAAAAGATGGAACCACGAGTCAATAATTCGATTGTTGATACCTTTCCAGGATTTTTATGACATTTGTTTCTGCTATGTTGAATTCATACTGTTACCTTTTTTACGTACCATTTAATTACTTTCGTTAGAACTGCGATCTGACTAAGCATTCAATGACGTCTTTCCACAGGGAAGCCACCGGATCTCCTCGCCTTCTTCATAACCATCGCAATGATGATGGTCCTCGTTACCGGCGTCAAAAAGTCTCTCTTCTTCAACAACATCCTAAACATAATAAACCTTAGTGTTTGGGTGTTTATCATGGCTGCGGGACTGTTCTACATTGACGTCAAGAACTGGACTGAACACGGAGGCTTCTTACCATTCGGATGGAATGGGGTGAGTAATCCAACCAATGTCTATACAAAAATTAATGATTGGTAAAAAAACATTTTTGTTTACAACATTTTAGTGGCTGTGCTATGAACCGACGCTATTGAGGTGGGTTTTTTTAATGCCATAGGTGGCAAACAAGCAGACGGGCTGCCTGATGGTAAGCAGTCAACTTCGATACTTGTAAAACCAAAGGCATCACAAATACGTTGCCGACTCTTAAGGACTCGTTTAACTCGCCTTTTGAAGAACCCCATGTTGTAGCTTCTCGGAAACACCGTGGAAGGTAGCTTATTACACATTTTGCAGGTATTAGGCAAGAAGGATCGTGTGAATCGCACAGTGTGCGATTTCCACTGATCTATGATGTGTGGATAAGCCTTTAGGCGGTGGCGGCTAGTGCGATGGTAAAACCGCGACTCCGGCATCAGATCAAATAGTTCTTCAGAACACTGTAAAACAGTTGTAAATGCGATAAAAGATACAAAGATACCCAACGTCTTTGCGCATGCTGAGCGGCTCTAGGTATTCAGTGAGCTTGGAATCGTCGAAAATTATTACAGTTCTACGCTGTCACGAGTTCCCTCTTCAGGAGCCAACTTTGAGTGCCATGTCATGGTGTCACGTTATCATAATTGAATGCGCACCTATACAACATTTCATGTTGCAGCTAACCATTGAAAAGATCCCTAGTCATGACCCAACCCTGAGTTCAGCACCCAAAATGCGTATACAATATTTCTTGTCTGTGATGTTGACAGTTCCTTCATCTGGAGCTAAACCCGGATGTCAACTCAGGTCATGCTTACCATAAAAATGCATTGACCTTGAAACTAAACCAACGTGTAAAAATTCTAATCCATAGGATAAGAAGAAGTGGTTCTAATTCAGCTTGTAAGATTTGACCAAAACAAAGAAACATACAAACATTGCAAGTTGAATCAAAGCTTGTAATGAAGAAGTAGAGTTTATATATAAAAGTGTGTATGTATTCTCACACTACTGATTTTGATAAATGAACTCTTTGTAGATTCGTGTAGGTTTAGAATTGGTCACCGGGGTAGGAGACGTCATCGTAGTTACAACAAACATTAAATATGTGGTAATACAAGACGGCGATATATAAAAGGGAATAAAAAACTTGCAGATTCATATGGGGCATCAATGATAAAGATAAACATATTTTATTTGCACAAACTACACTATTAGTCACTTTGCATCAGGTTTGTCTAGTAAGTAGGTGTACAAATCTAGAGAGATGGCATAGAAATACCGTAAATATTATAGTATACTAGCCCGCTACTTCGTACGCGTAGAGTTCGGCCTTCGGCCTCGCTATTAAGCTACCTGCCCTAATCACCTAGCGGTATAAAATATACTTTACGACCTATTCTCATACCTACCAAATATACATTAAAAATCATATAAATCGGTAGAGCCGTTTCGAAGGAACGCGACTACAAACACCGTGACATGAGATTTTTTAATATTAAATTCAACTAAATTTAATTACTTAAAAAGTCGAAACAAGATAGCTAAAATATCATGTTATTAATCTAATTAATTAACACATTTTTTCAAAATAAACAATTGGCCTGGGTAACTAAAATGTATAATTTTATTAAATCTCTACATATCTTTGTAATAACATTTCTCAACCAAAAGTTTTTTTTGTGTTTTTTATAAAATCGTTTTAGCTCTCTTATTTAATTCAATATGGTATTGTAGATATCATTATCATCAGCCAGAAGTCGTCCACTACTGAACATAGGCCTCCCCCTTTAACCTCCACACTGAACGACAGCCCGCCTTTCGCATTCACTGGAGACCCGCGACTCTCACAATGTCGTCGGTCCATCTAGTAGTCATCTATTGGTCATTAATAGGGTGGTTTTTGATGAGCTATAGCGACGTCTGTTTTGGTCTCTACAATTTTTTACCGCCATGACAGATATTGCCGAAAATAATTCTAGGTTAGATTTCAATAAATATTTTTTTTTTAAAGAAAGTGAGTTGTGATCTGGGTAAGAGATACATATTTTTTACCAAGCAAAAATAATCAGCTAAATTATTGTTCTCAGTTTTTAATCATTAGGAAATAAACTAGTATGTGTCAAATCTTAGCTTACGCTATAAGTCTTATTTTAAGCGTGAATTTAATCAAGTATCTTATTTATTATAATAATCTGTCCAGCCAACTAGCTAACATCCAAGCATCAAAAGAATTTCTCTGAGGTCGCTGACTAAAGCTGAACGCTTTAGTTTTGGAAGCAAAATTAAAGTTTTATATTAGCTTTAAATATTTTATCTTGTAAGCAATTTGCTTCAGTACAACACGAATTACTAAAATAATGAGGCTTGAAACTATTTGAGTGATTACGATTTATATTTGAAGGCTCAATCGCAATGCGATTAAATGAAATTATTTGTGGAATTTTCATTTATTCTTTTCAAAGATACTTCATCGTTTGAATTTGATCAAACTATTTCAACTCGTGTAGCCTTTCTAAGAATAACTACGATATTCTAAGCTTATCAGAAAATTACATAATTTTGTGTTCTCAGACATCATGTTGATACGACGAAGAGCCTGTTTACCGCCAAAGACTATCTTGTTTACGCATTTCCAACTTTTTTTAAGATGGAAAATTGAATTTAAAAGAAAAAATAATAGACATTAGGTTTTGATTTATTATACCTATTAATAGGCATGTGTCCTAATGTTTAATTTATTAAAATAACCAGTTTAGTGATGAATGTAACTAAATACATTACACATACTGAAAAATAATTTAAATTGGCTGATAAATCTCTGAGATATAAGTGTTTAAAGTTTTAGGTAGGGATAGAGAGGGGATGCTCTATCCCTTTCTCGTAAAGCGTGTGTCGCATAGCATTTGTATGGCGCACCTGAGGCGTGACGTCACGGCTCAGTATAGTGCGCTCTCTGTCAAGCATGACATATCTTATTTATTTTTGAACTAATTTTGTTTTTGTTGATGTGCTCTATTATGATCAGCTTTTTTATGATGTAATAAAAAAATATTAGTCATCATGCCTAGTATATTGCATTGTGTTCCAGTTCTGAACTACCTATTTATTTAAAGTACTAGCTCTAGCTCATTGAGAATATAATTAAAGATCAACTTTAATATTCGTTACGAACAGTCAAACGTACAGACGAGAAAGCGAAGTAACAATAACGTAAAAGAAAGTGAATATGCACCATCATCATAAATGTTATCATTAAAATAACAGGTTGCCTCGAAGAAATCACCTTAAGCGATAAGGTCGCCTGTTAAAAACCTAGATAATCGTTTTATTGCAATGTTTATGTTATAGTTGTTTTTAAGGTCTTTTAATAAAGAGTTATAATTATTATTATTTTAACACTTTACGGGTCTAGCCCAGTCATTTATGGCATTGGTGGGGCCGAAGCCAACACTAAGAGGCCGTTGAATATAAAATACAATAATTATGGAATGTATATAAAATTAAATATGAAACTATTGTACAGTATAGGATTAAAAAAACTGGGCTATTGAGATGAACAATTTGTGGATAGGAGAACTGAAGTATAGGATGAGAAACGACACCTGCTTTATCCTGTCTCATCTCGAAATACATTTAGGCAGATGATGACTTGCCATCCACTAAATTGGCCTCCCATAATGGCTGCCGCCTATTGGCACCGGAGGGCAACATTGGCGTGGGTGGCTTAGGGTATCGAGAGGTGTGCTGCTCTTTTACTAAGAGCTACTAGCGGGGTTATGCCCTTTAACACTTCCACCCTGGAGCTTAGGTTCTTAGCTCATGCGGTTTCCACCCTCAGCGGATTTTTTAAAACATTTGCATTTTTTAAAAATTTTATTTAAAGTTGTCAACGCGTGAAGATAGCTCTAACCGGGAAATACATATTCTCTACAATCCCACTTCTCCGCAGGTGTTCACTGGAGCCGCGACTTGTTTCTACGCTTTCATCGGATTCGATATTATCGCGACAACGGGAGAAGAAGCCCAAAATCCAAAGCGGTCTATCCCACTGGCCATTGTTTCAAGCCTTGCTATTATCCTGGTGGCTTACGTATCGAGCTCCTTTATGCTGACCCTAATAGGTAAGTTCTGTAATACAACTTTGTGTTATTGACTATGACTTTGAAACTTGGTAAAATATCGGTAGATTAAGCTTATCGACCTTTTTAGGTGATAAACCATTATGATAATCAAACCACTTTGCAAATTTAAAAAGTGTAATATAAACTTGCGTGAAAAATAACAGGGGAGCAAAACTAGACCACTTAGATTAAGTTTCAGGTCTGAACTAGACCTTAAAGTCAAATTTTCCTACGCCTTTAAATACAAATTGCTCCTACGAGATAAAAGTTTCAGACGAAAGACTTTCTATAACTAGACATTTAATGTAGGGCGAACGTGTTCAGTCATCTGATGAAAACGTCTTATGTAAAAACACGCCCCTTGAAGGTACTGAGTGTCACGTCAGTACCGACTAAGCCTGCGATCCATCAACGTTTCTGCGCTCGTCTTATAATTGTCTATTAAAATTGTTTAAAACCGCGCTACGTCTTGTTGTATTAAAAAATTATGCGGCAAAAATTGCCTATCCCTCACCCTGCTCCTCAGACATTTTACTGAATTGTCCATTTCCATTGAAAATAATCGAAACTACAAGTCTGGGCTATGTAGTAGCATTACCTAGTCTGTGTTTCAGACTAAATAATAATATGATGACATTTTAGGGCGAACTCTCAGAGTGTCAAGATGAACATGACGAAAACAATAATCTGAACAAGCATATTCAAATGTGAACATTAAGCTAAGTTATAATGCTATTGGAACTGAATGCCGTTTTATTTTTGCCAACAGTGCCGTACGACGAAGTGGAGACCGACTCTGCCCTGGTGCAGATGTTTGGCCATATCCACGCCCCGACTTGCAAATACATCGTAGCGCTGGGAGCGCTCGCTGGCTTGACCGTGTCTATGTTTGGATCCATGTTCCCCATGCCCAGGATCCTCTATGCTATGGCTCTTGATGGATTGATATTCAAGTAAGTCAGTCAAATATCGAATAGAAAAAAAATATCCTTTTTTTCAATTTCTATTGTCTTGTCAAATTATGGTGATATGATACGACCATGACATTTGAGATGTTTCTTCAATTATTTAGTAGAAATAATTTGAGTATACTGTGGTGACCAGACTTAAGTGGTTTTGTCAGTTTTTTCTTTTCTTGGATATTTACGGACTGTTAATAAGTGATTCTGTTTAGGTGATGAGAAGTTTAGCGCTAATATGAGCCCGATTTAAGAGTGGGTTACTTACAATGTATAACAACGATCTTTTACTTATATCACGTATAAATGATCGTCGTCACTTTTATGAAATATAAATAAAAGTCGCAGTAACATCAATGGTACCGTGTAGGTATCACGGCAACGGAATAATAAATAAGGTTTTTAAAAGGACGCATTGATAATCAATTGATGTGCGATAATTGTGTTGAGCTATTTTTTATGGGTGAACTGAATGAAAGGTTATTTGGTCAGGTTAATTTTGTTTTGCCGTAATTTGTCCGATGATTGGAACAAGGAAACTAGCTTGTAAAAAGCCAACAATTAACATTGGAATTCATAAGTATTTTTGAATTTTAACTATTCATTTTTTGTATTTTTTAAGAATGTGTAATATGTTCACTGTTGGCGTATCTCTAAATAAATAAATAAAATAAATAATTGACGGAAAATCTTTCTATTATAAATCCATTTCAAAAGTCCTGTAAAAGTCATCCACAAAACAGGCCTCAACTATTCTCCATCAAACATAAAAAAAATATTTTTAATAAATAATAGGCTTGCGATACTTAGCTGATCCATCCCAAAGGTGAGAGCAGTACTCCATGCAGGACCGAACTTGTGCTTGATACAGTGAAACCAATTGCTCCGACTATAACCAATCAAAGACTTTACTCATTGGAAAGAAACCCGGAGCTAAAAGTTTAATGAAAAACATACCAATCGCCTTTGATGGGAATAAAACAACTAAGAAGGATTACGGTACGTCCATATTGAAAACCAATACCATATAGTCAATCATACTCGTATTAAGCCTTTGAGCGCAAACACGAAATGCACTATATAGGGAGGGTAACTCTAGACAGGTACCAAATTGCCAATCGTTCAAAGCTTCTGGGCGCAAAATGAAATACAAGGGATCTAATTACCAAATATGCCAATCATGCCTAGCCTTTGAATGCAAAAATAATAATATTGGGGTGGACACTACTAGATACAGATAAAAAAAATGCAATATAGA
The DNA here is from genome assembly GCA_932305915.1 of Agriopis marginaria. Classification (NCBI taxonomy): domain Eukaryota; kingdom Metazoa; phylum Arthropoda; class Insecta; order Lepidoptera; family Geometridae; genus Agriopis; species Agriopis marginaria. Next base: position 13,573,157 of record OW029916.1, on the reverse strand, counting down.
CCGATCTCTACCTGTTGCTAATTTGATTGGATGCAGGGAATTGGGATTCGCTCGCACCAAAATATAGTTGGACGTTGTAGCATTCGCAACCACTGATTACTCGTGGGAAAAGCGCTCGCTCTCTATTACAGCCCTTATTGGGGTAGCATTACGGTCACGACTACCAATTCCGGTTTACTATTTTATAGCTAAGATGAATGATGTAACTGGACCTTTACATACGAATGTGAATACGAGGAATGAACAAAATAAACATTTACATAAAAATACTGTATATCTGTATGATGTACAGGCAATATTTACCACTTAGTTAAAATAGTATATTATGCAATTAGTGAATAAAGGACTGATTTAAAGCGAGGGCCATAGATGAAACATGAGCAAGCGAGGGATTCTAACGACTGAATCACGACCGTAGGGAGTGATTCGTGATTGAATCACGAGCGTAGCTAGTAATTCTAGTATTAGAATCCTGAGCAATGCGAGTGATTCATGGCCCTCCTTATAGATCCTTTGGCAAAATAGTATCAGTAATCCGACGTGACGTCTACTCTAATATGTTCAACTATCTGGTAACTACTTGGACTGAAAAATGCAATAAGTTCAATCACAATATTTTAATTCATTAAACAGGTTTAAATAAAATAAAAACAATTCGTAACAAAAAACAGGCATATATGAATATAATTGCATTGATGAGACTTTTTCATCTCAGTAGTTCGATGTTATAAATAACTAGCTGACCCGACAGACGATGTCCTGTCTTAGACCTGTCAAACGCGCGAAGTTAAAATCGTCGTTAAGTTGCGACCCACCCGCGGCTTCGCACGGGTGTAATTTACGTGCGAAGCCGGGGTGGGTCGCTAGTTATATATATATAAACCTTTCTTGAAAATTTATCTAACTGATGGTGAAAACCGCATCAAAATCCGTTGCGTGGTTTAGGAGGAGTTAGCGGCCATACAGACATACATACAGACAGACGCGGAAAGCGACTTCAATTTATACTATGAGTCATTTCCAGGTTACCACCGTCGATGCACTCGGTTTCGTTGATACTTTCGCACCAACTCGTTCGTGTTCGATCGCTAGGGCTGCATAATCAGCCTTTTAATATTCCACTTGCTGGACTTATGCCTACCCCTGAAAAGGGCGATTGGATCATATCCACCACGCTGGCCCATTTGCGGGTTGATAGATTCACATAAGCCATTGAATTTCTTCTCCGGGTTTCCTCACGTTGTCTTCCTTCACCGAAAAGCCAGTGCTATAAAATACGTACATAAACTCCAAAGAGATTATTGGTACGGGCCCGAGATTTGAACCCACGACCTCACGCTTTCAAGCCTAGCGGTCACCCAATTAGGCTACCACGGCACGGTAGGGCTGAAAGCGGCATGATGATCATTTTGTTTTCTTTATTTTTGTAGAGTATTGGCTACGATTTCCGAATCCACTGGAACCCCGACCTTGGCAACTGTGAGCGGTGGACTTGCTGCAGCTTTCGTGTCTCTTTTCGTCCAACTTGAAGTACTTGTAGAAATGATGAGCATTGGTGAGTAGCACTTTTAATACATTACGAAAAGCTGTTCTGTGAAAAAACTGTTAAGGGCGTGACACACATATGGTAGGGTAACGCAGAAAAGTTAAAAATAAATAACAACCACCACAGTTCGAGTTCTCAGAGTGCAAAGTAATTTTTTGGTTTTAGAACATTTAATTTTATTTGACTCCACTACGCATTAACTTGGGCGGCTATATCTCGTATTAGACTTCAGTAAGTCGTAAAATAATTATATTTAAGAATTCATTTTCAATTTGTGTGATAGTGATAAGTACTTTTTTTTGTTGACGGGGGGGAAATCTTCAAACGATACCCAGCTTCATTGGGGTGGAGCTGGGTTATGTGAGATTGCACCCACTAAAACCCACTCGATGGCCGACCTCTGTGCCAGACGGAGGGTACCGGGATCTCCATAGGAACGCACCGGTATCCTCCTAGCACACTGCCTGAGGCAACGCTCTTGGGAAATGCTCAGGGCATTTCCGTTCATTATTACTTTTACAACAGCGTGGGCCACACCGCGCCGTTGTCTTCCCTGGGCTTGCTGAATGGGAGGTCAGTTCCCCAAATCTGACCACCCACAAACCCAAAGGTCCCCTTTTAGTCGGCTTTTACGACAGGCAGGGGATACCGAAGCAGTATTCTAAGTCCCCGGCTCCAGGGATAAGTGACAAGTACCTAGATATTTTCTGGAAAATGCCGATAAGGTGGTTTTTAATCCCCGACGCAAAAAAAGAGTGTTATAAGTTTCACATGTGTACCTGTACCAGATAGAACGGGTTTCCTTTTTCACTGCTTAAGCGCTTATGAATCTTATTTCAGTAGAAATTTACTAAATCGATGTTTTATTCTGCAGTAATCTCCTTACAAGATTTCATGATATTCAAACAGGTGTAATTTTTAATACGCAATATTATATTTAAAGTGAATAATTAAAGTTAATAGGTTAATGTTAAATCATATAAACCAGGATCATCCAGGTGATCAAAGTGGAATAGACCAGAATATAGAGGGAATCTAGTTACAATACAAAATATTTGATTTTCGATTTGTAAACAAGATACCGCGTATAAGCGATTGTGTTCAGTCAGGTGTGAGTAAACAGAAAAATTCTTTAATTTCAAGCAAATGTTGGGAATAGGGTTCTCGGAACTCAGAGCACAGACTAAATTCAATTGTTAGCGTCTATTTGCCAGACAGGCGACCTCAGTTCTCCAAATTCAGGAATCCTGAATGTGCGCGACTACTGTTGGACACATTAATGGAACACAATCAACTGAACTCGGTTGATCACAAAATGAGATTGAAAGTAAATGAAAACGCAATTCACAGCTTTTAGGAAAAGATTTCAAACAAGCAATTATTTCGAAGTTTACCGTACAAAAATTAACATAATAATTGAAAGGGACGGTCAGAATATTATCGCATTTTTATATGTGATCCAAATTGAATTAATGCCGAATGCATTCACGATTCCAACAATCCAGAATGCCGATAATACTAAACATTTAGGTACCGACACGCATCATAGCATAGTCAAGAACAACATTTGAATAGATATTTCTTGGATATTGTTAGAGAAAATGAAGATTGAAGAAGTTAGGACTTAAATGGATGTAGGTACGAATTTGAATATTTTTTTAATAGAGTAGTAGAGTCTAGAGTAGTTTGTTTTCAGAGAACAGAGCTGATTATAAGTTAGTGGACGGCAGCTACTGTGCGGCTTATATCATTGTTTCGTTTTGTGTTCGCAGCACTAAATAACAGTTTTAATGCTGCTACTCAGAAGTAGCATAATACCAGGTAGTACCCGTGGACCAACTATTCTGCACAACTATTTGTGCTATAGGTACATAATTCAATATTTTTTTACCTATCACCAAAAATACAACTTCTATGTTCTTGAACTAAATAACAATACTTATTTTCTACTTTTGGTTCATTTCTTTGTTCAAGTAACGGATGTGTAAGCATTCGATGTTAAGACCTTTCGACCATAAAACCATTCGATGAAACGCCTTTTCGACTGTACGACCATTCGGGGAAACCCTTTATTCCATTCTATTCGATGACTGATTGACAAAAAAAAACAATTTATACTGGCTAGTCCAACATTTTGGACACGGTGTTCGAGCTCGCGTTCATCGGACAAAAGGGGAGCCAGGCCAAATTCAAACCTACATTATAGGAAGCAACGTTGCAACGTTTACGGGGCAAATTAACTTTGCCAAGGCTGCCAACTCAGTGGTGCTAACAAGTACACCTACTACGCACTAGTGTGAGTCAGTATATGACTCACGTCATTCTTGAGAGCAACATATAGCAACAATGGGCACATAAAAATATATCTAAATAAACACCTATAGGTACGCTTCGATGCGGGTTGTTTATATTTCGACAGACTGCGTGCATTTTTACATAGGTATTAAACTTTTTGCGTCGCAATATTCGGATCAGTGAATTCAATGTATTGAATTCGATCCGAACAATTGCATTGCAACGCAACATTGATATATATATATATATGTATTGTCTATGCAATCTATTCTCTAACTTCTATGTGACAAATATAATGTACTGTATATGTATCTTTGATAACAGAAGGTATGTTGATTAATGTTTATGCAGTCAATAATGTATGTGTAGGTATATAGTACGTTGTTTATATTACGTAGCCTATATATATGTATTTATAAGTATGTTATATTTATTTGTAGTCTATTGATTGTTTGTTGTTATTTGCATAGGTATTTACTTTAAGGCCACTATTTTTCTTAATATAATTATTTTCCGTGCACGGTTGCCTGTAAGAGATCACTTTAAGCGATAAGGCCGCCTGTTAAAAACCTAGATAGTAGTTTTACTGTAATTTTTATGTTATCCATGTTTTGTGATATTTTAATAAAGAGTTATTGTCTTAGAATAATATTAGTTATTCTAAGGTTATTGTATTGCATTGCATTGTATTGTATTGCATTGTATTGTATTCTCTCTATCTCTGATCCACAGGCACTCTTCTAGCGTATACCCTGGTGTCCACTTGCGTGCTTATATTGCGCTACCAGCCTCAATCCACCAACCTCATCGAGTTACTCCCCCAGAGCATCAGAACACCAGAACCTCAACCTGGAATCAGCGGTCAGACAGAAACAGCATTTGTGAGTATCTAACTCTTAAGTTTACATGCCTGCTTTTTCTTCAGTTTTTAGCGACGGATGTCTCGGGTTAATTTCTAACTAGGTAGTTAGTTGCTTATTTTCTGAGCAAGGTATATACTATGACAGAAAAATAAAACGCCCCGATAATTAATCAAAAATTTATACATTTTTAAACGTCTATTCAACCCAATAGCATAGGACGGACTGCCTACCAAACATAGTACGTATTCGGTAGGTATCAAAGAAAAGAAAAAAAAAAATAGAACGGCTGTCATTTTTTTAGGTTTGATGTAGCCAGTTGCACCCATATAAACAAAACGTCAGTCGTTCGAAATCAGCAACTGTGATGCGGAGTTCGACGCGTTGATCTAAATAAGAATGGTCAATCAAGGTTCACTCTCAATGCCTGGTAACAGATTTTCCTTCTCATTTCCATTCTATTTACTTCTCTTTTCTGTGGTTAGTATTCTGTTATATATACTAACTATGGCTCATTCTATGGCGCAGGGCTCTGTCAAGCTGTGTACATAATTTGAACATCCCTTCTACTAAACACATCACATCATCAGCCATTAAATGTCCACTGCTAAACAAGGCCTCCCTCTTAGAGATGGGTGTTGCCATAATCCCCACGCTTGGCAGGCGGCTTGGAGATCGCAGTACGTTCACCGTGTACTAACAGGTAGCTGCTGCCCATCCTCCGGTGGTTCTGGGCGCAGTTTTAGGACATACCCGGGTCTGGAAACGAAGACGCCGCGAAATTGACATGATCAAGTTGTCGGACGAGGACGAGACAGACGATGAAGGGCTCGCCAAGAAGTTGCTGCGGCACTTGAGTCCGGGGCCCAACTCTCCTGCGTCACACAGCCCCGCACTTGCGTACTCAAGGCAAGTCAAAAGCGGCGGCCGCTATCACGCCTGCTTGAACAGCTGCTCCGTAACCTGGAGAAACGAGACCCTCATCAGTTCTTTGCATGGCCGGTAAATGATAACTTTGCCCCGGGATACTCCGATATCATCAAGAAACCGATGGATTTTTCTACTATAAAGCAGAAGATTGACTGACGATAATGAGTACAAATCCTTGAATTGCTTTATTAGTGACTTCCACTAAAATTAGTGTTTAATTAAGGTCTCAACCATTGCTGGAGTAATTAGTGGCCAATTTATGTTTGACTCCTTTGTATATCTTGTACGAGTCACTGTTGCTAGGCAATGTTTTAAAGAAATGTGAACGTGACCCCAAAGATTTTTCATACTATACTACGTAATCCTAAAGCGTTTATATATTATAATATATGCATTTATTTACTAAAGGTTCGTGGTAGTTTTCTACTGTGCGTACATATAACGTGGTAAAACATGTATTTTATTCCGTTTCCAAAGCTTCACACTTATATAAGACATGTTAATCGTCAAAAGCCCCACAAAAGCTTCATGTCAAGTCTCAACCACTTTACTAAGACATGACTTTGACTTGATCCTGACTTACTTTGCTTGACTTTGACTTGTTTGACGACATTTTTCATTAAACTTGATAATATTTTAATACTTCACACTGGCAAATGCACAAGAAGTGCGACGCTTAAATCCTCTCAGACTGAAAGAATTAAAAAAACGCGCATGTTAACAGATTATAATAATAATAATATATTCGGGACATTTTTTCACACACGGTCATCTGACCCCAAACTAAGCAAAGCTTGTGATATGGCTGCCAGAGACTGATATACATACATATATAGTTTTAAATACATACTTAAATAAATATTAACAACCAGATATAGAACAAACACAAATGTTCATCGCATAAATGTTTTTCCTACATGGGAATCGAACCCACGCCCCCATGAGAACCGTAGTAGGTATCATGATGGAACCGTTTGCGTTTCTTTTCATTTGATAGAACGAAACGACATATTCGCGTCACCATGTTAGCTCTCATAAACAAGACGAGTTATCACTACTTCCAAGAAAATGCGATGGAATTATGTCGCGCTGCGCATATTAGTCATGCTGGGCTCGCTTAGAAGGTTAGATTCACAAATCCGACCACTTACGAGTCCAAAGATTCTTTTAATCGCCTTTTACAATGAGATACTGAAGCGGTATTCTAAAATTACGACTTAACAGGGTTAACAATTTTAAACGTAGCGATAGCCGAATAGAATTTACTTTTCCATGGCAGCATGTACGCCTCAGTCAGTGCTTGTACTAAATATAGTCTACAGCCTACTGTTAGCCGCTACGAGTTCTTACAAACCGATCGTGTCCCAGCAAGCTGTAAATAAATTTCCAATACCTAGTTAAATTTTCACTGGGTCACACTACCTTACAACACTAGGTCATTGATGCTTTTTTTAGTTTACTGTTGCTTCTCAAATAGTTATGTGTGTAACAAGTACGGCTGAATATATTTTCTTGAATTGTAGATTAAAACACACACGAACAATTTAAATTTCAAACAAAAAAAACTAAATCAAAATCGATTCAGCAACTTGGGAGCTACGATGTCACAGACAGACACGCAGATACACACGTTAAACTTAAAACACTCCTCTGTTTGCGTCGGGGGTTTAAATGAAAACTCGTAGCAAAATCAATATTGTTTTAGGCGAATTGAATAGTGCTCGACAAGAATCACGTTCGAATCCGACAACGTATGTTTCCATAACACAGAATACAGAAGTATCCTTAGGTTTCTACTTACAGGTCTCACACGATTTTAACAAATGAAGTCTCAATAGATTCCGTTTACTTGGGCGACGTTCAGGGAATTGATGGCCAGTTCTTTTTTTTTCGCAATTGTCCTATGTACGACCGACCAAGTTATTTTGTAATCTCATATGGCCTGTTTCAAGCGGCTGGCATCCAGCGTTTCCCTGCGGTCTCTTTTAGGTCGTCTGTCCGTCTTGTGGGACGTTCTACGCTGCGCTTACCAGTCTGTGTTCTCCATTCGAAAACCTTTGGGCCCCATAAACCATTTGTTCTATGTGCCCTGCCCAATGTCGCTTCAACTTGCTAATCCGGGGGCCTATGTCGGTGACTTTCGTTAGTCTACGGATCTCATCATTACGGATTCAAATCAAATCACACACATTTTCAATGTTAGTATATTAAAAACTAATGAAATGCGGTACACAAATACACACATTTACCTTGTGTGTTTTGTGTATGCGCCATATCATCGCTGACACCGACACAGGAAACCTTATTGGCGAGCTGTGTCAAACGTTATTTATTATTATTTTTGAACGAAATATGAAGTATGGAAAAACACCACGAAGAATAAATCTGTAACACGATATCAATTTTTTAATCCGATACAACATGATCAGTGGTGATAAATTTGATCCATATTTTTAGCCGTCGATAGCATTTTGTGCTGACCCAATTTGATGACAACCTGTACGAATATTCGCTGTGGTATAAAGTGCTTTTTCCACGAAGAGCTCTCTCGATTGAAAACTGATTCTGTTTCAAAGGCAAACCGCGCGCTGTGAACATGAATCATAATTAATTATTGCATTAATGTAACGTAAGTTAATTATACAGTTTTTAAAATTATACAGGGCCATGTCGCATGCCGCTGTAATTTAATGATGAAAATGAATTTTGCCCTTTGTGCTGGTGTGGTGAAATACCTATAAAATAAACTAGCTGACCCAACAAATGATCATAATCATCATTATCGTCATTTCAGCCATAGGACGTCCACTGCTGGACATAGGCCTCCAACTCTATCGATCGAAATCCGATCTCCAAAAGGGTCGGTTGAAAGCAGCCTGCATCCAGCGTTTCCCTGTTGTCTCTTTTAGGTCGTCTGTCCATCTTGTAGGTGGAGGTCCTACGCTGTGCTAACCGGTTCGTAGTCTCCACTCAAGTACTTTTCGACTCCATCGGCCACCTGTTCTGCGTGCTACGTGCCCTGCCCACTGCGACAAATGTCGTCCTGTCCAAATTGCAATAAATTTGTTTGAGTTCGTAAAAAATCCATAGAAAAAAGCAAAGGGCGGGAAGGTCGTCTGCTGGAACAGTTTGATTAAAGACATCAAGCCTGATTTAGGCTAGATGAGTTCGCACCCGTCACGCCACCTTACCATATCTCCCTTGGTTGTCTGATCTGAGATTGTAGGGGGTAGTAGCTACCTTAACAGCTACATCTGAAAGAAAACGATTTGAGAAATCATTCAATAAATTTTGAAGATATTTGGATTTGTATTTACATAATTTTTTTTTTGTCATTAAGATAAATGTAGTTTTTGCAAAAATATTTTGATGCTCTTTGATGCTCTTCCTTTTAAAGATCAAAAGTGTATATGGAACTATTTTAGGATAAAAAACTAGAAAACTTAGAAATCGCATTTTTTCAGATGTACATTTTTAGAGTGTGCATCAGATCTGTATGACCTGATTCCCTCCTGCCTAATTTTAAACGGATTGCCATAACGGGCACGAAAAATCGACACAGCTCTATGGTTGATATTCCGAAAACCCGTATAAAGCACTTTAATTCCAGTTTTTTGTGCGATTTCCTATTCTGTGGAATGCGCTACCCACAGAAATGAAAAGTAAAAATTTTCTCTTCTGTGGCGCTGCCTGCCTGAATGGGTGGTGAATAGTTAAAAATCTAGGTGTTTTCAAATCACGAGTCAATCGGTTTCTTCTAGGCAAGCGTGCTCCATCATAGACCGCATCATGGCCTAACTGCTTCTTCCCACATCAGGCGAGGTGGTAGCCAAAAGAAAGCATAGTATTAAATTAAATAAAAAATTCGTCAGTATAATAAAAAAATAAGCTCCACAATATAAGTTTTGGCTATTCGAAATGAATGGAAAGCTGTTTATCTGCGATGTCAGGATTGGTTTCATAGTACCCAAATATTGATGATAATGAAAATTATAATGACCTTATTTCGGTTTTGTACCAGCGTATATTATGTAACATTTTGAAGATTGTAGAGATTTGTCAGTCTTAAATAACTCACAGCGTAAAGGTACCCCTGGTTATGGCAAATACTACTAATGCTATGGAGAGCGTGGATCTCGGCTTTCGCGGAGACTTTTTAATGTTTTATTGTTCTTCTCTATTTATACCTACCTATATGTTTGAAGGTCAAATGTTATGCTCTGAAGTCCAAGAAGCGCATCTTTACGTTTTTAGGATCACGTAATTTACATTGCATTCTTTTTACTTACTTCTGTTGCATACTTGCAGTAGCTGATGCCCGTAAATTAGACACGAGACTTTTACATAAACTTTACCTCTTTAACTCCTTTATTTCAGCCTTTTTGTAAACTCCTTTCAGCAAACCTCTACACAGCTCTACATAACAAGCAAATAATTTGGACCTTTCTAGGTCCAATTTTTTTGCCCACAAGGAATCAACCTGCCAAATTTTAGCTATAGTTTTCGAGTTTGCTTTGGCGTCGCACGTCCTGTGTATTTGCCAGTGTCAAGTATTGAAAGTCATATTTACAGTCAGAGTCAAGCCAAGTAAGTCACGGTCGAGTCAAAGTCATGCACTAGTAGTGGAGACTTTACTAGAGGTCTTTGTTCAGTTTGAATGAACCGATTTGGATAAATATATTTTTAATTGAAAGAACATATTTTAAGATTGATTTCAAAATTTCATCACAATCGGTTCAGTAGTTTGGCTATTAAATTAAAATAACTGGAAAATTTTGTTACTTTGAAATATTATGTCATTCGAGGAACAGAAATTGCATATTTTACTGATTTTGTGAAGTTGTTTTTTTTAATTGATAATTATTGTATTGTGTAATATATTTCTAAAGTGCGAAAACGCACTTCAGAATATAAAAAATATTTTATAATAGGTATTTCAGTTTTTATAGAATAGACAAGTTATTTTGCTTGTTACAGACTTCTACTGCTACCCGAGTAATGATTCGCCGTGTAACTCGCAGGTGAGATTCGTTATGAAATAGATGGAAAATAAGCGGGCCCCTTGCCTGATGGTAAGCAATCGTCGTCATTTTTGTGTAACTATAGGTCTCGTTGACATTACAGACGCAGCTGGATGCGTTATAACAACTGAATTAATTTCTATCCTCTATCGATTTTTAGATCTTTCATATATCATTTATTTAATCGTAAGCCGTTTTGTCTCTATCACTAATACTTTGCACATTTTGGAAGGACGCAGAAGATAGAAAAAACCCTGCATAAAAAAATTGCTTTTTACTTTAGTCATTTGTATTTGTCTCAAAAAAATCAATCGTCAATTTTTCATTTGTCAATTTACGTTCGTTTCTCAAATGGCGGGAAATTCAAATTTCAAACAGTTTTCTTGTCCTTGTAGCTAGACCGGGTAATTATTGTAAACAACCATAATGTTTGCGCAAATTGATTATTATTCTTTACAACATCATGTAAAGCTATTTATCTCTGATTCACATTATTACTTACATTTGTGAATAAACGAATTTTTGCTGTTTCAAACGGTTTATTCACAAATGTAAGTAATATGGTGCATCACTGTTAAATAATTGTACATTATAATGTAAAGAACAGCTAACATTTTGCGCAAACACTGTGTTATTTAAAAATAATTACCTGGCCTGGCTACTAGGACCAAAAAACTGCTTAAAATTTGAATTTCCCGCCATAGCTGAATCGTACCACCTTAAGCTTACTTTTCAACACAATTTTAAAATACCCACTCTGATTTTTGATCATAAAAATATGTGTGAAAGAGGTAGCTCCTCGGAAAACAGTATTTTAACAAGTTCAAACCACGCGCCTTATCAGCCTGACACCGTACTTGAGATTCACGTCCATTCAGAAACACGTTCACGTTGATAGCTCCTTCAGTCCCTTCATAGAAATCTACGCCGATGTTGATATGACAATAATTGATTGTGTGATATTGACGTATCGTATATTAAAAAATACGACTAGGTACTGATTGATAGGCCACTGTCGATAGTCCTTAATATCGATATCACAAAACGTGGTAATACTATTAATGACTTCTTTTAGTAGTCATAGTAAATACTATTGATAACAAATTACAGGTACACGTCACAGAAAATAAATGATAATAAAAGTATTTAAAATATACATATAAATATATGTATACATTCCTTCTTGAGGAATGTATATGTACTCAAAGAATGACTTGCAATAGTATCGATAGAAATAAACTTCGATAAGCGTTACGCTTATCGATACTTTCTTCAACTTTGACGAGATTTCTATTGTTCGATGTTACTATAGTTTTGTACTTTTGATAGTTAAAAATAAACTACTGTATGTAGGTATATCTTATACTGTATAAATATCTATAATTGATGTTAAAAGTATCGATCACTCGCCAGGATAAAAAACAGTAGCTATAGTATCAGCTACTATCGAAGTTCAATTCTGTACTATCGATACACTCGATATTGTAAAATATTTTCGAGATCAATTATCGATAACTTGACTAACCATTTCGCAACACTAATAGCTTTGTTAAGCTATCCAACGACATCTGGAGTTCAATGCTATAGGAAACAGATGGATGCGGTTGGCAAGAAACCGAGATAGCCGTGATCCCACCCATTCTAATCCACTTCTGGTAATTTATGCCTCTTCCACGGCAAGCAACTCAGCCCAACCATCGACTTTTCGCTTCCAGCCATTGCCAACTACCATATTATTATGTAGGTAGATCGTTACTCCACGAAATCCCATGGTGGCCTACAGTACAAGCTTATCGAGCATATCCTCCTTTCTTCAGCAGACCTGCAACCTATGGGATGTCCTTCTCTCAATGGTATTCCCGCTGTGCTTCAACATAAATCTTTTCAAAAAGGGTTTTAACCACCTCTCCGGGCTGGCAAAGCACCGCCAACACCGCTCGTGTTGCAAATGTCCTTAAGCGGTGGTTTCTGCTTACCATAAGGCGTACCGCATGCTCGTTTGCAGGTCTGTTTATAAAAAAAATATTGGCACACCAACTCAGATACAGAAAAATAAAAAAATATTATCCTCTAGCTGCGCCCCGCGGATTCACCCGCAGGTTAAAATTGTCGTAAAGTTTTCTGAAATGTTCCAATTTTCTTAATTTTTCTTTCCTTCAGAATCTTCCACAAAGCATTAGATTAATAATTCTTTGAGGTTAATAAATAAAAAATAGAAATCGGTAAAGTCATCCTCAAGTTATGGCGTGACCAAGGTAAATAGGGATTCATTATTATTTATAGATTAACTAATTATGATTAAAAGTAAGACTTCCTGAATTTTCTGATTCCAGTAGAATTTATCAATAACTAGCGACCCGCCCGCCCGGCTTCGCACGGGTGTAATTTACGTGCGAAGCCGGGGCCGGTCGCTAGTTATACATATAAACCTTCCTCTTGAATCACTCTATCTATTTAAAAAAAACCGCTTCAAAATCCTTTGCATAGTTTTAAAGATTTAAGCATACGTAGGGACGGACAGACAGTGACAGCGACTTTGTTTTATACTATGTAATGATAAAAGTATGAAAATGTAATGTGTACCTACATTGGTTGATATTGTAGGTTAATATGTAAATAGTTATTATGAAAATGGTTTGAAATTAGCAGCTCCCCGGACTCCGATGACTCGATGATGGGTGAAGACGAAGACGACGGTCGCGACGACACTTTTCTTGTCAACTCTACTAATACTGAGAATAAGTTCTATGGTAAGTGAGTATATTTTTTTGACGGGGCAAGTGCCTTTATTAACTAAACAAAATACAAGCTAAAACTAAAACCACAAATACAGTTAGACTTCCCACAGACCGTTGAAGGTCTAAAGACAATCCAAATGCTCAAGCCCACTACCAGTTGGCAGCGTACCCAGCATGCTGGCGGCATTACCACGTTGAATGGCAATGCTTATGCGTTGAGCCAGAAACACGCCAGCATTTTGGTCACGCGTCGAATTAACCAGGCGCTCTGAAAGATTTTTGAAAATGAGGTGAGCTCCCGGTCCGCAAGGGCCCAATGTCTCGTGAGTATATTGAAGATTTGAAATTCAAAAAGCGAATGTAACACATAACATTTCACGGCATTGTACTTACTTACCTAGAGATAGAACTCCAGAACTAGGCCAACGAGCGAGCGTTTGTTCCACGTACTAACTCAATGAATATCGATCTCATCTCATAATGTTGAATGTTATTTGAATACCTTCTAGTCACTCTTCACGAGGAAAGCTAAAAAAGTTATTCAAAATAAGAAACAAAAAAGGAACTTTATTTCAAACTTGTAAAAAAGAAGCTACTTAACATACATAACGTGTTTTTCCCTTTTTGTCAAATTACTATAAATTAGTAAAATTAATTAAACACACAAAACCTCTCATAATTTCAGCCTAACAATGTTCCCACTGCGGGGACTGAGGTCTTCTCTTAGAGAGTGAGGCGATGGGCCCTAATCCACCATGCTGGTCCAGTGCATGTTAATAAATTTCATGTCTTTGAACTTCTTGTACATACCGGTTTCCTCACGATGATTTTCCTTCACCGTTTTTGAGCAATGGCATCGAAACTGCACATAATTCATTTTGGTACTCCCTAAAATAAATAATTAGTACAGGGTTGAGTATCGAACCGGGTGCCGTCAAATTGTAAAGCGCACATGCTACCGCTCGTCCACCATCTCTTATACATAAACAACCTCTACATCCGCCATTCTGACTAAGAACAGAGCACGCTGGAGTTAAGTGCTCAAAGCTAGCGTTCGCCGCGTTAATATGTGTATTGCCGTAATGCAACAAGATTACCTCGAATGATACATTACCAGCAAATGGTAGAACCCAGTCACCACCTGAGTTTGTAAGTGTAATTGTTAAATTCTCAGGTGCTGTGCCTGGAGGCTCTTGCAATCCGTCTCGTTTTGGTCGCTTCTTGGAGAGCGTGGTTCGACAACTTCAAGTCCTATCTTACCTCTTCCCGGGCCTCTTCCCTTGGGTTGATGTGGGACCTCCCTCTGAACAAAGCGGTATGTTTTACTCATCATAACTCTTTTCTTTACAAACAAGTAAGTAGGTAGAGTAAATCAAAGCATATTTTATTGGGAAAAAAAAGGATTTGATTGTGTCATTAAATTTGATGATGAAAAATCAAAATTTAATAATACAACGTGTAACAAAAAGTACTGTATGTACTTATCATTATGAACAATTTTTTCTTGAGATTAATGACTACATTTTTATCAATCGTAACAAACAATCCAAGTATCAACATTGTTATATTGACTACATTCAATGTTGTCAATTAAATAGTTATTAATATTCCCTCTTTTTTCTCGTGACTGAATACGCTGGTTTTTTGTTGAGTAAATTCCTCCATTCTCATGCGGTGTGTTGCTTCAGGAATATACGTGATCAAAGCAGTGGGCGTCATGTATGCCGTCATCATCGTGTTCGACCTGATAGCTGCGTACGGGAGCCCTGGCTCTTCGACCTTCACCATCGTCGTCATGGTCCTTCTCTTCTTGACTATTTTAACCATCCTGACGCTCATCTCGCGACGACCGCAAAATCGGTGAGTATAGGTTTCGACCCACTACATCGCCCTACGCTACATTGCCCGTGCAATAACGGTAACCGTATCGGCCACAGAAAAGATAAGTAAGCGCTTTGATTCCACTTTTATTGTGCGAACTGCTAGTCTGTGGAATGCGCTGCCTGAATGGGTGTTCCCCGATAGATACAATCTGGGTGTCTTCAAATCACGAGTGAATCGGTTTCTTCTAGACAAGCGTGGTCCACCGTAGACCGCATCATCGCTTAACATCAGGCGAGTTGGCGGTCAAGCGCAAGCCCATTATATATATAAAAAAAAGTAAACAAAAAAATATATTTTCTGTGGTACATGCAAACATAATAATATGCACCGTAGCGTGTCATAGCAGTGAATTTACGACTTAATAACGATGTAGATACGGTTCTTGTTGGCCTGTCGTGTTTTATATGTATGTGTTACGTACATACATAGGGTCCGGGGCAGTGGGTTAAGTCCTTTAAACTGTAGCAACTGAAGAACAACTAAGCAATTGGTTTAGCTGCAACCCGAGGTGTTACTCGTGATTCTACAGGTTTCCTTCTATTACTAAATTAATTTAAGTATATCTGAATTCGTGATGTTTACATTATTTTGTAAAATTTCATCAATTAAACTGATCTGATGAACGATTCAGCTGATTGGTTGTGAAATGTAACTAACTAAAGAAACAGTGTCATATTTGTAAACTTTCTGTGGGCAACGCATGACTATTTATTTGGTATGGTATATTGGCATGGTATGTATATGGTCACTTACCTGCCTATTAACCATTAAAAAACGACCTCTAATTGCAACCAACATATTTATTTACAGGAGCAACCTAATGTATGCCACCCCGTGTTTGCCTTTCGTGCCTGCCGTTGCCATCATTGTAAATATTTACCTGATCCTGAACCTCTCAATTCTCACTCTCGTGCGCTTCACTGTGTGGATGGCTCTGGGTAAGAACACTTTATCTGCTTCTCAATTTTTTATGAGCTGTCCATTTAATAAAATCGTCGGAATTTTGACCTCTTTTGCTTAAAAGCAAAACCCATCTGTAAAAAGTTATCTAAGTAAATTTAATTAAATTTTTAGATGTATTTAATATAGGTAGGATGTATTGCATTTTTAGGAAATGCACTAGCTTACAAATATTGACTGACATTCCAGGGATGGTCATGTACTTCAAGTACGGTATCAAGAACTCAACCCTGGAGACCAATCCGCCCGGAGCTTGCGAACCCGCACACCCTGCTCCTAACCCTCTGGACCTCACGACCATCCCCCCACCTACTACTTTTGGATCGACGCGCGCCACTGGCGACCGCAACATCTTCGAAGGAGACGGTAGCAGTGGACTATATGGTAATGGCAACCAGTCGTATGGCAATGCTGCTACTGGTAACACCATTGTTCAATACGGAGCCCACAACGAGTGAGTACCTACTTTTACTTGGTACCATCTCTCCGCACCAGTGATCTCCCGCAAATCTCGCTAAGTTTATTGCTTTGATGGTCCAATCAACCATTAAATATCGTAAGTAGGCCGATAGGATCTCGACACTTTTTCATGAAAACCGCCATTATAAGACTATACCGCGCTTTTTCGTTATTTTATGAGATATTACAAACGGGTTTTTAGTTATGTCTAATTGTATGTGTATAAAATGTTAAACATGGCGTGTGAAATTTTACTACCAGGCAATAATGTGGTCTCTATCTCTACTAGAGCAATTTTGGCTTTGTTGGGTATTTGAGCCAGGATAACAGACAGAGATGTTTTTTCCGGTTCCATTGGGAGCATCTAAGAAAGACATTTCCCCCCAAGTTGTCAATGGGTATCACAAACATGATGGAATACTCTCCGCTGCTCATCTGTCAATCTGGGTAGACCATCTCGTAGAGTTTCCGTTATTTCAACAGAAATATGGCTGTATTCAGAGTATTCTACGTATATTAAAACCGCGGACAGCGGGTCTCAGTAAGATTTTCCATAAGTGTTTTTTTGTACTAACGGCGCAGTAGAATTGTCACATCAGTTTGTGGTTTCCAGCTCTACTGCCCCCCAGCTCACCTGGCATGTCACAGAACCTCAGCCCTCCCAGTCCAGCGGCCGGCACGCTCCCGGAACCAACTCCTCGTACAAACAAGTCGAAACTAGGTACTCTATTTACAATAATCACATATTAAGGGGCCTGTATACCCTCTGCAGCTCTCTCGCCCGCACATTTTCACATTATTGAAGATATAAAATCAATGAGTGTGAATTTCCAAAAAGTAACAAAATCATGTCTTGGTGTCTATCGTAACATTACAAACATAGAACACACACTTACACACTCACACTTTATATGTACCTACAGGTCGAGTGGCAGGCCCCTTTGCACAGTACTATACCGGTATGGTACACCACAGTACTACCGTCAGTATCCTACGGGTATTACCTACGTGTGAACGAGCCCAATATATGACGTAGCTTAAGATTTTATGTAAACTAGCGACCCGCCTCGGCTACTTACGGGCGTAATTAACGTGCGTAAATGGGGCGGGTCGCTAATTATATATATATATATTTTTTTTTTTAATTTTGGTGGAAACCGCATCAAAATCCGTTGCGTGGCTTAGGAGGAGTTGGCGGTTATACAGACAGACGGACAGACGCGGAAAGCTACTTTTATTTGTACTATGTAGAGAAGAGATAATTGGTATCGGAAGGCGGAGAGCGCTAACCAATCATAAAAAACAGCGGGATATAGGAAAAAAGCTATTCTTGAAGATGACTTTTTACCATGACTTTTCACAAAGCAAAGAAAATAAAGCTTGGTTCACATCCTTATACCAAGCCTTAATCGGTCCCGGACGGAACCCAGTACCATGAGAATCTAGCTGAACATTGTTTTTATCATTATGCAAAAATGTACTGTCGTCATAGAATAATTAATATTCATACGATATATTTATAGGTACAACGCCCGCACCAATAGCATCTCATCTCACGCCTCCAGTCGACCTCCTTGGGCCTACCCAGACGCTCCCTACGACACCTGGGATGATTAAGTCATTCAAGAGTTCTTTCGCCGTAGCGTGGGAGGATATCGAAGTCTTTATATACCTGTGGTTGGTAATCATACATCTGTTACTTTTATACGTTCAAATTCTCTTCGTGGAAGCCTTCGAGTCTATGATCAGGTTTCTGTTAAACGTCCTGTTTCTTAATTTCGATGAACTGCAATTCCTTTTAAAATTGTATGTTAGCAATTACTAAAAATAATTCACTTTATGTTGTCAAATGTTTCAGACTACATTATTTTTATAAACGTTTATTTTATGGAGCCAGATAGGTATATTTTTAAATTAAATGTCTATATGACCTAATTTTGTAGCTACCTATGTATTGTAGTTTTTAATAAAGCGATATCAAGTATATTTTTATGTATTACGATGTAATTTTCATGCGTACATCAAAGCCAGAGTGCTAAATCCGGATAATGCAATTCCGCTGGCAATATGAAATACATATTACACTAACTTATGTACTGTTATAAAATACCTGTGATTAACTTAATATTTTCGTTTAACTAAAACTATCTCTTCGTAGAATATTTAAAATTTTACAGCGTAACTTGAACATATCAAAATTTCTACACTTTACAAGCCGTAATAATATCATTAATCGATATGAATCAAAGTGATTTATAGATTGGCAGTAGAAAGAAGGTTGCTACCATTGGCGTAGTTAGGATTGTATGTGTAGTAGCCATCGAGATTCGAGATATAATACGTATAGAGTCATGCAAGAACATGTCCGAACCAAAACTCGGCGCACTCGACATTTTGGTTTGTTGAAAGGCAACCGCGCGATGCTAGTGCTACGATGACAGCAGAAAAGCGACGTTACACACTATGCAAGCGACATGTCATCTAAATTGGAGTAAATGTGGCATTGCGAACTATATAATTAATGTCTAGGTATGTACGACGACGCTCGCACGATTTTTGACTGTTTTAGAGATTATGACTCTATAGATATTATATCTCGGTGGCACACCAGAAATAAAAATCTCGATGGTAGTGGTCCAATGCTGTTTCACCCTAATAGCTCTTGTAATTACTCACTTTTCAATCGTTTTTTCTAGCACCTCGTTAGATTTTCTGAGGTGGGCCGTACCCGTACAGCTCAGCCAATGGTTGCTGGTGGATCACCGCAATATATCGTATCCGACTTTTTGAACCATGTTGCGTAAGGGGGTAAGCCATACCAAAACAAAAAAAATACATACGTACACCCTCGAGTACAATCTACGGACAAAACTACGGTACCTGACTAGTATGTCGAATGTCGATCATCCGTTTTCACACATCTTTGCATGTACAAACGCAAATTTATTTTGTCTATTCATTTTAGAGGCAGGTATAGTGTGCCTGCTTGTACCTTGTAATTTATCGTTCAGATTATTATGACTTGTTGCCAAAATTCATCTTCTTTTTATATCCGTATTTATTGTCAATAGTGATCGATTAAAGAACGCACGTTGTAAATTTAATGCAAAGCTTGAAGCGATTTATGTCGGATTCATACCTATGTTTTGGCCCTCAACATAAAAATAAACTTTTTTCGGCCCTTCCGATAT
Organism: Agriopis marginaria; assembly: GCA_932305915.1. Lineage (NCBI taxonomy): Eukaryota > Metazoa > Arthropoda > Insecta > Lepidoptera > Geometridae > Agriopis > Agriopis marginaria. The sequence continues at coordinate 13,553,273 of OW029916.1, read as the reverse complement.
ATTTTTCTTCTTTCGGCCCATGTTCCTAAATTTGGTTAGGTATATTTAGCAACTAAAGTCAGGAAGTGATTGGTAGAGCATAATTACGTTATATATATATTTTTTTTATTTCCTGATATCATAAAAAGCATTTTACATGATATTAAGTAATATTTAAAAAATGCCTTGAATGTACTAGACATTCAAGGCTTTTTTTATAAGGGCTTAATTTTTTACCATTAATTACCGTTTTTACACTAGAGCAAATACGTTGAAAAAAAAAACGTTTGTTGTATGGGTTTGTTGTACTTTTTCGTTTTTACTTTTTGTCTTTATTATTATTTCTTAGTTAATCTGTCGTAACATTACATATTCTGTAAAAATGTCATCTAGCTGGCTATTACGATTCCAAAGATACATCAGATATAAGGTATAACAGACAGACGGGCAGACAGACAGACGGACAGACAAAGTATGCTTAGTAATAGCTAGGGTCCCGTTTACACCCTTTGGGTACGGAACCCTAAAAATGTGGGCCAAACCAGTAGCAAGCGGGACAAAACAAGATATTTTTAAACTAAAATGAATAAATAAAAATAAGTTGTAACTGATATAAAAGGTGGGCCGAAAGAAGATTTTTTTATGCAGGTCGATTCTCTGCGGTCCGAATCACACATATTTATTTATGCGTGATCCTTTAATCACACGAACCATGTGACAGTACTTCGTGTTAGGAAATTCAGATGTAGGTACCATAATACGATGAAGAGAAGAAAATAGTCACATTTCTATCACCCTTATGGACCCATATGGACCAGTTTCGGGCCCAGTATACCCAATGTGAATCAAGCTTAAAGTTACGATCATACCGTTGTTTTGCATGAGTGCATGTTTCGAAAGCTAGTAACAACATATATTTAAATTAATTTAGTTTGCAGATTCTGCTAAGCTGTAATCATTATTTTACACTGCATTTATTTTCATTCTCGGGTTTAGCCCGGATTTTTTAGATAGGTACATTGATGGGGCCAAAGCCAACCAAAAATAGACCCTGTTGAAGTGTTGAGTATAAAATAAAATTTAGGAATGTGTGTGAAAGGTAAATATGAAACTATTGTACAATATAGGATTGCAAAAACTCTGGGCTATTGTGGTGAGTTCTTAAAGTGTTAGGCTGGTCTATGGTATGAGGTACGCCATCCGCATATTATGCCTGATCTCAAATTATTTTGGCTGATGATGACTTTCCTACTAAATGAGCACCCACGGAGGCTGTCCTATATTTTGGCGCCAGAGCGGCAACATAGACGTGGGTGGCTTAGGGTGTGCTATGCTTTCACTAAACGCTACTCGCGGCTTTCTACGTTAAACACTTCCACCGTGAAGCTTAGGTTTTTTGCTCTTGCTGTTTCCACCCCCAGACGCCCAGTTAAGGCAAGCCAGGGGTCGGGGTCTTATTTAGCCCCATCGAATCTGGGTACGCAGTGTCACCACCCACCGACGGCTTTATTATTGTTATTTATGTAACTGAAAGCTTAGATGAAATACAGAGGACTAGATGAAGAATTCACGGGTCAAAATTCGCCAATGTTCAAATTTATATTTAGAAGAAGAAAGTTGTCAAAACGACTTTAGAGATCTAAAACATAATCACACTGAAAAAAAATATGAGTCCGCAGGCTGCTGAGTGCTGGTTGGTCGTGACTAACTATGACCACAGTTTTATTCGTGGTAATTTTTTGACCAATTTTGGCGTGATCTACCATCTAATCCACTATACTACATCTATGACTGAAGGTCAATACGGGTGACTATTTACCTGTTATTTATTTTTATTTAATAGTCGCTTGTACTGATTCTTTAAAGGGATCACTATACCATCATAGTGAAATCCAACAAAACAACAAAAATCACTAGGTGACGTCTTCCGTTGTTTGGATTTTATGTAACGTTCGATGTTATTATACCTAAGTACCTAATACCGTAAAATAAAATTATGCTCCATTTCTCACAACATAGTGCAGGTGACGCTTGGGTTTTTACTGAATTGCAGCCGCCTATCGCACAATCAAGTGTAGAAATATTTAGTGTTAAGGAGAAATTATTCCTGATTCTCGCATAATTTTTTGTTCAAGGTTAACACCATGTTGTTCAAGTTAGCCCGTTGGTCCAGTTGGTAGTAAACCTGCCTTATGCGCTTAGGACAAACATTTATGTGATGATCATTAAAATTTGTGTTAGATCTATATCTGGATGTTAATATCTATTTAAGTATGTATTTAAAAATATATATGCATGTACATCAGTCTCTGGCAGCCATATTACAAGCTATGCTTAGTTTGGGGTCAGATGACCGTGCGTGCAAAAAAAATGTCCGGAATATTTATTATTATTAAATAAGTAGTAAAATCTGTGAAAGGAAAACTTGGTTTCCATTGTTTGTGAAATGGAGTATATCTGAGCTTTATATATTCGTATGCAATTTTACGGTTACATTGTTTAGACCTATTCTAACTTGATATATTATATTTAGTAATATTGTATTTTTACGATGTTAAGTTTTCAAATTCTCCTAGTATATCCTTGCAAATTGTGATATTTTTTGTATCTAATACTTACTCTTTTATAAACAGATGCAAAATATTATGTAAACTTTATTGACGCTCGTCATACTTCATTCATTTTTCAGTTTCATTCATTTTTAAGGCTAGGTGAGTTCTAAAATTAGCACGTCACTACGTGTTGAAAAAAACATCGTAGACTTAATTACGCTAACAAGTGATATTATATTTAAAAAGAAAATGAGCCCCATAGTTTCCTAAAATGGTATCCGTGGCATTTATTATGTAACAAACAAGATTTTGATAAAATAAATGATAAGAAGTCACAAAAAGACAAAGTTTTTCGATCAAGCGATAACGTTAGTCTTGTTTCGACTCCCTTAGATCGAGGCCAAAATAACAATACATAATATATTCAGAATTGAAATACGCGAAAATTTAGGAAATATTGTTCATATTTCCAACCCATAGAAAAGCATTTTGGAACTCATTTCGTCTTAATTCAAGTTTCCAAAAAAGATATACTAGGCTAGTGTAAGTTAGGGACTTCACTGTACTCTTAGCTTATTTTATTTCTTAGGACGTACACTTGTGCATTGAGCATTTGTCATTGATGTCATTTTACACCGTTATATATATATATATATATATATATTTATGTATATCTACGACCGTTTTTTTAAATATCACATTTGTATATTTTGTGTATTTTAATATTCAACATTTGGCGCCATTATACCTGACATAGCTATTTACTTAAGTAATTCACATCATATTGTTTGGAATGACCAATATAGTGTCAGTATGGCCTAATGTATGTAGAAAGTGTACATAATATAAAACGTTTATAACATGCGCATTTATCATCACCGGTCGTTACTTATATCTTTCTAGTTCGGAGTACGAAACTCGATCATTAATCCCCTGAAGTATGTATCGTATACATCATTGCTCATCTTAAGTCATATTTAGTTACCATTAAAGAACTGAACAATTGAGTATTAATTTAGATACTAATACATATCTGCTGCCTTTGTGTTGTTTTCGAATCACAAAGTAAGTAGTGATCGAATTCTAAATTAAAAGTAATTTAAGTGAACTGTTTGTCAGGGCTCGTCCCAGGGCATATCAGTTCTTGGGTATAAATGTAATGGATTAGGCCTTATTCTTTAAAAAAGTTGTTGATTATGAAATAAATTTTATCTTAAGAATTGTTGGATATAGATATTCGGAAAGTGAGATTCGTAAGTATCTAATAAAGTTGTTAAAATCACGGTTTGCTAAATCTTTGTTATATTTTAAAGTAGATTGTAAAATACGGACAAATGAAGATTACCTTGTGTAATAAATAATAAAATCAGATGCACTTGTAACTAAAACGATTCTTTTAATGAAAGTAAATATTAATTGTGAACATTAATATATATATATTCATACATATATGAACTGATACATATGTGGAATTCGTTGATTGCGGACGATATACTGAGAACATTTTAATCAATGTGTATGATTTCGTTTGTCAAACTGTTAGGGCCCTTCATTAAGCCATCTTACTAAAGATATAATATGTTTACGAACACACATGCAAAGCTTTGTTAGAGCAACAACTAAGCGCAAAATATGTACTAGCTAATGTAAGTTTTTATAAAGTTTACCTTTCAGTTTCTGAATGTTAATATGTTTTAATTATTAAAAAATGACATTCAATGTTAGAAAAACTATATTAAGGGTATTTAAGGAACACTTTTTTAAGTAGATAGTTTAATTAAAAGTCCTAAGTATGTGTAATGATTTTGTCATGAAATCTCATTTTCACAATTTATCCGTAGAAATAACAATAATATGTATAAATAATAATATTCATTTCCTAAAATCTCTTACTTAGGTAAGTACCTGGATTATTCTTTTATTTAAAATGTTATACTTACGTAAAAATTATCGGGTAATCTATTTATGGGATGAAAACGTATTCATTTAGCTGCCATTTATGAAGCTCAACATTATATTTTGTTTAACTAGGTTATTTATTAATAAGTGCGATTATTATTATTACTATTTAGCACAGTATTTTATTGGGATAAAACTATCTTATAACTTATGTCACTGCACTGTCAGTCTCTATGTAAATTCTGCTGTGGAGCCATACTCAGCGGCGTAGCGTTGAAGGACATTGCCCTGGGTCTAAGTTTCGTAGGTTGACGAAGTGGTGCGCCGTCGCTCAATCTGATCATCTTAAATAAAAATAAAAAAAATGCTTTTTTGTCTAAACTAAAGCATCGAATAAACAAAAACCTACATTGAAACGGAATAGCTAAAAAAATGCGTCAGCTTTGCTTGCGCATTAATCCTACTTGTTTTTTATATATTCTTGACCGGTCACGTAAAAATCTGATCTACATTAAACCAAAATTATCTAGTCGGTATAGAGCTTGCTTAACTGTTGGTTAATGGAGAGAGCTATGCTCGGAGTTTCTTTGCGTGATAGAATCTGAAACGTGGAAAGAACCAGAGCCACCGACATAGCTGTTAAAATTTACAAGTTGAAGTGCCAATGGGTAGGCCACATCGCTCGAAGAACCGATAACTGATGGGGAAGAAAGGAGAGGAGACCACGAACCGGACGACGCAGCGTAGGTAGGCCTCCCGCTAGATGGACTGACGACATTGTGAGAGTCGCTGACTTCCAGTGGATGCAAAAGACAGGCTGTCGTTCAGTGTGGAAGTTAAAGGGGGAGGCCTATGTTCAGCAGTGGACGTCTTATGGCTGATGATGATAGTTTCCCAGCTCCTAGGTCGGGTCGTTCCCATCTGTTCTACTCCTTGTTCTACCAATAGAACAAGTAGGAAAAAATCTTTCTAGTTTACATAAACCTGATGTACATCGCATAAAACATTAACATTGTAACGCTCGTTTCGCTCCTGAAGCAATTGCTCCCATCAAGCATTCCACTTTTTTCAGCTTTTATTTAATTTTAAAGATGGAACGGCTTGATTTAGTATGACCCGAAAACATTTTTTTTTAGTTAGAACGGCTGCCAAGGCTTTAACGTAAGTTTGTTGTAGCCAGTTGCACCCATATAAACACAGATCCATATAAACGAAACGTCAGTCCTTCGAAATCAGTTAGCAACTGTGATGCGGACAAAGAACTTTGAGACCTAACCCAAAAAGGCAAGGGTTGAAATAAATAAAAATGTGCAATCAAGGTTCTGTCATAATGCCTGGCGACAGATTTTCCTTCTCATTTCCGTTCTTATCGCCCGAGTGACAGAAATTCACGCTACGCCACTGGGCATCTACGAATAATAGATAATTGGCCTTTTCGCAATTGTAGTAATATAAAATACTTAATGCACTTGCTAGCTACTATTTCAAAACGTGCTGGTGTTGATTTAGAAAATATTTCACTGCCAAATGGAATCCCACCTACATATTTAAAATGTACGAAACGTATAGATAGTTTGTGTTCAAATTTTCTCAAAATACTTATTTGCACTATCTATAATGTAGCGGAATTGTTGTTAAGAAAATTATTAATTGTATAATCATAGTTGGTAAGATATTTCTGATTTGCACTTAATACACTTGGCCGGTATGTTGTTAAAATGTAAAATACTTTATTTTATTTAAAAAAATTACCTACTTAGCAGGTTCAATGATTTTCATGAAATTATTTTTTGTCAGTGTAATCAAATGGCTTTAGTTATAGTCTGGCGAATGAGAAAAAGCATCTGCCAGCTGCAATAACATTTTGAAAATCTGAATGAAAACATTTTCTCTTAATATTATACTGTAGTACATTGGCTACCAGCTTTCGTTTAAAAAGCAAGTAAAAGTGATCAGAATTTCCTGTTTTCGTTCACATTTTTTTTTTCAATGTTGTGGCAACTGTTAGACGCATTCTTTCAGCGGCCGCACTTTAAATAATGGACTGCTGCGGAAAATTGTTTGTGGAAAATGAGTAAAGCAGACTGACAAAGGCGCTTAACTACATTCGACTTAACTACAACACCAAGAAGCGACGATAAAAATAACAAAAGCTACTGAAAGAAGAAAGAAAACTACTAGGGCCAGTCATATACGTTCATAGAAAAACACACGACAAGTCATTATATCTTAGTTTGAAACAGACGATGGACTTTTAGTCAGCGGACCTATTTGTACTGCGAGTGTGGAGGATCAGGGGAAGAATTCTGCGCGAGTTACAGCGTGAAGAAGATACTTTTTACTGACAAAAAGTCCGTTCGTTTGCGTTCGCTTTAATACTTGGTACAAACGCTGGTAACTAGCATGCCGGCCAATTGCGTTGATTGTAAATCTTTAAAAATACTGAACGTTTAATATTAATACATGTTTGAAGGTCTCCGAATATATAGAAGGGAAAGACCACGCGAAGTACAATTGCGATTAAATAATCAAATATTTGTATGAAATGTTACTATCTAGTTAGAGAAACGTAAGATATTTGAAAGAAAATGTATAAAAGTGGCCGGAGGGAAGGAGAAGGAGGCTTATCTTTTTGGGGCCATTTGGACATTTTAAATGTTCGAGAGTGACATTTTAACCGTGATTGTGCTAGCGAAAAATAAACGAGTACTTACTACAGAAAACAGTTTTTAATTTATTTTTCGTTTCTTGCTTTTACTTCTTGCATTGATAAGGTGGTAGGTTTCACCTACGTGTGAGTGTGTGTATGAGTGTGTGTGAGTTTTAGTGATAAATAATATAATTTAAAATTTTCATTAAAATAAATTTTAAATTAATTCTAGTTCCCTATTGGATAACGGATAAAACCACGGGGTGCTGCAGTTTAAATAAAAACCTTTTTATCGGAATCAACTTTTTTATTCTTTATGTGCGTTGCAACACATGTTATGTAACATCACCTTGTATATGATCTATAAAAACTATATATAAAACAATATATTTAAGTATTTTACAAAGTGATGATACATCCCCCAACAGATGGGTTTACTACAGTACACTTCTACAAAAGGTTTTATTGGTAGTTAAGTAGATGGTTATTGCATTCAAGACATATTTAAAAGGTGTTGCTTAGCAATCGTATCACAGAGATACAATGACCTCTAAACATATTGAGCAACAAGCGCAGTCTTATCAGGATACGTTCCCGTAAGGCCATCTACGTTGCCCGTTTCTTGTCTTAAAAGTAGGATCAATGCTCCAATTAGCACACCGTATAGTTCAGTTCTATCTCTATCGTCTTGCAGTAGCGGCCGAGCCCTAGATGTCAATACAAATTTTTAAATTGAAGTTGTGATTGTTAGTCATTTTAAGTTTCAATGAATAAAACAAATTCTCACACATATCTACTTTTGTTATGAATATATTTTCGAATCTGTAAAATACAAATATTAAAAAATAAACAGTTTTGTAATTTTTATCACTACAATTTATATTATTAAAATATTTACAAGTATAAAACCTTCTTGTTGTATCAATTATTAATTCGATTCAATTGGGTTTTGGTTTGGATTTTTGGTAGACAGCAAATTACAGATTTAGACTAAAAAAATTAATCATTTAAATATGCAAATGACCAAATATTTGGGTTATGGCCTTTTAAGAAACATATGGGACATTCGCCTAAAAATAACCAAAATTCACGTAAAATAACAAAAATTTGAGCTTTCGCCTTTTAAGTTTTTGGCACTTAGCGTCGAAACCGTCAAAACTCGTCAAAACCAATCGGCCGTGTAAATCATACTTAATATTATAAATGCGTAAGTGTGTTTGTTTGTTGGTTTGTTTGTTCGTCTTTCACGCAGCAACAGAGCAACGGATCGACCTGATTTTTTGCATGGGTATTATTAGTTCAAGGGCCGGCGATTGACATTGGCTACTTTTCATTATCACAATTTTTCATCACTACGCGGTTGAAACCGCGGGGCACAGCTGGCGTATAATAAAATAAATTGTGGTTGCGGTCCATATACTGATAAAACAAAAATTTAAATAATCAACGATCAGAAGATTTCGAACGAGTATGATAAGATTATTAAGGGTGCTCTGTAGGTCGAGTCATTTTCATACATACTAAGCAAATTTTTCTGAAACAATTTGCCCGATTCAGATAAAACTTGGTAAATTTAAATTAAAATTAAGAATTTTCGATATATTTTTTACTGATATCAAAAACTTTTTTTAAATATGAGTTTTCAAAATATGGTTCATATTAGATATTAATGTTATCAATTTTAACATACTCACCACGATAAATCAAAATCCTACAAGCAGCTTATTTTTTTTTAAATCTATGAACTTAGTTTTTGTTTATATGAAAAGTGGAAAAATTACACGATGTCCGGAGGCGCACCATTAAGATAATTATTGCAATATACCTACCTCAGAAATATGACAGGAATGCAAACAACACATTGTATAAGTTAATTATTGTTACAAGCTATGCTACTCATAAATTAATAACACGTTTTATAATAATACTACAGGAAGCGTGGTCCGTATGATAGTATTTACCTGATATATTTGTGAACAAATTATCAATACAATAGTCACAAGACATTTTCAGAATCAATAAAAAAAAAAAATAGTTCCTACCGACTCGATAGATGTCACAATTCAACCGCAACTAAATCAAAGGTATGATACAAAAGGTTTTTTTTTTTATATTTATGGTCAATTTGCACCGGGTCCTTTGACAAGCCAGTCGACAGCCAGCCATGTAATAGATTGTCTCTTTACGAAACGCCAGTAATGGCTTGGCTTAGTGTAAATGGTCCATTTAGCCGTAAGTTTCCTCTTGATTTTATTATCAAAAATTAATTGTTAGTGCGAATGTCCAGAAAAACTCTCATTGACTCGCGTTTTAGTTGTTTATTATACAACGCAACGCGGCTTCTCTAAGTTAACTTAACGCCTAATTCTCACACAATCTTACCCCGACAAAGATCAAAATTAAAAAAATTGTTTTTGCTTTTCAATTACCGGCATGTCCTTAATTATGCAGCACCATATAACAAAAAAAAAATGCTGCACTAATATCGAGAATTACATTACTGTTCAATAAAATTTACATTTAATTTACATTTTTAAATAAGTTTTTCAAACATAAAAAATTGTACTAGTATTGATATTCAAGTTTGAAATACAGCTTAGACTTTACCTAAGTACATTTAACATTATTTTACTACAAGTTGGATTCTCAGTGAAAATTGTCAAGGTGGCTTCATTGTGGTTATGCCATATCGAGTCAATGGAAAATTTTACAAATTGCTGATTCCACGCCCCGTTCGAACAAAAATAAACAATAATTAATAATAACAAAACATCACGCATCATCACCCGATATATTCACAGAAAGAACCTCCCTCATAAGATACCTAATTATACAAAGCGCTCTTCGCTGTACAAGTGAGCGCATACAAAAATTTACCGAGTGCAATATTAAAGAAAATTATACAAAAACTTGACCTTAAGATGATACTATTAAGGGTGATTTATGCTAGACCGTGGCGGGTCGGATTTAAAACTTCAGGAACATTTCATATGTTGCAGTTCATGCTCCACGGTGTCGGTCGCGTCCCGGACGAGGGTGGGCCATGCCCCGGCACGTACGCCTTCATATAAAATGTTCGTGAAGTGTTAAATCCGTGGATCGTACGCACCTCGTACGGGACATGGCTCGTGCCTGCCACGGTCTAGCATAAATCATCCTTTAATCTGCGGAAAACTTAGTACTGATGAGTAAGTTCGTGGTGTGGGGAGAATGGAAGCGAGCGAGGCTGGCAACCCCGCACTCCTCGATAACCGTCATTTGTAGTTTTCTTAATAGTAAAGACGGCGCAGACTTTTTTTTTAATCTTATTTTTACTGCTTAGTCGTACCAAAAACATCAGATTTCGCGTTACTTCTAGTATCACCTTAACAACATAAGCCGTGAACTTAAACTATAAGAGGTGCATAATCGAGTACAAATTAAACAACTGTAAAAAAAGGAAGGTGGATCCAAAATTATGGATGAAACATAAATATACAGAGTAAGTTTAATAATATAGAACAACAAAAACTGGAATAAAGATACAGGGTTAGTCAGAAAGGGTTTGCTTAGTGTAAAGGACATTAAAGTACCCAACAAAATGTTGTACATTTAATTTTGTTCTAGTAATTTGCTAAAGCTTAAGGTTTAGAGATACATCAAGATATCTCATAAAAACAATACACACAAATACCATGTCCGTCGTGTTTTTATGACATGTTTCATTGTATTCGAATATTCTTTATCCTCCTTACTAATAAACATGGAGTAGCCTTGGAATAGTTTCGCAGTGTTTTGTCTTATTCTCTCTTTCAAATGTTGAACTCGATCGAAAAAGACAAAAGATGGAGTAACCATTCGAAGGCTACTTCACGTTTGTTAGAAAGGGGGTATAAATGTATAGTTCTTTTTTTACATATTAGCTAGTCAGATCGGCGTGATTCGGTTAGCGTCAAGACGCTAGTTTTTTTTAATTAAAAACATTGTCAAAAATACACCTATATCTTACATGAGTATGTTTTCGTTGAGAAGAATGATCGTTTGTATTTGGTTACTTCAGTAAAACAGTTTAAAACTAATTACAAATTATTATAGATTAAAACAATAAAATTTAAGAATAAAATCTATAGAATATCCGTTTATCCAATCTAAAACGTCTATCCGTTATCTAATTTATAAAATCAACCTAACTTAAAAAGTCAAGCATTAGACGGCTTTGTATTTACAAGCTTTCTGACTAAACCTGTATAGGTACGACTATGTAAAGTGAATTCGCCTTACTTAATTAAACGTGGCTCAAACTAGTCACCAAGTCACAGCTGATTCTAATCGTCCTTTTGGGTATCGTCGATGATTTCTGGCGAGGGGGGTTCATCGACTTGGTCCCCCAAGACAGGGGGAGCAGTGCTTTCCGGGCTCGATCGCTGTCTCCCCTCAGAGTTCGCAGAACTTTCTGGAGAGTCAGAGTTCCCGGGTTCTTCAGTTTCTTCTATAGAAGCGTGCTCGTTTCTCAAGCTGGCACCACCGCACTCTCCGGTGGGTCTTAGCACGAGGTACATCAGCAAATCCGATAGGGATATTATTCCGATTACTTTGTCTTGTTCGTCGACAACTACTAGACGATGCACCTGCAAACAAAAAACTTTGATCAAAACGTGTCCACGGACATAGCTATAGGTGTTACTAAGTGGGGTCCAACTTGGCGTGGCGGGTGCGAACACATCAGGTCTAAATCAGGCTTGATACCTTTAATCGAAATCACCTAGCTGTTTTTTTTTTGCATGTAGACTATTTGTCCGTTCATTGGTGTAGCTGAAAGCACCTTAGTGTGCGTGAAAAATTAGTAAGTGATTCGAAAGAAGGATACGGAAGGCGTTTCTAGCGGAAAGAGAAAGTATTAAATGCGAATTCTGTATTGCATCTCATATTCCTGAATCAATAAATGCCTATCACGTTTTACGGGTTTCGACTTCATCTTTCGTATTTGGTCTCTAATAGTAGAGGTAGAAAGATAAAATGGCAAAAGCAATCGGAAAATCGAAATTGACGCCTGGCATAAACAAAGCTTTCATAGGATAAACAAAGATGGTGCCTTAAACGGAAGTTAAAACACATTTTTCAATATACATAGATATAAAATGGCGTTGATTCTGATGAAGCGTTTTCTTAAATAAAATAATCTGACAGAACTAAAAATATGTGTTTTTTTTAAGGTTTTGATATGTGTGATAAAAATAGCAACAATTTCAGAGGCTGTAAAATTTTAGTTTAGTGTTGAAAAGGGTAACTTTAATCGACGTCAATTCTTCGGAAGCGAAAGCGAATGTTTTTTTTTTAATGTTGATTGGACTAGCATTTTCCTCGTTTCAATTCATGGAAAGTGACGATATGGTTGGACAGGTTAGACGAGATGGAGCACGCTTGCCTATGAGTTGCCTATTCACTCTTTGTCTTGAAGAAACCCAGGTTGCACTTTATAGATAAAACCGAGTGCATTCAATTTCTTTGCAGTTTTGGAAACACTGGGTGCGGTGTTTACCAAAGTTTGCGACATAAGGATGGAATGACTGCGTCGATGATATATGGCGGAAATTAGTTGACGAGATCAGCTTAAACAGCCCTTGTGCACATTTTCCAAAATGAGGGTAATAAAAGAAGGACAGACAAGCTACTTTCCATCTGTGCTAGAGGCTGTGCGTTTTTTTTAACACGCGCTTCGTTATTGATGAGTCGAATATCTCGTCTGTCTATCGAGCCTAATGCTTCGAGCTGATATTTAGCAGAGCCGTCCCAAAAGCAGGACTGCACATGCGCTCGATAAAGGTTAAGCAGTTGGGCAGAAGTAAATATTCCCGAAAAAAAAAGAGGTAAAAGTAACCTTTCAGCAGCAGTTTAGTCTCTCGACTCAAACCGACCGAAGTTTAGGGAAGACGACACGGAACTGGAGAGTTGGCGGTCAAGCGCAAGCCTATTATTTATTAAAACAAAAAAAACTTTTTGATCCGGAGACCTACCTCAGCTCTGACGATTCTCTCCATGACTTCGAACAGCGTTTCATTGAGCGTACACTTCTGCACTCCTTCAAACCATTCGTTGCGGTGCTCGTTGGCACTCTTCAACGACACGTCCAGATTGTTGTACGTCTTTTCAGCGGCCAAGTTCTGTAAATACGTTAAAAAATAGTAAGTAAAAGCCCACTCTAGACAGATTGAGCACTTAGATTCGTTGACGGTACATCCCCTCCTATCAGGAGGTTTGTCTACCCACACAAGTCTCGGGATCAGACTGAATTAGCCACAGATCCCGAAGTGTTGTATCCATTGATATCGTCGTCCGTTTCCTTTAAAGAAACAAATTAATATTTTACCTGCCGATTACGTGTTCGAAACTGCAGTGCAAGTACCGTTCTTTATCGATAGTCAAATTCGATAAAATGCCATAGAATCAATCATAGCGAGTACTGATTAAATGGCATTTTAGCGAATTTGACGATCTCAACTGTCAAATTTTCTAATCGATAAAGAACGGTACTTGCACTGCTGATCACGGTGTACAGAGTACTATTTTCTTTTTAAGTTATTTCCCAAAGTAAATTAAAGAAGTTTAAATTAAAACAGCAATGTATATAATTACGAAGTCTTATAATAATCAATGAAAAAATGTTTCAACCAACTCAAACTCTTCAAACAATGTCGCACTTGATGGACTGTGCTTCGTGCTCTACAACTTGCACTCCTAATGACTTCAATGAGGCCCTTGACCAAAGTGGCACTTTCCGTAGCCTCATTCAAGTCTGAATTCTTGCCCAAAAATTCAAAATTAATTTTTCACGAAACATCGACATGAACGAAGAACAGGCTATGGTTCCTATAGTATAGCGGGAGAACTCGTTTTTTTTTTTTTTAAAACAAGCTTTTCGTATATTCTCTTCGAACCCATTCATTTGATACACATATCATGGGTGTGAATAAAAATAACTTGGGAGTCAGCCATATTGAATTTAAAATGACGTCATTTAGCTAACTATGCAATGCCATCAAAACTAAACGTGTATGCAAAATTTCAGCTCGGCAAAAGCAATCGGTAGGGCATAGCTGTTTTAAAATTCAGTTACAAGTTTTGACCCATACTAACAAGGCAAGTTAAATAAAAGCTTGTAAAAAGACAACAACACAGAAAATACACGACCGCAACCTCTTTCTTTATTAAAGAAACATTTCTACCCAGCTTTAGCTTGTTCACAAATCCTGAGCTGAGCTAGGTTGAAGTTTCTGATAACATCTAGGCGTTACTCACAATGACGTCAAACTTGGCGTAGATATCTTTGAGGCGACCATCGGTGTCGATGAGAGGGAGCGCAGAGACTCGTCGGTTGACGAACTTCTTGAGCGCTTCTATTATGGAAGTCTCCTCCGTGGCCGTTTCGATGTCGTTCAGGGTCCCGATGCGAAGGTCGCACAGCTTCTGCTGCAGGTAAGCCGGCTTTGGCAATTCATTTATCTGGAAGGTTGGAATAAAACATGAGAGAGAGGGAGATATAGTATGGGCCCTTATCCACCAACCTGGCCCAATTCATGTTGATGAATGTCATATTATGTCTTGGAACTTTGAGGTTCATGATGTTCTTTCACCGCTTTTGAGCGATGGCATCGAAACTGCATATAATTAATTTAGGTACTAAAAAAGTTATTGGTGCAGGGCCGAGGATCAAACCGAGTGCCATCAGATTGTAAAGCGCACATGTACTCTAGTAACTGGTATTTAGATCAATACAATTGTATAGTGTCGGGGGTATGCCTGTTACTCCGCAGTGGGTGAGAAAAAGTAAGTTGGAAAGAAAGTGGAAAGAATGTTGTATGTACGTATGAACTTAAGTGGAGCTGGGTATGGGTAGGACACATGGCCAGTTGTAACGATGAGAGGTGTACAGCCGAAACTGCGTGTGGGCTGAGTCTAGGTCGGTGGAAACCGGGATAACCGAGGACGAGGTGGACCGACGACATCAAAAGAACTGTTGAAAACAAGTGGATCCGACTAGCGCGAGACCGGGGAGAGTGGCATAAAAAAGGAAGACCGATACTCAACAAACTGTTGAAAACAAGTGGATCCAACTGGCGAGAGACCGGGGAGAGTGGCATAAAAAAGGAAGGCCGATACTCAACAAACTGTTGAAAACAAGTGGATCCAACTGGCGAGAGACCGGGGAGAGTGGCATAAAAAAGGAAGGCCGATACTCAACAAACTGTTGAAAACAAGTGGATCCAACTGGCGACAGACCGGGGAGAGTGGCATAAAAAAGGAAGGCCGATACTCAACAAACTGTTGAAAACAAGTGGATCCAACTGGCGAGAGACCGGGGAGAGTGGCATAAAAAAGGAAGGCCGATACTCAACAAACTGTTGAAAACAAGTGGATCCAACTGGCGAGAGACCGGGGAGAGTGGCATAAAAAAGGAAGACCGATACTCAACAAACTGTTGAAAACAAGTGGATCCAACTGGCGAGAGACCGGGGAGAGTGGCATAAAAAAGGAAGGCCGATACTCAACAAACTATTGAAAACAAGTGGATCCGACTGGCGAGAGACCGGGGAGAGTGGCATAAAAAAGGGAGACCAATAGTCAGCAAACTGTTGAAAAAAAGTGGATGCGACTGATGATGAAGTATGTATAACTTACGTATAGGAACAAGAAGCGTAGTATCCTCTTGTGCGTGAGTATGTAGAGCACGTTGCCCGTGTCGGGATCGATGACTGGCAGTCGGTGGATGCGGTTCGTGATGAGAATCCGGATGGCCTCGTACAGCGAAGAGTCCGGCCCAATCGACACGAGCGGCATCACCGACCCTACCAGCACGTCTGCACAACAAACAATAAATAAATATTCGGGACATTTTTCCACACACGATCATCTAACCCCAAACTAAGCAAAGCTTGTGATATGGCTGTCAGAGACTGTTATACATATACAGGGTGTAAGGGGAACACTCTCGAAGCCAAAAGAAGGTAATTGTACTCATCATTATGAACCACTTTTAATATGGGACCAACCCGGAAATCTCGAAAAAAATATCAGCTGTTCCATACATTTTGTCGAGTGTCAATGACCGTTTTCTATAGAGCAGCTGATATTTTTTTCGCGATTTCAGGGTTGGTCCCATAGTAAAAGTTGTTCATAATGATGAGTACAATTACCTTCTTTTGGCTCCGAGAGTGTTCCCCTTACACCTCGTATAGTTTTAAATACATACTTAAATACATATTAAATACCCAGATACAGAACAAATACAAATAAATGTTCATCACATAAATGTTTGTTCTAGGTGGGAATCGAACCCACGCCCTCAGGCTCAGAAGGTAGGTTCACTGCCAACTGGACCAATGCATATCAATAATATTTATCTGTATTAAAATTATGATTCACTAGCTGCGTCCCTCGGTTTCACCCGCGTTACATACCTCCTTGGTAGCGACAGAAACCGCCTTTGACTAACATGAAATTTTTTCTAATGTATGTCAAGGACTTCAATACTTGCTCCATACAAAATGTATGAGAAAATGAACGTTCTTACTAAACAATTTTGTGAATTTTTCCGTTCCGATAGAAATCCAACATATCAAAGATCATGAAAATCGGTACAGCCGTTCTTGAGTTATAAATGGTGTAACTAATCCGACTTTGTTTTGTATAAATAGATAGATGTCGGTGTAATCTTAGAAGATTATGATTAAAAATGTTTTTATTAATCACGTGACTTGACTTCAAACGCTCTATAAAAGTAGAATGTCCTCATGACTTTTTTTTTTACAAGGCTTGCGTTTGACCACCATCTCGCCTGATGTTAAGCGACGATGCGGTCTACGTTGGAGCTCGCTTGCCCAGAAGAAATTCACTCGTGATGTCGTATGACGTCACATACAAGTAATAGAGTCAACAATTGTATGGCGAGTAAGAACTTGTTTGCTTGTCTGTGACGTCACTGAAGTCACGTTGTCTAATAATAGACAAAGATAGCGTTTACGCGGTAGTACAATAATTTTAATTTAGATTGTCCATTTAAAATATAAATTACTGAAGATTATGACTAAATCACAAGATTGCTTTAGTAAAATTACTAGCTGCGCCCGCGGTTTCACCCTCTAGTTAAAATCATAGTTAAGTTTCCTGAATTTTTTATTTTTTTTTTATTTTTATTTCCGTAATACGTCTATAAAATATTAGAAAACTTTTTTTAAAAAGATGAAAGAAATCGGTAAAGGTTCCTGCGTAATCACTGCGTTAAAAATGGACCGAATTGAGAACCTTCCTCCTTTTTTCGAAGGCGATTAAATCATGTTAAGCGTCCCAGATTTTTATCAAGTTCGACCGAAAGTTACCCGAACGAAGTGATTTCACTTTTATTGTGCAAGTCGTCGAATGCGCTGCCTGAATGAGTGTTCCCCGATAGTTACAATCTGGGTCAACAAGACGCGAGTGAATCGATTTCTTCTAGGCAAGCGCGCCCCACTGTATACCGCATCAACGCTTAACATGGCGAGCGCAAACCCATTTATCAATAAATAAAAAAGTTAGAAGCCGCAAGCATGTCAAATTGTATGAAAACCTAGCGGGCCGCATTGTTTTACGTCGCGAGAGTAATTTAGTCGTAGTTTAGCTTTACTAGCACGGTGGAAGAGTTTTTCCAGTTTTCTGTGGCGCAATCTGTCATTTTTGTGTTGATATGTAACCATAACTTGAGGAATCCACGTTACCATTCTTCTCAGCAGATATATCTTCATCGAGCGATCAAGTTTTAAGTACGTGTAATTTTTTTTAAATAGTTTTTAGTGTGGTGACAGGCAAGGCATTTGACAACTGAACTGACGTGAAGTGATTGAAGATGATAAACTCCCCTGGAAAGGGAACTGGCTCTCAAGTGAGCCTGAGTGAGGCCAGCCGAGTATGAAGTCATGCCGCCATGCTATGGTTATCTCGCGATGTTTACCTTCCCCTGCAGCTTAAGTATGTGTAGCTATAGAATGATGATGAATATTTTAAATATCAGTACGTACGTCGCCAAGTTTCGAGCCTGTGCTCTTCCAGTTCATCCATGGCGACGTCGGGGCTTGTGTAGTACATCTGCAGTATCTTGATGAAGTCAGTAATAGTCAGCATTCCGACAAACTCCTGCCTCTGCGAGTCCCATAACGGTGCGGCGCGAACACCTGTCGACAAGGGATCATGAGGTCAGCCAGATATAACCAAATACTGGACCAACCAGACAATATATAAGCAAAAGACTGTATACGGTAAGATGTGGTATGTCCTTCCCCCGAATGAATTTCCGCCGAGCTGCTGATCTACAAACATCTATTCGCGCTAACGGATCGAAAAAACCTTTAGTGTTGTAGATGTTCAGAGACGGTGGTTGCCGCTCAACAGTTGCCTGTTCGATGCCTTTTCTCCAAAAAATATTCCGAACTACAACACTTTACTCTCTCAAAAGGAGGTGGAAGGTCTGTCTTTCTCGTCTCGGTTCGTTATGACAACTGTGTAATATGAAGTACTTGTACGCGAATCGAGCAGTGCCTGACGTCATCTGCCGTTCCCATTGCGAGACCAGCGCCAGTTGGTAACAAACGGCATCATGCTGAGCTGGGGCCGGTTTGAGGCAAAATCCAACTTTAACTCTAAATACGTGTGTAACCTTAGGTGTGTGTAGTGGATTCTGGACATATATTGTCTATTGTCTACAGTTCGGGGCAAACGGCTACTATTAATTAGGGAAAAATATGAACTATGAAAATACTTATTCTGACAATCCTGTTTGGTATAATACCTGGCAAACAATATCCCTTAACCAAAATAGAAATAATTCCGATTTAGACAAAATCCCTTTGAGAAAAAAACCGTACGTGCTTAAGTAAGACCAAGTAGATTTTATTTTTTCTATGTTTTACAAGTTTTATATTTAGAGGGAAGGTTTCGAAATAGTCAAAAGACACAGGTCTTAAAAATGTTCAACAACATTATGATTATTTACACCAATGTACCTACATTACATAACACAATTTTTTATTTTATTTGTCTTAGCTTTCGGATCTAGCCCAGTTATTTGATAGGTTTTGGTGAGGCCGAAGCCAAAGATTTTAATGTAAGCTCATTGGCCGAAGCCAACACCAAAAGACCCTATTAAATATAAAAATACAATTATGGAATGAGTATAAACTTGAACTTTTGAACAGTATATGATTTAAAAAATTCGGGCTATTGATATGAATAACTTGTGGATAGGAGAACAGATCTATAGCATGAGAAACGGCACGTGCCTTTTCCTGTCTCACCTCAAAATACATTTAGGCAGGTGATGACATTATATATTTATTATTATACATATTTAAGATCTATATTAGATCGTTAGGGATCTGTGACACCAGTTCTGAACCTGATATCTTTATGGCAATGTACTTTTTCCCAAAAACGCTCAGGTATTGGTTTAATATGACATAAAATTCCCGTTATTACCCACGCTTTAGAATAGTAATATTCAAGTCTTGGATACAAATCTAGCATTCATAGTTCAATTTCGCATCCACTCATATATTTCATGAACGTATATCAAACGCAATTGTGTCTGCCACAATTATCTGAATTAATATTATAAAGAAGTAAAGTAAAGTGTGTATGTATGTTCAAGGTAAAATACTCCTAATCCTATTTTCAAAAATCTATCACTGAGAGAAAGCTGTTCTATCTTTTAGTGACATAAGCTATGTTTTGTTCACGACGCGGCCGACTCTAAGGCCAAAGCATGTAATATAACGAAATAAATTCCATGCCGATCCGATTCACAACCTTTCCGATCGATGACACATCTGCAGTCTTACATCACAAATACTCGAAATTAAACACTTATTGGATTTTAACACGTCTGCAGTTTGTGAACAAGCCCTTGATAACCCGAACCACTACATTCGTTTTGATAATTCTCAAATCTTCGCGAAGGATGTATGTGAGGCAAATTTTAGGATCCAGTCATCAAATTCATAAAATATCAGATACATCGCAGAACTCCAAGAACTCTGGACACTGAGCTGAACACTGGACTGTGAGCGACTACTTCGTACATAGGGAAGGTTTTAAACAATGAAGGGTAAAAACAATGGCGGTACTTTTAAATAATCTCATAGCATTTCTATTATAGGGATCCATCACTCATTTTAACCTTGACCGCGGACATTGCTGTGTGTTCGAGGGATGATATGCAGTATTGCACAATACTACTTAATATTTATATTTTATCGTATATTTGGTATTGCAGTATATTTTATATTTATTCTGGAATTAACATGTCAAAAATACACGCGATACCGTTAAAATTGTTAATTTCAATGGGTAATCATCGCGAACACCCAAGAAATCATTAAGTACTCGAATTAAAAATAACCGTGGGATGATTATCATCACCCAGCCTTGAGTTAATGAGTCAGTTTAACATAATCAGTGGAATATGGAACGATATACACCTTGTCATCCATGTCAACAGCCGTATTCTCTCTTAAGAAGGGTCCAGTTCTGTCCATTCCATTAACACAGCTGTATTAACATAAACCAGAAAAGTCAGTAAAATAACGTGATATTTAGTGCAGTTCAAGCTGGGTACATGCTTTACAATTAAAACGCTAGGGTTAGATCACTATACAAGGGTTTGCGGTACAAAAATTGCCTGTTGGGCTAGGATTTGGATACTAAGTAGGTACTACTCTAGTATAATATTGAACTCTAAGAAGCAAGACATCTCAGCCCACTAGGTTGCATTTTCGCGCTTGCATTGGCTAACTGTGTAACATTCGCAAAATTTAGAAAGCACTTTCGCATGGCATTTTTCTTCCTATATTTTCTATATGAATATTTATGTTTATAAACTATGTATTTAGATCATTATTATTTTATGCCATAGGTGGCCAACAAGCACACGGCCTGCCTGATGGTAAGCACTAAGCAGTAACCGTCACTTATGGTAATTAACTAAACATAAAACATAGAAATTGTTTAAATTAGGTAATCATGATAAATCCATTTTAATTTCCACTCCAGTGTAAGATTAATGTATAAATATTTTTTCATTGTGAAGGATTTCGAAAGATTTTGGTAGGTATAGGTATATCTCTTCTCTTTTCTATCTCTACATAGTATAAATTGAAGTGGCTTTCCGCGTCTGTCTGTATGTCTGTATGGCCGCTAACTCCTCTTAAACCACGCAACGGATTTTGAGGCGGTTTTCACCATCAGTTAGATACATTTTCAAGGAAGGTTTACTTCGCACGGAAATTACACCCGTGCGAAGCCGGGCGGGCGGGTCGCTAGTAATATTATATTATTAACTTATCAACGCTGTCAAAATTCGCTCATAAAAAAAATTAAAAAAAAAAATATAATATATTCGCAGGAGTCATGCAATAAATAACAAATATACTTTAAGACGATGGAATATAGCAAAAGTAGTATGAACATTGTGTGTTAATATATTTTAGTATAACGCAAGAACACAATTAAATATTCTGAAATTCTAGATTGGTGGATCTATATAATTATATTTTGCATAATTAAACGTAATAAAACGTCTCACGCGGAATGGCACGCCTCACTTAACAGCCATATTTTTGCTCCGGTAAATGAGACTTCCCTTCGCATTGCACTATACGGTGTATAAGGGGAACACTCTCGAAGCCAAAAGAATGTAATTATACTCATCATTATGAACCATTTTTAGTATGGGACCAACCCTGAAATCGCGAAAATAAAATCAGTTGTCCTATACATTTTGTCGAGTATCAATGACCGTTTTCTATAGAACAGCTGATATTTTTTTCGCGATTTCAGGGCTGGTTCCATAGTAAAAGTTGTTCATAATGATGAGTACAATTACCTTCTTTTGGCTTCGAGAGTGTTCCCTTACACCCTGTATTGAACGCCTCAAGAAAATATGAAGAAATGATGAAACTACAAAGGATAAATATACTTAAGAACCAGACGATCTTATTAAAAAACGCCCACTAAGAAGAATAAACAAAAAAAAATATGGTTCCGTTTTCTCGCATGAAACTTCGCCAGCAAGAAGTCGACATAGCATAATTATTTTAATCGAACGTTTGTGATTTAGAGAGTATACAACAAAACATGCAGTGCATAGATCGAGCTAAATAAACATTTATATAGAGGAAACATAATAAGTAACTGACCATTGTATACGAGAGCAAAGAACGCTTTCTTGACGAGCAGTTGCGTATCGAAGACCACCAGCTTTGCCGACGTAGGTATCAGGTCGTAGCACTTGTGGAACTTGAAGAACTTGACAAATATCTGGGACTCATCCTCCTCTGAAATATATAAAACATAATACAGATTAATCATATGAAGTTGGAAAATGTAAAAGTGGTGCTTGATTATGCGTCAAGTGGCTCTTATGTCAACTGGAATCGCTCGAACCAATCCCGCGGGATCAGTTGACATGACTTATTTTACATTGACAGCGGTCGCACGGTGGCGCCTCTATGTCGCCTTTAATTCGCGCCCGTCGCCCACAGGTCGCCACCTCAATGCACTCCTCACCGCCAACACTGAACTTGACATTGTATTTGACTTTACAAACATATTCTGAAAGTTTAAATGACCAGTGGGATTTATTGGGATAGATTCAATAAGACTAACTCTGACTTTGATGATTATTTGGACTTTTAGTGTGTTTTTGTTTCACTGACATTTGTAATTTGTAATTTATTGACTAGAATTATTCTTAATTGTTATTGACATTTGTATTTTTATTCTTTATTTTTTGTGAGCTTGTTTTTGTAATTTATTTAATTCCTTTCTTATTTTTATTGATATGTATAATTATTAATTTGTGAGATACTAATATAATTGGCTTGACCGTGTTAAATCTCAATACATACAATTTAATTTAATAATGCATAATTAAATTGATCTACTGGGCCCGTTGACAAATTTTGTAATTTATATA
Organism: Agriopis marginaria; assembly: GCA_932305915.1. NCBI lineage: Eukaryota > Metazoa > Arthropoda > Insecta > Lepidoptera > Geometridae > Agriopis > Agriopis marginaria. The sequence goes on along the minus strand of OW029916.1, from coordinate 13,530,217 downwards.
GACACGAATAGAGGTGTTTTCTCGAAGAAAGATATTTACTCTTTTCATCTCCTCGTGAGAGAGCCCGTTGGCGTTTCGTGTTAAGCATTTTAGTGTTCCGTAGCCAAAGGTTAAAAACGGGAATCTATTACTATGCTTAGGATGTCTGTCTGTCTGTCCCGTCCGTCGGTCCATCCATCCGTCCTACCTTTAAACAACTGTTTAAAGGTAGGACGGTGTGACAAATTTCTGTTCATTACCAAGTTATAGCTGGTAATTGGGTTATTTGAATGACCTTATCATTCGAACCTTTCTGGACCACCAAACACACACACACACACACACACACACACACACATATATATATATATAATATAATATTTCACCGAATCGATAAGATAATAAGATTTTTTTTAATGTGCGAGCCCGACTCGCATTTGGCCGGTTTTTTTATATATAATTAGTGGCAAACAACGGGCCACCTGATGGTATGTGGTATAAACACCTACAATACCCGGGGCATTGTCAGTGCGTTGCCTACCTTTGAGGACTTTGTTCACCATTCGTTTGAAGCAGTCCAAACTATACTTCGCAAGAAAAACCGAATGGTAAACCATTTCACAACTTACAGCTACGTGGCAGAAACAATCGTTTAAATCGAACAGTGCGAGACTTCAACGAATCTACAATATGCCGATGGCAACTAACAGACAAGTAATTAAAAATAAATGAGAGCGTGGATGGCTGGCCCTGCGACCCATGACTTATTCAATATGCACTGGGCCAGCATGGTAGATTAGGGCTCATCCTCTCTTTAGAGAGACGGCCAGTATCCCAGCAGTGGGAACATGGCTGTTAATAATCATGATGAAGTAATTAAATATCAAGTAATACATTTTTCTATTACATTTCTACATAACATGTTCTATTTCACATTTCTATATGTTCAAGTTTTTATAAGACAAATCGTCAAACAAGTCATAGTTACAGTCAAAGTCAACCTAAGTAAGTCACGGTCAAGCGATGTCTCAGTAAAGAGGTGGAGTATAATCTAGTGCCTTTTGTTATGAGAATTTTGTCATTATGACTTCATCCACACGTATTCTTCATTAGCCCTCGGTAACTGGTCAATTTGATATTAATTCAAAATACAGGCAGTAAATATCACTTTACCTCTCTGGAGAGGTAAGTAAATATAAAAATCTAACTTTTTCCATATCAAAAAATACCATTTAGTTTAATTTTTCTTTCTTCGATCACGTACCCACTATACAATACAATAACTCTTTATTAAAATACCACAAAACAAGGATAACATAAACAATACAATAAAAAATATCATCATGGCTATTAACTGGCGGCCTTGTCGCTAAAAGCGATCTCTTCCAGGCAACCGTGTCACGTCTATACCATGTCAGAAACATTTTACTCTGTTATATGAAGGTAACAATTATGTAAAACATCTGTGGTGTGAACTTGGTGCTTTGCTATTTTTTGGCGGATAATTTATTTATTTATTAAAACATTACTTCTATAATTAAAATTAAAAAAATTACTCTTTTATATGCGTTGAGTTTTAAGCTGGGAAATACATTGATGTAACAGGTCATTGGGCAAATATAACATACTAGCTGCGCCCCGTGGTTTCACCAGCGTAGTGATGAAAAATGGTGATGATGATGATAAAAAGTCTATGTCACTCTCTGGCTCTTGAATACCATGCAAAAAATTAGGTCGATCCATTGTTCCGTTGCAGCGTGAAAGAGGAACAAACATCCATACATCCATACATACAAACTTTCGCGTTTATAATATAAGCAGGATTTTATTTAACTTACAATGTATGTATCGAGTCGAGTGGAATCTTACAACTCAATTTTGAAGCAGATTTCAGCTGTAATTTGGCATACTTGTGTACTTAAGTTCGGTGGCAATGTTATGGTACCATCGAGCTGGTCTGATGATGGAGACAGAAGGAGAAGAAGCCATAGGAACTCCGGGGCGTCGTTTCGGGGTTACGAAACGACGTAACCCCGTCGAATTTGGGTTCGTTGGATTTGTCTTCCCAAGCACTTTGGGTCCTAGATGACAAATTCAATATGGCGCAGCCCCAAGATGGCGGACAGACTGTTCTCATGATATGGGTATCAAATGAAAAGGTTTGCAGAGAAGAATACGAAAAAGGTTGTTTTTAAAAAGTATTTTTACAATTAATAAAGCTTATTATCATAGTCATAAAATATCAATATAATGAGTTCAACCGATGAGGAATCCATGGATTCGACACCAGCAGTGCAAGTATCGTTCTTTATCAATCGACAAATTTGACAGTTAAAATCGTCAAATTCGATAAAAAGCCTTACTTACGCGTTTACGGAAGACTTACGGTCTGAGATTTCAATTACAGCAAATAAACGATTGTTTTCCTTGCAACGCCATTTGAAGTACTTTGTGTTATTGCATTAGGTCATTTTCAGATAACACGGAATTACATACACGACAGAGTTGTAATAAGGAAGAAAAAAAAAAGTATTATGCTCCGTTTACGAACCGCTCGTTTTCTTCTGCGGGGCAGAAGTTGAAGCGAACGGTGCTTACGGGTTGAGTTGCACTCGGTGTGCGGGCCAAAGACCCCGACATCATGCCGTCAACAACATCCTGAAGCGTGCTTTTGGGTCTGCATATCGTATGTCCCAAGCGTTTTGGAGCCTCCGAGATGTCGCGATCTGACGGCAAACGATTTGACGCTGCCTCGTGTGGGATGCTACGTGCGTGAGCATATTTTTGGTTTTAGTTGATTTTTTCAATAAGTTCTTTATAAACTTCGATTAAATTTATATGGAACCACCTCTGAAGTATACCTACCAATAACAAAAGCAAACTCAATTCATAAGTGGCGGAGTAATCGTTTACAAACATTAAAAAAGTTACTGTCGAATTGAGAACCTCTTCCGTTTTTGAAGTCGGTTAAAAATAAAATGCGTTTCATGCGTCGCATCAGTTGAGAAACTCAGGATCTATGTGGCATTTACGTTCCTAATAGTCCGAACGAGGTTTTCAGATAAAGTAATTATTGGGAATGTTGCCTGAAAAATTTGAAATTTCGGGAAAAACTGAAATTGCTTTTTTCCATGGGATTTTTGTATGAACCACAAACTCAAACAAATATTTAAATTTGTTCAGGACGTCCGTCGGGTCAGCTATAGATACAGGCGGCAGTTTTACAGACTATGAAATAAATTTTCAGACACGATGCGTTACGTATTTGTTTATTTACGTTTGATACAGGTTACGCAAGCGGCGCTGAGGCCATGACGTCATTAGGAACCTCGGATGACGAGTGAGAGGTTAGCTAGTACGGGATTTATATTATAGTTTCACATGCGCACGCACCACATGTTGGAAACGTCGGTAGAAATACACCCAAGGGAACAACTATAGCATGTGCATTTGTCAGCCCGGAATGGTGAGATAAATTTGAAATGTAACAGCTGTTTGATTTTAGTTCTATCATCCTACCGCGATAATCAAGAACACGATAACAAAATCATAAATTAATCAAATTATAGAACATATGGGCATATTGATAAAGTATTGAATAAAGTGAGAGAGCAGTAACTACAAATATGAGCCACTGAAATCGAGAAACTTGACACATTCGCGCCGTAACCCGTAACTACCGTGAAGTCATTTCCGTTGTCTGTCACTAGTTTAGGAGCTCATTTTTGCGCAGCCCGAACCAGTTGCGTAAAAAGTACTATTTTTAATTGCATAGCAACAAGTATACTGAGTTATCAAACAACAGCATTCAAAAGATAAACGAAAACAAAACAAACACAGTCGGCGCAGCGTGGGTGACATAAACAAGCGGACCTTTCAGCAGCCAGTCGGCGAGGAACGCCTTCCATGCACGATCGACCGCCTCGAACTCCTTGATGAGATCGATGGAGTAGACGGTCTCCTCGTCTTCTGTGACGGCTAGCGCGGGGTTGTCGGAGAAGTAGTGTAGGCGCAGCATGCGCGGGGCCCGGGCGGCGCATCGCCCGCCACCTCTCGGTGCGGCCCGCCGCGCACCGCGCCGACCACGGCTAACTGCTAATTATACGCGCCTGCGCCGGCACCGCACTCGCCCGAGACGCGCGACGAACTTGACACCGCCGGCACCGGCCGCCGCGCGCCGCTTGGCCGTCTGCCTGTACCGGTCCACGCCCACACACCTCGACCGGTGCGAACAGGAGAGCTAGCACGCACTGCTCTTACTTCTTTTAGTTTTAGCAATACTGTACGTACATTGATATGCTCAGACACAATCGCATGTCTTCAAACATAATTTTCTTGACCATTCATAGATCAGTAGGTGCAATCAGGATTCCAAACAAATTGCAATTAAAAAAAGTTTATATTTTCTTTAACTATGACAAAGCGAGGTAAACATGAACAACCATGTCACGCCAAGACAAAAAAAAATACATTTCTATCTCTATATTATCTATCTGTATCTTTATATTCTCGTTGTGTAATATAACGTGAGCTATTAGTTTGAAGACAAAGGTCATAGGAAACATTCATGGAGTTTACTTACATGCGTAAATTTCCGTATAATATGAAGCTGAGCGATACGTATGACTATTTTGTATACCTACCGAAAATGACATATTTACCTGTAACGCAAACATGCTTGTTTTAAACGTCTTGTCAACAAAATCTTACGCAAATTGAGTCAAAAGCGCAATAAAGTAGATACTCAATCTCTTTTATTAAATTTTTGCTTTATTAGAGACTAGCTGCGCCCCGCGGTTGCACCCGCGTAGTGATGAAAAATGATGATGATGAAAAGTAGCCTATGTCACTCTTTGACTCTTGAACTATACCCACGCAAAAAATCAGGTCGATCCGTTGCAGCGTGAAAGAGGAACAAACAAACCAACAAACAAACACACTTTCGCATTTATAATATTAGTATGATTATCTCTTTTTTGTCATGTTTGCTTTACTAATGAAGCAAACATGAACACATCCCAAGACCTAACCTAACCACCTAATCTAAGACTCGATCTCTTTCATTTCACTGAAACACATCCCAAGGCCTAACCTAACCACTTAATGTAAGATATAATTTCTTTCATTTCATATTTGCTTTATATTCCCATTACGGCATTATAAAATAATAACTGGCCAAGAGCGTGTCGAGACTCGAGACGCGCATATGGTAGGGTCCCGTTTTACGTAGCCTATAGTATAAGTTATATAATTGTGATCACAATCATCATAGTTCAGAAAGTGGTGATCACAGAAAAAATCGAAGGAACGAATTTCTGTGGACTTAACCAAATTTCAGAGGTGTATTATATCAACATAACATAATACTTTTTATGGTTTAGTCAAAAAGAAAACTGCTTAAGAAACATTCCTTATGCAAACAATTTTACAAAAAGGTCAATGATTTTAGAGCTCAAAAAATTATGCTTAGAAAATGTTTGAAATAATTTTGAATTAAGGTTTTTAATATGACCTATCAGCATAGCAAGTTACAAGTTTCTATATGTCCATATGTCTAATAGTTTAGATATTCGGGGAGGCAACTTTTTGCCACCTTGGCGGGCCATATTTCACAAAATATACACTTGATAAAAAAGTGATGTATCAAACCTTATCTTTATTTTAAAATTCAACGAAAACTCACACAGGAGGTTGCAGCGGAAAAAAAAATCATCCCCACTTCACACGTAAAACGCATTTCTTTTTATAATATTATGTTTATACTTTTAAAATTTAGGTTATACTTATACTGTAATTGTGCATAGTTTCAAGCACTTGTCTTAATAAATATAGAAGTTAGAAGGTTCAAAAAAATTGGGACAGACGGACGGACAGTACGAATTAATGAGGGTTTCTTGTCGGACTACGGAACCCTAATAAAGTACAGTTAACTACAATTTCGAATGGGATCCTACCTGAGCTACGTCATAGAACCTCAAACTAGAGTGATATGTGCCCGACCAGTAGAAGAGGTTAAACGTGGCCCAATCTCCCCGCCGATCTATGTTTAGACTAGGACGCATGCACAATTGCGGAAGACCTAGTCGTCCGTTGATCCGCACTATTTTTGTCTATTTGGCGGAAAATTCTTGTACCTACGTCTTTCAGATTTTTGGGCATCGATTAATTAAGAATTTCGATTGTTTTTTTTTATAAATTACGCTCGGTAAACTTATGTAGATTTGGTATATTGTAGGTAATTGCAGCTGTGGAAACCCGCTCAATATTATTGATACGTACCTACTGATAAACTTTTGAGAACGACCTGAGGTCATTTACCAGTACCATTTGAAGACTCGAGGGTGTTCCCAAATTACTGAAACACCACCTGTATTTCATCAGAAGTCAGTAAAGACATAATCCGTTGGAGAAAACGTTGTTTAGTCGTGTGCCTCCACTGCGTTAGCGTATCTAAGGCCCAAAGCTAATTGAAGATTTCAGACAGCGCAGCATTGCAGCGTACAAGCGATCGCTGTATAAAATTCAACTCTCCCTGTTCTAAACTGAAACGACCGGTTAAGCTCAGTGGTAGCATGTCTGTCTCACGAGCCGAACGTCCCGGGTTTGACTCCCGGCCGGGAAGATCTGGGTCTGGGTGTTAATTGTCCGTGTCCTGTATATTTGATACAGGGAATCCTAAAGGAGCTATGAGCGTTAAGCGTTTTAATGAACTCTAGTAAACGAAGTACAATTTTGAACCTAAATCTGGGTTCCCTGCGCCCAAAATCTAACAAAAAATGTTTAGTTATCTGGATTATTATGGATATCCGTTCGTAATTCAGATTGAGACCACTAGCGCGTGCCATCTCGCTCGCCTGCGATTAAGTTTATGGAACGGGATGACTAGTTAAAAATGCTAGTATTATTAAAAAAGAAAAAAAAATTGCCACTATTATAAATGCAATGGTGTGTTTGTGACACATGCATGTTGTTGTGTTGTTTTGCTACTACGGAGTCTCAGTTTTATTCTTATAATTTTAAGAAGAAAATTGAGACTCAACTTTCTTCTTATTATTGTAAATTGACACTCGGCATCTCAATTTTCTTTTTATTATTATAATTATTTTATTTTTATTATTATAAAAAGAAAATTGAGACATTTTTCTTATAGTAATAAGAAGAAAATTGAGACTCCGTAGTAGCAAAACAATTTAAATTTTTAGTCTCAATTTTCTTCTTATTATTATAAAAAGAAAATTGAGACACAATTTTCTTACAATAATAAGAAGAAAATTGAGACTCCCTACACATACCGAGGTAAACAAGCTACAACTACGCGCGAATGAATGAATGCACAGAACAGTTTGTACCTTCTCATTCACTATCACAGATAATAAAAACGAAGCCAAATTTAATTAAAAATAATAAATGATGACAATAAAAGTATTTAACGATGATAATATTATCAATTTAAAAAAACCGACTTCTAAATTAGTAAAATACGCAAAATCGGTTACTTGGATGACATAATAATGTATATTTGTAATAATCCATACTGTACATTATCCAGTGATTTAATAGTCAAACTACTAAACCGATTTTAATGGAATTTCTATGGGACCAAACTGTAATATTGTATATACTTAGAAATATATTTTTTTTCAAAACGGTTCATAAATTACTGACTTCTGAGGTAACACACTTAAAAACCGAATTGAGAACACCTTTTTTAAGATTTTGAAGTATATAAAGAAAATTTAGCTGTTTTCTGTTATACTTCAAAATCTTTATGTATGAGCTTATTTGCTCTGTCGTATTCACGGAACACTATTACTTCGCACAGCTGAGCCGAAATGAGAACGTTCTTTATTATACGAAGTCATTTCAGGATGATAAAAATGCTTTGTGTAAAATATTTTACCAGTATTTGGCAAATATAAATCTTATATTTGTATAAAAAGATGGTCTGCTTGTTCGTCTTCTATGCGTTGGCGCATTGTTCATCCGAGAAACTTTATGGCGAAGCCATCAGGTCAAGCCATGGTGTGCCCACCTTAGCCACGCAGGCGTAGCCGCGGATAAAAACTATTAGTAGGTATATAATAATAATGTAAAATGTACCCATGATAAAGAATTTTCTTTGAATTCGAAACTGCACAATCATATTTTCCCTTTGGCCTTTGTCCAACTTTCACGATATTACACATAAGTGGTGCACTGGATTATTTATAAAAACACTTTCTGGCTTACACCATTTAAAACTACATTTGGGCGACTACTGCCTACACTCTATCCGTGACCGATGCAAAGGAAACCAGTGAGTACTGAGTATGCGATAATCCTTTATCGCTTGCTATCGAAGCAATAATAATTGTATTGACCTTGCTACGTGAAGAGATAAACATAATAACGTGTTTGATAATAATTAGGGAAAAAAAATTAGAGCAATGGTGGCAGAGCGATCAAATGGTCGGCCCACCCGGTTAGAACATCAGCCCTGCACCAATGACTTCTTATTTAGTACCTAAATAAATTATATGCAGTTTCGATGCATGAAACGGTGAAACCAAAAAGGTTCAAAAACGGTGAAGGAAAACATCGTGAGCAAACCGGTATGTCCAAGCACTTCAAAAGTTCAAAGACATACGACAGTCACCAACGAGCACTGGGCCAGCATGGTGGATTATTAGGCCCATCCTCTTTCTATATATATATCTGAACGTGGATTCACGTTTTCGGAAACCGTATAAACATTGGAATATAATGGCTTTGCGAAGAAACTGGTGCTGGTAAAGGTTAAGGTCAAAACAAGAACCCTCCAACGACCGCAAACTTTGTGTTTGGACGCGTCACTTCTGCCCTACTTTCTATTTACCTTTTACACCGGGGCCCCTCGCACCCTTCAGCACAATTTCCAATAAGAAATTTTGTGAACTCGCCGGATATTATCATTTGTGGCAAGCGGACGACGGACGTAATTTTCTATTAGAAATTCTACTATACAAAACTGGATTCAAGGCGCATGCCTGTTATATGATAACTTTTACTATGGGACTATTTACTTAAATTTCTTTCTATGAACAACTTTTACGAATGAACTATTTACTTTTACTATGGTACTATTTATTTTACTGTATTATTTACTACGAACAACTTTTACTACGGGACGGGACTAACGCTAAAATAGTAAAAAATCTTTTGTTCCAAACGTTTTCGTTGGGTGTGAATATTTTGAAGTTTACTTCGCCACTCGATGACTCGACGATATACACGGGTTATTCGGTTAGAAGACGAATATATTATCATTAGATATGGTATCTTTGTACTTATGATTATCAACTTCATCATCGTCATCCTGTTTCGAGTTATCAACCCACTGTTGGGTAATGGCCTCCTTTTTGCCATTAGTCCCTGTCTCGGGTCAATATCATCCACGCATGAAACGCGATGGGTCTGATGTCGTCGGCTTGCCAGGCTAGTTGGCATGCCTAGCCAACGCTTGTCCGAGTAAGGGGGGGGGGGGGGAAGGGGGCGTCCATTATTTACGCGAGGTGTTTAGGGGGGGGTCGAGCAAAAACTCCCCCAATCTCACGTGGGGGTCAAAACAAGTATCACGTATTTTTTTTCCCGCAAGAAACAGTGTAAAATTGCGTGAAAACTGGATTAGATTGAGTTGAACATCTTTCTCGAATAAAATATGGCTAAATCCTACACAAAGTACTATAGATTAACGATATTTACACTAAAAATACGCATTTTGAAAATCATACGTGAGATTAGGGGGTCGAGACAAATCTCACGTTATCTTACCAAGGGGGAGGGGGAGGGGGTCGAAAAATCGGCAAAATCACCACACGTTATTAAAGGACGCCCCCTAATAAGTCTGTTAAGGTCCTGCTCCACCTGCCGTCATTATACCTAGCCACGTGTCCTGCCCAGCGCCACTTGACCACTTGATACGGTTTCCGACAACCGTGACATTTGTCCTTCGTCGGATTTCCGTGTTTCACACTCGGTCTCTAAAGCTGATATCTAAACCAGTAACTAAATCATTCAAAAAAAAACATAGGCCGACTGCATTGTATAAATAGTAGGTAACTTAAAAGTTACAACAGCGCGCTGCGTACCTATACCTGCTCGTAGTAGCTACAGAGCTTTATCCACTTACCACCGCTCATCGCTTTATCTCTGAGTATTTCATAGTAGTCTACATAATTAAATATTAATAATAAATGTTTATATATATAATAAACCAGCCAAGTTCGCACACTGAGGGTTCCGTACTACCACAAAATACAATAAGGTCGTCCAAGTAACTGAATTACCAGTTATTATAACGTCTTCCAGAAAAATTACGCAGCCACAGTTAATTATTTTGATAACACAATTATAACTTGGTAATTAATAAATAGAATTTTGTCACACTTGGCCATTATTTATTATTTGTTATTATACTTTAGAGCGTGTACTACAAATCATGCCAAGTAAAAACGGTAAAACGTACAAGGGTTTGACCCTTGTACGTATTACCGTTTTTACATTAGAGCTAATACAATAATACGTTTGTTGTATGGACCCCTCTTTCGTTTTAGCTTTTTGATTATTTTTTTATTTGTTAGATAATCTGCCGTAACGATATATATTCTGTGAATATTTTAACTGGCTTTCTATTACCGTTCGAAAGATGTAGCCGTTAATAGGTAGGACAGGCGAACAGACGGACAGCCGGGCATGGCGCCTGTCGATGAATGGTGGCACAGGCATCATCAGCCAGAAGACGTCCACTGCTGAATATAAGCCTCCCCCTTTAACTTCCACACTGAACGACAGTCTGCCTTTTGCATCCACTGGATACTCGCGACTCTCACAATGTCGTCGGTCCACCAAGTCGGAGATCTACCTACGCTGCGTCTTCCGGTACGTGGTCTCCAGCTACAATCAAGAACCTTTCTTCCCCATCTTCTTCATCGATATCATAGTGCTTTACCAAAATTTACTTCAATAATCTATATTGTGAACAACGAATGCTGTAAAACGCTAATAATTAAATTACACAAACGGTGAGAAACTTGTCAAAAACCAGTATAAAGTAACTATATGACGTCATTTAGTATTTGACCCTTGTATTCAGTGGAATTATTTATACAGAAATATATTTTGTTGCTAGCCGAATTAATTTTGATGATATTTTTAGAAGCAGTCTCAATCAGTCAATAGCAGATTATTGACTATGGAGATAAAACAGTTTATTAAGCCACGGGCGTCATATTGAATGCAGAGCGTAATAAAGGATTAAGATTGAATTTTGCGAGTTCAGGGTTGGTCCCATAGTAAACTGGTTAGATTATGGAGCCAGGAGGTAGATAGTGGAACCCTTCAATGGTGAATCACACTGACAGAGCCATCTAGCGGGAAATACGCCAACCCCCCCCCCAACCCCCCGCCGCCCCCGTGTACAGGCGCGTGGATACTCTATAGTGTGATTTATTTGTTTTTAACCTATACAATTTTTTATATCATCAAATAGTTTAGGTATTTAGTGTGTTTTGCTTAGATTTTTATTTCAAAAAGAAGGGGGCTATGAAGTCGTTTATATTTAAATTGTATTTTTGTATTTGTTACCTCAGGTCTTTTATAAACCAATTCGGAAAATTCTTCTTATTTGAAAGCATATACTTTTATATTGATCTCATAGAAATATAGTAGGTTGGTTTATGAATCTAAATAACTAGAAAAAATATGTCATCCAATTAAATAAATTACTTATTTACTACTTTTGCAATCGAATTTTTAAATTGACATATATTAGTTAGAGCACGTCGCCCAAAAAATAATCTGTTTTCTCTAGCCTTGAAGATGCCTCGATTGAATTCCTCCAGAAGTCCTAGCATGGGCTGTGGATAAATTGTCTTTCCACCGTTTTTATCCACGCCTAGACGCGACAAAGCTAGAATATGGATACGTTTGTCTTTTTCTCGCGAGATAAAAAAGGTGGAAAGACAATATGTCCACGGACCGTGCTAGGTCTGCGGAAATGGCACAGAGTTCCATATGGAACCAAATCATTGCGTATCATCATTTTTTCTTATTTCATGGACTCAGCATAGTTAATAACGTAAAGCACTCACCTAAATCGGAGAGGCTGACTTTTTCCAAGAACGGGTCAGCAACAGGCAGCTGAAACAAAATAATGTAATTAAAACCTTTATTTCAGGTAAAATTCACAGTGAAAATAAAATACATAAGGTATAAAATAAACCGGCCAAGTGCGAGTCAGGCTAGCGCACTGAGGGTTCCAAACCACCACAAAATACAATAGCGAAATTACCAGTTACAACTTGGTAATGAAAAGAAATTTATCACCGTGTCGCACTTGGCCATTATTTATTATTTGTTGTTATACTTTAAAGTGTGTAAAACACGTCTTCTTTATACCGTCTTTTGTAGGTGTCGCTCATGGTATATCTATTATTATTCGATTAAAATAACGATTTCTTCCTTGTGATTAATAGATAGTCATTGGTTTGTCCAACATGAAAAATTTGCCATATGGTCAAACTGCAGAGTTGTAGAACTGTTTTTATAATCATCATGTGATATTGTGTACAGTGATGATTAATTTCTTTGTCAATTATATTATTATGCCAACATTTCTTGTTTTGTTTGTATTTAAATAAAACTCTTTGGCATTTAATACTGAACTTGAATAACACCAGGCGAGATGGCGGTCAAGCAAAAGCAGTCTTTTAATAAATAAATAAAAACTTTTACTTATAAAACCTTCATCAGTTTTTAGGGTTCCGTACCCAAAGGGTAAAAACGGGACCCTAGTACTAAGCCTACGATGTCTGTTTGTCTATCTGTCTGTCCGTCCGTCCGTCTGTCCTACCTATTAACGGCTGTATCTTACGAACCGTAATAGATAGCCAGTTAAAATTTTCACAGAATATGCAATGTTACGCATAATGAGCACGCTTGCTTGAAAATTAAAATGCCCAAGTGCGAGTCGGTGTAAAGTTTCTGTTCAACACCGGTTCTCGTACAAGAGCCATCAGTGCGAGAGCCCGAATTGCACTTGACCGGATTTATTTTCAAGCAAGCGTGCTCCATAGTAGACCGCATCATTGCTTAACATTAGGCGAGTATTTTCCTATATTTTATATTTATTTTGTGTTATTTTGCTATTTGGAGCGGAGAGAAATCCAACTAATGAAATATCATGAAAATCGGTCCTGCCATTCTTGAGTTATAAATGGTGTAACTAACCCATAGATAGAAGATAGATTAAATAGGTATTAATTAGATCCTTGTCACCAAGTGCATCAATGACGCCTCAAGATTGGGCTCCTTTGGTTTGTTTTAACGAATCACACAAGCATGTTTTCCGTTTAAACAATACTTAAAAGCTATTTAAAACATTTCCAGCATTGTTTTTTATATTCCTTATCTTGCTACCATTTAGTCTCACAATGTTGTTTATAGTTAGCATGCTTTGCTAAAAGCACGTCCATTTTTATCGTAACACTGCAAAAAAATTAAAGCAGAGTGAAACGAAGTTAGCTATATCTACAAGTTACAAAACTAATATCAGAGAATACCCAACTCAAAGACTATATACTATATACCTAAATATCAACATTCTAGTACTACTAGTTCTAAAGTTAAAAGTAGTTCGTTCTAAAAAAAAAAAACAAGTTATATTTGGCAAAAAAACGTTATTATTTTTCTCATAATAATATTATAAATAGCTAACCTCGTTACTTTTTTAAGTGCACCAGGCGCTAACACGTGCTATAGACCAAAAAGTCACTTAATTTAGCGCTACGCGCTAACATGTGCTGTAATCGTAAAATACACTAGATTTAGCGCTAGGCGCTAACGTGTGCTGTAAACCTAAAATGCACTAGATTTAGCACTAGGCGCTAACACGTGCTATAGACCAAAAAGTCACTAAATTAAGCGCTTGGCGCTAACACTTGCTTTACACCAAAAAGCACAAGATTTAGCGCTAGGCGCTAACACGTGCTGGTAATCGAAAAGAGTTACATATGGCGTTAAGTTGACAGCACCGATGTGTGTCGACTTTTGTGTTAGCGTAAGGATTTACTTGCGTTGCGTATGCGTATGCGTTATAATCTATACTAATATTATAACGAGGAAAAATTTGATTGTTTGTTTGTTTTTTTGCATTGATAGGCTCCGAAACTACAGAACCTATTTGAAAAATTCTTTCACTGTTGGGAAGCTACACTATTCCCCGGGTAACATAGGCAATATTTTTTCAAAAAATAGGGATCCTTACTAAAACTCCAATAATGTAACCCAAGGTGTAAAAAAAAATATTTTAACTTTGCGTGTTTGACAGTTCTAAGACAGGACAACGTCTCTCAGGTCAGCTAGTTTCCTAATAATTTTCCTTGGATACGTACCAAACGTTTTAACTCTACGTTTCTAATACGTACGGCCAAGGATTGGAACAACCTACCGACTTCCTTGTTTCGTGAGAGATATAATCTGGGCCTTTTCAAGGCCAGATTGAATAGGCATCTCCTAGGTCTGTGTGCTTTATCTTCGACCACATCGTCGCTTACCAACAGGCAAGTTGTTGATCAAAACCGGATTTATTCACGATATAAAAATATAATTTGCGACTTTTGTGGGTCCTCATATTTCTGCGACTTTGCTCTCAATAAAGAGCTTATTTTTACCAACCACATCTTGCAGGTTAATAACGCTCATTCATTTATATTCGAACCACTTATCTGTTCCTAATTGCTATTTATTCGTGAGCGGAACGGTAAACAGATGTTTGATTTATTATGCCACCTTAATTGAATTCATAACTCGAGTAGATTTGAAATCAAACAGTTTTTAATAACATACGATAAACAAATATTATCAACGTCTAGAGCAATGTAACCAATCAACGTAAATATGCACTGAAGATACCTGGTTATGGATATAACTCAACGCTTAATTTTATTTTACGGACTAGGTAGAATATGAAAAACAAATATGCAACTAAGCAGATATATAGTACAAAGAAAAACTTGAAACACATGGATCTAATTCCAAATTTATAAAAATGTACTCATAATGTTTAAGTTTATTTTAGATATATTTATAGAAAACCGTCAAACAAATTAATTTTAATCGTATGTCATCAAAACTTCTCCAATCGTGTTTGAGTTACATGAAAATACGACGTTAAGGTGAAACATTTCACTTATGGCTGGAAAATAAATTTTTAAGGCCCTCTTATTCGACTTTTAGGAATTTTGGTCATTCCAGTTTAAGTGTGTCTACGGTTAGCTTAAAATTATAAAAATGGTGTCATATCAAACTTGAATGTTTTATCAAGGAAACCCCAAAAGACCGAAACATGATTAAAGACTATACGCTCAATAGAAAAAGAAATGAAAGTAACACAAATTTCCATTTTTCTCCTGTATTTTTTGTTTATTTATCCAAATACCTATTTATTAAATGATGTCTACCATATCTTAATATACAGATTTTATAATTATGAAGGAAATCACATGGGTACATTTTACACACCAGCTATATACCTTTCGATAAATATGAGAAAAACCTCAAAAATAGACTTAGCGAAATGCGCGACTGTTTGTTAACGCCATGGTTTTGCTCCACTAAATGCGTCTTTAATACAATATATTAAACTTTATGGTCATCTGTAGTAATAAGCGTTGCTTTAAATTTGAAAAATCTCGCCTTATACAGTTTTTTGTCCTTGTAGCAAGGCCGGGTAATTTATATTCCGGGTAAATTATTCCTGATTCACGGTGTTTGCGAAAATCTATGATCATTTCGCACTTTACTACTCACATTTCTCCATTAACAGTTTAAATTTGTTAATGTATGTAATGATCATATTATTAATATTATAAATGCGAAAAGTTTGTTGATATGTTTTTTCCTCTTTGACGCAGCAACAGAGCTACAGATCAACCTGATTTTTTGCATGGGTACAGTTCAAGGGCCGGAGAGTGACATAGGCTACTTTTCAACATCATCATCATAATTTTTCATCGCTACGCGGGTGAACCCTGAGGGCGCAGCTAGTAATAAGTAAATGAGGTGTGTTACTGATACATAGCTTTACATTATGTAAAGAATAATCATCGATTTTCGCAAACAGTGATTATTAACAATAATTACCCGACCTAGCAACCAAGATAACACAAACGGTATGAAATTTTAATTTCTCGCCATAGGTGAAACGTTGCATCGTTGTTATCGCCTTAACTAGGTAATCAATAATCTGCAAAGAACAAATATTTACCCACTCCGCTAAGAAACAGATTCTTCGTGTGTATTTACCCGTAACTGTGTAGTTCAATACATGACACGGGTAAAATTACCAAAAAAAATCTTGTCTAACCCCCCAGGTAAACATTAAAATAATCACAACATGCTTACCCCTCGGGAGTCTCTGAACAATATGGCAGCGTGATGCGGGTCGAGGCAAGCATCTGACGCTCGGTGACGCAACGTCACGTGGCCCAGAGACGACCGACGCCTCTCCGCTTCTTGAGACGCAGCCCGTCGAAGATGTGCTCCTGCGCATGACATAATTCAAATGTACTGATTTGGCGCACAAACAAATATGATTATATTATTGATCGTGAATTGTCAAATTAGGAACCATTTACACGAAACGGCGCATGTCAGAGCGCATTTTACAATGGGGTAAGGAAAATTTTAGTGCCCATACACTAAACTAACGCTAAAAAGCCCACCCCCGAAAGAGTGATGGGCTATATCCACCTCACTGGCCCAGTTGCGGGTTGGTGGATTCACATACGCCATTGAATTCCTTCACCTTACGTATGCAGGTTTCCTCACGATGTTTTCCTTCACCGAAAAGCCAGTGGTATGAAAATCCGTACATAAGCTCCAAAGAGCTCATTGGTACGGGCCCGGGGTTTGAACCCGCGACCTCACGCTTTCAAGTCTAGCGGTCTCCCAAATAGGCTACCACGGCTTGTTAAACTTAATATTTACAAGGAACTTTTGTAGGCAATATGTTAGTACTTTGACAGCGCATTTGACATTTCAGCAGCTAGAGCTTGGCCACATCACCACGATACGATATGGCATCGTGCCACGGCCGTACCGTGAAAATTTGCCGGTAGCCGTGTCGTGTCAATTTCTTTTATGATGACCTGAGAAGTGCCAGAGGATTATTGCAGCACTTCGCAGCAGAGGCAACGTCCTAACGTTCACCGAGTTTTGGCGCCAACGTGGAAAAAACATGTCAGGTCGTTGAATTATTTTCTTAAACTTGTGTATTTTCGAGTGTTAATGTGTAGTAAATGGTGAATTATTATTTATTAAGTGCTCGTAAACGTGCTTGAGTGTGGGTAAATTATATAACGAGGTGAAACATGTATTTTCGTGTTGTTTCCAAAACTCCATAGGAGCCTCATGTAAAGTCTCCATCACTTTACAGGGGCATGAGTTTGACTTGACCGTGACTTACTTTGCTTGACTCTGACAGTGACTATGACTTGTTTGACGCTTTTAATACTATGTAAACATGTTTACTATTACGACTAAAGGACATTGAATCCAAGGTCATGAAAACGTTAACAAAAAAAAAGGTATCGTTCGCCGTACCGTTGCGTTCGCGGTTTCGGTGCAGCACCGTGGTGATGTGGCCAAGCCTTATGGCATGCACTGCCATAAGCCATTCTATGTTTCCCGAGTGCGAACCGCAAGCTTTCTTTTTCAAGCCTCGCGTGAATCAGTTTTTAGAACGAGCAATCTTGGCGGTTTCTGGGTGATCGGTTTCAGGTCCATCTTAGACCGCATCATAAATTATCATGGGGTAAGGTGTGGTATTGCAAGCGAATTGCGAATGTTTTTTTTTATTGAACTCTGAACAAAGAACCAATATCATACTAGGCTACTTATGCACCGAGTTCACACGCATTGGATGCAGTACCACGGGGTGATGCGAACCCTTGATATGTATATATCAAGACCACTAGCATACAGTGTGTTTATTGTAAGACTGCACATCCGGGGTTATATTAGACCAAAGATTTATATATTACTAGCGGTTTCACCCGCGGGGATTACTCCTCATAACATCAGCAATCTGCCAGTGAAAGTCTCGTCAAAATCGGCCGAGCCGTTTCGGAATCCACAGGGAACATACATACACACATCGCTTTTTATATATGTAGAGAAGGCAATAATTATAATTATTATAAAGAAAGTAAATATTTCATTTTCATCCAGTTCTGAACTACATGTATATTTAAAGTTTCAAGCATATTGGAAATTTAGTTTTCAGTCGATTTAAAAATTAGTACCGATAAACAAACAGACAAAAGAGAGAGTTAGTGAAAACGTAGTGAAACAATTGTTTTTTTTTAATAAGAGCTTTTAAAACAAAAACCTAAATCAAAATCGGTTGAGTCATTTGGAAGCTAGGATGCCACAGACAGAAACACAGAATAATACTTTATTCTGTGTCTTTATGCACACATGTACTTTTCTTGAATAAATGATTTTGATTTGAATTTTGAGCAATAAACTGCGTAGTATAGGAAAGTGGGCAGATTTATACAAGGCACACACCGTGTAAATCTCTTCGTATCTCTTTTAATTTGCGAAAGAGACCAAAAATTTACTATTGCGCAGTCAAGGCTAGTTTAAACTTCCGACGCAAAAAGAGGTGTTATAATTGGATCGTGTGTATATCTTTGTTTGTCTGTGGCATCGTAGCTCCCAAACGTCTGAACTGATTTTGATTTAAAAAATTGTTGAAAGGTGACTTAATCGAGTGTTCTTAGTTATGTTCAAGAAAATATGTTCAGCCATTTTAAGATTATTATATCTTTTATAGGAGTTTAAAAAACAAAGTTTACCTGTTCAAGATATTTGTAACATCTGTAACATGGCGTTTTTTTTATGGTTGACAGGCTAGGCTTTACATTAGGTAACCACAGCTCATTTAAAGTTAAGTGGTGGTGAAGACGATAATAGTTAACACACCTAGCCTGGAATGGATACTGGTATCATGTACATCTAAACTCAGTAAAGCTGAAAACTAAAAGATTTGTCACAATATTTTTTTAGGTGTGTAACGTGTTGTAATTCGTAAACTATTGCTATTTTCAATTTCCACTAACAAACTAAAGTTCTGATGCTTGCAGGTAATTTAAAACGTAACAGAAATTGCAATGAGTATTAGAGGAATATTTTGTGATTGTAGAAAAACAGTGAATTAAAAAAGCCTTTATTTCTGCTACAATTCTAACAAAGATAGATTGTACTTGAAACTATTTTTTATTTGTAGATATTGCCACTGCGCCACCCAATGGTTTTATTGGAGACCTAACTCCAATAAAACTTTTTACTCATCTTTTTCTCTCGCCTTCCTCGTCCAGTCCGGTCCTTATCTTTCTTTGAAAGTATAACTCCTTTTTGTCTTCCCTGACTTCTTTTCTCGTCTCGTGGAATCCATACCGTAGCCTTTTTATGTCCATCGGGATAAAAACCTACTAATTAACCTTTCAATCCTACAAATATACCTCCAGCCTTTATTGCGCAGGGTATTTCAGATTTAAGTATGATTTGTGGTCTTATATCTGATCTTAAGCTATTGTGAGATTCAGTTATTTTGTACTGTGATGTATATAGGTATATTGGATGGATTAGGGTTATATTGGATGTATAGATAGAGCTCTTTATAAAAGTCCATGGCTTTGTTTATAATGCCTGGAAGTCTTGATGGTACTTTACCAGTTTTATTCCTCAGAGTTGATGTCCATTCTAACTTTGAGCTTAATTCTGTATATGCATTCCGTAGAGCACCAAACTTGCTCATAATTGTTCGAAGATCTTTCGGCTCTTTATCTTGTGATATTTTGGTTGATTTGTTTACTAACTTTAGCTATTTCTGTTTGACATCTTTTAATAAAAAAAAATTATACAAGTTTTCTATTTTTAAATATGTCTTCTGTTCCTTTACTATGTTACATAATTATTATATGTATTTGTATTCGTTTTTCCCTATTTTTGGCGTTTGTCTCTTCAGGTTGTGTATTTCTTAATCTAGTTTATTGTACTGATTTTGCATTCTTTACGATTTATTAATTGCTTTCAAAAATGTCTCATTCCTGTGTTTAGCCATGTCTCTTGTCACTTTCGGTAGAGTTCCAGATAACTTTATAGCTATAAAAATTCATCCTTTGGTTTTTATTTGTCTTAGTCACCGATACCAAAAGACGCTACTCTTTCTATTGTGTCTATTACACGTTTTGGGTCGTTGCGGCAGCATAACTGATTTTTATTTATTTGTTAGCGTACATTGTACCATTTTATATGACCGGTGTTTAAGTTTAAATTGCATATTATGTCTGTATCTGGACTTGTGTGAAATTAAGTCTTTCTATCTAATCTAATTTAACGTGCAATTCTGAGGTCGCCATTCCATTCAATCCATTTCAAAATGGAATCAAATTTTAATTGTCTCCTAAAAGAGGTCGCGTTTGGCGATAAGGCCGCTAGCTCGTATTTGTTTTATACCTGTGTTTTTTTCTGATTTACAGAATAAAGAGTTTCTATCTATTTATCCAATTTCTAATGTACTTTCTTCATAATTATATTCTATCATATTTTAATCTTAAACAAGCTTTCACTATTTTACCCACAAATAATTTGGATACACTTTAGGTCACTTTTAGCTTGATATATTTGATTTTCTCACAAACAATGGTTTTATTTGAAGAAGTTTGGTGCTCACGGTGGAGTACGGCGGGAAACTAAGGTTGGCGGATTGTGGACACTAGGTGGCGCGTGTGCGCAGGAATGGTGACGTAGGAAAGGGCGAAAATTTGAATTATCCACATTGAAATTGCTTTAACAGAGGTGAACAACTTGTGGATGGGATAACAGATCTATAGAATGAGAAACGGCACCTGTCTTATCCTATCTCATCTCAAAATATATTTATGCAGATGATGACTTGCCACTCACTAAATGGGCTCCCATAAAGGCTGCCGCATATTGGCACCGAGAGGTGTGCAGCGCTTTTACTAAGAGCTACTCACGGTGTTATGCATTCTAACAGTTCCACCCTGGACCTTAGGTTCTTAGCTCTTGCGGTGTCCACCCCCAGACGGCAGGTTAAGGCAAGCCAGGGGTCCGGGTCTCATTTAGCCCCATGGCATCAGGGTACGCGGTGTCACCACTCACCGTCGGCTTGCCATAAAGTCGCCCCTGCGTTATGCGTTATTATTATTATTTAAACATTTATATTTTTTTAATAACATCATACAGTGCATATCATGCTGCATACAGTTCTGTTGTTTATTTCAGGTGGTGAATATCCCATTACGAATGACCAGATAGTATTGTCAGATGTTTTTAATTCTAGAGTCGCTACTCTATCTGAAAAGGATTTGAAACTTTTGGATGTTTTCAAAATCCAACATAATTATTTCCATTAGATCCAAGCGCGTGGTAAAAAGTATCGAGTATTCATTTATTGTTTCTTTTGTTGTCAGTATCGGTAGGGTGAGCCCTACGCCGCTGCTTGTTTAGGGGCGTCAATCTCCGTTAAAATTATAACTAAGAAATGTACCCAGATTATTTATTGGTTATTGCATTGAACGAAACAAGACATAAATAGGGCAGAGATCTTCCAAGCTAAAATGGCGAAAACTCCACACAATATAGGTACTCAATTGCGCATGAAGTGGAAGGGTGCGCAATTTTAGCTTTGAAGATATAATTATTTAATAATGGTTTGTATTTAAAATGTCTCCAGATACAGTATTCACAATATTTTTAAAAACTTATGCGTTTAAAAGAAATCGTATGTTGACTTTATGTATCTAGTTAACCGTATGGGATTAACTCAGCGCCATATTCACACAATTAAGAACCGCAAAAAAAATATTTTTTAGTGTCACAAAATCAATACACAATTTCAGTCGTACGTGAATTAAACAGAATTTTATTCCGAGATTTCAGCATGTCTTACCTTCTCTAAGGATTTCGTCGAATATTTGGTAAGTGGCACCGCAGTCATCGAGTACAGATCGCTTAGTATCTAACTCAGCATAATCAAGCGATTTTGAGCGGGACCGAAACTCGTCAGAAGCTGGGGGTCGGGAAGCTTTCACTTCAGTATTGTTCACGGGAGTAGCACAAGAACTCCTGCGATGTTCGCCGGAAGAGTCATGTCTCCAGTGACTCACTTTTTTCCCAAAGGTTCTAATCAGCTCTTGGATGGTATGGCTCTTGTGTCGGTGGCTGCTAACACTAGATCCCGACCCATGACGCTCACTAGACCCCGATCCGCGACGTTCGCTGGCATGGTGTTCTTTCTCCACCACACCGCCAATATCTAATTCAGTAAGTTTTTGAGCAAAGCTTTTATTATCAAAACGATTCTTGAATGGAGTGTGACTCGCTTTAGTATTTGTGATTTCTCCGTAACGCTCTACTTTGCTATACTCATTTTCTTGTATATCGTCCATGACGTCATTATATAGGGGAGATACATAGTGGCGGTAGTCCTGGCGAGATGATTGTACGGGGTTGCCCATTTGATGCCGTTCGCCTTCATTCTTTCGACGACAATCAGCGTGGTGAGTGTGATAGTATTGCTGCGACGATGATGTTTTTGATTCGATTACTTCACGGAAGTAACTGGCAAAATTAGGATACCGATCGCGCGGACTTAACGCGAACTCGAAAGGGCTTCCAGAAGGCCCTCGCAGACTACGCTGACCATGGGACCCTCGGTTAATCGGAATAGGTTTTGCTGTGCTCTCTTTGTGTACTGCACCTCGTGAATCGTTCGAGCTCATCGATGAGTGCCAACTTTCTGACCCGTCATCTTTATCTATCGAAGTGTTGGAGTCTCGTGAATTATTCTTATTTAGAAAATGTGTCAGGCCATGCATTTTGCTTGTTTGTTTTTCAGTTAACATGTATTATTACTACATTTTGGTTGCTTCGGATCTATGGTCAATTGGTCATTGATCGAATCTCAGGTTAGTACTAGGAACCTTAAACTTCATTGATTTATTTAACTTTACGACCAGGCGGCACGATATTCTAAGATGTATTACAAATTGCTGTTTTGTATAACCACATTCGGAAGAGACGCCCAAGGGAAGAATTTAGAGTTACCAGTTATTTAGATTCAGATTTAAATACAGTGCGACTGTGTAATGAGATCCCTCTCATTATTCGACAAACGCTATCAAAAGCGGTTTTTAAGCGAATTTTACGTGAACATTATTTAATCAGTGTCTAGTATCTAACTACGTTACTGTAATCACTCACTTATGTATATTTATTATAATTTTTATTTATATGTCTAATATTTTAATTTGTGTAATATACGTATAATACAACACAATATACGTATTGATATATAATTTAAGTTAGATTCATATTTATTGTAATTTGTAGTTATGTATATTATCTTGTAAAACTTTGGTCTTTCTGTTTATTTATTTTTGTCTTTTATAAGGTGTTTTTGATGCACGCCTACGTACTATTTGTTCCAACCTGGTGGATGACAGGTAGAAAATGTTTAGCATTAAGTCCTCCAATTGTACATGTTTACTTAATTCTAAGAAGGTTACTTAATTTAAATGAATTCTTAATCTGGCGGATTTTAGGTACCTGAATGACAGTTCCTCTTGATTTTGGACCTCTTTGAGGCTAAGTGGCGATCCCCATTTTACGTATCGTGTCATTCAATCAAATCATTTTTTTTTTGTTGTTTTTTTTTTTAAATTATATATTAAAGAATTAAAATAATACATATAACATAGCCTGTGAGTAAACCTGGTAAAGCATATTCGTGAAAATCAAATTTAAATCCATTCAGTAGTTTATCTCTACGATTTTATTATTATGTAGGCTTATGTATATGTAAACTATGTATCTTACGTATATGTAAACTCATTGCATGTAGATATAGATTAAGAATTATATAGTTCAGCTCTATATTTCCTAATGCATAAAATATTGCATAAAATGCTGTAAGTTCTTGCGTTATTTTGTATTTGATGGCATTTTAAATTATTACAAAAAACGGGTATTTTTTAGATTAACTAAAAATATGATAAGTCAAGATTTTTCTAAATACTAAGGTATTAATTTACTTCAGCGTAGAAATTTGAGAATCAGACCATTCGACGCAGTATATTTCTTTTTATTCTAACTGTATATTTAACTAATTGTTGACCTTTTGCCTACTTACAGCAAATACGTTTTCTGTCGTCGATATGTACATACCTACTTGTATATCTCGTTTTGGTAGGATGAGAACGCGTTTGCTTTCAAGGTCACCGTGTCCTATTTAAGGGATCGCGACGTGGCGACGCAGCGCGTCTCGCTCCATGGGGGCCTGCTTACCTAAATCGATGCGATTCCCGCGCTGATTTCATTGACGCATGCGTGCGATATTGCATCCTTTTTTTAATGCACAGTCATGACTATTTACAATAAACTAAAGCCTTTTATTTATCGGAAAATATTTTATTTTTAACAGACTTCAAAAGAGGAGGGGCTCAGTTCAGTTGTTTTTTATGTTTGTAAATAACAAACCGGCGTTGTCATATTTATAAACCGATTGGATATTTTTTTTTATTTGATTTGAAAGGATATATTTCAGACGGTTATAATTTTTTTTTTATATGTCACCCAAGTAAATGAAATTTAGTATTCACTATTTTGAAGTTGGTTTTTTAAATTAATAATTCTTAAGGCCATAGCCAATGCAAACCACTAAGGATCCCGTCAAAAGATAACATTGATACGAGCCTTAATAAACACAAAACGTAAATCTATACTATAATATAATATAATCTATACTAATATTATAAAGAGGAAAGATTTGATTGTTTGTTTGTTTGCATTGAATAGGCTCCGAAACTACTAAACCGATTTGAAAAATTCTTTCACTGACGGGAAGCTACACTATCCCCGGGTGACATAGGCTATAATCTATACCCGTGCGAAGCAGGGGCGGACCGTTAGTATTATTATAAAGAGAAAAGATTTGATTGTTTGTTTGTTTGTTTGCATTGAATAGGCTCTGAAACTACTGAACAGATTTGAAAAATTCTTTCACTGTTGGGTAGATACACTATCCCCGGGTAACATAGGCTATATTATATTTTCAAAAAAATAGGGATCCTTACTAAAACTCCAATAATGTAACCCAAGGTGTAAAAAAATAAGATTTACAATTTTTACTTTGCGTGTTTGACAGTTCTAAGACAGGATAACGTCTGTCAGGCAAGCTAGTATAAAATAACTGTTGAGTCAAAATGTCGAGTTTAAATTTTAAATATCTGGCCAAGAGAGATTGTAAGGTTCCGAAAGCAATGCCATAAAATTGTATCCACGTTCATAGTTCTAAAATAAGTAGTTATAGAAAAAAATCGAACGTCTCTGTAGACTTAGCCAAATTTCTTAATTTTAATTTGTTTTTTTTTATCACGAATATTTTTTATGAAAAATTCAGCAATTGTAACATGTGAAATATTTTTTTTTAATGTTACTACTATAGTAGATATAGTAAAACGGACAAGAAAACCCCGTTTTACTACTGGTAGTAAGTAACACGGGAAACGAAAGCAAACTTCATAATTTCGGCAGTTGTAGCGTGGGAAATAAAAGATGTCCCATGTTATTACGGTAGTGGTTAGAAGTTAACACGTACAAAAAAAAACGTGTTTTCTTCGTGAAAAGGTGGCAATGCACCGTTCGGTTCGAACTAAAACACAAAGTCAAAACTAACGGAAGCCCTATTGAGCGTTCCCCATAATCCCTGTTTGATCCCCAATTCATTTGAGCACGCTCACAGCTGTTTGCGTTACTATCGAATCGAAACGCTCGTAAGCACGTTAGTCCAGTCATTATATACATTTGGATATGCAAAAAAACCGAAAAAACCAAATTTTGGATATGTCGTGGCCTAGAAAAGCTTAACTTCAAATTGTCGACCAAAATAACCTTGTGCAATTTCCGCCATCTTCAAATAAGGGTTTAGTTTTTCAGGTTTTTCATCATAACTCGGTTCTCCGTTGAGATACGATTTTTTTTTGATACTTTTTGTTGCTATTTTTGCGATCTACAATTAAGGTCCTAAACATTTTATATGTATCGTTGATCGTTATCGAGATATTGATCGAAAAAACCATAAATTTGGGGAGTAAATTTAGTTTTTTGCCATTTTCTTTTTTTTTCCGTGAAAGATATCGAAATTGCATTTATCGAATTGCAATTTAAAAAAAAAACATTTCTAACCCGTTATTTCCGACGTAATGACTGGACTACGTATGACAGATCTATTTCTAGTAAAATAATTGGACAAATCGGCAAGTCCGTTCTTATCTCACTTTTTCAAATCAAATCTTTGCGATAATCCTAGGACGATTGCAAAAGACTGGGATATCCGAAAACCGGATGGAATCTAAGACAAATTTTTTAATCATCCGTGCTATTTTTACGATCATTACATAAATCCAGCTTAACTTAGGTAAATCGCAAATAAGTAACCGTTCACGTTATGAGCGCTGATTGGCTGATATGAACGTGCACTTAGCAACATGAAGTTAAAAAAGTCGTTGAAAGGTCGCAAAGATAACGATACGAGCGAGGAGGAAATCAGGGTAATGTTGTTTTTTTTAAATTAAATAATATGTTATGTTTAAATAATAAGTTGTCGCCAACTCCAACGCCGAAATGAAAAATAATGAGGCTGAATTTGTGCTGAATTCGAAAATCTTCCTATTTAGTTCTAATAATAGAAATTATAAATCTTAGAATATCAGAAATCGATATCATAATTTTCAGAAATTAAATTTTCACTATCCAAAATAAAGACGTTATATTAGCTAATCAGCATTTATGTTTCCAATCGCGCTAACAGATTTTTGCAATGATCCTGATTATATCTAACTGGTATGATTACCAAAATCTATCTTAAATTCCAAATAGCCAGTCTTTTGCAATACTCCTAGGATTGTCGCAAAGATAGATAGAGTGTGAGTAATAATAGGCTTTCTATTGATCGCCAAAAACACATTCTTATTTCCCAAACAAAACAGTTAAATTTGAGGAGTTTTTTATTACAAAATATCTTTATTATTATATAATAATAATATCTAAAACAAGAACAAAAATGGTGTGCAATTTTTTATATCTATGGTTTTTCTTTCTTGCTTTTCTAGGGATCGTTTTGCCGCCTCATGAACTATCTTCACGATTTTTGTCATGATGAACACAAACCGTGCGAAGCCATATAAGGAGCTGAAAAGTTAGTAATCGTCATCGTGCCTATTTGTTGTGACATTGACAGGCGGTCTGAATCACTTCAGTGCGCTAGCGCACTATCGTGGAGTGCCAACGGTGACAATACGAAGGCAGGACCATGATCAGAGTGTTGACGTCATCGTTGACGATCTCTCATTGGTGCATATGCTTTTTGCTATTGGCGCCACTCGGGATGACCGGCGGCGTGCTATGTGCACTTTCGGTCTCAATAGTAAAACGCCCTTAGTCAAGCCTATTGAAAAGTCCTGACTAATAAATACCGTTAGATAACTTTTTTTACGATTCTGTAATTGGCAATTCAATATTAAATTGACACTAATGACTAAGGTTATGCATTGTTTCTGTTGTTACGTAATTTTGCTCTTCTGGCACAATTGTTCCACTAGCGCGTGATCTAGATAAAGACGATCGATATCGATTATCAAGTTTTATCTTACGAACCAATATTTCGTGCGTCCTCTATCTCTACCGCGCATTTCAACATTTTTTAAGAGAAAAATATTGAACGTACTTATGTAACATCTAAAGAGTATGATTGAAGAAAATTAACATTACAAAATGTCTCATAAGGCTGGTTTTACAGCTGTACGGGAGACTTGCGGGTCCACGCGGGCGCGTTTGTCAGCGGGGTTCCCGGAACGGAGACATACCTACGTGAGGCACTAGAACATCGTTTCTCAGCAACGCGGATTGTTCCGTAAGGGACTTGCCTCCCCGTAGATCCCGACTCCCGTAGTACGGGCGACCCGCACGGGTCCCACGCACAGCTGTAAAACCAGCGTAAAATTGTCGTTTTGATTCAAACAAGTATTCTGACGTGAACCCTGTGAACGCCAATTTTGTCTAAATGAATAATGTCAGCACAAGAAGGGTTGCACGGAACGTTGGTACGGAGCTGAAAGGAGGTAATTGTAAATAAGTTTTAAGGAACCAACACTAAAATCGCAGGAAAAAATAGCTGTTTCATACATTTCGTTGAGTGCAAATTTATTTTTTCTATGGAACGGCTGATTTTTTATGCGTGATCGTGGTCCTTAAGGACCTTATGGGATAGTACCACTGTTTTCTGTAACCATGTATAATGTAGATAAGCTATATAACTATATCCGTAATATCTAATCTGAAGTAGTAAGCCAGTAGTTATAGTTTCAAGGACGTTAAAAATGACGTAGTTTGAGTCGTAACTTGTCAAATATTTCATTTCATTCATATTTATAAGGCCGTGGACCTAGTCGGTGGAGTCTAGTCCGGTCCATCTGTAGAGGCCAAAAGGCCAACATTACAAGTCAATATCCAAAAAAAAAATCGGTGGAGTAAAGGCCAACACGGCCTTTTGGCAGATTTTTCACCTATTCCAGCGTTTCCATAGATTTTTCACGTTTTGCCGTTTTTCATTCCTACAAGGTTAAGGGGACTGTGGTACTAAGCTGAAAGGAGGGCATAATCATCATTATAAACAACTTTCACTAAGGGACCAACCTTCAAATCCAAAAAAACTGATGGTAGACATCTGTTTTTATGTAATTTGTGCCGTTTAATAATTTTATGATCAGTATTGAACAAGTTACATTTTTAGACAATTAAAAATTTAGACAATTAATTTACGGTGTGTATGTGTGATGTTAGAAATTTGTTTTTATGTCATTTGATGAGCTGATATTTTTTTCACGAGTGGGTTGGTCCCACAGTTAAATTTGTTTACAATTATGAGTACCTACAACAGCCCATTTTCAACTGAAGTGTAACTCTAAGTGCTCGATACTTTTCTCATTTATGCCGTTTAATAATTTTATGATCAGTATTGAACAAGTTACATTTTTAGACAATTAACAATTTAGACATCTTTACGGAATGTATGTGTGAAGTAGTAATACTCGGTCCATCTTTATTTAGTTACTAGCTGACCTGACAGACGTTGTCCTGTCTTAGAACTGTCAAACACACAAAGTTAAAATTATAAATCTTATTTTTTTACACCTTGGGTTACATTATTGGAGTTTTAGTAAGGAACCCTTTTTTTAAATATAATATAGCCTGTGTACCCGGGAATAGTGAAGCTTCCCGTCAGTGAAAGAATTTTTCAAATCGGTTCAGTAGTTTCGGAGCCTATTCAATGCAAACAAACAATTAAATCTTTTCTCTTTATAATATTAGTATAGATTAGTATAAATAATATAGATGACATTTTTCGATTTAAAAAAATTCGAATTTAATCCGTAAATTCTGATCAATTGGGCAAAACAATTTTTTTTTTCAACGTAAGTATGAAGTGTATAGATTTTAGCCGATATACTACAAAGAAACGTTAAAAGTTTTCATCCGCTTTTTACAAAGTTATTACCGCTTTTAAACTTTCGCGATTTGAACACGTGTTTTAAATGTTTATCGGTACTTATCGCGCAAAATTGTATCCTAGGCGCGAATAGAATGAATGACTTTTGAGGCTCCAACCACAAGCCGCCATTCGAACAGCCCCAACACCGCGACTGACGTGGCTTACTCGTGCAAAAAGGAATTATGACGACATGCGTCATGTGTTATTATGTCTCAAGGATATTAAGGTAGTTATATGCTTTGGTATCAAGTTCGCTTGTTATTCGTAATTGTACCTTACAATGCAGTACGGTACAATTCCGAGCTTTTTGGCGTGTCAGCACGTGAAAATCGATACGTAGTTTACTTTCAATCAACTCCTAAATATACTTCTGCAACCAATATAGGTTTCACATTCGATAAACTGCAATTATCGGAATTTGTGTAATTAAACTCTTGTCGATAATATGTTACGTACATTGAGACATGGACAATGGATATTAGAGTTTTGTAGTACTACTAGGAACCTTTGTAAGTTCGTTCTGTACGTCAGTCTTTCTGCCCATCCTAATTATTAAGAACCTTCTAATAATCTATACTTCTATACTAATATTATAAAGGGGAAAGATTTGATTGTTTGTTTGTTTGAATTGAATAGGCTCCGAAACTATTGAACCGATTTGAAAAATTCTTTCACTGTTGGGAAGCTACACTATCCTCGGGTAACATACGCGATATTATATTTTCAAAAAAAATAGGGATCCTTACTAAAACTCCAATAATGTAACCCAAGGTGTCAAAAAATAAGATTTACAATTTTAACTTTGCGTGTTTGACAGTTCTAAGACAGGACAACGTCTGTCAGGTCAGCTAGTTGTAAAAATAAAAATGTTTTTAGGGGTGACTCTGGTACAATGGATATGACATTTTTATTCGCTGCTGTCCATCGTGTATTTTAATGAAGGTAATCTTTCATAGATCACTTTTTTCATCAAGTGTCATTTGCGAAATAAAGAACACCAATATGATTTTTACACGGAATTTTATCCAAAAAACCATAAAAAGTATTTGCTTTCAAAAACATACAACCATAAAAAGTATATATACTTTAAAACTTTTTTGAAGTACATATATACTTTTTTGGTTTACCCAAAGAGAAAACTACTATTTTATTTTCCCGACATAACTCCACCGAGCTTCATTCATTGGAAGTTCAGGCGTGATGGTGGTCAATCGCAAACCTATTTTTATTAAAAAAAAAAAGTTATCTATAACAGTCAATTTCTGAACTATTAATTTGACCACAATTATATGGCTTTAGCAACAGAACCCTACCATACGCGTGTCTTGACACGCTCTTAGCCAGTTATTTTTAGAAAACATCGATTGTTATACCAGTTAACTTACTCAGCTACAAATACCTAAAATCATAACAATTTTGGAGTGTTCAAGTCTAGGGTTAATAGTTTATTACTAGGCAAATGTGCTCTATCTTCGACCGCATCATCGTTTTGCATCGGGCGAGAACGCGGTCAAAAGTTAGCCTAGACAGATCTCTAAAAAAAGATGCTGTGAAAAGAGATGTATTATTTTTTCCATGCCCACTCGAAAAGTACGAACAAAGTTATTAATTATTTAATACATTATAGGAGGACATTATCTATAGGAGGGAGTAGAAAAGTGAATTGAACAAATTTTTTTTATGGAGTTTTAGTTTTTGAGTAATATTTGAAAACTTAGTTGTATGTGATTAATTACTTAGTGGCATTATTTTTATTTTTATTTTTTTTATGCTCACATATCACATACATCCAAATTATATCGAAAATAGTTTGGTGGTGGAAGGATAAAAAATATTTCAAACTATCTGAAGTCCCGAAAATATTAATGTTTTTTTTTTCATCTTAGTTTCATAAATAAAGTTCGCATTAATTGCCATATAAAAAAAAGAAAATATATATTGTTACGTTTTTTTTTTTCTATGGTTATTAAATTCGTTTTTACGCGCGAATAGCTACGTAAAACTATGGTTATTGATATTTCTTGTCAAGGAGATTGTACTAAACATGTAGAGTTGAAAAGTGTTTACAAACACCACCCTTTTAAAAATCTGTTTGTTTACCCCCCCGCGTAAAGTAATTTAATATTGTCTTTATATAATCGTATCGTTTGGATAGATACTTATTTAAGTCGATTCTATTAAATTTAATTATTTTAACTCCAATACTTCCAGAGATACGTTAATTTATAAATATTAGTACCCGTCAGTCTATTCTGGACCCCTCTTTTTTCGTTTCTACAAATAAAATAAAAAAAATGTTACAAATATTTTTTTAAATTACCCACGACATATTCAGAAGAAGAGAACATAACTTTTAAAACGCTGGACATGCTTTGATCAAACATCTACAAACCACCTCCATGACTCCTGTTTTCAAATATATATATATATATTTTTTTTTAAATCGATATTAGAAATCTCCGGACAAAGCGTCCAGGGTGACTATAATAATATAATTACGACATTTCAAGCCCACTTGCGGTTTTACGCGCATTCGTTATCCGTTATCCACTCTTCAGACGGTAACGGGTGAAACCACTGCGCCCTGCTAGTAAATAATAATGATTTTTAATGAAAAAATACTACGTAAATATGCACATGCATTGTATCATTTTCTTAAATACCTGTGTCTAAGTGTACAATATTCTATGATCATTTATCAAATGATTTTTGTTTATTTTTTTGTATAAAAGACAAAGGTCTATCAATCTATCAAAAGATAAAAATTGCAAAACTACTACCTATGGAATGTGCTAAGAATGTCTACACCAAAATATAATACTAAATCAAATTTGACAATGGCTTATATTTTGTCATACGACTTGTGTAACGTTTCTAGCTTGGTAGCAATAGCGAAAAAAAGAAACTATAAGGTTGCTAAATATTATAAAGTATTTTGAAACCAGCAGGTACAAAATTACACAAAAAACACAATATATATGTATATATATATGTATACGTACCTAGCGAAAAATATAATACATAGTTACTAAGCAAATTAAATATATTTATTCACATGAAAAATATTTAAATCAATTATTATATTATGTACCTACCTATATACAAAATAAAATATAAAATAAACCTATCTGGTAAGACTTGAATTTCCCTTTTCCATGCGTGAGAGAAGGATGCCAAGTATTTTAGAGCAGACTAATTTATTTTGGATAATGGTACAACAGATTCAACACCATTGTTATAATCGTCATTTTAGTTATGAATAGTTTGCCTGTTTTCTAAAATATCACAAAAAAAATGAGGTTAACTCCGACTATTTTTTTTCGTAAATTTCCAGACCGAACAACCACGTGTTTTTAAATCTATGTAAATAAAGCTTTATAAACACTGCAGTGCAGTGCTAGACAGTGTATACAAAATCAGTATTATATGTAGATTGTATATTTTAATTCTCATTCTTAACTTGGTATTTTCAATAAATAGAAAAACAAGCACATAGTAATATACACAATCACCATGTTGTTTGCTAGTGGTTAACAACAGCGTATTTACTCGTTCCGAATTGGTTATAATAAAGTAGAAGTAGGTAGGTTTGTTTTTAATATATTATTCGGATTGTCCTTTACGATCATATCGCAATGGTCATTAAGGATGATTTGAACCTAAGTGCCGCCTGGCCATGTGCCATAACATTGAAACGTAAACACGCATTTGAACGTCACTGATACTCGATCACTATTGCAATTTAAAACACTGATCACTTCTGTTGACGTGCACCACGCCTAAATTTGTACAATTGAAAACATTATTTAGAGTTAATCGCATCGTTTACTTATCGGAGGCGCGCGACACGTCAGCCTCTCGCGCCAGTAAAGTGTTCACTGCACTAAACTAACTTAGTAGAGTAGTAGGAATAAGCACGCAAAACAGTGGGAACGAGAGGGCTTGTGGAGCGCATGGCTAGTGAAGAAGCCGGAACAAGCGGCCTCAGTTCCCTCGCTGTCTGCCGAATGTCGATGCGGAATGCTCCCCCACAGACCGCAACGTCACCGCCATAGTACAACGACAAGAGTAAGCCGATTCCGGAACTTATACACCAATCAAATTCATAATCTTGTTTCACAGGCTTGGTATTTGAGTGGTGTAATAACAATTTGCAAGAAGAAACATCAAAATCTGAGTGGCAAATGCAACGTGAATAGTACTTAAAAACAATAATTTTGTTTAATCTCTGCGATAAGCGAGGGCACTCGGACACCTGTGCGCAAGGTAACCTTGAGCGACGGACGGTCATCGAACGAAATAAAACTATTGTTATTAAGGCGAGGTTGTAGTGGGATTCGAGCACGTTTGTTACCGTAGTCGGTGTGTATGACTGTATTTGTATACAGTAACAAAATACATAACCGATGGGGAAGAAAGGTTCTGGAGTAGAGACCACGAACCGGAAGACGCAGCGTAGGGAGGCCTCCCACTAGATGGACCGACGACATTGTGAGAGTTTCTGGCATCCAGTGGATGCAAAAGGCAGGCTGTCATTCAGTGTGGAGGTTAAAGGGGGAGGCCTATGTTTAGCAGTGGACGTCTTCTGGCTGATGATGATGATGAT
Organism: Agriopis marginaria; assembly: GCA_932305915.1. Classification (NCBI taxonomy): domain Eukaryota; kingdom Metazoa; phylum Arthropoda; class Insecta; order Lepidoptera; family Geometridae; genus Agriopis; species Agriopis marginaria. The sequence continues at coordinate 13,495,973 of OW029916.1, read as the reverse complement.
GATGACAAAATACATCTATGGTATCGTTTTATTCAAACTTTAAATTGTTTAAAGTTCTTTCAAACTCTAAATAAAAAGTAATAAACTTGACCTAATTATGTTAATAGCATGTTTTAAAAATCCTTGTCTATTGCATTATTTGTTAGAAGCACACGTTTAAAATAATTTTAGAGTAAAAAATAAATATTACATCTCCTCCACCATCCTATAAAATATCAATACGAAAATTGCGATACAATACACTATTTCCGATGTAATTCTCAACATATTGTTTTTAAAAATTTACTATTGCTTTTTATCTTAAATTTTTTGATGACTTTTCGATTTACTTTGGTACCCTCTAGCTGGTCTGATGATGGACCCAGGAGGTGGATTGTGGAATTATTCAATGACTAATAGTAAACCTCTCGAGTTTGTTATCATTTGGTTTGTTTTAACGAGTCCAATACAAAGAGCGTGCATTTTTGTGTAACACAAAATTCAACTCCCTATTCGCTTCAGCTCCTTAATGTGTGCGTTTCGGAAATATCTCACTTTATATATTTATGTAAAGCTATTTATCAGTAACCTTATTACTTACATTTCTCGATTAGCCGTTTGAATTAGTTATTTGAGAAATGTTAGTAAAAAGGTACTGTGATAATGTAAAGAATACCTAATCATCGATTATCGCAAACACCATGATCATTTACAATAATTAACCTAGATACAAGGCCAAAAAAACTCTTTTGAAATTTGGCTTTCAAAAGCAAACATTTTTTTCCGCCTATGGGTCAGACGTTTTACCTTAACGTTAACTACGATTTGTAAGAAATAAGACCAGCGTCATATAACGCCATCTAGGTGACACTGTTATTACTTCTTACAAATCATAATTAAAGTTAACGCGTTCGAATACGCATTAGGAAAATCTCCTAGGCACTCAGGACCAAGATACCTAACTATCCTTTTTGAACTATGGTCAGCCCGAGCAACCGCGACGGCCTTGCAAGCCCACTTGACCATTGACGATGATTTAACAAGCATCGTAACAGGTTCGGAGACCTTGCATCTACTGTTCCGATTCCGGCAACACGCGGCGGAACGAGAACTATGATTGTACGCTTTATTTCGTTTGATAAATGCGTCGTATCTTATCGATGGATCAATCAATACGACAATGGTTCACTTTTAGTGTCATTTATACAGGGTTATAGGGAAGGATGGTACTAAGTCGAAAAGAGGTTTTGTTCTCATCATTATGAATAACTTTTAAAAATTAACCAACATTGAAATCTCGAAATAAATCAGTTTAATAGTAGGTACCTACGTTAAATATTACAAGCAATTAAAAAAATTACGGTCAGCAAGTATTGGACCTGCCCAATCTGCGAATCCTGCCAGTCTGCGGTCGTCATAATTTAAAAAGTAACTCCTAGTGTAAAATTACTTTTGAGTTAGTATCGTTTTGGTCTTCTCGTATTTTTGGATGCGATATTTTTAAGCGCCAACCCGATAACCATAATTAGAAATATCTTTGGTAGTTTTTTATAGAATAGAGCGGCAAACATGATAACGGTTGGCCTGATGGTAAGCGGTAACCGCCGCCTATGGACACCTGCAACAGTAGCGGCGTCGCCGATGCTTTGCCAGCCCGGAGATATATTTGTACACTCTTTTTAAGACGCTCCACGTTGAAGCTCAGCGGCAAGACCTTCGGGGTTAGGTCAATCCACGCCTTACAGGTCCGCGGAAGAAGCAGACGGTGTAGGATTTCCAGCTTAGCAAGATGTAGGGGTGAGCCTTTTGACGGTGTCGGGATGTGCGGTAACGGAATTCTGACGCAGAAATGAGGCCAAAAAATCTTCAGCGTATTCCCCGAAAAACTAGCAATACCTACCTAGAAAATGCAGGGAGAACCCACATCTCTACGGAGGCTAAGTGGGTCCAAGATTGGGATCGTCAACAATTCTAGTACAAAGTCAGTTCTAGTAGAAGTATAGTAGTTACTTATATAAGTAACTACTATACTAGGTTGTGTTTCTGGACATGTATATTGGTGAATAAATTATTGCAGTAAAAAAACCTCCTCCCCCGGCTCCATCATTAGATCAGTTCGTTAGTACCAAACATTGATGTAAGTAAATAGGGGGAAGATACGGGACGAACATCTTGACGTGGACCGCACAATATAGGCTTCGGGGCACAATCCACTTCAGTCACAATCGAACTGGCGTTTTGATAGCACGTGAATTACTTGTCAAAATTGTGTGAAATAAAGTAGAAAAAATTACTTCCTGCGTTTTCAAAAGGTGCACCAACAGTTCGAAGACAAAAAACAAGTTTCACGGCATTACTTTTCACTCGTAAATACTTAAACACAATTAACTTAATTTTCTTTAAATGTCACTTCTATGGTCTAGTGTAATGTCTAATGGAGCGGTGAAGTTGACGTTTACAGAGTAGACGTCAACGTCGCCGCTGACTCGAGCCGAAACAGAGCCATATTTATTGGGTACAATGTTTGGATGTCACGCGTCTTCCCCCTTTTTAAAACTGTCATTGGTACCAAATAATGTATTGTCACCTGGATTACATATCATCTCTATCCTATGGTTGCCTGGAAGAGATCTCTCTTAGCGATAAGACCGCCGATTATTGCACTAGTTTTTTAAGCTCTTTTGTTTTAAATTTTATTTTTCTGATACGTGGTGTGAACAACAAAGAGTCTATCTATATATCTACCTACTTGCAAAGTTTCAAATCGACACGACAATTATAAATTATATTAAATAAGGTAAAAACTACTTTCAAGATTTGTTTACATAGTAATTACTGTGTTGCTAATAGGTATAAGGGTGCTAAAAGATTAAATGCACCAAAATTTTAAAATTCTATTAAGTATCGTATAGTGATTAAATAGGTAGGTAGGTACCTCAGATTCGTGTTCTATTCTATTCGTGTTCAAATGTTTCTCCCACTTTAAACACACATAAAAATCTGTAAGAACACACGTAGTACACATACTCATTTTTTCACGCACACTAAGAGACTTGCAGGGACATCAATAAACGAATACCCAAGTCCACATGCAAAAAAAGTATAACAACAAAAATATAAATAATGGCCAAGTACGAGTCGGTGACAACTTTCTGTTTATTACCAAGTTATAACTGGTAAATTCGTTATTGAATTTTCTGGTGTTACGGAACCCTCAGTGCGCGAGCCCGACTCGCACTTGGCCGGTTTATTCTGAGTTGAGGTAGGTACTATACCAGTATGATTCTACCTATTTTGGTTAACCCCGATAGCCATAGGGGTCAGCGAAAGGTTTGCGGTAAAATGGGATGCCGAACAACTGAACTGGCTATAATGAAATACGATCGATATAATTTGACCGCTTTCCTGTCTCTTTGCGGTATTACAGCAGCAGCGGCAGGAGTGGCGAAATATGAGATTCATCATTATCATCATCATCAGCCAGAAGACGTCCACTGCTGAACATAGGCCTCTCCCTTTAACCTCTACACTGAACGACAGCCTGCCTTTTTTTTTCTGCCTTGAATCTGAGATTATGGGCAATAAATGCCATTTAAGAAAACTCGTACCTTTTTCATGAATTGTTTTTTTAATCACATTTTTAAGGTTCTGTACACAAAGGGTGAAAACGGGATCTCCCACTTTGATTTTTAAGGATCCGTACACAAAGGGTGAAAACGGGATCTATTACTAAGCCTACGCTGTCTGTCCGTCTGTCCTAGCTTTTAGCAGCTGTACCTTTCGCACTGTAAAAGACAGCCAGATGAATTTTTATTAAATAATAATTTCAAAAAGTAAAACTATACCCCATACAACAAACGTATTATTGTATTTGCTCTAGTGTAAAAACAGTAATACGTACAAGCGTTAAACTTGGCATGATTATAATACAAACTTTAGGTAAAACAACAAATAATAAATACTAGCCAAGTGCAAGTCGGCGACAAATTCTATTCACCACCGGTTCTCTTACTATCACCGAAGTTAAGCAACGTCGGGCGCGGTCGGTACTTGGATAGGTGACCGCCTGGGCACGATGTCTTTTGTACTTTAGTAGTTAAACAATTTATGTTGTGGTACGGAACCCTCAGTGCGCGAGCCCAACTCGCACTTGGCTACTTTTTATTCCCTAAGGCGGCAGAGAGTACATCCTCCTTTTTACTTCGACGTCGGCAAAAATACGATGATATCAACACTTATATTACTTAAAATAGTCGAGGCAGCCCTTTATCAGTCGAGCGACATTGTATTAGGTAGGTACACGAGTTGAACGTACTCGTGCCGCAATATATGCCATTAAACCATCACCGGCGACGCGATAAAGAAATCAGTAGGTACATTTACGCGTTCAAAAAAATTATAAAATCACAGGAGACACATTCAGAAAATATTTAACGAGAATTACGTTAATAACTAAACTCCTTGATGTCGATAGCAAAGATTTTATGCCCCGGGGATCCAAGAGTAACACCGCCGAGTGTCCGTGGACCCCCCAGGGGGCCTAAATGATGGAGTCCTCAAAGGTAGGCAACGCACTTACAATGCCCCGGGTATTGGGTGTCTATAGGCAGCGGTGACCACTTACCATTAGGTGGCCCGTAGCAAGTTTGCCACTTATTCCTATTTTTTTTAAAAAGTGAGTATTTGTGTAGCTCCCAGGGTGTTCAAAGGGGGGGGGGGCTGGGAAAACTTACCTACCCCACCCCCGGGGTGGAAGGGTTGTGAGTACTTGTGAGTGTGCAATAAATGATTTGACTTTGAGAACGTTTTACGTGCCTACGAAATGAATAGGTACCTAATGAGACGAGGTATTTTACGGTCTGTTTATTTGATTTTAATGTACGTCCCACATACCTAATTGTGAATAAAGATGATTATTGAGATAATTACTTCGGAGTCGACCCAGTTTTCAATTATATTACTCGCTTTGACACAAACAATTTCACAGACCTTTACCAGGATAGACACCGCAATTTCATCTAAATTGCATGTCTGTAGCCTAACTTAAGTTGGACCAATGCCCCAATTAGCACGCTGCATAATTCAGTTTGATCTTTATCGTCTTGGCAGTAGCACGTCTGTCGTAAATACAAAAACTGACACATTGCGCATATATTACTGTAAAACCTCTTTGAAAGCAGTTAGCCGTGCGAATGGAGTTTAAACTACCACTAAATCAATATCATCTACCACATCTGCATGCTTCATCTTCGACTACATCGTCGCAAACCAATAGGCAAGTTGATGGTAAAACATGGACTAATTCGCGTTAAAAAAAATTGCTCTGACGACGTTTTCGCAAATTTGACGAGGTCCTGAATCCCTAAATCATCATCATCATCATCAGCCAGAAAACGTCCACTGCTGAACATAGGCCTCCCCCTTTAACCTCCACACTGAACGACAGCCTGCCTTTTGCATCCACTGAATCCCTAAATATTAGGGTTCAATACCTTATAAGGAAATTAGGATCACTTTGTTGTTCATCTATTCGTATATCGGTCTGTCTGTCAACACTAAGGGAATCAAAACCTATAGAGAACTTCCCGTTGACCTAGAATAATGAAATTTGTCAAGAAGCATGATCTCACAGCACATAATAAAACGAAAAATCTGAAAGTTGTAAATTTCAAGTTACATAACATAAAAAAATATTTTGTTATTACAAACTAAGATGTTATCGTTTGGTAGCACCTGTTTGCCAACTACAAAGTTAGTCCATCAATATTTCAACCTCTTTAACCATTTTTCGTCGAGATTCGCTACCCGGGATGGATGAACTATCTACATACATATTTATTAAATTTGTACGGAACCCTCAGGGAGCGAGTCTATCCGAATTTATTCCGTTTCAGTTTAAAAAAAGTCACCCCTGTTTGTATTTGTGGAAACTCGGCCGTGTGCATAATATATGGAATTGCATTCGTATTATAGCTATTCGTAATTGTCATACGGAAATCAGATTCCGTCAGCAACATTCATATAAATTATGCTCTTGACAAAATGTACCTACCAAATAATATCATGACGACGTTTCTTTGTGTAGTCAACTACTTTTAACTACAAGGAAGAACATCATCGTCACAAAACGTGAAAACATTATGGTTATTAGTAAAAAAATTGCAAAAGAGGATTAGCGAGTTGAAGTTGCAGTGGGCAGGGCACTTATATTATCACGCAAAACAGATGGCCGATGGGGCCGAAAGGTTCTCAAATGGAGACCACGGACCGGTAAGCGTAGGACGTCCATCCACAAGATGGACAGACGACCTCACTAAAAACTCTGAATGCAGGCCGCTTCCAGCCGGCCTTTTTGGAGATCGATGGGGGAGGCCTATGTCCAGAAGTGGACGTCCTATGGCAGAAATGATGATGATAAAAATAGATCAGGTAAATTTTAAGAAAAACCGGCTTCTAGACTACATGTACAAACGTAAATTAACAATTTTGCCCACATGAACAGCTAAGTTGGTGGCACTTTAAATTGAATTCGTGGGCTCGTTGGTTTTTGTCATGTTTTTGTCAAAGTTATTGTAGATATTTCAAAAACCGCCGAATCAATAGCGGTAAAAAAAATATTGGACCACCTATGATTTATGGCCTACGTAATATACAAAGAATCATCAAAAACAATTCTATATTGAGGAAGTAATCGCGTAACAAACATAAAAAAAACACAGTCGAATTGATAACCTCCTCCTGAAGTCGGTTAAAAAGTAGAAAAATGACAGTTAAAACAGAGATAAATCCTGAGCAAAACTTTTGCGGAAGGGAACTAATGACCAAAACGTCACCTGTGTTAATATATTTTTTTTTTCCTTTTTTCGTTAAAATTTACGACCATTTCAGAAGTATGACCTACCAAACATAAAAATAATTAACAAAATCAATTCTTAATTGGCGAAGTGATCGCGTAACAAACACAAAAACTGAATTATTTGAAGTCGATTAAAAATTAGTAAGAAGTTGAATCAAACACAAAACAAAAAAGTCTCCGGATCATTACGTGTAGTAAATAAAAATGTATTTTTGCCTTAGTATTCAAAAGTAGCACGAGTGCTCTTGCACTAGCTCGTTCACGCTTTTATATCTATAAACAAAACCAATGTGTTTATGTATGTCTATGGACTCCAAAAAGGTAGGACCGATTTTGACGGGACTTTCACTGGCAGATAACTGATGTTATGAGGTGCATGCGGTGAAACCACGGGGCGCAGCTAGTATTTTATAATTATTTGACTATAATACATTTTTAACCCCCGACGCACAACGAGGTGAGGAAGAGATCTGTGCGTTTGTGGCATCGTAGCTCCCAAACGGCCGAATCGATTTTGACGTAGATTTTTTTGGTGTTTGGTTCTATGATTCAAGAAAATCTGTTCATGATTTTGGAGGTTATCAGCTCTTTAATCAAGTACGTTACCAAAAATATCAACCGACTTTACAGAAAGTTCAATAGACGGGATTCACTCCCTAATTTTCCACCCATAGTGGAATATTTACTCCAAATTTAAAACGGACCACAACCCTTGTGATATAGCTTATTAAATAAAATAGAATTAATAAATTAATGAGAAAAAATATAAATCGGTTTACAATTGGCGAATATATCGGGTAACATATCAACAACAAAATAGAAAACAGTCGAATTGAAAACGTCCATTTGAAAGTCGGTTGAAAAAAGTTTTGCAACTAGGTACCCATTTTGAGAGTGAGACGATTAAAGGTAATCTTACCCGCAGCATGATGGTGTTGTTGAGCTAACGCCCTCTGAAACCAACATAACATAAAATAAATTAACAAAAAACCAAGAAAAAATATTATATACAAAGAAAAAACTAATAAGCTGGTTAAAATTAATATAAATTATATTGAAACTTGAAATTAAAAATTAAATTTAAAAACGAATCTAAAAAAGCGTAAAAGTGGCTGCAATGCTGGCAGCTTTGCCACGCATGATGCCATGTAGCCTCACAATGCTTAGTTTTAGGAGTCAGCATGCCGGTCACCGGACGTTTGGCCAGGTCTTTATACAAACAATTGTACCGCCCCCACGTACCTAATGGCTCAATCTCTAACGGCACCAACATATACATCCCGTTAAGTAGCGAACAGACGTGTCGGATTTGGTTGACAGACCGCCGTCTGATCAACGGGAAATGATGAGAAAACTTTCTCTTTCTCTCCCGTTGATCAGAGGGTCTAGACAAGACCCATTTTCTGTTAGCGTTAACGCCTGCGGAAATGTGAAATTGTATGAAAATGACATTGACAATGACATTAGCTTGAGAGAAATTATCTCTAGAAAGTGGCTCTTGTCTAGACCCCCAGACAGCGATTCGTCACTTCTGTTAGGGCTTTTAGAATACCGATATGTGCCATTTGAGGTTTCAGCAGAGCCAGTCCGATCAATAATTTTACTGTCCCGGGAAAATGAGACAGCGCTAATGTGTCGACACATGTAGCGTTCCAAACCAAAGGGCGCTAACAATCTTCAACGGAATGAGGATCATCCCTCTTGCCGTAGGTGGTCACGTTTCAGTCTGTTGGATTACAAAGGCCCGACGGATGATTGTCTCAAAGATTGACAACATTTTTTATGGAACCAACTGCCGTTGTGCGACAGCATGTAGGCGCTCTCTGGAAGAACTTCATGATTCATGATTCATCAAGTTCTACCAGTCCGGTTTTGACATTATAACTCACAAAGCGGCACGTCTCCCTGGTCAGAGTGGTCAGGTTTTTTTTATCGCGGATAAGTCCGCGTTATTCCACCCATTCGACCCGTTTGACCTGTTTTCGATATTTCCATAGTCAGAAAACTAATTTTCACTTCAGAAGGCGATCAATTAATTAGGTACTGTAAGAAGAGTAGAGTATTACATTGAAAGAATTTTCACGAGTGAGAATATGATTCCAACTTCATGACAAATCTATTTTTGTCGAAACACTACTACCTTACTACATTCTAATAAGAGTAGTAATACTAGTATCTAAACTAAATAAAAAATGTAGTAATTACATAGAATTCCACTGAATACATTTTACTTCGTTCATTCGAACGAAGTAAAATGTATTTACAGTTAGTTCATTGGTACGCTCAAACAAGGTCGTTGGACTTGACCTAATTTCAGAGGTGTGTCATCTGTACATGTCACGTTTACAGATATAAAGAGCTGCTTGGGGAGCATTATTTGTCACCGTCAGTTTTTAAGGTCAACGACCACTGAGCTAGGTCACTCTTTGACTAGCACTTGGCTAGTACTTTTTTACCTTTTCAGTATTAGTTGTGTTCTACTAATTAACACTATAATTAGATTATTAAGTCTGACGTTTGGTAATTTGATAGTCTCATTGTGAAAGGTCAGGTAAATATTTACTAAATATGTCTGCAAACCCGAAACAAAAGACTAGACAAAACATTTCTACAAAAAAAAAAACTTTAACTTCGCACTGTTACGCGACATCTCCGCGAATTGAGAACCGATATATTAATGATGATTTATTTATGGACATACGCAAGTCTATTGTGAATCCATACTTCATACATAAGAAAGTCACACAAAACATAATTATGCATACAATTTCATATTAATCAAAAATTTAACCTTACAACTACTTAAAAATAAATATAACCAAAACTAAACTTAAAAAAAAAAAGCTTATCGAAAGCCTCTTGGCGTAAGAAAAAGTTGGCAGCCACAACTTGGTCAACTTGGTTGGCTTGGTTGGTTGGTTGGTTGGTTGGTTTTGTTGGTTGGTTGGTTGGTTGGTTGGTTGGTTGCCACGTAGAATTGCAATGCATTTTTTTTGGCTAAAGTAGGCGCCAGTATTCCTGTCACCAGTCGCCTCCACCAAGAGTTTGGCCAGGTCCCTACACAGTTCGAGAGCGGCTGACCCCACGGTCCTAAAGTCTCGACCCCAAACGGCACAAATATGTACATACTGTCTCCTGTTCCAATATCCATATTTTATTAATTGAAAAGATTTAAACATTTAAATTTGAAGAAAATATTCCAGTCTTGTGGTGGAAAATTCGGGGATGAATCCCGTAACGTTTCCGTTTATCAAACTTCCGGAGAAAAGCTTTTTTATAAATATTTATGAATTCTCCTGAACAAAATTCTATTTGATTATAAATTGTAAGAAATCAACGTTCAAAATTTGGAGTTTTTAATTTGCAACGTTAAATTAGATACCGACTCGTTATAGACGTAAAGCGTTATTTTACTCAACTAACCTTTGCCCGTGACTTCGTACGCGTAGACCTTAGTCTACGCGTATAAACTCATAACATCCACTTGCCCCATTTAGTTCTTTCGCATAATCTTTTCTCTTATCTACACCTCATAAGGAAACTACATGCATTTTTTTTTAAATAGTTCTATGTTTGGCCCCCAACTCGCCGGATGGTAAACGACGGTGTGGCCGAGGATGGAACTCGTTGGTCTAGAAGAAATCTATTGACTCTAGCCATGGAGATGCCTAGATTTCAGTTACGTAAGTCAAATATAGTTTCCAAGATTTCGTTATGAGTGAGTCATTTAATAAGTGGTATTTCGGTTTTTATACATAAATATTGTTTGTTTCAAAGTTGAGGATGACTCCAGTGCTAGGTAACCTCAGCTATGCACGCACACACATACGATTTGGCCTTTGCTCGCTTCACAAATGGTTAAAGTAGGTAATGTCTTTGTGAGATCACCAACGCGAATACCTTTGCAAAGCAATAAGATATGCAGAGTTGTATCACGAATGTGATATTTGTATTGCAATAAGTTGAAAATTCCATCCAAGAGCAACATCACTATTTAAGTCCTTAACTAACCTGATAAACTCAAGGCGATATTTCGCACGTTTAAGTAACGCTTGTTACTGCAGATGACATAAGGCATAAGGCTTAACATATTGTATTAAAGTCGCATTTAGTGAAGCAAAAGCATGGCACACACACAATCGTGCGTTTCGCTTTTTTATTTTTAATGTTTTTCTCATATTTTTCGAAAAGTATAGCTGTAATGTAAAATTTACTTTTACGTTTACCACCATAATTATAAAATATGTATATTAAGATATCGTAGAATTCATTCACTAAATATGTATTTGAATGACTAAAAAATACAGAGAGAAAAGCGCAAATCTGTCTTACCTTTTTTTAGTCGAGTGATTTTTTTTAAATCGTGTTTTGGTCTTTACCGTTTCTTGGATAAAACATTCAATTTTGATATGATACCATTTTTATAATTTTAAACTTACCATGGAAGAAGACAAACTAAAACTAATGAAAAAATTGTTGAAAATGGGAAAAGAGGGTCTTAAGACGAAATATGCTTCAAATTTGACGATTCGTCCACACGAATATTCTAAAGTAGACCTTTAAAATCGATTAATTGACATTATTTCTTTATGTGTAATAAATGTTCTTGAAATATTTTATTCGGATATGTTCACCGATGCACGATTAAAGAAATATGGCTCAATAGAAAGAAAATCGTGAACTATAAAACACCCGTTTTTACGTTCCCTTCGATGGATGGAATCAACTTCATTCAGTTTAAATAGAAAATATTTTTATTTTAAAAAATTGTGTGTAATCCTTACAATCATACAAATACTTTAGTGATCGCAGTTTTTTGTAAAAGCGTAAGAGTATTTGTAATAAATCAAGTTTTTTTTTAAATAAAATATTTGAGAGCGCGCACGCCGTGTATGCTAGCATTACCGTCATACAAGTGTACGTTCTCTACCATTTCGCCTTTAGCATTTTAGAGTATAGGAAGGCTTGGCGCACTCCGCACTTTAGGTATGAAGCTACAAGTAGCCGACTTGTCGGACTTACTGCGCGATATACAGAGATAACGCGACATGAGTTACGCGATAGACAGAGAGTCAACTTCTAGGTTAATAATATAGCTGTAGGTACAGGTAGTTAGCGCTCGCACGTCCTGAATTGCACTTTATTGTGTAGTAGCAAGAGTCGCTACTTATTTAAATGATTTTGCGGAGTGACTCTTCCGTACTTGTAATTATTATGTCTTCTGTGGTATAGGTTGGTGTGCCTAGTACCTATTTACTAAATGTAAACAAACCGCGTTGACATCGATTTACTGAAAGCAGATATACTCGTGTATGATATTAAGAATTGCTACAAAATTCTTGATAAGTTTACGTACACTGACTTAACCTACCAGTAGATTGGGGAGGAATACCCCGAGACCCGTAGAACCCACTAGTGAGATGAGGAAAAATTCCTCAAGACCCACATTCCAACCTGTGGAAAATCAGCCTATAGTTCATAGCTTAACATTAGAGGCCTATTTCATATATCTTACTGAACCTTTCAGCTCAGATCAGACAAACAAGGGAAATATAAATATAGATAGATAAGGTGGCGCGGTTGGTGCAACTTCATCTGACCTACATCAGGGTTGATGCCTTTAGTCGAAGTCACTCTGCAGACGACCTTCCCGCCCTTTTTTTGCATGTTTTGCAAGTTTGTTAATGTGTGTGAAAATTCAGTAAGTGTGCCGCGCTTACAGTTTTAGCGACACATACCTATATACGAACAAGTTGATTGAATCAGGCGTTACTTTGCGGAAGTCCATCTTCAAAACTGTTTTTCTGACGTATCTCTAGTGTATTTCCGCTTCTATTTGTAGAAGCGGAATTACACTAGAGATTTGTCAGAAAACAGTATTATATACGAACTGTCTATTCAAATTACAATGAAGATCGCATATCTCTACATAGTATAAATTAAAGTCACTTTCCGCGTTTGTCTGTCTGCAACGAAAATCACGCAATGGATTTTGATGCGGTTTTCAGCATCAGTTAGATAATTTTTCACGGAAAGTTTATATATATATATATATAGATTAGATACCCGCCCCGGCTTCGCACGGGTGTAATTTACGTACGACGCCGGGGCGGGTCACTAGTTATATATATATATATAAATATAAATGAATCCATATTTACCTTGGTCAAGCCATAACTTGAGAACGAATTTACCTATTTCATCCGCCATTTTTTTTTAATGTTCTCATATACTTTGTAGAAACTACTTACGAAAAGAAAATTGCGCTGAAAATTAGAAAATTTCTGAAAATTCACGATGATTTTAGCTCGCAGGTGAAATGGGGGGCGCAGCTAGTAGTCATATAATTATGTTTCATATATTCTATACGAACTATCTATTATAATTTAAAAAAAAGATCTCATATTGATCACCATGAAATGGGTAACCGTATAATGTCGTAAAATTACTTATTTTTATTACACGCTTTACAGGGTTTCAGATAATTATATACTGTACTAAGCCAAAAGAAGGTCATTGTACTTATAAGTTTATTATGAATAACTTTTACTATGGGATCAAACCCGAAATCGCGGAAAAAAAACAGCTGTTCCATAGAAAACAGTCATTCACACTTGACAAAATGTATGGAACAACAGATTTTTTCGCGATATCTGGATGGGTTTCATAGTAAAAGTTGTTCATGAGTACAATGACCTCCTTCAGATTTAGTCCTGTCAATCTGTCGATCTGTGTGTCCCACTGTCAATCTGTCTGTCTGTATGTATGTCCGCCCGTCATACCTTTTAACGGCTATATCTTTCGAACCATAACAGATAGCCAGTTTTTTTTTTTTACTGATTAGGTAATGTTACGACGGATTAACTAAGACATAATAATAAATCAATAAGTAAAAACTAACGGGAGATTCCCATAATCAAACGAAATTTTCATCATCATCATCAGCCAGAAGACGTCCACTGCTGAACATAGGCCTCCCCCTTTAACCTCCACACTGAACGACAGCCTGCCTTTTGCATCCACTGGATGCCAGCGACTCTCACTATGTCGTCGGTCCATCTAGTGGGAGGCCTACCTACGCTGCGTCTTCCGGTTCGCGAACGAATTTTTGTATTTGTTCTAATGTAAAAACGGTAATACGTATAACCATCAATCTTGGCATAAATATAGTACACACTCTAAACTCTAAAGTATAACAACAAATAATAAATAATAGCCAAGTGCGAGTCGATGACGCGACAAAATTCGATCGCCGAAGTTAAGCAACGTCGGGCGCGGCCGGTACTTGGATAGGTGACCGCCTGGGAGTTGATGGGATGTTGTGTTTTGGCGCAACTTTTTTTTAACTTTAATAGTTAACAAGCGAAGAGGTTGTACGGAACCCTCAGTGTGCAAGCCCGACTCGCACTTAGCCGGTTATTACTTATTTCGTTTCCTAAACTGTAATAATTTATTTAGAAACGACCCGTGTGCCCGATGGGATTCCCAGTTAAATAGGAACTGACGAAGCTCATTCAAATTTCATTCCAGTTTAACTAGGGGGTCCTAGTTAAACGGAGGGGGGGGGGGCTACAATAATTTAGGGGATATGGATATACAACTGCCAGGAGCCTAAATAACACCTTTCACGTTTTTAACTTTAAAACAAGTAAATTAAAAATATAACCGGACTGGCTGTTATAAATAGTAGTTCACTGAAAAATAACAGCGGCGCGCTGCGTACCTATCTATACATATATTCGTAGTAAATACAGAGCTCTTTCATAACGCTAGAACTCGTAAACTACTGAATATTTCATAGCAGTGTTTTATTTTTGAAATCTGCTGAGTGAGATCTACATAATGATGGTAATATTGACCTATTTAACAAATTTTACTTATTATTTTTCCCTGTAATGTTTTTTTCACGGACACCATCTTAAATTCTTGTAGGTACCACCCTATGTTACTCCCAATATTAAAACCAATGACTGTAGTAGGTTTACCTAGTATGTGATTAAAACGATTCAAATGACACCTAACATATCGAAATCAATTAATACGTTTAGGGTGTAGAGCGTGCCAAAGAAACCTCATACATACATTTGTAAAACATAACCCTCCTGCTTGCGCAGTCGGGTAAAAATGCTAACTTTCATCATATGCTAACATATTTAGATGACTTGAAAAATGCAAAAATTTACAAATAAAAAAATTCATTCCTTAACTATTTAACTCCTTTATGAAATGAGTTTCAAGAAACGATGATACATCTAACTTATGCTTATAAACAAAAGTCTAAGTACCGACTTTCACGTTTTTTATGTCATAGATTAAAAACACGCTAACGGGCCGCCTGGTGGTAAGCGATCACCGTCGCCTGTGGATACCTGTAATACTAGGGACATCAAATACGTTGCCGATCTTTTAAGAATCTTACTACAAAACTGACGTTTCTCTCTTCAAAAATTACGAACTATAAGTGTTCCCCGATATAGTTATAATCTGTATTCAAATCACAAGTGAATCGTTTTTTTTTTGTAGACAAGCGTGCTCTTTCGTAGAACGCATCATCACTTGACATCTGACGAGGTGGCGATCAAATGCAAGCCTATAATATAATACATGTAAAAACTTAATTTGTAATTCTACATGGATCTATGTTATCTTTAATAAAATGTTTTTTTTTTTTTTTTTTTTTATAATAAAAAAAACTCTCATACAAACTAGCGCGATAAAGGCCTAGCCTAGTGCGGGAATCGCTGTCATGATTTATTACATTACCCAAATCACTCATAAGCATAAGCCTTAGGTAATATATATGGTTCGTTTGATGCACTATCTAATAATATCTAATTTATAATATTTAGCCTATGTTTATGTTAATAAATATATTTTTCATTTTTCATCTCCTATTTAAGGCCCTCTTTTCCCACTTTCAGCAATTTTGGTAATTCTAGTTTTACTTTGACTAACTTCCATTGTTAGCTTAAAATTATAAAAATGACGTCATATCAAAATTGAATGTTTTATCTAAGAAACCGTAAAGACTGAAACACGATTAAGGACATTTCGCTCGATAGAAAAATAAATGAAAGTAACACTGATACTTTTCGAAAAATATGAGAAAAATCTCATAAATAGATGTAGCGAAACGCACGACTGTGTGTAAGCGCCATGATTTTGCTCCACTAAATGTGACTTTAATACAATATATTAAGCCTTATAGTCATCTGTAGTAACAAGCGTTGCTTAAAAGAATTTGAGCGTCAATCATGGTCGTGACAATATCAGACAACATGTAGGTATATGTGCAACAGGACGTTGCTACTGCTTTCGCAACAATAAAACGCTTGCCTTATGCACTTATCATATTAGTTGTGATTTATCTTGATTTATCAATGCTGCAGCACAGGATACGGGCACATATTCTTGCGCACACGCACGTATCTTTTTACTGGGTGGTCCAATGGGTGAAATCAAAACGACCGCATCATCACTTAACATCAGGCGAGTTGGCGAATCGCTGTCGATAACGAACGCACAACTACAAAAAAACATAATAAACTGGGAAGTGCGAGTCGGGCTCGCGCACTGAGGGTTCCGTACCACCACAAAGTACAATAAGGTTGTCCAAGTAACAAAATTACTAGTTATTATAACGCCTTAAAAAATGTCGGAGTAATTTGCCACGCAGTTTGCTACAGCCACTCTAGTATAATAACTTGGTAATGAACAGAAATTTGTCACCGACTCGCACTTGGCCATTATTTATTAATTGTTGTTATACTTTAGAATGTGTACTAAAATCGTGCCCAGTTTGACGCTCGTACGTATCATCGTTTTTACATTAGAGCTAATACAAAAATACGTTTGTTGTATGGGGACCCACCTTTCGTTTTTACTGTTTGACTTTTTTATTATTTGTTAGGTTATCCGCCGTAACGTTACATATTCTGTGAAAAATTCAACTGTCTATATATTACGGTTCGAAAGATAACATGTAACCGTTAATAATAGGTAAGACAGACGCACGGACAGACAAAGAGACATCGTAGGCTTAGTAATAGGGTCCTGTTTTTACCCATTGTGAACGGAACCCTAAAAAGTATTTTTTAGCAATTTTAGCCCATAAGCAAGACAGGAAATGCTTAAAAAAAATTGTAAAGCAAACACAACGAAAATCACAGAACATACATGGGATATTTCCGTGGAGCTTTTGGTATGAGGAATCTAATTTCGTATTCATATTCGCAAACAATAAATTTGTGCGCACTTCTTCGTCTGTAAGCGACAGCACGCCTGTGGCGCGCAGCTGTCGTATAAGCCGACTCCTGTGACTCCATCGCTCCCGTTCATCATGTTAGCACTAACTGCGCGTATTTATAAATAACTAGCTGAATCCCGCAGTGCTACCCGCGATTTTACAATTTTCCCGCATTTTCTGGGAGAATAAGTACCCTATGTCCGTCCATATGATGTACACTATCATCCTGCCAAAACTCGTTAAGATCGGCTTAGCGGTTTAGTCATGAAAAGCGAACAAACATCCAGACAGAGAGACAAAGTTACTTTCGCTTTTATAATATTAGTAAGGACTAGCTGTTGCCCACGACTTCGTACGCATAGACTTTTATATAACTTTCAACCCCTTTTGTCCTCCTTAATTCGGCCGTTTTGCAAAATTCTTTCTTAGCGGACCTCTAAACCCCATAAGGAATCTACCTGCCAAATTTCAGCTTCGTAGGGCAAGTAGCTTTCGAGATTTCGTGACGCTCATCACGGAGGCTTAGTAATAGGGTCTCGTTTTTACCCTTTGGGTACGAACGTAAAAAAGGAAAAGAAAATTAATTGAACTAAATATTTTAAGTTTAACCATATTATGTTCCAGGCTTTGGAACTGACGTATTGATTTCTAACTTCGCAAGTATGGAATTGTAAATCGGGTGACAATACAATCATTTGGTACCTAGGAACGGATCTGATGATGGAGCCAGGAGGTGGATAGTGGAACTCTTCAACGGCTACTTGTAAACCCCTCGAGTTTGGGCTCGTTTGGTTTGTTTTAACGAGTCCCGTACCAACCACTATCTTCCTCCTGTCTCCATCATTAGAACCTCGTCATCAAGTGTGACCTCTGAAGTTTGGGCATCTATGTTTTTTTTTTGCCTACGAGTGTGTTTTTTTAATCAACTTCAGTTTTTTATGTGCTTATGTATACCGTTTACTTCGAAATATTAACCAATTTATGTGGTACTTTTTAGGGTTCCGTAGCCCGACAAGGAACTCTTATAAATTCGTTCTGTCGGTCTGTCCGTCCGTCCAAATTTTTTAAAACCGCATTATTAGAAATAATGCGGTTTTAAAAAATTTGGACGGAAAAAAAATAGAATATTTTTTAAGGCAAGTGCTTGAAATTTTGCACAATTACAGTTTTAGTATAGATCTCAATTTTAAAAGAATAAATAGATTTTGCGTTTTAAGGATGGCTCTGGTACATGTGAAATGGGGATGATTTTTTTAGCTACACCTCCTTGTCCAATAATTAAAAATGAGTCTAGCACAAATGATTCATATTTATGCACCATATCATTAGTTGTATGTTATATTATTATATACCTATACTTATTTAAATATCATGTTTTACAAGGTATCCTTAATAATTAACTTTTGGTTATTAAATGACTGTTAGAGGCGAATATAGCCTGATAAGTCATCTATACTAATATTATACAGAGGAAAGATTTGATTGTTTGTTTGTTTGCATTGAATAGGCTCCGAAACTACTGAACCGATTTGAAAAATTCTTTTACTGACGGGAAGCTACACTATCCCCGGGTGACATAGGCTATAATCTATACCCGTGCGAAGCTGGGGCGGACCGCTAGTATGCTAGTAGCCGCTTATATTTATGTTATCTACAATTATTAGACCGTGTCTGTTTTGTAAGAATGTATGTATAAGAATAATAAATAAAGAACTTTTAAAAATCAAAATCCCTTGTGTGGGGTAACGTTCAATGGGTCTTTTAAAATTAAAGGAAGTTTTGGTACGTCACTTTTTTGACGAAAGAGAGATCCAGCAACACAGGCTTCACCTAGTGCAGGGTCTAGGCCACACCAGTTAGAGTTTATAATCTAGACTATTAAATGTATAAAGTAAACATCCTTGTCATATGTAAGCCTTACTCAATTAAACCTTATTATCAACCTTAATTAGAAATAGGTTAAAATCGACCTCCAAGACTTGTTTACACTGCTTATTAGTTAAAGTAATCTAGTAAATTCATGTTAGCAATGTTGACCAATAATTACCTCAAGCATTGATTAATTTATTCTTCAAGCATTGCGACCGCTATTACCTTCACCCGGTGTGCAAATAAAAGCGCTTGCAGACGATGCGTAGTACAAGTAACAAGTAGAATCAGCAACTGCCTACTACGGATCGTCTGCGGTTTGCTTAGTGAACTGGCAGTGAAAGTGCGTAGTAGCACTTCGCGCTGGTCCTTGACGCCAAGAGAAGCTTCGTATTCACACCCTGCTCGCGCGACGCCCGCTGCGCATCGTTTGTCTCGTTTGAACACTCGTGCGAGTACGTACTCGCACGCGAGTTGTGCGTGTAACCGCACGAGTGGCTACTTGTCGTTTGAACGCCTACTTGTACTTACTACTTCTACTTGTTACTTGTACTAAGAATCGCCTGCAAGCGCCTTTACATTGGTGACTATAACCTACAGTCTAAAGATCCTTTTTCAAACATGGTGTTTAATGTATTTATAATCTGAAGATGAAAATTGGACTAAAAAATCTCGCCCTTAAAGTAATTGGCGGTAAATTTTTGTCCCAACTAATATCTTCTTCTTTTTTCTTTTTTTTTTCTTATTGATTAACTCTCCACAGACACCAGGGTCCGTGCCATTTTTTAACTAAACATGTTTTTTTTTTTATTTGTATTTACATATATCTTGAAATGTACTTGTATGTCTAATTATATCTTCTTTATTTGTTCTGCTAAGGTTGCCTGAAAGAGATCGCTTACAGCAATAAGGCCGCCAATTGTTTCACCAGTTTTTAAATTGTTTTTGTCTTGTATGTAATTTTAAAATTGTGCATGGATGCGGTGTGAACAATAAAGAGTTATCTATCTATCTTGTAAGAGCATATAATATTTCAATATGCAAAGAGATTCGATTACGTTTTTCAACTAAAAAGAGGCGAATGCACAGAGATTAATTTAGAATTAACAGACAAAAAATAATTGATATTTCCAGATGACTATGGACTGGTGTCCTGTTATTGAATCATAGTATAAGCTATGGCCATCTGGAAATGTTTTTATTTACAAATCAACATGCACTGGGCCAGCAAAGTGGATTATAGGGCTCATCCTCACCTTTTCTCTGAGAGAAGGCCTATGTAGGTTATGTGAAGATTGGGAACATAATATTATTATGCTTAAATTCAATGTCTAGTTATAAAGTTTTATAATAACTAACTAAACATACAGCTGTATAAGGAGCGTTTTCGCTTGGTCCTTGGGACTACGCGAATAGGGTAACTATCCGTACGGATTTGTTCGGACATGTCCGAAATTTTAGAAGTTTTTTGTCAGGACTTTGTCAATATTTGTAAGTTGTATGGCTTTTTAGCTTGAGCGATGTAATATAGTAAAACATAAACCTTATACTATAAATTAACGTCTCTCTAAACAACACAAAAATCTTGTACCCAATTGCGACTAAAATGTACGGACTTTTCTTGAAATATCTGGCTTTGGGCCTGTATTTTTCAAATTTTGATATGGTAACCCTGGCCGCAACGCGCCCAGATTGAAGTGACCTATTTATTTACGCCCGAGAATAACGAGAACCGGTTGCATCTGCCTCCCTTGCACCTATTATTACTGCAGTGCTTTATACTTTAATGGCTAGGTCGGCCTATTGTTTCTGACTCTCTGTTCACTTCACCTGCTCACTATATGCTTTTGCTACGTACATTGGGATACACGTTTATGGCTACTTAGGTATTTACTTTGTTTGAAGTTACGATTATTTTAATAATTATTATAATGTTGGCCGCGACTTTGTACACGTAAAATAAAAACTTGTGGCATATAAACTTTCAACCCCCCCCCCCCCATTCCGCCCCTTTAATTCGGCCCTTTAGCAAAAAAAAATTCTTAGCAGACTTCTGCACCCCATAAGGAATCTACCTGCCAAAATTCAGCTTTATATGTCAAGTAGTTTTCGAGAATTCGGGATGAGTCAGTGAATTTCGCTTTTATATTATTTAGATATTAAAATAAAAATAAAAACACAAAACAAGCATGACAGACAGACATTGTCTGCCTATGAGAGAAGCAATTTTTTATTGACCTATCTTTGTCTGTGGTTGGTAGTTTTAAATCCATGTCTCGTCAACGCCCTCTATCGCATTTTTATTGGAAAAAAATATATTTGCCTTTCGGAACACCTCCTATTGGCGGGCAATTTTTGCCTAATTTAAAATGTTGTAGGTAGGACATGCGTAAAACATTTCAGAGGTTTGATAACGTTTTTCCGAAAAAAGAGGCGAATGCACAGAGGTTATGAATTAATAATATAATGTAATAGTGAATTTACAGACAACAAATAATTAACATTTCCAGATTGTGTCCTGTGATTGACTTTGGTCTAAAGTGATACGCATACTTTTGAGTAAAAAAAATGTATAGTCTATATTATATTGTCTTACGACTAGTCTACTAATAGGGTACAAAAGTGATATGATGGCGAAAGAAATGGTTGCGCTAGCGACAAATCGCGTTGCAATACCTGATCAGTAACGGTTACACCCTGGTACTAGGCCGAAGGAGGTCATTGCACTTATCATTGTGGACAAATTTTACTATAGGGACAACCCTAGAAACCGCGAAGAAAATCAACTGTACGAAATGTATGAACTACGTGGGCTATTTGGTACTAGGCCGAAGGAGGTCATTGTACTTATCTCAGTGGACAAATTTTACTACAGGACCAACCCTAGAAACCGCGTAATAAATCAACTGTGCGAAATATATGAAACATCTACATCATCATCATCATCAGCCAGAAGACGTCCACTGCTGAATATAGGCCTCCCCCTTTAACCTCCACACTGAACGACAGCCTGCCTCGCGACCTCTAACAACATCTACATGTATAACCTCAATTGCTTCAAGCAAAGAGTGAATAGAGTCCTCAAAGGTAGGCAACGCACTGCCAATGCCTCGGGTATTGTAGGTGTCCATAGGCGATGGTGACTACTTACCATCAGGTGGCCCGTCGCTTGTTTGTCTACTATTATGTAATAAAATAATGTATGTGTATCTCTAGACAACGGACATATTCAAAGATATCATTCGTCATCATTTCAGCATATCATGTTCCCACTGCTGGGACTGCCTTCTCTCTCGAGAGAGGACGAGCCGTAATATACCATGCTGGCCCAGTGCATGTTGCTGAATGTCATATGTCTTTGAACTTTTGATGTTCAGGGACATACCGGTTTCCTCACGATGTTCTCTTTCACCGTTTTTGAGCGATAGCATCGAAACTGCACATAATTTATTTGGGTACTAAATAAGTCATTGGTGCAGGGCCGAGGCCGAACCGGGTGCAGTCTGATAGTAAAGCGCACATGCTACCGCTCGCCCACCGTCGCTCCTCCTACCAGAATATCAATTAACTCATCATTGACTCATAATATTTAAAAAAAAACATGTAACGTGGTAAGGCCGTGGTAGCCCATTTGGGAGACCGCTAGACTTGAAAGCGTGAGGTCGCGGGTTTAAACCCCGGGCCCGTACCAATGAGCTCTTTGGAGTTTATGTACGGATTTTCATACCACTGGCTTTTCGGTGAAGGAAAACATCGTGAGGAAACCTGCATACGTACGGAGAAGGAATTCAATGACGTATATGAATCCACTAATCCACACTGGGCCCGCGTGGTGGATATGGCCCAATCACCCTTTCGGGGGTAGGCTAAAAGTTCAGCAGTGGACTGTTAAAAGGCTGATTATGATTTAAAAAACAAACACTTTGTGACCACCCCTAATATAGCAAAAAAAAAACAGCTGTCCCATACACTTCGTTGAGTGTTAATAAATTTTTACTATGGTAAACATAATATGTATGTTACGACATCATTAAAAATCTTTTCTTAAGCAGTTGCACATTTATCTTATTGGTTTAAGTTACCATTGCACTATGGCCTTGTCTACTACGCCGCAAAGCATTCGGTACTGCAAATAGCAAATCCCGAACCACAAAGAATTAATTTAGTAAATAAAAATAAACCTTATCACAAAGAATTTTACGTGTAGGTACATTTGATAGACGGTTATCTAAGTATTATTACAAAGAGTCTGTTATCAAAATATCCGCTTTGATTTGTCAGTACCGATACGTTGTCGTGAATGAAATCATTAAAATAATTAATTTTCTACTAATAGTAATGTATTGTAGGAACATGAAATGTGTTAAGTTGGAAGTCAAGCATTGTCGGGTACGCTGCCAACTAGTGAGCTTGAGTATATGGATTTTCAACGGTCTATGGGTAATCAAACAGTTTTAGTATAATAGGCTAATTAGTATAAGTATTATAGTTTTAGTTTTTTAAATGTAGAAGTAGACTAACAAGCGACGGGTCACTTGATGGTAAGTGACCTCCACCGCCCATGGACACCTAGAATGACCGGAGCATTGGCGGTGCAATGCCTACACTTGAGGACTATTCGTTTAAAGCAATTGAGGTCATATTTCGGAGAAAAAAACCGATTGTGGTAAGTCATAGTGGTAGTGATAGTAGCTTGTGTTTGTTTACTATAAAAATAGCATTGTCAGAGATACCTGCTGTTGTTGGTATTGGTAGTGCTGCGCTGCCACTCTGATCCCACTGAGCTCCAAGGACCGCGGGTCGAGAGACCTACTGCGCGGCTTTTCAGAGTAGAACACGTCCGCCTCATCTCGCTTTCCTTTCTTCCAGCGAAAGTAGTTGGCCATCCCGAGTTGACTCAACGCGTCCGTAACCACAACACTAACATAGCTCGAAATGTGAGTTCAACGATTAAATTATTTCCACCGAGCCTGCCATCCACGAATGAATCTCTGAAGGCACTAAGATAACGCGATCGTCACGAGGCCTTATTGTTATGCAATGGAGTACGAGACTGTAGGTGTAAATCAGATATCCGATTACTGGCATGTTCCGTTGCGGAACTGGGAAGCTACGAGTAACGCGGGCTACGCGCGGGCGCAGGTTATCGTCACTGAGCGATGCAACGTCGACGTCGATTACATACAATCTTAGAAATAATTGGAAGCAAAACACTTCAATTTGATTTAATTGCTTTGGAGTAGAGTACACTAATAAAATGTTATTGCTTAGTATTTATGCATTAACCAGGATTGTATTAAATTTTATTGCGACTTTAAACACTTGAGAGTTGCGTGAGTGTACTAGCTTTGCAGGTATGTTTGTTGTTGTGTTCTGAATATAAGTGGCGCAACTCAGTTGACATAGGCCTCTAATGGCCATACAGAGGTAATCGTGCCCGGGCAATTGGCTCGTCTGTATAAGTATTTCAAGTATCTGCATGTACCGACTCTGCGCAACAACTTTATATTTTCAGAATTAATTTAGCCTCAATTTTGCGCAGGTTATTGCATTTACGATGAGGTGCGGTTGCGTGGGTAATTGAATAAATGAATAGTGAATCAGTCAGTGACTGAACACGTGAACAGTGGTCACGTCACTCCGGTTTCCACCACAGGTCGCACCCTTTTAACATTTTTAAAGATATAAAATCACTATAGGGACTTAAAACTGTTTTTACGTATGTCAGTTTGTGTCTTTTAACACGCACATCTTCTAAATCACTCGAAGGATTTTAATCTAGGGGGCTTTTGGGATTCCGCTTGATTCTATTTCGAAATAAATAAATAAAAAGATTCCGCTATATTTAAGATGACCTAGTGCAGTGGCCAGGTCGTTTGGTTAAGCTTGGGGCTTGGAGGCCACAGGGCGACTTCGATGAGGATGAAGACCGAATCTCATACTTTCTAGACCGAAGGGCGAACCTTATACTTGCGACACCGAAAGCCGCACTATGGCGCGGCGACACTTCGTCCTGGCGCTACTCGACCTCCGGGATGGCAGGTATGAAGCTCAGCTCAAGGTCAAGCAAGCCATAAAATGCCAAGTCAATGGCCGAGATTTGAATGTCAAATAAGTCAACAAATAATTACTTTTGATGTCATAAGGTTTTTATAACTGGATAACCCATATTTTCTTTCCGCGTTTCTACCATAATGAAAAGATCGGTACCCGGACTACTTTCTATAGAATGTATTGAGTTTTTCCAAAATCAACTTATAATGTTATCTTTGCATAACCCCGCGGGCCACATGCGAATTTCAGTTTGTAGGTTTTGAATACTCTATATTCATATTTATTTTATTGATGAAAAAAACCGATTTCAAGGCTTTACCTACATGTACAAACTTAAACTATATAAACACTAGAAAATGATAGATTAAACATAGTTTGAAAGTTCTCATCAAAACTTTTTCTAATGGAACCACAAACCAAAACGTCATGTATATAACGTGTATATATTTTTGGTTTTTGTAGATTTTTTCATAAAGCGCTGAATCATTTTCGATTAAATTTATATGGGACCACCTCTGAAGTATGACCTACCAAACAAAAAAATATCATCAATTGGCGGAGTAATCGCGTAACAAACGTACAAAAAAAACATACTTATAGTCGAATTGATAACCTCCTCCTTCTATCGGTTAAAAAGTAGCACATGAGAAATGAAATATGCCTATTGTATTGTGTAGCCATTCATATTTAAAATTTAAAACGCTAAAATTAGATAGATGTTACAAAGATTAAGATAATACAACACGAGTAGTCGAGTACAAAGCGTTTCTGTTAATACTTGCTACGTACAGCTCTTCAATATAATAAGTTGTCAAGAGCGTGTCGAGAAACTATATAGTAAGGTTGTTACATAAAAAAACCCAGTTCAGTGGGCTTACTCTTGACACTCGATTTCAATCGTAATTTGGGATTGGGATCGTAAACATACCATTTGGTACTCTTCAATCGCGTCAAGAGTACCGAAAGCGTCGAGTTGAGGCGATTTTATTTAGTTCCATAAAATTCCACCATTATCGGTTCCAATCGTGCGCTAGTTTAGAATTCAAGAGTAACCAAATGGCATGTTTTCGATCCCAATCCCAAATTACGATTGAAATCGAGTGTCAAGAGTAAGCCCACAGATCGGTCGCGCTGTTTAGGAAAATTAGCTTTAGCCCGCGGCTTCGCCCCCGTTGTTCTACGGAAAAATAATGGTATTCGCTGACGTTTATATGTTTGCGGATGATGTCGCAGCCCTATAGTAACAATACCAAACGTAACCGCCCGCGCCGCGTTAAGACAAAAACACACGGAGGTTGCAAAACAGTTGCAGAAGCTGGTAGATAGATAGATAGAAACTCTTTACTGTGTACACCAGAAATAAAAATTACAAACAGTTAGAAAACACTTACAAGCTAGAGCCACAAGTAGCGGCCTTATCTCTAAATGCGATCTCTTCCGGGCAACCAGGCTGGTTTTGCCTAAACTTGGCCAAAACCTGCTGCAACCGCATTGATCTCGCGAACAGACCGTAATATGCCTTGGCAGTAGCAGTACGGGACGTTGCTATACAGCAAGTACCGTCTGTGAAGCTTCTTGGCTTCTAGTTGGATCGCGCATTAAAATTATTTAACTGCTCATATTAATAGATTTTATATTTTATGTATTGGTATATTATCGTAATTTTAAGTAATATAAGTATTAGTATGTATTGTTATTAGAATGTACGGTTTATATTATAACTATCACATTATTTAATATTGCACGCCCCGCCTACTACCTCCTGTATAAATCCTCTCCATCCTAAGGTTACCTGGAAGAGATCGCTCTTAGCGATAAGGCCGCCGATTGATGCACTAGTTTTTAAGTTGTTTTATCATGTGTATGAAATGTGTGGTGTGAACAATAAAGAGTTTATCTATCTATCTATCTAATACACCCACCTGGAAGAGATCGCTCTTAGCGATAAGGCCGCCGATTGATGCACTAGTTTTTAAGTTGTTTTATCATGTGTATGAAATGTGTGGTGTGAACAATAAAGAGTTTATCTATCTATCTATCTAATACACCCATAAACGCACTGTGTGCACGCCGGAGTCTAGCATGTTTCGCTCTCAGCCGAGTAGCAACATCAGCAACCAGAGATATCGTACTCTGTTACTACTTCGCAACAGTTCCCTCTGTGCTCGTCTATGGGGGAGCGGCGGAATCGGAACGACCACTGACACTGACTCCATAAGCGTGTTTTCCGGGCTATTGTAAAGGCCAAATGAGACGTCTGGGCAAAACCTTATTTTATTGAATAGGGTATTTGACTGTATTAAAAATATAATTCATGCTGGTGTTATCCTAAAAGTTTTTATTTTATTATTTAATCAATAAAAACTAAAACTTAAAGTTCTGGTTTTCAGAAAAATATAAAATAAAAATATGATTTTCACTGATCACGTGACTTGACTGCAAAAACTATGTTTTTTTTGTGGCAATTGCCTTTATTAACTTAACAATAAACAAAGTAAAACTAACACTACAAATACAGTTAAACTGCCCATAGACTGTTGAAGGTATGTAGGTCGAATGTCCTTATGACGTCACACAATAGTAAATAGAGGCAACAATTGTATGGCGAGAAGCACTCTTTTGGTTATGTGTGACGTCACTAATGACACGTGGCCCCATATATGCCAATGGGAGCGTTTACGCGAGAGTTTAATAATTTGAATTAAGATCTGTTATTTAAATCACAAATACTGAAAATTAAGAGGATTAAATCACAAGATTGCTTTTTTAAAATATAATAAACAATTTAAGGTTGTTTTGTAAAATCAAATATCCTATTCAGAACATTAACGGTGCCCTCGATCTTCATATATCAGGTTTGTCTTTCAGTCAGACTAAACCTGGTAAGATTTGAGCAAATAGGAGCTACGCCTAGTCATATTACCAAACATAAGGACATATTATAAACACCTGAGGGGTTAGACAAGACCCACTTTCTGTTAGCGTCAACGGCTGCGGAAAGATGAAATTGTATGAAAATGACATTAACTTGAGATAACATCTCTCAATAAAAATTATATATTAATTATTAATTAGTTGTTTGTTAGTTAGTCTCTCAGGACAAAACGTTTTATAAATATTGATAAGCATATAACAAATATTGTAACATACTCGTATATACAAAGTGTCAGGTTACCTTACCCAAAATGGATATACCCAGGTCCGGCCCGAGAATTCCAGGCGCCCTAGGCGAAAAACTGAGACGGGACCCTATTACTAAGCCTACGATGTCTGTCTGTACGTCTACCTGTATGTCTGTCTGTCCGTCTGTCCTACCTACTACAGGATATCTATACTAATATTATAAAGAGGAAAGATTTGATTGTTTGTTTGTTTGTTTGCATTGAATAGGCTCCGAAACTACTGAACCGATTTGAAAAATTCTTTCACTGATGGGAAGCTACACTATCCCCGGGTGACATAGGCTATAATCTATACCCGTGCGAAGCTGGGGCGGACCGCTAGTATACTATATCTTTCGAACCACAATAGATAGCTAGTTGAAATTTTCACAGAATATGTAATGGCGGATTAACTAAGAAATAATAAAAAAGTTTAAAAGTTAAAAAGAAAAAGGCCCCCATCATCTACCTTCTTCGTTCCTTTGCGAGTCATGTTTCATGGCTTCCAGAGAAGGGCAACTCAGCTCCAGTAAAAGGGGGGCATAACTTAATGCGAGATCTTACCAGCTAAAGGAACAAACATGGCTAATATGTTCGTTTAGTAAATATAAATACGGGTAATTTATAATCATTGTATTAGTATATGGTCGCAATGTAAGATTAAGTTCAAATTTTGATGCAATAATTAGAGCTCTTAAGACGGAAGTCTTCGACCAATGTGTGTTGCCTGTGATGAAATACGGCAGTATAACGTGGTCTCTCACTATGGGCCTCATAAGCAAGCTCAAAGTCGCACGAGTTATGGAGAGAGCTATGCTCATGGTTTCTCTACGAGATCGAATCAGAAATGAAGAGATCCATAGACGAACGAAGGTTACCGACATGGCCCACCAGATTAGCAAGTGGCCAGTGGGCAGGGCACAAAGCACGCAGAACAGATGGCCGATGGGGCCGAAAGGCTCTCGAATGGAAACCACGGACCGCGCGGTAAGCGCAGCGTAGGACGTCCACCCACAAGATGGACAGACGATCTAAAAGAGACCGCGGGAAAACGCAGGATGCAGGCCGCTTCCAACCGGCTCTTTTAGAGATCGATGGGGAAGGCCTATGTCCAGCAGTGGACTACAATTACCGCACTATTACCACCCTATTAAGGTGATTTTCCACTAGATATGTGCGAGGTAGCTAAGTGGTGTGCAAGGAAAAAATCAACGGTCGATTTTTTTCCTCGCGCCACCAGAGATGTGCAACGAAGATGAGAATCTTCGTGCCCAACGAATCACACCTGATCCTGACTCAGTACAACTCGTTGGGTTTCTCCTATCGAGTTTCCACCCTTCTTCCATCTTGGATTGTTAATATCGCTCTTCTTTATTTCTGTACGATGACTTGCAATTTCTCGCAAACTTGTTGTACTCACCATATTGGTGTGTGCGCAAAAACGAACACACGTCAGCCCAAGTACCAAGCTACTAAGGCGGGCGATGTATGCAGCTAGGTACCGCGATACCCGCGTCTCGCCTTAACACCCGCACGATAGCTCTGTCTACGGCTTCGTTGGACGTTTATATGGATTTCTAAACTGTGATACTATGAACGTGCAATGAACATACCAGACACGAAAAAACGCGACAGACCTATAGAACCGTTGGGCGTCGTTTCATATCTATTGGATGATCTGATACGGTTCTAGTCAAAGTATGGGCCGGTGTAGTATGCCTTACGAGAAAGCCCGCAGCTCTTTCTATCAAGCGTTAAAGAGGTCTGGGGTTGAGTTTAATAATAAGCAATAGAACGGCGACGGCAATAGCGCCAACACTGTTTCCAACGGTAGCCGTTACTCTCTAATACATAACTCATCATTCAAAATACTGCGGGTCAAATAGGCTCAGAGAGCGGTGTATTAGAGATCTCGGCACAGCTGCCAACTGCGACGGATGATGATGCGTTGCAGCATGTGCAACATCGGGGAAACTTGTCGTAATATTGCAACACGTCTCACAGAGCACATTCGTAGTGTGAAGAACGTGGACACGATCAAGTCCGCCGTGCCGAATGCTTCGCAGGAGCCCAACCATTTCCTGAGGTTCGACCAGGCTTCCGTCCTGGCCAATGAGAAATTTCTCATTCCGCGGAATGTACCTATCATGTGGCTATTGAAATTTCTCGCCACCCTAATTTCAACCGGGACTTTGACTTTGGACTCAGCGTGAAAGCCGGTCATAATACGACGTGGGTGAGCAAGACGTATGCAGTTGTCAGTACACCGTTCGACACGGTCAGTGTGTTGTGTGTAGACTCTAAATTTGTAACACAAATGTCACCATGTACATGCGAAACGGAAGAGAATAAACGAGTACCGGAGGCAAAAGTCGCGGGGCAGGCGGGTGCGAGGGCAGCGAGGGCGGCAGCGCACGCGCTCACCACCGCCGAGACCTTGGCATCGCCAGTACGCGGGCGACCGTGTCCAGAATCGCGCGTGTTCCCTGATGAAGGGGCTCTAATGGCTTCGAAACCGGTCGATCGTTTCGACCGATAAAACATCATCGTGAGTGCAAGCCGGTGTTATAATAATTTATGTAGGATATACGCAAGAGTATGGATTAGTTAAATGTCGACCATAATATCGACGATGTTTGAAATGTGCAGTGGTACATCACTAGCAGGGATACGTAAAACAATGCATCTAATTATCTTAACTTAAAGCTTTAATTTATTACTATAATCCTCGATGAGTAGTTTCTATCTTATATAGCTCTGAATAATAATTGAAAGTCGCATCTCAGATCGGTGGCCGTGCTGA
Organism: Agriopis marginaria; assembly: GCA_932305915.1. Classification (NCBI taxonomy): domain Eukaryota; kingdom Metazoa; phylum Arthropoda; class Insecta; order Lepidoptera; family Geometridae; genus Agriopis; species Agriopis marginaria. The sequence goes on along the minus strand of OW029916.1, from coordinate 13,465,005 downwards.
ACACTGGAAGGGTTTTGGTGTAAGCACCGTGTACGTACCCTTAGTTCAATAGCAACATAGCCGGCGCGGCGGACTAACCCGGCCTGTGTCGTTACCACTGGACCGTCGGCTTCAGTGTGTTTCTTTAAATAATGTAAATATAACTCACCGCTCGTCGTCTCTCGATAGATTCGTTGTGCATGGTGTGCCCCGCCGAAGAGACCCGGCTACGGAATATGTCCATCACTTTAGCCATAGCGCCAGGCCGCCTTGTAGCTGACGCGGTTACCGTGTGATAGTACTGCAAAGATGTGTTAATTGATATAAGAAATCTTCCAAGCTAAACCTGCGCGCCCCTTTTTCATACTAATATTATAAACTAGCTGCGCCCCGCGGTTTCACCCGCGTAGTGATGATAATGAGAAGTAGCAGAAGTAGGACTCTGGCTCTTGAACTATACCCATGCAAAAAATCAGGTCGATCCGTTGTTCCGTTGCAGCCTGAAAGAGGAACAAACATCCATACATACAAACTTTCGCGTTTATAATATTAGTAGGAAGTAGGATGCAAAAGGGTGTTTGATGATTTGTTTGTACCTCTTTCACGCGATTTTCGCAAAGAGATAATTGGACAGAAAGTGACAGGATACTTTTTATCCCCTTTTTTTACTGTTTTTGAGCGAATGGTGAAGCTAGTTAATTTTTTAAGTAATAGATAATTCAAAAATTTGGCTGCCGACAGGATTCGTTAGTCTAAGACCCGGCTGGAAGATTACTGCGTTCATGGTGATTTAATCAAAATCGACCACCGCCGCCACTGGCTTTAATATATAAATTATGAATATAGGTCATGAACGTATAACTGTAACAAAGTATTACTTGTTAACACCTGGCTGCGGAGAGGTACGGGCCAAGTGCGCTTTACAAGTTCTTTACATATATATTTACGTATATACTCCTTATATAATTTATTTGAAAAACATGTGAAATGATGTTTTTTCGAAAATATCAATATATATTATTTTAATTAAAAATACTAGTGGCCAAATTTTGATTGCCAACCTGGCAAAAAATTATTCCACTTATCCCTGTTTATCTTGGTAAACAAGGATGAGAAACAGGAGCTTGAGAACGAATTTACCGATTTCATTAATCTTTTGTTTTAAGTTTTCTAATCCTGTGTAGGGGGCCATTCAAGTATTATGTAAGTAGATTTTTTACAATTATTTACCCCCCCCCCTTCCCCTTATCAGCAAAAGTAAGCAAACCTATTCCCTCCCCTCCCATGCTTACATAATCATTGGTAATTGGTAATACAAACCTATATGCATTTTATTTTCAAGCATAGACAATTTATGGGTTGCCATTTGTGTAAAAAGTAAATAATAACTGTTGACGTAATCACGATATCGTGTACACAATAACAGTGGTAGCAAAGAGCTACTTACTCTAGATTCACTACCAGGATGAGGGTGCGCAGAGCCGTCTTTCGTCTTGGTAGCAGGAGGGGTCTCGCGATTTGTTTTCGGCTTCACCACGCCTTCAGCCTTGCTGGCTTCCACTTTTGAAGAGTCTCTGGGTGTCTTGGTTATATTCTGTAACCAAATACAAATAAATGGTATAAGATAACGATGATGCATCATACAACGCAATAAATTACAAACAACATTGTAGAACAACCTCTCCAGCAAAGAACATTCTTTGTGCCCCGGAAAGTCAGAGAAGCCATCGAGATCAGTCGACGTCCAACCTTCAATAGGGATGGAGGGTGGAACCTGCCACCGAGTTTAAAAAGGAGTCTTCATGGAGTTTGTGGAAGTAACTGTGAGACTGGTGGCGACGTGGTGAGTTCCGTGTGCTGGAGTATTCCCGACACACAGGAAGATTTGAGTGGGGAAGAGCCTCCAGCAACATATATTTCTACACGCCCCCTCGTTCCGAATCCGATTAGCAGCCTTTGTCGTCACGTGCGCGCCGCGCGGCGGCCCGTAGTGCAAAGCGAGACACAGCCGCGCGCGAATACACCTTGAAAAAGACCGCCGAATTCAGTTGAAACTATAGTCGGAATAACCGGCTTAATCATACGCTAGTAATTCCCGTGACAGACATATAAATAAAATTGTAGAACAGTTTTGAAAATTAGTCATTATGCCTATTGCGGTTGGGAGTGACAGATACCGTAATCAGGGTGCTGAGTTGTATAAATAATAAATAAAATATTAAATATTCGGGACATTTTTGCACACACGGTCATCTGACCCCAAACTAAGCAAAGCTTGTGATATGGCTGCCAGAGACTGATATACATACATGTATAGTATTAAATACATACTTAAATAGATATTACAACCAGCTATAGAACAAACACAAATGTTCATCACATATATGTTTGTCCTAGGTGGGAATCGAACCCACGCCCCCAAGCTCAGAAGGTAGGTTCACTACCAACTGGACCAACGGGCTATCTACTACGAATTGTACGAAAATAATAACCTGTACGGCCGCTTTGACTTGCTTAATGATCGACGGCTGCTTCTTGGCGTCGCCGGCCGACTTGTTCCTGGATTTGAAGATGTCAAACAAGGCAGGCAAACGGCTCACTCCCGAAGTGCCTGGAAAAATAAAAAGAAGTTTGCTATTATTTAAGAACAACCTTCGCCATTTGACACACCATTGTGTAGCAACCGTTTTATTTTACAAGTTTAAATAATTTATGTGTTCATCCGTACTTTTTTTTAAATTCAGTGTATTTAATTGACGTCACAGGCAAACAAGACGTTTGACCAACAGACATGAAAAATGTGTGCTGAGGTGAAGCCGAGGCATACATAACGTGCACTCGTCGTCAAGTCTAATTGGTGCTAAAACTTGTATTTTAGTTTCATATCATTTTATTGGTACCACATAGACAAATACAGATATTAGATACTTTTCACGCACATATTTAGAATACTCACACAAATACTGGAGAGAAGGAATAAAAGACTGGACAATCACAGAATGAGTTAGTACGTATATAATGACACACGGTAACAAAAGAAGGGTAGGTAGTTTGAAATAATGTTAAGGACTACCTCAATTTATCTAATACATTACATTTTCCTGCTTCTAAATATAGCATTAATACTTATACAAAACTCAGTAAATCAACAAAACAGACTACGTAATTTAAATTTGCAGTTTGCAAATCTTTCGCACACTCTTGTAAATTACCTACATACATAAATATGTACATATTAATCTATACTAATATTATAAAGAGGAAAGATTTGATTATTTATTTGTTTGCATTGAATAGGCTCCGAAACTACTGAACCGATTAAAAAAAATATTCCACTGTTGGGTAGCTTCACTATCCCCGGGTGACAGGCATATTATATTTTCAAAAAAAAATAGGGATCCTTACTAAAACTCCAATAAAACCCGTGCGAAGCCGGGGTGGACCGCTAGTAAGATTTAAGTATGTACTTAAAGATAATGTATATGTTAAACTGCAATTATAAAATGACCTCTCTGATATATAAAGTAAAAGCGCAGCTTCGGCCGCAGTTGGAGTATGTACTGCCCCATCTCTGTTATGTTGCGAAGTACCAGCTCCAACCTCTTGACTCCTTTTTTTTAATAATAATCTTGCGTTTGACCACCAACTCGCCTGATGTTAAGCGATGATGCGGTCTACGGTGGAGCACGCTTGCCTAGAAGAAATCGATTCACTCGTGATTTGAAGACACCCAGATTGTAACAATCAACAACAAATCGGGGAACACCCATTTAGGCAGCGCATTCCACAGACTAGCAGTTCGCATAATAAAAGTGGAATCAAAGCGCCTCGTTCGGGTTTTCGGAATACCAACCATAAAGCGCTGTCGATTTTTTGTGCCCGCTCTGGCAGTCCGATAGAAAAACGGGCAGGAGGGACTCCTTGCAGAGAAGAACTGTTACACTTATCGATGATCCGAAACTATCAGACTAGTTAGAACCACTAAGCTTGCGCCATAACGTTGGTTTGCTCAGCTATCAGGTACTATAACGGCCAACGGGAAATGCCTCCGTCCCGGATTTGCTACCGAACCAGGCACCATCGCCAGAAATCTCATCTAAGCATTATGGATACGTGAAAGTCTCTCAATGTTCGATTTAATCGACCTGTAAGTTGTGGTATGATTTACTATCTTCGGGTTTTCCTCCGCCCGCTTCATATGAAAGGTCCTCAAATGTAGGCACTGCACTGGCAATGCCCCGGGTATTTATAATCTGTTAGCGAATATATTTCAATTACAAAATTACCGTGTATTGTCTGCTGATACATAAGGTGCGGTTGGCCATCGTCGTTGGAGCCCCGCCGTTTGCGCTCGCTGACAGACTGGGAGCTCCGCGTCACCGCAGCGTCCAATCGTTGTTCTGAAATTTACACACAAGAATATTATTAAATGAAAAACAGAAAACACGACTGCATAAACTAGCGACATCTAGCGCTCAAAATCTGTCAAGTAATTTAGGCTACAAGAGTATAAGCATAAGGTCCACTCTGGAATTAGGCCTACCGGCGAAAGGGCAATTAAGCCATATCCGCCACACTGGCCCAGTTGCGGGTTGGGGGATTCACCTGGGATGACCTGAGTACGATTACAAGTATCTACGAGTACGCTATCTCAGCTGACTTAATTTTAAAATTACTATTTAAAAAAACATAGCTACTATATTTATAATAATAATAACTTGACGCTACTACAAAAACGAAATATATAGAATATGGCTAGATAATTTTAACAACAGTAAGGTTTTATTAAATGGATTTTACAATGAAATAAAATAAAAGGAAATTTTCGGTAATCTAGATCGGTTTTATTAATATCAAGCGTTCTGTGTCATCATAACTGAGTGTAGAATGCCATTTTGTAACAAAAGGTTTAGTCTGACGGACAGACACGTGTTTGACGGTTATGTCGCAGTGCCCGATAACCGTATTGTAGATGTGGGTTTTAATAAATTCGCCAAAACGCTGTGCAAACTTAGTAGCTACTGAATGAATGGGTAACCTGTGTGTAACTCTTCGCTTTACCAGATCAACGTAGCTCTCAGAAGATAGAACGGTCTTATACGATAGCATACATTAGGTAAAAATAAAGTAATAAAAAGGTAAAGACCACGTTTAGTTATGCTAGTTTGTTCTATGTTATTTTGACAATTCAAAACAAACTCATTACCGTTACGAACCTCATCGCGTTATCAAACTTGACATCGCCAATTCCATACAGATAACGTATATCGGCCGCGTTTACGAGTTTATGTGGTCATACAGGGAAGAGTTCATTTTTCAATTGAGTACATTTTCATGTTATGACGTGACGCGTTTATGGCAAGGAATCTCATGTAGTTTACGAAATAAAGAGCCCTGGATATGTCAATTGCTTTTTGTCTGTAAAACAAACATAACCTTTGTGCATTCGCCGCTTTGTAGTGGGAAAACGTAATTAAACCTCTATGCGAGAACCGTGTTATTCAAATAACAGACACATTAAATACCATGTTTAAGAAAAATATATAAGTGTAATATATTTTTGGTTTATGATGGTTTCAGGCTGATGATGATGATAATGATGAGTTTTTGTTAACTTTTCCTTGCATTGTATCGAATCAACCATAACAATGAAATCAACACGCTCATTTGGTTCCACACTCAAAACCCTTTGATTTGATGTAAATGGGACCCTATTGCTAAGCTTAAGCTGTCTAACTGTCTGTCCTACTTTTTACCGTATCTTTCGAACCGTAATAGATATAGTTGAGATTTTCACAGAATATATAATTATATAATTACGGCGGATTAGCTTAGAAATATAAATAAAGTCAAAAGTTAATGCTAAAGGAGGTATACAAACGTTTTTTTGTATGAGCTTTAACGTAATGAATAATGGACAATTGCGAGTCGGTGACCTATTTCTGTTCATCATCGGTTCTCGTACGATCCCCGAAGTTAAGCAACGTAGGGCGCGATCGGCACTTGGATGGGTGAGCTGGGCGTGATGTTGTCTTTTTGCAAAACATTACTGTACTTAGTATAGTTAACAATTTACGTGGTGGTACGGAATCCTCAGTGCGCGAGCTCAACTCGCAGTTAGCCGGTTTTATATTTGTCACGCAAACAAAACACCGACTGTTGCCAAAACACGGGTGGTTAGGTCAGTCCCCGCGATTCCCGCGAACAAAATTGTCCCGCACTTTTAAGGCCGCTGCATTAAGCCGTATAAAGCTCGTTAAATAAAATAAAATTAACATCTTTTACATAATCGTAAATTGTTTTTTTTTAACCTTTGATAAAAGGACTGATAAACTTCAAACGGCTAAATAAATCTAAGAACACTCTCGGGTCAGGTGACCATCAACATGAAACGCTTCGATGAGCTTTTTGAACACAAAATATTTTCAAATATTAAGTCACTTTGCAATATTTATGTTCAATTATCTCCATAAACTTACACTTTAGGACATAATGAATACTGAAATTTTTAGTTCGTTAAATTCCCTATTATTTTTTACTTTTTCCCCCTCTTTTTTTTCGTGGACGCCATCTTGAATTCTTGTACCCTATGTCACTCCCACTATTAAAACGATTTCGACACCTCACATGTCGAAATCCATTAAGCCGTTTAGCCAAAAGAAACCATCATACATACACTCGAAAAACATAACCCTGCTTCTTGTGCAGTCGGGAAAAAAGGAATAACATTTTTTTATAACACCTTTAGTAATTTAACTAAAATGAAAATGTAAACTGCGCTAGTGAGAGGGCGCGTAATCCAGCCACGCGTTCTTAAGCAATTTCCTAAATACATACGCAATATGAACAAAAATAGAACATGCCAGCGTGATAGCTTTAGCGAGCACTAGTATAGCACGCAAGGAATGTTTTGATATACCTTCTGAAGAATTTTAAAATCAAGGATCCACCAAAACTTTATATGTTATCCACACCTTTTTTAACCGACTTCAAAAAGAAGCCTCCTCCTCCTTTTTCTCAACTAGACTGTATGTTTGTTACGCCATTACCCCGCCAATTATGAATTGATTTTGATGTTTTTTTGTTTGTTTGGTATGTCATACTTCAGAGGTGGTTTTATAATTAAACAAAGAAAGAGGAACTGATTTAGCGCTCTTAGAAAAAACATTACAGAAACAAAAATACTTAGAAGACGTTTTGGTTTGTGGTTACCTTCAGCAAAAGTTTTGATGAGGACTTTCAATCTCTGTTTTAACTGTAATTTTTCTACTTTATAGTTTAAGTTTGTGAGGGTACCGGTATTAGATTGAATTAGCCACGGATCCCGCAGAGTTCAAAAATGACGGGTTCCGTTACTTAAAAAAGTATTTACATTACCCGCTGATTTCGGTATCCGTGGATACAAGAAAAAAAATCGGTATATGTAGGGTATTGAAATAGTAATTTTTTTTTCTTAGTATTTACTTTATATTATTTTGAATACACTTAGGCCCTGCTCTTATTACTGACTAGGCAGCTAGATGGATATACGTTCTACTCAATGCGTTTATTTTATTCTCGCCATTCTCTTAAGATCTAATTCATTTATTCGTAAACCATTTCGTCTCCCTCCAATGTTGCGTATTTTGAGTATTTTGCAAGTTAAAGTATCTTAAACTAACTACGTCCCGCGGTCTCACCCGCGTTATATGCCCTACTGAAGGAACATCCTTAGTAGCGACAGCAACATCCTTTGACTTAGATGACAATTTCTTATTTTTTTCTATTATGTAAAATGGCAACGTGTAGACTTTGTTATACAATTCTTGCTGTTCCATGCAAAATGTAAGCAAAAATTAATTTTCTTCATAAAAAAATTCGTGTATTTTTCCGATATTTTAACACTTAACATATTCTGCTATTCGGGGTGGAGAGGAATCCAACAAATTAAAGTTCATGAATACCGGTCCAGCCTTTCTCGAATTATAAATGGTGTAACTAACCCGACTTTGATTTATTATACAAAATAGATGTCCTGGCAACACATAACCTTGACATGTTGTAGCAACGTATAACAAAGTCTTCTTGCGAAGAAACTCAACAAGCGTTACGCAAGTCATTTCCATTTCCAGTTGTTTTATCCCGTTCTTATCCTATATAAGTACGATTATGTAGACTATAGTATGTAGTAAGCACTATTAGAACAAGGCTACGCGGGTAATAGAGATGCACCCACTTTAAGGCTACCAACATTTGATAGCCCGTTGGTCCAGTTGGTAGTGAACCTACCTTCTGAGCTTGTTCGATTTCCACGAAGGACAAACATTTACGTGATGAACATTTGTGTTTGTTATATATCTGGTTGTCAATATCTATTTAAATATATATTTATATCAGTCTCTGGCAGCCATATCACAAGCTTTGCTTAGTTTGGGATCAGACGACCGTGTGTACAAAAATGTCCCCAATATTATTATTATAAATAAAAATATTTCCAAAAGGTGTAATTATAAATAAGGGCAAATAAGAGTCCTCCCTCAAAGCCTATTACAACATTTACGAATAGTCAAAACATCAAATTTTTCGCAGAACACGTCACATCTGTATGTGGACACAATTTTACTGTGATAGAATTGAACCTAAATTATATACTATTGTAACATATCGTAGGTTATCAGCTCCTGCCCTATCCAACGATTGACAGAGTGCCAAGTCTCAGTACAACTAGGTATGTATCCGCAATCTTGGCAAACATCAGCTAGAGGATCCACAGTATTCAGTGAAGATAATAAATCTACATTAACAGGACGGGAAGAAGGGATTCCCTCAAATTAAAACGGGAAAACTCGATGATCGTGTTACTTAAAGAGGTGCTTCTACACTAACTCAATCAGCCTCGATCGGTTTGCGTATAATCATTGACATAAAATACATCGTATGGTGAACACAATTTTCTTATACGGTTAAAAACCGTAGCCCGACAAGGAGCCCTTATAAATTCATTCTGTCCGTCCGTCTATCTGTCTGTAATAAATCCTGATAATTTTCTACATGTTTAAATATAACGAAATTATAGTTGTTTTTCTTTTTCTAATTTAACAGCGGGTTCATTGCATTCGATAAAAGAAAAATCATAAGATTAATGAATTTATCAACTCATTCCGCGGGATCAGGTGGGCTACTACAACCTCAAAAATATTATTATAATAACCTTACATCGAATTTTGTCTTGCTCTCTCATTCGCCGATAGAGTGAGACAATGTTCAATGTAAGATTATTATAAGAGTGTTTTTGAGGTTGTGCTATTGTCTTCTGTGGTTGTTGTGGGACCAGTTGGCGTAAGAGCCTTATCAAAACTTTATTTATCAAAGTCGGTAGAGGGGGCCTATAGCCTATATAGGTAGGCTTTAATCTACATACAAGCATACATACAGATGTAACCAAAAAACCATACTTTTCGCTTTGCGTCGTCGGGTAAAAAAGAGGATTTTGTGTTTAACGGTTATGCTTGTATGGTAACCTACAATCTAACCGCCTTAAGCGATTCTGATAACAGATGTGTCGACAGATTTCTCTAATATCAGGGATGGTCACTGAATATGTGACGATCATAAATGCAACAAGAAGAAAAAAAATAACATAAACATAGACTTAAATAAGGTACATCAAACGAACAATATAGTAAGGCTTATGCTTATGAGAGAGTTGGGTTAGTATAAATAATAACAGCGATTCTCGCACCAGGCTGGGCCTGTATCGTGGGAATCTGGTACGGTTTTTTATAGATTTAAAAGAGATGACGAAAAAAGATGACGACCGTGCAGAACTGAAGACGTGAAGATTCCCCTTATAAACTTGTGAATACAGAATCCGAGTATTATTCAATCGAACGCAAAGTGATTGCATTGTTCAGCCATCGCGGTCGATCGAGCTGATGTATAAAATACATTAAATACCCACAACTTATAACCCAGACGAGTCGAGGCAAGGACGATCAACCTGGTGAAGAAGCACCTTATGAATCGATATTTACTAACCACTCAACAGTAAAATTTGCTAGTTGAAGTGGCAATGGGCAGGCCACATCGATCGAATAACCGATAACCGATGGGGAAGAAAGGTTCTGGAGTGGAGACCACGAACCGGAAGACGCAGCGTAGGTAGGCCTCCCGCTAGATGAACCGACGATATTGTGAGAGACGCGGGCATCCAGTAGATGCAAAAGGCAGGCTGTCGTTCAGTGTGGAGGTTAAAGGGGAGGCCTATGTTCAGCAGTGGACGTCTTCTGGCTGATGATGATGATGACTCAACAGTTACATTTCGTTTTTACCCGACGATGACGCAAAAAAGAAAGCACAAGTAAATCTATATAAGTAAACAGGAATCCCTATTTAACTTGGTCACGCCATAACCTGTGCCATAACTTGAGAATCACTTTACTGATTTTATATATTTTTATCTTTATTTTCTAATACTTTGTATAAGGTTCTCACGTAGAGAAAAATAAAGAAAATTGGAAAATTCAGTAAAATTAACGACGATATAACTCGCGGGTGAAACCGCGAGGCGCAGCTAGTAAGTAATCAATAAATATTCGGGACATTTTTGCATACACGGTCACACCAAACTAAGCAAAGCTTATTATTACTATGGCTGCAAGAGAATGATATACATAATTATTTTTTTATATGTACATACATATACAGACCCTATTAACACCCAGACATACTAACACAAATGTTTATCACATGAATGTTTGCCCTAGGTGGGAATCGAACCCAAGTATACAATGATTTTTTCAAACGAAAGCACCTGGCCTAAATCAGGCTTAATGCTTTTAGTTGAACTCATCCAGCAGACGACCTTGCCGCCCTTTTTTGCACGTGGCATATTAGCGTTAATTGGTGTCGCTGCGAATATCTTAATGTGCGTGAAAAATTTGTAGATAAGTCTCCATTTTACGTACATTTCTATCACTATACCGTTATTACAGCTTAACGCAAAAACAGGAAGAACGCCTCTTCCAGGTATAGTGAAAAAATATTATGAATAATGGAGATACACGAACAATAAGTGTACTAATACTAAGGCATATCGGAGCCTCCTTCCCATCTATGGTGGCCTGGTACTTAAGTGAGTTAAAAGCCACAGTAACTAATATGTACTACATAAATAAAAATATTAATCCTGGTGATTCATGATGTCCTGGTACAATTTAAGGAAAATTATATATATTTATAAAATATTGAAAATTTATTAAATATTTTTATTTGACTGTATCATCATAAATTTAAAAGCAATAAAATTAGCAGAACAATAGGCGTCGTATACTCGAGATAGTTTGAGTCAAGATGGCGGGAATAAACCATTGCTCTTGTTTATCTGATTTGAGGTACATCCCAAGCTTATAACTTTGTATAACGAGAAATAATGGATAACGTTAAAATTGCGAATAACAAAAAATCAGAAGAAGAGAAACAATAAACAACTAGCATGCAAACGGTAATGATGTCATGACGGTTGCGTGCTGGACCTATGCCACTAGATATCAAGCTACCAAATCATTGACGGACGCCAAGGTCGTATAGCGCCCACGTGCCGCAGTTCAGGTGTACATTATTGTATTTTCTCAAAAGTTGTATTTAACGGCCGGCTATCCGAGTCGTGTAGGCAACAAAACACTCCCTCAGCCCCCGCCAACTTATAGCGACGATGTATATTGCCACGCTAGAGTCAGGACGCCCGCGGGGGGAGTGAAACGACAAAAACGAACATAGCTCCGAACTCGATGACGCCTGGCGCGGCACTGAACGCGGCGCGCGCAAATTCTCGGGACCTTTTTACGGTTTAATTTCACTAAAAAACGAAACTATTCACTACCAAAATTCTATCCAAATAAAAAAATGTTGAATAAAATTGCCTTTCAGTGCATGCAATTTCCAGATTGTTACGAGCTTTCATTAGAGCATAAAACGAAAAAAAAAACTGAATCGACTTTGTTTCAGTTTTTTTTTTTTTTTCATCGAGGAAAGTTTATTCTATCGTGTTTTGAACCAAATCACAGACTCTAACACAGATGTATCTGTGACATGAATTTTTTTCCAGCTAAAATATTGTAATTTAACTGAAATTTTTTGATTGATTTAATACCGTCAAATTTGGTATAAGAGGCTCTTAATGTGTCAAATATATTTTAAGCACCCACTTCGATTAAAGGTCTCGAGTTTAAAGTAATTGACGGCCAAATTTTGTATCTTCCAATCTATATGTTACGTTACGGTCAGTGTGATAAATGCAGTCAATATTAATAATTACCGGTAAGTATTAATAACAACAGCATAAATGCTTTATAAAGAACATCGAAGGAATTATCATGTTAACCGGTTATTATTAATATAAGCTGCGCCCTGCAGCCAGCGTTGTGATGAAAAATAGGGCATGTTTAATTGTTTATACTCTAAAGTATAACGACAAATAATAAATACCTAATGCCTAAGTCATCATCATCATCATCAGCCAGAAGACGTTCACTGCTGAACATAGGCCTCCCCCTTTAACCTCCACACTGAACGACAGCCTGCCTTTTGCATCCACTGGATGCCCACGACTCTTACAATGTCGTCGGTCCATCTAGTGGGAGGCCTCCCTACACTGCGTCTTCCGGTTCGTGGTCTCCACTCCAGAACCTTTCTTCGCCATCGGTTATCGGTTCTTCGAGTGATGTGGCCTGCCCATTGCCACTTCAACTTACAAATTTTAACAGCAACACACACTGGTCAAAGACCTTCGTCTTGAGACACTGTGGTATCTATGACGAGAACATGTCACGCAATTTCCCGAACGCTGCCCATCCGAGTTGGATTCTTCGGGCGACCTCTTCCAAGTGCAACACGGTAACAAAATTATGTTCATTAATTACCAAGTTGAGCAACGTATTCAGTTACCAAGTAACTGAATACGACCTTATCATTTCTTTCACCGAATCGAAATTCCATATTTTACTAATTTTGAAGTCGGTTTTTAAATTAATAATTATTGTAGAGCTCGACTTGCACTTGGCCGATTTTGTTATGTATATAAGAAAAAAAGATGCCTTACCTCGCTTATTCCGCCTGTCATCGCTGCTACGTCGAACTTCTTTCTCTTTACGCGGCTGGGATTTCTTGGCGGAGTCCTTCTCCTTGCTAGAAGTCTGCGCACCCCAAGTGCCGGAGCGCAGGCGTACAGAATCAGGTACTTTATTCACTTCTTTTGGTACATTTTTTTTCTCGTCGTCTAATGGTACTTTTTTGGGAAGCGTCACCTGTAAACAAGGAGTCTTCATTAAAAACAGTGATCGACCATCAATGTCTCTGGTAATGTGATATCTCGTGTGTTTAATAAGATAGTGACCGCTTAAAAGAAGAAAATAATGTAATCAGACTTTTGCTATGACTTTTACTTTTACTATGAGTTCAATAATAATTACTATATTTGAAAGAACTCTCATCATCCCTTTTTCTAACAGGACAATTAGATAAGTATCTATGGATTTAACTTTCTTTATTTAAGCAGTAACTACTTCTTCCGCAAAAGCAGGAGACCCCGGGTCGATATAAATATCTGCACTGGGTGTCATTATGAAAGTACCTTTAACTAAACAAAATACCAGCTAACAATAACACTATACAAAAGTTAGACTGCCCATAGAACGTTGAAAGTCTAAAGACATGTCCACCCACTACTAGTTGGCAGCGTACCCAGCATGCTGGCGGAATTACCACGCTAAATAGCAATGCTTATGCGTTGAGCCTAAAACTTGGTCAAGCGTCGCATTAACCAGGCGCTCGGATGAGGTGAGCTCCCGGTCCCCAAAGGCCCAATGTCTCGACTCTTAAATTTGAGCCTAAGTAACCTGTTAGTTATCTGTTTCTTTGTATTTCTTTGTCACCCTCAAAACGGGTAATCCAACTCGGGAGCTAAGAGTTTCAAACGTTATTTATTTACTTCCTAAAAAATTAATAAATTAGTATCTAATTATTTAATGCGTGGTCCATCTTGGTCGCTTACCATCAGAGGATATGGTACTATCATACATAATTTTATAAATAGTTAATTGAATCAGGCGTCACTTTGCGGAAGTCCATGTTTTATTTGTAAATGACGACAAAACACACAAACATCAAAACATCAACAAACAATTACAAATAATTCGTCATACGAATGACGACGACGTCATTGTGTTCGTCGTTCGTTCGTTGTCGTTCGTCGTGTTTCGTCATTTACAAATAATTTTATAAATGTAATTTTTTTTGTAAATTCCTCTTTCACGCAGTAACGGATCGACGCGATTTTATCTGGAGATAGCTGGAGGGCCGTAAAGTGACATAGGATAGTTTCTATCCCGGAAAAATTTTCGTTCCTTAGGTAATGTACCCGCGGGTAAAACCGCGGAACGAAGCTAAGCTTGGAATAACTCCAACTTACCTGTTTTTTCGGTTCAGTTTCTGTTCTTTTAACCCAAATATCTTCGGAGCTGGTTGGTGATTCGTCCACAATAGATCTGATTTCTATAAGACTGCTATCGAAATAATTTTTGTCTCGGTGGAGATTGTTGTCAAAAATTGAGCGCGCACTGGGACGTTGCTCCTCAACTCCTTTTGTTCCGAAGTGCACAGTATGTGCATTGTGAACCTGCGAGCGCAGGGCCCGTTCAACCTTCGGCGACAGCGGTGGCTGCAGCGACTGCGGCGCCACTGCCGACGGTAATTCAGTGGTAGTAGTTACAAGGAAAGTGTGCCTAGCACCTCTCACAGTACGCTTCGAGCATTCCTGTATTTTACCAAGTTCCTGATCTTTACCGGAGGGATCATTATCAGTATCATGAGAATGCTCGTCACCATCTTCACATGAACAGTTGTCTTTGCCGAGAGTCGTCAGACTACTTAAAGAAGCCATTTCTGACTCTATTCGCGATGAAACTATTGACGGTGGCGGGTCATTTTCTTTCTTTTCATCATCTTCATCTTCTTCTCTGCACTGAGATAGACGCCTGCGTTCAGCGAACGTAAAAGGTACGTTTGGGGCGGAATTGCGACTGGACAGGTTATTGCAATGATTCATAAAATAGTGCTGAAAGAAGCTGTCGGTTTCGGGCGTATCAGTGCCATCGCCTTGTATGATGTCTTTGAGAGCGGCCAGTGATGTAATGGTGTTGTAGTTTATCGCGTTGACTAGGTCCTCGCTGTCGGAAGAACTGGCGGAGCCAGTGGCGGCGTCTCCTTCTGCCAGTTTGTTTACCTTGCGGCACACCTCGTCAAGCGTACCATCGGTGGCCGCATTTTCTTTTTTTTTCTTCTTTTCATTTTTACGTCCGCTATTCTTTACCTTTACATTCGAGGTAACGTTTATTTCAGTCTCCATTGAGCAGCATGTACTCCGCAATAAAACTAAGTTTCTGCGGCAAATTCAAATTAAGCACTATAAGTAAGTTTCACAGTTATGTCACGTATAAAGTCACATGGTAACTTATTTGGTTTTCATGTCATTGGTAAAGTAGCATTATAACGAGTTTCGTGGCCACAATCACGGCGTGCATTCCTTGCCAATGTTAGCTGGCCGTAAACTATTTTCAGCTAACATTTTACGAATCTGAAACCAAAGTGTATCTTCATGGTCACGTTTCCTTTTTCCACAAACGTATTGTGCCCACTAATAGTAAGTACGCGGCCATTTATCATTACACAACTAAATTATGCAAACACGTAGTCTTGGATTATAGTTAGCATAATAAAACTAGTCAATAGCTAGTGTGAATCAGACTCGCGCATCGAGGGTTTCATTCCACCACATATAACATTTAAATTAAAAATGTTTTTACCAACAGCACCTCGCGGTGGTCAAACGCGAACTTATCAGGGATAAAAAAAAATATATATATCCTTTGTTTTAGGATTAACAGCGCGAGCCCGACTTCGTAACAAATACCATAAAAAAAATATCAAATATGCCTAATTATGATATAATTTTGACTATTTTTTCCGAGATTGAACTGTTTTGGTCATAAATAAATAAAAATAAAGATTATGAATAATTTTTGACACGAAAAAAAAGATTAATCGAAATTGTTGTAACTGGTCAAATACACGCAAGCGGCGCAGGCAAAGTTGGTGTAAAATCTATATCTGTCGTGTTTAGCAAGCCGGATAATTTCATATGAAAACTCATAACTGTCGTCTTATTTTAAAAGGAAACGAACTTTTTACTCAGAAACATAGCAACCAAGGAGGTAACTTATCAAAGAATTTATTTCAATTTGAACACATTGTAAATGATGGACCGCTTTTGACGGTTCTTTTACTGGCAGATAGCTGATGTCATAAGGAGTAATTCGCGCGGGTGAAATCACGGGGTGCAGCTAGTTTACCGTACTCATTGGATATCAATGATCTAATCTAAAGACACCGTAGCCCACTGGAAATATATTAAAAAAAAACCGGACAAGTACGAGTGTGGCTCGTGCTCTGAGGGTTCCGTTGGACGGAACTCTCAATAAGGTTCTTCCATACATAACAACTACAAAATATAAGTTAGTAATTGCAAAACAATATTTTTTATATCTTAAATTAACAACTTTCGGATTTATTCCTTTATATGTGCTATAAGACTTGCCTCTTGCCAAATTTAATGATTCTAGGTCAACGGGAAATATGCGCAAAAATGTGACATAAACGTTCTTTTTTTTGATTACGTTGACTCACAAATTAATTTTTTTCATTTCCGAAAGAAACCGTAGACCGAAGTATTTAGTATAAATTTCAACTTGATACCTTTACGCGTTCTTGAGAAAAAAGGTCTTGACAGACGGACAGACGGACAACGAAATGATAAGGGTTCCGTTTTTTTCCTTTTGAGGTACGGAACCCTAAAATACCAATAACACTTTTTAGAGGCAAAACGTAATCAAACCTCTTTGACCAATGAAGTGTTGTACGCACGTACAAGATATTAGAGGAGACAAAAATTGGCCGTGAACTACTTTAGAAAAGGTCGAGACCTCTGAAGAAATAATCACGTCCAGACATCAAATCAAGCATCGAGATACAATTCCTATAGAGTCACAATCTCTTCAGTCAAAAACCCAATCCGCAATTGGCGCAATCCGTCGGGTCACAAGAAAAGAAGCAAACATGCCGCCAAGGGTAAGGAAAAAATTTCGCATCTCATCCACTTTGCTGACTTGTATTGCCACACCCGCCACGTACCCCTAGACCTGAAATCGGGCGGGGTGTTCGACGATACAGCCTTCACCAGACATCGTCCGAGCGTCATTGTACATACATTGTATCAATTATACAGGGTGTAAGGGGAACACTCTCGAAGCCAAAAGAATGTAATTGTACTCATCATTATGAACCACTTTTAGTATGGGACCAACAATGAAATCGCGAAAGAAAAATCAGCTGTTCCATATATTATTATTTTGTCGAGTGTCAATGACCGTTTTCTATAGAACAGCTGATATTTTTTTCGTGATTTCAGGGCTGGTCCCATAGTAAAAGTTGTTTATAATGATCAGTACAATTACCTTCTTTTGGCTTCGAGAGTGTTCCCCTTACACCCCGTATACTTCACAATGCGACATTTACTCCAATTTAGACGTTATGTCACGTTATGCCATAGTGTTCAACGTTTGTTGTCCGCTATGTCATCGTAGCTCTGGCATCGCGCGGCGTTGTAATCGGATCGCGGTTACTTTGTAACTAACCAAAAAGTCGGCACAATTATAAGCGTGCGCCCAGTTTTGGTTCGGACATTATTTGGCACGATTGTGACTCTATATGTAGTATATCTCGATGCGTCGAGACCTAAAAGCATCATTTTGGGCGAAGAAAATTCTTCAATACAATGACATGTTTGAATAATGACTATTATTTTGGAAAAAATACTACGCGTAACATTACCTCATTTAGGTACTTGAACAGCGGGAAATCTATCATTATCCAAGCTATGAGTACCACACGATACACCGTGGCCTTGATAGCACTAACGACATTCATAAAATTAATGAATTGAAGATCATAAAGTCATCATGTGACGTCTAGATAGACGCGTGACGTTTGGAGCAAATTTAGACTAGTGTATTACAAACTTATATAGTGACTAGCAACGCACACCGGCTTCGCACGGGTGTAAATATTCTTTTTTTTACACCTTGGGTTACATTATTGGAGTTTTAGTAAGGATCCCTATTTTTTTAAATATAATGTAATATATATATTCATATACATAGTTTTTTTTTTGTACTTATAAATTATTAACTTTTGTAATTTTTTTGTCATAACTTTTTTTTTTTTGTTAAGTGTTTTGGCATTTAGTTAGTAACATCTAATGGGAGAGGCCATTGGCTCTCGAAACACATTATTTATTACTAGTTCAGAGTCAATGGGATCATATATTATTTTGTAAATTTTGATAATATTTGTCCAATAAAATAATATATATTTGTATTTTGTATTTTTTATGTCACCCGGGGATAGTGTAGCTTCCCAACAGTGAAAGAATTTTTTAAATCAGTTCAGTAGTTTCGGAGCCTATTTATTGCAAACAAACAAATAAACAATCAAATCTTTGATCTTTATAATATTAGTATAGATAAAAATAATGTCACTGATGATAAGCAAGAAATCTTTTACGAGTTCATAACTGCAGCGGGAAGGAATAGAGAGAGACATTTAACGAACTTGTAATTATGGATCGACGCCCAGAGTGTCTATTGCGAGTTTTTTCAATAGGTTTTGTGTCCCAATATTTCATTTAGTACAAACTAGCTGTTGCCCTCGACTTTGTACAGGTAGACTTTCATATAAACTTTCAGTTCCTATTTGCCCCCCCTTAATTCGGCCCTTTCGCAAAATCCTTTCTTAGCAGATCTCTAATCCCACAAGAAATCTACCTGCCAAATTTCAGCTTCGTAGGTTAAGAAGTTTTCGAGATTTCGCACTCAGGTTATATCACCCAGGTGATTAAAGTGGAATAGACCGAGTGAATGAGTATTAGATGAATTTCGCTTTTATATAATAATAGCAACGCACCCCGGCTTCACACGGGTGTTAATTTATTTTTTTACACCATGGGTTACATTATTGGAGTTTTAGTAAGGATCCCTATTTTTTTATATACACCCGGGGATAGCGTAACTTCCCAAATCGGTACGGAAATCAGTAGTTTCGAAGCCTATTCAATGCAAACCAACAAACAATAAAATCTTTCCTATTTATAATATTAGTATAGATAGATAACAGGCTTAGCGAAGGATATAAATCATAACATTACAAGTATTTACTGAAAAATATTTTATACATACATTTCTGAGATATGAGCGTTTAAAGTTTTTGGTGGGGATAGAGAGCGGATGCCCTGTCCCTCACTCGCATGGCGTGATTTAGTATAGCATTTGCGTGGCGCACGCACAGATCGACGTCTTTAAATGCTATAGTGCACTCTCTGTCTAGCATGAAATCAAAATACTTACTTACTTACTAAGCTTTATTTTTGAACAATTTTTTACTGTGTAAAGGTACGCGTCCACTGCGTCGGAATCGGAGCGTAGGCACCGTACGGGTTAGCTGCTTTGTATTGAGTTTTATGACGCAGATTTGCCGATCCAGTGCACGTAGTACTATAGAAATTAATACAAAGCAACAAATCCCTACGCGCCGATTCCGAGCCAGTGGACGCATACCTTTATGAGGTAATAAAGAATATACTAAATATTATAAAGAGGAAAGATTTGATTGTTTGTTTGTTTGCATTGAATAGGCTCCGAAACTACTGAACCTATTTGAAAAATTATTTCACTGTTGGGAAGTTACACTGTCCCCGGTTAACATAGGCTAATATTATATATTTTTTTAAATAGGGAGATCCTTACTAAAACTCCAATAATGTAACCCAAGGTGTAAAAAATAAGATTTACAATTTTAACTTTGCGTATTTGACAGTTCTAAGTCAGGAGAACTTCTGTCAGGTCAGCTAGTAAATAATAAAACCAGCCAAGTGCGAGTCAGGCTCGCACACTGAGGATTTCGTACCATCACATAGCTTGTTAGCTACTAAAGCACAAAAAAATTGTGCAAAAAGATAAAATTCCATCAACGCCGAGGCGGTCACCCATCCAAGTACAGACCGCGCCCCTTCGGTGATCGTACGATAACCGGTGGTAAACAGAAATGTGTCACTAACACGCACTTGGCCATTATTCATTATTTTATGTTATACTTTAGAGTGTGTACTATAATCATGCCAAGTTTGACGCTTATACATTACCGTTTACCGTACCGTTTTTACATTAGAGCTATAATACAAAAATACGTTTAAAAAATTGATTTCTCGTATGGGGACCCCGCTTTAGAATTACTTTTTGACTTTTTTGTTATTTGTTAGTTAATCCGCCGCAACATTACATATTCTGTGAAAATTACAACTGGTTATCTGTCAATCGTAGGCTCAGTAATAGAGTCCGTTTTACCCTTTGGGTATGGAACCTTAAAAACGAACATCATAATAAATTCATAAATGGCGGGGTAATCGCGTAACAAACATAATTATTTTATTTGTATTGTAATCGCGTAAAAAACATAAACATAACATTTTTTCTTGATTCCTTTATTCAGTCAAAAATTTATTGAATTTTTAATGTATAAAGTACTAACTTAGTCAAAAAATTATTGAATTCTTTATGTATAATGTACTAACTTATATTCCAAAAACTCTTGTTCTTTTAAAAGCATGTAGTCTGCACCTATAATTGTGGCGGCGTTTAGTTTAAGTCTTGTGCCTTGTCTCCGTCATGTAAAGTAAGAGCATACAGTATCTTAGTGTTCATTAATTTAAAAAAAAAAAGTTTTGTGGTGGTACGGAACCCTCAGTGCGCGAGTCCAACTTGCACTTGGCCGGTTTATTTGAAGTCAGTTGAAAAATAGAGCAAACAGTCATCTGTCCGGTTACACGGACTATTTATAAATTCGTGTACAATGGATGTACCTACTTGGTCGTCAGCACATCTCAATAATACCATAGAGAAATATACTATACTAGAGATAATACATAGGTACATACATACATTTTATTAACAAAGAATGCGGACAGTACTCGTCTCTCAAGGGACCAATAAATACATTTAACATTTAAGCGATCTAGTTCATTTTCATGGCCGCTAATCAATTGGTCGAGTGCCGCATCTGTATCTATAGGAAGTACCAAGTACCCTACAATTGGAATAGTGGAGCAATACATTTATGTATAGTCCACACAATAGTAGATTCTACAGCAAGTGCTTAAAACAAGTCATTTTAGTCGAGTCGTTTATTTATTTATGAACCCGCGCCGAAGGCGAGGGCGGATATTTGAGTCGAGGATAAAATGAGTTTTAAGCACGAGTTATACACGTTCGTTCTTTCACTTTAATTGGGAGGAAATAAAACAGTCATAAGGTAAGTAATACCTATCGTAGACTTTAATAGCTAAGCTTCTATGGAGTTTTGGAAACAACATGAAAATACATGTTTTACCTCATTATATCACATTCCACACTCGAGCACAATCACTAACACTTAACAAATCCACCATTACTCTATATATTAACAATCGAAAATACACAATTTTAGGAAAATAATACAATGAGACAACATGTTTTTTCCATGATGGCGTCAAAAGCAAAACACCGAAATGTTACTATCTTTGGTTACTATGTTCTATTTTTACTAATTTTTTATCGCTCATTATTGGGCAGGCTAACGCCATTAAGACCACAAAGCAGGCACCAAAACCTCTATTCATTCGACAAAAGTTATGTTTAATAATACCCTGTTATTATTAGAGACCGAAATAAAGTTCCTATATGTATTAATACAAACTGAACCTTTTTGAACAATTTTAAAGTGGTCCTGTATCGTACACGAACCAGAACAGTTCAGAACCTCTTTGAACAATTTAAAGGGGTTTAGTTGACTTTTATGCACTAGTGCAAATAAGTTTTTATTGTTCAGATCATAATAAGCAAATTTAATCCGCTTACATCGGGCATACACAAGAACTTTAGGTATTATTATTTCGTCTGTAGCTGTAGCCAAGTATGAATAGCAGATTGCATTGTTGCAGTTGCCGGCCAATCAGGAATTTATAGACAGGGTGACGATGAAAGGTGATGAGCTGGCATAGCCAAGGCACATAAACTTGTGCAAAAAAGTACATGTCTGATATAAAGATTATATTTCACTCGTTCAAAGACATATAAAAAGAAGAAAAAAGAAAACTTTATTTTCTTGGAATACCGTTGGCCCCGGATTTATCAGCCTCCAGCGTACCTCCGTGGTGGTCTAATATTTTTTTTTGTTATGGGGAGTGGGAAATATTCTAGATACCCTCCGAGGAGGGTTATATCGGATTCCGCCTTGGAGACCTACCGACCAAAACCTCCTCCCCATTTCGTCATTCCTCCAACGTAATCGGAGATTTTTCAACATGTGAATTGATATGTATTCAAATATTGTATTATAAAAACACGGTTTCAATGTACAATTTTGCATTAAACTACACATGGGAGTCCTCGCACATATCTGTGATGAGTCTTAAGTTCTTCAACCTTTATTTCCAATTCAACACTTTTTTATACTATTTTATCAAACTATCTTATTGTATTATCTATACTAATATTATAAAGAGGAAAGATTTGATTGTTTGTTTGTTTGCATTGAATAGGCTCCGAAACTACTGTACCGATTTGAAAAATTCTTTCACTGTTGTCCTTTCACTTTCACAGCGGTCCGTCCCAGCTTCGCAAGGGTATAGATTATAGCCTATGTCACCTGGGGATAGTGTAGCTTCCCGTCAGTGAAAGAATTTTTCAAATCGGTTCAGTAGTTTCGGAGCCTATTCAATGCAAACAAACAATCAAATCTTTCCTCTTTATAATATTAGTATAGATTTAACTTTATCATATGATATAGCTATTCAATCTAAAACATTAGTACACGACACGTCAGAACCAAAGGCAATTGGAATCATAAAACTATTCACTAACTCAATTTCTAGTCTTCGTTGTTATGGGTGCGTGTGTGTGTAAGTAACGAGTAGGTAATTATTGTACCGGTACGGGCTATACGCGATAGTTGAAGGAGTTCAAGGTCGTTTATTCCAAACAGCCATAACAACAATATTTTATACTTGCAGAACACAGAAAAGCCAGCATGAGTTTAAAACACAGATGTCGCACTTCTTCCAAAAAAAAAATTGAGCTTGTATTAAGGTTTCATGCAGACAGCATTTTGAGAAACTTCCTGTCTATACGTGCAGTGTCCAGGATGAATGCCTTCCGCATCTGACCCTTGACCTTAGAAGCTCTACAATATAAGGCCGTTCACCGATATGTCGCTATCACAACAGTGATTGTCAAGTAAACATTCCACATAGCGTTTACTGATAAACAAAAATCCCACTACAATAATGTAGCCAATAAGGCGTTGACACTCCGGACACAAATAAAGACGAATCAAATCACACCAGCAGGCCTAGCACAGGTCGTGGACAAATTGCCTTTCCACCGTTATTATCCCGCGAGAAACAGACAAATATATTCTAGCTATGACGCGTCTACGCGCTGGTAAATACGGTGGAAAGACAATTTGTCCACGGCCCGTACTAGGTCTGCTGGCACTTCTAAATCTGTCAAGTCTTTCAGGCTGTATAGAAACATTCTGCACTTGAGCCGTTGTGTAAAAATACAATGGAATTGAGAACGCTACGAGAATCCTTAAAGAAGAATCCTTAAAGTCGGTTTTAACCTAGAGTCTCAGCTCGGATATAGAGAGGATGGATGAAAGAAGATTACCGAAAGAAATTTGTGTGATAAGCGTAAAAAGGCAAGCCGGTAAGGGTCAACGTAGACGATCATATCACGACCAAATCGAAGACCTTTTGAGAAGAGGCGTCTTCAAAAATACCCGTAACCGACGAGCTTGTATGAAAACACATATGAAAGTAGAAGAAGCAATGTATCAGGATAGTAGCAAGTAGATCCCTCAGATTAGAAAAACAAGGGAGTTTTAATTTATTTATTTATTGCTTGCGTTTGATCATCAACTCGCCTGGTGTTAAGCCATGATGCGGTGATTTGAAGACACCCAGATTGTAACTATAATCTAGGTAGATATATAGATAGAAACTTTACAATATAGTATATGGTAAGGTAACGTGGCGGGTGCGAATGCATCTGGCCTAAATCAGGCTTGAAGCCTCTAGTCGAACTCATCCAGCAGACAGCCTTATCGCTATTTTTAACACGTGGATTAGTCAGTTCATTGTTATCGCTGCAAATTTCTTAGTGCGCGTGAAAAATTAGTAGGTGAGACTTATAGTTTTTGCGTTAAAAGGTGTAGCGGCATAGAGTTTTTTTTTTACCTATATATAAAAACTAGCGGCCCGCCCCGGCTTCGCACGGGTATAGATATATAGCCTATTGTCATCCCGGATAGTGTAGCTTCCCAACAGTGAAAGAATTTTTCAATTCGGTTCAGTAGTTTCGGAGCCTATTCAATGCAAACAAATAAACAATCAAATCTGTCCTCGTTATAATATTAGTATATGTGGAAACATTCGAAAACTAACGATAATTGTACTAAGGCATATCTCCCTTGTTAGTCTGATCTTAGGTGGAACCCTTCAATGGCTACTGTAAACTCCTCCAGTTTGGTCTCATTCGAATTTGGTTTGTTTGAGTCCCATACATTACACTTGGTGACAACGGTCGGATGATCAAGCCGGAAATGCCACTTTGGTTTGTTTTAACAAATCAGATAAGAGTGATATTTAGTTTTTCAACTATAACTATATTATGGAACAGATAAGCTTATGCACAGCGTTTATGCATGAGAGCATCAGATTCGATAAGCGTTCCTTTAGTGTACAATTGGCAAAGAATTGGAAGGCCGTGTGTGAGATGTAAAGTAACTGCCGAATAACACCGATGACATCATCGTGTATAAAAAGCACGAATTTATAAATAGGTACTTATGCGGACACTGTTAACTGTTGAACTTATGTACCTATTGAAATTATGTACCTAAAGAGCGACTAACTTACAACATACAGTGAATATGGGAGCCATCACGTTTTTCCTAAACAAAATTTACAGCCACACCTCGAAAAAATTTGTTACCTCATTTGACTAACTCTACAGACAGTTGGTTGTACTGTATCCTAAGATATAGTTCACTAAGGGAGTGGTACAATACAGTGAGGTTATTGAATTGAACGAGCGATAAGAAAATTTACATTGTACTAGGTATTGACAATTAAGTACCTAGGTACGAGTATATAAGGTCTTAAGCCTACCCCCGAAATGGCGATTGGGTTATATCCACCACGCTAGCCCACTTGAGGGTTGGTGGATTCACATACGATATTGAATTTCTTTTCCGGACATAGGCAGATTTTCTCACGATGTTTTTCTTCACCGCAAGCCAGTGATATGACATTCCGTACATAAACGCCAAAGAGCTCATTAGGCCCGGGGTTTAAACCCGCAACCTCACGCTTTCAAGTCTAGCGATGTCTCAAATGGGCTACCACAGCTTTTCAAGATAATATAGCTTCGTTGCTTATAGATTGTATAAACGATCTTCAATTAGTTTAGTTTTTTAAGTATTATTTAGTAGTTGCTTGGTACAATGATTTGTACACACCTAGATATATATTTACGATTGTTAATACAACGCGTTAAACGAGTATTCTTTATGCCATAAAACGTAACATCGAAACCGATTTATACAGATGACCTAGATTACCACTGTGATTAATAATAAATGATTAAGATCGGAAACTGGATTCTAGAGATCTAGGTAAATTGTCGGCACTTAGGGAAACAAGTTAGTAGGAAACTAAAATTAGAGGCATGTTAAGTAAATATAGTTGGAAATATAACGTTTTCTCAATGTGTAAATTTTTTTAGGAACACACTTCGAGGAAAATTGTACAATAAGGTCTTGGCCTTAAAGTAACGTAAGGTAGGTAGACTTGGTAGCCTGTGGCATTTTCGAGTAACTATAACACTGCCGTCCGATTACTAAAAGACCGTTAAGTGACATTGCCACAATGTCACTTAACGGTATTTTCGTAATCGGACGGCAGAACATGAAGTTCTTCAAAAAGGCTATTAAATGGAGTATTTAAGGGTCGGCCACGTACCTGTGATGCCCCTGGTGTTACAGGTATCCATAGGATACGGTAATCGCTTACTATTTTTATGACATAGGTGGCAAACAAGCACACGGGCCGCCTGATGGTAAGCGATCACTGTCGCCTATGGATACCTTCAACACCAGGGGCATCACAGATACGTTGCCGACCCTCAAAGATTATTAACAGCCCTTTTGAAGAACCCCATGTTATAGTTATTCAACTACTATCAGGCGGCCCGTTAGTGGGTTTGCCACCTATGGCATAAAAAAATAGCCTATTTATGTCTCTTCTAATATCTTGTACACGTACGTATTTCAATGTGCAAAGAGGTTTGACTCGGTTATGCCCCTAAAAAGACAAATACACAGGGGTTGTCTTAGAACATACAGCCAAAAAATAATTGACATTTCCTAATGGCTATAGCTGGTGTTCTGTGATGGGCTCATAGTACAAGCCATAAAATAGCCAACTGGTTTATTTTTTCTTCTTCTAAATTTGATGCTCAGCTTTTTTTTTATAAAGTTGTGAAAAGCACCCCTAAATAGTTATGTTTATTTTTACGTGATTATTCACGCACTGTTTGAGAATTAAGTAACTGGACATACGATTGCCTGTACGGTACGAGTACTTCTTACTAGTTAGTTTAAATACAGATAGAAGATATACTTGTATACACCCGGAAAAACATCCCTCCTTATGGGCAGTTGGGTAAAAAGCCTTACATTACTGTAAGAGCGTATGTGTGTCCGTCTTAGCCTATTAATGCCCGCGGTGCTAAAGATAGAGTAAGCGAAGCCATACAATAAAATGTAGTGTAGAGAAAAATATTAACTGAACGTAAACAAGATAGCATTAGTAAAGAATCCCCGATACGGAAGTATGTACTCAATAAATAATGTCCATAATATACGTAAAATAATCGTTATTTATGATTGCTTATTAATCACAGTCAGTTTTTTTTTTTCCTAATTGTAATACCCGACGCCGCGCTAAGCAAAAAGGATCCTATTATGTTTAATGTGTACGTATGTATGTTCCCACCTACAGACTAACCGTTCTACCGATTTTGATAAAATGAGGTGTCGTTGGATTTAAGTTCAGAGTTACTCACTGGATAGGTGACGTCATCCGTGGTTGACAAGCAAGGTTGATTGGTGCAAGTGAAGTAGGGATGAAAACATGAATCTGCCTGCACCTTCTCCTCCGACGTATCATAGAATAGGTCTCCTCCGAACCGACTTCAAATAAGGAAGGTTCTCATTTCGTTTTTTTTTTCACCATTACTAATATTACTATGCACATTACCACTCGAAAATACACAAGTTTTGAAAGATGACACAAAGAGGCGTTATTTTTTTAGCGATGGCGCCAAAACAAAAGATAAATACAGTTTCTTCTAAAAAATTAAAATAAGGTTAGTCATATATTTTCTTTGTGCCGTTTGCGAAATATGATGCTTCAGAAATACTGTAGTCTTGATTTTAATTTTTAGAAAGATTTTGTTATGGGTTGGGTAGATGTTGGGTTTGTGTTGATGCAGCTATATATTATATTCATTCTATTATCATTTTATATTCATACTATATTTTGCTGCATTATGTTTTTTTTTTGTAGTTTCATGAATAATCGATTTATTGTATAGAATAGTAGCTGCGCCCCGCGGTATCACCCGCGTGGATAACTCCTTATAGTATCAGCTATCGGCCAGTGAAAGTCTCGTCAAAATATAGCTAATATAATAAATAGTAATATTATAATAAATAGCTTATAATAGCTAATCTAGATCTATCTGTTTCAGAGTCCATAGGGAACATACACACATCAATTTATTTATATATAGGTATACAGATATTCGCTAGGAGGCCTCTAAGAAAAAAATAAAAAAATATTTTATATTAATTTTCGATTTGTTTATCTCCATATTACGGGCCTTGAGCCTAGTGTGGGACCGCAGGAATGTTTGCAAATACTTATTATACTTAGTATACTTTTTATCCGACTTCGAAAAAGGAGGAATGTTCTCAATTCAGCCCGTATTTTTATTTTTTTATAGATGATAGGTCAACAGACATGAACGAAATTTCGAAAGGATTTAGAACACTAATGGTGGTAACCATTAGTGTACTACTTTAAAAATTAAAGGACCAAATCACCTGTGCATTCATCATGCTTGAAAAGATTGAAGCACTCTGCGGGGTTACGAAGTACACCTTTACAAAATACACTTTTTAAAATAAACCAGTAACTACACGATAACTGAAAACTGCATGCGAGGTAGACAAAATACGACATAAGGCTAACTAATCGAACTTGTAAACGATGAACCTAGTACCTTACTAGATGCGCTTTCACATGGGCTGTAAACCTATGGTCCACGGTTTAATTATGGTGCCCTAGAAGTATTTGGCGGAGTCACAGGGGTCGAAACTATCTAAAGCAATCGATCATTAGGCATATACTGTACCAAAGTCAAATAGAATTGCGTTTAGCAGAGCAAAAGTATGGCGATTGCGATTGATTGGAAGTCACGCGTTTAAAAAAAAACTAATTTTATGGGCTTTAAAATGGTTATGTTAAGTCACTGTGCACAGGTAAGTAGTAAGATGGCCAGAAAGTTAAAATGGCGATATTTTTTTTCGTATCACTACTATTCAATAAGATAGAGATTCAGCTCTATGTAGTGTCGTCTTAGCCCGGAAGACTGCCGAGAGGGCGCGGAGACTTGTCTGTAATGTCTGTAGCGTAGCCCGCAGATGTGGTAACATAAAAAAGGTTGCAGGCCTAAACAGCAAAACCCTTCAGGTGATCAAAAAACTTAAGACTCTGCAACGAGACCAGCAGAGCCATCGCGCTAAAAAATTACAGACGAATCGTTGACGAAACGATTCGTCTGTTGT
Source organism: Agriopis marginaria (assembly GCA_932305915.1). Classification (NCBI taxonomy): domain Eukaryota; kingdom Metazoa; phylum Arthropoda; class Insecta; order Lepidoptera; family Geometridae; genus Agriopis; species Agriopis marginaria. The sequence continues at coordinate 13,435,932 of OW029916.1, read as the reverse complement.
TGTGGAGCGTTTGCTCCACAACTTTTGGTCGATTTCGTAGCGGCGCGAAAGACTTGATATTTTCTAACTTTATCACAAACGTTCGTTTGACAGCGTCTACATTCCAACGCGATACGAAATCGACTAAAAGTTGTGGAGCGGTTGCGATTCGTCAACGATTCGTCTGTAATTTTTTAGCGCGATTGCCTTGCTTTTTAAGTCACTACGCAAAACTTCATAATTCCATTATTATCAGTGAATAGCTTGACGAGCACGAGCTTGACGAGTTGCACGGTTTGTTAAAATGGTCGGTGAGAACCCAATCCTAGTTTCGGAGTGGCGAAAGTAAAATAACCGCTAACGGTCCGCCGCCGTGACATAAAGGTTATGAACCACTGCCCTATGAAGTAGTTGTTGTCAAGTATCCTGTTTATACGCGGCCTTATTACCGCAATAGATCTACTCTCCGAAAACTGCATCGGGCTACCTGTTTTTGCGTAACTGAATGATAAGATTAAGAACTCTACCGGTAGATTACCGAAAATTAGATGCAGGTATACCCACTTAAGGTCGCACTGACAGACCAAATCAGTCTTACTAGCACATTGAAAAAAAAAACTATAAGTAATGTATAAAACCCGGTTATTTAATAATGGCAAAGGATAAGATTACGAACTCTACTGAATGGTAGATTACCGAAAATAGGATGCAAATATACCCACTGAAGGCCGCACTGACCAAGAAGATCAATCTCTTTAGAAAATTATTAAAAAATAAATTAAAAAAAACAATAAGTGTATAAACCCCGTTTGCATCTTTAGAATGCAATGTTCGTGCCGATATTTTATAATAGCGAAGGAAACCGAAAAATCTCGGAAATAAGTTAATCACTTCCGGGAGAGCATATCAACACAAAATTGTGTTAAACTTTTGCAACGTTAATGGTCAATCGATATTTTTTTCTCTTCCCAATTACTTAGCAATTTTTTATTTTTTTATATGTGCTTACCAGTGAGCGCGGCCTTAATCTGCTTTTAACGACACCATTTACAACAACCAATAGCCTATAACTATGATAGCGCAACCTTAGGTCCAACGCCTACTATCGAGTCAAGGCTGCGTCGCGGCGTACAAGACACAGCGGAAAAGATAACTTAAAAAAATGCTTTTGCGTTTGACCGCCACCTCGCCTGATTGTCTAGTGCAAGTTTTTCCAGCTGCATTTACCTACTCGATAGCTACAATTTGTATGGAATAATAGCAGCGCCCATCTAGCGTGATCTAGATGGAACAGCTCTTATTTCATGCAAATCATTGTTATTAGTTAACTGTGATTTGTATGAAGTAAGAGCTGTTCATCTCGATGGCGTTGCTTTTATTTCATACAAATCATAGTAACGTTAACGCGATCGAATAGGTAAACGCAATTGAAAAAACTCGAACTAGGCTCTCAGTTCTAACCTGTTCCTCGATTCCCGTTCTAAATTGTCCCGTTGCGCTTCTGCACCGCGGCTCGTATTTTCTAAACTCTAATACGTCCATTATTTTGGACCTTATATTAACCGAAAAGAGTTTACTTTTCCACAACCGCAACGTCGACGGCTTACACGACGCGACGCGTCTACTCTCCAACAAGCGTTGGGCCTAAGGTTTTAATACGAATGCACCTACTTACTACTATGGTAATCGCAAAAGTTAATCCGGTTATAACGACCGAAAACCGGAAGTGTGACGTAAGGCATGGTTAGGTGTGCCTAGTACATAAATTTACAAAATAAAGGTCATAGCAGTTAGTCGTAAAATCGACATTTAGGTACCGTACCGGAGTGGGATGTTAGCGAAATGAAAGCGGGTGGGCAGTTGGACGTGAGTAGGAGAGGTACTCGGAACTGGGGCTTTACGGCTACCTGTTTTAAGCGATTCTGTTTAGGTGCTTGAAAAACCGTATATTGGCAAGTTAAGGTTCACGTTCGCGTGATTTTCCGAACGGCGCTGTTTTAGCGCTAATTCAAGCCCGTGTTAAGAGTTAACCATAAGACCCTTGGACGGTAGAAGGTCCGGAATGTGGGTCCACAGCAGAATTAGGAGCAGCACAGGATGGAAGACTTGTGGGAGAATAATGGAAGTGAGACCAAGCATGCTCGCTGCGAAAACAAATTGGCTGGAAACAACTAGTCAAATTAGAAATGCAACAGATTATTAAGTAGGTAACAAAGATGCGCTATAGAAACAGAGACGAGATGTGACTAAAATAAATAACGATGTCACTGCAATACCGAGTGGGTGTTCCCCGGTATTTACAATCTGGGTGTTTCCAAGTCACGAGTGAATATGTTTCTTCTAGGCAAGCGTACCTCGCGCTTTGCACAATTTTAAGTGCTTTTTTTTAAAAGAAAAATATCCGCCGTCTTTATTGTGCCTAGGTCACAGAACAAATAATAGTGTACCAGACTGTAGTCTACAACACTATGGGGCGTTTCCACAGGGTATATTAGTAAGCTTGTAGTTCATAGGCTTATCTCAGGTACATAGACATAATTATTATATTTATCACCATATCCGTGGCCTGGTTTTCTAGTTTTATTCGCGGCTTAGGAGACTGCTCGGTTGTGTGAGCAAACAGTAGGATAAGTTAGGGCTTTTTGGTTTTCAGGAATTTGCTTTCTATTTACCAAATGTAGAGAATTGAACCCAGGTATATGGGGCAGCCAACTCGCAACTGGGACAACGTGGTGGATCGCCCTTTCGGGGGTAGGCTAAGTCCAGCAGTGGACTGTTAAAAGACTGATTATGATGATATGGGGCAGAGTAAAGACATCTTGGCGCTGGAGGCATTACGATTTTTGTGATGGTTGACCGGCTAAGCTTTTTATTTTTTACTTGGTATTGGATCCGAGGTTGCGTGAGCTAGTTTTTTACCCGACGATGCATGACCAAAAGGAGGGTATTGTAGTTAACGTTTACGTATGTGTATTTATGTCGTGGGTAGGATAAATCATTTACTGAAATTGTCAATTTTATTGCCCGACTGTATCGCTCAGTTGTAAATGAAATGCCACTCGCGGTCACTCATCCAAGGTCTATACGGCACGCAAGTCGCTTATTTAATTACGAGGTACTTGTGTACGTTATCATCGCACTAATTGTTATAAACGCGAAAGGATAAAATGCTTAACCGATCTTGATGAAATAGAGCAAGAAAGAGCATCATGAGGACTGATACCTACAGATCCTATTATTGGGAATAGCAGGAAAATTATTAATGCAAGAACTAGATAAATAATAATAAGAAAGTTCGTAGGTATAATGGGTTACGCAGGAAGGGAGTACTAAGCCGAAAGGGATCCATAGTACCCATCATTGTGAACAACTTTTACTGTGGGAAAACACTGAAATCGCAAAAAAAAACAGCTGTTCCATAGAAAACGGACATTTGCACCAGACAAAATGTATGGAACAGCTTTTTTGCGAATTCATGGTTAGTCCCATAGTAAAAGTTGTTCACAATGATGGGTACTATGGATTCTTTCACTGTTGGGAATCTACACAATCCCTGGGTGACATAGGCTATATTATATTTTAAAAAAATTGGGATACTTACTAAAACTACAATTATGTAACCCAAGGTGTAAAAAAACAGGACAAGTACGAGTAGAACTCGTGCTCGTGCAGATTTATTCCTTTATGCTGTAATTCCTGTGTGCTGTAAGACCTTGCCTCTTGTCAAAATTAATGATTCTAGGTCAACGGGAAGTACCCTATAGGTTTTGATTCCCCTGGGAAATCGCAAAATATGCGACATAAACGTTCATATCTTTTGATTGCGTTGACTTACAACTTTTATTTTTTACAGCCGAAAGAAACCATAGACCCAAGTATTGTGTGTAAATTTCAACTTGATACTTTTACGCGTTCTTGAGAAAAAGGGTCTTGACAGACGGACGGACAGACGGACAACGAAGTGATCCTATAAGGGTTCCGTTTTTCCTTTTGAGGTACGAAACCCTAGTAAGATTTACACCCGTGCGTTGCTAGTTATATATATAATATATAGACCATCGATCTACGCCATCAGCGCTACTGGACAGTTGATTGAGTAGGTAATTTTTAACGCAAGAAAGAAACGGAGAATGTATACAAATTATGATTATCAATTGAAGAACTGACTTAGATTAATTTTTATATGCAATTTCGTTTCCAGTTATTGTGATTAAAAAGCCAAACTATTGAAACTGAAATTTCAGTAGTTTGGCTTTTAAAAAAGGCCAATCTGATAGTATACCAATAGCGACAACAATACTATGCAGAAAAGGGCGTTGAAGTCGTCTGCAGATTGAGGTTGACTAAAGGCATCGAGCCGTTTTTTTACATGACTTAGGCTAACGTTTGACCGCGATCGAGCCTGAATGAAAGCGATTATGCGGTCGAAGATGAAGCACGTTTGCCTAGTAATAACCTATTAACCCTAGACTTGAACACTTCAAGATTGTAATGCTGCGCAAACACAGACAGACAGAGAGAGAAAGCCTGATTTAGCCCGATGCGTCCGCACCCGCGTCGACACCTCACCATTTCTCCCTTGTTTGTCTGATAGTCCAAAATGGTATCTTTACCCGCTATATCGTTAGCGCGTTTTCTCACGAGACGACACGACAACACTGCAAATTGCGATGACGACACTGAGCGTCATATTCAATTAACTGAGCATAACATTTCAATGAACCGTTTTCTCATAAAACGACACCTCTCCGCACGACGCACATTCTGCGAACGGGTTTTCAGCTAAGTCGTCGGTGCCGCTAAATCGTGAATATTTTTTGCTTGTATTAATAAATTGAAATATTTTTACAAGGTTTTATTTAACTTGTATGTATGTAACTATGTTTGTTTGGGTGGAATCTTGCAATTGAATTTTGAAACAGATATATTCAACCGATTGAACTGAAATTTGCATACTGTAAGTTTGGTGACAATGCAATGTTATGGTACCATCGAGCTGGTCTGATGATGGAGACAGAAGGTGGACATAGGAACTCCCAAACGTAACAACGTAGGCCCGCCGAGTTTGGGTTCATTGGTTTTTTTTCCCCAGCATTTCGGTCCTGGATGATTAATTCAATATGGCGGACGCCCCAAGATGGCGGATAAAATGAAAAGGTTTGCTGAGAAGAATACGAAAAAGCTTGTTTTTAACAAGTATTTTTTAAATTAATAAACTTTATTCATAGTCTTTTTAGGGTTCCGTACCTCAAAAGGAAAAAACGGAACCCTTATAGGATCACTTCGTTGTCCGTCTGTCCGTCTGTCCGTCTGTCCGTCTGTCAAGACCCTTTTACTCAAGAACGCGTAAAGGTATCAAGTTGAAATTTATACTAAATATTTGGGTTTACGGTTTCTTTCGGCTGTAAAAAAATTAAAGTTGTAAGTCAACGCAATCAAAAGATATGAACATTTATGTCGCATATTTTGCGATTTCACGGGGAAATCAAAACCTATAGGGTACTTCCCGTTGACCTAGAATCATGAAATTTGGTAAAAGGCAAGGTCTTATAGCACGTATATAGGAATAAATCTGAAAGTTACAAATTTTAAGTTATATCATTCAAAAATTATTATTTTGCTATTACAAACTTACATTTTGTAGTTGGAATGTATGGAAGAACCATATTGTCAACTACAAAGTTAAGTTTGTCTTTCACTATTTCAACTTTAGGTTTTTTTGGACTCGCGCTCTGAGGGTTCTGTCCAACGGAACCCTCAGAGCACGAGTCCTACTCGTACTTGTCCGGTTTTTATTTCTTGTTTAGGTATCTATGTTTTCGAAATCGACTACACCATATAACTTACTCAATTAAAAAAAAACAAATACGCTAACAGACTAGCTCATATCAGGTTTACATGCAGTACCTACATAACTATTTTCCATATGACTTTTTGCACAAGGAAGGAGACTTTTTAGTATCTACAATAACAATGCAACATTTTATTGTTTTTTTTTTTTTGCGAAAAAGCATTTTAATTTTAGTTTCATGTTTCATTATGTGCTATAGATTTTTGAAATGAGCTAATAATTCTAATCAGCTTCAATGCCGTCATATCGGAGCTTTGGCTTTTAGCTTCACGTGCATACCAATTACTGCCTTACATATATTATCACTCCATCCAATGGTTGCCTGGAAGAGATCGCTTTTAGCGATAAGGCCGCCACTTGTGGCACTAGCTTGTAAATGTTTTCTATCTGTTTGCAATTTTTGTTTCTGGTTTACACAATACAGAGTTTCTATCTATCTATCTATCTATCCATCGAGTCTCAGGGTATCTTATGCTTCGTTTCCCTATTCGTAATCTCCTATGTAGAACACGTCTATAGCAGCGGTTATCACTTCTACAACAGGATGACCGGCCCACACCACTTCAGCTTGTTGGTAGGGATACGATCCCTCAGAGAAATGTTCCGAATTTCAAGAGAGCTTGTGGACCGATCCCAATGCAATAGGCATGTGACTTAATATTTCATCCTTACCTTGTCCCAAGGATTTTATATATACCCTAATTGTCCTTACCAATATTATAAAAGCCAAAGTAACTATGTCCTTCTGACTGGAAGTTTGTCGCGTTTTCACGGCTAAACGGCTGAACGGATCTTAGTAAAATTTGATAAAGAGTTGCTGTATATCACAAAGATGGACAGGTAATACTTTTTTTACGATATTTTCTATTATTTTACGAAATTCTGGAAAATATACGAAAATAATAGGACATTTAGGAGCTCACAGAATAGAACGTAGTAGTTGAGATCAGTTGCGTTTCACAATGCGATGTTGCCACTTCGTGCTGAGAGTAGGCATGATGCGAACGCGGGCCGAATCGCGCTGTGCGACGTTGCCGGCGCTGTTTTTGTTATTCCTGTCCTACCCTTCAGAATGTGTCATAATATTTTGACAAAGCGAAAGGAACTCTGTCTCTCTGTCTCGGTGTTTGTTCACATTTCACGACTAAATGGCCAGGCCGATCTTAACGAAATTTGGCATGATGATAGTGTACATCATAAGAGCGGACATATACATACTTTTTCATCCAGAAATGCGGAAAACTTGATAATCGCGGGTAGCACCGCGTGATTCAACTAGTTTATTATAAATATCAGGCTTAGCTAAGGACATAACTAAATACATTACACATATTGAAAAAAATATTTATATTGGCTTATAAATCTCTGAGATATGAGCGTATAAGTTTTTGGTAGGGATAGAGAGCGGACACTCTGTCCCTTTTCCGAAAAGCGTGAGTTATATAGTAAATATATAAAGCATTTGTGTGGCGCGCGCGGGGCTTAACGTCATCACCTATCGAGCGCTCTCTGTCCAGCATGAAATTAAAATACTTATGTCTTATTTATTATTGAAGGTACTATTAATGATTAGCTATTTTATCAGATATAAATAATATAGGGCTCAGGCCTATAGTCTACATTTCAGTACAATACGTAATGACAGCTAGAACTATGAATGCACTGGTTAAATACTGCGGAATGCGTAGCGCGAAATCTCGACAGTTTCCCAAGGAGCCATTAATATCAATGGTAAGTATATCTCTCACCTACGATTTGCAGACATCATCATAATGGCTGAAATCCCTGGAAGACTTACAATGGACAGAACATCGATAAGCTGCATAGGGTAACACTATCATGAATCAACACCAAAAATTCAAATCTCCGAATTCGATAGCGATCCCAACATGTGGTTTTTTTTTCAGATCCGACTTTTTCAATATATCGAATAGATCTACTTTTGGCCACCAAATCACCTGATGGCAAGCGACGGTGTGGCCGAGGATGGAAAACGTTGATCTAGAAGAAATCAGACTACAATAATTTGTAATTTTTAGACTACTTTCACAACAATCCCATGACTTCTAATGTGCAGAACATAAAGCAATTGTAAACTAAGCTGAAAGACGATGAAAGGTACGTCCAGCATATTACCATTACCACTGATCACTATGAAACATGCCTTTACATAAACATGCGGCTATTCTGGAGAAGCGGTACGGTAATCGTTGACTGATATTTACTTCTATCATGAAAACAATGATAAGTTTGCCAACAGTGAATGCAAACACAGTTGACGTTAAGAAGATGCATGAAGTCATAATAGAATGCGACAGTGAGCTCCGAAACAAAAAATTGGCATCGACATCACAACCTGGTAGCCCAACGTCGTATATCATCGTTAGTCGTATCTAACTTCTGATAACACAGAACGAGGCTACATTTAGCGACTACATAAAGGTAGTATCATGACCTTCGCGAGCTACCTCGTCTAGATGAATTCACAAGTTTCCTGGAAAACAAGTTTACTACATGCAAAAGCGTCAAGAATCAATTACTCCATATGAAAGTTCTAGAATCAAACTGGTTACAGATTATGGTTACAAATTACAGAAGCCATTATTATCATTTTATAATGCAATATGCCTAGTTTGCGATGACAATCACATTCTGATGCATTGTCCAATGTTCAACAGAATTAACTTGTTCCAAAAAAAAAACTTAGCTAACGAATTACGCATTTGCAGATACCGTTTATAGAGCCACAGCAAAAAAGATGCGCATCGGCGAAAACCTTCAAGAAATGCTGCTAAGCTGGTCACCATAGCTGTGAAGAAACAGAATGTCATGAAAGCAATGACAATCAATGATCAGTTTCTAACTCAACTACAAAACAATTCACTTCTAACCGCAAGTCAAAGAAAATACAAAGATTTCCTCACTACTGTTCAGCTAAAAGCGAGTAGAGTATGGACCTTTCGTCGTGCTTCACTGCCTCATCAATCATGAATCGCAAGCGAACATCTCATCTCAATCTATCAAGACAGAAACTGAAAGAGAAATCACATCACAGGGAAATGCAAAAGATGTTTTCACAGACTAGGGAAAGCTACTACAAAAGTCTGGAATGTCAGTCCATGACTTAACTTACTCATGAATGGTGTACATTCAACATGGAAACATTAATAATGGAATACACGATAAACAACTTGCTGAAGACTACATTAAGCAAACTACTTGTTTACGACTAGCCAACTCAGATTGTAACATCTTCCGATGTGTTTCCTGCTCGGAACAGATGTGTATGCAAAGATTATCATCGATGTAGAGTTTAAGTAATGGAAATAATTCAATGCCACAGAAATTTATCCGGATAGGAACCACAACCACATCTAGCTGTATGTAAAACACAGTACCGCATATTGGTATCTACTATGAAGTCACGAGTGCAATTGAAATTGCTCGGTCAACTGCTTCCAAAGAGTTTGGTTACTGTGGCGCAATTTGACATTTTTGTATTGACATCTGACATGACCAGACGACAGAGATGTCGACCAAGTAACCGAATTACCAGTTATTATAACGCCTTCCAAAATAGTTGAAGCAATTGTAACACAGCCACAGTTAATTATTTTGCTACAGGCGCTCGAGTATAACACATTTATAAGGTGTTAATGAACAGAAATTAGTCACCGATTTGCACTTAGTCATTATTTATTATTTGTTGTTGAACTTTAGAGTGTGTACTATAATTATGCCAAGTTTGACCGTTGTACGCATTATCGTTTGTACATTAGAGCTAATACGAAAATCATCCAAATGAATTAGCAAAGATGTTGATGTCAAGAAGGCCTCCAAGGAGGCTTAAAAGGAAGATAGACTTAACAAAATAAGAAAAATTATGAGGATGGGTGCGTCGATGGGCGTATTCCACACAAGACGCGTCACTTAGGACAACAGTTCAAAATAAAGCTTATTATCTCCAAAAGGCAAATTGCTTTAAAAAAAAAAAAAAAAATACGTAAAAAAAATACCATGTAAGTTTTTACTTTTTGACTTTTTTATTATTTATTCGTTTATCTGCCGTAATGTTACATATTATTCTGTGAAAATTTTAACGGCTATCTATTACGGTTAGAATGATACAGCTGTCAGCCCAACCACCAACCAACTAACAACAAAATAAAATCTAGCTGGCGATAAAGCATCGCGGCAGTTAAAATTCTACAGACTCCATCTCTAATAAGAGGCCCAACAGAAGTCTCCCGAGCCATTTGGAGATAGAATGACGGAATCCTGAATATCGTTTTGTTTCACCTAAGGACAGTGCCTAGTAACATCACCAATAAAGTCCAACATAAATGCTAAATGGACAAAAGTACAGAACGCCATATCGAGGCTGCATCCAGACAACTTGCCAACACGGGAAAAGGCACAAAAGCCCCCCGCTAGGCATTTTCGGCTTAGGCAACCTGTTTTGATACATATGTATGGACCCGGCAGGAAATTGCAGAGACAGAGTGGAAGCTATAGAAGACCCGAGCGCGTGCAGGGTGAGGACGGAAGGTGGAGAATTTAATCGCCGACACGCCGACCAAATGCTGGCGCGAGCAACACAACAGGGAGAGGCAACACCTGGACCAATAGATCAAAGACGGTTGGTTATCTTGGGATCGTCCAGACATAGATATGGATCAAGCATCCCCAGAAGAAACCCCTCTCCAAGAGGGAGGCCTTGTTCAGCAGTGGACGTTTACTGGCTGATGATGTGTGTGTGTGTGTGTGATCCCCAGAAGAGGTGCCTCATAAAATACCAGACTCTAGGTAGTGGTAGGCAATCATTGGTATATGAAGTTAAATTATGTGTGAAGAGCCCTCAAGCCAATGCCAATGAAGGGCATAGTTTGCTTGACCCGGCTCTTGAACAGAATCTTCAGAACCGGACATGTTCCATTAATATGGAACACTGGCAAGGTGATTGTCCTACCAAAGCCTGGCAAGGAAGATCTGCTTCCTTGTGAAAGGCGAGTTATCCTCCTCCAGTGTCCTCAACATTCTGCCTAAATGGCTGTTTACACCATAGGAGCACTATGCCAATACCACTGCAACTTAGAGGACAGAACGTCACATGGGAAAAGCCTGTGAAGTACTTGGGCGTTCTCATCGACTTGGATCTTAGCATGCGCTCGCACACCACTTACGCCAACCATCAGGTGAACGCTGCTCAAGCGCTATATTTTTAATTATTAAAGGTTGTCTAACTGGTACATATTTAAAAATATAATTCTCATCTGGTATACTTTTAACTTCAAATACATAGGTAGTAGTAACGTAGTATGTGGTGTCTAAGGTATGAAAATCTAAGGATGTAAAAGTATTTAAGCAACTGTTGGCACACAGTACTGGTGTGGTACTGGAAAGGTGCTAATTGGAGATCTCGGACCACTTCAAAATTTACCTAGGACCGCCACCGAGTACACTGATATACTATGATTGTAATTGTTATCTACCCAAAAGATTTAAGCGGCAGATTTGACAGATCAACAGCCACTGACTACCCAGTAGCCAATAGATATAGGTATATGTAACATGAATATTGGAGCAAAAGTAGACATAACCGATTTCTTGATTTCATCATTGTTGTAAATAATCACATCAAATAAAAAAAAAAACTGATGTATGTCACCTAAACGTATCGACCGCATATCATAATGGTAATCAAGTAGCTTGTTATACTGGCATAATTATGTTCAAAATGTGTGCTTAATGCTATAGTGAACGTCGATCTCAGCTGTGATAGCAGCTATTTCCACAATTTACAGATACACAACATACCTACATTAAAAAAAATACAACGATCCCCAATTGCGATTGCTTTCCTACTTTTTGACTTCTATTTGAAAAGTATTTTAGTACGATGAAATTATTTTATCCAAGACTACGCGGGAGTGGGTAAGTACATACGCGTGAAGAGAAAGAGACATGACCAAGCTACGAACCATACACGATAATAACACCACACGAACTTTTATGGACACTAATAGGAAATAATCCGTTCTATCACAAATTGTCAGTTCGAAAAGTATTTCACTCAAGTAAACTTAGTTACGAGAAAATATAGCGAATAAAATTAAACAAACTACACACACAGCACGCGACACAACACTTTGTTTAATTTTGATTAAACTGACATTGACATAACAATGACAAGGGACAGTTGAGAAAAAATATCTGAGCTAGCTCTAGGGTTACCAGCTCACTGGTAAAATTTCCAACCAACTGTTAACTTTTTAATCCCCGACGCAAACAGAGGGGTGTTAAAGTTTAACGTGTGTATGGTATGTGTGTCTGCCTGTGGCATCTTAGCTCCCAAACGGTTGACGATTTTGATAATTGTTCATTTGAAAAGTGACATGATCGAGAACAAAATATGTTCAACCGTTTGATGATTAAAAAAAAGTTATACTTGTTGTCACTTCATTAAAACCCGTGTGAGGATTCATTAAAAACTATGACAAAACTAAGGTGGTTAGTTTCACAAATGGCGGGAAATTCAAATTTCACACAGTTTTCTTGTCCTTGTAGCTAGGCCGGGTAATTGTTGTAAACGATCATGATGTTTACGCAAATTGATTATTATTCTTTATAAAATCATGTAAAGCTATTTATCTCTAATGCACATTATTACTTACATTTAATTTATGTGAATAAACTAATTTTTGCTGTTTTAAACGGTTTATTCACAAATGTAAGTAATATGGTGCGTTATTGCTAAATAATTGTACATTATAATGTAAATATTTAACAGCCAACATTTAGCACAAATACTGTGTTATTTAAAAATAACTACCTGACCTGGCTACTAGGACCAAAAAACTGTTTAAAATTTGAATTTCCCGCCATGAGTGAATCGTACCACCTTAAGATCATGAAGTGATGTTTATCTAAGAAAATATAACTTCATTAAAATTTGCGTGTAGATACAATAAAAACTATGACAAACGGCTATTATGTTTATTGCTAGAGGTTTAATGGCTCCGAAACCGGTCTCCCATACTAGTCAGAGTCACGCATTAAAGAAGTAGCATAATTGTTGAGTCTGGCTAATGAAAGTAAAGGCTAAAAACGCGCGCCATAATCCGCATTACAACCCCAAAATCAATATGGAATATGCAAACATTACTGTGTTCTGACTGTGTCACAATATAAATTAATAACTTACAAGTATCAAGTGATATTATTCCAGGCATTTCATACAAATTTTTGGGGTTCCAAAATATGCTGATATTTTTACATTTTTGCCGTCAGTCTCTACTTTCATTATCCAGACTCTGGCACGTAACTTGTAGTAGCTTTTTTAGAAAAAATATTTTTCCCCTTTCGAGCTATAACATATGAATAATCGGAATTAAAGTGGATAAACTGGTTATACCTATTATTACAATAGAATTTTTATCAAATAATTATGATAAGTAGCTGACATGGGTTATTTTTTTTTGCTATTTCGGAGAATTTCGAAAACTTTATCTGGACACCCTGACTGTCAATTTTTTTCTATTGCGATTTATTTTCGTCATTTCAATATGTAGTGAAGTTTCGTTTTCGTTTGGACTATCAATTGTGTTATAATCTTTTAAAATTCTTCGTATCCTTGAACTGAAGTTTTTATTTATTGTATTTGGAAGTCGCCAATAAAAACAAGTTAATCAGTCCTAAAAGTCCCTTGTCTCGGAACTTGCAAAATCCTTTGTATCAATCGAAGTTATGTGTCTTTGAAAGTTGTGTGTTTTACGTTTCTGGGACAAAGTCAAGAATGTGAGAATAATAGTAAAAATACGACGTAGAAATCTAGCATTAGATAATAGGAATCGTAATAAAATGACACACTTTGCGAGACGAGATGTTTCGTACAGTGCTTTGGATAACGAACAGAGCCCTCCGCTAGGCAGCCTGGCGGAACCCACGAACGTAACTCCAACGATGATCACCCTGGACCAGGAGCACGAGGATGCCACAAACGTGCACATCATCCACAAAGTCCCTAAAAACAAAGGTACCTATAAGACAAAGGCATGTTTTCGACATCTTTGTTCCAGCAGGTATCTATATATACGCATAGACGAACGACAAATCAAATTCTATTGGCGCGAAGTATATTTCCTCAAGGTTATCAATGATTTTGCAATATCATCACTTCTCCAAACACAATGCACACTAAATAATTACGCTTTGTGGTCACTAGATACAGATTTTTTAACTAAATCATTTGTTTAATATTGAAATAAAAGTTAAATTGTTGTACCTAATGCACATTGTTTCATTGTCTTAAATTTCTGTTCAATTTCCAACTTTCATTCATTTAATTATTTTAGGCTTCGATAAAAAATAATCACTTCCTTGGTGCTATTATTTTAACTTGACAATATTTTTTATAATGCCTCATTATTATATTTTCAGGACAATGGACACACATAGAAGATTTGGATTCATTTTTCACAAGGATGTACAGATATTATGTACGAGGAGGATTCTATCCCATGATATTATCTGATCTGTTTTCTTTACTACAGTTTATTTTTATAATTTGGTTCTCGACATTTCTTGTGCACTGTGTAAATTATCCGAGGCTATTCAGGAACGACCCTGCAGCCAACAGAAGTGAAAAACTCACTTTAGAAGATGTAATTTATCCCTCATCAGTGTGTGTAGGGTTTATATCATGGAAATGGTGAGTTTTGTTTTATTCATTTTTAAAATATACTGGAAATGCATATGGCGATTTCAATTGTCAAATCTTATCAATGCACTTTGTCCACATCTCCAGATAAAGTGCATTGGTTGTGAGATGTCTATCTTAGCTGTAGGATGAGAGAGTTGAGGGCCTTTTAAAATTAATTATAAAGATATACAGTAATACCGCGGACTTACGCGATAGGTGGGTCCGAGCGATTGCCGTGTAAGTCGAATCCGCGTAAGTTGGGGTTCAAGTTACTTAGGCTCAAACGACTCATTTTTTGTTCTTTTAGATGACATAATTAGAGATTATAAGTAAAACGTACTACGCACGTAAAACAATTCCACGCGGAACACGTTCAAACCTGTTTCAAACTGAACACAGAGGGCGGAGCGAGAGAGCCGATGCGCGCGGCAATCAAAATGACAAACCGTGTAACTCCGAATTTGCGTAAAACGGGGTAGCGTAAGTCAGCGTAAGGTAGTGAATTGAATACAGTATTACTGTATTCAATTCAATTAAGCTACGGATGAAAATGTAGTCCAACTCAACCAATTTTGGCACTGCCCACACAAAGCACTGTTCTCAGGTCAGTTAAGTTCTGGTGTAGACATTTTCCGCAACAAGGCCTTCCATAGGCTCTTTTACGCTTTTTGGATCCTCTCTGGTTAGACAAACAAGAGAGTATGACAAGTTGCAGTGGCGGGCGCGAATCTGGCATCTGGCCTAAAACAGGCTTAATGCTGGACAACAGCTGGACTGCTTTTCATCATCATTATTTTAACTACCATCTACGCCACTGGAGCAACTGTGCCAGCGCCCCAGAGCCTCACTCCGATATTTCAAGGAGTTGGGTTGGCTCGGGTAGGTGCTGGTAGGGGGAAATGCACTATACACCCCAAGCGGGACGTCAGTGCAGGACTTATCGCCCCCATCTCGAATAAGAATAAGAACAGGCTTAATGCGAGTTTCTATCATTAGTCAAACTTGCCTTGCAAATGGATTGGCCGCCCTTATTTTGCAGGCGGACTAATAGTCACTTTATTGATGTTGCTGCTAGTTATTAGTGTGTGTGTGGACCCTGGTAAGTCCCAAAACTGTGCGACCAGAACCACCGGAGGATGAACAGCAGCGTCCAATCGTACACGGTGAACGTACTGCTATCCCCAAGCGGCCTGTCAAGCGTGGGGATTATGGCAACACCGCTCTGTAAGAGGGAGGCCTTTGTTTAGCAGTGGATGTTTACTGGCTGATGATGTGTGATGGGTGTGAATAATTATAATCTCCCTTGTTTGTTTCATCTGAGGGGCTGTTCAAGAGCCTAAGCCTGAAAGTGAGGGGGGGGGGGGGGTGGTTGTTTAAGCAGTGGTGGACAAGATCACACATGTTTTGTATTGCCAGCATGTCAGTCCATGTCCAGTCCAGTCATATATTGTGGACACTGAGCCATAGTAGTGTATCAAACTCTGTTGGCAACATTATCTTTTTCTCTATAATGGCTCATTGATGGTGGCGGTGGATAGAATAGTTTTGGTATATAAATATAAAACTTTAGAACTGAGTTCCCAACTGATACTGAGGTGGGCACAAAATCGAAGGTGAGTGATGTACTCGCCGTTGATGTTGATGCCGAGTCCTTGCCATTCCAGGAGCTTGAAGGCGTTTTCCATTGCGGCAGTAAACAGTTTCGGAGAGATAACGTCTCCCTGTCTCATGCCTCTGCAATGGAATTGCCTTCGAACTCTTCTCCTGTACTCGGACCGACATGATGGTGTTATTGTACAAACGCTTCAACACTTCGACATTGTACAAACACTTCAACACTTCGACATACCGATAGTCCATACGGCATCGCTGGAGAGACTCGAGCACCGCCCATGTCTCGATCAAATCAAAGGTTTTCTCATAGTCCACAAACACTTAACATCATCGCAAATAAAACTTAAATCAGAAATAAGGAGATCCATAGACGAAAGAAGGTTACCGACATAGTCCACCGGATTAGCAAGTTGAAGTGGTAGTGGGCAGGGCACATAGCACGCAGAACAGATGGCCGATGGGCCGAAAGGTTCTCAAATGGAGACCACGAACCGGTAGGCGCAGCGTAGGACGTCCACCCACGAGATGGACAGACGACCTAAAAGAGACCGCAGAGAAAAGCTGGATGCAGGCCGCTTCGAACCGGCCCTTTTGGAGATTGATGGGGGAGGCATATGTCCAGCAGTGGACGTCCTACGGCTGAAATGATGATGATGATGATAAATATACCAAAATTATTCGATCAAGTTAGATAATAGTCAAAAACAAGTACATAGAAAAGATCATAAACTATTCTTATTCTATTTTCTACCATTGCCACTCGAAAAAGAGCATTAAAGTCATTGATACGAGTAAAAGTGAATAAAACGCTTCACCGAAGTCACCGAATGAATAAAATCATTTTGAAATTGGAACAAGAATGAATTATACGATTTATGTACAAAGTTATATAAAACATGGTTGAACGTGTCTGGCTGGCTGAGTGGAGCTATTCCTTTGAGCAATCCAATTTAAATTGAGGAAAAAAAATGTTTGACCTATTTTGGTTAGTTTTTTTTCTTTACCGTGGTGGTTTTATGTAATCTATACTAATATTATAAAGAGGAAAGATTTGATTTTTGTTTGTTTGTTTGTTTGCATTGAATAGGCTCCGAAACTAATGAACTGATTTGAAAAATTGTTTCACTGTTGGGAAGCTTCATTATCCCCGTGTGACATAGGCTATAATCTATACCCGTGCGAAGCTGGGGCGGACCGCTAGTTGGAAATATAAATACTATAGTACTATTTATTTTCTCTCATCAATGGTAAAAAATTAGATTATAATAACTTATGAAACAAAAATCATTTCAATCCTTGTATCCTTCGCTCCATTCACTCTCTTCTAGACTCCTTCGCTGCTGTCGGGATCCAACTTAGTCCCTACAAATTAATTTATTCGAATTAAATACCTTTATGTTCACGTGAACAATCTACTATTTTATTCTTCAGCTAACATATTATTCATTCTTTTAGGTGGTGCCTTTTGGTTTTGTGTGCAATAATCTGGTTAATGAGATTAGCATTATCGATATACCATTTATATTATGCGTATGACACCAAATTATTTTACAATAATGCTTTAAGAATAAAAGAGGTGAGTAAAACTCTGCCAAAGTTATTGTTTTTGTAAAATATGTTATTGTAATGGTTATGTAGACCAACTAAACACCGTTCATTTTAATGTGAGCCTTGCATTTAATCTTAGGTAGCAGTCCGATATTGCCGACCGCGACCACGTCGCGTGACCTACTGCTAGGTATGAATCAAAGATAATATAACCACTTGATCGCACATGTGGTCGAAATTCCCTTTTGCAAAATGATGCCACGTCGGTAGCGGGGGGCAGCTTTTGCTTTGAGACCCCACGCAACTCGACGCTTGCGATTGCAGAATCAAAAGTCATTCATTCAATTCGTGCCTAGGATTGGCCCCGCTTGAAATAGTTTAGGTTGTCATGTTAGAGCCTTTGGCTTATGCGGGGTATAAAGGATGAGCAGTCAAGTGATTATATTGTCATTAGTATGAATTATATGGAGTGCCAAACAATATAACCGACCGTGTTGCGAGACGTGTCGCTAGCATTGTTTAGCATTCCATATAAATTCAGACCAAGCAGAGGGTCGCCAATATCGGAATGCTTACCTTTATTGTTTATCTATGCCTTTATACAACGTAATTTTATAAAACATCTCTTGGATGTAAATAGCATTCATTCTTTGAAATTTTATTGGATGTGTCACAGTCAAGGGAGATATGGGAGTTTTGACGCCAACGTGACAAAATATGTCGTCTCATTGTATCATCTTCCTGAACTTATGTATTTTCGAATGTTAATGCGTTATACTAGTGGATTACTATTTATTAAGTGTTCATGATGTGTTCGAGTGTGGGAAAGTGATATAATGCGGTGACAACACGTATTTTCGTGTTTTTTCAAAAAATCCATAGAAGCCTTTTGTATAGCCTCCACCCCTTTACTACGGCATGATTTTAACTTGACCACGACTTACTTTGTTTCTCTCACTGTGACTATAACTGGTTTGACGACGTCAACAAACTAGATAATATTTTAATACTTGAACTGGCAAATGCACAAGAAGTGCGATGCCAAAGTCCTCACAGAGGTAAAAATAAAAAAGTGAAATATAGTAAAGTGGTGTAACGAGTGCGAACACATCAGGCTTGATGTCTTTAGTCAAACTTCTAGGCAAGCGTGCTCCAACGTAGACCGCATCATCGCTTAACATCAGGCGTGATGGTGGTCAAACGCAAACCTAATAAAAATAAAAGATAAATTAAAAAAACAACCAGCTGATGACCTTGTCGATATTTTTTGCATGTGGACTATTAGTTAATTAGTGTTGCTACAAGTTTCGTATAGTGCGTGATAAATAAGTAAATGAGGCACACTTACTATTTTTGCGTTTAGCTTAGTGCTTAGGCTTAGCGGCGTAGTGATATTTTTAGTAAAAAATGGAGACATTAGAACACGAACAATAATTGTACTAAAGCATATCTCCCTTGTTTGTCTGTTCTGTGGTCATAATAATGCTCTAAACAGAACTAATTTTTTCATCTGCTGACAGCATATTTACATTAAATCAGCTACAACCCAGTTAGCTGGTTTGGTTTAGAGTAGTTAAGGCACAAAGGGCGTTGCGGTGTGATAGATTGCGGCCGGGACAATTTTGAATCTACGACCCGGGAAGAGTTGATTTTCCGCAGCTGCTTGTGAGCCGAGCCACTTCGACTATCGAGTAGGTTATGTCACACCCACCTTCAGTAGGCAGACAAGCTGCGAGGGAGAGAAGGGAGAGTCAGTCTGTTCATTCGTCAGTGGTAGACAGCATAGTTACGAGGCAATTATCGAGGTGGCAATGCCCAGCAGCACTATAATGCCTAACATTTTTAGATAATTAGTTGTTTTCAGAAATGCCCAATAGCCATCATATAGTTAAAGTGTGCTTCGTTTAGATTTTGAGTGTGACATGTCTTGTTAGTGTCATTGGCTGAGCACTTAATAGTATAGATTAGCTTATCATATAGATAAGCGTATCAAATGTTTATGAATTAGGGGAAAAGATCGAAATGCTATGTACCCTTTACATATTGTGCGTCCCCGGTGTTAGGTAGTACTTTTACTACAAATGCTCAGTAAGAATGAGTAATAATTTGAAGTTTTTTTCAGAGTGACCTAGCGTGGATCGATTGGTCTACAATACAAGACAGAGTTCGCGAGGCACAACCAGAACATCATATGTGTGTCCACAAGCAAGAAATAAACGAGTTAGACATATATCATAGAATACTCAGGTAAATATGTACTTTTTTTGGGGTCCCAAAGGGTAAAAACGGGAGCCTTTTAATTACTGTGCCTATGCTGTTTGTCCGTCCGTCTGTTTGTCTTTCTGTCTGTCCGTCTGTCTGTCCGCCTGTCTTACCATTAAACGGCTGTATCTTTCGAACCGTAATAAATATCCAGTTGAAATTTTCACAGAATATGTAATGTTACGGCGTAATTGTACTTAATATGACGTTGAAGCGGAAGTACACTAGAGATTCGTCATAAAACAGTTTTGATGATTATGGTTGTTCGATAGTAAAATAAAATGGGGATATAGGGAAGGCATCTGAAAGTTGCAGTGCTGAAACGGGACAATACATGTGAACTTCATGATATCACAAATAAATCTATTGTTAGTCAATTTATATTGCTCAAGGCGCATGCAGACGATGCTTACTACAAGTAACAGTTAGAAGTAGCAAGTACAAGTAGGCGTTTAAACGATAATTACTCGCGCAGTGACGCCACAACTCGTGTGCGAGTACGGCTTCGCACGATTGTACGAACGAATTGAAAGAAGCGCCGTGGGTGTCGCTCGAGCAGGGCGGGAAAACGAAGCTTTACTTGGCGCCAAGGACGAGCGTGACGTGCTACTAAGCACTTTCACTGCCTCGTTCACTAAGCACACCGTTGAATACGATGCGTACTAGGC
The DNA here is from genome assembly GCA_932305915.1 of Agriopis marginaria. Taxonomy (NCBI): domain Eukaryota; kingdom Metazoa; phylum Arthropoda; class Insecta; order Lepidoptera; family Geometridae; genus Agriopis; species Agriopis marginaria. Next base: position 13,415,309 of record OW029916.1, on the reverse strand, counting down.
ACTTGTTATTTGTACTACGCATCAACTGCAAGCGCCTTAACTATATTTGATACACGCAAGTCACCGTAAATATCTCTAGGTGCAACAACCTTTTATCAATTGTCAATTATCCACAATCCTTATGCCTGTATATTAAATTTATGCTCGAGTGAAAATATATACATCGAAGGTAGTTTTTAACTTGCCAGTAATAAAATCGCAAATAGCATTCTGAACTGAACTTCACGACCTCTTTTACTTGGTATGATTTACTCAAGTATTACATAAAATGGTTATTGTCTCCACACTAGTACATATCAGAGTGTACAAGGTGACTATTATTTACTGAATTTATGTTTATTGACAATATATTGAGCGCATAAATGATATTAATCAGTAATTGCCTTTGGTGTTATTCTTTGTTTACCACTTTTTTTCAATGCTTATTATTCAAATTCAAACAATAAGAACGGATCAATAATAAAAACGGATATTGCGAAAGTTTACCTATATAGGGGAAAAATAGACCTCTAAACTTGGTATGGGAATAAAAAAAACATGCTACCCTGATGAAACTCGGTTTGTGCATTAATGATAAAAAATAAAGTCATGTCTAGGGATTTTTCGATAATCATCGCAAAAAGGGGGTTGTATGGTTTTAATAGAGTAACATTTCATTAATAATTTATATTACTCAAGGCGCTTGAAGACGATGCTTAGTAAAAGTAACAAGTAGAGTTAGCAAGTACAAGTAGGCGTTTAAACGATAATTAATCGCGCAGTGACGCCACTACTCGCTTGCGAGTACGAGTGTTCGAACCAGTCGAAAGAAGCGCCGTGGGCGTCGCGCGAGCAGGGCGGGAAAACAAATCTTCACTTGGCGCCAAGGACCAGCGCGTGAAGTCCTACAAAACACTTTCACTGCCACGTTCACTAAGCACACCGTTGCAGACGATGCGTAGTAGGCACTTGCTACTTCTACTTGTTACTTGTACTACGCATCGTCTGCAAGCGCCTTAAGTCGAAAATGATTGTCTAATGTGATTTTTTAATTTTAGCTTATGCATATTTTTCAGGATAAATAACTACATGGTGGCGATGGTGAACAAAAACCTTCTACCTCTACAAATCCACGTGCCTTTAGTTGGGGATTTCCATTACTTATCAAGGGGGTTAAAGTGGAATTTGGAGTTCCTATTATTTTGTAAGTATGTTCGTTCGCCTCCTTTCTGAAACATTTTCGAGCAACCTGAGTTTCAGAAACGCCTAAACAAGTGCTCATATAATAATAAAAACTTCTGGGCCAGCATATGGTGGATTAGGGCCCATGCTCTCCCTCTGAGTGAAGGCATGTTTGGTGGCATGATGATGACACATCATTGTTTAGAAAAAATAATTATCTTTACAAACATTGTATCTTTGCGCGATAGAATCCGGAACGTGGATATTCGCCAAAGAACCAGATTCACCGATATAGCTATTAAAATTTGCAAGTTGAATATGTCATATTGGATATTGTATATATATACCGATTGGGAAGAAAGGTTCTTGAGTGGAAACCACGAACTGGAAGTCGTAGCGTAGGTGGACCGACGATATTGTGAGAGTTGCGGGCATCCAGTGGATGCAAAAGGCAGACTGTCGCTCAGTGTGGAAGTTAAAGAGGGAGGTTATATGTTCAGCAGTGGACGTCTTCTGGCTGATGATGATGATGATGTAACAGTGTTTTCCTGGTTTGATACTAATAGTCTTCTATCCAATGATATCGTTAAAACTAGGTGTTATGTTGAATTAACAGTGCGGTTATTTGACTCAAAACTGGCAAAAACGTCTAATGAGCTTCATGTTTGAGTATTTCACCGGAATCTTACCACATGTGTGTCGAAATATACTGGACTTCTTATTTTAGGTCTATTTTGAAGGACTGGAGACTAGTGTCATTTATTTTGTTGTAGCTAGTCCATGGAGCCCGTGGGAGAACTGCTGGCAGCTGCGCGAGGCCTACAAGGACCACTCGAAGCGAATGATGCTAGCTCGCCAGCTCGAGAGACAAATACTGCTGTTAGGTCTTTTCAACTTACTCTTCGCGCCCTTCATACAAGCCTGGCAAATACTCTATTTCTTTTTCAACTATGCCGAGGTTAGTTCCCACAACATTTAAACAGTAGCCCACTGCTAGGGTAGCCACAAGAGATCTTTGTATCAAATTTTGTCCATTTTCTTTTTCGCGTGAGAAATCTTCAAAAGTTACCCGTCTACATTGGGGTGCAGCCAGGTTATGTGGGATTATACCCACTATGATTACACCCCCGGTGACCAGCCTTAGTGCTTGACAAGAAGGCTCCGGGATCTCCAGAAAAACGCACCTGAGCCCAGAAGAACGCACCGGAGCTTATCGAATCAAGTCCTACGAAGCTAAATGCATCTCCAGCTGACTGCACACTTATGATTATGTTTCACCTGATATTTACGGGTACCGTTATTTTTTTGAGATAAATTAGCTTGTGTCGCAGAATACATATTTGTACAAGTACAGAAGATTCACTCCGCAAAAACATTTAAATAAGTAGCGATTCTTGCTACTAGACAATAAACTGCAATTCAGGACATGCGAGCGCTAACTTCTTACATATTAGCCTAGATGTTGTCTCTCTGCATATCGCGCGGCAGCGGGTGCAGCAGGTCCGACAAATCGGCTACTTATAGCTTCATACCTAAAGTGCGGAGTGCGCCAGGCCTGCTTATGTGTTAATCAGTGGTATTAGCTACTTTCATACTGAATTTCATTTAAATCTGTTCAGCCATTACGTATTTGAGTGGGGACAAAAATACACACGAACTTTCGGATTTATAATATTAGTGTGTGTTTCTGTGTCATAGTTGTTTTCTATGCCATAGGTGGTAAACAACCTAACGGGCCGCCTGGTGGTAAGCAATCACAGTCGCCTATAGATATCTGTAATACCAGGGGCATCACAGATACGTTGTCTTTACGTTTAAATACCCTATTAACACCCCCTTTTAAGAATCTCATGGCGTAGATATTGCGTAATAAACACAAAAAATACAACCCATTGAGTACTTCCTTTTATGATGTCGGTTGAAAACGTATTAAAAAGTTGTACCAGGACCTCTGCACCGCCTTCTAATTTACTGTCTGATTGTGATATCTGTGGGAGCAAAAATCTGATGTCATGATCTGTCACCACGAACTTTTGGGAACAACTAGTTGATTGATGGTTGCAGTTGATAAAGCGTTCTCCGGCGTCGCTGGGGCTTCGCACGTGGTCGCTGTATGCGCGCATAACGCTGCGCCACTTTAACGAGCTGGAACACGAGCTGCGCGACCGACTTACGCGCGCCCACAAACCGGCCACCAAGTACCTGGCGAGTTTTACATCGCCTATCACAACTGTCTTTGCCAGGTACTCACTTATTTACTTTAAAAGAATTAGAACACGAGCTGCGTGCCCGACTCACGTGCGCCCACAAACCGTCCACTAAGTAGCTGGTGAGTTTTACGTTGCCCAACACTACTGTCGTTGCCAGGTACTCAAGTAGATTAACAGCTGGAATATGTGCTGCGCAACTGACTCACGCGCGCCCACAAACCGTCCACCAAGTAGCTGGTGAGTTTTACGTTGCCCAACACTACTGTCGTTGCCAGGTACTCAAGTAGATTAACAGCTGGAATATGTGCTGCGCAACTGACTCACGTGCGCCCACAAACCAGTCATCAAGTACCTGGTGAGTTTTAGGTTGCCCATCACTACTGTCGTCAGAGATAAGTAAAAAAAATATGGTCATCAGTTTGAGTGAATAATAAAAACAAATCCAGAATTAGATCAGATTAGGGTTCCGTACCTCAAAAGGAAAAAACGGAACCATAATAGTTTAAAGAAATATTTAAAAAAATATGTTTAGCATGACCGCCACCTCGCCTGTTTTTATTTTTATCAGAAGCGCATATTTGAATCAACCTTTACAAAGGTGAGAAAAGTGGGCGATGAACTAATAAAAAGTACAGGATTTTAAAAAGGGGGCACTGATCCTCAATTTCTATGGATGGCTAGAAATAATAGACGAAATCAAAAAGGGGGCAAGCTTAGAATAACTACTCAGAGAAGGTAGGTTTCCAAACAACGCCTTCTCAAAACGTAAGCTACAAATTCGCTTTGTAGCTTACGTTTCGATTGGTATTTTAAACGATTTAAGCAAGGAAATTAATGGATTAGCTGTGGAATGTCACACCATAACTCTTATGCTGCTTTTCTGATTTGTTGTGGTACGATTTCACCGCGCAAATTGTCATTGTAAAAATTTTATATTTTTTTTGGAGCCATATGTGACACCATTTAAAGGCTTAAATTTTGCGAATGTACTTGGTTTCTTTGGGGGCAAGCGACCCTTAGCTGCTCTATAATGAGTTAGTTAATCGGGGGTTTAATAATTTATCAGGATAGTTTTAACTGTATATGATGATCACATGGACATCCGTCCATTATGATTTCTATTGTATTACAATCAGGGTTTATTTTCATAATTTACATTTGTTTATATATTTGGCAGGCACTTCGTGTTCCTGTCGGGGAGCGTCCTCGGGGTATTGGTGATGCTGTCAGTGTACGATGAAGATGTGCTGACAGTGGAACATGTGCTCAGCATCATCACGATCCTTGGATGCGTGCTCGCTGGCGCAAGGTGAGCCCTTTTCCATAAGCTAAGTCGTCACTTGTCAGTTAGCGAACGAAAGGGTTCTACAAATTACCGTAGCGCCTGTATCGCAGTCAAGTTTCGCAACATTTCAAGAGATGTGTGTCTTCAAGTCGAGAGTGAATAGGTTTATTCTAGGCAAGCGTGCTCCATCGTACACCGCATCATCGCTTAACATCAGGCGAGTTGGCGGCCAAGCGCAAGCCTGTTTATAATAAAAATAATAATAATATTTTGTTTATATATATATATATTGTAAAAAAAACTTAAATTTAAGAAAGAAAATAAATGAATATGAATAATAATAATAATAATGTTGCTTTTGTGTTGTGCCAGAGCGTTGATAGGCGAGGAGGAGCGCTTGGGCGGCGGCACGGGATGCACTGGCCCTGCGCGTGGCGAGGAGCTGTTCGTCCAGGTCCTGGGCCACGTGCACTACTTACCGGCCGCGTGGCGAGGCCGCGCGCACACCAGGGACGTCGCCGCGCACTTTCAACAACTCTTCCAGTTCAGAGCCGTAAGTATACTGTGCAATGTTGATAGCCCGTTGATCCAGGAACAAGTCGGCCGGCGACGCTAAGAAGCAGCCGTCGATCATTAAGCAAGTCAAAGCGGCCGTACAGGTTATTATTTTCGTATAATTCGTAGTAGATAGCCCGTTGGTCCAGTTGGTAGTAAACCTACCTTCTGAGCTTGGGGGCGTTGGTTCGATTGCCACCTACGACAAACATTTATGTGATGAACATTTGTGTTTGTTCTATATCTGGTTTTTAATATATATTTAAAATTATATACGTATGTATCCCGTATAAAAGCCGTGGTAGCCCATTTGGGAGACCGCTAGACTTGAAAACGTGAGGTCGCGGGTTCAAACCCCGGGCCCGTACCAATGAGCTCTTTGGAGCTTATGTACGGATTTTCATACCACTGGCTTTTCGGTGAAGGAAAACATCCTGAGGAAATCTGCATACGTACGGAGAAGGAATTCAATGGCGTATGTGAATCCACCAATCCACACTGGGCCAGCGTGGTAGATATGGCCCAATCACCCTATCAGGGGTAGCGAATATTTAATTATTTTAATGTATATACACTGCTATAGCGGCACCTAATCCGCTCACTTGGAAAATCACGCGACCGCAAACCGTATCTGGGCGCGATAAGGTTCACGTTCGCGCGACGTGAACCTTATCGCGAGATACGGTTTGCGGTCGCGTGATTTTCCAACTGAGCAGATTAGGTGCCGCAATAGCAGTTGTCCGTAAGGCCCCAGGTCAAACAAACAAGGGAGCGATTTGTCCTTAGTACAATTATCGTTTGCGTTGTCCTTTTGTCACCCACTTTTTAGGGTTCCGTACCCAAAGATTTTAAACGGGACCCCATTACTAAGCCTACGCTTTCTGTCTGTCCGTCCGTCTGTCTGTCCGCCATCGGCCACGCCACCTTACCACATCTCCCTTGTTTGTTTTAGCTGAGCATGGGGCAATCTACTACCCCTAACAGACGTGTAGATTTGGTTGACCTCAACCGCCATCTGACCAACGGGAAAGAAAGAGAGGGAAATATGTTATTTTCACTTTTTCTCTCCCGTTGGTTGGACGGCGGTTCGTAAACCAAATCCACACGTCTGTTAGGGCTATATAAATGCGCTCGGCTCGCCTTAATAAAATTCGTGGTGGCGCGTTTTTCTGTTTAAATTACCGAACTATACGGTTTCGCCGGGATTGTTCAGGCCGGCAATTCTTGTGCATGAGATATTGTTTCTGTCCCTATTGCACTTGTCATTCCGTATCTTATATTTTTTTCTATTGGCAGATACTTGTAATTGGCCCAATCACCTATTCATTTTTTTACTTATATATTCTGTAAGTTAATAATAAAGGTAATGTTTAGAAAAAAACAAATCTGACTTCAAGACTTTACCTACATAAACAAACTCAAAACTAAAAAGTAGAAAAATTACTGTTAAGTTTGATTTGGTTTGAAAACAGATATTGAATGTCTTTAATACTTTTGCTGAAGAGTCAAACCAAAACGTCATCTGTATAAGTATATTTTTGCTTTTGTTGTTATTTTTCATAAAGCGCTGTGTTAATGTAAAGAGTCATCAAAATCAATTCATAATTGGCGGAGTAATCGCGTAACAAACATACAGTCGAATTGAGAACCTCCTCTTTATTGAAGTCGTTTAAAAATAAATTTTGAGTGACAGTTGTCAAAACTAATATCGCAGACCCTGAAATAACATTGTTAAGACATAATCAGGCCTATGTTCAGCAGTGGATGCCTTCTGATGATGATGATGATGATGATGAAGACATAATCGTTAAGACAGCAGGAAAGCTGTGGACAAGACTAGCACAGGACCCAAAAAGATGGCGCGCTGAAAAGGAGACCTATACCCAGCGGTGGATGGAAAATGGTTGAGGGTGATTGATGGTGATGATTAATTTGTTATCCAGGTCTACATATTATTCGAGCTGCTGAGTCCTTTGCTGTGCCCGTTGGTGTTATTTTCGCTGCGGCACCGAGCGCTCGACATCGTCGACTTTTACCGCAACTTTACCGTCAGCGTGCTCGGTATTGGCGACGTATGCTCCTTTGCACAGGTACCTTTTAAGATAAAATAATTTATTTGCAAAAAACATGAGTATTTCATATACACAATTATAAACGCATGCACAATAGATGGGTTAGTATAGCTTCGGATCCCTAAACTAAGCTTAGCTTGTGCTTCAGGGATCCGGCGTGCTCCCCCTGTTACTTTGAAGAAAATTATTAGGTTAATTATGATAAATAAAATAATTATGTTGATCGTCTAAAAAAATCCTATGTAACTTAATTTAAATAGTAAATGGTCGTGACAAGATATGAATACATTAGTAAACAAAAGTTATTAAATAAGAATTTTTAGAATCTAGAGTCTAATTATAATATAAAACCTGTTCGGTCTGAATCTTTATAAAACATCGATTATGGGTGTGTGAGTATTATCTTTGCGACACCGAGTCCTTGTAAGAGTCTGGGTTCGCAGAAGTTTTTTATCTCCGGCCTATATTCCCTGGAACCCTACATCGGTGCATTTCATGCCGTGTTTTCTCAACTATATTGTATGCCTGGAAGAGATCGTTTATAGCGATAAGGTTGCCAATTGTTTCACTAGTTTTTAAGTTGTTTTCATCTTATGTATACATTTTTTAATTAGTATTATTAGTAATTTATTATTTCTGATGTAAACAATAAAGGCTTATCTATCTATCTATCATATCTATGGAAAGTATATCAAAGTTTCCATTTTTTCTTACAAATAATTCTTTGTCTACAAAAATAGCAGACAATGTTTAAAGTTTACTATTAACTTATGTAATACAGAGCATATTTTAATACATATTTTTTAAATTTTACGTAACATATGTTCTCTTTGTACTTCGAGGCACTGTGCTTGACAAAATATTAAGTACATAATTTTTTTTTATAGTAGAAAAAAAAAACATTTAATTCATGTTTCTTTTGTAAAAGAAACAAACTGCGCGTTTTTTAATGTACCATATGTCTTTACGGAAAATTTTCTTTCCGTAAGAACCTTTTACAAAGTATTAGATAACTGAACAAAAAATATGAATGAAATCAGTAAAGTCGTTCTGAAGTTACTCGTATGACGTGACCAAGGTAAATAGGGATTCATTTTTATATCTATACTAATATTATAAAGAGGACCGATTTGATTGTTTGTTTGTTTGTTTGCATTGAATAGGCTCCGAAACTACTGAACCGATTTGAAAAATTCTTGCACTGTTGGGATGCTGCACTATCCCCGGTGGACATAGGCTATATATCCCGGCTTCGCCCGTGCGAAGCAGGGGCGGCTAACTAGTATATTATATAGATAGAAAGATAGGACTTAATTGATGAGAAGTTTAGGCTCATAGGGCAACCACAAGGGCCTTAAAATATTAAATTTTTCAAGATCTGATAGGACCAATTTGCATTGAGAGTAATTTTTTGTAAACATTATATTTTTAGTTGGACATTCGACGTCATGGTCATCCCGACTGGCAGACACCTGGAAAACACAAAGAGAAAATTAAAGGTAAGTCAAAACTCTTCTTTCTTCTTAACCACTTTCGTTCAAGGGACGTTACGCACTTGCGCCCGACTACGTGCTTTTCGTTAACGCTGCGCGCGAACATATCCCAAAATGTATCTCTCTCATAAAAATATATATCAATTATGTTATACTAGCACCCTGCAGTTTTGCCCGCTATTCTTCAGGAACCTGTTTTTTTTTAAATTATTCAATAATAGTCTTGCGCTTGACCGCCAACTCGCCTGATGTTAGATTCGATCGTTGATGCGATCTACGGTGGAGCACGCTTGCCTAGAACAAACCGATTCACTCGTGATTTGAAGACACCCAGATTGTAACTATCGGGGAACACCCATTCAGGCAGCGCATTCCACAGACTAGCAGTTCGCATAATAAAAGTGGAATCAAAGCGCTTCGTTCGGGTTTTCGGAATACCGACCAAAAAAGCGGTGTCGATTTTTGTGCCCGCTTTGGCAGTCCGATAGAAAAATGGGCAGGAGGGGAATTAGATCATGAAGATCCGATGCACACTTTCCGAAATGTATCCGATAAAAGACTGTTTTTTTTCGTAGTTTAATTATATATAGCTGTATTAATGACTGCGTTGTTGTTTTATTTGCGAAGTGACTGGCAACACTCAGTACGACCAAGGCGAGGGTGGCAAGACTGAACTCTCCCTTGTTGCGTTTTCGTGCCGTCATCCCGGGTGGCAGCCAGCGGAGCCCACGCAACGTCACTTCCTGAGGTCTCTGCGACAGAGCATGAGCCATGCACTGCCCGGAAATCACCTCGTAAGTCAACTCATCATCATCATCAACAAATAGTCATTAGTTTTATGTAATATCAAATATAGTTAAAAAAATATTGTAAAAGTTGACAAAGGGAATGGACCCAGGAGTCCGTGGAGAATAAAAAAAAAATGAATCTCGTAAGTCAACTCATCATCATAATCAACAAAAATAAATCTAAATAAAAATTTATAAAAAAAACTCTTAAGTCAACTCATCATCATCATCATCATCATTTCAGCCGTAAGACGTCCACTGCTGGACATAGGCCTCCCCATCGATCTCCAAAAGGGCCGGTTGGAAGCGGCCAACGGAATAAAACCGTGTTAAAAATTGTTGACGCACAATTTTTTTTTATCGCGGATGGTCGGTGGTCAAACGCTGATAAGTCCGTGTTTGACCACCAACTCGCCTGTTGGTAAGCGACAATGTGGTCGAAGATGAAGCACGCAGACTTAGAAGATACCTATTCCCTCTGGCCTTGTAAAGGCCCAGATTATATCTCTCAGGAAACAAGCTATCCTTACTAATATTATAAAAGCGAATGTAACTCTGTCTCTCTGTCTGGATGTTTGTTCGCTTTTCACGACTAAACGACTAAGCCGATCTTGACGAAATTTGGCAGGGAGATATCATTAAGACGGACATAGAGTACTTTTCTCCCCAAAAAATGCGGAAAAACTGGAAAATCGCGGGTAACGCTGCGGGATTCAACTAGTTTATTATAATTTCAGAATAAAACCATGCTGGGGTCGTACATCCAGCAGAGCTTGTTTGGTGCTATAACGCCGTTGCCGGCAGTGCTCTCCTACTACCCCCAGCAAAGGCAACAGCAGTTCAGGCTGCCTGTAAGTATCATATTGTTGAAGTGTTATAACGCTCCAATCACGTTTTTTGACGCAAAAAACATCGAAACTGGATTTTTGGTATAATTTTTCTATCAACTATTAAGATCTGTAGAAAATTCAGTTGCTGTATTAAATAGATCTGTATTTTTTTAGGGTTCTGTACCTCAAAAAAAAACGGAACCCTTATAGGATCACTTTGTTGTCCGTCTGTCAGTCCGTCTGTCTGTCTGTCCGTCTGCCAAGACCCTTTTTCTCAAGAACGCGTAAAGATATCAAGTTAAAATTTATATCAAATACTCAAATCTGCGGTTTCTTTTAGCTGTGAAAAAATCAAACTTTTCAAGTTTACGCGATCAAAAGATATGACCGTTTATGTCGCATATTTTGCGATTTCAGAAGGAAATCAAAACCTATAGGGTACTTCCCGTTGACTTATCGTGAAATTTGGCTAGAGGCAAGGTCTCACAGCACATATAAAGGAATAAATCCGAAAGTTATACCTAAATTTGAAGTTATATCATTAAAAAATAATTGTTTTTCTATTACAAACTTACATTATGTAGTTGGAATGTATGGAATAACCTTATTGTCCACTACAAAGTTAAGTTTGTCTTTCAATATTTCAACTTTATTGTTGTTTTTTTTTTGTTTAGACTCGCTCTCTGAGGATTCCATCTAACGGAACCCTCAGATCGCGAGCCCTACTCGTACTTGTCCGGTTTTTATTGCATGTAGCGGTTTCAGATTTTGATAAAACTCAACATATCCATTTATTACCTCCAATTTACAAAAGTAGTTTATCGTAAAACTTTAGGAGGGAAAGTTTGAGAATGGATTTCGTTAAATTACTGTCATAAAATAAACATTTTTATGTTATGGTTTACTTATTTTATATTTATCTTGAAAATTACGGCTTCATTTATTCGTTTTATGCCCTAAAATACAAATACTTAAAATTTAACGGTTCATTTTGTAATACGCCTCTTAAAGGTATTTGCCCACTGCTGCTGCATTAAGTGGCCTTATAAGTTTTACTTATAAGTTAAGCAATGCTCATAATTGCTGTCAACTTCTCGTTGACGGAAATTGTCACAGGTGAAAACACATTTTAAGCTTTGCTTAACTTAAGTAACGTTTATAAGTAAGGCCGTTTATCTTAAGTCAGGAATGTAGTAATTTCGAGAGGCTCGATAGATGGCGCTGTTTGGTAAGTAGCACAGAATAATAAAAAACAGAATCCGTCACGTGATATACAAAGCGTACAAGGCCGTCTGCCAAATAGTATGTAACTTTATACAGGGGGGGTGGGGGGAGTTACACAAGACCCCTTTTCTGTTAGCGTTAACTATAACAAAATCCTGTTAGTTTCCATGATAAAGAAGAATGTTGTTTTATTTTGATCCACATTATCTGCACTTGAGCAAGTCCTTCCACCTTAATCCCCCTTCCCACTTCCCAAATAGCTCATAAATTAAAGTAACAACTAATAATTGTAAAAGTTTTAACAGGGTTGATTTAAAAGGTAAATGTTCTTATAGAAAATCAACGGGCTCCATAGCACAGGCTTTGCCTAGTTTAGGGCCCACAGTTAAATCTATGTACACATGTATAAATAGTAGGTAAATTATATTGGCTATTCTTAAGTACTGTAATCTTTTTAGAAATAAATATATTACATTATATTTATATTACACGGGAATGATGATAAGAATGTTATTATTACCAGGAGATGGACGAGACGAGCGATGAGGAAGAAGGGCAGGGCTCTGGGGCGGGGAGCCGGTCGCACGGGCTTGCCGGTGTGAGTTCGGCGCTCGGCGCGAGCGCGCTCGGCTTGCAGACCGCCGAGCCGACGCTCGGCGAGGCGCATGACATGTCCGTCAGCACGCTGCACATGTACGACCTGCATCTCTCGCAGGTATGTACATAATACATATTATTGTTTTCCTATTACTATTTATCTATCCAGGCCCTAGTTGGTGTTGCAACGGGGCATTTACACTATTTCTAGTTTGTATTAGTGAAAACATGTTTTTGGCTTTTGTGTAACTGTTTATCTCATATCTACTGTATTAATTAGCAGCTGTATGTTTTCCTTGTAAAATAAAATAAAATAATACACAACAAAAAATAACATAACTAATCGGTTTAATTATCTGTGAGATATCTTATGGACAGTTATATGATAAATTAACTGGTGATTTACCGTGATAAGGTTGCGGATGGTGCTTCCGATATTTCGGCGCAGTTATATGCACCATGTTCATCAACACCCACCTACAAGATGGACAGACGTCGTAAGAGAGACCGCGGGGAAACGCTGGATGCAGGTCGCTTCCAACCGGCCCTTTTGCAGATCGATGGGGAAGGCATATGTCCAGCAATGGACGTTCTATGGCTATTATGATGATGTTGGAGAGTCCTAATTTGTGTTTAATATCTAATAAAAAGCTGCTCAGTCTAACTGTATTTGTAGTGTTAGTTTTAGCTTGTATTTTGTATAGTTAATAATGGCACTTTCCCATTTTAAAAAAACATAAATCCACATAAAGCCACATCAAAGAAAACAATTAAAATTACTACAAAAATAATTAAGTTATAAGTAATTTTTTTATTTAATTCAATGTTACGTACAAACATGAACAACCGTGATAGTTTAAAACAACGTTATGGACGGGTTGTCGGTCATCATCGTCATCAGCCAAAAGACATCCACTGCTGAACATAGGCATCCCCCTTTAACCTACACTCTGACCGACAACCTGCCTTTTGCACTGGATGCCCGCCGGGGGGAGACATTAGGGGCAAACAAGGGACATATTCCTTAGTATCATTATTGTTCGTGTTAATTACAGTTTGTGCATTTTTAAATGTCTGAAATTTGAATTTGCCGCCATAGGTTAAACGTACCACCTTAAATTGATTAGTTTGGTATGTGATTACAGGCTGGTGTGAACGTTTCCGCTTGTTGCACGAACAACTGCAACACTAGAACGCGGGAAGAGCCGCGGCAATGGGCGAGTGGGGAGGACACGCCGCTGTTACTGCGGCCCTAACATTGGACGCGGGCCGATGGCCACGCGCTCGCCGTATGGCTCTAGTGGGCACTCTCGGCCACCGCAAACGACGTAACTGTCTTCCACACGTTTACGATTGTATTCAGAAATGTCCGACAGGCATGTAACCGTGGACATACGCCAGTGGCCACGTGGTTCAATCCATCTGTCTACTTGGACCTTTTTTTTCAGTCAGTGCGATCCAACGGATTCCGAACTTTTTCAGTCAGTGCGATCAGACTACAACGTACGGGCAAACGTAGACGCACGCTCGTTCGTCATTGCTCTGGTGTCCACACTTTGCTCGCAAAGTAATAGGCTACCGGACTGATATTTGTTTATTGTTTGTAAATAAAATCTGACCATAAATAGAGCCAACAGATAACAAAAAAATATTAATCAAGTTACAAGCTCTTTATGTCTTGCTAGACAGAGAGCGCACTATACACATAAATACAAAAACATCAATTGAGGATAAGTTATACAAACACCATTCACTGTGCGGGAAAGGAACAGAGTACACATACACACGCATCGCATCAGCAACCATTAAACGTCCACTACTGGACAAAGGTCTCCCTCTTAAAGAAGAGTGTTGCCATAATACCCACGCTTGTCAGGCGGCTTGGGGATCGCAGTGCGTTCACCGTGTACTAATAGAACTGTTCTGGTCGCAGTTTTAGGACTTACCCGGGTCCACCAGTTAGGGTAGTTGCCAGGATCAGAGCATCTCATCCTGATCCAACCAAAAACTTTAACGCTTATCTATACTCTATTCGGCTAATTTAAATTCTTTAGTATACATATGACATATAATTAAATTTTTCAATAAGCCTGTTATTAAAAAAAACTAACATAAATGTCCGATAGCCTATTCAGCGAGCACTGGCGCACGCGAGTGATTACTTCGTTCTTGCTCGCTATTTCCACTCGCTCGCGTTTGTTTGTGTGCACTCGCTACGTCTGTACACGGCATTACAGCTAAAACGATTTTTACGTCATCGCGTGTAACATTTCGCCAGCGAGATACTAACTTTATAGGTATTAGTTTATCGTATGCTATAAATAAGGGGGTTATTCTAAAAGAGTATGCTAAGCTGAAAGAGGCTTTTTAAAACCACAGTTATGAAGAACTTTTATTATGGACCAACCCTGAAATCGCGCAAAAACTAAAGCTTTTCTATACTTGATTATCATGATTGCAAGCTTATTCAAAAAAATTACATTGTTAAATGTTTCTGAAACGATTTATTTATATAGTGCATAACTGCATATAACTGATTTAAATTACCTTTGAGGCATAACATGAATATTTTTAATGTCACCTAACACAAATTTTATTTCATGTTTAATGCAAACAATCTTTTTCTTTCCTTCGCCGAGTCGTGCAAGTGGTCCTTCTTTCTATGAAACGGCTGTTTTTTTAACGATTTTAGAGTTGATCTCTTAGCAAAAGTATTTTAGATTTCGACTTTGCACCCTCTTTCAAAATAATCAGGTACATTGTTGTGAAATTCGATGGCCACATTTGTGATACCGGACTCGCCGAGACAAACCGGGACAAGAAAAGTCAACTGTTCGGTTTACGCTACTAGGTACATAAACATGTCACATACAGCCCGCCGAACTTATCTGTACAGGTGATTTGGGGAGCCACAAACGTACTTTTTGAACAAAACTAACAGCCTACTGATAAATATTTTGATGCTCTAATTTAGCCAACTGCACAGATAAGCTGGTCGCACTGTAGGTATATTTTTACAAGCTTTTATATAACTTGCAATGTTTGTTAGTTTGTATAGGTCAAATCTTGCAAGATGAATTAAAACCAGCTCCTCCTAACAGATTTCGCATAAATATTTAGTTCTGGTGACAATACAATATTCAATACCCAATATATTGTAATATTTTCAAAATGGCCGCCTCCACAAGATGGCGGATGGTGTATATTTTTGTCAACCCTGTTAATATGGATATCAAATTAAAGAGTAGGACACGATACAATTTGTGACGTTATTTTAAAATGGCCGTGGCCACTAGGCGATGGATTACATTTCCTTTGCTAATGTTAAAAGCTTATTTTTAATTTTATTTTTTGTACTTTTATATACTTGCCACAAAAATTACCTTTAAATTAAATTGTTAGTATATTGAACAGGTTTGGTGTGATATTATTTTGAATATGTTTTGTTATAAAAACATAATAATTATGTAATCTACTATAGCGTGAATCAAGTTAATGTTGCCTGGATAACTTACTAAGGCGCGCGTGATATTAAAAAAAAACAAGAAATCGTTAATTTCATAGACATGTCTCGGAGTGTCTTGGCGAGATTCGAACCGGGGTAAAACTTATTTTAGCCCTAGTCATCCCGTCGGCAACAATCTTCTGTATTTACTTCTCCATAAGCAATAGTGTTCGTTGATCTTTGACGTAGCCTTGTTTTTTTTTACAAACGCGTAACGTGTGTTTTTCGGATTTTTCAATGTCATGAAATATCTACTCTGTGTCATTAGTCTCTATAACCACATTACCTTGTAACGCGGCCGCGTTACGTTATCTGCAAGAATTCAAGTTTGATAAATGCTATGAGGTACGTAACTCGTTTGTTTTGAACGGTCACAAAAACGTTGAGTAATCTTGCGCGTTTCGTGCGCTTTTTTCAGGAGAATGCAGTATCCAATCGGAAGACGCGTTTGAATTTTATCACCATGATTAACGTGTAATTCGTGACCATGGTTACTGTGTTATAACACGTTTACTGCGTGTTACTGGCGTGTTTTTTACAGTATTAGGTCCCAGCTGTTGCTAATATTCGTTGAATATATAGCTATTGTCTTTCATTCTCGCTCTAAAGGACAACGTAGACACTGTAATAGTACTCAAACAGTACACTTACAATAGAATTTCAAGTGACAACAGGCTATTGGCGTCGTTTGATTTTGCCATTAATTTGTTGACGATGTTGGGTTACATATTTTTACTTTTTTCTTCACCTGACTTTTCGTCAATTACCGTCCTCCCCAAAAAATCACAAAGCTCGTTCCTGTACTAAATTATAGTTTGAATTATTAATGAAGACTTATTCTTGTGTACTTTGTAAGTGTGTACATACTAAATAAAAAAATAAAAAAACAAAAACCAAAACAAAAAAAAGAAGCTAATCATACATTTTTAGAAATAGTCAAAAATTTCCACAATATTTTCCTCTACTTATCTGTTCTTTCGGTATTTTCTAAATGCATCTGGCTTCCATAACTTCTTAAATGTCGATTTTAAAATGATAACGTACTTATGTGCAAAACATGATTAATTACGATTGTCTTAGTTATCTAAATATAATTTTAGGGAATGTATGCTGGAAAATAAAGGATATTCTAGTGAGACCAACCAGAATACTATAACTCGTAACAAAAAATTTAATATAAAAGCAATAAAAATAATAAAAATATGAACTAAAACTATCCCTTCTACCGTTCCAATATAAAAAAATATCTATGGTACATACAAGCTTCCGCACCTTTTTAACCGACTTCAAAAAGGAGGAAGTTATCAATTCGACTATGTTTTTTTAGCTCAAATAAACGAAGTAGTTAAGTAAATTAATAGCGCAAAAAAAATTGTAGGTATGTAATTATTTTTGCATGTAAAATATTATTTACTTTTACAAATTTCAATCGGTGTTTTGTATATCATTTATTATACTTAGATGTCAAAATGAGTGTGTTATAATAGGCCTTTCCTAATGTTTCATTTATTAGAAATAACACGCTTAGCAAAGGATATAATTAAATACATTACACAAACTAAAAAAATATTTTAAATTGGCTGATACATTTCTAATAAACGTTCCAAGTTTTTGGTGGTGAAAATTTTTTTGGACATTTTTGCACGCACGGTCATCTGACAAAATAAGCAAAGGATAGAGAGCGGTTGCGCTCTTCTCTCCCGCAAAGCATGTGTTATAGTCACCGCGTTACCAACTAAGTCATAGGGCCATAAAAGTCATACCATAAGACCTGAAAGTGCGAGCGAGATAGACAGATATGACATGTGGGTGCGAGCGAAATGAGCAATGATTTATGACCTGACGACTCAGATGGTAATGCGTTTATTATAGTATAGCATTTTTATGGCGCGCGCACGGCTTGACGTCATACAACGTGCTATAGAGCGCTCTCTGTCTAGCATGAAATTAAAATACTTATAGCTTGTTTATTTTTGAACAAATTTTAATTTTGTTTTCGATGGGCAAATTTTATTTTATGATCATATTCTTTAAAAGGTAATTTAAACAATTATGAAACATGCATAATATTATCTTAGATAGACAACTGACGTTGTATATATATTCACACAACTTAGAAATAGAAAAATACTAACTAACATGAAACTAACGTAAATAGTCACTTAAAACTATCTAAATTTGAACTTTTTGAGGTGTCTAGCCCCGAGGTACGCCTGTTTCAGGGTAGTGTACGTCTGGGGCCTTGCTACTACATGTTTTAATCGATTCTGCAGAGCAAGTACCGTTCTTTGTTGTTCGTCAAATTTGACAGTTGAGATCATCAAATTCGATAAAATGCCATTTTGATCAGTACTCGCTATGATCGATTCTTTGGCATTTTATCGAATTTGACGATCGATAAAGAACGGTACTTGCACTGCAGGGCCCCAAGTGGTGCTCTATTCTGGACTTGATTTCTATGCAGTGGTCACATCAGACATTCACAAAATCTAAACTAACATTGACTATATTAAATGTTATTTGTATCTGACGAATATCTAGTGTACTCGTGCTTCTACGTTGCTTCTAGTACAATAAGGATTTTGGGATAAATTATTTTTCTCTATAGATATTTGTTATGCTAATTTTAGCCTAACCTGAAATAAAATATTAATTACATAAAAGATTAAAATTAACCTAACCTAAAACAAATTCTTTCAATTCAATTAAATCTGAAACAAAAATTTGTGATAATGGTAATTAGTAATAATGATATTAATTAATTATATTATATTATGATATTAATAAGAAAATAAAATATTTTAAACTTTCAGCAAATAGAATAATATGTAGTCATTGCAGACAATAAATATTATTAATGAAATAAACAATTGTACTCGTTTCCTCAGTTCACCTTGTCGACACGTGTTTCGCCTCTTCACGAGGCATCCTCAGGACGTGTTGACTCTCCGTGTTGATCAATAATCAATTAAATAATGTTAATAGCCATTGCATATTGTTTGCTGAAATTTTCCAATATTTAATTTTAAATTAATATCATTATTAGAAGAAAAAAACCTAAAATCCTTATTGTACTCGAAGCGACGTAGATGCGGAATTACACTAGAGATTCGTCATATACAAATAAAACATGGACTTTCGCAAAGTGACGCCTGATTCAATCAACTATACTAAATTTATTCATATTTATAATATTAAAAAGCCGCATTTAGATCGCTGCGGGCAAGGTGCCCAAAAAGCTGGCGATATTATGTCGTTTAATGACAATACTTACTCTATTAATTATATAATTTTAAAGAAATCACTCTGTATTAAACATTTTAATTCTCATAATCAGTAACTAGATAAGACAAACTCTTCCTCATTATTGCAGAACGATAATGATGCTTTAGTTAGGAATGTGTATTCGAAACATATAGGAAGAAAAATTTTTTAAACTTGAAATAACTTGCATCATATGTACTATAAATATGTCATCTTAATTCGCTTAAAAGTCTTCCCTGTTTATGTGAAATGGCTTTTAAGACACACTCAAGCCTTTGTAAAAATACCTCATTTTATTGTACTTAATAAGGTATAAGGTACTTTCACCTAATCAAGGTAAAAAGGTATAATATAATAAATAAAAAATAACAACATTTTAATAATTTAGATTTTAACACAACCTTCTCGTGAATTTTTCATTCGGCACATTTTTTGGTCAATGTGCCGAATCGAATCTAAAGTGCCATTGGGATAAAAAAAACAATGTCCTTACAATTAATTGAAAGCATGCCTGTCTGTGCCTATATTGTACTGATAAATTATACCTTTTTAAAATCTTTGAAAGCAATGCAATAATATATCAGTTATTGGGTTTAGTAATTAAGTGTAGTTGCAATACAATTAAGGAATAGCGTTCACTGCCGTCTGAACTCGAAATAGGTGTTGATTTGTAACTATGCAATATTTAAGGATAATCTACTGCTGATTCTATATCCAATAATAATAGTAAAAAGTACACATTTAATCCAACTTATGCAGCCGCAGCCGGTCGGCCTCGTTTGTAGACAAACACTTTTACACTGAAAGTGGTGGGTGATTATCAAATAGAGCTTATTATGGCAATTTGTTGTCTGGTTCATTAACCATAAACATTTTATAAACCCTACAGTTTTAAAAACGATTTTAGACCACTGGTCAGAGGGTCTTTGCTAATAGATGTTCTGTTAATATTGCACGGTAGAATGGTATATTATTTAGATAGTACGATAGTACTTAGGTTATGTTTTTTGTCCATGTGTATACAGAAGTTTCCAACAAGAAATTTAGTTGTAATTTTAAAATATCTATTGTTCCATGGATGCTTTTGTATCGTCTATAGATACATAATTAAACAGTTCTTGCAAATCGTAGCCAAATGGTTTTATATATAAATAATTATAGAAATAATAAATATTAAGTCTTTAAGTGAGCGCTAGTCCTTAGTTTTACATATAGCTTTTAGTAGCATATCACGATGCTCATATACTGCGTTAGCCGAAATAGCCGTTATAAGTCGAAAGGGGTCAGTTTTTCTCATCATTATTAACAACTTATACAGAGCAATGAAACAATGATTTCTACGAGGGTATGCCATAAGAAATTAGATACACTAAAATTATAAAATTTATTCGTTATTACTAAACGATATTTTCAAAGTATATTAACCTTGGACACGTATAGATTGTTCCACAGAAAAGAGAACTAAATAGAACGGAAATGAGAAGGAAAATATGTTACCAGGCATTATGAGTGAACCTTGATTGAACATTCTTATTTAGATCAACGTGTCGAACTCCGCATCACAGTTGCTAACTGATTTCGAATGACTGACGTTTCGTTTTATGGGTGCAACCGGCTACAACAAATTTCTTACAAAAATGCTTTTACAGCCATCCTAATAAAAAAAAAATACTCTCCTGTAGACACCTCAAAAACACCGACAATCTCGAACATCTTGCTTTTAAACCGCTTGAGGTGAGTAATATAAATTTACTGTTCAATTTAAAATTTACAGTCATAACAATAAAAACAACTTGACACCTTGTAGGAAATCTACAACTTCATAATAATATCTTAAAAATTATAGTAAAAAGTATATATTTTCATCAGGCATGACCTTCGAATTATAAAATCAAATTTAAATTGAGAATTAACTCAGCTGTGTTCAATATCTACGTAACTTTCGAAATTGGTGCCTTTTGTCATTGGCGCATCTAAGAAAATTTTTGATTGTATATTTTCATGAAATTAAACTGTAACAATGTATGTTTACAGTTGGTTATTTATTCTCGCCATTGTAAACTCGCGTCCTATAAATCCATTTTAGTTATATGCTTTTTGAGCTTTACGTACCAATCACAAGCATCTCTCTTTTTCAGGATAAAACAAAACCTACTCACGAAAATCTCTATTTCACATTGGTGTAGATTTTATAAATTAACTAAAAGTACTGCTTTTCACTGATGTCACTCAAATACCAAAAAAACTCGTACTTTTAATGCAATTTTGAAATAACAAATAGCTTTATTTATAGGTAGTACAATAAAACCTTTATAAGTTCTGGTTTCCTAGCGGCGCCGTCATGTAGCTGCCGCAACGGCCGTCATGCAAATGGAATAGTGCTAACAGACGCACGAACGCGGCTGACCTCAACCGCCGTCTGACCAATGGGAGGGAAAGAGGGGGAAATATGATATTCTCACTCTTTCTCTCTCGTTGGTTGGACGGCGGTCCGTCAGCCGCGTTCGAGTTTCTGTTAGCACTAGAAGAACCACTTTTTGACGTTACGGTTTCAAATACCGCTCTCTAGGAAACCGCGCCATTTTGTATACATATACAACGTTCTAGTGACGTCATTCACCTGATGTATTACGGACACATAATGCCGGCACTGCCATCTTAGGTAACCAGAGCTAATCTTTCCGCCCTATACAACTTTACTAAATTCACCGATGCCTGTGTGCGTATATTATTAACTGTTCTTTTTAAATAAGTCTTATTTATCGTAGAACCTAATACAGAATACAAGAAAAGGGTATGCTAAGCCGAAAGGGGTTCGTTATACCATAGAGAAAGTTATACTCATCATTATGAAGTACTTTTACCATGAAAAATGCAGTTCCATAGAAAATTGTTATTCACACTTGACTAAATGTATGGAACAGCTGATATTTTTTTTCGCGATATCAGAGTTAGTCCCATAGTAAAAATTGTTCATAATGATGAGTATATCACATTTCGGCTTAGCATACCCTTTCCTTATAACCCTGTAAAATTATTTCTCCTAACGAAAAATAATCATCTTTGAACAGTCTCTTCTGAAATGTACCTATCCTTATGATTATGTAATGTCAATAAATGCACGTTACAATGTTAACCTTTTGTAAATTTTTTGTAGGAACTTATTCGCACACATATTCAGAAACGACATTTGCGGCCTTAGATCACTGCCAGCTTTAGGAAGACTAGACTCAGAGCTAGGCCCTCATTCTCTATGTCATACGAGATACCTTACCATAAACGTGACGTCATAACATGACAATGTTACAGAAAAATAGACTCAGTAGTCTCTATGAGCACATCAACGTAACGCGGCTGCGTTACTTTATCTGCGTAGAATTGGCAATGTCAGGTTTGCTAACGCGATGAGATTCGTAACGCGCTCGTTTTGAACGGTCAAAATAACGTGGAGCAAGCTTAAACGTTTTGAGTGCGTATCCAACAACATGTAGTATCCAATCGAGAGACGCGTTTAAATTTTTCAGGCTTAGCATGGGTCGTGGACAAATTATCTTTCCACCGTTTTTATCCCGCAAGAAAGAGACAAACATACTATCCTTATTCTAGCATTGTCGCATGTACGTGTGGATAAAAACGGTGGAAAGACAATTTGTCCACGGCCCGTGCTAGGCCAGCTGGTTACAGTGTTATTTGTAATCCTGGTTACCATGTTATTTGTAATTCTGGTTACCGTGTTATTTCTACCGTTGTTACTGTATTATAACACGTTTACGTCGTGTTACTGGCGTACTATTTGGTTTCATAAAGAATTAGGGCTCTGGTCTATACCAAAACGTGAAGACAGCGCAGTTTTGCTCAAAACATTGTCGTAAACGAGTGTAAAATATTAAATGCATAATAATGCCTTTGGGTTTTTAGGTGTTTTAAGGTTTCTTTTGTAAAAATATGGCTAAAACATTAATAAGGTGAAAATTATGATAATATAATCTTTATATCATAAATTAATAATTTGTTACTGTTTGGCGGCACAATCACTTGCGGCTTGCGTCCAACGCTGGCCTGTCACTGTCTCAAGAGTATTCTATCAGTCTATCCTTGTCATCTGTGTACCTTGTCGTTTCAATCGGAATTAGTGCGCCAGGCTAGCTCTTGTCCAAGCATCAACTAACCGAGTCCGTGTTAATTTTGCGATTGAAATGTAAAGAGCCAACTTTTCTAGCACCATCTATCTCGCTCCCGAATTTCTAAAATTGTAAAGATACAAACTGATTGAATGTGCTTAAAGTGTAAAATCGTTGTATGAATAAATAATAACATTACAAAATGTTCAGTAAAATGAAAATTTTAATATTAAGAAAAATACTAGAATTGATTTAAGAAAGTATGAAACCATTTTTTTGCTTAAAAAGACGACCAACTGCTTGATTACAAACTGCTTAGTTACAATGTCTTATAAATAAACTTAAATAGATACACAAAGCCAAAGCAATACTATGTGATAACGCTTAGGCCGATCGTGCCTCTATCGCTTGTTCCGCGCTCTCGCTTGCACGCGCGGCTCAGGCGGAACGTGACAATGTTCGTGCGTGCAGCCGCCGTTCATCGATTTATAAGACGTTATCACGTCAAAAATACTCAACATTTGTAATGTAATTTCTTTAAACGTACAGCTTATATTTTACGTAAGTTAATTCAATCGAGCGAGATAAAGGATGCACAAAGCAATGAGGTCTTTCACAACGACCTCGTCTTCCTCTGTATTAAAACCATTGCCTAAAGACAGCGTTCCGATGTTGGCGACCGCGACCGGCGAGCGTGACAGGCGACCGCGTCTCAAAATAGAGTTTTAAACAATGCAATATGGAGTGCTAAACAATGCAAGCGATCGCATCGTGCGACTTGTGGGTCCTATACATTGTTTAGCACGCTATGCGCCATAAAAATGCATACTGAGCAGTTGGTCGCGCGAAGGGGTCGCTGCTTGAATGCTACCTTTAGACGTAATGTGTTGCTGAAATGGCTGGTTATTATTCTACTAACCAAATTTGTACATAGTATATAAATAGTTCAAGTTAAGGTATATATTGTGATATAATTATTTTCGACCGCTCGCCTAGTTTATAGACCTAGTTTTTTTACACAAATTCAATTTGTCTATATGGATTTGGTAATATTTCTGTACCAAGTTTGCTAATGCATAGTAAATAGATATGATTGAAAAAATACTCGTTCTTTTATTATTTTTATTCATATATGGCTCATTTAATATACAGTTATGATAACCAACTAGTTGGTCGGTGTAAGATATGCTGAAGCTTACTATTGTCGATTGGACAAATAGTTTATCTATATTATATATATAATATAGAGATTATATATTACTATACTCTATAGTATATGTATATAATATTATAGTTTTTATTTGAAAGCATAGAGTAACGTTCAGATTGGTCCCACATACATTTATTTTATCAAAATCGTTTCAGTAGTTTGGTTTTAAAATCAAAATAACTAGAAATAAGTTTTATTAATGCCATAGTTGGCAAACAAGCAGACGGGCCTGATGGTAAGCAGTCACCGTCGCTAATGGATACTTGTAACACCAGAGGCGTCACAAATACGTTGCCGACCCTTTAGGACTCGATTAACTCGCCTTAGCTAAGTAAACGAAATTGCGTATTTACTACTATTGAAGTCGGTTTTTTAAATTAATAGATTGTTATGATAACCACTAAGTTGGTAGGTGTGGTTATTGCAACGTCGAATGGACAAAATTAAATATTTTTTTAATGAAAGGTGAAAGGAAAACAAGCATAGGGTAGGTATGATCGAAGACTTGACAACACCAATTCTAGTAAGTAATCGATTTTATAATTATTAAGTAGGTATACAAGTTTTTTTTTCTCGATTAGATAGACTATGTACTTTTAATGTATAATTTTGACCTTTCGAAAGTGTATTTGTACCCAATTAAAATAAAGATATTGGAAAAACATCCAATGACGATATAACCATTTGACTGCTCAATTACCCCGACTTAAGCCAAAGGTAAACATTTTCAGCATAATCTTTTTCAAGCGGACCAATCCTAGGCGCGAATTGAATAAATGACTTTTGGGCAGTCGCAAGCGCCATACGACGCGATCGACGTGGCTTACGACGTGCACAAGCAAAATATGACTCCTGCGCGATCAAGTGGTTATAAATTATCTTTGCCGAAGACACTGAATAGACCAAGTACGTAAAGCAGGGTGTTCTTCGACTTTTATTATGACGGACCATATTTAAATCCGCCCTTACCACAGATCACCACGCATCCCTCCCGGATTGGTCCTGTTAATTGTGTCACACTTTCACCCTGGCTGGGTGTGATCAGACAGATCTCTCAGATCAGACAAACAAGGGAGATATGTCATAGTACAATATTTAGATAGCCCGTTGGTCCAATTAGTAGTGAACCTACCTTCTAAGCTTGGGGGCGTGGATTCGATTCCCAGCTAGGACAAACATTTATGTGATGAACTGTTGTGTTTGTTCTATATCTGGGGCCTTACGGACAACTGCTATTGCGGCACCTAATCCGCTCAGTTGGAAAATCACGCGAACGTGAACCTTATCGCGCCTAGATACGGTTTGCGGTCGCGTGATTTTCCAACGTGCCGCAATAGCAGTTGTCCGTAAGGCCCCTGGTTGTGAATATCTATTTAAGTATGTATTTAAAACTTTATATGTATATATATATCAGTCTCTGGCACCCATATCACAAGCTTTGCTTAGTTTAAACAAATACAAATTAATTTACTGGGCATTATAAAAATTTACAAAATAATATATGAACCCATTGACTTCGAGCTAGTAATAAATACAATAGTAATAAATACAATAGTAATAAATACTAGTAGTAGTAGTTTGGGGTCAGATGACCGTGTGTGCAAAAATGTCCCGAATATTTATTTAAATATTGTTCGTGTTCAAATGTCTCCTTTTTTTTCAAATATACTAACCAGCTTGACGCAAAATTGAAGTATGGCTCACTTACTCATTTTTCACGTACACTAAGACTAACTAGTGCTACACCAATGGACTATAATAGTCAATATAAAAAGGGTGACAAGGTGGTCTGCTGGATGCTGGACGACTAGAATAGAGTTCGAGGAGGAATTGAAGCGACTCTTCTTATAATATCTGGGGCCTTACGGTCAACGGCTAACTTGTATTTCTTCATGATAAGCTCAGGGGCCTTACGGACAACTGCTATTGCAGCACCAAACTAACATTAAATCCGCTCAATTGGAAAATCACGTGACCGCGAACCGTATATGGGCGCGTTAAGGTTCCCGTTCGCGTGATTTTCCAACTGAACCGATTTAACGTTAGTTTGGTGCCGCAATAGCAGTTGTC
This sequence comes from Agriopis marginaria, assembly GCA_932305915.1. NCBI lineage: Eukaryota > Metazoa > Arthropoda > Insecta > Lepidoptera > Geometridae > Agriopis > Agriopis marginaria. Next base: position 13,388,924 of record OW029916.1, on the reverse strand, counting down.
CGTAAGGCCCCTGAGCTTATCATGAAGAAATACAACATTAATGTACCTAGTTAAGGACTAGGTAGATTGAAGGTCACGAAGAAAATTATATCAAAATACGTCCACGTTTAGGTTTATGCTACTAGGTATTATAGATATAACTAGCGAGTTAAAAGATTTTATAGTGCTAATATTACTTATTAGCATTGTTTTTTGTCATACCCAATGGGCTTGTGTCCTAATTTTTATTTAATATATCATTAAAATCTAATCATATATAGAGCACATCAACGAAAACAAAAAATTTTTTTTTTAGTTATAAGTATTTTAATTTCATAGGCAGAGAGAGACAGACAGCTAGCTAGCTAGATAGAGAGCGCACTATAGCACGTGATTACGTCAAGCCGATGCGCGGCATACAAACGCTAACATTATACTGTTAACAGACGCTCGAACGCGGCTGACGGACCGCCGTCCAACAAACGGGAGAGAAAGAGTGAGAATTTCATATTTCCCTCTCTTTCTCTCCCATTGGTCAGACGGCGGTTGAGGTCAGCCGCGTTCAAGCGTCTGTTAGCACTATCTCTAGTATAGTATATTTCTCTATGGCACTATTAACTAACACACGCTTGGCGAAAAAGGGACAGAACATCCGCTCTCTATCCCCACCAAATACTTTAAACGCTCATAATAGATTAATCAGCTAATGTACCTAATTGTTTTTTCAGTATGTGTAATGTACTTAGTTATATTCATCGCTAAGCCTGTTATTTGTAATAAATTAAACATTAGGACACATGCCATTATGGGATACCTTACTACCCAACATGTGGCTACTACAACATTAATTAACTACTTATATGTGGTTTATTATGAGCCCTTCTAAATTCCAAAAAAAACATAATGTTAAACGCACACTTATGTATTTTGACGCGTCCGAACACTAGCTAAAGCGTGACAAAACTAGTTCGAAATATTATGTCCAACTTTTATCCGTGGTCATATTTTTTCTGGCAGTTTTTGGACCATAGTCCATCTAGCTTTTTTTGATGATGCGGCCTACGATGGAGCACGCTTGCCTAGAAGAAACCTATTCACTCTCGAGCTCTTAAGTTATCAATGCTTTATAATAATACTTATTTTTCAGGTTCTCCCAAAAACACCGCATTAATTTGCAGGCTTGCAAGTCGCATCCTCACGACGTCAACCTTCGCTGAGCCCACGTGTTAGTTTCTATATTAGTAATTACAAATATCCACCCATTGTTCGTAAGAAATAATAACGTATAATGAACTATGATATTGCTCTAACTTAGCTTTGATTGTAGGTGTTGGCACAGTCTGAAAGTTTTGCGCACTATCGACATATTTTTTTTTGCTACGAAATAGGCAAGTGTTTGACCACAATTTACCAAAAGTGATGACACTACTTGGTGGGAAGTGATGATGTGGTCGAAAATGTAGCACGCTTACATAGGAAATACCAATAATTTTTTTTAATAACGCCCGGATTTACAGGTTGGGAATTTATTATCTGTTGTTCTACTTTAGAGTGTGTACTATAATTATGACAAGTTTAACGCTTTTACCGTTTTTACATTAGAGCTAGTACAAAAATACGTAAAAAAATACGTTTGTTGTATGGGGACCCCTTTTGATTTTGACTTGTTTTTCTGTGTAAATTTCAACTGGCTATATATTACGGTTCGAAAGATACAGCCGTTAATAGGTAGGACAGACGGACAGACAGACAGACATCGTAGGCTTAGTATTAGGGTCCCGTTATAACCCTTTGGGTACGGAACTCTAAAAATAGACGCGGGTAACGATTTCCACACCTCTGCTGTTCGGTTCAAAAAAATGACTGAGTGTTGTTTGATAGAGTTTTTGTATATGAGATGTACCTAAACTTGCTGTTTGTTTCTGGCCGTACCTTCTTCAACTTTCTTTTCTTGATGAGCGCTGAAGTATTATTTCCAGGGTGTGCATATTGTACCTACCCGCGTAAAAAATAATCAGAGGTTACAATACAATTGCATCGGTCGAGTCCATAAAGTCAAATTCAATTTTATTCAGTTAAATTACAATATTTGGCTATATATTAGCTGGTTTTGGTGTGTCTTCCGGACTATCTTGTGTTTCATAGCATAAAAAAGTATAATATACCAATTTAGTTTTTATTCTATCATAATAATATTAATATCTTTATTTTCATCTCCATGCGCAAAAATTGTTTCAATATGCGAAAACTGCTAAATGGTGTTTATTTATTCGATGTATCAGCAATTTAGTTATTTACCACTGTATGTTTTCCAAATAAAATAAATAGAATAAACTTATCTCGAATAATAAAATCTGAAACAAAGTCGAGTTAGTTAATTTTTTTCGTTTTATGCTCTAATGAAAGCTTTTAACAACCTGGAAATTGCCTGAAAGGCAATTTTATTCATTTTTATTTTTATTTGGATAGATTTTTGATAGTGAATAGTTTAGTTTTTTAGTGAAATTAAAAGCGTAAGAAGGTCGCGAGAATTTGCGCGCGCCGCGTTCAGTACCGCGCCAGGCGTCATCGAGGTTGGACCTATGTTCGTTTTTGTCGTTGCACTACTCCCTGCGGGCGTCCCGACTCTTGCGTGGCAAAATATATCGTCGCTATAACTTGGCGGGGGCTGAGGGAGCGTTTTGTTGCCTACGCGACTGACTCAGATAATAGGCCGTTAACACTAATAAAATAAGTAGCAACCTTGGTAAACAATTTCAGCGCGGCCTGAAAGTAATTTTTTAAAGCTTCGTATAAATACTCTCAAAAAATATTTTGATGTAAATGAATATTATTAGTTAGTTATTTAATCTCCCTGTAACTTTAGTAATGTTTATTACCTTTTGGATAGGAACTAAAAAAAAAACAGATAATTAATGAAAACTTAAAATATAAACTAAAAACTAAAACTTAAAATAACTAAATAAAAACTACAAATAAACTAAAAGATGAATGTATAAAATATACAAAAATATTAGTAATTATATTAATATAGGTGTATATTAAGAAGTCATTATTTGCCAAATAATTATAGTTGTCACCACATAGTTAAAATAAACTAGCTTTGAACATGGATGGAACCCTCTTTTACCCCTCTTAATTCGGCCCTTAATATTTTCTGAATGGACCTCCACAACACGTAAGAAATCTACTTCTCAAAATTCATCTATGTAATTAAAGTAGATTTCGAGAATTCTTTATGAATCAGTCAGTCAGTATTTCGCTTGTATCGATTATAGAAGGAATCCGCAATGTTACTCGCGATTTTCCTGTTTTTCAGCATTACTGGGGGGAGGAATATATCCATCCCCATGATGCACACTCTTCCTGCCAAATTTCGCTAAGTTCACCCAGCCGTTTTGTCTTGAAAAGCGAACAAACAGACAGAGAAACAGATTTACTTTTATAATATTAATTAGGATAGCTTGCGGAACGGTACTTATTAAAAACAAAGGATGTATATAAGAATATTTTAATACTCACATACCTAAATGATTAAACGAATACCTACGTAAATAAAAAAGAAGAGGATCGGCAACTCGTTTGTTGAGCGGTCAAGCATCCTTGACTTTTGTGCAGTGTGCGGGCCACGGCCCAATGTGGAAAAATATATGACTCGGATTTGACAATTCTTTGTAAATTAACGGAATGTAGATAGGTAGGTAAAATCGTCGAGCGAATCGGCAAAAGCGAATTTGTTGAACCTATGTGGGAATTTATGCATGAAAAATTATTTTTAGATAACAATGGCTTGGACCCATTTGGGAACAAGCCAAAGTATCGTAGGAACTCAATGGAGCGGCGATATACGTAAGGAAGTTACGTATCGCACTCTTAATAAAACAGTGACCGAATCCAAAATCGCTACTTTTTGGGAATCGCCAAAAATAATTTTTAACTGAGTAACAGCGCGCAAGGTGAAGGACGGATAAAAACTGAAGTAGTTATAAACCTTATTGTAAATAGAAAACAGGTGTTTTTAATCGCCTAGATTGTAGAGCATGCTTATTAGGTCGATATTTTACTAAAACTCAATTTGCCAAAATTTCGAGTTCGGTCATTGTTTTATTAAGAGTGCGGTATGTTGCCAGGTATCTGAAGATTTGCCCGAGTGTGCTTTGGAGATGCCTATGTCCAGCAGTGATTATTATTGACTAATTAGGGATGGTAAGACCATTAATTAAAACGAGTTTCGGTTCGCATATCTATTTGTATATATAAAAATCGATGTTTGTGTATATATGGGGGTGTATGTATTTGTGTATGTTCACTATGGACTCCGGAACGGCTTGACTGATTTTGGCGGGACTTTCGCTGGCAGATAGCTAATGTCATATCGAGTAATCCGCGTGGGTGCAACTGCGGGGCGTAGCTAGTATACAAGGTTGAATGTAACTAACGCATAACCTCTTAAGAGCGAGTTTGATGCATCAAGACTAACAAGTTTTCGTAATTCGCGATTTTTTTAAATTGCTTTTTGGACGATTTTGCGAAAATTTACAATTAATTTTTCTCTTTTGTTTGAACTAAAAATATAATTATGAAAGATTGCTACCTTTTTTACACATTTTCTGTTTTGGCATATATATCCTCGATAGTGTGCTCCCTAGGAGTCGCACCAAACAAGACGCTCGATGGTTATTTTTATTACTTGAAACTGAAAGATAATAAAAAAGAAACGAAAAAGGTACACTTTTCAGGGGGGGGGGGGGGGGGGTCTTGACCTTTTTGGCTAAAATATTTTAGCTTAGGACATGGAATTACCAAGGACGTTTCATAACTAATGGCAGTTATGAAACGTCCTTGGGAATTACATCTAAACTTTACTTCTAAGCATCGGCTTGTTTTTTATTTGTCAAATTAAACAGCGGCTTATGTAGTTGTCACAAAGGTCACAACGACACGCTGATGACGTTGAAAACCTAGTTATATGTGTTTTGAAGACGTAATTCATTATGTACGCGTGCATAATCAATTTGAATGGTATGGTATTTCGAAGTTTTGTATTGTTTTATTGTTTCACATGTTCATAAGTAGGACAAATAAAACTTTGGTACTAATTATTAAAGTACGTACCGATTTTATAGTAGGTGCTATTTGCATGTTACGTCAATTTTTTACGTTAATTTAGGCCGAAGTGGCAAAGGAAAGTGATGGCTTCATGAACATCATTAGTTATTAACATTGAGGATGATGAGGATCAGTTTTTTGGAAGTGCCTTTCACTAATATTTATTTGGATTGTAATATGTATTGGATGAGTGTAGGATGACTTAGGACGCGTTCCGAATCCACACCAACAGTTCTAATGAGAATGTTTGTGCCTCTTCTTGTTTGAGCCTCTAAAGCACTGTTGGCAAAATTCGGGACGCACACCTTTTTTTTAGAGAGATAACCTAGAAAACCAGTAAATTCTGCATACCTTTTTCAGCACTCGATTTAAATATTGAGTGTGGGGAAACCCTTTGCATTGTACTGCCTAGTCGTGACAGTCATAGTAGGTAGGTATGATTCAGCTGAAGTCACCTTGTGTCCAGATAAATTAAGCTTTTGAATAGTTGACGTGGGTGAGGTCATTACATTTTGTAATATTACACGGACCGGTCTAGCGTGGATAGAGTAACACGTTTTAACGCGTTCATCATCATCATTTCAGCCTATCATGTTCCCACTGCTGCGACACATGCCTTCTATCAAAGAGAGATAATGAGCCATAATCCACGATGCCAGTGCATATTTCTGAATGTCATGTCTTTGAACTTTCGAGGTTCTTGGACATACCAGTTTTTGCAAGATGTTTTCCTTCACTGTTTTTTAGTGATGGCATCAAAACTACACATAATTTATTTACGTACTAATTAAGTCATTGATGTAGGAAACGAACCAGGTGCCGTCAGATTGCAAAGCACCCATGCTATCACTCGGCCACTATCGCTTCTTTAAATGTGTAATAATTTATTTGACCTATTAAATCATTAAGACACTAGTATAATTTCTCCTGTCTCGTGCCCATTTTTCTATCGGACGGTCAGGGTGGGCACGAAAAAGGTAACACCCAAAGAAATACATAGTATAGTATGAAATCTTTGGCAATACCATTTCATAGCTGATATTCCGAAAACCCGTACAATGCGCTTTGATTCTGCCCGATAGTTCAATCTGAGAGTCTTCAAGTCACGAGTGAATTGGTTTTTTTAGGCAAGCGTACTCTATCGTAGACCGCATCAACGCTAAACAACACACTAGAGTTGGTGATCAAATGCAAGCCTAATATACAATAATATCTTCTCTACATAGTATAAATTGAAGTCGCTTTCCGCGTCTGTCTGTATGTCTGTATGGCCGCTAACTCCTAAACCACGCAACGGATTTTGATGCGGTTTTCACCATCAGATAGATACATTTTGAAGGAAGGTTTATATATATAACCGCCCCGGCTTCGCACGTAAATTGCAGCCGTGCGAAGCCGGGCGGGCGGGTCGCTAGTATAATATATATAAAACCACATCTAAATTTACAGAGACTTAGATACTAAATTATTATGAGACCGGCTTGCACTCACGATGATGTTTTATCGGTCGGGGCGATCGGTATGCGGGCGACCGTCTCCAGAATCGCGCGTATTCCCTGAGGAAGGGGCTCTAATGGCTCCGAAACCGTACGATCGTCTCGACCGATAAAAGATCATCGTGAGTTCAAGCCGGTCTTGTAATAATTTATAATAAATCCTCACGTGAGTTTTGATGAAGTTAAATACTATTTAAAATAATGTACACAAAGGTATACTATGATCGAAGTACCTATTATGCTCGACAGGTAAAATTGTAGGAACCACAAATTGTAGAAAATCTACAATTCAAAATATCTCTACTAGAGACTGTTGGTTATGCTTTTTGTACCAAAATTACGATAGTCTGAAATCACTTATATTATTATAGGCAAGCTTATGGCCTACAAAAAGCTATAATTAAAAAACCATAGTAATTCGCCATATATTTACTCCACAAAATTGTTCTTCTTTGACGAGTAATATAAGTATGCTAGTGCTGATTAAAAATTCTGGATATTTTTATTTTGCTCTTTGTACTGCCAAGTAACCTCAGTTTTTATTTTTCAATACCCGGAATTCAGAAAGGGTTCTGCCGTCCGTTGACCGAAGTTGTCCGAGATTCATATGTGGTTACAAAAGGGAACGCTGGTTTTCCTTATTCATTACAGCTAACTGTTACATTAAAATATAATGTGTTATGACTTGATCTCAATGTGACGTACAATAATTAAAGCAATTTATTTATTTATGGCTTGCGCTTGTCCACATCATGCCTAATGTTAACCAAAGACGTGGATTGTTATGATGGAGCACGCTTGCCTAGACGGAACTTAACGAATTAATTTACGAACAATTATTTATTTGAAAAGCATTATAAAATTTCAATTGTGCGTCGGGCTCGTGCACTAAGGGCTCCTCCACAAAATACAAATAGTAGAGCAAAAAAACAACATCATACTCAGGCGGTCACCCTTCCAAGTACCGCACCCACCGTTGCTTAACTTAGTGGTCAACAGAAATTTGTCACCGACTCGCACTTGGCCATTATTTATTATTTTACTTTAGAATATGTACTATAATTTTGCTAAGTTTGACGCTTATACGTATTACCGTTTTTACATTAAAGCAAATACAAAAATAAAATAAAAATGTTTGTTGTATGGGTAAGTTTGTTGTTGCATGCATTTTTTATATTTTTTTACTTTATTAATATTGCTTATTTAACCACCGTAACATTACACATTCTGTGAAAGATAGACGGACAGACATACATCGTAGGCTTAGTTATAGAGTCCCGTTTACACCTACAACCCTAAAAAGGACTTGTTTACTCCCGATTTGAAGGCTATAATCACCCTGTTTTTATTAGGTACGCACAACGTTTAAAAGCATCGTGAGTATTGCGGTTCAAGTCGAAGATCAGGTAAAAGATAAGTGTCACTGTAGTATATTTAAAGATTATCCTCACAGAACGTTTAAGTAGGCACCCAGCTTAGGTAGATGTTGACAGTCGCCATATTCGAACAGAAATTAAAATATTGAGCGAAAAATGGCCATAACTGAAATCACACTAACTTCCGTAAATTGGAAAGACTCACGAAAATGAAATGGAGTCAGGCAGGACATGTTGCCAGGCAGAGTGGTGGCAGAAGGACTAAAAAGTTTGGTGATTGATGACCAAGTACCGATAAACCAGCCCAGCCCACCAGCTCGCTGGGTTGAGGATATCGTAAAACTCATGGGTCGAACCTGGACAAGATTAGCCCAGTAACGTACAAGTAGAGAAGCCTAGCTATGCTCAGCCGTGGACATTACGGACAGAAAATTATGATAATAATGAAATAGAGGTAAATTAAGAACCAACTAAAATATAAAGTTATACTGAATTCTAAAATACAAATAAGAAACTATTCTGTGCTTGAACCAAAGAAAATATCAATATAATCTTAGTATAATTATACTAATATTATAAATGCGAAAAGTTTGGTGGTTTGTTTGTTCCTCTTTCATTTAGCAATAGAGTAACGGATCAACCTGGTTTTTTGCATGGGCCAGAGAGTGGACATAGGTTACTTTTCATCATCATCATCAACATCACCATTTTTCATAACTACGCGGGTGAAACCGCGGAGCGCAGCTAGTTGATATTATAAATAGGAACTGCGAGCGCGTTGATGTCTTTTACACCGCGTTGCGGTAGCAGTTAGCTAAGCGACCTTTACTTGACATGTGTTCATTGTATTTAGATTCATTTGTATCTAGTGCTAAATATTCTGACTGGTCTATGCATTATTTCTCTAAGTTGATATCAGTTTTGAGTAGAGAGAAAATCAGCATTTGACCTCTCAATAAGGTACGTAATAGTTTAGTTAGGTGATGACCTTGCTTGGATGTGTGTAATGTGATACGCTGGCGCTTATTGAAGCAGGGTGCGGTAGAGGGCGCGACTTCGTCCGACCGGGTTAGGGCGGCGCCGGCGCCGGGACGCGCCAGGGCGGCGGGGCGCGTGCTCCTGCCGCCTGGTGGGCGCGCGGCTATAAGTAAGAGGTGCGCGCGCCGCGGCGAGGTTAGTCGCCGTACGGCAGCGCGTCGCCAGTGGTGTTACTCTGCACCCCCCTCTCCGGTGCGTCTCTCCCGCCCTCGCACGCACTCGCCTTTCTCACACGATCACCGGCGATCCTCGCTTGCGCAACCGACTCCAAACCGAAAGGTCGCCGCTATTGGCATATAAGCGCTCTCTGACATTAGCGTTGCATTTAAATGTGCGATGCAGCTTCCTCGTTGAGCTTCACTGTCGCAACTGTGTGTTTGCTTGGGAAAGGCGTGTGTGCTGACGTGAGGTCTCTGTTGCAGCCAGCAGCCCGAGTGAGCCGGGCAGGCGCAACGCATCCAACCAACGCAACGCGCAACACGCACCATGGTCGGCAGGATAGCATTGTAAGTACCACCCTCATTTAGGCTATTCACTACTTACCTCGTTCACACAGTAACGTACTCCGACGCTGCTCTTCGCACGAGAGTTTGACGGCCACTATCATCCACGTGATAAATATTGTATTGAATGTGGTAATAGTACACAATCACTTTCTAACGCGACGCCGATAATTATTATGTATAGTTGTGTTGTCGATCTGTTAGCGTGTTCGCTTTCGTCTGTTTGCATTTGGTCTCGCGGTTGGGGTTATGTAACGACGGGATGGACTGACGACGGATGCATACGTTAATATGACAAAAAGTTGATTAGATCCTCTCGAAATTAAGTTTTCATTGCTCAACAGTCTGACATCACAAATGGGGGCGTTATTTCTTAATGAAGACTGCGAAACATTGCTTTAAAAATACGCACGACTTAGTGCGCATATTGTCTCCAGCAACGGCGACGGGCGGCTCTACTTAGCCGAGCCCTTGTACTTTCTAAACTTAAAGCCCTACAATAATTATTAATATAGACTGTCAAGATCGCTAAATCAATATCAATATAGCCATGAATATTTATGATTTCCAAAGAACTCTTTGACTTTAAAGAAAACTCCTGAATGAAAGTTTTCCATGTTCGCAAACATTAATTTTTGAGCAAACAATAGTAAGTGCATATTGTAGAAACTCTTAAGTTCATAGTTATTTGTTTTCACCGCAAAAGTGTTAAGAAACTTTCTGCGGGAAGCTTATTCCTACTCGCGATGGTTTTTGCTTCCTTTAATACATTTTCATAATATTAGGTACAATGTATTTGTGTCTGAAAGTTATAAACTACAGCAACAATTCAGTAAATATATATATAACTACTTATATACAAGTAGTTATATGGCTGGACAAAATACTTTAAAAGTTTTAAGAGATTTTTTTGGATCTGACATTTTATATTTACATATATTACTAGCTGTTGCCCGCGACTTTGTACGCGTAGACTTTCGTATACATTTTCAGCCCCCATTTGCTCCCCTGAATTCGACCCTTTCGCAAAATATTTTCTTAGTGGATCTCTACACGCCATAAGGAATCTACTCGCTAAATTTCAGCTTCGTAGGTCAAGTAGTTTTCAAGATTTCTTGATGAGTGAGTTAATGAATTTCGCTTTTATATATATAGATAGATATCAACCAAGATCACTATTGTATAAATATTCTAATAATAAATAAAAATTTCCAACGTAAGACGCTATGAGATTTAGTGGAGTGACGATATACGTAAGGCAGCTGTAAGTGGCTAGAAGAAATAAAAGCAGATAGTATCGAAAGATTAAACCGAATCATGTGCCTGAGGAGATGCCTTAGGCTAAGATAGGCTGATTAAGGTGATGATGGCAATACTTTATAAACCAGATCTTGACAGTAAATTCACCACAAAAGTTTATTTTAATTTGTGTATTTAAAAGTGTTTAACTCATTCCGTTACCAGTCATATCGTAGGTGCAATAATTATACCAATTATATACCTACCTATAAACATAGATTAACAAGCCGACTGCCGTAAAAATGGTTTCGTAAGATTACCGAAACTTTGCCCATTCTTTTTGACACGCGTTGTATGAAATTTATACGCACAGTACAAGGTTTAGCCTGAGGCGAGTTTCCCAACTAATTGACAATTAGATTTAACGGCCGATTAATTAAGAGTAACGTTTTTTCTTTCGTTTTATTGGTAACGCTAAATTGATGGGAAAAGTAAAAACTCGTAGTTATTTTTCATGATATAGATAGTTACGTGGTCTGCAGGTTTTTTTTTTGTCACGAATAAGTCCGCGTTTGACTGCCAACTCACGTGTTGGTAAGCGACGTTGTGGTCGAAGATGAAACACGCAGACTTAAAAGATATCTATTCACTCTAGCTTTATATCTCTCAGGGAACAAGAAAGCCGGCAGGTTGTTCCAATCCTTGTAAATTATTAAATGCGTAAGTAGCAGGATATGTTACTTGAGTTTGTTTTAAGGTATAAGGTTGGGAAATAATAAGGTTTTTTAGTTACTAGCGACCCGCCCGCCCGGCTTCGCGCGGGTGTAATTAACGTGTGAATCCGGGGGCAAGTCGCTAGTTATATATGTAAACCTTCCTTGAAAATGTTACTAACTAATGGTGAAAACCGCATAAAAATCCGTTGCGCGGTTTAGGAGGAGTTAGCGGCCATACAGACAGACAGACGCGGAAAGCGACTTCAATTATACTATGTAGAGATAGAGAAGAGATTATTTAGTGCAGACAACACAATAGTCAAAACTTTTATTAGTATTTGCATAAGGCTTCACAATATTTATAATATTAGTATTGAAATTAGAGATCGTTTGAACTATCTATTTCGTTGTTTATGGATAATATAAACGATCTTCAATTAGTTCAGTGTATTTAAATTTTTTGTGTTTGGTATACTAAAGTAAATCTTTGCGTTAAATCTTTATTTTATGTTATGTCAGTAATTTAACAAAATTTACTCTCAAAAATTCCCTTCGAAAGTTTTAGAAAAAAATATATGGTATTATTAAAATTTTCTTTTCACTTTTCTGTCATATTTCAAGTAAGTCTGTACGCTTGTGTACCTTCATTTATAATTTCAAAATAAAGTAATGTGATCGATAATGAAGTATCAAAAGATGTGAATCACATGTTTTATTATACATAGTTACCGATAAAAATGAGGTAACAATAGCCAAAGCTCTCTCTTCGATTACGCGATAAAGTGCTAAGTACCGAGGCGGATGTTGCCGATTGAACAGTCAACTTTGACTTTTTGGTCAAAATGTTTATAACACACATACTTATCTAATATTGGGATCCTGCAACCTACATATTTTTATGCAAGTGACGAGACAATCAAGATGCTGACCTAGAATAATGAGATGGTATAAGGCCGATAGTATAATTCTCATTTTACTCGCAATTTGGTAGTAATATCTTTAGAGTTATTTTTTAGCAATTTGATTACATACTTTTTTTAAACATAATTCTGATCATTTAGTTATATTATCATTGCCAGTTACCTGTATTAAATACTGTTTTAATTTTGGAACTCGGAATGTTTTAGAATCAGGTAGGCAGGTCACAAAATTAAATATAGATGACACGTTATTTAATGATCATTAAAATGTTGTATGTTTGCAAAATAAGATTTGGATAAATTACCATTGCCGGGTTTTATTTTTAATTTTTTAATTGAAACTGGTCTCGTGTTCTCTATAATAATCTAATAATAATATAAAATCCAATAATAATATAAGGGAGAATTAGGGGACGAATCGTTTAATGGACTTCCCATCACGGCGTTTTTTAAAATGTAATAAGCAAACGCAGCTTACAACCAAACCAAACGCTTACCCTACAGACGTTATCCTGTCTAAATTTCAATAAATTTGTTTTTGTTATGCTTTACATAAAAACCTTGTTTTCCCCTTTTTTAAATTTCCCGGCAACTTTTCAAATTTTTCTTTTCCTAAAAACATTGTTTGGGATTTTAAGAACATAAAAAAAATAACCAAAATGAGTCCAGGTTTTCCCAAGTGATGCACTTACCAACGAACAGCATTTAATTTTTACTTAAATAGATCATCATCATCATTTCTACCTATCATGTTCCCACTGCTGGGACTTAGGCCTTCTCTCAGAGAGGATGGACCCTAATCCACCATGCTAGCCCTGTGAATGTTGATGAAAGTGATTTCTTTAAACTTTTGAGGTTCAAGGACATAAATAGATATCAGCCTTTTAATAGTCCACTGCTGGACTTTGGCCTACCCCCGAAAGCGCGATTGGGCCATATCCACCACGCTGACCCAGTTGCGCGTTAGTGGATTCGCATATTCCATTAAATTTCTTATGCAGGTTTCCTCACGATGTTTTCCTTCACCAAACAGCCAGTGGTATGAAATACACTAGATAAATAGATCATATTAATAAATGGAAATGCATTGCTTTTACTTACAAAGAATGAAATAAAGCAAGCGTATCATTGACATCGCCGCGTTCCGTGTTAAATAGCCACGGGAAACGTATTGTCTCTACTTCCTAATAAGGCAGTTTAAGTAGGTATATTCAATTACTCATGTATATATCAGAATTATTTCACTTTCGAAAAGATAACGTAACGTTACGCAGTCAAATGCGAAATTCGCTTCGGCTATGTTTTAGAATACAAATTAGATTGGGAATTTCTCCGTGCTACAGATTTTCGATGTGGCATGTGTGAAAAGAAAGTGATTCAAACGTGACGATTGGCGTTTGCCGTGAGCCTGTCGGTAATATATACCATCGCATCTTGCCACATGTCATGTGGTACCTATAGTGAGGTAACTCTCTACTCATATGTTCAAATTGTTTGAGGTGAATTGCATGCTTTCCGCAAAGGTATTTAATTTTCATTTCGCATTTAGTTTTGATTGCTTTCTTGGTTCTGCGATTTCCTAAATATGATGCAAGAGATATATCGTACTAATTTACACTTCTACATTACGAGTATATTAGACGTGAAGTTTGTGATTTTATAGAAGATAATCTCTGGAAATCCAATAAATTGAAAATTGAGAAAATGAAAATTCCCGGCTCTCCAATCTCCAAGCTCTCCCGGTGCCCAAGGGCCCAATGTCTCGACCCCAAACGGCTCAAATATATACCAAGGCTGAGGTTAGCATATTTGCGCTTGTGCTACTCTGCCGTATTGGCAGCCGTATATACACATAATTATATATATTCCGGACGTCCTGTCGATGCCGTCCGCGCCGCGCCGGCACCGGTTTCCCCGGAAAGCGTGCCCGTTGTGAGGGTGTGTGTCAATATCCGTATCTGCACTACTTACTGGCTAATAGCTAATATGAATGGACTTACATGATATATCTTAAATCTATATATATATTTAAATTAATCCCTATTTACCTTGGTCACGCCATAACTTGAGAACGACTTTACCGATTTCATTTATGTTTTTTTTAAGTTTTCTAATACTTTGTAGAAGGTTCTTACGGAAAGAAAAATTAAGAAAATTGCGCATAAAAATGGAAAATTTCGAAAAACTTAATGACGATTTTAACTTCGTGCGTTTGACAATTCTAGGACAGGACAACGTCTTTCGGGTCAGCTAGTAAACTTATAAATTTAAACAGTATGACAATAAACTCAGATCAGCCAAACAAAGGAGATGCCTTAGTACAATTATCGTTCATGTTTAAATGTCATAAAAAACACTAAATCACTAAGCCGCTTAACGCAAAACTGTGAGTATGACTCATCTACAATTTTTTCACACACACTAAGAAACTTGTAGCGACACCAATAAACTAACTAATAGCCTACACGCAAAATTGAGCGACAAGGTCGTCTACTGGGTGAATTTGACTAAAGGCATCCAGCCTGATTTAGGCCAGATGCGTTAGCACACGTCACGCTACGCCACCTTACCATATCTCTCTTATTTGTCCGATCTGAGACGATAACCGTTCGACGGATTTTAATCAAACAGCCAAAAACTTCCCCTTCCAACTAAAAAGACCGTTTTCAAATCGGTTCAGCTGCTTTGATGAAAAATGGTTACAGGCATTCCAACACTAACACAACATCTTACTCCAAACGCTTAAAACATTCTCAATATTATTAATTCAATAGTCGTCAGATAAAAATGGTTTCAACAAATTTAAATGCGTCATATAACTAACCTAAAAGTTCAACAAAATCTACATAGATTAATTTTAATACCGTAGAACTGTAAGGTCACGTGACATCTATAGATTACCTAACAGATACTATTGGTAGCCACGTGGATAAACTGGACAAAGACACCGCGAATACTCACCTCCGCCTCTCACCGACTGATTGAAATTCAAGCCACGCCATAAAATTCCAAAAGATGCTTAATATTTCAAGGATTCAGTATAAAAATAGGTCGCAGAGGTCCGGCGAGACGTCTGTGGTGACCGGTCGAGCAACGGCCTTCACTTTCGCTCTTTGCAGTGAATCTTTCAAATATTATAGGTGAATAATACATTAACCGAGTCTGCGTGCGTGGTTTTATTTTTGGACTCAAAATTTAACACTACTATCAATTGTTACGCTAGTTTAATATACTTCATATTTGACATAGAATTGGAGTAAAATACATAACATACTTTATAAAAAAATATTTACGCTGTTTTATGGTCGGGAACACAAAAACTCGTACGAAGTACGTCGATGGAATTAAAGCACTCCCGTACGCGTTTTCGAATTGTGCGAATTGTTAGTCTGTGGAATGCATTGCCTGAATACTGTTCTCAATAGTTACAATCTGTCTTCAAAACGCGAATGAATCGGTTTCTTCCAGGCGTGCTCCATCGTAGACCGCATCATCGCTTTACTACTATCGTAGACTGTTTTTATGCAACGGTGCGGAAGAGAGGCACTTCTCTACTGCGGCGGGTGAGAGGGAGCTCCAACAGCATGCTGGCTGCGCTCGCAGACAGACTGGACGGTCCCTATATTAACCAGTGTTGTCGATTGCATGTTCAACACCTATGTGTCTAACATGCAACTGACAACACTGTATTAGGGAGTATTTTAATTTATGTAAGAATTTAAATGTAATGTGACTATTGTAATAATTTTTGTGTACCTATGAGTCTTGTCACTTGAAATAAATGATTTATTATTATTAACATCAGGCGAAGTGGAGGCGAAGACATTTACATATTTTTTTTTAAGTTATTGCTTTTAATTACTCGCACAGTAATATATAACAAACATATATCGTTTCTGTAATTGTTTTCTTTAACAGCTTGCATGTAAAATCTTTACAAACTTTAACGACCTCCTTTTTTTCGACTAAGTGCTAGATTATAAATAACTCAGAATTATTATCTATTAAAAACTGTGAGAACATGAATTCTAATGATATCACGGGTATAAAGCACGTAATAGCTAAATAAGTTATGTATTTTATTGGTCAAACCAATAAAAGTCGTAAAAGATTAATGCACATAAATGTGATCATTATGTTACGGCTGCAAACCTCGGGTTAAACCTTAAATCTAATAGCCCGTTGGTCGAGTTGGTAGTGAACCTGCCTTCTGAGCTTGGGGGCGTGGGTTCAATTCCCACCTCGGACAAACATTTGTGTGATGAACATTTGTATTTGTTCTATATCTGGGTGTTAATATCTATTTAAGTATGTATTTAAATCTATATATGTATATATATCAGTCTCTGGCAGCCATATCACAAGCTTTGCTTAGTTTGGGGTCAGATGACCGTGTGTGCAAAAATGTCCCGAATATTTATCATTATCATATTTATCATTTATCATTAAATCTATCACACAATAAAGTAAATTTTAACTACAAACCTGAAACGTTTTCGATAAAAATTTCTATGGGACCACCTCTTAAGTATATGACCTACCAAACAAAAAAAGCCATCATCAATTCAGAATTGGCGGAGTAATCGCGTAACAAACATACAAAAAACATACAGCAGAATCGGAACCTCTTACCTCTTCCGGTTGTCCGGTTAAAACTAGCAACACGTCGTAAATTCTGGTAGGCTGAGCGACGGCTCAAATTTGCGGTCGCGCAACTTTTCTCATCGCCTAAACAGAATCGCCTAAAACAGATAACCGAAAGGCCCCTTATGTTAGCAAGATGCCGTTATGTCAGCGGTTTCAGCGTACGTAATGAAGCTGCAAAAGTCACATCCGTATGTCGCTTTCGCCTCCCACGACGCGTGGTGCCGACGGCAGCCGAGGCCATTGTATACTGGGTTACGCAGAAAGGGTGTTCTAAGCCGAAAGGGGTTCATAGTACCCATCATCCCCCATTCATTGATTTAGCGACTCCGCATCCCCCGTCGATCCTGTAACGTAAATTCTTTCCATCCAGCTTTTAGCGATAAAGCCGCCTTGTGGCACTAGCTCGTAGGTGTTTTCCGTCTGTAATTTTTATTTCTAGTGTACACAACTACACAATAAAGAGTTTCTATCTATCTATCATTATGAACAGCTTACTATGGGAGAAACTCAGAAATCGCGATAATATTTGCTGTTCCATAGAAAACGGCACACTTGACAAAATGTATGGAACAGCTGATATTTTTTCGTAGTTTCAGGGTTTTTCTCACCGTAATTTGTTCATAAGTATAAGTATGTGGCTTTGGCTTAGTACACCCTATAAGCGTAATCCTGTATACAGATGCGGTCCCGCGTTTATACTCGCGAATTCCTATTTTTTCCCGCATTTATCAGACTATCCCATTTTACATTATTTTCACGTTTAAGAGCTTTTGGTGCGGGCCTGAAAGCAGCAGGGTTGGGTTTGCTGCTGACATTTGCATTACCCTTAAATAATCCTTGTACTTCGAAGGCAAACTTTTCATAATATATATATTATATCTGTAAAAAAACTACAGAGACCCTAGAATTAAAGCGACCGCGAAACGAAAACTTTTTATACACGTATTTTAATTAAAGCTATTTCATCAGCTATGTCATTTGAATGAAGTAACTACTTGGACCTATCAATTGAATAGTGTAAGCATTCGTCGCGTGCTGATCTTGCTTATGTAACGGATATGCATGAAACGTGCTTAAATGTGAAGATTAATTGTTCGGAAGTATCTTAAAAGTTCGCCCGTTGACAATTCTTAATAGCTATGTGCACTTTAGATAGCGATGCGGTAACTTGCGTTGAGGTCAGTCTTTTGTTTCAATGAATACACTCAATTGAGAGTAATTTTTCAGCAACGTTGAGTATCCTGACGTCTGCGTATATTTTCTGATCCTCTTTCTAGCACAAGATCGGGAAATATATATGTGTAACGATATTTTATCAAATGATATGATATCTCTTCTCTATCTCTACATAGTATAAATTGAGGTTGCTTTCCGCGTCTGTCTACCTGTATGCCTGTATGGCCGCTAACTCCTCCTAAACCACGCAACTGATTTTGATGTGGTTTTCACCATCAGTTAGATACATTTTCAAGGAAGGTATATATATAACTAGCGACCCGCCCCGGCTTCGCACGTAAATTACACCCGTGCGAAGCTGGGTGGGCGGGTCGCTAGTGATTAATAATAACGATATTTCCAAAAAGAGATTGCTAGTTATTTTCTGGGAGTGGAACATCGTACTTATTTATATTTCAGGTCCTATGCCAGATAAAAAAAAACAGGATCAGTTAAACGAGACTCAGCAGTGGGTGAAAAAAAGGTTACTGAAGATTGAGATTATCCCCCTACCATTCCTTATTTTTTTTCGTTTCATAACATTTGCTTTTTCAAAGCCCGGAAAGACAAAATTCTCCAAGATTAATGATAATGCATTACATAATCCAACGCTGTATTATAGCAGCTTAGCCAACTAAGCTTTTAGATTCTATGTACTTTCATTGTTTACCGCGTTACTTCCGTGGCAATGCTTGTTACCAGATAAAAGATCTAATGAATTCAAAGATTATTATTTACACAATGATGTAAACGGGGAACGCGTGGGAAATGACATTGGTACCTCGGAACACGTACTGTATTTCCTATAAACTTTAGTAAATTTTTCAAGGTGTTGCGTTATTATTAAATATAATATTCCACTGCTGGGCAAAGGTCTCTCCAATTTCCTTCCATAATCAAAACTCAGATCCTCCGCCATCTCCTGCAAACCTCTCCGAAATGAGTTAAGACGAAGTCAAGAAAAGCTTAAGAATTTCTAGCGCAACTGACTTGACTCATTCCTATAGATATAATTATCTTTATAAATTAACTAGCTATACACCGCGTCTTTACCTGCTTTTAACCGGACACAGCAGACTTTTTTTACAACTTTATAATTTTGTACTTACCAAGATATATTTTTCGTATTGTTTTATTCAAAACAATAATAATGGCAAAAAAATAATTAATTAATCGATAAAATCCTAAGATATGACGGGAAAACAAATGTGATAAATACAATAATATAATATGATGATTTCGAAATACCTTGTATGGTTGTCATTTAAGACAGATGTCAGAGTGATGCCTTCCACCTAGCGGGATACTGATGATGTATGTGGTCTGATTATGATGATAATGTCACATTGACACCTCTCACTATGACTTTTATGGCATTTATTTATGGCACACAAATCAGAAACTAACACGAACTTTCGCATTTATAATACTACAGACCAGCCGTTGAGAGAATCTGACAGCTCCAATAAATAAGTAAAATCGGAATGAAAATAATATATTTTAATATTTTATTGAAATAGAATTGGCTACCAGCTACAATCTTACGTTCAATAAGCTAGTAAAAGTGATCAGAATGTACTGTTTTCGTTTCATTTTTTACAATGTTATGGTAACTGTCATTTGCAATATTTCAGCGACTACACTATAGTGTGATTTTAATTTTTCACTCGTTTCAACTAACTAGTGCCTAATTTATAAATTCAAAATAATCACTACCGATTACATTTTTGATTACTTACATGGAATAAATAAATCACTGTAAATATCCCGTAAATTTATTACGCTTGTGGCTTCATTTGTAAAGAGAGAAGAGAGCGAATGTTGGTCTTTGTTCGGCAGTTTTTCCGCATGTACATAAACTTGTTAGAATAACAATGCCAAGGATCAACTGCCTCTAAAACTTGCATCTTTAGTTACACGTTTGAATCACAACGTGATCGTTCACAAAGCATTCGTGCCTAACGCATTTTGTTGATCACAAGCGTACCTAATTAAAAGTACAGTTACACAACTCATGCCATTTTTTAAATTGACGCAACGAATTAAGCTTATCAGTTTACCACTGTACAAAATCTGCTTCGTAGCCCAAATGGTCGACTTTCATGGTTAAACTTTCTACTCCTTGTGGATATGTCAAGGGCAGCCGCCGAGGTGGGCCACGACCCCAGGGGAACGAGAGGAGGGGCTCTAATCCGCAAACTGTCAGACTTACGCAATCCTCATGCCACCTATTGTCTTAGTTGTTGACACGTAATCTCTCTGTGGGTGCGGATATTTCAGGGTTACAGATTGCAATATTTAATTTAGGTACCTACGTTTAGAATACTTTTGTAAGTGTAATTTATTGAGCTAACTTGAAAATTTTGATTTTCTGGCCATAAGTAGTGGTGCATTTACACCCACCATCAACCCGGTAACACAAAAGCACCCTCGGAACCGGCTCGGCAACGCCACATTGTTATCGCAACGTTTTATATTTCAGCACGGTGACGCCTCATGCGGAAAATTAACGGAAAAATGTACTAGACTCGTGCCTCGTGCCATTTTGATCGAATCGTAGAGCTGCCAATGTTTCGCAGCTTCGACGATACCACACGGAATGCGGCCAGGTCGTGCCCTAAATGCATGTTACCTACCATCTAGTCAGTTTATGCAAAATGCCTTGTTTTTCTAGAATGGGCTCCCGGTCATAAGTGACCTTACGCTCTGCAGCTCTGCATCCGTTTTACAATCGAACTATACTTATTTACTTGCATTTCTGTCGGTGCAAAATTGCCAAGACATTGAATTTTAATTTCACATTTAACGACATCAACATATTAAGCAATATATATAAACTCCTCAGCAACAATCAACTAAACTAGAGCTATTGAATAAATTCATAACGTTTTGTGACATTTTAATACCGTGCTCTTTACCTGTCCGGTTCTCTCGATTGCTAAATAATTATTATTATCATGCTTTTAAGATAATTCTGATGGCCCAAGGATTCAAATAACTGTGTGATATTTGGTGCCTAATAAAATATACATTTGGTGATGCAACGTTCATTAGGATGTCGCCGTACAGAGACGGAATCTCTTGGCAAAAGAATATAGTTGTGGCTAAATATATATTGGTAGCTTGAGCTTACAATATTTGCGTAAACAGTACATACATTATATCATGGGTTTCATCACTGACGGGTGGCTCATCACTAGTAGAGAAAAGGCTAAGTGAGGTGTGTCATAATAAATTGACATTGGATTAAGTTGCATCAGTGGTCGATGTCCAGCTGAGTAGGTATACTGTATATACAGGTATTGGTATACTGTGGCGCAGCGGGTTCGCTCACATAATCAGATATTTATGTGCCTCTTCGCGTTTTGTAAGCGTCACTTTCGGCATCGACCAGTTTCACTTTCCTGCCGACGACCTTTCGAGGAATGCGCTGAGATAACAGATGAATAAAACATTGCTTGCTTAGAGGTGCTGTCATCGCCTGAGGGAACGAAATTATACAGTACACATAACAGATGTGGGCTCTCTATAGGCAGTCATGATAAGCTCTGTAGTCATCGACATTTGATATACAAAAGAACCTTACTTTTTACATCAAGTCTGTGTTTATACCGGTAGAGTAGAACAGTACTTCCCTGGTGTTGTAAGAGCCAAATGAGTACTTAATGGTATTGCTGATCAAAATTTGCACCACCATCATGATTAAAGAAGAAAAACTCTGAACAAACCAGGAATGGCACCCCTATAAAGCATGTCCTGCACATGAGCCCTCACCACACATGGTGACTCGTCACTTTACTTCCTGCCAGTTAGGTTGAGACGGTGGTGTAGGTTTTGGTAATGCTTGCTATACCTAAATGTTGCTTCATGCGAAGTTCGAGGCAAAATATTTAACCACATCTGCAGCTTGGAGTCCGTTTTATCAAGCCATGAGCCAAAATTCATCATCTGTAGATAAATTTAGGCCAAATACCCTATTGATGCACTCACTAGTTCTACTGCACGAAAATCACACGCCTGACTATCGTCATCCCTGTTGAGGAATGCAGCTAGAAATTTTCACAATCGTTGCACATCTTCACCTCAGAGAAGTTGACCTTTACCTACTCATTGCATAGGTACTGTTGTAAGACACTGGTTGGTTCCCAATAACTGCTACGAATGGAAACGAGCACTGAGCCAGTGAATAGGTAAAATCATTCACTGCAGAACGCCGTCTCGACCTTGCTTTTTTCTATGTCAGGTTTCGTAACAAGACCGAGCAATTGCACATAAAGACATAACTGTTATTCTGTATGCTATTTGTTATTTTCATGCTTATGCTTTCAGCTATCGACTAATAATTTTAAAGGTTACTTACATGCATTTACAATGATTAGGTAGTAAATTTAGTGGGACACTTAGCTTATCAAAGAAATGTAGAGTTTTTTAACGCGAACGAACGAACATTTACGAACATTACGAACTACAAATTATTGAAGAAAATAATTTATCGGGGCATAAAACAAGAAAAGCACACTTTCTGTGATTTATTTCTTCTGTATATAATATACCTACATCATAAGATTTAAAATGATTCAACCACCAAAAGTAAACGGCGATGTAAGGATATCCTAAATACAAAAATAAAATGGTGTGATGTCATTTTTTAGTGAGGATATAAAAAAGAAAACGGTGCAGTGGCAGTTGGTGACTGTGGTACGTAGGTAGGTTCCTGTTTACGAAACATGTTTTTTTGTGCATTGAAAGTTGATTTTCTGCTTGGGAAGCATAGGTATCTCATAGTTGGACCTTGGCTCGTGGATTGCAGCCCTTAGCAGTATCTGTTTAGGAAGGTTTTTGATAAACGAAAAAGGTACCTCAAAGTCAAATTCGCAGAATACTTTAGTAGCAATGTTAAGACAAAACGACGGATCGGTAAAACGTTTGGATTGTTATTATTGACCCTATAGAAAAGGGTACATTCTGTTCCAACGTACAATTCTTTTTCTTTCTTAATTTATGAACATCTTTCTGTAAATACGGTTCAACAATAAGCGATACCATGGTTGCTAAGATGTTGCCCTGGTAGTAATTAAACTGCTTGGTTGTATGTAACTGAGTCCCCAACAAATGACTAAAATATAAAATTGTAGAGAAATCACCAAAGATTTCGCAACATACCATTCTCCGAATTCCACAAAACGTTGGCAAAATTTTAATGTAAAATAAATCGGTGTAGTGTGAATCACGCGGCTTGAAATGTATCATTTGCATGCTTCGTATCAGCGGTATGTTTGTGTCAACTCGAGACAGCGAGTGCGTGCTTTGGATGCCGCTCTTATTGATTCCAAACATGTCCGTGAACATACTCGAAGCAAAGCCATTTTAGTTTTTTATGCCATAACAGACAGCAAACAAGCGAACGACCTGTCTGATGGTTAGCAATTACAGACGCTTATAGGTATCTCTAGCATCGGGAGGTACTTCCTTGATTATAAGCCGATACATTACTGGTTGTAGAGTTTCTGAAGTCTTTTGATTACCTGTAAACCTACGTAAATATAAAAATAAGATTATAATATTGAAACTCTAAATTTTCTTAAGATTAAAAAAAAAATATCGGGACATGTTTACACACACGGTCATCTGACCCCAAACTAAGCAAAGCTTGTGATATGTCTGCCAGAAACTGATATACATACATATATAGTTTTAAATACATACTTAAATAGATAGTAACACCCAGATACAGAACAAACACAAATGTTCATCACATAAATGTTTGTCCTAGATGGGAATCGAACCCACACCCTCAGGCTCAGAAGGTAGGTTCACTACCAACTGGACCAACGGGCTATCTAAGGATTAAACGGTATGTATTTACCAAGAATCATTGGCTTAGCAGAATTTTTTATCAATGATGTCATTGATGAAACTATATGAAAGTTATACCAGTAGTCTAGGCTTTTTTTACTCGTCAAGAACAGTATAGAGTTAATTCTCATTTTTCATGAAATATGCCAAAAACCTCAGAATTTAAGTTTGACATGCACGACCTTGCGTTCGCGCCATACACATAAGCTTGCTAAAAATTGCTTTTTAAATATTGTTTGATACATTACACACAATGATCAGGTGCGGTAATAAATATAATCGCATCTTAGGTACTACAACCTTGCTTTAAAATACTCTATTGATAGTATTTACTATATTGGGAGTATTTTATAAAAGTACTTCAAGAACTACCACGTCATTTGAATAACCCCATGCTATTTCTTATTTAATCACATAATATAAGTAAAAAAAAATGTTTTTGTAATTGACATTGATGACATAAAAAAAATGGGCATGTGCCTTTTTTAAGATACATGAATTTTGCTCGATTATCGCTTTAATTGCTGTCCATCATTTGCTTTTCCTCAAACATGTTCAGACTTTCGTTCATAAATACCTACATTATCACCGTGGTGTTGCCACATAATAAAATAGGAGTACAAGTACTCTACCACTGAACACTATTACTCCTGGCGGAGTACTCTACCCACATTTTGACTTTCGTCCATCAAACGTCTTTTTGCGGGTCACGCCAAAGAAAATTTAAGCTCTCCAGAGACCACAGCAACATTCCCAGAGGTTTTACTGGTTAGACCTTTCGGTAAGACTAGAGAATACCCTGACATTTGGGAAACTAGATAATCTATACAAACTCTGGCGTGATTTAGAAAAGAAACAAGAAAAATATTATACCACAAGACGTAGGTATACCTTTCGAACTAAATCTAGATTTTAATGAACCGTGTCCGAAAATATGGAAGTAGTTAACGGAATTTATGAAACGAAACCAAAAACTTCCTGAGATTTACGATGTTTGTTTACTAGCGCAAACATGACATAATATGGCCTAAAACAGCCAAACGAGTACGTTCTTTATTAATTGCTGTAGTAATAGGCAATTAGTTTATTTCAATCGTGAATGTTTATTGTTTAATGTCAGTGAAATATCGTGAATATGCGAACTCTTTTCTGTGTTATTTCTATAATTATTAATACTTATTTTTAAATAGACTTAACATGCTTTTTAGTTTAACCTACTTCTATTTGTCAAATCGATTTGAAACTTGGCATGTACGAAAATAATTTGTAATCAGGATAACAAATACATTAATTTGGTACTATCAACCTGATCTGATGATGGAGCCAGAAGTGGATATTGGAACTCTTCATTGGCTACTGGTCAACCTCTCGAGTTAGGGATTATTTGGTTTGTTTCATTCCATTGTCTTCAGCACCAGACCCTCATCACCAAGTGTAATTAATTATTTTTTAACTAACTTCAAATAAATTACCAAATGTTCTGAATTTGGGCCGTAATAAGCCAA
This sequence comes from Agriopis marginaria, assembly GCA_932305915.1. Classification (NCBI taxonomy): domain Eukaryota; kingdom Metazoa; phylum Arthropoda; class Insecta; order Lepidoptera; family Geometridae; genus Agriopis; species Agriopis marginaria. The sequence continues at coordinate 13,363,325 of OW029916.1, read as the reverse complement.
TTAGTAGATACATATTGGCAGAATAATTGCAAAAGAAATAAAACCGTAGAAAAAACAATCCCTTGTTCAGAACAAAATTATTCCTGAGTCTAGGATTGAACCCAGGTGCAAAATCTGCAATGCACACTGGGGCACAGTGTATCCATTATAGATTACGAGAGAGCGTCGAAATTAGGAATCACTTGGATTTTGTGCTCATCAGTACGCATGTTCTTGGAACGTCAGTCGCTTGTCAAGGTTGTCATTGTCAATTCTGTTATGTCATCATTGGAACTGCAAGGACGGAGGACACAACTGGACTCGGCGTTTACGTGCGCTGTCTTTGTCATATCACAGTATTTCTGTATATATTTATTTCATTCATTCCTGGTATTGACGTTCGGATTTCAAATCCAGTTATACCTTCATCCCAGTTGGCACTGGCTTACTCTCTTTCATTATGTACATAATCAAAGCTGACTTTATGCCTCTATGCAGCTTCTCAATGCTATGCACTGACTGGCATAATTAAGATTTTTGGACCGCAAGGAATCATTGAAGAAAAAATAAAAGGTATATATTATAAGTGTTATAATTCAATGCAAAAAAAAAGGTTGGTTAAAAACCCTACGCGAAATTAATTTGCATGTAGATTATTATGCAAAGATGACATTATTTAAAAACCCACAAAATATGCACAAAGACGCCATCTAGTTACTTCCATTTGAGCTTTTTAGGACTGAGAGAAGCCAAAGCAGGAAATAAGAATTATTAAAAGATGTGTTTAGGCATTCGATTAGCTTTGATTTTCGTCATCTGGGGTCTTATTTTGATCAACCCTCATAATACGGAAATTACAAATCTGGATTTCGTAAATAAGCAAATGAAAATATGAAACAACGAATGTATTATAATAATTTAAATCAATAAAAATAGTTCATCATCATCATCATCAACCAATTTTCCACCCATCGCTGAGTTAAAGCTTCCTCAGCGCGTCGTCTTCTCCGTTCCTAAGTAAGTGTTGTCCAGTCCACCTACCGGCGTCAAACGTTAAAACTATGTTTACGTTCTAATTCCTTTTACTTACTCTACTGAACGTAATAGGTATTACGGATTATCGTGCTATTGGTTAGACGGTTATAATTCGATGCCTATTAAAAAAGGCGATGAGACGATTACACAGCGCGGCATCGGCGTTCAACGCACGAGCGAGTGTTTATACGTGATCGTCATCTGACTTCCTCCAGGGTTGATGAACCTCTGTACCGTTCAACAGTACGATTTATGTACCGAACACCTTTTTCGTCCTATCTAAGGACAATGACTGGTTTTACCAGCAGCATTCCTTCCGCGAAATAAATGTAGATACCCTTGACAAAAACTTTGTGCATAATTAATGCAATATTCACTAAATTCTAGTTTAATCTTTTCGGAACGTATTCCATAACATTGCAATTTGTACAGCAGGCAATTGTAACTAGTGGAGATCTATTACACAATCTCTAATTTATACTTACGATGGAATGTTATAATTGCGACTGCTCCGCGACAATAGTAATTTCAGGCTCAATGTGTAGCCATTGTCATTCAACGCGGAAATGCCGCCAGCACCCTGGGTTCACAGCACAGCCATTTGGGCGCATTTTTTTTATAAAATCAATAGTTTTTTTTAACAGAGATTTAATAATATACAAATTAGGCAGGAGTTTTCTTTATGAAATAAAATGCCTCCACCCGAGAACACCGCTCTTCCACCCCAATAACTCATTTAAATATTTATAATTACGAATTTTACCCTTAAACCTTTAGCGGTCTATGGACGCAACTGTTTTTGTAATTTAGGTATTTACTGTTCGTTTTCGAATATCTCAGTATTAAAAACATATCAATCATCATCCTTAGTCTACCTTAGTCCACTGCAACCACAGAACGAATTTCTTTTCTTTTCTGTGACTGCTACGCATAGGCCTCTCCCAAGGCACATCCTTTAGCCCGATCTTCATCTTTTTGTTTGACGATATGCGTTAGGTAGTTGGCAGTGACTGCACTGCCAACTACCTAACTGCACTGCCAACTAGTGATGTAACGAATATTCGCATTCGCATTCGCGAATTCGCATTGGCAGTGCCAACTACCTAACGCATATCGTCACTTCATCGAGTCTCAGGGCGTCCTGCACTACGTTATACAAGACAATACAAATAGATAGTTTCTAAGCTTTAAATACGCTGATATATTCTTCTGTGGTTTAATATTATGAAAAGTGTGCGATGCAAAGAATTGTTCTTATTTTTCTCATCAGCGCCGGCTATTGCCACCGAACATGAGGGTAGCTCCAGCGGCCACAGTCTATGCTACAAATGGTCAATTTGAAAGTGCGAGTAAATAAACGCAATGGGTACATCTGTTTCCCTTTCGATTTCATTTCACGTTAGACGCATCATCACGTTCGCTTTCATGTCGATGAGTTCGTGCACGAAGAGATCTCTACCGGTGCCGTGAATGATTGCTAACATTTCGCGGATTATTATAACTTTACCTACTATTATTAATGTTCCGTTGGAACCGGACAAGGCCACATGAGGTAAACGAGAATCGATAGCTAATGTATTCTCAACGTGATAATTATGTCGAAGTTTAAATGTCAAGTGTCGTTTTGGTCGTCGCGTACCGTTTTGAGTCATTATTCTACGAATGGTCTGTTTCGCCGGACGGCCTCCCTCGCTCACGTAGTAGGTAAGTGTAGGTATGGTGATAGGCTATTGATTACGCGCATACTTTGCCCCGGTACGTTCACCGGCGACCTCGAGCCGCGCGGTGGCGGACCTTGCCTCAGGACACTGCAGGCTTACTTTAACTTTAACACAGTTATTGTCGCCGGCCGCCCGCCTCGGCTCTCACGTGCTCTATTCTAAGGGTCACACGCTCTTGAATCTTGGCTTCCTGCCCATGTCTAGAAACGGAATCTATATAACTAGATACTTAAACAAACTTTTATAGAGCAGTTACTTGTTGTCGTTGGCTCTCGAATATGATCATGCAAGTGCATGGATCGTATACCTAAATAGGTAAAAAATAACTATACATCGGTAACACGACACTTTACTACACTATTTCGGGCTCTTCTGACCAACTTACCAGCTGTACCAACTATCACTTCAGTCACCAAGACATTTTTGTAAAACCTAGTACATCGTGAGCTTTACTTACATTTTAACTATTTTAAGGTACAATTCTTCAGTAACACAGGGCCTGATAAACCAACAATGCTTAACTTACGAAAGATTGAGAGTGAACCTTTACCAACAAATAATATTAAAAATTTTGTAACTCTGGACACGACTTTGACTTGACTATTGAAGTTTTTTTTTTCAATAACACTTTCTAATAAACGCAAGGAATTTTTTGTAATTAAGGTAGTTTGGCAATGTAGGTATGCGGTTTAGTTCAGTGACCAGTTTGCTAGATACTTACGTGTCCGTGACTGCAGCCAATAAAACACGGTGTTTATCTCGTTTAGATTTTCATAAATCGTTTAAATACCTTGTTCGCGAAATTATGAAGAAATCACGTTGTATTAGTATTACGAATATTACTTAGGCAATGTTTAATGATAACCAGTTGCTTATGTAACATTGACATCCGCCTAAAGAAATTATTTATAACTCAGATCCGGGTTTCTCTGAATCATTATTATAAATTTGTTTTTAAGGGCAAACGCGTTGACATCACCGGCCAAATTACGTAAAAGTAACTTATTTTTTGGTACTTTAAATTTAGTAATATTCTGTGAAGGAAACAAATTAGTAGGTGAGTAAACTGGCACACCGTCACAGAATAGATAGTAATCTTCTGTATAAAACCTATACAAGATTACAAAAAATATTTTGATTGTCGATATAGATACGATCATACTAATATTATAAATGCGAAAAGTTTGTTGGTTTGTTTGTTCCTCTTTCAAGCAGAAACAGAGCAACGGATCGGCCTGATTTTTTGCATGGGTAGAGTTCAAGAGATGGAAAGTGACATAGGCTACTTTTCATCATCATCATCCATCACTACGCGGGTGAAACCGCGGGGCGTAGCTAGTACTCAATAAATGGCATTACATGTAGACAATTTCAGTGCCATGTTAATCTCTGACTGTACAGGTTTTTTCTACCATGTATAGAATCCTTAACCCTAGAGAGATAATCATATTGTAGAGTGCGTCAAAGATAATCATGCGTTAAATCGACGCATGATTTTTAACAGGCTATATAAATATAAATTATTCACTGATGCTAAAAAACCTCTTTGATTTGTTTTTCTAGGCATTAATAAATAATAAAACAATATATCATGAACGTATATCAATTTATTTTATATAAAATAAAATAAACTATGAACTTCTGCAAAAATAATAAAATTTAGGAAATATTCTTTCTTTGACACAAATCGGTTTTTTTATACTTATAATCAGTCATTTTAACTAAGATTCTAAATATTTGAGATATTTTTTATTATATTCGCTTAACTATTTATAAATCAGTCACATGCAGTTTTGATACATGTCAGCATTATGCTCTCGGCATTTAGTGCACGATGCGTTAGCTTTTCGTCGTTTTTTAGGTCAAAACGCAGTATATCTATCCCTTTTTAGCCGCTGGCTGTTCTGTACTGTCCTGTGGTGCATCAGGCATCTCATTCATAAGCTCGGCGCCCGATTCACGCAAATAAGATAGAGAGAGCTATATTTCAATTGCACATGCGTATTTTTTACGCAGATTATCATTCTAGGGTTAAAAAAATACCATGCCAAATTAATATCGTATAACAGGGCGACTTTGCTAACATAATAAGAGACCGTGTAATGTCTGGATTTCAAAATTAAAGCATATCTCAAACTGGTTCCATAGTGCTAGACCCCTGTGAACTTTGCCCTTGAAGAAAGCTCTTGCACGACTTGCGGTTCACCCACGCCATGGGCGCTATGTCGTCGAGATTTCTCCTATGCTTTATTTATACCTAGCGAATGAATGCGAACGAATGCGCGCGAGCGTAGGTGGTGCATGCTGCTAGAAACTGCACGCTCGTTCGCCGTCACTGTTACGTCCACAGCCGATCACCTCGCTCGCAACAAACCAACATTCAGCGAGCAATCTTTCATTTCGCTGATACGTCTACACCAACTTGTTCGCTCACATGCGTTACGGTTGATGCCGAACTTTTCGACTGAGCAAAGAGAAGTCTCAGTTTAACGGAAGTAATCGGAGGCGGGCGTTTTTTTGTATACCTACTGTTGGTTCGAGAACTACTTCATTATATTAACAGTACTGTTGACATCATAAAATAATGTTTACAAATAAGTCAATCAATTACAATTTAAGTTCTAACGTGATTTTAAAAACATTATGCAAAAAAGCTAAAATACCACTGACTGACTCTCCGAAATCTATAGAACTACTTACACAACGTGCAACGTGCAAAGCTTAAATCTGGCAGGTAGATTCCTTAAGGGGTGTAGATTTCTGCTAAGGAAGGAATTTGCGAATCAGCTGTTCCACATATTTTGTCGAGTGTTAAATTACATACCTTTTTCTATAGAAACCCTGATAATGTATCGCAATTTCTGGATTGTACCTATAAGTACTATTAATTGTGCATGATGAGCAGTATCATGGACCCGTTTCGGCTTAGTACACACTTTCAGCGTAAGCCTGTACATATTCTCAATTATAATATATTTTTAGACAACTAATAAAATCTGTATAATATATATGAAATTGTGTCAATAAATGACGAGCTAAAATCTTAATTAAGCAGAACGTAAAGACATTACTTAGAGATGGCAATAACAACTCGTTTTCTGGAGGCATCACAAGTTTAGTTTTAGCACATGTTTCTAAATGCGTCCGTTGCATAACTCGGTTGCATCTAATATTGCAGATGATCCGTTACGAGGACTGTTTGCTTAGTTTTGCAAACGTCTGGAAACCACAAGTTTTAATGTCAGAGACTACGGCACTTCTGATTGCAAAGTACTTATACATTGAATGTCTGGGAACGTTTTGCGGTCCTTGACCACTCCATGGCCATTCTCCTACGGATAACAATCGCTAGTAGCATAAATAGCTAATATTATTTTAGTGAGAGGCAGGTAAGTCGTTTGCCTGATGGTAAGCACAACGCTTGCTTATAATAGCTCAGTGGTACCCATGTTTTGAACTTCAATACTTCAAAATCCCTTGTACTAAACTGCACTCTTTACCCTGAGATGTTTGCCCTGTTAGTAATTAAAGTGCGTTTTTATTACAATCCTTTTTGTTAGGTCACCTTGTTCAGGCACTAATAGCAGACTGGTTTTGGATCCTCCAAAAATACACCGTGCTTAAAACAGTGTTGGGTTTATCATTTTATTGGGCAAAGGCCCATGAAGGGGATTACTAAGGTAGTTTTAATGCCCTTCTTCTGTATGTGGCGGAAGATTCGCTTTCATTGAAATCTATCGTCAGAAGTATCATCGTAGATCGGCTCCACTGGAGTGTCAACTTGTCAAGACGGATTCTCAGCGTACAAGCGCCGTGGAAAAGTCAACAATTTCCAGTTCCCGTAGATTTAAAATTAGCTCTCCGCGTTCCGATTACAGTACACAAATATTAGTACAAGTACTCCGACGCTCTCCGTGTCGACTGATGAGGTACAATTTGAACCTAAAGTAAACCGATAAGAATTCTGCCTATAGTCGGCAATTGTACTATAGGCTACAGCCTAGTCTCAAAATAAGGGCAATGTGTTCTGCACGATAAAAAAAAATTCAAGGAAAAAATCACTGTTGAATAATAATAAAAAAACGATTTGAGCATTATCCTTAGAATAACATTGCCAATTGAAAGAATGTTTGTGATGTTTTATTTTGGCGGAAGAAATAGAAAAAAAAAATCGCCCTGCTCCGCTATCCTATAAAATATCAACACGAAAATTGCTTTAAGTATACTGTTTTCAATGTCATTCTAAAGATAATGCCCAAATTTTTTATTTATGTACAGTCAGTGATTTTTTTCTTCAAAAATGTTGAAAATTTATGAAAGAGATAGCTCTGGTCGGTGAACGTAGCCTTAAAGTAAATCTATCCGTCCCAAAATTTAGAAGTCTTAAAGTAAATCCATCTGTCCCAAAGTTTAGACGTCTTAAACTAATTCCATCTGTCCCAAAATTTTGAGGTCTTAAAGTAAATCCATCTGTCCCAAAGTTTCAGAGGTCTTAAAGTAAATCCATCTATCCTAAAGTTCAGAGGTCTTAAAGTAAATCCATCTGTCCTAAAGTTCAGAGGTCTTAAAGTAAATTCATCTGTCCCAAAGTTTAGAAGTCTTAAAGTAAATCCATCTGTCCCAAAATTTCAGAGGTCTTAAAGTAAATTCATCTGTCCCAAAGCTTAGAGGTATCATGTGCATAACCTTGCAAAGCATGCGGCAATCTCTGGCGCGCAGATGAAGCAAGTACCTACTTTGAATTCAACGTAGGTACTACAAATAGAGTTCACATCCCACGATAAAAATGCTTGTACACATTTTCATCATAACGTGTTTTCCAAAGCAACATAACAAAATATGAGCTTTTCCAAAAAGGCGAATATTATATCGTATATTACCGTTTTCTATGGAACAGCTGATGAGTATAACGGACACTTTTCACTTTTCACTCCCCGTAATCCTGTATATGTATTTCACACGTTTACCTATTCCAAGGTATACAACAAGCAAAGAAATGTATTTATTTTTACCTTCTAACCTATTCTTAGACACAATTTTTTTATTTGTGCATAATACATCATGTCACGGATAGTCGTTTATTATTTTCTCAATTGCAACTCTTTGGGTTATAAGTGCTTACATTCAACTTGATTTATGGTGATGTGTATGACCATTACACATAAACTCTTATTCATTTATCCTCCACGCTCCACGCAGCGGAAATATAAAGAAACTTGTTCTACCGGAAGTCAAGAGTATTTTTAAAACGCACGAGCGTTGCTATCTTTTGTTGGCATGTGTTTAAAGCCACTGCACATGAAGCAATACCTAAGTTTCAAAGTGAAACATACCGTTATTCTGGCCTTAGCATGTACGATTTTCCAATACACGATGACGCGTTATGCCCCAATCAGCGAAGGCAATTGCCAAGTACCACTCACACTTGGCCATTTATTATTATACTTTAGAGTGTTTACTATAATCATGTCAAGTTTGACGCTTGTACGTGCTACCGTTTTTACATTAGAGCTAATACAAAAATAGGTAAAAAAATACGTTTGTTGTATGGAGACCCGCCGCATGATTGTATCGGTTAGCATCCCGTGGCGTGGGACTGATCATCTCTCAAAAGCCAAGTGCTAAAGGACCCTGGTTCACTAAATGCGGTCCTGTCTCTATATATGGAAGTATATAGACAGGGTTGTCGAACCTAGATCTTATCACGTACTAAAAACCACTCAGTTTCGGATGCATGGCGTACATCCGTGTATTGTTTGTATGAATAACGCATCCTTCACAATAGAGACGCTTTCTACGCGAAAAGCGCTATCCCAACTCCTATTTACTAACAAGCTTGGGGCGTTGGAGTCCACTAAGAAACGGGCCAGGAAGCTTGTCAGCTCCGAATGCCTAGTTCAGACTAAGCTGAACATTGACGCAAAGTAACAAATCAGTCTGTTTTTTACCGGGTACGGTTCAAAGAGTATGTGGCTCCTGCCCATTTTTCTATCAGCCAGCCAGGGCGGGCACGAAAGGGTGACACCGTTTCATAATTGATATTTCGGGAAACCCGTGCGAAGCGCTTTGATTCTACATTTATTGTGTGTACCGCTAGACTGGAATATGCTGCCTGAATGGGTATTCCACAATAGTTACAATTTAGGTATCGACAAGTAGAGAGGGAATCTGTTTCAAAAAAAAAAACATTATAAAATCGTGAAAAGTCATGTAACAAAAGATGTCCGGTATTATGTAGGGAAGCTGACTGAATTAAAAATAGCCCAGTATATGAAATCGCCAATGAAGAGCTGTGATACGAGTTAAAAAGGAAGTACTAAGGTACAAGTTAATAGACCGTGCTAGTCCCGATACCGCTTACATAGCCTTGCGCCTGCAAGCCGACCTTACATCTAGTGAAATTTAACCGGTTAACTGCAGCTGAGCGGAATGGTCGAGGCTGCATGACATCTATACTGTTTTTTATAATTATTTAAGACACAGAGAATGGTTTAAAAATTTGTCGTTAAAAGTGAGTGTCAATACGAAAGTTGTTGAGGAAGTGTTCTTGGGATTTTGTCTAAATATTACAAATACTTTGAAAAACTAAGCTTTAAATGGACTTCAATCAGCCTAAATCATCAAACGAAGTTTCTTGCACCTAAATAAAACTAAATATGCAGTCCACAATTTTTGGGGACTTACAAACATTTCATGAATTGGTTTTCAAGTGTCTTCCAAAATTATGCGGCTACAATTTCGTACGAAAAAAAAATAATATCCAAAACTCGTTACGTTTCGTACGAAGAATAAAATTTCTTCGTACGAAACTAGTTACGTTATAAGAAAAAAATATTTGTACGATACTGGTTACGTAGCACGGGCATCGTAGGCAGCTGAAGAGTTGTCTGCGGGCCAAATGGATAAGCGTGTAGATAAAATCCAGATGAAGCGACTAGTGGATCTATGACATGGAGAAAATAATAAAATTATTGACTCTGGAATTGATTTGACCTGGATTTTACTTAATTTTTTTTAAGAATTTTTCCAAAAGGACCAAAATGTCCTTAAGCTCTTACCTATAGGACATATCCCCATTCTATTGATGTGGCACCGATGCCTATATACGGTGCATTTATTTTCATAATTTTTATTAAATATAATATTTCATTACATAACTCGTGCGTGTTGAATGAGACACTATTGAATGATATTTGAAAGTGAAACGAAACGCTCTATTGACTTATAAGAAGTTGTCTAATTAAGTAGCGTCATTTAAACAAGGGTTCCGAAGATACCCATTTTGATTTGATAAGATTTGCATTCTAGATTTAGGAAACGATTGTGGTCAAAATAACTGACCGTAGATGATTGAGAACTTATGTATTTCCTTAATACATGTACATATTGTCAATAGAAATATTTTCGATGTTTTCTTATATCGTCTCATGTTCACCCTGGTTTCAATAAAAGTAAATTAATAACTAGTTACCTTTCAAGAAAAAAATGCCTATGTATATGAAATCGTAGTTAAGCTCTGTACTATTCAAAGCACATAATTTTGTAGCCCCGAAAGAACTGTACGGCCCAATCGGTAGTCCATTAACTTGCTTCGAGTGCAAGTAGGCCCCAGACACAGCATGTGCAAATGTGGTCTAGCTGATCCTCCGATGAAATTATGAGACTGTGGAGCCACTTCCTAGAAGCAACCCCTCTTATGCTCACTGTTCCGTAACACCTGCACACTAGGCAACCTTTGTGTGGCCAACTATGCCGCAGTATCAAAAGGCTCTTACTAACAAGTTTAAAAAAAAATTGAAAGAAATAGACTTAAAATAATAGTACATTTCCCACAATATACGTAGAATATATGAAAATCATTCCACTCTCTCAGCTCAGCTATCAGCTTCTATCGTCAGTTCCGTGTGATGTCTGAAATCACGGAAGACCATTCTGCAGACTTCACTTCCGACGCCTGTAATTGGCCGACGTCAGTAAAATTGTTTTATGATTCATTGCCTTGTAATCACACCTCGTGTGTGTCGCTTAAACAGTTAATGGCTTAGGTGTCGACTAAAGTAAGTTCGTAGGTAAGTATAGTAAGTAGTGGCATCGCAGCGTACAAGCGGCCTTAGAAAAGTCACCTATAATAATTGATGTACGCTGAGATTTGGCCTGTCATTCAAGTAAGCTCAGGGAAGACAACGGAGCGGTTTTCCCCGGCTGCGACGTTGCTTCCACTCTCCAATAAACGTTAGGCCTTATGTGACATTATGTGACTATTTTCTCTTCTTTTTTTATTTGTGACAAATTGCGCACCCTTGTACTCGTCAGATCACGTACCATATCACAGGTACGCATCACGCTTCAGATAAAACGGTTACTAGCTTATATAACAAAACGGTTTATATATATTTTTTTTGCTTCGGCCCCATTGGTTGTTGGGGCAAATTTGCCATTAAGCGAGGAAGGAGATAGTGTATATTTGGTTTGATTATTCAAACTTAATTTGGCCTGTAATTATTTGGCCTACTGGTATAAAAGCACAAAGAAATTCTTATGTGCATGTGTCAATCGATTCAGCCTATAAAATGATACATTGAGAAACAATCCAGTTTGTGCAAGACAGCTCTAGTTTCCATGTGAGATTGTCGTGCAGATTTCATGCAGAGCATGTCTCATTCACCACTAGGTAAATTAAAAAAGGATATAGGTAAAGTTATATGATTATTTACGAGATGTTTATTTATTTCATGTCACAGCCTTACCACGGTAAATATCCCGTATATAATCATATAACTTTAGTAAACAACCGTGATAGTATAAAACAGTGTTTTAGGATATAGGTACTTATTTAAATAGAATAATAATTATGGTGTATCGTATACCTACTTCATATAATAACTATAATAACTTTGCAAAACGTGGCGTAGTACAAGGCCGTTCCTTTGTATCAAAATACTTCTGTTGCGACGGATCGTGTAAAGGGATGGATTTAAAAAAAGGGCATGATTTTTAAACGTCCTGAGACGGACAGTCACACAAAACGTTATCACTTATAGAAAGACAAGATAAAGTTCAACTGCGAAAGTGATTGCTTGCCTCATCGATCTAAAGTCGCGCGGGATCGGCATGTAAAAACACCCACGCTCTGATTTTCGCCGGTATAATTTCTCACGACCATATCAACTATTGCAACGTTTTATCATGTCGGTCTCCAAGTTACTAGAGTTCCCATTTCACACATTCTTTGCCTCCGATCTGCAATAGCTTCAACCTATCAATCGAGCTATGCAAATCTATAACCGTTGCGAAAAGCAAGTTCGCAAAAAATCGTGCTAATTCTCGGGCCTATTCGCATACATAAATAGAAACTTCATTGAAACCGCGAACTTTTGTAACGTTCATGTAATAGGGTAGGTAGGCAGGTACAGACAGACAATGAGCCGGGAATTCGATGATGAAATTCGGATGAATCACGATTCCTTGTCGCCACGGAGTCGCTTTCTGTACCGGCTCGTAGGCGCACCGCGCAGATGTTGTCTTGCTGACTCACGGAGCACTGACACCATGCACTACTACGTAACCGATAGCTCAAGAAATGTTTTCATTGTTACAGATTTTTGGTGGTGTGCACCCTCTACCGGGTTAGCGCTGATGTGGACATCATCACAGAGCCGCGCCCCGGAGAAGAATACGTGCTCGTTAGCTCTGGACAGCAAACTCCGCTGAGAAACTTTGAAACCTCACACAAAATACCGGAAAAACACCCTCATCACAGACTCATTAATGACGGCGACAAAATTACAAAGAAGATAAACAGCGGAAAAGTCAAACACTCCGCAGAAGGAATCATAGCTATAGAAGAGGACAAGAAAGCTCTTTTCAAGAAGGGACAAAAGAGCAAAGCTACAGAATCGATCGAGATCGACATCCCCGTGTCGAAACTTGAAGATATAAGAATAAAGGAAAATTTGAAGGACGTGGAGACTAACCCCAAAATGGCAGTTGCTCTTGAAGCGATGTCAGAATCAGGCAAGTTAAGCGATGCCCCTGGAACCACCACTCAGAAACCAGTACTGACTACTGCACCGCCAGCACCCGCAAAGGAGTTTGATTACATTCCAATAAACTTCGACAGCATCGATGACATCAACAGCGGACTTTTGTCTTCAAATGTAAACTTGGAGACAGCCGGTTCAGAACAGAAGCAACACTCTCGAATTCAGATCAAAAAGGGTCCAAATGGCCAGGACTATGAATACGAATACATCTATTATTACTATGATGAAGACGAAGAAGCCAAGAAGGACGGAAAAGGTGAGAAAAAGGCGGTGACTACAGCTGCACCTGTGCTTAACTCTCACGACGGGCCACAGAAGAGAGAAGAAGCCGATAGTCATATAGCTAATGAAAGCACAACAAAGAGCAAATACAGCTCAATTAACCGCTCTAGTACGAGCACAGCTGCACCAGAGGCTCAGAACGAAGTGCTGCCAGCTATCGCCAATCGCGGCCGTCAACGTGGACGTACCATCACGCCCGCAGTTGAAGGAGAAGCTGAGGACGAGGACATCAAGTAAGTAGAACTGTTCGTCTTATTACAATTGTTTTCACTACTTTAACTCCCAGTGCTCATAAACATTACGTTTTTATAGTGTCAGGTTACCGTCAAGCACTCGGTTCCCACCGCGTGGGCGCAACTTGGCTGCGTCTAGTTCGACCACATATGTTCCGGAAGTATCGTCGGAGACAGCGCGGCACCGCGGCCGCTCTCAGAGTGACAGCGTTGCCGATGAGTCCATCGGACAGTCCAGGAGCAGGACCCGTGCACATATCAGGTGCGTTTTTTTTTAAACGCGGATAAGTCCGCCTTTGACAACCAACTCGCCTGTTGGTAAGCGACGATGCGGTCGAAGATGAAGCACGCAGACTTAGAAGATACCTATTCACTCTGGCCTTGAAAAGGCCCAGGTTATATCTCTAAGGAAACAAGGAACGTACTTTAAATATTACATTTTTAACATGAGTAGTTTAAAATGTATCTAAAAATATATGCATTTGATTTTCAGACGCCCCAGTTCCGAGCTGGTAGACCTTGACAGCTTCAAAACCAATTCTGGAGATATCCCGTCTCAGTACAAAGAGCAGCCGTCCCGCTACTCGTCTGAGAGCAAAACTACCACCGAAGAGATTCCAGCCGTAGAGCCTACAAATAAAGAACCGTCTCACGCGAAAGAAACCGCGCGCCAGGGACATAGCCTGTCCAGCGGCATCCGCTTCCAAGAGATTCTTGACGACTCGAAGCTGCCAGCGGACTATTATAAACAGACTACGACATACGAGCAAGACACTACGGAGTACACGACTATGACCGCCATGGAGAAGGTGGCGCTAGATCTGTATGCGTACCTTGCAGGAGAAAATTTAAATAACGAGATCAACCCAACTGATTCGATTGACTTCGATGGCACATCCACCACTGACGACGACGTGTGGACCACGGAGGCGCTCTCCACCACGGAGGAGGCGACCACGCCCACTACAACCACTACCACCACCACCACCACAACGACAACCACGACGACGCCAGCGCCAACCACGACTACGACACCCGCAGCACCCACGCGCCCTTCACGGTTCAAGGGACGCCCGGGCGCACGCACCCGCCTCTCCACCGCAGCCGCCGCCGCCGGCACTTCCGCTGCCACCGAGGCTCCTCTAGAGGTGTCCACGAGAGCTCGAGGTGAGAATTAGTAGTTCCAATTACTCCGCTTCCCATAACTCCGCTTTTGTCATGATCACCTTTCTTAACTAGGTACAGCCGATCCCGCTCGATGCTGTCCATTCCGTTCCAGTTCCACGCAGTTGATAGAATGTGATGGTCACAGTCATATTTATTATAAGTACTACGCTGGTTTGCTCACATTCCGCTGCTCTCCTTTAAGGCTACTCAGTGGTGACGTATTATGGTCTATTACTTACATGGAGAAGTGAATCACGCGTGACATTACTAAACACGATTTTGGTGCGGCTCGCAGAACTGGATCGGAGTGAGACAAGTTAGCCAGTAGCCGTTAAGCCATATCTGGCAAGTGGGGGGCGCTATCTAGTGCGGATCTGTATGCAGTCGGCATCATAGCGCAGCGAAAGCGTTCTTTAATTATTCATTCCTTGCTCTGCGATTGTTCATGCGACCATTTTTCATGTCAGAGACGCTAGCAAACGTATCTATTATATGTTTACATCATGAATTTGCTTTACATAATGTTTTAACGGTATGCCGGATGCGTTGACTAAATTACTTACATGATTATTTCCAAAATACCTAGTGAAATACGTAAATATAATTTACAGTAGATATTTTACTGCTCTGATAGGTATCTACCGGCTTTGAAGTGTCTAATGTTTATTCTGATTTTATTATCAAGTTATTAAGTTTGCAAGACCAAGCCAGTCGACCCTGTAGGCTTGCCCAATAAGCAATAGGTCTGTTGCGAACTGACAAAACGTGTACTTGTGCTTATGCTTAGAGTTATAATCATTTGCCTGTATAATTGGAATAGGCCGAGTCTATATTACAATCTTACGTTAAAACTAATAACATTTAAACGCAATTCGTCTGATCTAAGCACAAACACATTTATAATTAAGAGAGTATTTAACTGCACATCAAAAATACTTAAGTGCATCAGATGTTCCACGGTGCAAGTTACGCTGTGTCTCTTTGCAGCAGAACGCGTGCGAGTGCATGATCCACGTACGTACCTATACTAGGGGCATCCTTTTCAAATTGCACAGACTAGTTACACCGTGTGCAAGACGCATTAAATTACGGTTGCAAGCAAGCAGCAGCGGTTATTCTAATCCAAATAGGAAATATATTTCGATCACACATATTGTGTGGGACATTTTAGTATGAAAACAAGGTTTTTTGATAGCAGTTAAATAGAAGATAATTTATATTAGTACTTAATAGAGCTTGCATTTGCTAATTTTGTACACCGGCTGGCATCATACGGGTGTTCACTTGTTCAGCATTTTTAACAGGCTTATGTTACATTCAGGTCGTTTCGGCAAGCCTTCCGTGGGAAGGAAGACGCCCGTCACCGCAGCCGCCGCCGTCGAAGTCTCAACGCAGGCCTCCGCCAACAACGCTGACAAACCTACACAGCCCAAGGTAAATAAATTATCTGAATACAGATGTAAATTTATCTTTTTAACTCTATATATATATATATATATATATCCCGCCATATATTATAGCGGGACTTCCATATTATGGACCAGCGTGGGGAGAAAGTAGGGTGACATAAATTGTATAACGTATGTATACCATCTGCCGCCCGCAGTTCTCCTAATGATCTGCCGCTCGGCAATGCCACTCAGTGTCCCTACGGCTACGCTACGCCGCTATATATCTGTAGTTTGAATTGTTGAAACCAAAGTTTTATTAGTCTATAAGTTTTATTATATTTTTATTGTCGATGCTTAATTTTTTTTTCTATTTGCCAAGCGAATGTTATTATTATTTGCAATGCGAATTTTTAAGTTTACTTAAGTCTACGTAGGTACCTATAATTATTATATTATAAATTAAGTAATTTTAAAACAAATTATTACATGACAGGTTACGTTAAAAATAAATAACAAAACGCATGCGTAGCGAGCGCCAAGGTTTTGAAATATTTTAGTCGATTTGGAACACAAATCACCCCCGAGTACGAGCTTATATGACTAGCTAATGTAAAAAATATAAAATCATCAGCTTGTATTTTGTTTGTATAATAAAGGCACTTGCTCATTAAAAAAAACATCTAAGATTTTGGGGATTTTAAGTACCCACAATACGTGAATGGGCTTTTTATAGCTGCCAATATAATTATATTCCTAAAAGTTCTTCGACACCTACATCTCTATGGATACAGCACAGGTGTCCTTGGTGTAAACAGCTAATGTGATTGTTCCAGGCGTTTGGGCGACGCGGTCTGTTTTCCGGCCGCACACGGCCTGGCACCACTGCCGCCGCCCCCGTGTCGCAGGATGAAGACGTAGCTAGCTCTGCTGCCACCAGCGAAACGCCTGCCCCCAGGTAACATCATAATATCCACTTTTTGGTGACGACCTATGTGACTTATAGGCAGGGCTGGGCAAAATACATGCTTTGCTATAATTGAAATACAAAATATCTTTAAGTAAGGTATTTGAAATATAAAATACAAAATACAGTATTTTAGCTATTTTTAATTGAAATACGAAATACAAATTACAAAATAAACAATCTAGACCAGCACGGGCTGAAAAGTAGAGGAAAACAAGATTAATGAATCTATAAAACCAGTGTTTCCTTTCATGACCACTAGATTTTTAAATGTACTGTCAGACAAACATTATACTCTCGCCTCGCATTCACACTCACGATCGCTAAATGAAGGTTAAATGTATTTTAATGTTAAAATGTATTTTTAAGCCTCAAGTATTTGAAATACCTACTAATTACAAAATACCTTGGCGTCAGGTATTTGAAATACTAATTACAAATTACATTTTAAGGAAGTAATTGAAATACAAATACCAAATACGTATTTGTATTTCAATTACGTATTTTAATTACAACTAATTCAAATACTGCTCAACCCTGCTTATAGGTTTGACTCAACCTTCTGTACAGGTAGTCCCAAGCTCGTTACCCTATCGCGCAGATGATGTTAAGCAACTGCCATGGGTCCGGGTGTTTCGCACACGTCGCTGTGTTTTATCCTTGACGCAGGGAACTTAGTGGTGAACTGTGCATGCAGTACCGGCGTTAGGGTAGGGCGCGATTGTGGGCGACCGCCCACCAGGGCGCCAGATATAAAGGGGTGCCGCAGGGCAAAGGGGCCAAAATCTTTGCCTTTTTTGCCGGTTTGAATTGCGCCATAGAAATCACCCAGGGCGCTGGTATGCTAAAACCGGCACTGTGTGCAATTGTGCATGTGATATTTCACCCTAGGGTCCTGACAGTCAGTGGTTAAGCAGGGTTGCAGCCACTTATACCTATAATCTGTCCTTTGTACCCGAAGGAAGGTATCTCCATAGGAACACACGCGTGTTCTCTAGAATCCATGCCCACAGAAATTCTTGAGAAGAATGCAAATAGAGTCGTAGTTCACCTAAATCCATTGATCTAATGCCTATCAATTCACACGCGTCATGTAAAACAATTACACTTAGATGACTGATACACTACTAAGTGGTTTATTGGTTGAAGACAGCTATCAGTTATGCTATTGTTTGACGAGTCTACAAAAACGATATACGTTTTGTGATAGAGATTACAAAACGCACGTGAGAAATTACTTTTGCTGTTGTACACAGATATTGGAGGAGTTGCATAGTAAAGTATAGTTGGTTAATTTAATCAGGCGTTTTAAAGTTTTTAAAAACAGTTTTAAAGTATAGGTGTTGCCGTCAATCAATACTAATTATAAGTTAAAGTTTGTATGTTAGAGTGTTAATTACCACTCAACTCCATAACGCCTGAATGAATTTGAATGGAATCACTATCACTATCATCACTACATAGTATAAAACAAAGTCGCTGTCGCTGTTTGTCCGTCCCTATGTATGCATAAATCTTTAAAACCTACGCAACGGATTTTGAAGCGGTTTTTTTTAATAGATAGAGTGATTCAAGAGGAAGGTTTATATGTATAACTAGCGACCCGCCCCGGCTTTGCACATAAATTACACCCATGCGAAGCCGGGCGGGCGGGTCGCTAGTTTGGTATAAAAGGAGCTTATTCCCTGGATTAATGAGATTGCGGATGGAATAGGTATTCGTCACAATTCCAATGTAGTTAGGAGATGGTATCCTCCCCCTGGTGTTCCCGTAATAGGACGTTTATATTAATTTACTTGCTAATATTTCGGGTAGGTATTTACTTACTATGTGAGCGAAATATGGGACAAGGTATGTTCTGGCGGAACATTTGAATTTATGGCTAAAATACGGGATATCCCAGGATAAATCACAGAATGTGACAAATAAATAATTTGAATTTTAATAATAACGATCATTAAAACAGCATTAAATGCTTCAGTCCTTCTTCTGAGAGATATAATTTCTTCTTTCTTTCTTTCATTTTCTTTACGTCACCCCCGGGAAGACAAGAAGGAAGTATTCGAAGGAAGGGACAGCACAGCATAAGGCCCTCTTTTGTGTAAGCGCCATGAAAAAGTGAAAAGGGAGCAAAAGAGAGTTGAATGTTTATATGAAAGTCTACGCGTACGAAATCGCTGGCAACAGCTATAGTCACTTAAAAAGACAATCTAATTTCGTTGTATTATAATTTCTGACTATAATCGACTCTTGCGCAATAGTTAGAACTAGCGGCTCACTAGGTCATTTGTTAAGTACATCAGTTCGTCGGTGTTATCATTGTTTACATTAATATTTGTTGTTACACATTTTTCCAACAAAAATCGAAACGTATCTATCCGTTTTACTAGGGTTCCATAACCAAAAAGTTAAAACTGGACCCTATAACTAAGACTGCGCTGCCTGTCTGTCCGTCTGTCCTTCTATCCGTCCTACATTTTAATGGCTGTATCTTTCGAACCGTAATAGATAGCCAATTGAAATTTTCACTGAATATGTAATATTATGGTGGATTAACTAAGAAATAATAATAAAGTCAAAAAGTAAACTAAAGGGAGGTCCCCATACAAATAACGTATTTTTGTATTTGCTCTAGTATAAAACGGTAATACGTACAAGCTTCAAACTTGGCATGATATAGTACACACTCTAAAGTAAAACAACAAATTATAAATACTGGCCAAGTGCGAGTCAGTGAAAAATTTCTGCTCACCACCGGTTCTCATCGAGCGCGGTCGGTACTTGGATGGGTAACCGTCTGGGCGTGATGTCTTTTTGCACTACATAATTTTGGTGCTGTACGGCCTTAAAACGCGCAAGCGCTTGTTTCGCGCTTTCATCATCATCATCAGCCAGAAGACGTCCACTGCTGAACATAGGCCTCCCCCTTTAACCTCCACACTGAACGACAGCCTGCCTTTTGCAGCCACTGGATGCCAGCGACTCTCACTATGTCGTCGGTCCATCTAATGGGAGGCCTACCTACGCTGCGTCTTCCAGTTCGTGGTCTCTACTCAAGAACCTTTCTTCCCCATCGTTTATCGGTTCTTCGAGCGATGTGGCCTGCTCATTGCCACTTCAACTTGCAAACTTGTTTCGCGCTTTACACTGGTTTATTTTGATGAATGTTTTGTCATCATTCGGATTTGGATAATCATGGTTTAATAAATATACTCCGCATAAGGAACTTTTAGTGCTGCATGACCTATGCTTCCACCTTGTTGGGACATAGAGCCAACGGAGTAACGCGTGTTAATATCACAAATAAACTTCGTACTTGTCACGAATCACCCTTTTATTGGGGCCCTCTCGTCCCAGTTTTATGTGGTGGTAGTGGTATAGGACCCTCAGTGTGTGAGCTTCAGTCAAATTAGGGTCGAAAATATTTTTTTTACACTATTTGGAAAACAAACAGCTGAACCTAACTAATTATAAGTAGTAGGTAGATACTAGACGCAAGCCATAAAAAGTTTTCACTTATAAAATCGAAAGATGTTTACAACCCAGATCTCAAGACAGAGATGTAATAAGCTTATAATAACAATAAATTATTGGGAACTAATGTGCCCCTCTTTCTTTTATAACAGCATCAAACGCACAATAAGGAGACTCCGTTTTATGGTGGAAATTCCATTTAAGTGCAACAAAGGCTCTCAATCTACCTTTCTTAATAAAACAGCAGTGGTGTGGAACATCAGCGTCTTTCTTACAGCTGTCAAAAAAGTAAATTTTTTCTATTCAAATATATTCGCATCGCCGCTACCCGTCCCGTGAGATTGTGGTAAAAAAGTTATATTTCCCATAAGGTAACAGTTGTGGTAGCTCTACTCTGGCAATTGCCATCTCCAGTTTCAAAGCACCGAATACATATTACTATCTGTAAACTATATTGAGCTACATACCTTTGATAACGATACCGATATTTCAATAGGTATCTTGTCGCTAAGGTGCTAGATAGGCATTTTTGTAGATCTCAGATCAGACAAAGGCAGATATGCCTTAGTCAGCGAAACATAGTTATTATTTCTCTGGTCATAGTACGAATTATCGTTCGTATTAAAATGTCTTATTTCATTACATCTCATACATTTGCTTCATACTCTACATGTTTCATACACTTTTTTCACTAAACTGCTAAACCGCTTAACGCAAAATCTGTCAGGGCGGTACCCTTACTAATTTGTCACGCACTGTAAGAATCGTGCAGCTACGCCAATTAATTAATAATCCACATGTAAAGAAAGGGCAGCAACGTATGTAGGATGAGTTCGACTAAAGGTAAAGCCTGATTTACACCAGGTGCGTTCGCACCCGCCACCACAGAATACACAAGACAGAATATTAATTGAAACTGACGAGTATTTTGACACAATAGAATTTCTCAATAGACTAACGCCCCAAGCTGGTACTTAGGTAATCCATCCCAAAGGTGAGAGCAGTACTCCATGCATGACCGAACTTGGGCTTGGTACAGTGACAGCAACTGTTCCGACGTGAAGTACCGACGCAGCTTCGATAGGACACTCAGCTTTTTGACAGCCAATTGAGCCTTTTCCTTAATATGGGAGCCAAAGTTGAGGGTAGAAGACAGAGCAACGCCCAAAAGCTCAAACCGGCCAGTTACCAGAATTGATACATCCCGGAAAGTAGGAGGTAGTTGAAACGGCGTCCTTTTGGAGGAAAACAGACACGCATGGGTCTTAGCGGCATTGAACTAGACCAGGTTGGCATCACCTCAATCGGTTATGTTGGAAGTGTGAAAATCGTGAAGTTCAGAACCTTATTCGCAGTATAGTATGACAAATCTTTACTTATTGTTATTATTTAGGCAGCCGAATGAGATGCAATATGCTTTTGCCTTCATTAACCGTGGAATTCAAAAAAGGAGAGGGTTCTCAATATATATTTTTTATGTTTGTTACTTCAGATCTTCGTCATTTATAAACCGAATAAGAAAATATTTTTTTAATAATATCGATTTTTATTAATATTTTTTAAATATTTTTTATCAATATCGGTATAGTAGTTTTGTTTTAAATCAAAATAACTGGAACAAATATGGCTTCCAAGTAAATTAAGTTGCGTATTTACTAATTTTGAAGTTGGGTTTATAAATTGATAATTATTTTGGTATCTTATCTTATATTTGATATCTTAAGCGACGAAAGGAAGACGCGACGCAGCGCGTAAGTGAGTATCTAACTAATATAGTATATATGTCCTAAAATAGTATGTTTTAAAACTGCGACCAGAACCACCGGAGGATGGTCAGCAGCGTCCTATTAGTACACGGTGAACATACTGCGATCCCCAAGCCGCCCGCCAAGCGTGGGGATTATGGCAACACCCCTCTCTAAGAGGGAGGCCTTTGTCCAGTAGTGGACGTTTGATGACTGCTGATGTGATGTGTATATCAGTCTCTGGCTGCCATAGTACAAGTTTTGCTTAGTTTGTGTGTTTAAAGTCGCTCGAGTCAAACTACTAACACCAACGAAACAAATTTTTAAAGACCTTAGTTCATGACTCTGCCGGAATTATAGTTTTACCATACCAGTATATATAATATACGTTTATAAAAACTTGGCATCCTTTGTGAGACATGGCGCCGTATAGCGTAGAGGAATTAATTCCAAAACTGGAGTAAATAATAATTGCCTAATTATAATTACATTTGTTATTATTATTTTGCTTTAATATCATTATTTTTAATTTTTATCATGTAAATATTATTATGAATAAAGTTATCACGATATCATTATCATTTGGGGTCAGATGACCGTGTTCGCAAAAATGTACCGAATAATTTTTTATTTTAATTTATTTATGGACACTACCAAAACCACTGACAAAAGTGCAAAGAAGAAAAATTCAAGGCGAAGCTACAAATTTCGATGTAATTCCAGGTCTCGCCTCCGTCCCGGACTGAGGACCCGTGGCACGACGTCCACCACCGCGGCCGCTAGCGCAGCCCCCGAAGACTCTACTTCGCCCAACGCTTCCGGAGAAGTCGCCGAGACAACGCCCGCCTCTACTAGGACTATTGCGTAAGAAACAATGGATATCAATAAATTTTTAACCTACACTGTTTTCATAATTATATAATTATCAATTAACATAATAATATTATTATTTTAAAATAATAATATTTTAAATTATCAGTCACTAGCGACCCGCCCGCCCGGCTTCGCACGGGTGTAACTTACGTGCGAAGTCGGGGCGGATCGCTAGTTATATATATAAACCTTCATTGAAAATATATCTAACTGATGGTGAAAACCGCATCAAAATCCGTTGCGTGGTTTAGGAGGAGTTAGCGGCCATACAGACAGACAGACGCGGAAAGCGACTTCAATTTATACTATGTAGAGATGTAGATGTAGATGTAGAGATTAGCAAAGATTGACTATTGCCACTCAGCGTGGGAATGCTGCCAGTGTTATGGGCACTTTTGCACCAGGAACCATCCGGGGCAGGCTGTTTGATTAGATTAGATTTTTTGTAATTAGAATTAAGCTAGCGCCTTTATTAACTAAACAAAATACAACCTAAAACTAAAACTACAAATACAGTTAGACTGCCCACAGACCGTTGAAGGTCTAAAGACAAATTAGAATTAAGTGGTTTGTGACGTATTAATTATTTAATATTAATAATATGTATTAATTGACAAAAAATTAATAAAAATAAAACATAATAATTTGGAAAAATAAGCAATTTCAGTTCCTCAGATGCCATAATATTGTCATCAAAGTAATAAAATAATCATTTAGTAAATAGGTATTTGAATGAATCCAAAAAATAGGAATAAAAGCGCAAACCAGTGTTACTTTCATAATTATTGTTTCTTCTATCGAGAAAAATATCTTAAATCGAGTTTCGGTATTTACAGTTTTCTACATAAAACATTCAATTTTGATGTGACACAATTTTTATAAAAGCTAATATGGAATTTTTGGATGGAAGTAGCGATTAAAAGGACCAAAATTGCAAAAAGTGGGAAAAGAGAGCCTCAAGTTAAAACACTGAAAGCACTTGTAAGCAATACGTAGCGACCTGAGATTTTATGACAGCCCTTATATCCCAGATTTAAGCTTGCTGAAATCATTGACCTTATACGGTTTGCAGCCGCAGCCGGCCAGGACTCAGGCCAGTCTCTCTCAGGCCCGGGCCAAGACTAAACCTCCGCCCCAGCCCTCGCCTCCGCCCAGGGTTGACCACCGCAGCGCCCGTGGATACCGCTTCTGAAGGACCCGCCGAGACTTCGCCTCCTGAATCCCAGTCGACCGACTCTGATGCCGAGGTGAACTAAAATATGTGTTAATTTCACTTCATCAAAACTCTCGTGTACTTCATCATCATCATCCAGAAGACGTGCACTGCTGAACATAGGCCTACCCCTTTAATCTCCACACTGAACGACAGTCTGCCATCTGCATCCACTGGATGCCCGCGACTCTCGCTACTCGCGTGTACTTACCTAAACATAATACGTACCTAAGTGTTACTGTCTGTTTATCACGAGTATGTCAGAATTCGGTTTTGTGCCTTTTTACCCGACTGCACAAGAAGGAGAGTATATTTTCGGAGATAGTAGTGCCAGTTCTAGCCAATACACATAGTGCCCGGTTGCCAACATTGCACACTTGTTAGCTACCCATACAATACCTGGCATTGCAGATCTGACGTTTTCAGCCCGCCTTATTTTATCTATACTTCAATGGTATATGTCCACAGAGCTCACCCACCCCTGCGCCCGAGATTCCACCCCGCGGTGGTTTGAAGTTGCGTCCCAACAGGCTGCAAGTGGCGCCCTCACCGCGGCCTCGTGCCCCTGTGACGCCCCCTGCAAGGCGTCCCAATCCTCTCCTTAACAGGAGAAAACCTTCCACGGAGGTAAGTCAAACCAAGATGAAAGAAAACAAATTGATGCCGTCCATTGAGATACAATTCCTATAGAGTCATTTAATTTGAATTATGTACACATAATAATATTATTAACATATAAGTTTATATACATTGTTGTAGAAAGTGTACTGGAGAAGTTTGACTTGTAACTATGGAGTTATTAATAAAGAATTGTATTGTATTGTATTGTCACAATCTCTCAGTGATCACTCAAAAAACGTCCGAACGTCATTGTACATATATTGTATCAATTGTTTAGTTCACAATGCCAAATTTACTCTAACTTAGACGTTATGTCGCTTGCATGGTGTTCAACGTTAGTTGTCCGCTATGTCATCGTAGCTCTGGCATCGCGCGGCGTTGTAGTCGGATCGCGGTTACCTTGTAACTAATCAAAAACTCTGCGCAATTTGTAGCGGGTGCTGAGTTTTGTTTTTTTTGTTTTTTACACGATTGTGACTCTATATGTATTGTATCTTGATGACGCCGTCTCAAGAACAAAAAATATACTTTGACTACAAAAAACCGACATAACTGTAAATACATAACTCAGACATACTTCTACTGAAAATCACTGCATACTCTAATATAGTGAGTGAGTGTAATATATTACATTACACTCACTCGGCTATGTTCTCGGAACGCAAAACGCCGCGCCGCGGTACCAGTTCCAACGTAGCGTCAGATTTCCTGCTTACCGCTGATATGTGCTTCTACGGAACAACATAACATTCCAGACGTTTTTCTTACAAACCAGTGTCCGACACCTAACACCGAATAACTTACCACAGCATTGTACATTCCAATCAAGGGTCCTTGGATTTCCGCTTAGGTGCGCTGCGCTGCTGCCATTTTGATACCTTAGTCTATATTTAAATGAGCATCTTTTTGTCTTCGTTCAAAAACTCAAATTTATATTACATCATCATCAGCCAGAACACGTCCACTGCTGAACATAGGCCTCCCCCTTAGACTTCCACACTGAACGAGAGCTTGCCACATATTATATTATATTCACAGACCTATATCTAAGTAGAGTTCACAAGCGGTCCAAACTGTATGAAAACAAAGTGTGTCGTCTTTTGTACTTACCTGTGAAAAGAAATGTCTTTATTCTGTCTGTCAACTCTATTTGTGGTATTCTTAGAACTCAGTATTGCACAATTACCCATTTTCGTTTTGAACTGATACGTGTTGTCGCCGCACCGATTGAGCAGATTGATTTTAGCCGAACTCAATTACGACTATTTTTGTCATAACTGTATTGAAAATATGACATGCAAGATAAGTCGACTTGTGGCGTCTACTTGGATATAGGTCTGTGATTACATTACATACCCCACCTAAATACCCTCATGCCCAAAATAACAACGGTAGAATACTCAAGAACTATTTATTATCGCAGAATAAGTAATTACAACACAGGTCGACGATATTTTGTCAAGACTTATTGAAACTGCTTTATAAACTGAATAAATCCAGTTTTAAATTGTCATATCGACGCTGAATGATAGCATACGAAAGATAACAAATGGTACCTACTATAGGCTTAGCCTAGCACCAAATTTTATACAAGTTTGATCAGCCAAAACCTAATAAGTAGTATAAACTTATTTTATTTTAACAGGCCACAACAGAAACACCAAAGCAGTCGTCCAGCGAGTCAGTAGAGGAGAGTACGGCAAGCGCAGAGAAGGTCGAGTCGGAGACTGAACCCGCAACTTTGGAAACCACACCAGCTGCACCGTTGAGAGGCCTGGATGCTCTGATAGCGCGGAGGCGTGCGGCCGGTGGTGGCACAAGACCCGGCCGACCCGCCAGGAGGGCCTAACATTTATCCACGCTCTACCTGTTGACCTCATCGGGCCTCAGTCGATTACCTATGGATCGATACCGGGACTCACACAAATACTTCCCAAAATAATATTGTCAAAGAGTAAGGATAAACTTTTGAAAGACCAAAATAGTAAACATAGAAATTTTGTTACATAAAATTTGAGCCAGATGTTGAGGGCAAAGGTAATAACCAAATGGCATGTACTGAAGTTCGCTGAGAAACTGATAAACTGAAAACTTAGCGTTCAGTAAAACGCTCGTCGAAAAATCTTATAAGATCTCTCGACGAGAGTTTTGCTTGTTAACATTAATCTAAACAAGAAATTGTTTAGGAGAAAATAACTGCTCTATTTTTACTTTCATATTTATACAGGGTTGTTTTTAATGTACTTACTTATATATCCAAAACCTCTTACAAACTCCTCCTCTTTAAACTTCCCAAGACCAAAATAAAAACACTTTAGTCTGCTTTATCTTTCATACAATAACCAAAATATTTAATAAAGACCTTTATATAGCAATAGCTTTCCGCTGTCTCAAATGAGGTGCTCGGACGAAGTTTAAGAGCTGACTCTTGCACGTATAAAATAAGGAGTTAGATAAATTTCACCATTTCATCATTTTTCGTAAATACACGAAGCGTTTTGATTTAAATTATACTGAGCGAACCGCTAGTGTGGAATGCGCTGCCTGAATGGGCGTTCCCCGATAGTTACAATTTGGGTGACTTCAAGTCGCGAGTAGTCGATTTCATCAAAACAAGATGCTCCTTTGTAGAGCGCATCATCACTTCAGCAAGCAAGGTAGCGGTCAAAATCAAGCCTATTAGCTATACAATACAAATGTAAAAATTGAGTAATTTATTTTTGATTCATTAATAATAACCCTGTATTATGTACGAGTGGCTTTTTAAACCAGCGACTTTCAGCAACACATACGTCATTACTTAGTCAATTTACTCCGCAAACTATTTAGCAGTTAAGATCATATGGATCTATTAAATCTCCTACTATCTCAGGTGTTAGTAAGGTATAATCATATACCTGTAATTAGATAAGGCCTCCAATTTAAGTGTAAGAATTAAGGAACATTCCTTTTTTTACTAAAATGTTTTGTACATATTAGTGATAGATTTTATTGTAAGACCAAGTTCAAGACGGAAGATAGACCAAAATAAACATCTTTATCTATAACCTGTTTATGTCCCTGCAAAAATTCTGCCTACAGTAAGTTGAATCTCTTAGTTTTACCTAAAATAATGTTTTCTCAGTTCCGTTTAACATATATAATCGTATTTAATAAGTTGAGAGCTTGCTTTCGTATTTTAAGTTTGACCAAAACCATCTAGGAATATAGTTTCACTTACATTTAATTTAATGTACTTTGACTCCCAAGTCCCAGAACATTTGATGAAAATTGCTTCAACGTTTAAACAATGTGGATAGGATTGGACTACTTGTGTTAATTCTCTAATTATCATGAACAATTTTCGCAAAATTACATGATATGATAATCATTAATGACTCTTAATTTGTATTGATAAAAATGTTTATACTCAATTTATGTTTATTTATTAGTAAGGTTTGTCTTATGTACTAAATAAGTTTCACTTGACAACATACATATTTGACTTTTTGCCGAAGCACTGACTTCTAGTGCCATCGTGATATGTTTTGTATCTTCGTAAGTGTGATAATAAAATTAAAAATAAGTTTGTAAAGTTTTACGCATATTTTTTTTGTTACGACCTGACACCTACCCAATGACAATTTATTATCTTTGTACCTACCATATTATTCTGTTTTATAATAAATTTTCGTAGCTAGTTTGGTTGTACAAGGTTAAGTAACCTTCGCATTACAGATGACGTCACTTTCTTCTCATACTCAACCAAAGAGATAAAGTTGATGCTGCAAAGCTTCAGCACTGCAACCCTTGATAAGGCTTGAAGCCTTGACAAGGCTTACAGTGCTACGTGAATAAATCTACTTGAGCTAAATAGTCTACTTCCAGACCGTGGAGTTATAAAACAAACGAAATACGCTTGGAGGAGCAATTGGGCCATGAAGGAGTTAATGCGCTCAAGCTAGAAGAAGTCAAAACTCAAGGTCTGCCAGATAGCGATGTATCATCTTTGCTAAATCAAATACAAAACAGCGAGCTGCGTTCCAGAACTCTGATAACACATGTAGCTCTCACAGCCGCCAGTAATAAGGTGGAGATGAGCCGACAAAGTCAGCGGTATACCAGAAGAGTTCTAGGCCAAAAGCACTGGGTTAAGAAATTATGGAGTCCCAACAGTGCGGCATCCTACTTGCTTTTGACATAGGGACTGGCGAAAATCAACAGACCGCAAAAATTTGCAAAAGTCGAGGCGAGGCCTTTGCCCAATGTTGGAACTCCACGGGCTAGCAACAACAACTAAATAATTTCGGCGTCTCAGTAGTTTGGTTATTAAGTCCGGTCACCGACTTTTCACGAGACTTTCTCGTCTTAGCAGTTTACCGAAGTCAGGATTAATTAAGTCGGAATCAATGAAGCGAAAGGTTTCAAATCTGAGCTAATTTTTTTTGAGTACTTAACCAAATTACTTACTTATTGAAATATTGAAAGATCAAAGATAAATACCAAGATTACTGTACACCCTTCTATTTTAAAACGTTCATTGATAGCGCCACAGATAAACATGTTTACATACGTCTGATACAACAATACAAAATCATACTTCATACTATACTAATAAGATCATTGCTGTACTATACTAATATTATAAATGCGAAAGTGTGTTTGTTTGTTAGCCCGTTGGTCCAGTTGGTAGTGAACCTGCCTTCAGAGCTTGGGGGCGTGGGTTCGATTCCCACCTAGGACAAACATTTGTGTGATGAACATTTGTGTTTGTTCTATATCTGGTTGTTAATATCTATTTAAGTATGTATTTAAAAAACTATATATGTATGTATATCAGTCTCTGGCAGCCATATCACAAGCTTTGCTTAGTTTGGGGTCAGATGACCGTGTGTGCAAAAATGTCCCGAATATTTATTATTTATTATTTATTTGTTGGTTTGTATGTTCCTCTTTCACTCAGCAACAGAGCAACGGATCGACCTGATTTTTTGCATGGGTTTAGTTTGAGGACCGGAGAGTGATAAAGGCTACTTTTAATCCCGGAAGACTTGATAGTTCCCGTAGGTTACGATAAAACAATTGACGTACATTCATTTCCATCCATCCAAACTTTTTATTCAGGCGTGTATGTATATATGTGTGTTATGGACTCCAAAACAGCTGGACCTGTTTTGACAGAACTTTCACTGGCAGATAGTTGATGTTATAAGTAAGGAGTAACTTATGCTACTTTTATCCTGGTGATAACGCGGCTGAAACCGCGGGGCGCAGCTAGTAAAAATAAATAAAAATAAAATAAAAACGCCTTTTATTTCTCATCCATTACAAGCTAGTACAATATAATAAATTACTTTATTTTGTTACTTTATGAAAGAATGAGACGTGCTCTCCTATCAACGGACCGAAATTCGTTTTCACATGCACATTCTAGCATCATTTCTTCTTCTCTATTCTTGAGGTTTGAGCAAACGGTAGCCTAGTGGCAGCATGTGCGTTTCATAATCTGCCGGCACCCGGTTCGATTCTCAGCCCTATGATTCGATTATGTGTAAATTCGATGCACTCGCTCAGAACAGTGAAGGAAAACATCGTGAGGAAGCTGACATGACATTCATCGACATGCACAGGGCCAGTATGTCGGATTAGGGCCCATCCTCTCTCTCTCTTAGAGAAGGCCTGAGTCCCAGCAGCGGAAACATGACATGATGATGATGATAATGATTCTTGAAGCTTAGTGATGAAGTACTTAGTGCTTATCATCAACCTCTTGCCCGTCTCTAAGCCTCTATATCTTTATTGTATGAATACTATACCTGATCTTTCGGACCATCACCATGATGATCTATATTCTTTGCTCTATCACTAAATAGCATACCTAAAACCTAACACTGCCCTCATTTCCCTAAATGTCCAGTAGGACTGCTGCTTGCGTAATAATGGGTGTCGGGTGACTACTGACTACTAAATTCTGGCGCCGTGGCCGTGCGCATAATTATACAATGTGTTTTAAACACATTGAAACATATATATTTAAACAAATAGGAACAATGACTGGAGAAAAAGGTATATTTACTGATCAGTTGGGTCAAATAAGGGAAAACCTTGGACCAAGATAGGAGATTTGAGTCAAGGCATATGGTTTAGTTTTTTTCCCGTGTGGAGCACTGGCCCTGAGTTAGAGCGAGAGTTAGGCCCTGAGTTAGTTTTTTTAGTTATTTTAGGTAGAGAAAAAGGGCCCTGCTGGTAAGCAATGATGTGGTCGAAGAAGAAGCACGCAGACTTAGAAGATACCTATTCACTCTGCTCTATGCTCTGAATTTCTTTGCGCCATAGAATCCGAAACGTGGATATTCGCCAAAGAACCAAAGTCACCGACATAGCTGTTAAAATCTGCAAGTTGAATTGGCAATGGGCAGGCCACATCGCTCGAAGAACCGATAACCGATGGGGAAGAAAGGTTCTTGAGTGGAGACCACGAACCGGAAGACGCAGCGTAGGTAGGCCTCCCACTAGATGGACCGACGACATAGTGAGAGTCGCGGGCATCCAGTGGATGCAAAAGGCGGACTGTCGTTCAGTGTGGAGGTTAAAGGGGGAGGCCTATGTTCAGCAGTGGACGTCTTCTGGCTGATGATGATTCACTCTGACCTAGAAAAGGCCCAGATTATATCTCTTAGGAAACAAGGAGCTCGGCAGTTTTTTTTTAAAGTTTAGTGTATTAATTATGTTTATTAGTCTTAGGTTTTTTGAATTAAAACCTAAAAATATATTATTATCGTATTTCAATGTATTTTTACAGCAATTTGTTGTATTTATCATACTGTATATGTATTGTATATGTTTTTAATTATATTCCTATTTTTACTAGGAAATCTATTTTAGCTTAACATTTTGTGAGATAATTGTTAGTGGAATTTGTCCGTTTTTATTCTCAATAAATAATTTGAATATTATTTTAAATAAAAATATTTTGCTTATAACAAGTTAGTCTAAATTATAAAAGTGTTTTTTCAACGAGCCTGTTATGCTACACTTACACATGATAGGCTGAAATGATGATGATGAAATAACATACAAACGATAATTACGATAGATTCATATTAATTATTTTGCTAGAAGTGTTTGGTGTGAAGTACTTACTTCAAAGATAATAATCCTACAAAAAGTACCTAATTACTTTTCAGATTGATTGTATCCATTTGTATCGTAATATTCTTAGTAGTACTATTGGGAACAAAATTTGCGTGTGTGTGTCGTGTGGTCCAAATTGTTCGACTGGCCAGTCTAACAGATTGGAATATTTTTGTCCAAACAGTTCGATCATCGAACTACTAGTCGTACAGAATGGAATAAACGACATTACCTACCAGCACCAACTAGGTAGGTATTTTAGTTATGTGATTACACAATGACAAAACGACAATAACAGTAACATAAGAAGTATATTTTTATGCATTCCCTCGCCTACATGGGAACGGTTTATTCAGCATATCATATTCATTTATCTGTAATGCTGAGTAGGAGACCACCATGTTGCCCTAATTGGCTTATGCAAAGATGGTGAAAATACAACATTCATAGAACAAACTAACTGTTACACGCGAATTTGTCCGCGTGGAAATTATCAAAAAAGTTCTCAATTAAGAAAAGTTAAGATAAGTTAATAATTCTGTTTTCCTTGTAAAGAAATGCCCGCGCTAAGTTTAATCTCGTTCTTCTTCTTTTCGAGTTGTTCTTTTTTTGTATATTTTTCCCCCTTTTTTTTTACTTTTCAAATCGTATTTTAAATTACGGAATCTGCGGTAACGAACACAAAAATACAACCGAATTAAGAACCCCCTCTTTTTATAAAGTCGGTAAAAAAAAACAATAACGAGACACCGAATCGACCCCCATATTCATAATTATCCCGTCATAGGCGGCAAATCGCCATATTGCGCATTGGGCGCACGCGGCAGACGGCCCACCGGAAATTTTGCGCGAAATCGCCGCGTGTGACTAAAATCGAGATTTCTATAAATTTTTGTATCAAACCTATGTATGAAACTTATGTTATTCTATTCGTCCTGAATGAATCTATCGATTCCAGTACTTTAAATATATTTTTTTTGCCAGATGTATTGTCATTCTAAGCTTAAAGTAGAAGGAACAAATTTTTTCCCCCGCCTTTTTACACAAGTCAGAAGAAAAAAATAATTAAACACTTTTTTAGAATATTATTCTACACCTCCACATAGTTTTATTTCACAGAGCAATCTCTTAAAAACTTGTCTCGTAAAACGCAACTCCAGCGTCGCACAAAAAATAAGGCATGTTTACTATTGAATTCTGAGAAACGTAACAGTCAAGTGCCTTGTGTTTGATATTAATTTAAGAGTTCGGTTCAAGTCCTTATTTCACACAAAGGTTTAGCTGTGAGAAATGTTTGGTTAAATATTTATAGATCTTAACACGAGCCACTTGAAAACGAAATCTTCGCAAGTATCGTTTTACAGCAAGCTATAGACCAAATTCTATTCCTCTATTTCAAATTTTGTTTACACTTTCTACTTAATTTACATTGGAGTGAACTAATAAAAATACAAAAAAAAAACCCTGTCTCATCCAAAAAAATGACACAACTCAATAGCAAAAAACAGCAATTTCTCGGAAGAAAAGCCGCGTTGAGATGCTGCATAGTATGAATAAGACGTTTTTTTCAAACGGATTACGGATTTTGTTATCAATATTCGCCTCAGTGCACATCGCTAATGCGATTCAATATGATTTAACAAAATATGACAAAAAAAATCTTTTTTTTTTAACTAAACAATCGCCCTCGAACCCCAGGTACGGCTGAACGGATTTGGATGAAATTTGGTATCAAGTTGGCCATAAATGCAAAAGTAACGACTGAACGGATTTGGATGAAATTTGAAGACACTCGTTGAAGATATGAAATTTGTATATCAGGTAAAAAAAAAACAACACATACTGGAGAAAAGTAATATGAATGTAATATGTGTGAAAAAAATTACAACACATACTGGAGAAAAGCCATATAGACGGAAATAAAGGCACCGCGAATCCTCACGTCCCGTGGTGTTTAATTTATGTCAAAACACCACTTAAGGGTGACGTGAGAATTATGAGGTGACTTTGTTTACGTCTATGAATATGAGAGTAAGTGTGGGTATTTCGTTACAAGGAATGGACAGATATATTAACTTTTCGTAAACTCAGCAAACTGGTTTTTTTTTTATAAATCCACCCGAACGAAGTCGCTAGTTACAGCTAGTATGTGCTATATAATTATGAAGGATTTTTGCTTTGTTTGCAGAATAGGCTGGTAGTTGAGCCTGCCTACCTGGCTGGGAACAGTTTCAACTAAGCATATCATATTCATTTCTCTGTAAAACTGAGTAAAAAACCACCATGTTGACCTAATTGGATTCTTCTGCAAAGAAAGCAAAAATAATACATTCATATAACAGACTAGCTTCAACCCGCGACTGCATCCGCGTCAAAATCATCAAAAAAATCAATACGCAGAAAGTTAATAATTCTGTATTTCTCGAATTCTGTATTTAGACAATAGACAATTTTTGATTTATGGAAAAAAAAAACACATATTTTATATTATATATTATACAAAAATACGTTGAAATAGTTTGTTATACCTCGTTGGGGACCTCCTTAAATTTTTTTTTACATTATTATCATTTATTAGTAAATCCGCCGTAACATTATATATTATCATAGAGAAATATACTATACTAGAGATATTATGTAAAAATTTCAACTCATCTATTACGGATCGAAAGATATAGGTATCCGTTAAAAGGTAGGACAGACAGACCGACGGACAGACCGACAGACAGACATACAGACAGACAGACAGACAGACAGAGAGACAGCGTAGGCTTAGTAATAGGGTCCGTCTTTGCACCGTTTGGGTACGGAACCCAAAAAATCACGAGAGCGCGACCCTATTTCCCTAGCAGTTTTATCGATCACCTTTAACTTGTGTACAGTAGTCGTACCAAGTGACGAAATGTTGCAGACGGTACAATCATCGCTCCACACGACTCGACGCAGACGGCAGATTACTGTGGATACCTACTATAAAATGACTGTATACATTACAAAACCCATTCTCAACCGTCCATTGGCCCGCATTGACAGAACGTTCACAGTGCAATAACAATAGTGGAACAATTCAACTCAACTCGTTACTGAATTTATTTCCAAGCAAGAACTTGAAAGGTATGTTTATACTTGTACGACATTGGTACTTGTATGTAACAAGTTTATTTAAATACTGTTTTATGCCATATATGTGGTAAACAAGCGGACGGGCTACCTGATTGTAAGTAGTCACCTTCACCCATGAGATACATTTAACATACAGAGGCATCACAAATAGGTACGTTGCTGTCCTTTTAAGACTATGATTTTGATTAATGGTAGTCTGGTACGTATACTTACTGGAAATTTCATAGCTTTTCAGTCCGTGGTATTGCATCCCTACTGAACTTAATATATGTTATTATATTTCTGATTCAAAATAAGACTGTACTGGCTGAAAAATGGTGTACAACTTCACTGACCTATTCCAATGATACGTCTTATGAAGGGGTGCAATTTTTTTTTTATATGCACACAACATGTTAACATTAGTGTCAATGGGGACTAAGTCCAGGAGTGGACGTCCTACGGCTGAAATGATGATGATGACGATGAACATGTGAGCGATGAACATGGTGTTCTCATAAATATGAAAACTAACGGGACTAAACCGACATATCATTTATCAATATCAGTTGAGACATTAAGCTGTAGGTGGGAGCATTTATATACACGGGTCGGGTAGTAAAGTAACTATTGAGCATGATTTAAATAGGTATGTCAGCAAAGTTTATCTACTGGCAGCTTATCAGCTGTGTCGTTATAATCAGTGAGCGCTCGCGCAAGCCATACAGCGCCGCACCGTTTCCAATTAGTTTAGTAGCGAACCGGCCTTTGCTTCGAGCACAAGTCAGAACTTATTCTCTACATATTACTTGTATTTGTGAGTACTACCTAACTTATTATTACATGTAGTCAACTAAATATACAGCCATTTAGTTTTAGACACTTCCCTAGATATGCAATTTAATAATAGGTACATTTGTTTTGGTTTGTAAGAATTAATTGTAAATAGGTCTTTAGTAAATTACCCGGTTTTTAGTGCTACTTATTTTCTTGTTTGTTTCGCGATTTGTGTGATAAGGCTCAACATCATCGAAAGTTGTT
Organism: Agriopis marginaria; assembly: GCA_932305915.1. Classification (NCBI taxonomy): domain Eukaryota; kingdom Metazoa; phylum Arthropoda; class Insecta; order Lepidoptera; family Geometridae; genus Agriopis; species Agriopis marginaria. The sequence continues at coordinate 13,327,328 of OW029916.1, read as the reverse complement.
TAAATATTTGCAATATAAATCAGTTTAATGTATTTCCAAAGCCACAAGTGTGTCCATAATTGTTGTTGTATAAAAACATCTATAAAAAACGTGGAGCAGCCTGGGATGTAATACGTGTTTTGTCTTTTTCGATGGAGTTCTAAATTTCAAAGAGAGAAAAAGACAAAAAGCGATGGTAGAATTATTCCGAGGCTACTAGGGGTTTCTATCCACGCGGTATACTCGTAAAAATTTCAGAGGTAACCTATTATTTTTTTAATTTTCCGTGAATTTAGTATACTTGCAAATAGCCTATTCATCTCGTTTATGCATTTCTTCAGTAAATTGTCTGTTCAGTAAATAGCCGGTTCATCTTGCTTTGCCAAGCCTCATGGGATTTTAATTTTATTTTTTTATTTATTTAGGAAAATTATTGTGTTTGACCGTCAACTTGCCTGATGTTAAGAGATGATGCGGTCTACGATAGAGCACGCATGCCTAGAAGAAACCGCTTCGCTGGCGATTTGAAGACATATATTACGATTTTCTCTCGTACCAAAGAAAGTGTAGTTTATTTTTTATTTTTTGTATTTTCATTTCAATTTAGGTAATTTTATTATGATTCCAAATATGTATACTTTTCTTAACGAATTAAAAATATCTTATAGGTACCAAGGATAAGATAACCATGGTAATCTATAATCCATTGATGGCAATGGATCTGGTACAGTACAGACAGTTCATAACTTTTAACAAAATATTCCCCCCCCCCCCCTCTAACAACACCCCTCTCTAAGAGGGAGGCCTTGTTCAGCAGTGGACATTTAATGGCTGATAATGTATGTATGTAACAAAATATTATTTGTTTTTAAGGGCCAAATGAAAAAATAAAATAATTTAGGTACCGATCTTATGTATCACATTAATATTATAATAGCGAAAGGTTGTGAATAGTGTGTGTTTATTTCCGAACTCAAATCCGTAACGACTGACCGGATTTGGATGAAATTTTCTATGGTTTGTTGTACCCTCTATGGTACCTTGAAAAAATACATAGGTAACTTTTACACCAAAACAAGTAGATACTAATTGATTTTATCAAACCTCCGATAATAGAGCTGATAATCTTCAAATGGTTGAACTGATTATCTTGAATAAGAAGAACAAAAACACTCTTCTTTAACCGTTTGGGAGCTACGATGCCACAGGCAGAAACAAACAATGGCATCTATTATGATGTACTCTAAACTAAACTAAACCAATCTGACAAGACTAAAATTATCTGCCTCTCTTTTCATTTTAATATGTGAGAGAAGGATGACAAATATTTTAGAGCTGTCTAATTTAGTTTAGTTTATAGTACATCAGCAGTTCAAGTACCGTTCTTTATCGTCCGTCAAAATCGATAAAATGCCATAGAATCGATCATAGCGAGTACTGATCAAATGGCGTTTCATCGAATTTGTCTATATCAACTGTCTAATTTGACGATCGATAAAGAACGGTACTTACACTGCAGAATCGATGCCAATGACACACAGATACACAAGTTGAACTTATAACTAGGTTCTTTTGGCAGCGGGAATTAAAAAGTTTCCTGTAGTATAGCGGATTAAAACCCCGGAGCAATGCTAGTAAAACTATGTATCGTATAATATCTTTTTGTATAATTTTTTTGCAGTTCCATTATGGTGGTGGACATCAAGTCAGTGTTGGTGGTCGACGGCGTGGGCGCTAACTGCACAGAGATCCTCAACATGCACGGCATCAGCGTCACCAACAAGCCGAAGATCTCTAAGGATGACCTGCTGCGTGAGATACCGGTAAGAAGAGCCTAGTAATTTACAGTATATTTTTTTTTAAGCCTTGGGTCTTCAGACTGGTTTAAAAACACTAAAAACTTGGCCATCCTTACTTTGTATACTATATAATTTACTTTGTATACTGCACTGTATAATCATACTAAAAAATAAAAATAAAAAAACTTTTTTTTAAATAGATAATAAGGCTTGTGCTTGACCGCCAACTCATCATTCTCATCATCATCATCAGCCAGAAGACGTCCACTGCTGAACATAGGCCTCCCCCTTTAACCTCCACACTGAACGACAGCCTGCCTTTTGCATCCACTGGATGCCAGCGACTCTCACTATGTCGTCGGTCCATCTAGTGGGAGGCCTACCTACGCTGCGTCTTCCGGTTCGTGGTCTCCACTCAAGAACCTTTCTTCCCCATCGGTTATCGGTTCTTCGAGCGATGTGGCCTGCCCATTGCCACTTCAAGTTGCAAATTCTAACAGCTATGTCGGTGACTCTGGTTCTTTGGCGAATATCCACGTTTCGGATTTTATCGCGCAAAGAAACTCCGAGCATAGCTCTTTCCATTGCCCGCTGAGTGACTCTGAGTTTTTCCAAAAGGCCAACAGTTAAGGACCACGTCTCAGTACCATATGTCATCACTGGCAACACACACTGGTTAAAAACCCTCGTCTTGAGGCACCAACCGCCAACTCGCCTGATGTTAAACGATTTTGCGGTCTACGGTAGAGCACGCTTGTCTAGAAGAATCCAATACTAATATTATAAATGCAACAATATGTTTGTTTGTTGGTTTTTTGGTATGTTAGTTTGTTTGTTCGTTGGACTAACCCTTAATATATATTAAACACAGACAATTACTTATTTATTCTCGGCCTTATTTGCTTTTGATAAGATAATACAAAAAGAACTGTATTATTTTCAATGGCATAAGGTTGTTGCACTCTTATTATATCAGTCCTTATAGTTACTTCACAAGTAATGTTAATGACGATAATAAAAACAAAAAAAAACAATTCAGTTTGCTTATAAATCTATACACTTGTACAGTGTTAAAAAATTGTTGTTAATCAGGACCACGTTTTATCTTTAACAAAGTCACTGAGTATAGTAATAAAATCAAAGAATCAGTAAAAAATTACAAATGTATTGTGTTTTTAGAACTCACTGGTTTAAAGTTAAAAAAAAGATTTATTTTAAATATACGTACAATGTGCACTAGCACTTACACATGAAAACAGTAATTTTATAGGATGTGTGGCTAACTTTAATTACAGAGTTTTTAGACCGCCTAATGCCTCTGACAGACCTCTCATTGGAAACAGGGAAACAGTAGATGAGGAGGAACGAAGAAGATCGTAAAACAGTTTCAGAAAAGTTATTATACCTAGCATTTTTTTTTTCAGGAATACGACGCGCTGGTAGTACGTTCAGCGTCTCAGGTGACCAAGCAAGTGCTAGATGCTGGAGTCAAGCTGAAGGTGGTGGGCAGGGCCGGTGCAGGAGTTGATAATATTGACGTTGATGCTGCAGAGAAGAAAGGCGTCGGTGTGATCAAGTAAGTAATTAAACTAATATTTCCATAACTACCTTACAAGAATTACAAAAGGATGGGATGCCTTTGCTCAGCTATGGGACAGTAAGGGCTGAAATTTTTTACCAGCGGTTTTAGTGTGGCAATGATTTATTTATTTATTTATTTATAGAGATACGCCAACAGTGAACATATTACACATTCTTAAAAAATACAAAAAAATTATACATACATAGATCTGATATGAACACCTTTTACAAAAAAAAGTATGATTTATTAGAGGCGCTCGAATTGTTTTTGTGTGTGTTTCTTTTTTAATTTAGAATAGATCTAAGTTTGCCCACCAACTCGCCTGATGGCAAGCGACGGTGCGGCCCAGGATGGAACACGTTGATCTATCAGAATCAGAATAAGAATAGTCTTTATTGTAAAAACTGGTACATTATAAGGTGTTTTATTTTAGTAGTATCACAGTTTATCCATATCGGGCATACAATGTTTTGTTTGTTTCTTACAAGTAAATGCAACTTTTTATTTATTTATAATATTACATAGTTAAGACACGTTACTACGTAAATACATACGAAAATGAAAATAAAATATTATAACTCCTCTTGTTACTTAAAAATAATTTTAGAAATCTATACTAATAATAATATTATAAAGAGGAAAGATTTGATTGTTTGTTTGTTTGTTTGCATTGAATAGGCTCCGAAACTACTGAACCGATTTGAAAAATTCTTTCACTGACGGGTAGCTACACTATCCCCGGGTGACATAGGCTATAATCTATACCCGTGCGAAGCTGGGGCGGACCGCTAGTAACATATAAACCTAATTAAATTTTAGTGAGATGTAATTTATAAAACGATGCTACTACAATTATTTACAGCTTTATTAAACAACTTATTCATTTAGATACTCTTTTATACTATAAAATACTTTGGATAACAGCCAGTCTTTTAATCTACGTTTGAATTTTGTCACTGTTAGTGACTTCAACTCTAGTGGTAGGTGGTTATATAATTTTATTGCACTATAGAAGGAACCTTTTGAAAACGTAGTATTATTTACTTGAGGTATGTCGACATTATATTTTTGTTTGGAGCGTAAGATGCTGTTTTCACTTCAAAAATATAGCTAGTCTCTTACTACTAATATACTACTGTTTAGTCCAGATACGGAAGTAAGATATGAATATCGTAAACTTTCAGCGCCCCCGGTGCCAATGCGATGAGCGCCTGCGAGCTGACTTGCAGCCTGTGCCTGACACTGGCGCGCCACGTGGTGCCAGCTGCCTCAGCACTGCGCCAGGGCCGCTGGGACCGCGCACTCTACACCGGCACCGAGCTCTACGGCAAAACCCTCGCTGTACTCGGCCTGGGTAGAGTGGGAAGGGAGGTCGCCATCAGAATGCGCGCCTTTGGAATGAAGGTAATTAGAAAATTTCAACCGACTACAAACATAGAAGATCGCTTTACATCAGGCGAGTTGATGGTCAAATGTAGATCTAATCTATATTTGAAAAAAAAAAACTATTCGACGATATTTTTTATATGTATCTATGTAATCTTGGCAGATTGCGTGCGGAATTTATTTAGCGGAGTAATTTTTTTATAGATTAGGCTTCGAATATGGTTTCATTCAATTTTGAGTAAAATATTCCACGCTTAAGAGTGCAAATTAGGGGTTTAATCACGGTAAGCGATCTCCTGAAGTTGGATTTTAATTATTTGTATTAAATTATTAGTCAAGCAAAGCGACGTTTTGACATTGTTTTGTTTTTTGTATGAGGGTTTTCTGCGAAGTCGTCTTTTCACATAAAACTGCACATTCTTTAACATTAATAATTTTTGTATTTTACCTTTATTGAATTCGTTTTGAAAATCAGTAGCATAAATCGTCTGCCGAGGCACAACATGAACAGGGGTCTTACGGCTACCTTAACCTTAACGCGGGTTCGAAACAGCGCAGGACGGAAAATCACGCGAATGTGAACCTTAATGCGCCGAGATATGGTTTGCGGTCACGCAACTTTTCGCTATCACCTAAACAGAATCGCTTAAAATAGATAGCCGTAAGGTCCCTGGATGACAATGAGATCAGAAATGTTGATGCAACCACAGTAGTTTTAACACGCTTTTATTAGCTTCACTTGTACAATCTCAGATCAAACAAACAAAGGAGATATTGTAAGGTGACGTAGCGGGTGCGAACGCATGTGGCCTAAATCAGGCCACAGTCAAATTCACCAAGCAGACGACCTTGTCGACTTTTTTGCATATAGAATATTATTCAGTTCATTGCTGTCTCAACAAATTTTCTTAGTCTGTGTGAAAAATTTGTAGGTGAGCCGTACTTACAGTTAAGCAGTCAGCGGTACAGTGAAAATAGTAGGTGAAACACGGAGACATTTGAACACGAACGATATTACTAAGTCATATCTTCCTTGTTTGTCTGATCTGAGATCGACGAACTCTAGCTCTCTGAATGTCTCGGTTGAGGGTGTGTACTTTCTAATCGTCCTTAATACTGTACTGCCGTGCCGTGGAAATATATTGCGATCGTTTAAAGCACGCTTCCCGCCATAGCAATCTCGCTCGCACACCTTTGAAAATAAAAATAAAGGATAGCTAATTTAAAAAAAAAACTGGGAATTATCTTTACTGTCTCTGCTTACAATAATATTTCAAATGTAATACACTTTTCATGTTGATATGTTTTATTTTAGCAAAGGAAATAATGTTTTTCTTATATTAGGTACTTTTCGATCATTTTTAATTTTTGATAAATTTCTATAAAATGGTTGCAATGTTAAGAAAATGTATAATAACTTTATTTATTATTTCATTTATAAATTTTGCTAGCGTTTTGTATTTAAATCATGGATTTATGCATGTGATTTGCATCGATTGGCCCTCTGCGAAATAATAATAACTACGCCAGTGCTAACCTGTATTTTTTTCTGGGATATAATGTAATGTAAACCTAGGGAATAAGCTATTTCCACGCCAAATTTCATCTAAATCTGTTCAGCCATTATGGAGCTGAGCGAGAACAAACAATCTCATAACCTTTTATATTAGAAGATTTATTGGTGTTGATCTGTTTAGGCATTTTTATATGTTTAAGTTTTTAAACTTAGATCATGCAGTCGCAAGTCGCTTTAAAATCATAATCTCAGTGTTTCATAGTTTGTATCACGTTTGTATATGAATTGGCAGTTCTAATTTTGGTTAAAAAAATGCAGAGATTTTGATGTTAAATTGACTTTTTTTTAAATCTATTAATAGCCTTGCGTTTGACGGCCAACTCGCCTGATGTAAAGCAACGACGCGGTCTGCGATGGAGCTCGCTTGCCTAGAAGAAACCGATTCACTCGTGATTTGAAGACACCCAGATTGTAACTGTCGGGGAACACCCATTCAGGCAGCACATTCCACAGACTAGCAGTACGCATAATAAAAGTGGAATCAAAGCGCTTCGTACGAGTTTTCGGAATATCAACCATAACGCGGTATCTATTTTTTGTGCCCGCTCTGGCATTCCAATAGAAAAATGGGCAGGAGGGAATTAGATCATGCAGATCCGATGCACATTTTCCGAAATGTATTCGATAAAAAACCGGTAGACTAGCAACTTAAGAGCCTCTTATACCAAAGACGGTTTTAAATCAATTTTATTCAGTTAAATTACAATATTTGAGCTGGAAAAAAATACATGTCACAGATACATCTGTGTTAGAGTTTATGATTTGGTTCAAAACACGATAGAATAAACTTTTCTCGATCAAAAAAAATCTGAAACAAAGTCGACTTAGTTTATTTTTTTCATTTTATGCTCTAATGAAAGCTCGTAACAACCTGGAAATTGCATGTACTGAAAGGCAATTTTATTCAACATTTTTTTATTTGGATAGATTTTCGATATTGAATAGTGTCATTTTTTTGTGAAATTAAAAGCGTAAAAAGAACGCGAGAATTTTGGCGCGCCGCGTTCAGTGCCGCGCCAGGCGTCATCGAGGTCGGACCTATGCTCGTTTTTGTCGTTGCACGCGGGCGCCTTGACTCTAGTCCTGACTCGCTATAACTTGGCGGGGGCTGAGGGAGCGTTTTGTTGCCTACGCGACTCGGATAACCGCCCGTTAACGCCGTTGCTCAAGACAAAAGAGCTTAGTCTGAACCAGGGATTCGTTGCTGATGAGCCACTTGGCACGCTTCTCAATAGACTCTAACGCCCCACGCCGATACTTAGCTGATCCATCCCAAAGGTGAAAGCAGTACTCGATGCACGACCGAACTTGTGCTTGATACAGTGACAGCAACTGTTCCAACTGATTTCTTACTCTGCATGATCTAATTCCTTCCTGTCCATTTTTCTATCAGACTTCTAGAGTGGCACGAACAAAACAATCGACTGTATTGTGTGAACTGCTAGTCTGTGGAATGCGATGCCTGACTGGATGTTCCCCAACAGTTATAATCTTTGATTCTTCTAATCTGCGTGCTCTTTTAACATCAGGCGAGTTGGCGGTCAACTGCAAGGATAACCTAATATTAAAAAAGAATTACAGGCTAAAAAGATTCTAAGCAGAGTATTAATTTTTACTTTAAACGGGTGTATCTCTAGATGACGAACATATGCGATGATAGATATCATTGTAATTTGTACTAATCAATACAAAAATTTATATATGGAAATATGAAATAGTAAAAACAATAAGTAGCTGTTTTTTTTTTTTTTTAAAGTAACTTTTAACAAAATGTATGGATTTTTTTCGCGATTTCATGGTTGGTCCCCAAGTAAAAGTTTTAAAATGACAATGAACCTATGGAGAGCTTCTCAATTCAGTCCATTTTTATATACAAACTAGCGACCCGCCCGGCTTCACCCTGGTTTAATTTACGTGCAAAGCCGGGGCGGGTCGCTAAATATATATAAAGCTTCCGTGAAAATGTATCTAACTGATGGTGAAAACCGCATTAAAATCCGTGCCGTGGTTTAAGAGGAATTAGCGGCCATACAGACATACAGACAGACAGACGCGGAAAGCGATTTTAGTTTATACTATGTAGAGATAGAGAAGAGAAGAGTTTGAAGTTTGAAAAAGATAAATTGTCGCTACAAACTTTTTAGTAGAGTAAGTGTTTTTCTAATACTAGATGTGAACATCATAGAACAGCTTTTGATGTTAGTCATTGTACTCATTGTCGTCCTTTCTAATCGGCAGATCATCGGGTTCGACCCATTTGTGAACGCAGAACAGTGCAGGCAGTTCCACGTCACTAAGATGGAGCTCGACGAGATCTGGCCTCTTGCAGACTACATCACTCTCCACACTCCACTAATCGACTCTACCAGAAGTAAGTCATTGCTCTCTTTTTTTTTTCTTTTTTTTTTATACTAGCTGCGCTCTGCGGTTTCACCCGCGTAGTGATGAAAAATGGTGATGATGGTGATGGTGAAAATTTGCCTATGTCACCATGTATTTCAAGGGGTGGACCCTTGAAATACACCCATGCAAAAAATCTGGTCGAACCGTTGCTCTGTTGTTTGCGTGAAAGAGGAACAAACAAACCAACAAATTTTTCGCATTTATAATATTAAGTATGATTTATTTAAGACCAACAGCACAAAAATATATACATTAGTTTAAATTAATTATTTTAAAGTACAGCCATTAATAGGTCTATAATAATGGTAGTAACAATGTCGTAGAAAATCACTACAATTTTTTTTATTGCAATCTAAGTGCTAAAGAGCTTAGCTTCAATAAGTTTATAAAAAAGGTAATTAACAAAATTAAGCACATTTGTATAAGGGGTGTAAGGGGAACACTTTCGAAGCCAAAAGAAGGTAATTGTACTCATCATTATGTATGAACAACATTAACTATGGGACCAGCCCTGAAACCGCGAAAAAAATATCAGCTGTTCTATAGAAAACGGTCATTGACACTCGACAAAATGTATGGAACAGCTGTTTTTTTTTTCGCGATTTCTGGGTTGGTCCCATAGTAAAAGTTGTTCATAATGATGAGTACAATTACCTTCTTTTGGCTTCGAGAGTGTTCCCCTTACACCCTGTATAAACGATTTGTAACGGTAGACTCTGACTGAGACTGTGAGAGTTCGATTCACTCGATCAATAAATACTCTTGTTTTTTACAGACTTCATCAACGCAGCAGCTCTGGTGCAGTGCAAAAAGGGCGTGAAGATTATCAACGTTGGCCGCGGCGGACTCATCAACGAGCGTGATCTGCTGGATGCACTTAACTGTGGACATGTAAGTGACTCTTTTTGGGTTCCTTAGTGCTACAAGGTGGACGTCCACCCACAAGATGGACAGACGACCTAAAAGAGACCGCAGGGAAACAATGGATGCAGGCCGCTTCCAACCGGCCTTTTAAAGATCGATGGGGGAGGCCTATGTCCAGCAGTGGACGTCCTACGGCTGAAATGGTGATGATGATGACGACAAGGTACCCTTACAAGTTCGTTCTGTCTGTCCGTCTGCTCGTCTGTACGTCTGTCAGTCCGTCCAAATTTTTTAGAACCTATCTTCTATAGTTATACAGATATGTGCACTTAACTTTGCACAGTTACAGTAATAGTATAAGTTCTCAGCTTTAAAAGCATAAAAAGAAATATAATTCGTTTTTGAGGAGTAGCCTCTGGTACATGTTAAATGAGATTGAATTATTTTTTTCGCTGTTCTTTCTTTATCGTTTATTAGGTATTTTAAAATAAAGGTAACATAAATAACTTTAATGTATCCTTTGCGAAATATGGCCGCCAAAGTGGCAAAAAGTTGCTTAGACAAAACATGGGAACTTGTAACTTTTCATGCTGATAGGTTCATTGAAAAACCTTCATTTAAAATTAATTTAAATATTTTGTTATTACATCTTTTGGATTTATATCGATAAAACTGTTATAAATTCGAGACATTCTAGCTTAAAGATCATTTACCTTTTCGTATAATGATCTTCACAAATAACATTTCCCTAGTAATTTTCTCTTTGACTAAAACCATAAAAATTATATGCTATACCAGGATGATAAATCTCCGAAATTTGATGTCCAGCTTCGTTCTTTCGAATTTTTCTATATCCACTAATTTCTGAACTAGGAATGTGACTACAATTATATGGCTTCGGGTACAGAACCCTACCATTATGTGTGTGTTGATACGCTCTTGACTAGTTATTTAGATTTAGAGACAAGCTAGGGGTATACGTTTTTAATTTGACTCATAATTCTGTCAGGCGTTTTTTTTACATCGGATTATGCTAACGTTTGACTACAATCTCACTTGGAAAGCGATGATGCGGTCCAAGATGGAGCATGTTGGATAGTAAGAACTTATTAAGTATTAAGTTTTTAAGTATTGGTCCAATTTTTCTTAGCGTACCGCTCTTCTGCCTCGCAATATCTGGTGGAAAAGGACCCTAACATTCTCAATTCAAGAAAAAAACACGATGGGTTGATTAGTACCTGTATTTACTACTCCTGTCTGAAACACGCTGTATATTTTCAGGTTGGTGGAGCTGCGCTCGATGTGTTCGAGCAGGAACCCCCAACGGACCCGCTAACCCTGGCGGTCATCCAGCATAAGGCTGTGGTAGCCACACCACATCTTGGTAAGGGTTCAGCATAACCATCATAGTCTTTTTATAACCCACTAGCATATTAATATACCCATTGTTCAAAGAAAAACAAAACTATTTTTAAATGGAATCTTTTTTTTACTGGGCTACGCGGAAAGGGACCCATAGTACCCGTCATTGTGATCAACTTTTACTACGGGAGCAACTCTGAAATCACGCAAATACATCTGTTCCATAGAAAACAGTCATTCACACTTGACAAAATGTATGGAACAGCTGATATTTTTTTCGTGATTTCAGGGTTGCCACCACAGTAAAAGTTGTTCAAAAAATTGGTACTATGTCCCTTTTTCGGCTTAGTACACCCTTTTCGCGTAACCCTGTATGTAGTTGTGATGTGTTTATATTTTTTGTCTGTACTAGCTATGAGATTAAAAATCCATGTTGTTCTGCAGGTGCATCCACTAAGGAAGCCCAGGTCCGCGTGGGTCAGGAGATTGCAGAGCAGCTGGTTAACCTGGTCAAGCCCGGCACCTACGACACGCCGCTGGCTGAGGTCACGCGCGTCCTAAGGAAGTGAACTAGACTACATTTTCTTTTTTATAATGGCTGATTTAGGTACTGGCTGCCACAGAAATGTTTCAGTGTTTAACAATTTGATTTCACTGAAATAAGTCTGTAAGCGGTGCTCACACTCAGATGTCCATGTTAGGCGTCTCAGTTGTACTCTGTAAGCAGTGGCAGATATAGACGTTAATAATTATAGAAATTATATCTTTGTATTTAGCCTTCTGCTAAATTCGCCACTCTGTTTACTGTACATGCTGTCATTGTATCTCTCTGTAATGAGGTATTCTGATTGTAAATCAGCCATAAAACCTTGATCATAAGTACAAAAACTTTTCTCAATAAAAACACTATTTTACTAAATTTTGTTATTCATTTGCGCTGACTGAACCTGGGGGTTTCCAGTAACGTTTTGGTTTCCACAGTCTCAGTATTTCTCCGTATTGCTTCGATTTCTCTTTTTCCTTCAGCAGCGGCATGCTGCTGTAAGAAAAAGAGAAATCGAGAGCACGGACCGTGGACAGATTTTATTTCCACCATTTTTGACCCGCAAGAAAAAGACAATCGTATCCATATTCTAGCTTTATCGCGTCTACGCGCGAATGAAAAGACAATTTAAATTGTCCTCAGCCCGTACTAGGCTTGCAGGATTAAAAAAAGAAAGTTCATTGTATGACTAAAATAGATTGCAGGTAAGTTAAGTTTAATATAAGTTTGTTATAAGTTTGAGTTAGCGCCGTTTATTTGATTATGTAAAATTTGTCGAATAACAAAATAAAAAGGTATATTTTTCATATTTTAGTTAACCAAAGGTGTCAAAGATAACTAAGGTATAGTTGTAGGCCCCTTGAAATCAGAAATCAGGTATAAAATCACAAAAGTGAATATACGATTGGAGTTTTGTAGAATGTAGATATAAAACTCGCATCAGATAAAGAAGGGAGATATTGTAAGGTAGCGTGGCGGGTGCGAACTCTTCTGGCGTGAATCAGGCTTGATGCCTTTAGTCCAGGGGTGGCCAAGACGTCGATCGGAGGCATTTGCAGTAAGTAGCCCGTGAGAGGCCCGTCTCGGCTCGATACTTCAGTTGGCGTTGTAAGTTGAATTATAATATGTACATGTACACTCGTACCATTTATTCTGCTGTTGCGCTGCCATAATTATATATTTTTTTTATTATTGGTGGTAGACCACTTTGGTTATTTTGAATTGATGTAGACTAAAGCAGGGGGTGACCAAACTTTTGAAGTATGCGTTTCAAAATTTTGGCCTCCCCTGCTTTAGTCAAACTCATCCTGCTGACTGCCCTTTTTTACATGTGGACTATTTTATTTAGTTAAGCCTAGGCCAAACCAACGCGTTCAGCTCGCGTCCGCGGTGGCGTGCGAGGCCAATGGCCACTTCAACTTGCAAATTTTAACAGCTATATTATAGCTATAGCTCTCTGCATAGTCGTAGTAGCTTTACCTAGTCTGTAATCAGTAAATCTGTCATCATTCGTCTGAGCTGCATCACCGCTCGCATCGCTCATGGATTTGCTGAAATTTGGTTTAGGGATGTTACCGCAAATGTATTAAACCTAGGAATTGTACACAATTCATAAAAGATATACGGGGTGTAAGGGGAACACTCTCGAAGCCAAAAGAAGGTAATTGTACTGATCATTATGAACAACTTTTACTATGGGACCAGCCCTGAAATCGTGAAAAAAATATCAGCTATTCTATAGAAAACGGTCATTGACACTCGACAAAATGTATGGAACAGCTGATTTTTTTTCCGCGATTTCAGGGCTGGTCCCATACTAAAAGTGGTTCATAATGATGAGTACAATTACCTTCTTTTGGCTTCGAGAGTGTTCCCCTTACACTCTGTATACACATCCAAGGCTATTTAGGAAATATGTAAAATAATATCTCAAAGACACACACATACACACATTTTTTATTTATTTTGAAGCCATAGGTGGCAAACAAGCTAACGGGCCGCTTGATGGTAAGCGACCCCGTCACCTACCATTTCACATTTCCTGTAAAATGTATGTATTTCGTAGGAATTGTATGCAATTCCGAAACGATTCTAGGAAATGTGTAAAGTCAATTTGATAAAATTAATTACGAATTTAATACATTTCCGATTGCTATTTAAATTGTGAAATTGTGGATATGTATAAAAAAAAATATTTCCCATCCATTTCAGGCATTGTACACATTTCCCTGGAATTGTATATAATGACGGATTACATTTATATTTCCGGTAACAGATATACTACTTTTTAATCTAATTACATTTTATCAAAACTAACGGTCTCCCTGTAGAAGAGCAAGGTGAAGCGACGGGGCGCTACTAGCGAATATTTATCATCGGTCATCACATCTAATTTGTACGGAAATGTTCCTATGACTTAATAAGAAAACAAGTTTTAAGAACTAGATTCTGAAATTTTACTTGCAAATGTGTTAGGTGATGTAACAAGGATGTTTTACTGGCAGCGTGTTGTGATTATGAAGGAGAATAACCAAAAGCTGTCATAGATACTAGCTGCTGTTGCGGCTTAGTTTAAGTTCTGCTAATCTGAATGGATAGGGAAGTCGTAGGTAAAGTTACTAAAGCCGCTCCCATTCGCAGTTCTCTCGTTCACACATATTCACATAACTAAAGATATAGGCAAGCGTGCTCCACCATAGACCGCATCATCGCTTAACATCAGGTGAGTTGGCGGTCAAGCGCAAGCCTATTGAATAAAATAAATAAAACGACTTTAAGACTACATAGTTAAAACAAAGATTGAAAGTCCTAATCAAAACTTAAAAAACCACAAACCTAAACGTCATATAGGTATGTAATTATTAGCCCAGTTGAATTAGTATTTTAGATTTACAAAAATTGGAAGCAGCAATTTTCCTTCGGAATTCGTTGGGGGGTCACTGGTATTCTAAATTCAAAAAGTAGGGATACCAAAGTTGTTGTTGCATCCGCCATCTTGATTTAAAGGGTTGTTTTTGTATCTTGAATAACTCATTTATTTTCAATTTTACACGGAAAATAATTATAACAAAAGTTCTTTAAAATTAAATAGCCTACAATTTTGATTCCCATAAATTTTTTCGTAGGATCGATATTTTTCTATTTATACCTTAGAGAGTTGGGGGTGAACAACTTTGTTTATTACAATTATTCGCGTAAAATAAAAAATAAACGAGTTATTCGATAAACAAAAATTCACCCCCCTCTCTTCGGGTATAAATCGAAAAAAAACGATCCTATGAAAAAATTGACGAGAACCAAAATTGTAGGAAATTTAATTTTAAACAACTTTTGTTTTACTATTTTCAATATTACCTGTCGTGACGAAATTATTTTTTAACTATATAAAACACACAAAAATTATTCTAGATCATCGTAAGCTAGTTAGTAGCCAGCGGGTAGAGCAAGATTTTCCTTCGGCACCCTTCATTTCTGAAAACTATCGAATTGAGGCCTTACGGACAACTGCTATTGTGGCACCTAATCCGCTCAGTTGGAAAATCACGCGACCGCAAACCGTATCTGGGCGCGATAAGTTTTTTTCTAACTGAGTGGATTAGGTGCCGCAATAGCAGTTGTCCGTAAAGCCCCAGGAATCGGTAGTTTATCTGTAAAAGGATGCAAACTATTTCCACATAAAAATTGTATGCTGTCTACGGATCTATTCATTTCTGATTCGCCACAATGATGCATTGTTTACTATTTGTGTTTTCAATAAATAAATAAAAATACTTATATATTCGATATGATAAATACCTATATGCGACTCGTTAAAACAAACCAAATTGTGATGATCCCAAGCTCACTGAACACCTAGAGCAGCTCAGCATGCCCAGAGACGTTGTCTTTTATCGCATTTACAGCGGGGAATGTTCTGAAGACTGTTCGATCGGATGATCAAATTGAATGATCATCGCGGTTTTATCATCGCACTAGCCGCCACCGCCTGAAAGTTTATCCACATTATAGATCTGTGGAAATCACACACATCACATCATCAGCCATTAAATGTCCACTGCTGAACAAGGCCTCCCTCTTAGAGAGGGGTGTTGCCATAATCCCCACGCTTGGCAGGCGGCTTGGAGATCGCAGTACGTTCACCGTGTACTAACAGGACGCTGCTGCTCATCCTCCGGTGGTTCTGGTCGCAGTTTTAGGACATACCCGGACATTCCACATCTGTTCAAGTGCAAGTACCATTCTTTATCGATCGTCAAATTCGATAAAATGCCATAGAATCAATCATATCTAGTACTGATAAAATTGCATTTTATTGAATTTGACGATCTCAACTATCAAATTTGACGATCGATAAAGAACGGTAGGACTTGCACTGGCGTTGTCATTAGACTAGATGACGGATGTCTATAGAAATGTTATGATATTATTCACAAGTACCGCCGATGATTTTTAGTCAAAACGTTCCCAATAGTTGCCGATGTCCAGAGGTCCATGTGAAGATTTTTCTTTATTCTTCTACTCTGAACACCGTGTATGTAAGTATATGTACGTGACATAATTCTTCACACAGGTGCATATTGGGGTCGAAACCACCCGGGCGTGAGGCCAATTACAGTTTAAATTCTGGTTACGGTCGCTATTACAAATAATGTTTATTAATTTTAATTAGCTCAATAGTGATTTCTTAATTTTTCGCGATTATAACACACTGAAACTCTTTTATCGGCTTTATCACGTGTATTTAACTTTATTTTAGTTCGTGACGTTACAAACTATTTGCAGTTTCCGTGGTTACGGATAAAATAGATCATGTCAAACAATGTAGGTCTTGTGGTTTTGCATTCCATCGAATTTGTTGCAATGTGGGTGGAACCGTGATTGGAAAGTGTAAAAATATAAATATTTTATTATAGAAACTGACGTAGTTTTCAGACATTTTATTCATATTACACGGGAATTACTCACTTAAGATTAAGCTGGTCACTCCGACTATAGTTTCAACCGCATTAGGGGGGGGGGGGGGGGGTCTTTTTCAAGGTGAATGCGCGCGCGGCTGTGTCTCGCTTTGCCCAATATAAATATTCATCTATTCAACCAACTGTTCAACCCTGTAGTTTTTTTAATTTGGTTCTTTTCACAATTCTGCTTACATTAGTTTCAATTCGTGTCACGCATTGATATAATATGTACATAAGTATGAGATCGTTGAGGTCACGTTTGTAGTCTTTCAATTATATTAATTCAAAATTGTACTCTCCTATTTGTTTTTGTGGTTTGTATATTGGTTCGTTAAATCATATATATTTTTAGTTGCCCTGTTCTTAGTAAGTAATCTTTTTATTCTACCATCACTAGATGTAAAGTTCCGCTTCCATTACATATGTCTTTTCTAGTCTCATTCCCAACAACAAACAAGTAATTTTTTAATTGGCAAATTTTATTCAATCTAATAATATCCGTATTTAGTTTTTCCATATTTTTTTCTAAGTAGTGTCATCAACCGGGATTACCTCGTCTTTAGACAATCTCACTATCTCCCCCCTCACAGTTGATGGCAAAATAGCCCCAACAACCAATGGGGCCAAGTAAAAATAAAAGAGCGATATCACTGACACTTTCTAGCAGCATGGTTCAATGAGGGAACTTCTTTTATTATACTGCAACGTTTGAAAAGGGAACTCTTTTGATATTAACTTGTATCTATATCTATTTCTAATGCAATTTTTTGCAAATCTTTTTAATTGTCCAGCCACTCTCATGCCATTGAGTCCTATCTGCGGTTTGGCTTCTATTTATTGCCTTATGTATATCGTCATTAATAGAGTCTCAGGGCGTCCTCAGCTACGTGATCTCTATCCTAGAACATTTTAAAACCCAACATAGCATACATAAATAAAAGTCATATAAAAATTAAAAATTATTTATTAAAATATACTTAAACTTATAATTTACAAAAATACAAAAATTCCACTGTACCTAAATTCATCTATAGGTGGTGTTTGAAGCCGCCTTAAGTTCACTTACTTTCAATATTTACGATAATTCTGCACATGGAACATATTCTTTGTTACATAAAAAAAAGTTGTGACAATAATATGTAACTCTAAACTTACGAGATTTGAACACATGAAACATGGCCGAAATTTCGAGGCAAATAATAAAAGTATCGCATTTGCGATTAGACCTCGGTAATAGTTATGATAATATACATAACGACGCAACATCAGATCGTGGAAAATTTACATTGATTTTGATGGTAACACTTCAGACAGATTACTGTATTTAGTAGGCACTTAATTCTTATCTTATCATTTTATCAGTGATCGGTACAGGCAACTATCTTTAAAACTGTAGATTTAACATTATTATAAAACCGTACTAAAATAGTGGTCCCGTCACAAGAACCAACCGTTATTTACGTAGATGGTAATGAAAATAATGGTGGTAGTATTTAAGAAATGAAATCTCTTTATTTCAATTCTCAAACACTAAGCCCCGAGAGTCATGCTTCCGGCCTGTGTTGCATTTAGAGCCCGTTGTGAGGCGTGTCAAAATTCAACCTATAGTTATAAAGATCGCTGGATACAGGTAATGTTGGCGAAGTTGGTAGGATTGTTATGTTAAAGGACGGGAGGGAAGGGTGGGGGGTTAGTGGGGTTAGTTGCCTCGCCTCGCGAACGTCCTGCCGTTTCTGACGGGTGCCGGTGCTGGCGGCGCCTCTTCTTCTGCCTCTGGCTGAACTGAACGCGTGGCCGCTGCAATAATAACGGTTCCATTACTATCTATAACTATAAACTCTCTATATCTTAGTTTTCATCCCCTTATTTATTAACTGACATCAAAAAAGAGGAAGGTTCCCAATTTGATCCGTATTCACCATCATCATCATCAGCCAGAAGACGTCCACTGCTGAACATAGGCATCCCCCTTTTAACCTCCACACTGAACGACAATCTGCCTTTTGCATCCACAGAATGCCAGCGACTCTCACAAAGTCGTCGGTCCATCTAGTGGGAGATGATCATGGTTTTATGTTATAATATCGCAAAATCGGTTTATGGATCGTGAGGTCTGAGTCCAGGGCGAAGAACAGAGACCTTGGTTTCTTCTAGGCAAGCGTGTTCCATCGTAGATCGCATCATTGCTTAACATCAGGCGAGTTGGCAGCCAAACGCAAGCTTGTTATTTAATAATAATAATAAAAACTACTATTAATGTGATAACATATTATACAGAGTGTAAGGGGAACACTCTCGAAGCCATAAGAAGGTAATTGTACTCATCTTTATGAACCACTTTTAGTATGGGACCAACCATGAAATCGCGAAAAAAAATCAGCTGTTCCGTACATTTTGTCGAGTGTCAATGATCGTTTTCTATACAGCTGATATTTTTTTCGCGATTTCAGGGTTGGTCCCATAGTAAAAGTTGTTCATAATGATGAGTACAATTACCTTCTTTTGGCTTCGAGAGTGTTCCCCTTACACGCCGTATGTATGTTCGTATAATTTATATGATCGAATATAACTTGCGTACTGTTGATACGATATTAAGTAACTTAACATTCTATTGTATTTATTTAAATTAACAAGTCGTTCGCCCTTAACTGTTATCTTACGGCCCCTAGTGTGTCTTCTTAACTTAGGGACTAACCAGGATTTTCTTTCTCTTGTTTCTTGGAGACGTAATTATTTACTCTTAGGTTAGGAAGCTCTTTGTACGAGAAAGCTCTCCTAGAAAGAGCTTGTCGCACAAAGAGAGTTTGGGTAAACACCCAAACTCTCCTGGAGGGGAGGGAGGGCATCTGCCTTCTTGCCTGCCTATACCTGGCGATGCCCTTGATAAGAAAGCGTCATATCGTTTACCGTCACGGCATACGAGTCGGTTTTACTGCATAGGCGCGTCAATAGATGTTTCACATCAAAATACTTGAAAATCAGATCAGCAGTGCGCCGATTTATTTCCGTAGCCACTAAGACTTCGCTTCGCTCGGTCATACTTAGTCATCCCATAAGAGAATGTATTAGCAAAACTACATTGTAAAGGGGACCTTTCAAAATGCTTCAAGGAATTAACGTAGATATTTTAAGCTCTTTACGTCAGTACCTAACAAAATTACAGCAACATCGTTACTTACTTCCGTACATAGGAGTCGACCTTAACTGTAGGTAAAATCGAAAGGCAAGGTCGGTGCAAAATTTACCTTATTAGGTAAGGTATTCCAATGTGGTTCGCTTTGAGACACTTCAAGTATTTCCTACATATTTTCGTGAAAACACTTAAATTACCTACTAAACTGATACATTACTTTAAATAAATAGACAAATAAAGAATAGTAGCAGCATTAAGAGAGCAAAATCTGCTAGCGATATTTCCGGGCTTCATAGGGCAACAAAAAAGAATAAGTACACGATTTCATAGTAACCTCCTGCAATGCATGTATAAGAAGAAGTGAAAAGTAAGAAAAACAAATGATTTGATACAACGCATACAAATTAATGAACTTTGGGAAGAAGTATAAGGATTCAAAATCTAATCCAGTCATTCCCTATTAAGTTTTGTAAAGTAATTGGTTTAATGTTACATCAGGTACTTATAGCCTCTATGCAATTTTACTGATATAGTGGAAAAGTGGATGAAACACGGAGAAATTTGAACACGTATGATAATTTAGTACTAAGGCATAATTCCCTTATTTATCTGACCTGACTTTATAATTAACAAAGGGAACGGCACCTGAGTCAATGTGTTGCACACAAATCAGTCAAATCCAGCATTGAATATGGATATATACAAGGGCATTTTTATCACACCGTTCCATACAAATTTACGTTATGTTAGTATTGTATGAAATCTTTGATATTTATACTTTGGCATGTACACCTACACCTTTTACAATTAGTTACACCTAATTACAATTAGGTAATTGACATAAACTACTCGAAACTACTACTACTACTACTGGGTACTTCTCGAAATAGATTATTTGTTCTTGTTCTTGATTTTTTCTAACCAGATATAGAGTAAGAGGTCCATATTTGACCTCCTTCAGCCTATACGGCTGTACAGATATTGAAACGGTGTCACAAGATTCGTCTTTATATCATAGAGTATCATTATGTATTGATCTAGTATGTGGACTTTTTACCGTCGTCCTTACTGACTTTTTACTAGTGGGGTCGTTAACGAAAGAATATTAAAAAAGTAAATTAACTCATTTTCTAATCAAGTACTCATAGGCTTAGTTTTGATAGTACCTTGTTGTGAAAAATTTCGACTCATGTTTCACATTTTGTCATCTTTTTACTTTATCCCAAAGTGCGTAATTTCTTATGGTGTACCTTGAAATGGCGATGTCTACTTACGCCTCTTACCAAACCGTCCTCGGTTGGACTGTTTGGGTGCAGTGGACTCTTCGCTGGTCTCCTCTTTAGCTGGCAAATTGTTGACTCTCTTCTTACCTATAATGACATGACAATGGAATGGTATGACGATGACTTGGATTACATAGTTTCTTTTTGATAGTTGTATTTTTTTATTGTTGACTTTCTTCTCCGGAGCCTTATAGATATTATGGAATGAAATGGAATGTACCTATTGATATTTTTTTTCGAAATGTATTTTATAGATTTTTAATGTTTATGGCTATGAACAAGAAGGAAGTAAGAAACGGAAGGTAGATACATGAGTATAAACAAAAGCAAGAAGGTCACACACAGTAATATACTCAAAGTACATAGAAGGTATTCAAGTTTGTTAATTATCTCACTATTCTAACCAAAGAAACAACTAAGTTTACATACTGTAACTAGATTTGGCAGGTTCCGCGGGAGATTCAGGTGCCGGCGGCGCGTCAGAGTTGGAATGGGCACGAAGTTTGGCTGCAAAAAAAAATATTCTGTAAATCTACAAAATACATCTAACATTTTCTGTATACTAAATAAAAAACTCCTGTATTTTAAAGCGATTTTAATAAAACACTTCTGAATTCAATTGTTATAAGTAGGTACGTGTAAACACTTTAAAAATAAAGTACAACTCATGGGAATGAAGCACCTATATTTCTCTATACCTTATGGTGGAACGTTTCACAAATGGCGGGAAATTCAAATTTCAAACTGTTTTCTTGTCCTTGTAATTAGCTAGGATAGCTAGGCCGGGTAATTATTGTAAACGATCATGATGTTTGCGACAATTGATTATTATTTTTTACAAAAACATGTAAAGTTATTTATCTCTAATGCACATTATTACTTACATTTGTCAATAAAATATTTTTTGCTGTTTCAAACGGTTTATTGACAAATGTAAGTATTATGGTGTGTTACTAATAAATAACTGTACATGATAATGTAAAAAACACCCAACTATTGTCGCAAACGCTGTGTCGTTTCAAAATAATTACCCGGCCTAGCTACAAGGACAAAAAAACTGTTTGAAATTTAAATATCCAGCCATAGGTAAAACGTTCCACCTCAAATTAAATAAATTAAAAATTAACAATATTGTTCAAGCAACATAATAAAGTAGATCTAAAATTATTTTGTTAATAGAAGGCTGCAAAAGATGTGGAGATCTTCGCAATTTCCAAACGGATCAGCCCTTGGTGGAAGATAAGGATGCATGGTACCTATGCCATGGAGGAGGCCCTGCAGTGGGACGTAAGCGCTACTATACAATCGAAAGTACCTTCAGCAGCCTGTGCCCGTCTTCTCTTCAAGGTTTCGAGTAGGTCTGTGTTGCTTCTGAACGGCCGCACGCCGCTGCCGACCAGTTTCTTGCCCTCTGTGGAGGAAGGCGGGGCTTCAGTAGATGCTTCCTGTTGCCCTTCTTCAGCGTATTCTGCCTCTTCCTCGTATTCCACCTCTTCCTGCAACCGAAAGAAACCGCGTAAATTATACGCTATTATATTACTTATTTATTTATATTATTATTTTCAAACAACTTTTACCCACCAAACCATAAAAGTATCAAGGACTTAAGGTAAATAAATAAGAAGGGCAAATGCGGGTTAGAAAAAAGGTCAAAAATTCTGTTTTTTTTTATAAATAAATGCGTGAGGGAATGGAGCGAGATGAAGTTTTTCATTGTGCGAACTTCGTACGTACGGTATTAGATAATTTGAAAAATAACAATGAACATCTTATTGGCAACTGCATGTGTTTTAAGATAACATAGGTAAGTATTAAATACTTTTGAAGCTTACAACAGTATGCGCACTGCGTATAATACCTTTTCAATACTTTTGACTATGAACGCTAAAATCAATTTGACGCCAACTACCTATCTCGTTTTCCTCAAATCAGAGTAATTAATGTTTGTGAATAAATCCCCTTGAGAACCAGTTCTGACGCCTGACGTGCTCGTGATATCACGAGTGCTAAAGCCCAAAAGTCAGGTAGAAATTCCTTCATGGAAAGGGAGGTCTTGCAAAGGTCACGTGCGAAGGTGACCCGATCATCGCTCGCAGGAGGGCTACCACTATTTCCATCTCACATTAGAAGTTGTCTTTTTCCCTCTTATATAAATTAGGTACCTAAGTTCACATAGGCTGAGTAACTAGCCCTGCAAGCCTTAGCATGTGCCTGGAAAATTTGTATTTCCTCCGTTTTTATCCACGCGTAGACAAGACAAAGCTAGAATTTGGATATGTTTGTCTCTTTCTCGCTAGATCAAAACGGTGGAAACGGAAAGACAATTCGTCCCGTGTTGAACGCTGATATCTTAAAAATATGCTGTTATAAAACTAGCAATCGAGGCCTACAAGTTAAAGTGGATCCATAGACTGACCGTGCCGTCCGTTGCTAAACATCGCTATGCCACGAGAGAGTAT
This sequence comes from Agriopis marginaria, assembly GCA_932305915.1. Classification (NCBI taxonomy): domain Eukaryota; kingdom Metazoa; phylum Arthropoda; class Insecta; order Lepidoptera; family Geometridae; genus Agriopis; species Agriopis marginaria. The sequence continues at coordinate 13,304,000 of OW029916.1, read as the reverse complement.
ACAGACAAAGTTCAATGCCAAATTACAATAAGAATGTTTCTGAGATTGTGGTAGGCCCCAGGTCTCTTTACCTACTCGCCTTGAACCAGATGGTACAGCCACATCATATTTTGCGACACCCAGATGTATTCGATAACGTCTTTAATACGTATTGAAATCTTTGGTCTTTAGGTATCAATCGGCTGTCAATAAGCTTTTATCGAATTTTTTAGCACTATCGGCTACTTTCCCTGCAATACACGCGTTAGATGATACATCTTTTTTTCGCCAGACGCATTTTTCTGTTTTTTTTTTTCATAATTTAAATAGCTCTTTGTTCCAGTTAATACTAGGTATGTATGTCCACGTCAATAAGCTTTTAGCGAATTTTTTTAGCACTGTCGGATACTTTACTCAATACACGCATTAGATAATACATCTTTTTGACACTTCAGACGCAATTTTTTTTCTTGTCTAAACGATGTTTTAGCACAATGAAAATTGCTCTTTGTAGTAGGTAGTTTTTTTAATGAAAATTTGCTGTTGTATATGGTAAACGTATGACAAATTGGATTCGCTATAGGTGCCCGGATCTTGTATAAAATGCCACTACCCACTATTTATACTTACATAATGGTAACAACACAATTTTATTATCATACGATAAATATTTTATGACTAAAGTACCTAAAAATGTCACGCTTTCTAAATCATTATAGTACATTTATGTAGTTAGTCTAAAATCTTAGTGTTACGTGGATGAATTGGCACCTCTACCGTGAGAATAGAGATGTTAAGAAATACCAACATACTAAGAAATTAATGGCTGATGGAGTAAGAAATAGACAGACATAACATCATTGATGTAACACTGTATGTAATAGGCTAACTTACTATTAGAAACCTTATTATAAACGCCTAATACCCATACCCAATCAACGGCGGATCCAGCTTTGGTGCCAGGGGGGGTCACATAGTCGTCACAAGAAGTTATGATGTAATTTTTATAATTAATTTTTAGATTAGGTAATTACTGGTCCACCTAGGTCCTGGACCCAGCCCCCCCCCCCCTTCATAATCCGCCTTTGTACCCAATCAAAATGTACGAATGTACGCGCCCGCTACTCAACACAGCTGTCACTTTTGAAAATCACTGAGTAAATAATCTTCTTCTTATATATAAAAGGCAATGTATGTAGGTATGTATATTCTCTATGGACTCCGAAACAGCTGGACCAATTTTGACGGGAATTTCACTGACAGATAGCTGATGTTATAAGGAATAATCCTCGTGGGTGAAACTGTAGGGCACAACTAGCCTAACATAAAAAGTATTAATTTAAAAAAATACCACTACTATCAATACAACTAAAATAAAATCTCGGAAAAACTATTGAGCATTGTCTAATGACATTGCAAACGTTATAAAGCAATTATTTTAGGAGAAGGGATCTAAACAAAAACAATTTTCAAAGTTTTTTCGGTTTAATATAAGGAAGATATTAATGTGAGACATTAAAATGGTTATATCTTCTTAAAAAGAGATAGTCAAACTCCATACTTCATTAGATAGCCCATTGGTGATAGCCAGTTGGTAGTGAACCTACCTTCTGAGCTTGGGGGCGTGGTTTCGATTCCTACCTAGGACAAACATTTATGTGATGAACATTTGTGTTTGTTCTACTGGTTGTTAATATCTTTATTTAAAACTATAAATGTATGATTTATTGGATTCCCACAGGTAATATACGAATATTCGGGAGTTATAATTTCACGCTACTGTTAACACAGAAAATCATAGAGAGTCCGCCATTGTTTCGTGTATCGTCATCTCTCTCGAACTTGTTGTAAATTACTTATTCTGCTCTTGCTTATGTACGTGTATCCATGACATTGATGACATCATTGTGGGACGTCACATTATTTCTCGGATTGCTATACCTGGCGGAGTATATTATTATACCATGGGAATGTCGAGATGCAACCGTTGTTTTAGACTTTTAAAGATGTTATAATATGTATCTTACTTGTGGCGCCGGCGTAGTCGTTGAGGTGGTGGGTTTGGCCCTGTTAGGCGGGCCGCGTTTCAGGAGCCCCCTGGCGGGACTAGGTCGGGATTCTTCATCTTGGGCACACGCTTGCCACGCCACACACGCTAGCAGAACAAACCTGGAAATAACAGATTGTGTTTTTACTGAGAGGAAGAGACATAAATAGAAAAGGTGAAGTGACATGTGACAGTTTACACGAAGTGATATAGCTGTAAAAAATCGCTCAGCCCGATTCACACCACACCCCCTTCAAAACAAAACCTAGACAAGCCAATGAAAATCAGGGGGTCTACCAAAACAGGTGATCAATGAGTGAAAAAAGTTTAGGGACCTCTAAAAGGGGAACACACAGTGACGAATTTCCACACCTTTTTGGATAAGAGAAGTAGCAAGTACATATACCTTTTTGTTTTATCGTACTAGTTTTACATAATAAAAGGCATGCTGCCAGCCGCAAACAAAAAATAAATTTTATGTATGGAAAATAATGTAAAATTTTATAATAAGATATGTGTTTATTAAGTATGTATCATATGTATGGATTATATACTTAGTATTTACACTTTTCACGTTTAAGTGACTGACTGGCACTGAATACGCTTACACAAACGAATTTTTCAAAATTTACTAAAGTTCTAAATTCACATTATTCTAATTTACTTGGTAATAATAGCTTGCTCACGCGGATTCGCTCACGTATTGAATAATCATCCACTCTACTTCCGTGCTACCTATTTCGCCCTTAATTGTAAACGTTAGATATATAAGAGTACCAAGGAGATGTCTCGTAGAGCAACTAAAAAAAGTACATTTCTGTCATGCATTTTTCAGATAGGTACGCATGCCTATAAAGGAGCCAGTCAGCTTATTATCTGCGACATGTTTTATTAATACGGTTATTTAGTATATAAAACATAGCTAATGACATTTCTGGATTACTTTTTTTTTATTCGTGTCAGTAGTTCCAGATATTAGCACCAACAAACACACAAGCTTACAAAAGCTATGCAAACGTTACCATGTTAGATCAAGTTGACCTATTATCGTAAATATGTAAGTACGTACAATAAAACATGTCATGTACATACTTATATTAACAAATTACAATAACATAGTAATTGGATAGTAATTCGACGGTAGAATCGCCTTCATCCTTGAACTGGCTATACCTCCAGAATTCTGCAAGTTGCTCCGATTATATAGACTTGTAATACAACTATCTACCAGCAACACGATACGTTTTAGTATCCTGAAGTTTGTATTTAAGCTGATTTAATTCAATACGGATAAAGTTAGGCAGTTGTATGAAAAGTTAAAACTCCAATTAATAATAATACTACCTACCTACCTATATACTTATATTACTTTACACGGGCGTAAACGAACAGATTTCTAACTAGGGTGGACACTAGTTGAAAATCTGTAGTTTCCCCTAAGTGATTTAAAGTTTTTGCCTTTACCATATCTACGAGCAAATAGTTTTTTTCTACGAATTTTTACTTGGAGGACCCTTGGGAAGCAATCATTGAAATATTGGGGCTCGGTACATAATCTGTACCGAAAATAAAAATGAAACACTTATGGAATAACTAGCATGTTTGTCACAAACAAATATATTTAAAACTTACTACTAATTGTTATATCTTTTTTGTATCATGCATTAAATTCTGGTTTGTTTCTGGCTTAATTTTGGCTCAACACTTAAAATAAAAAAGATATTATTATAATCTTAAGTCAATACAGGTCAAAACGACTGAAACAAAAGTAAACTAAAACCAACCTAACTAGTAAAAAATGAAATTAATATTTTATTGATAAAAATATGGGTGCGGGAAAATAAATAAATAAAATAAATAAATATTTCGGGACATTTTTCACACACTGTCATCTGACCCCAAACTAAGCAAAGCTTGTGAAGTAAGTAAAGTTTTGTAACCCTGCATGCTTCTCTAAAGTTAGCTGTGTTGCTGCAGACAATGTATTGTTTTCAAAAAAATAGGAACAATAAACAATAAAATATAGTTTATAATGAATTTCATGAGAACTAAAAATAGTACACGAGGTTTAGGTAAGTAAAAAAATATATCAATATTATATGATATTATGAATGTTTATGGTATCGGTGCAATATGCGCGAATCATCATTTGTTGCGAGCTAAATAAGAGATTGTTTTAAGGAATTAGGATTTAAATTAGTTTGCCTGTATTTCTAGAACTCTAATTTTATGGGACACTTCTTTAGTAAACTTTATATATGAGATCCAACGTCCATCAACCGTTTTACAAACTCGTAGACCATACATAATTTTGGTATTCGTATAATAAGTAGCAACAAGAATATGTCTAAAACTATGAGAATAATTTATGAGTGTTGGTCCAATTTAGATGCCATCTGCTCTCGTCAATGTTTCATAAAAATATTGCGCACATTAACAACCCCAGCAGTTACTTCAGAACGTTATGCCAACCGGTACCAAAATATAAAACTGGTATCTTACATAATAAACATCTATGTTGAACCAGTATACAGAATACCTAATATCTAAATTGATAGTCCTCAAACAGCACTAAAATATCAGGTGACATAATATTTATACAAATTTAATCAGGTTATTAAGTATGTATGTAACCTATAAAAATTTATAGACCTTGACTTTGCATACGAGTAACAGGTAGCTTGTAAACGTCACAAACTTTTTTGTAAAGTACCGGTATTTTATTTTAAAAGAGCGATAAACAGGCATGCGGATCGCCTGATGGTAAGCGGTAAATGCTGCCTATGGAAGTCTGCAACACTGACGGTGTTGTCGCAGCTTTGCTAACACGGGGAGGTTTTATTGACCTTCTTTATTAAAACGTTCTATATTGAAGCTAGCCGGAAAGACCTTGATAAGGACTCTCTACATCTCAGCCTTACCCCGGTAGAAAGCAGCGGAAAACCCAGACGGTGTGGGTTTTCCAGCTTTGCAAGATGTGGGGTGAGCTTTTAGACAAACATTAACTTTTTATTTTAATCGTTAATAAAAATTATGATATGGTAAAATCATACTAATATTATAAATGCGAAAATGTGTTTGTTTGTTGGTTTGTTTGTTCCTCTTTCACACTGTAACGGAACCTTTTGATTTTTTGCATGGGTATAGTTCAAGAGCCAGAGAGTGACATTATTTTTCATCATCATCATCACCATCACCATTTTTCATCACTGCGCGGATGAAACCGCGTGGCGCAGCCAGTATTTGATAATTTTTATTAATTCTAGGTAGTATTACTAGAGATGATTAGATGTCCGGTCGTGTCGTGGTTGCATCAACCAAGGCTCGTGCCATGGCGGTATATTTCCCTGCCATATAGGTCCCATTAGGGCAGGCACCTAGTTTTCTCACAAATTTTACCCACAAAACTAAGGAAGTATTCATTTTAAAAGATATGTAGTTAAATTTTTGGGAAATTTTAATTTAATTATGATATTTTAAATGATAACAGTACTTTCAATAATTATTGACGTGAATTATTGACGTCTTATAAATCGATGAACGCCCGCTGCACGCACGATAAATTGTGACGTTCCGCCTGAGCCGCGCGTGCAAGCGAGAACGCGAAACAAGCAATAGTGAGGCACGATCGGCCTAAGCTATATCACGTAAAATTACGAGTATCGTCCGTAAACCGACTTTACAGACAACCCCTTTTTGTAAATATTTTTTTATATTTTCCTCTTAATGTTTACTGGTACAGCTTTACGCCGTGTCATATAGTAGTGCTTTGCTAGAAAGGCTTATGTGAAGTCGCCCTTGTTACAAGCCACTACAACATATTGTAATGTTAAAAAGAACTTATTAAAATGTACTAATATCTACTTTAATATGGTAAAATGAGGTAGATACAATTTATTATAATATTATGTATATGTATATTTCAATCATGAATTAATAGTCTTAAAGGGTCAGCAACGTATTTGTGATGTCTCTGGTGTTACAAATACCTATCCATAGGCAACGGTGACTTTTTACCATCAGGCAGCCCATCTGCTAGTTTGCCACCAATCAAATTTTTTTTTAAATCAAAATCGCTAATAATCTATATTAGTAATTAAAATTTGTGTAGAGTACCTAATAATAAAATTTGTGTAGTGCCCGTTGATCATGGTTTTAGTGCAATGTACCGTGCACTTATCCCTGTAAGTACGGCCATTTCCTCGTGGCCAAACTAAAATGCCACACTAGTTTGGCCACGAGGAAACTTAATTCCTCGTAGCCAAACTGCAGTCAAAGTTTAAGTATCATCCGCCTAACAACAACAACTAACATAGTCAAATACTTTTATCGCATATTTTCGAGAAAATGCCCAACGGATATATCTTTATGCGATAATTGCAATTGATTATTCATCACGAAATCATCTCACAAGAATCACCTCCGTGTTGTTCCTCCACGAAGCATAGGATGCGACATTAGGTATATAAGCGTGGTAGAGCCGCCGCCGGCGCCGCCACCACAAAGGTCAACCTGTCGCTCCACTCTATATAGATAGTTGAATAACAACTCCACAGGGTCGGGTCAGATGGACACCAAATCGATTCCGTATCCGCTTCCGACACCACACAGTAACGCCTTCCCTTTGCTTTCTCTGATTTATGTAATTCGAAGCATGAGACCGCATCCAACACCTCCGTTACATCTGCATCTCCTTTCATATTGCTTATACTTATGCTCGATCACGATGCGGCACTCATCGATGATAACTACCTACTTGTATTGTTTACTTTGAATCTATCGGTAATACTTTATTGCATGTAGACGTGCGATTGCATTTGTGAAATCTATTGTGAAAGAAGCTTCGTGCAACGAACGCTGACCGACTAAACGCTCATACGTCTCTTACTAGAAATCAAAAATTGTAGTTCGAGTCACGTCGGGAAAAAGTGCGACTTTCTAAGATAGTATTATTGCTATGGCGTACGCGTGCAGCCACTCCAAATGTGGGTTTGTTACCTCTAATCACGTCAAGGTCAGTCGGGCAGAAACCAGAAGTGGTAAAAAAGTAGGCTGACCTCGACGTGCAATGCGGCACCGAGCCTGCCCCCGCGCAAGCGCGTGCGCCTAATGCAATCCGCAGAAAACCAATACCGCCAAACACCGTAACAATTTTACCATTGAGGCCTTGAATGTTTCTGAATCCTGAAATTTGACCCAGGATTGACACACTTTCCTAACCCGTTCTCACTCAAAACAGTAGCCTGTGTAAAACAATGTCAAAGATGGAAGTGGATAAAATACCGGTTCGCGAATAAAATTCATCTCGGCGCGGTGGCGAGTTGTGCAACCGATGCGCGATGATAAGCTCGCACACCAAGCTTCTCACAATTCGTGGACTTGAGTAATTTATATTGTGAAAACAACTATGAAAACCGATTGAAATATTATGTTACCCAAGTATTCGAGAGATGATCCGTGGATAAGGTTCTAATTATTTTCAACCAACTCAATTTGACTGTTTTTGTGTGTATGTTACCTACGAGATATCTTCGGCGAATGGAAACCGATTTAAAGGTTTTTTTTTAATATTCGGGACATTTTTGCCTACTCGGTCTTCTGACCCCAAACTAAGTAAAGCTTGAGATATGGCTATATCACAAGCTTTGTTTGGGGTCAGAACTTTAAGTAGTAGAGACAAACTAGAGGCTTATATTATGGAGTTTTGGTAACATTACCAAATATATAAATAAAAAATAAATAACTATTCGGGACTGTTTTGCACACACGGCATTCTGACCCCAAACTAAGCAAAGCTTGTGATATGGCTGCCAGAGACTGATATACATACATGATTATATAGTTATAAATACATACTTAAATAGATATTAACAACCAAATATAGAACAAACACAATGTTCATCACATAAATATTTGTTCTAGGTGGAAATCGAACCCAAGATCTAAGCTCAGAAGGTAGATCACTACCAACTGGACCAACGGGCTATCTAGGACCAACTTTCTAATTCTATTGGATATATAAGTTATAGCTACTTATATTATTACGAGAGTAGTCATTTAAATAAGAAAAAAAATATTTCCTAAGAGTGGAAAATTGGGGAATAAATCCCGTTTATTGTATTCCACCCAATTCAATTAAATATTTATTACACATGAGACAATTATCATCATGCAAAACTACGAATAATTTATTCGTTGGTGCGAATAGAACTATGGCTTTCCGTATGCTCAATGACTTTACGTTTCATACGCAAATGTCAAGCGTCTGGTTTCGTAACAACATTTTAGATATACATATTACCAAATGTCTGCTCGCTGTACTAACAAATTTTTGGACGAGTTGAGTAAGTCTTTGAGTACCTTACGTATTTCCAGGCACTTCTTTAATTTTATTTCATTACATTTTTTATAGTTGCACAGTAGCTTCACCTTCGAATAACTTGTGCTTGGCCTTCATTAAGCTCTATTGTACCTAGATGTAGAACAATAATTACTTACGTTCTTTCGTAATGTTGGTTTTTTCATAGCTCCGCAATTTTTTGCCGATTTTGATAAAGCTCTACGCGGATTTATTATAAGACATTAAATTAGGACTTCACTTGATGATTTTTTTAAGGACATTTATTTACCTACCTGTCTATATTTCTGTGGTGGTCAATATCGTTTATGCGTTTCACAATAAATAATTAAATATGTCGATATACCTACTCTGCTGCGATTTTTTTATATTACTTTTTCTAGTTCTTTAATCTTTAGAGAATTTTGGCATCGCACTTCTTATCCTTCACCAGTGTCAAGTAATGAACTAATTTCAAGCTTCATAAAAAAATCGTCAAACAAGTCATCCAAGCAAAGCTAGCCACGGTCCAGTCCAAGTCATGTCCTAAAATGTGGAGAAAATTTTACTAGAGGCTTCTGTGGTGTATTGGAAACATCACGAAAATTCAAGTTTACTTCGTTATAACTTACCCACACTTGAGCACGTTCACGAATACTTAATAAATAATTTTCCACCACTGTAACACATTAACACTCGGAATAACACAAGTTTAGGAAAATAATACAATGAGGCGATATGTTTTTTTATCACGTTTGCGCCAAAACTCTCGAATTAACTTGCGACGTAAAACATCTTTGACATTATCTTGATGAGACGTCGTGAGATGAGTATGGAACACAGAAAAGAGGAATAAAAGAAAAAAAAAATTTTTCTGTGGTACGGAACAACCCCTTCTGACCTGTGGGCTTACTCTTGACACTCGATTTCAATCGTAATTAGGGATTGGGATCGAAAACATGCCATTTTGGTACTCTTGAATTCTATTCTGAAAACTAGCGCACGATTGGAACCAATAATGGTGGAATTATATGGAACTAAATAAAATCGACTCAACTCGACGCTTTCGGAACTCTTGCCGCGATTGAAGAGTACCAAATGGCATGTTTTCGATCACAATCCCAAATTACGATTGAAATCGAGTGTCAAGAGTAAGCCCACTGTATTCCTGTATAGGCACGCTGTCAAAATTTCAGTATTGACGTGTCAGGTTAAAATTACGCCACCTCAATTTCCATGACGCAAATATCTGATGCTTTTAAGGGTTCCGTAGCAAAAAATACGTTTAGTCTCATCGCACGGTTTTATTGTTAAGAGGTTATGACTTTAACGATAAAAGTAAACTTAAAAACCCGCTAAAATAATTAAGAACTAAATGAAAAGTGCGGAACAAATTGCAGTGTCATCCAGTTTTTTTTTTAGTATGGGGCGAAATTATTTATTTATTCACCATCAAATGTGAAACCCCTAATCTAAGACCTCAGATCATGCAAACAGGGGAGATATGGTGGATCATTTAGACGACCACGTCACCTTATTTTGGATGTCAGCTTTTAGTTAGTTCAATTCGTAGTGTGCCGTACTTACAGTTTTTGTTAAAGTAAAGTGAAAAAAAAATTATAAACAGAGAAATTTAAACATGAAAAATAATTTTACTTAGGCATATCTCCCTTATCGCTGTATGCAGGCCGCTTCCAACCGTCCCTTTTAAAGAGCGATGGGGGACGCCTAGGTCCAGCAGTGGACGTGCTATGGCTAAAATAATGATGATGATGGTGATATCTCCCTTGTTTGTTTGATCTGAGTCTAAGACAAGTTTCAAATAGTTCCTGAATGTAAATAGGTATACGATTTAATCTTTATTAATTGAGGTCAGCTAGTGAGGTATTTGCATTTATTACCAACAACTAGCTGTCCGCCACGGTGTCACTCGGGTGAACAATTAGGCTCAACGCTGACTAGAGTTGAGGCGGCCATCGCAGTGTACAGCCAGCCTTGGAAAAGCTAACTCTACCCAGGTTACCGTAGACTCAAAATTGTTCAGATCACCTTGTTTAAACTAGTTGTTCTAAACTTCTTTACTTAAATACATATTATGATTATTGCCTTATTGGGCCCCATTCGCCCAGTTAGTTGGTGTAGTAAACCTGCCTTCTGTGCTTGTCTTTCTGTTCTATTCCCACCTAGGGCAAACATTCATGTAATGAACATTTGTGTTTAATCTATATCTGTGTGTTAATATATTATATTTAAGTATGTGTTTAAAACTATATGTCTATTTATATCAGCCTCTTCGGCAAGCTTTGCTTAGTTTGGGATCAGATGACATGTGTGCAAAAATTTCCTCAAATATTTATTATTGGGATATTTTACCGTTGTTAGGTTGTGGTTGGGGCTCCCTATATTTCGGCGCAGTTACATGCACCATGTTTCAGTGTTCCGTGTTGTCTTCCCGGGAACATGGTGCATGTAACTGCGCTGAAATTTCGGGAGCTCAAACCACAACCATATCATGGTAAATATCCCGTTAATAATCTTATAACTTTATGTAAGTACTAGTTTAGAACAGTCAAGGCGAACTGTTTTTTTTTTGACTCTACGGTAAACTGGGTATATATAGAGTTGGCTTTTCCAATGCTGGTTGTAATGATTAACCGTGATAGTTTAAAACAGTGTTTTAGTATTTAAATGATGTATAATTTTAAGCCTTGCACAAACCGTAAAATCTGAATTTTCCGCGACCGTTTGTACCATCCTCGTCTCTACAGTCAGCGTTGGGCCTTAGATAGCCACTGGAGAGAGCACAGTTTCAACCTGTATCAAACTCGACGAAAACAGCGTCTCTTGCTTCCAAGTTATAAGGTAACTTGTCTCATAATGGAGGTTCAATGCAGGGTTACGCAGAAAGGGTCATCATCATCATCATTTCAGCCATAGGACGTCCACTGCTGGACATAGGCCTCCCCCATCGATCTCCATAAAGCTCCGTAGAAAGGGTGTACTAAGCTAAAAGAAAGTCATTGTAATTATTTCTATGAACAACTTTTACTATGGGGCAGATCCTACAATCGCGAAAAAAAATTCAGCTGCTCCATAGAAAAATGTCAGTCACACTCAACAAAAAAGAATGGAACTGCTAATTTTCTGCGGTTTCTGCGTCAACCCATACTAAAATTTGTTCAAAGTTATGACCTTCTTTCGGCTTAGTACACCCTTTCTGCGTAACTCTGTACACACCATACAGATTACTAACAATTTTTTTTAGTACTTTTTACTCGTTTGGTAACATACTGTTGCATTTTGTAAGTACATACTTATTTCATTAATAGGTACGAATAATAACTTGAGACTGCACTTTTTACACACACAGTGTAAAGGCACACACTAACTAATCTAAGAATAAAGAAAAACATCGGCGAATGAAGGGAACTGACATATACCGTAAATTTAAAAAAGCTGAATTATAACCATAAATACTTAACACTTTTTACATGTTGTCTTATGGCTGATATACTATATATAGTCAAACAAACTAAATATAGTCTCGCAAAAATTGTATGGCTTTCCATCAATGACATTATTAGAATAGGTTCAACAGTTCTATTTCTCCTATAAACGTACAAATTCACAAACTCTACCTCTTTATAGTGTAGATAAAGAAATTAACAAAAAAAATGTTTTATCCAGTTTCCTACAAATGTACTGCAGCTCTCTGGTCTTGGATTTGTTTGACTGTACAATGAAAACGAGAGGAAATCGTCTCTAAATCGTTGATTGCAAGCTAAGCTATACTAATATTACTAATATATAATACTAATATTACTAATATATAATACTAATATTACTGTATATGTAATATTATGTCATAAATAAATTCAAAAAAAATATTAAATGAATCATAAAAATTAGAAAAAATAATCTGCCCTTATAACCTGTCGAAAATCTTTGGCCCTCCGTTTGAAAATTAGACACACAACATTTGAGATCGCAATAAACTCAGCTCGTCATCCTCGATAAACTGTTGAGCTTCTTAGGCGCCAACGTGGAAAAAAATCAATTTGGCTCATTGTTTTATTTTCCTAAACTCGTGTATTTTCGAGTGTTAAAGTTTAATAATGGTGGATTATAATAATATATGTGATTATTATTTATATCGAGTGTGGCAAAGTTATATAAAGAGGTCAAACATGTCTTTTCATATTGTTTGTAAAGCTGTATAGAAGCATCTTTATAAGCATCCATCACTTTACTAGGGCATGAGTTTGACTTGATCGTGACTTACTTTGCTATGACTAAGACTGTGACTATGACTTGTTTGAAGCTATTCTTAGTAATACTTTGTAAACTTGTGTAATATTACGACTGAAGGACTCTGCAACTACATGATCATGAAACAAATTGACAAAAAGTTTAAATAGTCTATATTTATATAAAACCTATGAAGATCATTGTACAAAACAAAGTCGTGTATGTTACACCATTTATAACTCAATAATGGCGGGACCGATTTTCCTGATCTTTGATTTGTTGGATTCCTCTTCGCGCCAAATAACAGAAAAAGTATTAAAATAACGAAAATAAATTAATTATGATGAAAGATAATTTTCCCATACATTTTACATTATGGACCGGCAAGGATTGAAGTCTAGTCTTATACATTGACATATTACATCATAGCAAAAAAAAAGAAATTGTCATCTAAGTCAAAAGGGGTAGCTGTCGCTACTAAGGAGGTTCCTTCAAGGAAGTATATAGCGCGGGTGAAAACGCGGGGCGTAGCTAGTTATCCTATATATATAAAAATTAATCCCTATCTACCTTGGTCCCACCATAACTTTAGAACACCTTTACCGATTTCATTCATCTTTTTTAAAGCTTTCTAATACTTTGTAGAAGGTTCTTACGGAACTAAAAATTAAGAAAAATGCGCAGGAAATTGGAAAATTTCAGAAAACTTAACGACGATTTTAACTCGCGGGTGAAACCGCGGGGCGTAGCTAGTTTATTTATAAATGTCAGAGGTGGATAAGTATGGTCATTTACATAAATGCTAGTTATGTCAGTGCTCGTTAGCGAAATATCGCCCGGCGGCCTATAGAAGAGTGGAGTTTGCGAGTATCACATAGCATTGTATTGCCTAATCGTAGGTCGCAACTTTCGACATGGGACCGACTCATTCACCCGACCGGTTTTCGGTTTACGCTCAATTAATTTGAAAATTAATTGGTTTATTACACCGGGTCAGTCCGTGGTCTTATTAAATAGATTTGTAAGTCAAAAATTACGAAATAATGGAGTCGCACTAAGTTATTTCTGCCTTACCAAACAAGTACATTGATCATACGCTAAAACTAATGCCAGTAATTGCGAATAGGCCATTCAGTTGGCTTTGTCCAATGCCACACCACCCTAGATACAATTTACCATTGAGAGCGATATTAGAAAGGCAAAACACTTTTTTATAACTAACAGTGATTTAGAATACACATTGCAATGAGTTTGTGACACAATGCATTGTTATTTAAGCTTTCGAAGCGGAGTCAGATGTACTCATTTGATTATTCTAAAGCTCTAAGTACTTGCACCTTTTAGAGTGTTCCTTTCAAATGATGTCGCCATGCACCACAGCTAACATCAATATTCACTAAAAACGAATTTTAATGGAGGGATCCAATATAATATATATTCTACGATGTATTCCCGATGTTTAAGTGAACCTAATGAATAAATTATCGAAGTAATTCTAAAATTACACTTCGCAAATGCAGTCGCACAGCAGAGTTAAAGTGAACAATAGAGACGGTGAATATCAGAAATGGATAAATCACTTACAGGAGCAGGACCTTCATGATGGTGTGTCGGGGTTGGTGGCGTCACGTCGTGAGGAACACTAGTCGGTCCTTTCTCCGCGGAACAGCTGTGTGCAGGTCCACAGTGGACGGAGGCCACGCTTGATCTGGCGTTGGCGCTCTGGCTCCTCCGGTACACCCGCCGCCGGGTGGGCACGGTAGGTGCAGCGACGCCCGCCGCCGCGCCGCCGCCGACCCGCTGCCTGCTTTATATTCTCCATAGGTAAAACGCGCACTGCGTACGTACCAACATTGTCCACATTGTTGTTTCTAACAACCTAATTCTATTGTAGTTGTGACGTCGACAGCTGCACCGTGACTTGGATACTGCGCTCTAACGGTGCATCGGAAACTGTATCTTAGTTGATGAGTCGGATCTTTGTTTAAAAATAATGTACCTGGTAGTAGTAATAGAATATGTAAAAGTACACCTGCCGAAGGAATAGCGGCTAATAAAGCTAGATCTTTACCACCTTACCACAGACTTAATACAAAAGCCTAAAGGGCAGTTGGTAATCCGCTTTCTTTAGAATCCGGATTCCTTCCATTTTACAAAGTTCCGTTCGCTCTGGTAATATTTTGATATATTTATTCGAATCTATAAATTCATCTTCCTCCTACGAGATTTTCATAGTAGAGTCAAACAAAATAAAACAAGTACGGTCGCAAGTCATGCCCTAATAAAGTGATGCAGACTAGAGGCTTATATTATGGAGTTTTTTATAACATCACCAAATATATATAAAATAAAATACTTAAATAACTATTCGAGATATTTTTGCACACACGGTCATCTGACCCCAAACTAAGTAAAGCTTGTGATATGGCTGCCAGGCACTGACATACATACATATATATTTTTAAATACATATAAATAGATATTTTCACCCAGATAAAGAACAAACACAATGTTCATCACATAAATGTTTGTCCTAGATGGGAATCGAACTCACGCCCCCAAGCGCAGAAGGCAGGTTCACTACCAACTGGACCAACGACATGTCGTATCATGTGTGACGGGTACGTGTGACTGGATAATTATGTTACACCTCGTTATATCATTTCCCCTTTGACCAAAATAAAATTAATGGACGGGTCCAGAACAAGCGCATTTTCGAAAATTACAAAATGAGCGTCAACGCTCACTTCGTTTCAGTCGGCCTCTAGCCGTAGGAAGTGCGACACGCGTCATTTGTTACATGATAACGAAACATCTGACAAAATATGCTTTCGTGTGATTTCTTGAAGTGTAAATACACAACAAAAAACCGTAATCAATTTTTTGTAACAAATTTACTGTACATGGTTTGTCGTTGTTACTGAGCCGGTTCAATGGTTATGGCCCGTCCATTCATTTTATTTTGGTCGAAGCATTTCCCTACATTCGAGCACGTTCATGAACATTCAATATAATATTTTAGGTACACCATTATTACAAATTACTTTTATTTCTCTCGAAAATACACAAGTTTAGGAAACTAATACTATGAGGCGACATGTACCTACTTTAAATTTTGACACAAAAAAAACACCTTTTATAATTTCCAATTGATTGCATTGAAAAGGTATGTGGTTTTGTTTATTTTAAGGTCACAGCAGAGTCTCGGTGGCAAACTTTATCGAAATAAAGAGTTTAACCCAAGAAGGTTGTTAATATTCAGAACATTCACCTACCTATTTGAAATACAGACAAAATGCTTATTATCTTATAGCTTCTTACTCCTTCTTCTGAGTCTTGTAGTACTTTTTTTTTTAAGTTTTATGAAGATTCTATTTAGGCTTTAAATGATTGTTACTTAAACATAATTATGGTGAAAATACATAAATAATTCTTTAAAAAAAAAAAACTTCTCGTAGGTATGGTAAAAAGTAGTGTCAATCACTTGGGCCAAACTACAGATTTTAAACTTGGGTGAATTTCCGCCCTCGCTACGCTCGTGCATCAAATGCCACCCTACAATGGCCCTACAAATTATTACACAACAGATTATTAGTTGTGTAATAATTTGTATTTTACCCCTGCGTAAATTAATGTGCTATTATTATATTAAACTTCCCATGAGCGTGATTTTATAAAGTACTAGCCTCGCACGGGTATAGATTATAGCCTATGTCACCCGGGGATAGTGTAGCTTCCCGTCAGTGAAAGAATTTTTCAAATTGGTTCAGTAGTTTCGGAGCCTATTCAATGCAAACAAATAAACAAACAAACAAACAACCAAACAAACAAATAAACAAACAATCAAATCTTTCCTTTTTAAAATCTCTACATAGTATAAATTAAAGTCGCTTTCCGCGTCTGTCTGTCTGTCTGTATGTCTGTATGGCCGCTAACTCCTCCTAAACCACGCAACGAATTTTGATGTGGTTTTCACCATCAGTTAGATATATTTTTACGGAAGGTTTATATATATAACCAGCGAGCTGCCCCGGCTTTGCACGTAAATTACACCCGTGCGAAGCCGGGCGGGCGGGTCGCTAGTATTATATAAGTATAGAAGTATAGATGTAAGTATTTTTAGACATGGTGACCAAAGTTCTTGGTTTATGACATTAAAATCTTTGGACCATACGTTTACAAGAAAACCAGAACCAGGCAGACTCATGACAAGACATGAGACGCCAAAACCAGAGGAAAAAGAAGTTTTTTTTTTTTTTTTTTTTTTTTATTCAAACCGCATTTTTTTCCGCAATAATGTGTTGGCTTATGTATAGTTTTGTTCTCATTTTTCTAAGTATTTTTTATGTACTTGGTTTCTCCTCCTTTGGTTATTAGGGCAATTTCATAATAACCTTGCCTATTTCTAGAACGCTTACGGTAAAAATATCTTTAGCGTTAACGTCACAATATGTGCCCACATCACTTAGACAACTTTGATATGAAGAGTAGGTATAGTGCGCATCGTTCATGTTAGCTGGCTAAATAGTAGAAACAAGAGCTAAATAAATAAATAAAAAGCTTGTAATATGGTTGCCAGAGACTGATATACATACATATATAGTTTTAAATACATACTTAAATAGATATTAACAACCAGATTTAGAACAAACACAAATGTTCATTTAAAAAATAAAATAAAAAACATAAATGTTTGTCCTAGGTGGGAATCAAACCCACGCCCCCAAGCTCAGAAGGCAGGTTCACTACCAACTGTACCATCGCGCTGTCTATCTCTAGAGATTTTTCAGTTAAAACTAGGAGTTTAACCCAATATATACTTTATGATTATACCTATAGAAATTTCATCAAAATCCGTTCGGTAATTTGTCAAAATAACTGTATAATTCCGTTACTTGGATGACAATAATCTATATTTCATCCAATCCAAGTAACCGAAATTGCGTATTTTAAATAAATTAAATTGATAATTATTTTAAATTGTTTTAATTCTACGGATTACAAAAGTAGATACAATTTTATGCGCGTATTTCTGTTGTGCAATTGATTATTTCATAGATACTAAAACCAAATTGAAGAGGGCGAGTGACGTGAGATACTTTAATCCTGGAAGACGGATCCTGGGGAAAAAATAGTGAAAGTTAGTACGCACCTCGGCGCTCTTCGTGTTGAGAACAGAGTACGTACTCAGTTTAAATCAAGTTACGTAACTACACAGAGAAAACATTTATTATGCCTTTGCATGACTCCGATAACACGGCTTGCGAGTACCTCGTACTCTGCTGTACGAATGCAAAGGTAAAACCAAGGAGGTACATCAAATGACGCTAGACTTTCATAGAGGTCATAGGTGAGAATGGATCTCCGGAATTTTATTAGGTAACCGGCAGACAGACGAGGTCAAAATAGATGCTAATAAAATATTTCTACGTAATACGAAGGAAGTGGCCGCTTAGAACCGAAATCCGGCTACGATTTCAGTATAAAATTAAGGGTTGTTTTAATATGTAGGTTTTTACTTACCTATTTACCTAATCGGTCTTCTAATTAGGTAAGCAATCTAATCTAACCACTTGTTTAATTTTAAACCTGCGTTTATTAACAGTTATTCTGTTAATAAACACTTCCTAATCTATTTATTAAATAGCTTTGCATTACCTAATCCAAGTGAAAATCAGTTTTCGTGCCTTGTGTTGTTTAACCGACAACAGGAGACCGATGTGGTTCTCATTGCAATGCTTATACTTTTTTCAACCTACCCATGATTTTAGGGTTCCGTATCCAAAGAGTGAAAACGGGACCATATTACTAAGCCTACGTTGTCTGTATGTGTATATGTTACCGGCAATGTGTATAATCCGGCATTCTATACAATGCCTAGGCAATGTATAGAATGCCTAAAACGTTCAGGCAATGTATGAAATATTATTTATTTTATACTTTGCCTAGGTATTCCGAATGCGCAGCCGGCAATGTGTGTAAAATACGAAAGCAGGGAAGGGGGAGACGTGCGAGCAGGAAGTAAACTCCTTGCGACGCGGGCGGGAGGCGTGATGACCCGCTAAAACAGCTTATAAACATGGCTTAAAAGCGAAGATGAGTCTGTAATTTTAAAGCAAGGTGTTAACAAACACACACTCATAAATATACACACACGCACACACACACTCGCGCTTACACTGACCCCCACACGCACACACACACACTCTCGCACTCACACTCACCCACACACACTCATACGAGAGTATCTCTCACACACACCCACACTCACGCCCACACACGCCCACACTCACACTCACCCCCACACACACACTCGCACTCACACTCACCTACACACACTCATACTCTCTCTCACACACACACACACACACTCACACTCATACTCTCTCTCTCACACACACATACGCACGCACGCTCGGATGCTTGCTCAGACGCACGTTCAAACACACGCACAGGTGTACGCTTACACTTACGTCCACTCTCACACTCACGCCCACACTCGCACTCACACTTATGCCCAACTCACTCTCACTTACGCACCCACTCACACTCACACCCTCACTCACACCCTCACTCACACCTTCACTCACACCCACACTCACACCCCACACTCACTCTCACACGCATATCACACCCATATCACGCCCATATAGCACCCATATCACACCCACACTCACACTCACATTCACACCCACATTCACACTAACGCCCACACTCACACCCACACCCACAACGCACCCACACTCACATCGCACCCACATTTACACCCACACCCACATTTACACCCACACCCACATACCTGTACTCACACACACACACACACACACACACTTAGTCAAGTTCTACGGCACCCACGGGAAGAGAACGGGGGAGTACATTCTTAGGCCGGTGCCTCCACGACGGTACTTACATAACGTTGATAATTATAGAACAAAATCTATTTACTTTATACATTGCCGGTGAACCAGCAAGTATTCTATACAATACCTAGGAATTGTATACATTGCCTAGGCAAAGTATGAAACGGTCAATAATATTCATACATTGCCTAGGCATTGTATAGAATACCTGAATTATACACATTGCCGGTAACATATATATATCATACGTATGTCCAGTCCATGTACGTTTCCAACTATAATCCTATATTTATACAATTATTATGGTTTTTTTTTATAATCGCTTTTTTAAAGCAATCTATCTTTTGAAGACAATAAGCTTTATTTTGAACTGTTGTCCGTCTTGTGTGGCCCATTGACGCATCCATCCTCATAGTTTTTCTTTTAACCCTCCATGGAGGCTTTCTTGAAGTATTTTATAATTATTATATTGTGTCCTAGTTATTATCTTATTCAATTTATTTACAAAAAAATAATTTACATTTTAGGCTATTGTATTTTTTAACCCAACTTAATAAAAGAACCGACAAGATCTGAAAAGTTATACGCACCTATGTATAGGTACAATGTAAGTACTTACCTATATATACTTATTTTTAAGCGACTCATGTGTTCATAAAATATTTCGAATGCGTACAAGTCTAGACTTTGCCTCATGTAGTATTCTGGAAACTCAAGGCTGGCATTGATTTCTTAATGCCGGTATTTTAACCTTTAACTGCTGACGTGCAATTTTTGTAACATAAAGACTGACGTCCGGTCTCTCAGACCGCTAAGTTAAACTACTCACATAGATCAAAAATCATGATTATTTCTAAGGCTGCGCCAGCGCCGGCCCCAGGCTTTTACCAGGGTAGAGCGAGATTTTATTTCGGCGCGCTTGATTTCTGAAAACTATCGTACCTACAGGAATCGATTCCGGGATAAAAAGTATTCCATTGTCTAATAGTGCTATAAAGTATCCAGGATATAAACTATTTAAACATCAAATGTTCATGCCGTCTACAAATAACATAAAATAAATGTGCCCTGCTGCTTGCCATTTTATCGACAAACTTAAGTAATAAGGTATTTTTTATTTTAATATTTTAAGTGTTGTCGAGTTCAGAACTCGAGAATAAAATGTTCTTTTTAAATGTTATAGACGATTCAAAAAAATTACGACTTGCACATTTGTATATGCGCCATTGATACGCCCCGAGCGCTCTATCCACTAAGCTACGGCCGTATTTTTTTAATTGTGTAACATTTAAATAATAAGTTAGTTGATTGAATCAGGCGTTACTTTGCGGAAGTCCATTTTTAATTTGTATACGTTGAATTTCTAGTAATTTTCATATACTAATATATTTTCATATATATATGTAATTTTTTTCGTTTTTTTTTCATTATTATTTTTGTTCATATTTATAGTAATTTCATATTAATTTCAAAATTTACATATATTTTATTTAAAATTAATTTCACTAGTACAAATTGTCATAACGAATTTTTTGTTACAGATTTAATTACTTTTTGTTTCAGGTATTAGGTTAATTTTGCTCTTTTATGTAATTAATATTTAAATTCATGTTAGGTTCAAATTAGCATCACAAATATCTATAGAGAAAATAGTTTATCCTAAAATCCTTATTGTACTCGAAACGACGTAGAAGCGGAATTACACTAGAAATTCGACATATACAAATTAATAATAAGTTACATTACAGGACAAAAAAACTGTTTGAAACTTGAATTTCTCGCCATAGTTGAACCTTACCATAATACAAAAATAATGAAGATGAAATATAAAAAAAAGTTGGATGCGCATCAGATGTGAAACATGACGGCATAAGAATGTTGAAGATGAGCGGAATGTTTGCCGTCACAGCATCCAAGTCGGTTTGACTGCCAAGGCGAGCCAATAGATATTTCATAACAAAAAAACTTACTTTACTACTGACATGTGATAGACCGCAGCGGATCATCAACCGGTTGGTTTGAAGATACTCACTTACTGATATCACCTACTTCCGCCTTAGGTACAAATGTCGCGAACGCAACTAAATTTAAATCAGGAAGTTTATGATAGCTATAATTTTGTTAGATATAAATAATTAATCATCATAGATCTTACCATCCAAAACTGTTTTTGCGGTTTCTCTATAACGTTTGACATGACTCCAGTATGTAGCGATCATTTTAAAAGTTGATTTATTTTATGTGATAATATTCAAAATTTACCACATATTAGTAAAAGATTTGAAGAGATTTTTCAAAAAAAGTAATTGTATGAACTCTTGATCCGCACACCAAATCAGCCAATAAATAAAATATTTGAATATTTTAACAATTACTACACACTCTACATTTAGTTTAAACAGAAAATAGGGAATGCATAGATAAGTTTAGACCAGTCTCACTTATCCCTATATTTTCAAAGATTCTTGAAATATAAATTCAATTCTACAACTACAAGAATAAATAATAAAGAACTACCACAGAACACATAATAGCAGCTACATAGAAAATAAAGGTATACTTTATAACGAATAGAAAAGATTTAGGGAAACTAAAGCAATAAATATGGCAACAAATTACTTTTTAGATAATGTTATGACCAACATAGATGCAACTGCTCCAGTGTGCGCAATATTTTGCGATATGATCCAAACTTTTGATTGTGTTCGCCAAGATTTAGATACTTTTACAAAAAATTGAAACATATGGCATTAGAGGAAATACTCTAGAAGTTTAGACCTTATAAAATCATACTTGAGGAATAGAAAACATTATAGGTACTGAGATTTCAGAAATAAACATACATAAATAACAAGAAATAATTAATCGGTCCAAAGCACGTTCTCCTAACTTCGGAGTCCAGCAAGGCAGTGTAGTGCCCTTCTATATTTTTTCTCTTAAATATGTCTAATGCAGTGCTCGGAAGATAAAACATTGAGCATATAGACTCATTATATTCCACATTTGCATTTAGACTTCTTCGTTGCTTTTTTTATATCGTTGTCGTTTTGAGCTCTTTGGGTGAGCTTAGTTATTTTTATCCAAAAGTGACCGAACATCGACGTGTGAATTCTTGCCGGGTTGTGCGCAAACGCATATTATTTTTTTTCGGGACATTTTTCACACACGGTCATCTGACCCCAAACTAAGCAAAGCTTGTGATATGGCTGCCAGAGACTGATATACATACATATATAATTTTAAATACATACTTAAATAGATATTAAAAACCAGATATAGAACAAACACAAATGTTCATCACATAAATGTTTGTCCTAGGTGGGAATCGAACCCACGCCCCCAAGCTCAGAAGGTAGGTTCACTACCAACTGGACCAACGGGCTATCGGCTACGGCATTAAATGCGATCATATAAAAAACTAGGTATACCTAATAAAATATTTCAGTATTGTAAGTTATAGGTGATAAACACGTACCTACCTACATTTACATACACAGTAGGTATCATTTCTTCCATGAACCTTAACTGATGTAAACTCACTCACTTAAGTTTTTGTTTGTACCTGTATAAAGAAAGATGATTAAAATATTGTTAATAAATGGTTTATTTTCACTGCCACCGCTCTTGTAAGTATTTTTTAGATATATGAGGCCTATTCTGTCATACCACTCACTAAACTAAACCAATCTGACAGGACTAAAATTATCTGTCTCTCTTTTCATTTTAATACGTGAGAAAAGGATGGCAACAAGTTTAGAGCTGTCAAATTTAGTTTAGTTTAGAGTGCATCAGAATCGATGCCATTGTTACTAAAAAGCAGTCAGCTCTTAATGAAGTTACCAGCCATAATACTTATAGGTAAAATGAGGGTTCGTAGAAAAAACTATACACGTTAAAATCCAAAAATACTTATTGCAAAAAATATATGACATGAACGTAGTAACTGAACAGCGTATAGCTTTAACAATAAATCACCTAAAATACAAGTTATAGGTTGGCCGCACTACTCGAGTAGGAATCGCCCGTGGCGTCACAGGGGTGCAGGGCAA
This sequence comes from Agriopis marginaria, assembly GCA_932305915.1. Taxonomy (NCBI): domain Eukaryota; kingdom Metazoa; phylum Arthropoda; class Insecta; order Lepidoptera; family Geometridae; genus Agriopis; species Agriopis marginaria. The sequence goes on along the minus strand of OW029916.1, from coordinate 13,280,480 downwards.
AACGACAAGGCTTCACAGTTGTGCGTGAAACCCGTGCGGGTCGCCCGTACTACGGCAGACGGTTTCGCGGAGGTAAGTCCCGTACGGAACAATCCGCGTCACTGTGAAACGATGTTCTAGCGCCTCACGTAAATCTCCGTTCCGGGAGCCCGTACAGCTATGAAACCAGCGCTAAGAAGTCACGTAACCTGCGCATGGTTACAACTATGAGCGATCCCCTTGTCTTTTGATCTGAATTTGTTCACGTTGCCAAGCTAGTAACGGACCTATTATAAAAATAAATATTATATTTTAGATACTATGTTACGGGACAGGACGCCACTCCGTAAGTTTCATCATCATCATCGTTTCAGCCATAGGACGTCCACTTCTGGACATAAGCCTCCCCCATCGATCTCCAAAAGGCCGGTTAGAGGCGGCCTGCATCCAGCGTTTCCCTGCGGTCTCTTTTAGGTCGACTGTCCATCGTCTCCGTAAGTTTAATGTATTATAATGACTATTCAAAGGGTCAGTTTTATATTAGCTAGGTGACGATGCACAAGTGGAAAAGGGGCCATTGCCACTGGCGGAAAATTTCATGGGGCAGGTCTTGCTAAAAAATGATGCGCTCGCTTCGCTCGTGCAGTTTCCCTTCGTGTGTATTGAGCTTTTATGACCAAACACACATAAAGAAGACAACAATTTTTTTTTTTTATGTAACAATCTAATTGAAATTTAACATAAGGTAGATAAACAATTTTGCGCTCGCTTCTTTCGCCTCTTTCTGCTTTGTGATTTTATAGCCCGGCCGTCACGTAGGGTATCTAATGATTTGAACTTAGTAAATAAATACCTATTATGCTAAAAAAAAGATTAAGTTTTTACACGGGCTTGGCTTGCGCATTTTACCGTAATAATATGTTCAAAATTCAGTTAGTTTTCAATAAGCGAAAATAGGGAGGCGGCAAGATAGTAAATGGCCCCATGCGATAAAAATTCTCGACATGCTCACTCTTCCAATCTTAGACGACATTTTCGTCATTGTCGAAACTTCTGCTTGGTTGCTTGAATAGCAACTTTTACCTACTTTAGTTGGGATCAACCCTGATATCGCGAAAAAAACTCAGTTATTCCATAGAAAAATTTCATAACACTCAACCAAGTACATATACTTAGAACAGTACGCTTAGTCCCAGATTTGATAGTTTACGAATTGTTCCATACATTTTAGTAAAGCGCCTCTATCGAAAACGTGGAGGAACTAAAATTGGTGGTAAGCGGCGGTATAGATTACATACATACATACATGTATGTATGTATGTAATGTATGTGCGGTATATATTGCTTAACTCTACCAAAACGAAAAAAGAACACGAAACGAAAAAAGTTTTCGAATACCTTTTAGCCCAGCAATGTATGGATCAATACGAAAACGAAAAAAGTTTTCGTAAAGGGTACTGCTGTTTTTTTCCGCGATTTCAGATTTGGTCCCAAAGTATTTTTTTTTTTCTAATGAAGAGTTTAATCAAGGACGATCTAGTCAATGCATATTTGGTACAACGATATCCTTGAAAATATAATGGTCGTCTAGAGACACAGCCGGTATGTTTCAATGTGTGCCGTTCAAGATTTCATCCTAAGCGTTTAAGAGTGATATTGTGTGTAATAGCGCTCTTAAGTATCAATTGAATATTCAGATTTAGACTATTTACTTTTAAAATAAGAAACCATCGACCAAGTCCCGTGGAGTAAAACAAATTTTCCGGGAAAACAACATAGACAACTTTCCATCCTTAAAGTTTGTCTGTGGAGATAGTCTTGCCGAGATTATCGACTTATCTGATCAAATAAAGACCCTTCTTTATCAGTCTTTCTTATTCCCCTTGTCCCTACAAAATTAAGTAATATGCCGGAAAACAAGCTCGATACGGGTAAACGGGGCCAATGTGTGGCGCTGGCATTAGTAGGTACCGTGCAGCTTACTTTGGCATCTATGAAATAATCTAACTCGTTTCAGGCATCCACCGGAAACTTCCGGGAATATTACAATGAAAAGATATGTGGTAGAAAATGAGTATTTACCGTAAGTTTTGGCAGACATTAAATAACATAATTATTTTGCCACTTTGAGGTCAATTGTTTCCGTAGATAAATATGTATGGGTGCCAAGGGATATACCGTCACTTGTTTTAAGCGTTTCACTTAGGTGATTGCTGAAAATCACGCGAACTAGATCTTTAAGAAATACGGTTTGCGGTCGCAAAACCTTTCATCATCATCATCAGCCAGAAGACCTCCACTGCTGAACATATAGGCATCCCTCTTTAACATCCACACTGAACGACAGCCTCCCTTTTGCATCCTCTGGATGCCAGCGACTCTCACAATGTCGTCGGCTGCAATCAACTAAACAAAATCGCGGTATAACAGTAGGCGAAGGTACGGCCTAACTCCTACTTATTCAAAAAAAGTTAACAAAAATAGCACACATTATTATATGGAAATATCAATTTTATTTAATTTCATTTCATTTATTCAATAACATACAAAGCAGAATGCAATAATTTTAAAATAATTTTGAGTTTATTTGTTATTAGCATTTAATATACAGGGTTATTGAAAATTACCTAATAACGTCTCGCAGGCAGCTTTCCTATATCATACTTAACACTTTCGTTACCAGCCTTGGTGGCAACTGAGCATTTGTGAATTCATGTATGCTGGTCTCGGCCATTTTCAAGTTTGTTCATAAATGCTTCTGTTGCAGCGGCCTTATTACCTATAGAAGTTTGATTGTGATCGAGATTGCATGCCGTCTCGTTCGCATCTACTTACTCGCACGACGTGCGTAAGTGAGATGGCACGTGATCACGATCACAATCCGAATCACGATAAGACATCTATAATAAGGCAAACGGACTCTTCATTGCAATTTATGATTGACATATTTTATTATTAAATTACCTATATTCAAAAGTAACTTTTAAGCTTTCTAGATTTGAACACTTGTTTTAAATAAATGTTTTTCGGAACTTGTACCATAATTTATTACGTAAACGTTAACTATTTTTTAACTAAAAATTATGCGCAAGAAGTCCCGATACATTTAAAACATACTTATTTGCAGTACTTGTTTTCAGCCCTATATTTGGTTCATTCAAGTACGACGCGATTCTTCAGCAGTTCGACCTCCCGGAAACAGTCCATTCAACCACTACTACAGTTAAGAGGGGGCCTCCGAAATTTTATGCTAATTTGCCATGATATTCTAACTAAACCAAATATCCTATCAACGTAATAATTGATATATGTGATTTTTCAATTCATTTTCTTTCCGGCACTAAGACAGAAACATAATAGCGAGATATTTACTCGATACTTTATTGTTTTCAAAAAGGTGCCTTTTTGCTGATTTTTTTGATTTTTTCTTGGATAGAACTTCAGTCACATATCTAAAATAAATACTCATCGAAGGAAAATATAGTTTGTTTTCCAGTGCTAAGACAAAATTTACCTAGATTAATTAGTACTCTCATAATAAATTATATTCGATTTGAGACTTACGTCCTTTAGTTCTAAGCAACTATTCGGTCAAACGGCAAGTCCGATATTCAACCTTATTCTGTTGCGCTTTGCATCTAAATGGCGAAACATGCTCCGTTCAACCTCAGTACCGCACTATGCTCCAACGGGGAAGGACGCACGCGCTTGCTATTCGCCTAGATTTATCTTCCGAGTGCGATTATATCAACACCTACTGTATTTTCAAACAATGGATAACATAAAAAATCTATGGCTTGAACGCGACCATTTGATGCGGCAACCAAGTGTTGCCAATGACCTAGAGCACAGACTAGGTAAAGCTACTATGAAAAAATTACAGGTATTAATAATTATGGATACGACTAGGCCATCTATCATTAGGGCATCTATTATTATGTACGCTCGGTAATATAGTAACAAGAGTCTAAGTGTTTCGTGTGGAGAGAGAAAGAGAGAGAGAGACAGTCAGAAAGACTACTAAAAATCAAAATTATTAAGTAAAATATAATTTTCGTTGAATAAAAAATAATAATAATAATTAACATTTTTTTTTTAAATTAATAATTTCATAAATTAATTGAAATTTAATTAAATAATTCATATATACTTAAATAGATTATAGTTATTAACAACCAGGTATAGAACAAACACAAACGTTCATCACATAACTGTTTGTCCTAGGTGGGAATCGAACCCACGCCTCCAAGCTCAGAAGGTAGGTTCACTACCAACTGGACCAACGGGCTTTCGCGTGTTTCGTTTATTTTAGTATAGTATAGTATAGTATAGCATAGCATAGCATAGCATAGCATAGTATAGCAAAGTATAGTATAGTAAAGTATAGTATAGTATAGTATAGCAAAGTATAGTAAAGGATAGTATAGTATAGTATAGTATAGTATAGTATAGTATAGTATAGTATAGTATAGTATAGTATAGTATAGTATAGTATAGTATAGTATAGTATAGTATAGTATAGTATAGTATAGTATAGTATAGTATAGTATAGTATAGCAAAGTATAGTATAGTATAGTATAGTATAGTATAGTATAGTATAGTATAGTATAGTATAGTATAGTATAGTATAGTATAGTATAGTATAGTATAGTATAGTATAGTATAGTATAGTATAGTATAGTATAGTATAGTATAGTATAGCAAAGTATAGCATAGTATAGTATAGTATAGTATAGTATAGTATAGTATAGTATAGTATAGTATAGTATAGTATAGTATAGTATAGTATAGTATAGTATAGTATAGTATAGTATAGTATAGTATAGTATAGTATAGTATAGTATAGTATAGTATAGTATAGTATAGTATAGTATAGTATAGTATAGTATAGTATAGTATAGCAAAGTATAGCATAGTATAGTATAGTATAGTATAGTATAGTATAGTATAGTATAGTATAGTATAGTATAGTATAGTATAGTATAGTATAGTATAGTATAGTATAGCAAAGTATAGCATAGCAAAGTATAGCATAGCATAGCATAGCAAAGTATAGTATAGTATAGTATAGCAAAGTATAGCATAGCAAAGTATAGTATAGTATAGTATAGCAAAGTATAGTATAGTATAGCATAGCATAGCATAGCAAAGTATAGTATAGTATAGTATAGCATAGCATAGCATAGCATAGCATAGTATAGTATAGCATAGCATAGCATAGCATAGCATAGCATAGCATAGCATAGCATAGCATAGCATAGCATAGCATAGCATAGCATAGCATAGCATAGCATAGCATAGCATAGCATAGCATAGCATAGCATAGCATAGCATAGCATAGCATAGCATAGCATAGCATAGCATAGCATAGCAAAGTATAGTATAGCAAAGTATAGTATAGTATAGCAAAGTATAGTATAGCATAGCATAGCATAGCATAGCATAGCATAGCATAGCATAGCATAGCATAGCATAGCATAGCATAGATATATTATATAGATACATAGCATTTTTACAAAAATGACCTCATACGTACTGTTTCTGAGATAATCGATGGTTTTTGAAAAAAATTACGAAAATTTTCCTGATTTTTGCGCTTTAATATTTTGAAAGGCATTCTTTGCACAAAAATAGCCGAATTTGGGCTTATCAGACGCGTCTTTTTATTTTCTACACACGTGTGTTTACTGTGTTTCTATTTTATTATTATTTATGCCTACCAACTAAATAAACACATTTTTTTTTTTTTAATATTATTTATTTCCTGAAATTGTGAGAGTAGAAAGCCAAAAAAATAAATATAGTCTATTTATTACACCACTGAATTTTTTGTGTTGAATTTTTTTGTTATTTTTAACATGAAATTCCGGTTACGTAATTTCAAACCCAATTTGGGGTTTTTAGGGTTAGGTCCTAAAGCCGAGTTTTTGAGTTTAACGTCTTCGTCTGCCAGAAAAAATGATGCCTATGACGTCAGATTTTTGATTGGACCTTTGTGTCCAAAGTTATGGACCTTCAAAAAATCGGGTATTTAGGGTCCGCCTCGCTACTTAGTAACTCAAGTTACTATGTACCTACGAGTCTTAAAATACTAAATGACCTATCGTTGGATAGCCAGTGAAGCTAACTATTCTTGCCTGGATTGACCTGGGACAAAATGTTTGAGGAGCCGGGTATTTCAGGTCGTCAAAATCTTAAGAGCTAACTTAGACTATAATATAAACTAAAAACTAGAACTAGTTATATTTCCTAAACCACAGCCTTAAAAAATCTGAAAAAAAATTACTAAAATTTAAAATTAGCTTTACTACCTCGAGCCAAAATTTGGGCGTGGTAGGGGGTGGTTTTCACCCTTCTTTATTTCTATTTAAATGTATTTCTCACTGATTTCAAAAGTAAAAATCTAAATATTTTTTTGTAATTTTTTTTGGGTTAAAGGTCTGGTTTAGGAGATATGACCCGGGATCGGATACCTCGTGCCACGAGGTTTTTGGGTTTTTTGGTCTTATCCCGGCAAGTTCAACCTAGCAAAGCATAGCATAGCATAGTTCAGTTTAGTTTTATTTAGGTTATTTCAATTTAATTTATATACTTTATTATTTTTATATTGTAGAAAACCTAAAAATAAATTACAAATACAATTTTGAAAAGTGAAATAAACAATTTACGGTTCTGCGCGCCGCGACCGAACTCAGCTAATCGCCAAAACACCAAGTACACCAACACTATGCTTATCCTGTGTGTTATTGCTCCTTGCCGCTTTACAAGGTCGAGTGCGCGAGTTGTGTACACTTTAGCTGCGCGCGACTGCCGCGCTGCCGTGGTTGTGTTTCACACTAATGCGGGTGATGCGAGACGCGCGGGTGAAATCAGAAATTTTTCTGGCCTTATACCCAGCCTTAAGGGCCCCGCAGAAGCCTTGGTAAAGTCTGTATTACATTTTTTTATGAATGACTAATAGCTTTGGGTCTCGGGTGACTTCGACAGTATGATTGGGCGTTTGGCAAACACAGCGTTCGGCTTACGTATCGCCTGCATCTACACAAAGGTAAGTAAGGAGCTCGGCTTGAGCTGTCGCTGGGAGTCAGGAAGCAGATCAGTGCGCCCTGGGGTAGTCGGTTGGCTATTTATAGAGAACCTTCTGACAGCTTCAGGGATCTGTTTCACTCGTCCTTCCTTGGTTTATGTAAATACGTGTTTTGTGTGCACGGGCCGGCCGGACTAAAATTGGAGTCCGTGATCGAGGTACGAAATACTAATGTGCGATGAAGAGTAGTTCGAAGTACGATGCTTCGAAGAATCCCTCTACGAAAGTATGACTATGTTGTGAACGTTAGTGCGAAAGAAGGATGTTGCTACGTAATATATACTACCGATCACAGAATCGTATTGCGACGAATGTCGTGTTTGCAGCTACTACAAAATATACCCGATCTGAGTCAAACCGCTGCGTTTCCTCTACAAAGTATACCCGAGCTCAGTCAGGTCTGAGACGTCATCGGCGTTTCTACAGGGTATATTTTGTAAACACGCTTCCAAGTCCGTAAACAGCCGACCAACGAGAGAAAAATAGAGGAATTTCTCTCTCGTTACTAGGCCACCACCATGGGTATTTGGTTCCATCTGTACCATACAGGTATAAGATTCAAAAAATAGTTTAGTTTATTTATCAATAAACTAAACTATTTTCTGATGCGCAGTACCTACTTGCGCAAGTAGGTATTTACTGCGCATCATCGGTTTTATATATTATTTTCTTTTCACTACGCGTACAAAGTCGCGGGCATCAGTTAGTTTTATGTTTGCAGAGGACCCATTCTGGATTTATGGATTACAAACGAGCAAAGCTCCAACAGCATGCCACAGGAGATAGCAAGGTCAAAGTCAAAGTAGTGGCTGCAGCTACCGCCACCACCGACAGCAAAACAACCCCTAAGAAAACAACTCCTGCGAAAATCCCTACCGTTGTTAAAGGGAGCGATCAATCTATTAAAAGTAATATGACGGGAATCAATCAACCGTAAAGTTGTAACTAAGGGCGGATCCAGGGGGGAAATGGGGGTCATGCCCCCCCCCCCCCCCCCTTCTGGCACTGAAGCTGGATCCGCCCTTGGTTGTAACTATAGGCCGGCCGCAATACTCAGATACGACAACAAAGGAATCCCTTTTGTCGTCTTTCTCGCAACCCCTATAGCGTCGTGGGCGATACAGAGGTATGCGACCGACCTATGATTAAAGATATTAGTAAATAAAAAAATATATAAATGAAAATCGTTTATTTCAGGCACTAACTTAATATATCTTGTACCGAATAAAGTTGGGCTCCTACTAGTACGAGTACCCAGTAGGAGCAAGCGGAAACACTCTGGAAAAATACTGTTTTCCTGGTACTTCCTCAAAAAAAATGCAATTTAGTATAAGGGATAGGTCCATTTTAAATTGAGTCATTTTAGGGTTCCGTACCCAAAGGGTGTAAACGGGACCCTATTACTAAGCCTACGCTGTCTGTCCGTCCGTCTGTACTAACTTTTAATGGCTGTATCTTTCGAACCGTACCTAATAGCGATAGCTAGTTGAAACTTTTACATAATATGTCATGTTACAGCAGATTAACTAATAAAAGAGATAAGTATTACCAAGTTTAGGATATCGAAAATTGACACGAAATATCTCGGAAACTGTGGGTTAGAAATCACCGAGATTTGACACTCAGACATCTATAAACTTAACTTATTGGCTAGTGTCAACCCTGAGGGACAGTTGGACCAAGCCCTTTACATTTTTGCCCATTCTCCGTATACATTTTAGAAATACCGACTAATACAAACGAATTTAAATCCAGGGGTCTTACGGCTACCTCTTAACGCGGGCTCAAATTAGCGTTAATACAGCGCAGTTCGGAAAATCACGCGAACGTGAACCTTAGCCTAGATACGGTCTGCGGTCGCGCAACTTTTCTCATCACCTAAACAGAATGGCTTAAAACAGGTAGCCATAAGGCCCCAGTCGTTTTAGCTTGCAATGCAAAATTATGTGGACTGATTTCAAAAAAATCTTAATAATAGTATAGTTTGTACGTTTATAAGCGCTGATCCAATATTCAGTCTTAAATATCTAAGGAACCGATGCATAGTTCGTGAGCCTACCAATCACTTGGCTCCGAATTCTAATAGCCCTAACAGACGTATGGAGTTGGTTGACCTCAACCGCCGTCTGACCAACGGGAGTGAAAGAGAGGAAATCATGTTATTCTCACTCTTTCTCTCCCGTTAGTTGGACGGCGGTCCGTCAATCAACCACACGTCTATTAGTACTATAATCGAGGCTTGTTCCTTTTCAACCACTTATTTGTTAACCTCTAGTTATGCCAGTAATAAAAATCCCATTAATACAGGTAATAAAAAAATCACACTCATAGCTCCCCACTAGGAATCCTTGTACTAGGGGTGGTGTGGTACATACTCAAAGACATGGACAACATACCCAGAGATCTTAACTCATAATTTAAACATCTGCCCGGCCGGGAATTGAACCTGGGCACTTCTGGTCATGTAACAGACATGCTACTGAGTTATACCGATCGTCATTAGTCTATAAGTCCATGTTGTCTGCGTATTGCTTCACTGTGTGGTCGTCATATTGCTGACCACGTGAGCCATGCCAAAGGCTATGGAGAGGAATGCTATTAGTAATATAGCACGAAAGTACCTGAAACAAGAACATAACATTTTATATGGTACTAGCGACCCGCCCGCCCGGCTTCGCACGTGTGTAATTTACGTGCGAAGCCGGGGCGGGTCGCTAGTTATATACATAAACCTTCCTTGAAAATGTATCTAACTGATGGTGAAAACCGCATCAAAATCCGTTGCGTGGTTTAGGAGGAGTTAGCGGCCATACAGACATACAGACAGACAGACAGACGCGGAAAGCGACTTCAATTTTTACTATGTAGAGATTCGTTTTAATTAATTTTATTACTTTTTAAGGTTCCTTAGGGTAACCAGTTTATAAAACGGTACCAGTCTGGTCAATCGGTGCCGCGACAACACGTGTCAGTTTGAAACGAAAATGGGTAATTGTGCAATACATAGTTGTAACAATACCACAAATAGAGTTGGCCGACAGAATAAAGATATATCTTTTCACAGGTAAGTACTTTTAGGTGCGAAAAATTTGACACGCTTAGTTTTCATACAGTTTGGACCGCTTGTGAAATTTACTTAGATATAGGTCTGGGGTTCTAACAGTTTACTGTGGCGCAATTTGTCATTGTATTGACATCTGACGAGCGCTTGCGATGACGACTGACATCGAACTGAATTAAGTTGGAGCACTGACCGACCTACCGACCGACCGACCTACCGACCGACCGACCTGATCCGACCGACCTTGATCCGACTTAACGGCCTATTATCCGAGTCGCGTAGGCAACAAAACGCTCCCTCAGCCCCCGCCAAGTTATAGCGACGATGTATTTTGCCACCCAAGAGTCAGGACGCCCGCGGGGGGAGTGCAACGACAAAAACTAACATAGGTCCGACCTCGATTACGCCTGGCGCGGTACTGAACGCGGTGCGCGCAAATTCTCGCGGCCTTTTTACGCTTTTAATTTCACTAAAAAACTAAACTATTCACTATAAAAATTCTATCCAAATATTTTTTTTTTAATAGAATTGCCTTTCATTACATGCAATTTGCAGGTTGTTACGAGCTTTCATTAGAGCATAAAACGAAAAAAATAAATAACTGAATCGACTTTGTTACAGATTTTTTTTGATTGAGGAAAGTTTATTCTATCGTGTTTTGAACCAAATCATGAACTCAAACACAGATGTCTCTGTGACATGTATTTTTCCAGCTCAAATATTGTAATTTAACTGAATAAAATTGATTTAAAACCGTCAAATTTGCTATAAGAGGCCGTTAAGACAAAAAACAAGACACGCAAAGAAGGTGGACTCGCGACATCTAACCTGACGCTTAAAATTTGTTTGTAAGCTAATTATATACATGTAAAAATAACAATATTACTTACAGAGTAAACTTGGACTTCTTTAACATCCGGACGATGTTCTCAGTTTGACGAAGTGTGTTTGCAAAATCACCCGAGTTGTCTATCACAAAATTGGATTTAGCCACCTTGTCTTCAAGCGGCATCTGACACTTTATTCTTTTCTTAGCAACTACTTCTGAGTAGTTATCTCTATTGCAATATCTTTCAAGCTGCTGATGGCCTTCACTGTAAGTTAGTAGAAATAACATTAGCGCTAATGCATCCATACTACAATTATTACTATGTAACTAGCTGCATCCCGCGGTTTTACCCGCGTAGTGATGAAAAATGGTGATGATGATGTTGATGAAAAGTAGTAATGGAAGTGTCCCGATTGCTGTGCACTGCAGAAAAGGGGTGGGGATAATAGTCTCACCCCGGTACGTGCAGTCTCGGAAGCCCAAAATGTCACTATTCGTAAAAAATCTGATTCAGCTTCGGATAACACTACAAGCTCTGAGAGTGAGATAAAAGATCTGACGGCTGCAATTGCTCGTCTGACTCGAGAGTTTACGGCGCTTAAAACGAAATTAGAGGAGGCTACCCACTCGCTGTGCTATTGCCAAGAGAAGATGGAAGATTTGCAACGCAATGCGTTGTCAAACGAAAATCGTTTAACAAATCTCGAGAAAAGGGACCAAGAGGTATTGAGTCTCCAGTTGACAGTTTCACTACTTCAAAATGAGCTGAATGCGCAAGCACAGCATAACCTATCCAACGAAATCGAAATCGTTGGGATTCCGGAGAGCAACAATGAAAACCTTGAGCACATTGTGAAGGTTGCAGCCCTGAAAGTTGGAGTGCAGCTGGAAGATGGAGATGTGGACTGGATCACTCGCGTAGGATCCCGGCGACAAATTGTTCCAGCCGTGCCTGAGCTCGGTGACAGAATGCCGCGTCCCATTGTTGTGAGATTGCTGCGCCGATCCAAACGCAAACAGTTAATCGGAGCCTCAAAGTCTAGGAAAAATATTACTAGTACAGACCTAGACGTAACAGGCACCACAACCAAAGTATTTTTCAATGAGAGGCTCACAAAAATAAACAGGATTTTATTTCGTGAGACAAGAGTTAGAGCAAAGAGCCACGGTTTTGCTTTCTGCTGGTGCAACCAAGGAGCCATATACATTAGACAACGGGAGGGTAATGCCGCTCAGCTTATCCGTTCTTTGCACGACCTGGATCGCATTCTGCCTTCAGTGCCGGCCGAAACTGAACAATAGTTGTGTGCCTGTCCCATTCCTTTCTGTAAATGTCTATGGCCATAATATTTATGCACAGGACTTAACTTTGTTGTTGAGTGGTTTTTGTATAAACTTAAATGGATATATTACCAGAAATTTAAACTATATTACGGAACTGTTACGATGTACATCTTATTTGATTTCCTATATGCATTATAACTATAGACAGCCATTGAACACGGTTGTATATAACGTATATACTAGAAATAGCATTTCAGGTACTAGCTTTATTTTAAAAAAAGAAGTGTTTTACAAAAGGATGTCCGTTCGACTATTATATTTATGTACTGTTATTTATTTTATTGTATTTGTATATCTTATTATTATTTTATTCGTATTTTACAGCTCAAAGTTAATGTTAAAAATTTACATTTTATATTGCTCAAAATTTACATGCATATATTATAACTTATTAATAAGTATCACTTTAACACAACTTATAAATTTCATATCTATAGAAGTTTCACTTAAGGATAATTTTTATAATCACAATGCTCCACAATGAACTTGAGAATGACTTAGATTCGATAAAAATAAACTGCCACATTGTGGACGAATTGGAAACTTGTAAAATGTTCTTCACTCCAGATCACAACTTAAAATTATTTTCCTTCAATATTAGAAGTATAGGCTGCAATTTCAATGAATTTCTGGTAGTACTAAGACGTTTAGATATCGTTTATGACATCATTGTTTTAACGGAATGTTGGTTAAATAGTTCCCAATTTATTCCACAATTACCGGGATATATTTCATTTAAGAGTGAGAAAAACCACAATCAAAACAGCGGTGTTGTGGTATATGTGAGAGAAATCTGGGATGTGTCAGTTTCAGAGCTTTCTGTTGACAATGCCCAATGTTTATCTATTTGTATTGAGAAGATGATTAAAATTCTTGCAATTTATCGTTCCCCAGCCTGTCGAAACATTGAAAGTTTTCTGTCTTCTCTTGCTCCCTATATGTCAAATTTTAGTGGGCTTCCTCTCGTCTTTGCTGGTGATATAAATGTTAATATTTTTGACTCCACTAATGCCCAATACCTAGAATATTTATGTTTCATGGAAGAATGTGGTATGGTTCCTGCTATCACTGAAGCTACAAGAGATGCATCATGTTTAGATCATATTTATATTAGTAGATCGCAACTTCCTCGGGCACCTTTTGGCATAGTTTGTAGATCTAACGTTACGGACCACTACCCCGTTATGATCGGTATGAATTTGAACACTGTAAAACACCCACGACCAAGCCGTACCACGTTGAGAAGAGATTTTGATGCAATTAAAAAAGATCTTGAAGTTCACTGGGGTTTTATTACAGATATTCTTGACGTAAATGAAGCCACCAAAACATTCACAAATTTTTTAGCAGACACTGTAGCTAAGCGAACGCGCGAAATCCGTTGTAGCAGAACACAGTACAATCTTAAGCCCTGGATTACTCCAGGACTAATACGGTGTATGAAACATAGAGACAAACTTCATCAAAGAGCGAAACGTAATCCAGATAATACGATATTGCAAATTTCTTACAAGAGGTATCAAAACTTCTTTGTAAGCATCTTACGTAAGCTGCGATCGGAACACGAAAGTCAAGAACTACTCAAAAACAAAAATAATCCTCGTAAGCTCTGGAAGTCGATCAAATCCGTTTGTAATTTGTCTCCAAATAAACAACTTCCCACAGAGCTGCTGTCATTGCCAGTTAGCTCTGACACTTCGCGACACTCGCTTGACATATGCAACAATCACTTCTCCACAGTAGGCCAACGACTTGCAAATAAAATATTGTCTGATACTAATCAAACCCAAAGTAGTTTGGCTAAAGCTGTAAATACTAAAAGCAAGCTAGCCAAATCCTTTTTTATGGCTCCAACAAATCACGAAGAAGTTGAAAAACTGATTTTGGGTTTACATAACGGCAAAGCTCCAGGGATAGATGGCTTTACTAATTCATTAATAAAACACGTTAAACAGGAAATAGTAGTGCCAATAACGCATATTTATAATCGGAGCTTGTCTAGTGGAATCTTCCCAGATGCTTGGAAAGTGGCCTCCGTTAGTCCCATTTATAAAAGTGGTCTTAAAAATTGCCCAGAAAATTATAGACCCATCTCACTCCTAAGTACTTTTTCAAAAATATTAGAAAAGCTAGTAAATAAAAGAGTAACGAAATTTTTAGATTCGCGCAATGTTTTATCACCAAGACAATTTGGGTTCCGAGTGGGTAAGAGTACTGAAGATGCAGTTTCGTTGTTAACTTCGCTGGTGGCTTGCAAGCTGGATAATAAACAGAGATGTGTTGCGGTGTTCTTAGACCTGGCCAAAGCCTTCGACACTGTCTCCGTTCCAATTCTTTTAGAAAAACTTAACAAAATTGGTATTAGGGGAGTTGCTTCTGACTGGTTCAAAAGCTATTTATTGGGACGGAGGCAGTGCGTGAAGATTGGTAACGAGCGGAGTAACACACAGGCTATTGATTTTGGGGTACCACAGGGTAGCATATTAGGTCCAACGCTTTTCAATTTGTATATTAATGATATTCATGAAATGCAAATTGAAAACGCAGAGATTGTTTGCTACGCTGATGATACTGCCATTGTATTTCATGGTCCATCTTGGGAGAAAGCTTTAGAGTATGCAGAGCTAGGCATGTCTAATATCTTTGGGTGGCTACAAAATAATTTACTGACGCTGAATGCCAAAAAAACTGTATATCTTTGCTTCCACAAAACAGCTGCTTCAGCGCCAGTATTGCAGTCAAACATTAAACTTCATAAACTCTATTGTATTGACAAAGAATCATGTAACTGTGAAACATTAAGTAGGTCTAAAACAATTAAATATCTGGGTGTAACTTTAGACGAAAATTTAAGTTTCAAATGTCACATAGTTGCACTCTCTGCCCGTGTACGAAAAGTTATAGGCATAATGAAGAACTTGCGTGACATCACTACTTCAGACACACTGTTGTCAGTTTATTTTGCATTATGTCAGTCTCTTCTAAGTTACTGCATAGCATGTTGGGGTAGTGCTGCCATGACTTTCATTATTCTAGTGGAGAGGGCGCAGCGATCTGTACTTAAAGTAATGATGAAGAAACCATTTAGATATCCTACTACAGATGTTTTTAAGGAAAGCGGTGTGCTAAGTGTGAGACAGCTATTCATTTTAAAAATGTCGCTCTCCGTACATAAGTCTACACTTGCCGCTGATAGTTATAGTTATGATAAAACCCTTAAAAAGAGATGTTACAAAATACCTTTTCCCCATGTAAATACGTCTTTTGCTCGTCGGTTTGGTAACTTCATAAGAGCTCATGTCTATAACGCGGTGAACAAACATTGCAATCTAAAAGAAATGTCTGTTCGTGAAGCCAAAAAGACTTTGAACAAGTTTCTAAAAACACTCAGCTACAAGGAGACAGAGGATATACTAAAGATTTTATCTTGATGATACTTATATATATTATTCATAATAATTTACCTACTCGTATACTGTCATTGCTTTAATAATAATTAAATGTACTAGGGAATGCATTTGTATTATATTGTATTTTATGATATTATATTGTATTATATTATATTTATTCATGTATTTAGTGTTAAATATAGTAATATATAAAATAACCAATTAGTGATAAATGTCCTTACCTTCTTTATAACAATATGAACATAATATTATGCTAACTAGAGGCAAACAAAATGTTGAGTTGGATAAACCGTATCAGTTTCCTGCGATACAGGCCCAGCCTAGTGCAGGAATCGTAGTGTCAACAATCAGTATTTCCTTCATAGACATAAGCCAGTGTGTATTTCTTTTTTTATAAACAAGTATGTAAGCCTATGTTTATGCAAATAAAAATATTTTTCATTTTTTTTCATTTTTTCAATGTCACTCTGCAGCCTTTGAACTATACCCATGCAAAAAATTGGGTCAATCCGTTGCTCTGTTGCTGCGTGAAAGTGGAACAAACAAACCAACCAACTTTTCGCATTTATAATATTACTAGCTGAAACTCGCTACTTCGTACGCGTAGAGCTCGGCCTCGCTACTACAACCCGTTATAGCCTATTTGTTATTCTAATGTATAAGCTATATTATTGTAAACTTTCATTAGAATCCATTCGGTAGTTTTTGCGTGAAAGAGGAACAAACATCCATACATACAAACTTTCGCGTTTATAATATTAGTAGGAAGAAGATAGGAAGTATGATTGCCCGCGACTTCGTACTCGTAGAAATTCATATCAGCTTTCGACCCCTTTAGGAGCTTAAAGGTGTGATTCCGAACTCGGTAGCACACAGCAGTGCTGCCGCAGCACTACTGGGGCCTTACGCACAACAGCTAATTGCGGTACCTAATCCGCTCAGTTGGAAAATCACGCGACCGCAAACCGTATCTGGGCGCGATAAGGTTCACGTTCGCGTGATTTTCCAACTGAGCGGATTAGGTGCCGCAATTATCTGTTGTCCGTAAGGCCCCTGGTCCCTATACATTCTCTATAGGTTTATATGAGATTATATTCCGAGATACGCAGCAATGCAGCCGCAGCCTCGGCTGAATGTTTGATGTATGGGGACCCCCCTTTTGTTTTTAGGGTTCCGCACCCGAAGGATAAAAACGGGACCCTATTACTAAGCCTACGATGTATGTCAATTCTACCTATTGACGGTTGTATCTTTCGAACTGTATTAGATAGCCAGTAGAATTTTTCACAGAATATTTACTTTAACGGCAGATTAAGTAAGAAATAAAAAAATCTAAAAGTAATAACAAAATGGGGTCCCCATACAACAAACGTGTTTTTAAACATATTTTTTTTGTAAGCTCTAATGTAAAAACAATAATAAGTACAAGCATCAAACTTAGCATGATTATGGTACACACTAAATTATAACAATCACTACTTAAAAACATACATTGCAAACTAAGCGCTAACAAGTTAAACTTCAATAAAAACTTATTGAAGTATAAAACCGGAAGACGCAGCGTAGGGAGGCCTCCCACTAGATGGACCGACGACATTGTGAGAGTCGCGGGAATCCAGTGGATGCAAAAGGCAGGCTGTCGTTCATTGTGGAGGTTAAAGGGGAGGCCTATGTTCAGCAGTGGACGTCTTCTGGATGATGACGATGATGATGATGATGCAGTATAAAAATATATATTGCTTAATGCTTTGCTTTGTGTATAATTTAATTTGTATTTGTTTTTTTTTTTGTTTCTTTGTATTTTTTAATTACCTTTTTTATTTTTCATCATCATCATCATTTCAGCCGTAGGACGTCCACTGCTGGACATAGGCCTCCCCATTGATCTCCAAAAGGGCCGTATGTTTATAAAAACGGTAATTAACAAAATTAAGCATTATACCTATACTTTTAAGTTCAAATCTTACCACACAACTGTGATTATTTTGTGCATGAAAGCCAACATTTTCCTGGTCTCAAACAGCAGTGGCACTTCCATGACTATGTAGTTGTGCCCTGAGAAAAAATAAGATATTGCCAATTTCATCATGGCACTTTGAATGCGCGGATGTGTGATCGCGTTTAGTTTCTTTCTCTTTTCAAAGTCTTCAAAAACTATCTCCCCAAGCCTTGCCCGATTGACTCTGCCATCTGGTAGCAATATCTCATCTCCGAAGAAATCTCTTGCTTCTTGCCATCCGTCTGTGCCAGGTTCTAATACTGAAAATTGAAAATAATAGTACTTTAAAAATAGCATTACAACTAGACTGTGGACTGTGCTACCGGAATGTGCGTCTTCAAGTATTATTATTTTTTTGGGACATTTTTTTTATCATACACGGTCATCTGACCCCGAACTAAGCAAAGCTTGTGATATGGCTGCCAGAGACTGATATACATACATACATAGTTTTAAATACATACTTAAATAGATAGTAACACCCAGATATAGAACAAACACAAATGTTCATCACATAAATGTTTGTCCTAGGTGGGAATCGAACCCACGCCCCCAAGCTCAGAAGCTAGGTTCACTACCAACTGGACCAACGGAGAGTATAATTATCAGAGTTACCCAGAGGTGAAGAAACTGACTATGAGTATCGGTCTGGGTCGGTTGTCAGCAGAAGGTCCAAGCAATAAGGTGTGTGGGTGTGTGAAGGCCACACCCGCCCCTCCATTAGGTATTTGGTGAGCCTGGTTGTCTCCTCATCTTTGCTGTGCGACTGGTAGACACAGGCATTGAGAATTTTCTCAATTCCTGTATCCACTATTACCCAAAACAGAGAGAACCTAGGGTCTGGAAGCTGAGAGAGATGCCAACAGCAGAAGTTGTTATGGGTGTATAAGCACACTCCAGCTTGAGGCTTAAAATTGAGCACCAGGGAATACCCCGGGCACAATAAATATACCACATCAGACAAACTTCCAATCAGAGTCTCCATGAGGACTAAGAGTGCTGTATACAGATGATAGTGAACTGGCACGAGATTTAAGGGCAAACCTCGGATGTTCATGAGGTGCAGGGTGAGCAGCCATTGTGAAACCTTTCAATCGGTGGGAAAACAGCAGTGGAATGAGACTCCACTCTGCTGACCAGTAGACATACACTGCAGCGGTCCGTTCAGACTGAGGAGGCGTGGAAGTGTAGCACGTTGGTTTTGTAAACTACTCTTTTTTTTGTTTTAATTTTCATTGCAATTGTGAAAATATGCAAGGTTTAGCAGAAACCTATATAATGACACACAGAGACACTATATAATGCAATAATCTTTCAATGTTTTCCAGTTTTAAGTGATAATCTGTAATAGCGCAATAATACTAAATTAAGTATGAGGTAAAAACTGTCGTACCAAACATTAGGGCGAGTGTGAAAAACAATGAAAAACTGGTCTCATCCATCCTCTGAACGCACCCCTCGGTTTCGGAGAATAATAACTGGGCCAATGAATGGCTTAGTAGCGGTAAGTGTCCGCTACACAAGTAACAAGTAAGTAAGCACCACTGGGTTCCATCATTAGGGAATTAGTTGAGAGAGATGTGAGGCCTGATGGCATCATTGGGAGGTGAGACAACACGGCTAGGCCACTTGGCGACATAGCTTTATACGGTGGGTGGTCACTAGCCCTGCCCAAAGGCCTAGTATGATATAATAAAGTTAGTGCAGTATTAATATTTTTGAAATATACTATAATTTTTTTTTTTTTTTTGATATTGACTTGTAATGTTGGCCTTTTGGCCTCTACAGATGGACCGGACTAGTTAGCGAACGCAGAGTGCGTTCGGCATAACTTGATGGTTTAAGTTTTTGGGCGACTAGCACAAGGGCACCTCGAAGGTACGAACCTCGGCTTGGACCGTCGCCGGGGGTGGGAATCAGACTTGCCCAGGCACCCCAGAAGGGGTGTGCCCTGGAGCCCTAGCAGTTTGTTGAACTGAATGATTATTTGGAGAGAATCTAACCGATCTTCTAACAGATCCCGAGGGTCTACGATCCCGCCGGCGGGATCGCTGTGTGTGTGTGCCTCTGGTACCCGACGCCTGTACCAAAAACTGAATATTTCCTATAGGAGCAGTCGGATCGGGGTATACTATCATGCAGATACCTTATCTATATATATGAAAATGAATCCTTATTTACCTTGCTCACGCCATAACTTGAGAACGACTTTACCGATTACAGTCATCTTTTTTTTTTAAGTTTTCTAATACTTGGTAGAAGGTTCTTACGGAAAGAAAATTGCGCAGAAAATTGGAAAATTACAGTAAACTTAACGACGATTTTAATTCGCGGCAGAAACCGCGGGCGCAGCTGGTATATTATACCAGTTGGATCGCCTTTTTGATCTCAACGATCTGAAGGCTCTACTTAGAATATAATGATTAATCTGCATGACTCAGGCTATTGTCTGACTTCTTAGTGAATTTGTTTGAACTATTGCCTTCGTCGTCTGTGCGCTCTGATCTCACCTTTTCTGGCGACTTCATCAGCGTCAATAACTGCCACACCATTATTCTTGAATATTGAAAGCACGGTACTCTTGCCAGTCGCTAAGCCTCCTGTGAGACCTACAATAAACATTTTGCACTTGGTGTAATGATGAATCAGAATCAGCGATCCGAGCAGTGTTCACAAAATTGACTTCGCTAAACTTCGCTTAAATGCTTCTAAATTCCAATCCAAAGAAAAGAATCACAGTCCACAGATATCTACTAGTCGGAGAATGTTATATTAAAATTATTCTAGTCCTGTCTATAGTAGCTTGATGGAAATGACAGCTGGGGTGCGTTTACGGATGCCAGATAATTTTTCCCCAGATAAAAATTAAACTGGCGGGGGTTCGCTAAACGGAGGCATAGCTTTATGTCAAACTGGTTGTCAAATTCAATTGACATTTTCAAAATAATGTCAACAATAGCTTTTATTATTTTTCATGACCATGGATATAGAGTCTTTCAGTCTTAATTATGGTTATATCATGTTACCCACACTTGAGCACGAACACGAAAACTTAATGTTTACACCCGAAAATAAACAAGTTTAAGAAAATAATGCGAGCCGACATGTTTATATTTCATGTTGGCGCCAAGGAAGTTGCAAGGAAGGTCCCTTTAGGGTATATATAAAATCCTTGGTTGGCGCCTCAACCTGCTCGTCAGCTGTCAATCTGACAGCAGACGAAAATTTAGCGACCTCAAAAGGTCGATAAAATTTAATCTAGTCAAGCGAAAACTTATACAAGCGAACGCCCGTAAACGGGGCAATTTAAATTTTAACCGGTTTAATTTTTCACCTTGCGGTGTCTCTAAACGGGTGTTATGACGTTTATCTAGTATAAGTTTTAGTCTGGATAAGTGCATGTAGCGTGGATTATCACAAACAATAACCCATTTGACCCATTATCTTCTCAAAGCAATAACCATTGATCTATAATTATGTACTACGTATTATCATAGAGAAATATACTATTATGAACCTATTTTTAGACGTTAAGGTTTAGTTTTGTATGGGAATATTTTGATAGAGTGCGTTCCTCTTGATGTAACTTCCTTTGTAAACACTTCTTATTATTGAAGTTCAATGGGAGAAAGCAAATACTGAGTCTATAGCAATAACCATGGTATAATAATAATCCGCCAGGTATAGCAATCCGAGAAAAAATGTCCACGTGGGCGTCCCGCAATGATGTCATGATGTCAATTTACAACAGGGGCCTTACAGACAACAGCTAATTACGGCACCTAATCCGCTCAGTTGGAAAATCACGCGAACATGAACCTTATCGCGCCCAGATACGGTTTGCGGTCGCGTGATTTTCCAACTGAGCGGAATAAGTGCTGCAATTAGCTGTTGTCCGTAAGGCCCCTTATGGTTCGAGAAAGATGACGATACACCACGTAACAGCTGATTGGATAAAGTGGCAACTGGACAGTTACGTAATTCTGGGACAACTGCCAGAGTAGAAGACCTTGTTTTCTTTGATCATGGCAATAACCATATTTTTCTATTCTGTCATAACAATGTTACTGTTACGTCAACTTGAGTAAAATTTTAGGGACGTGGTAAATCGATAAACGTACAATCGATTGTTTTATTTTGTTGTATGATTTAAAAAAGTACCATAGGGATATTTGACAAAATTTTGCAATGGCCTTAAATTAAAAGAATATGTTTATCTATGAGAATATGGTGCATATTCACAAAAAAATGGTTTTACCTCCATTAGTTCATATATTGAATAGTTATTCTTTTTATTTCAAATTTTAAATGTCGCATCAAAGCGTGCAAATTGACTTTGTGACGTCAATATACTAAACTACAGGGTTGCGTTCAAGGCATGCGATATAATAAACCATATTTTTCCATTCTGTCATAACAAGGTTACGTCAACTCACAGATCAGATGCCTTAATATGGATGATTCGGATCGTGATCGTGATCGCGTGCCATCTC
Source organism: Agriopis marginaria (assembly GCA_932305915.1). NCBI lineage: Eukaryota > Metazoa > Arthropoda > Insecta > Lepidoptera > Geometridae > Agriopis > Agriopis marginaria. The sequence goes on along the minus strand of OW029916.1, from coordinate 13,258,277 downwards.
ACTTACGCACGTGGTGCGAGTAAATAGATGCGAACGGGACGGTATGCAATCTCGATCATGATCAAACTTCTATAATAAGGCCCCTGTGCGTCAACTTGAGTAAAATTTTAGGGACGTGGTAAATCGATAAACGTACAATCGATTGTTTTATTTTGTTGTAATATGAATTAGAAATGTTTTTTTCAAAATTTCATCTTCGCACCGTATAAACAATAGATTTATACATCATAATGGAATTTTGTACATACTTCTTCTGTTTTATTTCGTTATCTTAAAGTCTCATTATACTAGTACTACAACATGAATAACACGCCGCATTTTATTTGAAATTTCAAAGATTTGTCTATAATTCTGCAGGGTCGATGCAACTCGTGACCAAAATGCTGGCCTCTACTATAATCAAAGGGTGAGCATCGCCCTACAACGTGGTAATGGGGCCCAGCATTTTGGGTACAATTCCCACTGGTAACGGTTTAATAGATTAATAGTTAAGTTTTAATAATTATGTTTTTTATTTTACACTATCGACCCGCCCGCCCGGCTTCGCACGGGTGTAATTTACGTGTACGGGTGTAAGCCGGGGTGGGTCGCTAGTTATACATTTATACCTTCCTCTTGAATCATTCTATCTATTAAAAAAAACCGCTTCAAAATCCGTTGCGTAGTTCTAAAGATTTAAGCATACATAGGGACGGACAGACAGCGACAGCGACTTTGTTTTATACTATGTAGTGATGAAGTGATAGTGATAAATAGATGTGTTTGCTTTCAATCGATAAAAACTCAAACATATTAAAGGCAGTTAGTTGAGGTACTTAGACGATTTTTTTAAATATTATTCTTGCAAAACACTTCCAGTTGATAAACACAGACATTATGTCGGCCAATCACAGCTCACCGTCGTCTGGTGACGTTACGGCGTGATCGCGCGACGTTGACAGGAGACGAGAGGATTGGTAGAACGGGTAGAACAAAGAGTAGAACAAATAGCACACAAATAGGAACGGAACGACCCTTGGTTGAGCGACCAAAGAGAAAGGAAGTGATATTTTTTATTAAGACCAATAGTTATTTGGGAAAGTAATGGACAAGTACAATTAGATAGCCCGTTGGTCCAGTTGGTAGTGAACCTGCCTTCTGAGCTTAGGGGCGTGGGTTCGATTCCCACCTAGGACAAACATTTTGTGTGATGAACATTTGTGTTTGTTCTATATCTGGGTGTTAATATCTATTTAAGTATGTATTTAAACCTATATATGTATGTATATCAGTCTCTGGCAGCCATATCACAAGCTTTGCTTAGTTTGGGGTCAGATGACCGTGTGTGCAAAAATGTCCCGAATATTTATTAAAAATTATACACGGGAAAATGCTGTAAAGTTTATGATTAATATAAATATACTGTAAAGTTGCTGAAAGAACTGTGGATTTTACTTCCCCCTGACCTAACCCTTTACCTTTGACGATGTACCATAACCACAGAAGACATCATAACTAAGCCCTTTACAAAACATGTTACATTCAAACATGCATGCATTCAAATAATAGCATGCGCATTAACTCTACAGGCTTAAACTAGATGTCGCTGTTCGGTCTTAAAACGCGCAAACGTTTGTTACGTGGTTCTACTGGACAGTTGGTGTCGTTTTGTCTACGTTAGTGAATTGAGTTCTGAATAACTCAATCTGGGTATCTTCAAGAGATTTTTTAAACGTTCAGTACCTAACTGGTGCTAACGATAATTGCAAATAGCTACAATCTACATTATTATGATTAAGACCTATAACTTATATAACTTTGAAATCTTTTATTCCTGGGCAAGCGCCTTTATTAACTAAACAAAATATAAACTACAAATACAGTTAGACTGCCCATAGACCGTTGAAGGTCTAAAGACAATCCAAATGCTCAAGCCCACTACCAGTTGGCAGCGTACCCAGCAAGCTGGCGGCATTACCACGTTGAATGGCAATGCTTATGGGTTGAGCCAGAAACACGCCAGCATTTTGGTCACGCCAGGCGCTCTGAAAGATTTTTGAAAATGAGGTGAGCTCCCGGTCCCCAAGGGCCCAATGTCTCGACCCCAAACGCCTCAAATATGTAACCACTGCCGAGGTTAGCATATTTGCGCCGTTTGTGCTCCTCTGCCGAATTGGCAGCCGCGCTAAATAAATTAAATTTTGAAATCGTTGAATATGATTATGAATGTAAACAATTAAGTTAAGACTATACCTACAGGCTACATGTGAACATGTACCAACTTACACTAAAAAGTATAAAATAATATTTTTTTCTTCGAAGGACAATAAAAGGACAAAAAGTAAATATCAAAAGGACAACAAAAAATACCGATTTTATGTTTTCCTATACCTACCACTATAAATGTACTAAAAAATTCAGGTAAACTAGAAAAGTACAAATTAAAGTCCTCATCAAAACTTTATCTAAAGGGAACGACAAACCAAAACGTCAACTGTGTATACCAAAATTTTTGGTTGTTGTTGATATTTTACAAAGAGCGCTAAATCAATTCCGATAAAATTTATATGGGACTACCTCTGAAATGGTAGTTTGTGATGCCTCTGATGTTATAAGTATCCATAGGACGGCGACTGCTTACCATCAGGCGGTCCGTCTGCTTGTTTGCCAACAATAGCAACAACAAAAAAACAGAAGTATGACCTACCAAACCAAAAAGAATCATTAAAATTAATTGGTCATAATTGGCGGAGCAATCGCATAACAAACGTCTCGACATACAAAAAAAACCATACAGTCGAATTGATACTTTCGTCGGTTAAAAATGCTTGTACCTAATGTTGTCATTATTTTGACAACCTTCTTTGAGCAAAGCCTTGCCGCGCTACTCGTAAAGGCACCAAAAAAGTTATATGGAATTTCATTGCTGGTGAATTTTAGCCACCAGCAATTTCCTTTAAAATACCATTATTGTCGAGTTTTGTTTTATACTTAGGTATTACAATATTACGAAGAACCCAACTCGGATGGGCAGCGTTCGGGAAATTGCGTGACATCTTCTCGTCCAAGATACCACAGTGCCTCAAGAAAAGGGTCTTTGACCAGTGTGTGTTGCCAGTGATGACATATGGTACTGAGACGAAGAACCAAAGTCACCGACATAGCTGTTAAAATTTGCAAGTTGAAGTGGCAATGGGCAGGCCACATCGCTCGAAGAACCGATAACCGATTGGGAAGAAAGGTTCTGGAGTGGAGACCACGAACCGGAAGACGCAGCGTAGGGAGGCCTCCCACTAGATGGACCGACGACATTGTGAGAGTCGCGGGTATCCAGTGGATGCAAAAGGCAGGCTGTCGTTCAGTGTGGAGGTTAAAGGGGGAGGCCTATGTTCAGCATTGGACGTCTTCTGGCTGATGATGATTACAATATTTGGCTGTATAGGAAGTACAAAAAAAAAGCGCGAGAAAGAGTCAAAAGCGCGGTGCGGTGTTTTTTTTCAATACTTATTCCATAATATTGTTTCCCATCAATTTATTGTCGGAACTCGGAATATCAAAAATAAAATTGTACAAATGAACTCTTCAAGGGACGAATGAATACCACCAGACGTTCAAAAGTAAGTAAAATTAGTGATTGAAAATGTATCTATTTCCCTGGAAAGACGGTCCTGTGTATAGTAATTTTTAAACTTTCGCCATTTGTAAACATGTTTTATATGTTTATCGGGACTTATCCTAAAACACGGTCCTGTGTTGAAGTAAGTACTATAACTACTTTTAACTTGTTACTATGAATAAATAATTCTTACATAGTATCCTTTTTTTTTTTTAGATTTTATAATGCTTCTGAGTTAATCCGCCGTAACATTAAATATTTTGCGAAAATTTAAACTGGCTATTTAATTTTCGCAAAATATTTAATGTTACGGCGGATTAACTCCTAATCCGCTCAGTTGGAAAATCACGCGACCGTAAACCGTATCTGGGCGCGATAAGGTTCACGTTCGCGTGATTTTCCAACTGAGCGGATTAGGTCCGTCCCCTGTTATGCTTCGAAAGATACAGCCATAACATACAGTAGGACAGACAGACAGACGGACGGACGTATGGACAGACAGACAGAAATTGTAGGCTTAGTAATAGGGTCCCGTATTTACCGTTTCTATACGGAACCCTAAAAATAAAAATGCCAATGCATTTTTTTGTATTTTTATTTAACACACTCACCTGCCGATGCTGTGTCTATTTCCATAACACAAAGTACCTATGCAAAAACAATTTTCTATCAGTGTAGCAGAATATCATCTTATTGGAATGCACTGTAAAGCTATGCTTGTAAACTCTGCGCTTCTGATAAACAAACAAACATCTGAAATTATACTGAATGTAGAATTCTAACATCAGTTTAAACTTGGTTAAGTACAAGATAACACAATGGTGATAATTAAGTTGTTGTTTGTGCTAGTTGTATTTTTGGGTAAGTACCTACCTAGTATTTGATTTGACTACTGAAATTCATAAGTCTACTCAAGCAGATATTTCGACAATTTAATTATTGAAATTGAAATCTGATCTTTTTTTTTTTCTCTGGACAGGATTTTGTCGCCGCACGTCTTGTGGATTTGCCAGTGTCATTTTCCCTCTCACAATTACTTTTCTCAAACATAGTCTGTAGGTACTAAATATCATAAATAATTTTTACGTTTGATTGCTTATGCTATGCTTCCCGGACGCTGCAACTTGTTCTATTGGTAGAACAAATAGGAACGATTCCAGTATTGTCATTATCATCATCAGCCCTGAGTGACCCACTGCTGGGTATAGGCTTCCCTTTGTTTATGCCACTCTCCCCGGTCTCTCGCTATTATCTACTCGCTCCCCCGACAGTATTTTTGTATCAGTATTATACAGTATACCAATATTGCACTATTTTATATTCGGAAAAGTTGCCATCCCTACTTGACAAGAATATAATTAATTATAATTATGCAATGATTTCAATAAAATAATTTTCAGTGCCATTCACATCGTGTGTAAAATTAGATCTAATCGACTGCGGAATCGATCTTAACCCAGAAGTCACTGTGGGAGACGTGGAGATAACTACTTACCCCTGGATCGGAATATTTTATTATACATACCGTAAGTAAATTTTTCAATAAATAGGTATACCTATTTATACTAGGTACTAGATTTTTTTTTCACGGTTGTTCACTACAGTTATATTATACTAGCGGTCCGCCCCTGCTTCGCACGGGGATAGATTATAGCCTATGTCACCCGGGGATAGTGTAGCTTCCCGTCAGTGAAAGAATTTTTCAAATCGGTTCAGTAGTTTCGGAGCCTATTCAATGCAAACAAACAAACAATCAAATCTTTCCTCGTTATAATATTAGTATAGATGATCATTCATAAACCTCATCAGTCAGTGTTGAGCTTTGGATAACTTTTGTAGATGTGTTAATTTGTAGTTTAGTTGTACCTATATGACTTTAAAAGACAATATCCCTCGACTCTCATCAGTTAGTTTTGCGCCTTAGATAAGTTTTGTGGGTGTTAGTTTTTAGTTGTAGATGACTTTAAAAGACAATTTTGTAAGATGATCTCCTAAAATTCTTCTTAACTGGTTTTGAAATAAATGTTTATAATATAGGACAAAAAAAGATTATTATATACACTAATATTATAAAGAGGAAAGATTTGATTGTTTGTTTGTTTGTTTGCATTGAATAGGCTCCGAAACTACTGAACCAATTTGAAAAATTATTTCACTGTTGGGATGCTGCACTATCCCCGGTTGACATAGGCTATATATCCCGGCTTCGCCCGTGCGAAGCAGGGGCAGCCTACTAGTATTTTATATGGAGGGTGTGGGGTCTTCCTGTGAACATAGTGCATGTGCGGGCATCGAAATATCGGGAGCTCTATCCACAACCTTATCGCGATAATTAAATAACCGATATATCTGTATTTTATTACCTATATTGTCTATTATGTCTTCTGTAGGTACCTTTATAGAGAGTAAGTATATTTTTCAAATAATTTGACAAATTTTAGTACCTAACAAATTATGTGGTGATACGGAACCCTCAGTGCACGAGCCCGACTCGCACATGGCCGGTTTTAATAAAATGTACGAAAGATGATCTGACTGGGAATTTTAGGTGGTGGCCGGAACCGGTAAAGGCGGTTTTTATTTATTTATTTCTTAGATGGTAAATTCTTCCATGTGGATAGTTTTTTTTTAACTAGGGCAAGCCCCTTTATTTATCATCATCATCAGCCAGCTAGAAGACGTCCACTGCTAAACATTGGCCTCCCCCTTTTACCTCCACACTGAACGACAGCCTGCCTTTTGCATCCACTGGATGCCAGTGACTCAATTTCATGAGTCCAAAATACAAACTAGATACCTATACAATATTTGTTGCAGGTGGCGATATCGGCGAGACGCGAGCGGTGACTACAGTAATTCTAATACATTCTGAATTTGTTATCGCCAACGCTGCAGATATAGGACCTATACCGAAAAACAACTTTAGGTAAAGAAACGGGGTCAGCCGGATTCTACGTAGCAAAATCCATTTAGGAAGTTACAAAGTACATCTACCTACATATTAAAAAAAAATCTGTTAGGTCAAAATTATACTCCATTCGACCCTATACGAACTTACAGGAAAATAAAGTACTCCACTTGACCCTATACGAACTTACATGAAAATAAAGTACTCCACTCGACCCTATACGAACTTACAGGAAAATAAAGTACTCCACTCGACCCTATACGAACTTACAGGAAAATAAAGTACTCCACTCGACCCTATACAAACTTACAGGAAAATTATTTCACTCGACCCTATATACGAACTTACAAGCGCCTATATTAACTTAACAAAATACAAGGTAACACTAACACTATAATTGAGGAGGTGAAGAACAAAACCTCACTTTTTCACTTTTGAAAATTTCGTTTTTTTTCTTTGGGCAAAAAATTATAAATTGATTGAAGCATGTAAGTAAAACCTTGTCTAAAACACCTCTTTTCCTATATAAAATTTCATTTGAAATCGAGAGTTTCGAACAAAACCACACTTTTCCGTTGAAAAAGAGAAATTCCGTCGAGACATTTTTATGTATTCTCTAAAATTTTAAAAACTGGAAATGTGAGATTTTGTTCTTCACCTCCTCAATTATACAAAAACATTTAGACTGCCCATAGACCGTTGAAGGTCTAAAGACAATCCAGATCCCATTATCAGTTGGCAGCGTACCCAGCATGCTGGCAGCATTACCACACTGAGTGGCAATGCTTATGCGTTGAGCCAGAAACACGCCAACATTTTGGTCACGTCACTCGTCGCTTAAGCTAGGCACTCTGAAAGATTTTTGAAAATGAGGTGAGCTCCCGGTCCCCAAGGGCCCAATTTCTGGACGCCTCAAATTTGTAACCACAGGTTCAGTAACTGCGTTAGGGTAGGGCCTGGTGACCGCCCTGTGCGCCAGATATAAACGGGCGTCGCAGGCATCTATAAAGGGGCGCCCATAGCCATATTATACCTACCCCATGCATTAAAAATTTCTTCGACTTTAAATTCTTTGACTTTTTTCGGTTTGTCGGTTTGAATGGGCAAATTGGAGATTGGGAGGGGGGGGGGGGAGTGCGCCGTAGAAATCTCGCCCAGGGCGCTGGTATTGCTAAAACAGGCACTGCACAGGCATAGCATACCTATTACAAAAAAAAACTACTCCACACGACCCCATACGAACTTTTTTTTTTTTATTATGGATAGGCTTGCGCTTGGCCGCCAACTCGCCTGATGTTAAGCGATGATGCGGCCTACGATGGAGCACGCTTGCCTAGAAGAAACCTATTCACTCTCGACTTGAAGACACCCAGATTGTAACTATCGGGGAACACCCACTCAGGCAGCGAATTCCACAGACTAGCAGTTCGCATAATAAATGTGGAATCAAAGCGCTTCGTACTTACAGGAAAAAGTCCAACGTCCTACTGGGCGAGCGGTGGCCGGTGACGGGGCGACGCGTGCGGAATTACGTTCTACATCCCGAGTACGGCGAGACATACAACACCCTCGCACTCATCCAGCTGAAGGACCCAGTCAGAGACAGTGAGCACAAGTTTACGTGGCAGCGGCAGCAAATCAGACTTTAACCGACTTCAAAAAAGGGGGTTCTCAATTTGGTTGTTTTTTACTTTAAATTATTATAACACCGGTTTGCACTCACGATTATGTTTTTTATCGGTCGAGACGATCGACCGGTTTCGGAGCCATTAAAGCCCCTTCTTCAGGGAATTCGCGCGATTCTGGAGAAGGTCGAGAAGAAAGAAAAGAAGCTGGAGAAGGTAATTTATAATGAATCCTCACGCGAGTTTTGATGAAGTTTTTTACTTTGTTACAAATATGGCTTACAGGCGACCAATGACAATCACTAGCGTGGAAATTCAGAGCTGTTATTGGTCGAAAACCGCCATGTTTGTTTACATAGTTTGGATTAGTTGGACATAAAAAAAACATACAGTCGAATTGATAACCTCCTCCTTTTTTAAGTCGGTTAATAGTCTATAGTATATGAAGTCAGCAGAAATAGTAATTTAGATATATGCTCCATAAATACTAAAATCTAAAATCCTAATGATGTATTTATGTTTTATTTTCAGTAAATATAAAACCGCCATGTCCTGCGCCTGAGACTCTAAGGAATCCTGTATTTTACGTTATGAAATTCCAGGACGGTAAGTAAAATATTTTTCATTACTCATAGTCATACTCGGAAAGTAGGTCTGAAGTTGCCTGAGGAGAGGGTTGAGAGTAATACATTTCAGCCCCAGGGAGAATTACATTCAACTGACAGTGATAGTAGACAACTGCCATACACTCAAATTATACTATGTTCACATTATTTGGTATTGAACCCGTAGAGGGAAGAAGATCTTCATTGTAGAGTTTTTTTTTTGTATAGCAGATTTGTAGTTCATCTGATTCCGATATGGATTTAACGCCTGATTTCATAAGATAAGAAGCTAAAGCAGTAGTGGAAAATAAATTTCACACCAAATATTTTGATTTATCTATACTAATATTATAAAGAGGAAAGATTTGATTGTTTGTTTGTTTGTTTATTTGCATTGAATAGGCTCCGAAACTACTGAATAGATTTGAAAAATTCTTTCACTGTTGGGATGCTGCACTATCCCCGGCTATATATCCTGGCTTCGCCCGTGCGAAGCAGGGGCGGCCTACTAGTGTAAAATAAAATTCACTCATATTTTCTTTAGTCAGTTCATGTTTTTATTTTTAGTTTTATTTTATTCGTAATGAAAAGCACAGTGTTTACTTCGGGGTTGAAGCCCTAGGATTACAATGTACTATTTCACCCCTAGGGCCTTACGCCCAACTCCTTACGCGGTTTCGAACTAACGTTAAAACAGCGCAGTTCGGAAAATCACTCGAACGTGAACCTTAACGCGCCCAGATACGATTTACGGTCGCGATATGAACATTTAGCTTATCGGGCATACTTATGGACGTAATGATAAAAATTGTTTTCAGATTACAACGAGCTGAAAAAACAAGTGATACCGGTCGCTCACGTCCCATCAGGGTTATGTAGAGACTTCTACTTGAAAGCTAATGTAAGTAAGGGCATAGAGAAATATACTATACTAGAGGTAAGGGGAAATAAACCGAACAAATGCGAGTCGGGCTCGGGCCCTCAGTGGGTTCCGTACCACCACAAAATACATTAATTAATTATCTATCTTTAATAAATTAGTCAAATATAGCATTTCGATTCGGTGAAATGATCGGTCGAGGTTCGAATGATAAGGTCGTCCAAGTAACGAAATTACCAGTTATAACTTGGTAATGAACAGAAATTTATCACCGACTCGCACTTGGTAATTTTTTATTATTTGTTGTTATACTTTAGAGTGTGTAACTACTATAATCATGTTAAGTTTGACGTTTACCGTTTTACCGTTTTTACTTTAGAACTAATACAAAAATACGTTTGTTGTATAGGGACCCCCCTTTCGTTTTTACTTTTTGACTTTTTTATTATTTTTAGACAATCTGCCGTAACATTACATATGCTGTGAAAATTTCAACTCGCTATCTATTACGGTTCGAAGTAAGACAGACGGATGGACAGACATCGTAGACTTCGTAATAAGGACCCGTTTTTACCCTTTATACATTCATCATCATCATCATCATCAGCCAGAAGACGTCCACTGCTGAACATAGGCCTCCCCCTTTAACCTCCACACTGAACGACAGCCTGCCTTTTACATCTACAACAACAACAACAGATATATTACAAGATAAGTAAATAAAAATTCGGGTTATTAAAAGGTAGGTTCTTGAGTGGAGACCACAAACCGGAAAACGCAGCGTAGGTATAGGCCTCCCACTAGATAGACCGACGACATTGTGAAAGTAGCGGGCATCCAGTGGATGCAGATGGTAGGGTGCCGTTCTGTGTGGGTGTGGAGTTCTAAGAGGGAGGCCTTTGTTCAGCAGTGAACGTCTTCTGGTTGATGATGATGAAAGTGGGCGAAAGAGGTAGCTATGGGCAGAGCTATAGTATATAATATATATTCTCCGGAACGCAGATTAGGGCTTTGCGGCAGCAGAATCTGCAGAGGATCTCAAAAGGCGCACATATAGTAGGTACACTAGAGAATGGATACATTTTTGAGCCTTTTGGAGTCGAGACAATAAGGACCCACGGCCTTATCGGGAGCCAAAAAAAGAAATTTGGAAGATTTGTCTTCAAGTCTGGTCGATGTAACTCGTGCGTGACCAAAATGCCGGCCTCTACTTTGCTCAAAGGGTGAGCATCGCCATACAACGTGGTAATGGGGCCAGCATTTTGGGAACAATTCCCACTGGTAACGGTTTAATTGATTAATAGTTAGCTTTTAATTTGTTGTATTTTATTTTAATTTTATTGTATATCTACCTATACTAATATTATAAAGAGGAAAGATTTGATTGTTTGTTTGTTTATTTGCATTGAATAGGCTCCGAAACTACTGAATCGAATTGAAAAATTCTTTCACTGACGGGAAGCTACACTATCCCCGGGTGACATAGGCCTCTAGTATAGTATATTTCTCTATGCATAGGCTATAGTCTAAAAGCGAGCAAAGCTGGGGCGGACCGCTAGTATATAGTATAGTTTAAATGTAAATATTATAAGATCTTTATGTTTGCTCGTAGTTGTACAGTAAGAAGATGCGTCCACCACACGTCGCGTGCGCGGTTGTGTTGGACGACGATAGCCCGTGCGTGTGGGAAGCTGGCGCTGCTCTTGTGTCCAGAGACGTGTGGGGACGCTGGCTGCTGGTAAGGCGTCTGAAGGCCCAATCAGTGCGAGATTTTCCAATTCCGTTTATATGTAGTTTGTATTCAGTAAGCACAGTACCTACCATCAGGGTCGGACTGGACCGGGAGGGCCCAGTAGCTCCTCACAAGCCCGGGTCCTGAGACTGAAGACCCCCTATCCTACCTACCGCCTGGCTTGCCGCAATCCAGGCCCGTGGGGGGGGGCGCGCTGGTTGGGGCCCGGCTGGCAAACTCCGCCTCAACTATATGGCCAGTTCGACGCTGCCTTCCACTACATGGAGCTAGACCATCGATCCAATAAAAAAATCGCAATTGGAAAATCTCGCAGTATTCGCACTAGGCACTCTGATTATGCTCTGATCGACGGAAAGTCTGGTTGCAGGCCACCTGGCGTGATAAATAAGCAATGCGTCTCCCCATTGCAAATAGTCCGTACCATTTGTGTTCTCTCTCGCACGTTGAGTATTTTGCGTTATTTGCCCTTTGGTTATGGAACCCTGAAAACGAAGCAAATAATAAGTTTTTCGTTTCAGTTAGGTGTTGGGGCTCGCGGTCCAGGGTGCGGAGCGCCGTCTCGATTTTTGGACATGGCGAGTTACGCAGCTTGGGTAAAATACAGCCTCGATCGCTTCCAACGAATCACCATCTCTAAGATCAACAACCAGAAGTTCGTGCTTCGAAGTAAGTACAATGCTGTCGGATTGATATTGATATATTGATATTAGAATTCCATACCAAAAAGGATTTATTATTTAGTTATTTATTATTTACTAGCGGTCCACCCCAGCTTCGCACGGGTATAGATTATAGCCTGTCACCCGGGGATAGTGTAGCTTCCCGTCAGTGAATTTTTTTTTCAAATCGGTTCAGTAGTTTCGGAGCCGCAGTATTCAATGCAAACAAACAAACAAACAATAAAATCTTACCTCTTTATAATATTAGTATATACATATATAGATTACTGAGCCTACGATGTCTGTCCGTCCTACCTTTAAACAGCTGTATCTTTCGGACCGTAATATATAGCCAGTTAAAATTTTCACAGAATATGTAATGTTACGGCGGATTAACTAATAAATACTAAAAATTACAAAAACTTAAAAAGAAAGGGTACAACAAACGTATATTTAACGTATTTTTGTATTAACTCTAATGTAAAAAGGGTAATACGTACAGGCGTCATGATGACGTACTTGGCATGATTATATGTATAGTAAGGTACACACTCTAATCTAAAGTATACCTAACAACAAATAATAAATAATGGCCAAGTGCGAGTCGGTGACAAATTTCTGTCCATTACCTATACCAAGGAGACTGACAGGCGAATCGATACCGCAGCTGCACTGAAGAAATAAACAGTTTATTATTTCGCTGTACCCTTAGTACAACTTTTGATAATATTCGAAAACTTTTTTCGTTTTCGTATTGTTCCATACATTGCTGGGCTAATAAAAGGTATTCGAAAACTTTTTTCCTAGTAGAGTGAACCAGTATACCGCTGATTACTACCGATTTTAGTTCCTCCAAGTTTCCGATAGAGGCGCTTTACTAAAATGTATGGAACAATACGTAAACGAAAAAAGTTTTCGAAAACTATCAAATCTGGGACTAACGTTAGCTACTAAGGGTAATTTCGAGAGATATATCGCTAAAGTCGAAGAGGCTCGTTCGTTTCTTGCGAGTAATACAAATTGGATGTCATGTCATTGGATGTCTCGACAGTGCAGGTACAGCTGGGGCAGTGCCGGCCTTTGACCAGGGTACAGCGAGATTGTGTATCGACGCGATTTTATTTCTGATAACTACTTATGAAACCGATTTAAAAAAAAAACAGATTAAATGTAGCCCATGTGCTAAACCAGGATTATTTATTTATTATTATAAAACACCATAATTTTATGCTGCGGCCTTATTATAGAAGTTTGATTGTGATCGAGATTGCATGCCGTCCCGTTCGCATCTACTTACCTACTCGCACCACGTGCGTAAGTGAGATGGCACGCGATCGCGATCACAATCCGAATCACGATAAGACATGGTTACAAACAATGCAAGTACGCCCCGACACCCGCCGCGAGGCGTCAGCAGCATATTATTTCGTTTTTTTTTCGCTTCTGTAATTTTGCGCCCCTTGCTATCTGTCGCCTAGATCGACTGCTCCTCTCGCTCCACCCTAGAGCCGGCGCTGACCCGTGGTAACACATCTCAGAGGGATTTGTTCTCAGAAGTACTTTTATTCATCATCATAAGGCCGCGCTCACTGGCCAGAGCTATCGCTTTCGTAGATTTTCAACGATAATGCCCAATAGTTTTCTTTTAAATTCCCTTTTATTGGCAACGTAACCTCATTTCAGGTGTGGGTGGATCGGCGGTGCCACCGGGGCAGACCTCGTTGTATCAGCGGTACGGAGCCTGTGATCCGGAGGAAAAAATAAACTGCATCTACCGCGAGCTCATAAAACTACAGACAGACAACTCGCAAGTCCAGTTCATGACTTACAACGTGAGTAAAATATTCTATCATTGGTTAGAACAACGTTTACTATGGGACCAACCTTGAAATAGCGGAAAAAAACTGCTTTTCCATAGATTCCATACATTTTGTCGAGTGTCAATGACCGTTTTTTATGAAACAGCTGAGCTTTTTCCCGCGATTTTATGGTTGTTCTAAAGTTGTTCATAATGATATCACTAATCAGGGTCGGACTAGGCCGGAAGGGCCCGGCTGGCAAACGCCACCTCGGCTATATAAGTATAAATCGGCCAGTCCGACGCTGAGTACAATGACCTCAATTCGGCATATTTAGTCCATATTATGCATAACCCTGCAAAGCACGGAGCCTCGCACTTACTAAGGCCGCCCCTGATGATTCTGATGAACTGGGTGTACTGCGAACACTAATAATAGGTAGTCCTACACAGTTGCAAAGAACGTTGTTGCGACGTACGCTATTGTGAAAAACTACTTGAAAGTCATCAGATATACAAAAAGGGCTCAGGTTCAAATCCAGGCTTAGTCTACCCGGACGACCCCATCGCCGTCGTCACAGCGGCGGCGCTGGGCTCGCCCGATCCGACTGCTCCTTGCAATAGGAAATGCTCCGTTTTTGGCAGGCGCCGACTACCAGAGGCACACATAAACACAGCGATCCCGCCGGCGGGATCGTAGACCCCAAGGATCTGTTAGATTCTCTCCAAATATTCAATCAGTTCAACAAACTGCTAGGGCTACGGGCACACAAAAAAAAACTTTTCTCTCTCCAGATGACGATAGCAGAAAACGTTGAGTACACTTGCCTGACGATAGAGCTAGTCAACGCATCCGGGTCTTCTGAAATGAGCGTCAGACACTACTGCATGCGGGAGTCTTTCAAGGAGCCCTGCTACTACTATAGAGGTAATAAGAGAACCGATCTTCTAGCTAGAGTATAGGTAAATTGACATTCTTTGCTAACAAAGATAATTTATATCGTCATTATTTTCTAATAAATTTTCTTTGTCTCTGACGCTTAGGAATTTGCTAGCTGAAAAAAATTGTGAGCTTTTTGCTTTATCGCCACCACTGCGATGATGCGGTTTACGACGGAGCACGCTTGCCTAGAAGAAGCCGATTCCCTCGCTATTTGAAGACACCCAGATTGTAAGGATTTTACTGTCAGGGAACACCCATTCCACAGGTAGCAGTTCGCACAATAAAAGTGGAACCTAGGCGCTTTGTACGGGTTTTCTGAATAACCATGAAGCGGTGTCGCCTTTACGTGCCCAGCACTCTAGCATTGTTTTTGCACTAGGGTCTTTGGTTACCTAGCTACGCCACTGAGTAGTATCATAGTAATTATTAGTTTAAGAGCTTAAGAGTTGCCAAATCAATATTCACTAAAATTCTGGACAAACTATAAATCGTAGCGGCTTGAAAAAAAAAATCGCTCGTGAGGAAAATTCAACTTGACTAACTCGATTTGCACATAAGTTTATTTTACATACTACATTTTGAATAAAAAATATTATTATAAAATCTATTTCATCACCATAGCCCGAGTTATCGCGATAACCACAAATGCGTTCCATTTGATTCTTTCACCTGAACATAGGAAATTTGAAAACAAGAATATAAGTTTTTTTTAATAATTTTTTTAGGCCCCTGGTACCTACATATAAATTAAGAGTTTATATGTCGTGAACTTGGGTAGCGTTGCATCATTTTACGCGGTTATGGCAAACAGCAACAAATTCATTTTTTGGTTATAAATAGTTAAGTACTTATATGTAATTTTGGAAACATAATTGGTGAAATTTTTCTCGACAGAATAATTCGGCAAAAACAGGCTTACTAAAACACTTTTTTTAATTTTTTCTCCGCGTCTGCAAGTTCGTAACAATTTATTTATTCATATTCTAATTTTCATTTGCATACACATCATCAGCCATTAAATGTCCACTGCTGAACAAGGCCTCCCTCTTAGAGAGGGGTGTTGCCATAATCCCCACGCTTGGCAGGCGGCTTGGAGATCGCAGTACGTTCACCGTGTACTAACAGGACGCTGCTGCCCATCATCCGGTGGTTCTGGTCGCAGTTTTAGGACATACCCGGGTCCCTTGACTAATTTGAAGTTTTTAGCATAATGTCGCTTGAGTCGCTTCCGTAATTTAGTTCTGAAGCGGGTGCCGATTCGTGCGTATAGCGTACATAGTATGATTTTGTCCCTGTTTCGCGCAGTGGTAAAACTTGAATTAATTCGAGCAGACGCGTAGACGGAGGACGGAGCTGACGACATATCGACTCTTAAAAATAGACGCGCAGGTGATAACTAACCCACGTGATCATACCTAACCATTTTTTCGTGCCCCAGGGTCGACTTTCATGATATCCGTAACCATAATGTTCAGTGACGCTTGTCTATTCGAAATGTACGCGTGGGGAAAGCGGAAGGATATGCAACTTATTAATATACAGGAGTGGAAGTGGGAAGAAGGAACGTACTACGAGGTAAATTTTATTATTTGTTCATCTTCTTCTTATACTTATTTAAAGGCGATGTGTGTAATGTGTATGTATGTATGTATATATGTACTGGGTTACGCGGAAAGGGTGTAGGTACTAAGCCGAGAGAAAGAAGAAAGAAAGAAAGAAAATAAATTTTAATCGACACCTTTACAAAAACTTATATGTAAAGGATACAATCAGTCAATCAGAGGGGCCAAAGTAGGTACCCATCATTATGAAAGGATCAACTCTGTAAACCCGAACATTTTAATCAGCTTTATTCCATAGAATACGGTCTTTGATACCTTACAAAATGTATGAATCAGCTGATATTCACGATTTTAGGGTTGGTCCTATATTAAAAGTTGTTCATAATGATGGATACTATGGACTCCTTTCAACTGAGTACACCCTTTCTGCGTAACCCTGTATGGGTGCATACAGGGTTACGCGGTTATGGCGAGCCCGAAGCGCACTTGGCCGGTTTTATTACTTTTATATTTATTATTATTTATAAGTTAATCCGCCGTAACATGACATACCTATTTCGTGAAAATTTCAACAGGCTATTACGATTCGAAAGATACAGACGGACAGACGAACAGACGGATAGAGCGGACAGACGGACAGACGGACAGACGGACAGACGGAAAGACCGACAGACGGACAGACGGACAGACGGACAGACGGACAGACGGACAGACGGACAGACGGACAGACGGACAGACGGACAGACGGACAGACGGACAGACGGACAGACGGACAGACGGACAGACGGACAGACGGACAGACGGACAGACGGACAGACGGACAGACGGACAGACGCACAGACGGACAGACGTACGGACGTACGGATAGACATGCAGACATCGTAGGCTTAGTAATAGGCTCCCGTTTTTACCCTTTGGGAACCCTAAAAAAGAACACGCGAGCAACGAGCCACTCGTTGCTCGTTTCGAGTGTTCCTCCCGCTGTCGGTTTTTTGTCGAATCCCTTTGAGTGTTAAGGTGCGAACTGACTGGATTACACGGATTTTAGGACACGGCGTAACGTAGCATGCTCGTTGCGAATGGTACATTACAGTCCGTAACACCGGTCAGTACCTACCCACCTTTATATTCCGCTCTCTTTTTTTTTCTAAATACAAGTTGTGGAATCTTAAATTAATTCCAAAACAAACTACAAAGACTAATATAATAAGAATGAGGAGTTTCAACAAAAAAAAATATAAGATGTCGGCCCCGTACCTATAGGCTCATGGCCCGTATTGTGGTGGCCAAGTGACGATGTACCCAAGTAATTTTTTTTTATTGGAGGCATCCAATTTTTCTCTTTATTTTTTTCTTATAGGTTATTAATATATAACGCGGTGCTACCCGCGATTTTCCAATTTTCCCGAATTTTCTGGGAGAATAAGTACCCTATGTCCGTCCATACGATGTACACTATCATCCTGCCAAAATTCGTTAAGATTGGCTTAGCGGTTTAGTCGTGAAAAGCGAACAAACATCCAAACAGAGACACAGAGTCACTTTCGCTTTTATAACATCAGTAAGGATTAGGTACATTTAGATTGTAGGTAGGTCATAAGGCATGTATTGCCAAGTAAATAAAACATTATTGTGTTAACTATTAGATTAGTGTGAGGTTATTTAAACTACATTCGCTCGTATTTAATTAACTTGTGTTAATTTGAGTAACCAAAACCAAGCCAATAACCACAACCCAATGATAAAAACACAGACAAGCTAACACCACGGCCTTCCCTTCGAACCAAAAAAGTCCCCTCCGTCGTGTGCTTCTTTTTCTGTCGATTCCATAGACTCATCCTTTTTTTGTAAGCCGCTCAGTGTACCATAGACTGCAGTTCTTCTAGGTGTTGCTAACAATTGTGTTTGTTTTCAGGACTTCGCGAGTAAGCGGGAAGAGTATCGCGGCCAGGCTTACATGACGGAATTCGGCTACGAACCACTCGACCAGAAGATGTGGATTCCGGAGTACGATATATGGTCCACCACTGAATACAACAACAGCACTACCAGCACTACTCCTAGCATGCCCGTATACAATTGTAAGCACAGAATACCTACTTAGCCTTCAAGGCATGTGTCCTAATGTTTAATTTATTACAAACTAGCGACCCGCCCGCCCGGCTTCGCACGGGTGTAATTTACGTGCGACATTGGCGGATCCAGGGGGTGGGGCATGGCCCCCATTTGCCAAAACACCTAGCAACTCCATACATTTGACTCAGTTTTTCGAATTGATTCAGGTGCACTCCGTGCACTTTTACACAGCATACTCATAGGTACATATACCTAATTGTCAGAATGGCCCCCCCTAAAATGAAATCCTGGATCCGCCCCTAACGTGCGAAGCCGGGTCGGGTCGCTAGTTATACAGGGTGTAAGGGAACACTCTCGAAGCCAAAAGAAGGTAATTGTACTCATCATTATGAACAACTTTTATAAAAGTGGTTCATAATGATAGTATGGGACCAACCCTGAAATCGCAAAAAAAATAACAGCTGTTCCATACATTTTGTCGAGTGCCAATGACCGTTTTCTATAGAACAGTTGATATTTTTTTCGCGATTTCAGGGCTGGTCCCATAGTAAAAGTTGTTCATATACATGCCTTACACCCCGTATATATATAAAGCTTCCGAAAATGTATATAACTGATGATAAAAACCTCATAAAAATCCGTTGCGTGGTTTTGAAGGAGTTAGCGGCCATACAGACATACAGACAGAAAGACGCGGAAAGCGACTTTAATTTATACCTACTATGTAGAGATAACCGGCTTAGCGACGAATATAACTAAATACATTACACATACTGAAAAAATAATTTGAATTGGCTGATAAATCTCTGAGATATGAGTGTTTAAAGTTTTAGGTGGGGATAGAGAGGGGATGCTCTATCCCTTTCTCGCAAAGAGTGTGTTAGTATAGTACATATTTGTAAGGCGCACCTGAGGCGTGACGTCACGGCTCAGTATAGTGAGCTCGTTGTCTAGCATGAAATTAAAATGCTTATATCTTACTAGCTGCGCCCCGCGGTTTCACCCGCCTAGTGATGAAAAATTATAATGATGAAAAGTAGCCTGTCCGTAAACTATACCCATGCAAAAAATCAGGTCGATCCGTTCGAATTCATTTTTTTCAAAAATTCAAAATTCTTTATTAACAGCTTTTTATAGTACACAGGTGTTTGGTCTCTCCTGTTAAGTTTTGACAACCTGTGTTAGGAGAGACCGCTCTTTCGTTGTTACAGTAATTTCACATGTATATATATAACAGTTTATAATTATGTAGATAATAGGTGGTCGATCCGTTGCTCTGTTGCTGCGTGAAAGAGGAACAAACCAACCAACAAACTTTTCGCATTTATAACGCAACTAATTTTAATTTTGTTTTCGTTGATGTGATCTATTAAATTAGCCCTACTTTAAGGACTAGATAAAACTCTGTGGTCTTTAAAGACTAGTTAGATTATAATTATTAATGAAAATGAAAATGAAAAATTATTTATTGTAGCAAACGTGGTACCTACATTATTATGTTACAAACTAAAGTCCCTCACGTTCGGACGTTGCAAGTACGTCATACAATATTAAACTACATGATATAGGTACATGGTGTCAGATATTTTAGCATAATATAGAGCACAACAATAAGCATGGAATCTCTCACGTGATTTACAAACAGTACAAAGCCTTCTGTCAATAGTACATACCCTTTAGTGTATTTTACAGTGCCCTTAGTCCCAGATTTGATAGTTTACGAAAACTTTTTTCGTTTAATCTTGTTCGATACATTGCTGGGCTAAAAGGTATTCGAAAACTTTTTTCGTATTAGAGTGAAGCAATCTGTACCGCCGATAACTGCCAAATGTAGTCCCTCCACGTTTCCGATAGAGGCGCTTTACTAAAATGTATGGAACAATACGTAAACGAAAAAAGTTTTCGTAAACTATCAAATCTGGGACTAAGGGCACTGTTCTCTAAATTTTGTGCACCACCACATGCAATAAAGAGCATAGAACCCGTCACATTATTTACAAAGCGTACAAGAGCCTATGATAACCCTAAAATTATTGTTTGCAGTCTACGAATATACTGAGCCCATATTCCCCCCCACCACGACTACTGCAGCGCCCACCAAACGCACATTGCGGCGCAAGAGAACAACCACCGCGATATACTTCCTTTGGGGAGTTCCTCGCCTGAACAGAACAGAAGCAGATGACGGCAACCTTACAGACTCGCACTTTTTCTACAGAAAAAATATGACCTCTTGGTGGTAAATGTAGGAACCTATTGTAATCCCGCTTCGATTACGGGCATGGGTAGATTTGAAGGAAATACATCTTACTGGTGTGGATTACCATACATATATATATAAAAAAAATTAAATGTCCAGTGGCCTTACGGACGACTGCTATTGCGGCACCTTATCCGCTCAGTTGAAAAATCTCACGAACGATCGCACCCAGATACGGTTTGCGGTCGCGTGGATAGAAGGGCCTTACGGACAACTGCTATTCTTCTTGCTAACTCTTATATAATAATAGTAGCTGTTGCCCGCGACTTCGTACGCGTAGACTTTCATATAATATTTCAGCGGTATAGATTGCTTAACTCTAATACGATAAAAGTTTTCGATTGTCGAATACTATCAAAACTTGTACTCATAATTATTTATTCATAACAATATTAGTTACATGTCACAGTGTATAAATTCTTATTATCTTTTACATAATCATCAAAAATAAAAAATAAAACATGAAAGAAAAAAAAACATTCAAATAATACAAACATTAAAAAAAATATAGAATTATTAAATTACATAATGTCAAAATTAAATTAAACAATTAGGATAAACAACTACTAAGGGTACAGTTGGTTAATTTTGAAAATATTTTTCTTTTGTGTATAATTATGGAGAGTTTACTCGTATAATAACTTCGCCCAAACTAAATGCCGGACAAAGGTAGTAAGGGTACCTAGCCATCTAGATACCAGTGAGGTTATATTATTAGTATTTCTGAAATAAAACCACAGAACCAAGAAAAGCTGTTGTTTTATTTCGCACAATTTATCGAAATCATTGTTTTTTGTATTTCTGTACAATCCGCCATTCCTGCGAGGTGACTGTTATCAATGCCGCTAATAATATAGGCATCTAACATAACTAACCACATCTTTGGTTGTTAGTGTTACCCAGACAAGCAAAGGAGATATAGGTACCTACCTTAGTAGAATTATCGTTCGTTCCAAAAAAAACCACTAGGTACCTACTTACCTACGCAAAAGCTGTAAGTACGTTTTTTACGCATACTAAGAAACTTGTAGCGATTATTCCACAATAAAAAAAGAGCGACAAGGTTGTTTGCCGGGTGGGTTAGACTAAACCTATTATGTCTTCTGTGACTAAACTGAAAGCAACCTGATTTAGGCCTGATGCGTTCGCACCCGCCACGCCACCTTACCATACCTATCTCTCTTGTTTGTCTGATCTGTATGTACCATGAACTGTGAATTTATTGGTTTGCAATTCAACAGTGATGGAGAGGAGCTAGATATTCGAATGCGAAAGATATATTATACTAAGTGGCGGGGGTGGAGGAGTGGATGAGTAAAATATTATTATACCATGACGTAGAGCAGGGGTTCCCAAAGTGGGCGATAACGCCCCCTTGTGGGCGCTGCAGGCCTAAAGGAGGGCGGTAAGAGACCCAGGAAAAAAATGTGATTTGTAATTTCATTTAGCTAGGAGGCCTCTTAGACACCGACTGCATGAGCTCTCGACTCTCAACTACAACTTGTGAACATCAACTAATATTAGTTAAGAGATTGCTCAAACTCAGGTCGATATTTCTCTCTTTTTAGCGCCCCCATTTTGAAAATATGGGGGCGCTAAAAATAATTTATTCTCAAGGTGGGCAATAGACAAAATAAGTTTGGGAACCTCTGACGTAGAGAGAGTAAGGTATAGAGAAGCTGCTAGCGTATGGCTATGAGACACCAAGGACGTTATAATATAATCCCTAAAGGGATTCCTTGTGAGACACCAATAATTATTGAAGTAGGATAATATTGGGCATTCTAACCCACCTTCGTTTCACTCAGTGGTTTAGAATTCCCAATATTACTGAGATTTTTTGCTACTATTTAAATCAAGTTTTCCAATAGATTGGGTGCAATATTATTAGCTTTACGCGCCGTTCGCTACCGGAATCCACACCTATAAATAGAATCAAAACATGCACACAGTAAAGACAAGATAAAGGAAATTGAACCGTCGTATGTATGTAGGTGTTGAAGTATTATTTACACAAATTCATTTGGCGATGGATAAATAAATCCATAGACTTGATTTGGTTCGTTTATAAAAATAGTTAATTAATTTGATTCGAATAAAAACCAACACTCCTTAGCAATGTGCTATGACCAGATTTTCTCGAGGTTGCCTTTAAAAACATTTCATATCCCGTTTCAAGTTAGGTTTCCGAACAATGCTTACGAGTATTACAAGTCGACCCGATTGGCTCGAGGTAACCCCTAGAAATCAAGTTTCTAAACCACGTTTTTGGCTGCAGGCCCTTCATATCATGGAGCTTTGCAAAGTGAAATGGCTCGATTAGCTCGAGGTAACCCTTAAAAACAATGATACGTAATAATCATGTTTCTAAACCACGATTTTGGCTCAGGTACCTCCATAACACAAACAGTGCAAAGTGATATGACCCGATTTGGTTCAAGGTTACCCTTAGAATCTTAGATTTCCCGTCCTTGTTTTGGATCAGGCCCTCCGACAATTTACACTCAAGCATTGTGACCCTATTTGGTTGAGGATACTCATAATTAGTTTTTTTGTAACCATACTAAGGACCACCTTCACAACACAAAGCTATGAGTTTATTCGTTTTGTATCAAAACACCGAATTTTATATCACACTAAATATTTCTTTGTTAATTTGATTACAAAATGATTTTATTTTTAAAGTTAAACAAATTAATTATTTTCATTGAACCCATTTTTTACCCACTTTATTATATTTAGTTAACCGGTTTGTAACGATAAACTAAAACGATTTACTTGATAAATATGACGAATAAATTGATTATTTTTAATTTTAATTTGCAGAAAATTTTGGTGAATACTCACTTTTATTCCGGGTTTCCTTATTTGCACTAATTATCTTTTCCACATAATTAATTAGGTATCGAAAATATTAAGTTATTGAAAATACACTAAACACAGCGTGAGAAAGAATGTAACTGTGCCACATACTGAAATAAGATATCTATAATGTCTCTTTGCAATACAAACTAATTTAGTCAAGGAGCCATCGTTCAAACATATTACGAATATAATTATTAGTAACAACATAATTACAGATTTAGACACTGAACTACATTCCCTGTACTACATATAATATATTGAAATATTTTATTTATGTATAAATGTTTGTTAAAAATAACTTTCTTGCACACACTGGCGTTTGCAGATAAGTATGTGTTTTGAAGTTGTATATTATAAGAATGTAAAAATATAGGCACATGCTTTAGAAGAAGAAAAAAAAATGCATGACTATGAGATAAAAATGAATGTAACATATCGAGCCGTTTAGGCTATAGGAGGTTCTAAGAAAGTTATAAACATAATCATAATTATACTTAGTACCTACACCAAAAACTTTAGAATTTTTCTTGAGCAGTCAAATAAAACATACTTCGCCTCCTTGACTATTGAGTACATTGCAATTGCGCTGATTGCAATGCATGCATAATTGGGTACAGTCCAGACGAGCGTTAAATAAATACGTGTTAATAGGTGATTCGTAAAGTTTTTAGGATGGCAGGTGAAACGCTGCTAGTGATTAATATAAAAACGCATTAGAGTTGGTTAAACTGATAAGAAATATATTGACTATTTCTATAACGGAAATCATAAAATATATGTACTTTGATTATACATTTTTCCATCAAGTTGATGAAAACCCTTTAATCTTCTCCTTTCTTATTTATAAAAGGTATGTTTCCATATAGACTTCAAAACGGCAGAACCGATATTGATGGGACTTTCACTGGCAGATAGCTGATGTTATAAGGAGTAACTTAGGATACTTTTCATCATCATTATCATTATTTTTCATTACCACGCGGGTGAAACCGCGGGGTGCAGCTTGTTAATTATAAAAGTAAGAACAAGCGTTTATTAACCGCTCGTTTGCATACGATCGGTTAGATTTCAAAGAAGCGGCGAACTCATCCTTTGAAAGCGGAGTAAGCAGAGTAAGCGGTTTATTTGTACTTTACATATTATTGACTAGCTGCGGCCCGCGGTTTCACCCGCGTTATATACTTCAATGTATAAGACATAATGCTAAAATGTGAATGCTTGCCATTCCATATAATATGTATGAGAAAATTTATTTTCTACATAACTGATTATTTCATGAATTTTTCCGATATATCTTTTTGCTATTCAGGGCGGAGAGGAATCCAACAAATTAAAGATCATGAAAATGGGTGCAATTATTCTCGAGTTATAAATGGTGTAACATACACCACTTTGTTTTACATAATTTATATATATATAGATACTATTATTTTGCATAATCGATAATTTTAGCATTTGTCCTTTTCTTTCCTGTGGTTGTTGTTGTAACAAGTCTAATCAGATATCAATAAACGTTTGAATTCTATAATTAATCTGTATACACACAGAGTTCGTATTTGCATGCTTCATAAAGATGGATAACTGATTTCAGCTGGAAAAGTTTATTGCTAACGATGCTAAATTTGCCAATTTAAATAGGGTGATTATTTGTAATTTACCATTATTTGTGAGAAAGTCCCAACTGTGAAGACGCGAAAACTCCAGTGATTTCAGCGGAACATTAAAAGCGAAAATTAAAATGTTAGTGAGTATTTAATTTTCGATTCAACATTATTGCACACTGTTTTGTACTCAACATTTTTCTTTACTGATTTTTTTCCGATTTATTTTTAGGTCTGACTCAGAATTTGAATATACCAACTCCCAGTGCGCACCGTCACCGCAAAAAAAGGCAAAAAAACAGCGTTCTACCACCACCGTCACCGTTCATAGCGCAACGCCGAAGACATCAAAAGCTAAAGCGCAGAGAGTAATCGAGTAAGTATCCATACATTTTACAGATAAATTATAATCAAATTCAATCGCAATTATTTAGTTTGAAACTAATAAATCAATTATTGTTTCAGATCCTCTTCTGAATCCGAAGTAGATTCTCCTCCAGTTGCAGCACCGCTCGTGAAAAAAGCAGCTGCCAAACCCAGAATAAAAAAACAGCCAGCTCCTGAACAACCTTCAAGCGGGTAAGGTTTCAATGACATTCACTACTCAAAATATTCGATGCCTATATATCTAACCAACTAGTTAAATATTGGATCCAATTCTGAACGCACATAACTTAATCATCTTTAAAAAAAAAAAATATTTTTAATTTGTAATTACGATAGCCTGAAGCGTTCCTAATTTAAGTAGAGTTCCTTATTTTTTGGAATTTTATTTATATATTATGTACTACCAAAATTGGGCTCGCTATCTTGTATTGTAGCTCATCAACCCTAGGGTTTCAAATCGATAGAAAGGTACGTATCTTAATTTTGATTTTTGTGTCTACATTGTTACAGAAAGAAGAATATATTTAATAATATATTAAGGGCAGAAGAAAAAGCTGCCCATCAAAAGGAAGAAAAGAAGGTTCTATGGTCATCTTTTACCAGCCGGGTGGCATCCGGACGACAGCGGCGCGCAGTTGCCGTCGGCGAAGGCGGTTTTTACATCGATCTGAAGGTTTATAATTCCAACGACGCGCTGACGGGAAACCCTCAGACTCTGTATAAAAAGTCATTGGTAGCTTTAAAACTGCAAGCGACAGAGGGTTCCCCGCCGT